>JAIOJX010000027.1:10790000-12179656 GCA_022376925.1 Tragulus kanchil | reverse complement strand
CGTGAGATAACTCTTATTATTATTATCATTCCCATTGTATCAAGGGGAATGAAGCTTATACAGCAGTTCACAAAGGTTCCTGACGTTGCACTGGAGAGGTTCTGCAACTGGGATTCAGATCCAGGTCTCGGACGCTGAGCTTCATCGTGGAACTGTGCTGTCTTCCCAATACCTGTTGACCTAAAGGAACTCTATACCGTTGGGTACCTTGGGCCCTGAGAGAATCGCAAAAATCATCTTTTTTTGTGGCCTGATTCCTGCAGATACTGGGACCTGAAAAGTGGGGCTTGCATACGTATCTTCAGTGGCCACCGGGGGACCATCACCTGCATGGACGTGTACAAGAACAAGCTTGCCTCTGGAGCGAAAGATTGCCAGGTGAAAGGTGAGGAAGAAAGGCCGGAAGCTCTCTAAGTCTCCCCAAGGCCAGGGCTGCCGGAGGACTTGTTTTCCTCTTTTCTGTGGGCTCTTGCTCATGCCTTCATCCGTCCGTCCATGGGTCCATCAACCCATTCACTTGACGACTGTCAGTTGGCTGCTAGGAGCCGGGCTAGGTGGTCAGGAAAACTGCATATGCCACGGCCCCTTCGACGTGGCTTTCTGTTTCCTCAGGAGCCTCGTGGTCTCCTAATGGAGACAGATACATGCATATATCCTGGAGGGAAGAGTGGGTATGTGAGTGACAGTGACTGCTGTAGGAACGTTGTGACGGGCGCTGCAGTGGGAGTTTCACATACAGGATCTCGTTTCAGCCTCGCAAGCGTCCTGCGGGGGGATGCAGATAAGGGTCCACGACTCAGAGAGGAAAACAAATGGCCCCCACTCAGAACTGCTGAGTGGTTCCGTGGGGCTGTCTGGCTCCATGATGGGTGCTCCAGCCTGGTTGAGGGGGACGGAGGCACCCTAGGAGTGACAGCAGAACTTTGGAAAGCACTGCCCGGGTCCTGGCCAAGTGCACCACCCTCAGCTGTGACAATCTCTCAAAAGTAAAATCCAGAAGTCAGAAATATTTAAAAATGTAAATGGAGAAAAGACAGCATCCTCTTCTTCAGTGCGGGGGATGGGCGGGTCAAAGGTGTGGGTCAGCAGAGGGCATCTGGGGAGACCGATGCCCTCAACACCTGCCACGATTTTCCTGAAATCTCCTCAAGCCTCTGTCAGGCTTGAGGAGGAGGCTTCCTGCAGACGCGCTGTCCAGCCCTCAGACCCGGAGGCTGGGTACGTCACGTAGCCTTCTGTGACCGGGGAGCCCTGGGCTGCAGGTGCGGTGGACTGAAGGGAAGCCTGCAAGGGTGCCGGACCGGGCGAAGCCTTCCGGAGTCGGACCCGAGGAGCTGGGCTGGTCTTAGCTTCTGTGACGGGGCGTGGAGCCCCATGGGCACCCTCTCCCACGCACCCCTTGTTCTCTCTCTTTCTGTCCCTTTCAGAGTGGGACATAGAGACAGGGAAGTGCCTGAGGACCTTCAAACACAAAGACCCCGTCCTGGCCACCAGGATCACTGACACGTACATCGTGAGCGGCTGTGAGAAAGGCCTGGTCAAGGTGTGGCATGTCCTCACGGCCCAGCTGGTGAAGGTGAGGGCCAGGGCTGGGGGCGGGCGCTGTGGATGAGAGGCTGGAGGGACACTGGCAGTCACCTCTGGGTAGCTCCCCAGACCGCCCTGGGGCAGTTGAGGGACAGTCACCGAAAGAGGGTGGTCTTGGAAAAGAGAAGGGGGAGACACTGCAAAAGGGGCCACTCTGAGTCGGTAAAGGTCAAGGCTCGTGGGAGCCACGTCGTCCAGGGTGGAGGTGGTGGAGGCCGCGCCCTGGCTCTGCAGGATCCCGGGGCTCGGCCGGGTCTTTCCACAGCAGCACGGGTAAAGTGCCTTCTCCCCTTCCAGATCGTTCCACCCTGGTTCTGGCACGGGGTCTGGGAACGAACGAACCACAGTCGACGTTCTTCTTCTCTTGGGAGAAGAGAATGTCGGCTGTCTTGAGAGTGGTCGAATGTTCACGCACAAAAGGCGTTCTCGCCGGATGGGCCGCCCCCAGCCCTGGTGGGTGGTGATGAGACATCGTTTGTGCCGAGAACACAGGATCACAGCGAGAAGAGGCTGCCTGGCCGGCGGGCTTTTCTCCGCAGTGGTGTTCCTGTGGTCTGAGCAGCCGGCACGGGGATGTCCAGCCGCGTCTGGGTCCTGGCAGGGGGCTGACCCCGGGCCTTGCCCTACTGGCTGCAGAGGAAGGTAGACGGAGGCCTCTCTGACATTCCAGGAGGGCGGGGCCTGCCCGGCCTCAGCCCCACTGGGCGTGGTCTCCTTCCTCCCTGCCTGGGGAAGGAGCTCTGGAGAGTGGGAGGCCTGGCCCCTGCCACACCTTCTTAGAGCAGCCGTGCAGTGGGCTCAGGTAGACACCCTGCGTGGTGGCCACGGCTTGGTGGAGCGTGGCTTTGGGATCCATCTCAAGACACGTCCAGCGCTGGTCCTTGAGAAGTCACGGTCTGAGCGGAAGATGGCCTGAGAGCAGAGACGTCTTTTCTTGCAGACCCTCAGTGGCCACGAGGGGGCCGTGAAGTGTCTGTGCTTGGACCAGTGGCACCTCCTGTCGGGGAGTGCCGACGGCCTGGTCATGGCCTGGAGCATGGTGGGGAAGTACGAGCGGTGCCTCATGGCCTTCAAGCATCCAAAGTAGGTGCCCAGGACGCCCTGGCCGGGGTCCTGCCCCGCCCTCCTCCCTCTCGCCTCTGCTCCTCCCCGTTTCCCCCTCTTCCTCTTCCACCTGTTGCCCAGTGTCCCACCCCCTCTCCTGGCCTCCCTTAACTCTCCTGAGAAACAACAACAGCAAGGGTAGATTTTGAGACGTTACTGAAGATGAGCACTGCACGCGTGATAGATTTACACCTGCCAGACTTAGAAATGCTGGCAGAACTGTCTGCCCGATAACGCCAGCTCCAGGAAACTCACATTCTTGTACTGTTGCGGTTGTGACAGTGTAAAATGATCCGTGGGTCAAACGTTTAAAAATAACCAAGGGTTTCAAGAAGAAGCTCTCTGAGAGCCTGCAGGCTTGATTCTATTCCAGGACAGCAAATGGGTTTCATTTTGCCTTTCCAGTCCCAGTTTCGTGGTGGCGCCTGCTTGGAGCAAATTAAGAAGTGCTCCGAGGTCCTCTAAGTTCTTTGGAAAGGGCACTCTGGTCAGTTAGTGGTGCTGCCACAGGCGTGGGTTTTACAGGCTTGCCCTGTGTCATTCCTGTTCTGCCCAAGCACTGCTTTTTCCCCTGCGTGCATTATAAGACACGCCAGGAAGCTCATGCTGTCCTAACTGATGGAGAGAGTAAATGGGTTTTCCAGGAGGATCTGTCAGGGGTAGTTACTTGGTGAAATATGGTCCTAAATTTCCTTGTACCCTCACAGGAAGCTCTGTTTTTGTTTTTGATTTTTTTGATTAATTTTTAAAAACTATTGTATGTTGGAGTGTAGCTCATTACCAATGTTGTGATAGTTTCAGGTGCACAGCAAAGGGACTCAGCCCTACATTACACACGTGCCCACCCTCTCCCAGACGCCCCCCATCCAGGCCGTCACCTCACGTCGAGCAGAGTTCCCTCTGCTGTACAGGAGGTCTTTGCTGGTTATTCGCAGGAACTTCCGGAGTAGCAGCCTGGCTTTGTGGGCATTGGAGGGGGATATGGGCGTATATGTGGTATTCTCTGTCTGGGGTGTCAGCTGCCTTGTCAACAGGTGCATGATGTCAGGAAGGGCCAGGGTTCAGTGGTTTCAACCCCGGGGTGACTATGGGTAAGCCCCTCGGTGTCGTCTCTGGCTTGTCCAAACCTGACCTCCAGGAGGGACTCAAAGTTTGTGATGTCTCCTGAAAATCGTGACTCTGTTTTTCAAACCTTCCATGCATGACTGAGCAGGCTTTAGTTGAGTCTTTGGAAAATGATTGGTTCCAGCAAACTCAGCAGTGTGTTCACCATTCCGTCAATCTCATTCTGTTAAAGCCCCAGCTGCGAGGTTCCCACCTGACTGAGCGGCAGCCCAGCACCCCGTCCACCTTGGCTCTTGATGCCCCTAGAGAGCTGAAGCACATCTGGGCCTACAAATGAGAGCAGGCAGTGCTCCCACTCTGTCTGTAGTTGTGCTGTACTCATGCAAATGCTCGATTGTTGTTGTTCAGTCGCTCAGTCATGTCCGACTCTTTGCGACCGCATGGACTGCAGCACGCCAGGCTTCCCTGCCTTTCGCCGTCTCCCGGATCTTGCTGAAACTCATGTCCATTGACTCAATGATGCCATCCAACCCTCTCATCCTCTGCCGCCCGCTTCTCCTCCTGCTCTCAGTCTTTCCCAGTATTGGGGTCTTTTCCAGTGAGTCAGCTCTTCATATCAGGTGCCAAAGTATTGGAGCTTCAGCTTCAGCATCCGTCCTTCCTAATGATATTCAGGGTTGATTTCCTTTAGGATGGACTGGTTTGATCTCCGTGCTGGGCAATCTGATCTTCTTGGCAGGCAGTTTAGCCGGACATGATGAAGTGCTGAGAAAGCAAATTCATGCTATTGGATTTGTACAAAGAAGCCAGATTATTAATTTACCACAACAAATAGGACTGTCAGATACTCTGAACACATGCATTCCATTAAATGTGTACATTATATATTTATATATATTTTATCACATTAAATATATTTATATTATATATAGTTTAATTTATACTAAGTATATTAGAGACATATTTATAACTTAAAAATTAAGATATAAATCATATAAAACAAAATTCACCATTTCACTGTGTACAACTGAATGGTTTTTAGTACCTCCATAATGATGTGTGGCCATTCCTACTATCTGATTACAGAATATTTCCATCAGCCTGTAGTTATGTCCTCTGTTTCATTTCTGATTTTAGTAATTTGAGTTTTACCTCTTACTTTTGGGGCAGTCCATGCAAATAGTTTAGAATTGTTATATCTGATTGGTAAATTTATCCTTTTATGATTATATAATATTCTTTTTTGTCTCTATTAATAACTTTTGCCTAAAAGTTTATTTTGTGTGATATTTGTATTGCCACTTTGTTGCTTTTTGGTATGGAATATCTTTTTTCCCCACTCTTTCATTTTCAACCTATTTGTGTTTTTGAATCTACAGTGAGTCTCCTTGTAGGCAGCATATAATAAAATCATGTTTTTAATCCTTTCTCCCAATGTCTTCCCTTTGATTAAAGAATTTAGCCTATTTACATTAGGTGTAAAACAGATTTAACTCTATCTTTGGCCTGTGTGGGCCTCCCATCGCAGTGGCCTCTCTTGCCACAGAGCGCATGTGCTCTGGAGCTCCGGCTTGGTAGTTGGACACATCGGTCCAGCCACTCCACAACATGTGGGATCTTCCCAGGCCAGGGATCGAACCGGTGCCCCTTGCACTGCAAGGCAGTGTCCTTACCCACTGGACTACCAGGGAAGCCCTTCCTGTAGTCTTTTGTATTTATTTATTTATTTATATTTTTTGGTTTAGTTTCTTAAGTCCTCTGTTGTGACCTTTTTGGATGTTAAATGGATACGTGTATATTTTCTATTAACAGTGTGTCCTTTTAATTTTAATTAAATTTTAATTCCCTCATCACTTTTTTGCTTTTTGAATTAGTTTGTTAGAAAATTCATGCTATTGGATTTGTACAAAGAAGCCAGATTATTAATTTACCACAACAAATAGGACTGTCAGATACTCTGAACACATGCATTCCATTAAATGTGTACATTATATATTTATATATATTTTATCACATTAAATATATTTATATTATATATAGTTTAATTTATACTAAGTATATTAGAGACATATTTATAACTTAAAAATTAAGATATAAATCATATAAAACAAAATTCACCATTTCACTGTGTACAACTGAATGGTTTTTAGTACCTCCATAATGATGTGTGGCCATTCCTACTATCTGATTACAGAATATTTCCATCAGCCTGTAGTTATGTCCTCTGTTTCATTTCTGATTTTAGTAATTTGAGTTTTACCTCTTACTTTTGGGGCAGTCCATGCAAATAGTTTAGAATTGTTATATCTGATTGGTAAATTTATCCTTTTATGATTATATAATATTCTTTTTTGTCTCTATTAATAACTTTTGCCTAAAAGTTTATTTTGTGTGATATTTGTATTGCCACTTTGTTGCTTTTTGGTATGGAATATCTTTTTTCCCCACTCTTTCATTTTCAACCTATTTGTGTTTTTGAATCTACAGTGAGTCTCCTTGTAGGCAGCATATAATAAAATCATGTTTTTAATCCTTTCTCCCAATGTCTTCCCTTTGATTAAAGAATTTAGCCTATTTACATTAGGTGTAAAACAGATTTAACTCTATCTTTGGCCTGTGTGGGCCTCCCATCGCAGTGGCCTCTCTTGCCACAGAGCGCATGTGCTCTGGAGCTCCGGCTTGGTAGTTGGACACATCGGTCCAGCCACTCCACAACATGTGGGATCTTCCCAGGCCAGGGATCGAACCGGTGCCCCTTGCACTGCAAGGCAGTGTCCTTACCCACTGGACTACCAGGGAAGCCCTTCCTGTAGTCTTTTGTATTTATTTATTTATTTATATTTTTTGGTTTAGTTTCTTAAGTCCTCTGTTGTGACCTTTTTGGATGTTAAATGGATACGTGTATATTTTCTATTAACAGTGTGTCCTTTTAATTTTAATTAAATTTTAATTCCCTCATCACTTTTTAGCTATGCTTTTTTGAATTAGTTTGTTAGAAACTGCCCTTGGGTTTCTGCAAGCCTCTGGTCATTTCCCAGAGTTCCAGATAGTTGAGAATGACAGTTCTTGCCAGTTTTTTCGTTGGTTTTATGGAAGGACGGAATTTTAGAGTTCCTTCCAGCTCCACCATTTTCACTGGCATCACCTTCTGTAGTTTTTTTTTTTTAATCATGGAGGGACAAAGAAGGAGACAAATGACTTACTTCTAGGACAGAGATAAAACATGGATTATGCCAGGACCATGAAAACCACTATTGTGTCAGGTACAGGCTATGTTTTTAAAATACCTTGATTGATGTAATCCCAACAGGAATCCTCTGAAGCAGTTCCCCTTCTTACGGGAGAGAAGACTGAAGACTGAGAGGTTATTTTCTGAACTTTATATAGTCAGTTAGAGGTATGATCAGGTTTGTATCCCAGGCTTTCTGATCCCAAAGCCTGTGCTTTTAATCACTAGGCTATAATGGTATAGGCCGAACCACCAGATATCACAGGAACCCGTGTGACGCGTAGGCTCAGCTCCACAAGATCCAAAGAGATACCCACGGAGGCAAGCCCTCCTCTCACGGGGCATCTCTCCCAGTAACTGAGGTGCCTCAGGGCACCAAAGGAGTTACTTCATTTTCATCTTGGGAAAAATCAAGAACTGAATCGACCTTTCCTACACTTATGTTATAGCGTAGATTTATCTCTATCTATCCATATCCATGTGCTCATCACGTGAGGTGGGATTCAAGCCACGCTGGCTTCTTTGCTGTTCTTTGAATGTCTTGTGTGTCAGAGTCTTCGTTATTTGTGTTTCGCTAATAGTTGGGGCCTTGAAAAATCAAAATTTGACTCTAGAATCTTACCAAGGCCAAAGGATGTGGGGTGGATGTCCATCTTTGATGTATTTTAAAAAAAAATTATTTTGGAGGAGGCAGGTTGGGGAGGAAGCGGGGCGGGTGGGCCACTTCTATTGGTCTTTCATTTGTCTGTTTTCATCCATCTTTGTTCTCTGGCCCATGTGGGCCTCCCATCTCAGTGGCCTCTGTTGTCGCAGAGCACCGACTCTGGGCGCATGTGCTCCAGAGCTCCAGCTCGGTAATTGGACACATGGGTCCAGCCGCTCTGCAGCACGTGGGATCTTCCCAGGCCAAGGATCGAACCGGCGCTTCTTGCACTGCAAGGCGGTGTCCTTACCCACTGGACCACCAGGGAAGCCCCTTTTATGTATTTTTTAACTTTTTATTTTATGTTGAACTCAGCGACTAAACAACAACAACAACATAGCTGGCTATCAGTGTTGACATGGTTTCAGATGCACAACAGAGTGTCTCAGCCACACGCGTCCACGTATCTGTTCTCCCCCAAAGCCCCTCCCGTCTGGGCTGCCACTTAACATTGAGCAGAGCTCCCTGTGCTGTACAGTGGATCCTTGTTGGTCACCCACTTTAAATACAGCAGTGTGCACACGTCCATCCCAGCTCCCTAAGTCGCATGTCCCTGCTTTAACGTACTGGAGCAATGATCACACGCTGAAATGTGAGCCGCCATTCACTTTTCTAACTCATATTTATTGAGGACCTGCACGGGCCTGGGCCCTGTGCAAGGTGTACAAGGTGAAGAAGACAGGGCTTGTGCCCAAGAGGATCTGACAAGATCCTGGAGGTCTCTGTGTGGGAATGGGGTGGGAGGAGTGGGTGGAGCGGAGAGATGGCTTTATGGAGAAGGTCACACGTGACCGAGGCCGTGGATGGAGTCGGGTGGGTGGAGGAGGCAGGGATCCGTGGACCTGCTTTGCATATAAGGTCTAATGACCTGATGGCCTCACGTTCCACCTTTCAGCAGCATTAATAGCAGTGGGGGTAATTGTGCTTCTCAGATCCGAATGCTCCACGTGTCTGGAGCCCAGCTAGGACCCAGCTGTTGTTCTGGGGATGTCGTTAGGGGCATGAATTTAAATCTCCAGATCCCCCATCTTTTCCGGCTGGTCATCACAAAACTCAAAAGTCTTACCTCCCTGGGTACAATTTTCCTATAGGCTGTTTCACTGACAGAATGAAAGCCACTAATTTAAGCACCAAGAAAACCTGCTCCAATATCAGGTTTTTGCTTCTTATAGAGATCATCATGTGCCTCTTCTGTTTGTTTTTTCTTTCTTTATATAATAGCGCTACTTTAATAAAGATTCAAAACGTCAAATAATTCTCAGCAATGATGTTTGTAGACGTCGATAGCTAGGTTTCAAATTGTGAGAGAAAAGCACAGTCACCTAGATATCAGACCCAAGGAGAAACACCTCTGTGACTGGAGTCTTTGTGTTTTCCACCTCGTGGCACTGTGACCGACTTGTAGGGACGGTAACTGCAGAGTCAGGGGGGCGGGGAGAGAGCACAGCTGTGTCTACAGGGTTAACGGTTTCTATCCAGAATCACAGAATGACGGCAAACATGGCTTCAAGCACAGTCAGGTGCCCCGCCTCTCAACCACACACCAAACGCCCCCACGGCGGGCCTGTCGCCCTGCTGCGTGCAGGAAGGCGGGTCCTGCCCAGTCCCTCTGTTCTCTTCCAGGGAGGTTCTTCACGTGGCCCTTCTGTTCCTCCGGGTCATCAGTGCCTGTGCCGATGGCAAGATCCGCATTTACAATTTCCTAAACGGAAACTGTCTGAAGGTGCTGAAAGCCAATGGCAGAGGGGATCCTGTGCTGTCCTTCTTTATCCAGGGCAACAGGTGGGTGGTCGGTGTGGCGGTCGGAGCCCAGAGCGTTTCTGTTGGGATGGTTATTGTTCCCTCCTCTGGGACGCTGGCCCTGGGTCTGCTGGCAGCAGGAGAGCGCAGGGGGTGCTCACCTGCCGCTTCAGGGGCGGTGGAGTGATAGGCTCAGGGGTCATTTGTTCCCAGGGGTCCCGTCATGTGACGGTGTGATACAGCTCTGCCAAGGCCCGTGGCTCTGCCGACATGCAGCTCCCCTGCCCGCTGCCCCGTGTCCAGCCTGAGAGCGCCTCGGCTCCCTGGGCCTCCGATGCAGAGACTTGCAGGGGTGGGGGACAGCATCGGCAGACGGCTCCGTGCCCGGCGGGGTGGAACCGAGCAGAGGAGCTCTCAGACATCAGACCCATGACGCCAGCGGGTGAACATAGCAGCAGGCTGTTGTTACCTGTGCATGGAGACAGGATGTGGAAGTACCCAACTGGACGTACCTTATAAATTCCAGCACAGGCTCCGAGACATCACGTAATGGCTCTGAACCCCATTGCCTTCCTTCGGCCGGTAATAAGGTTCCGTAAATGAACCCCTCTTGGTTTTCAAAACGTCAAATAATTCTCACATGATGTTTGTAGACGCGATAGCTAGGTTTCAAATTGTGAGAGAAAAGCACAGTCACCTAGATATCAGACCCAAGGAGAAACACCTCTGTGACTGGAGTCTTTGTGTTTTCCACCTCGTGGCACTGTGACCGACTTGTAGGGACGGTAACTGCAGAGTCAGGGGGGCGGGGAGAGAGCACAGCTGTGTCTACAGGGTTAACGGTTTCTATCCAGAATCACAGAATGACGGCAAACATGGCTTCAAGCACAGTCAGGTCCCCCGCCTCAACCACACACCAAACGCCCCCACGGCGGGCCTGTCCCCCTGCTGCGTGCAGGAAGGCGGGTCCTGCCCAGTCCCTCTGTTCTCTTCCAGGGAGGTTCTTCACGTGGCCCTTCTGTTCCTCCGGGTCATCAGTGCCTGTGCCGATGGCAAGATCCGCATTTACAATTTCCTAAACGGAAACTGTCTGAAGGTGCTGAAAGCCAATGGCAGAGGGGATCCTGTGCTGTCCTTCTTTATCCAGGGCAACAGGTGGGTGGTCGGTGTGGCGGTCGGAGCCCAGAGCGTTTCTGTTGGGATGGTTATTGTTCCCTCCTCTGGGACGCTGGCCCTGGGTCTGCTGGCAGCAGGAGAGCGCAGGGGGTGCTCACCTGCCGCTTCAGGGGCGGTGGAGTGATAGGCTCAGGGGTCATTTGTTCCCAGGGGTCCCGTCATGTGACGGTGTGATACAGCTCTGCCAAGGCCCGTGGCTCTGCCGACATGCAGCTCCCCTGCCCGCTGCCCCGTGTCCAGCCTGAGAGCGCCTCGGCTCCCTGGGCCTCCGATGCAGAGACTTGCAGGGGTGGGGGACAGCATCGGCAGACGGCTCCGTGCCCGGCGGGGTGGAACCGAGCAGAGGAGCTCTCAGACATCAGACCCATGACGCCAGCGGGTGAACATAGCAGCAGGCTGTTGTTACCTGTGCATGGAGACAGGATGTGGAAGTACCCAACTGGACGTACCTTATAAATTCCAGCACAGGCTCACTCGAGACATCACGTAATGGCTCTGAACCCCATTGCCTTCCTTCGGCCGGTAATAAGGTTCCGTAAATGAATACTCTCTCAGTCACGAAGTCAGACAGCCATAGAGGGCGGTCACCTCTGACCTCTTCTCATTCATGACATCCAAAGAGAGAGGTCGACTTGAATAAAAATAAGTCTGAAAGACTTCTAATTGGAATGGTTCCCTAATTCTATTCCAGTGTTTCCAGCCCTAGCCAGTCACTTTCGTGGGTAGTTAATGTTGACCTTGACAGTCTTCAAAGTGCAGCCTTTTGGAGCAGAAAGGAGCCCGTACACAGCAGTCCCATCTCTTATTGACAGTTCTAGGAGACCTGGGAGTTGGGGTTGGGGAGCAGTTTCCTGTGGATGCTCTGAACCCCAGGAACAGTGGGTGGGAGGTGATGTTGGGGGCACCAGGTTTTAGGGGGGATTAGGGAAGATCGAAATGCTCCTGTTTTCCAAAGACAAATGTTCTGTCTGAACACAGAGCATGCATAGGGTCGCCGGAGTGATGGAGTGAAGGGTGGGGTGGAGGGTTCACGAGGACTTGAAGACTTCCCCATTAGAGTTTTCCTCATCCCATTAGGCAATAGACACAGGACATTCAGATGCTGTGCTTATTTTAAAAAAAAAAAAAAAAGTGAACTTCAAGCCATCTGAGTGCAGGGTAGCTGAGCCTTCTGCCTTGGGCATCCTAAGTCCTTAGCACTCATGCCAGGAATGGAAATTCCCTTAAAAACGTTTGCACTCGAGAAGTGAGGTAATAAGGACGTGTGTGCTTTGCTCACATCTCAGTTTTAAAGAAAACAGCTACAGAGCTCCCTGGTGGTCCAATGGGTAAAGAATCCGCCTTGCAGTGCAAGGGGCTCTGGTTCCATCCCTGGCCTGGGAAGATCCCACATGCGGTGGAGCGGCTGGACCGGTGTGTCCCATTATGAGCCAGCGCTCTGGAGTGCACACGCTCAGAGCGAGTGCTCTGCTATAGGAGAGGCCACTGCAATGGGAGGCTCACGCATGCCAAAGAACAAAGATGGATGAAAATAAATAAATGAAAGACCAATAGAAGAGGCCAAAATTAAAAAAGAAAAAATAGCTACAGAGTTGATGACCCATGCTGTACGGTTTGCTACCTTTCTCTGCGCTAGACCCTGCATCAACCTGTAACACCCTGTTTGTGTGCTCACTTCCTGGACAGTGATCCTTTGGCTTCAGGATCCAACGGGACAGTAATCCTAATGGCATATTTGGAAGCCAGGGCAGTGGTGACCTCCATGGTCCTTTAGTGGGCGTGTGGGGTCTTAGTTCCTTGACCAGGGATTGAACCTGCTCCCATTGCATCAGCAGACAGAGTCTTAACCACTGGACTACCAGGGAAGTCCCCTTTGGTGAGCAATTACCTTGCTTTGGTTCCAGGATGGTGATCAACACGGAGAGCAACGTCCTCCTGTTCCAGTTTGAGAACATCAAGTGGCAGTACTCTGTGGAGCAGGCCAAACAGAAGAAGAAGGACAGAGAGGAGGACAAGGAAGAAAACAACTACGCAGATGTCGCTCCAAGTCTAGCACTCAGATCTTCAGCCCAAGGGACTCTGTGTCCAGCAGGCTGACAGCCCCCTGGACGTCCTGTTCAGCAAACCTCGCATGTCCCGCATCCCGGCAGATGAAGGGTGGGAGTGAGAGGGGTGGGGTGGAGGGTTCACGAGGACTTGAAGACTTCCCCATTAGAGTTTTCCTCATCCCATTAGGCAATAGACACAGGACATTCAGATGCTGTGCTTATTTTAAAAAAAAAGTGAACTTCAAGCCATCTGAGTGCAGGGTAGCTGAGCCTTCTGCCTTGGGCATCCTAAGTCCTTAGCACTCATGCCAGGAATGGAAATTCCCTTAAAAACGTTTGCACTCGAGAAGTGAGGTAATAAGGACGTGTGTGCTTTGCTCACATCTCAGTTTTAAAGAAAACAGCTACAGAGCTCCCTGGTGGTCCAATGGGTAAAGAATCCGCCTTGCAGTGCAAGGGGCTCTGGTTCCATCCCTGGCCTGGGAAGATCCCACATGCGGTGGAGCGGCTGGACCGGTGTGTCCCATTATGAGCCAGCGCTCTGGAGTGCACACGCTCAGAGCGAGTGCTCTGCTATAGGAGAGGCCACTGCAATGGGAGGCTCACGCATGCCAAAGAACAAAGATGGATGAAAATAAATAAATGAAAGACCAATAGAAGAGGCCAAAATTAAAAAAGAAAAAATAGCTACAGAGTTGATGACCCATGCTGTACGGTTTGCTACCTTTCTCTGCGCTAGACCCTGCATCAACCTGTAACACCCTGTTTGTGTGCTCACTTCCTGGACAGTGATCCTTTGGCTTCAGGATCCAACGGGACAGTAATCCTAATGGCATATTTGGAAGCCAGGGCAGTGGTGACCTCCATGGTCCTTTAGTGGGCGTGTGGGGTCTTAGTTCCTTGACCAGGGATTGAACCTGCTCCCATTGCATCAGCAGACAGAGTCTTAACCACTGGACTACCAGGGAAGTCCCCTTTGGTGAGCAATTACCTTGCTTTGGTTCCAGGATGGTGATCAACACGGAGAGCAACGTCCTCCTGTTCCAGTTTGAGAACATCAAGTGGCAGTACTCTGTGGAGCAGGCCAAACAGAAGAAGAAGGACAGAGAGGAGGACAAGGAAGAAAACAACTACGCAGATGTCGTCTCCAAGTCTAGCACTCAGATCTTCAGCCCAAGGGACTCTGTGTCCAGCAGGCTGACAGCCCCCCTGGACGTCCTGTTCAGCAAACCTCGCATGTCCCGCATCTCGCAGAAGGCATTCAGGTTGCCTACAGGTGAGAGAGCTGAACACGGGCAGCCTCCAGGGGGTCCAGTGGAGCCGGCAAGGGGCTGCCGAGACCAGCTGCTTTCTGGGATATTCCTGGGCAGTTGGTTTCTCGATGATATAAATCCCAACCTTTAGGGCACGTGGGAACCATTCTCGTTGGACGTGACCATCTGTAGCCAGCTCACAAGTAGCTCCTGGTTTTCAAGGCTCAAGTTTTCAAACTTACTAGACTCTTTCTGCAGGAGGTGACACCAGCCCTTCTTACTTTTCATTCAAACAAGAAACAAGCCGGGCTTCCCCTGGTGGCCAAGTGGGTAAGGACACCGCCTCGCAGTGCAAGGGGCGCCGGTTCAATCCCTGGCCTGGGAAGATCCCACGTGCCGCGGAGCGGCTGGACTGATGTGTCCAATCACCGAGCCGGAGCTCTGGCGCGCATGCGCCCAGAGCCGGCGCTCTGCGACAAGAGGCCACCGCGGTGGGAGGCCCACAGGAGCCAAAGAACAAAGACAGATGAACATAGAGAAACGAAAGAGCAATAGAAGTGGCCCGCCTGCTCCCCTCCCTCCCCAACCCGACCCCCGCCCAATAAATAAATAAATAAATAAATCTTAAAAAAAAAAAAAAAAAGAAACAAGCCACCAACCCCTCCCCCACGCCCCGATCCAAACGTAGGCTGTTGTTATGCTAGCCGCTCAGTGGCGTCTGACTCTTTATGACGTCATGGACTGTCTGTCGCCCGACAGGCTCCTGGATTTCCCAGGCAACATTACTGGAGTGGGTTGCCATTCCCTTCTCCAGGGGGTCTTCCCAACCCAGGGATCAAACCCAGGGCCTCTTGTGTCTCTTGGAAGGCAGATGCTTTATCACTGAGCCAAACACATAGTATGCGGTGATCAACACGGAGAGCAACGCCTCCTGTTCCAGCTTGAGAACATCAAGTGGCAGTACTCTGTGGAGCAGGCCAAACAGAAGAAGAAGGACAGAGAGGAGGACAAGGAAGAAAACAACTACGCAGATGTCGTCTCCAAGTCTAGCACTCAGATCTTCAGCCCAAGGGACTCTGTGTCCAGCAGGCTGACAGCCCCCCTGGACGTCCTGTTCAGCAAACCTCGCATGTCCCGCATCTCGCAGAAGGCATTCAGGTTGCCTACAGGTGAGAGAGCTGAACACGGGCAGCCTCCAGGGGGTCCAGTGGAGCCGGCAAGGGGCTGCCGAGACCAGCTGCTTTCTGGGATATTCCTGGGCAGTTGGTTTCTCGATGATATAAATCCCAACCTTTAGGGCACGTGGGAACCATTCTCGTTGACGTGACCATCTGTAGCCAGCTCACAAGTAGCTCCTGGTTTTCAAGGCTCAAGTTTTCAAACTTACTAGACTCTTTCTGCAGGAGGTGACACCAGCCCTTCTTACTTTTCATTCAAACAAGAAACAAGCCGGGCTTCCCCTGGTGGCCAAGTGGGTAAGGACACCGCCTCGCAGTGCAAGGGGCGCCGGTTCAATCCCTGGCCTGGGAAGATCCCACGTGCCGCGGAGCGGCTGGACTGATGTGTCCAATCACCGAGCCGGAGCTCTGGCGCGCATGCGCCCAGAGCCGGCGCTCTGCGACAAGAGGCCACCGCGGTGGGAGGCCCACAGGAGCCAAAGAACAAAGACAGATGAACATAGAGAAACGAAAGAGCAATAGAAGTGGCCCGCCTGCTCCCCTCCCTCCCCAACCCGACCCCCGCCCAATAAATAAATAAATAAATAAATCTTAAAAAAAAAAAAAAAAAGAAACAAGCCACCAACCCCTCCCCCACGCCCCGATCCAAACGTAGGCTGTTGTTATGCTAGCCGCTCAGTGGCGTCTGACTCTTTATGACGTCATGGACTGTCTGTCGCCCGACAGGCTCCTGGATTTCCCAGGCAACATTACTGGAGTGGGTTGCCATTCCCTTCTCCAGGGGGTCTTCCCAACCCAGGGATCAAACCCAGGGCCTCTTGTGTCTCTTGGAAGGCAGATGCTTTATCACTGAGCCAAACACATAGTATGCGATTCACTTTCCAAGCACACGGTACGTGTCTATTTCCTTAGGACAGAGACGAGACACACTGTACCGCAGAAAAACATTCTCTGCGGGACGTCTTCTCCCTGACCTCTGGTTGATAACACGCATACCTGGAAAACACTAGATCAACAGATCACTTCTGAGCACATGACCCCACAGAGGGTCAGCTCAGACACACCTAGAGTCTCCGAGAGCGCTTTACGCTTGCTAATCAGTAGGAAAATGGGGTGGGAGGGTGGTCAGGAGGTGATCTAGATGGACCGTAGGCTCCAAGTGACTGCCCAGCTTCCTGGGGTGACAAGAGCCATCAAACAATAAAGTGATAATCTGGGCAAATTTGAATGATCAGCTACGCCCCCTAGTCGTCATACCTAACTGAATCACAGAATTACTATAGTTTGCTCCTCAATTTCAATTTAGGCGTGTTCATGGAGGCACCGCCAAGTCCAGGAAAACCAAAGTCACCCCGGAAGGACGGCAGGAAGACACTGGGTTCTCGGGACTCAAACGGCACGGGGGCCGAGCAGGAGAATTTGGAAGCAAAATCCGTCATCACCGGGGATCAGAAGACAGGTGATCCTTTATTCTGAATTAGAGTCCCCCTCTCTCTGTTCAGTCTCCTTTTTCAGCAAGTCAATCACTTTGCTTATCTTTGATTCAGAATAGATAAAATGCCCGACTTCTCTTAAGAGCGACTGATGACTGCTACTTGTCCCCATACTACCTTGAGGCCATACAGAAAAGTGTGAAAGTGTTTTGTCACTCAGTCATGTCAGACTCTTTGTGACCCTCATGGAGGGTAGCCCTCCAGGCTCCTCTGTCCATGGGATTTCCAGGCAAGAATACTGGAATGGGTGCCATTTCCTTCTTCAGGGAATCTTTCTCACTCAGGAATCGAACCTGTGTCTCCTGCATTGGCAGGCAGTCTCTTTACCACCAAGCCACCAGTGTCCCAGAATGAATCTCCTGCCCTTCTCAAGAGGCATTTGGACCTATTATTGTTCAAAACATTTTGGGATCTCCTGTTCGGGAACTGCTTGTTGGCCACGGGATAGTTTCCATTTTGCAGTGGCGACATATATTTTGAAGGCAGTTTTGATTTTGAGAAATATCCAAAGATCATTTGGAATCAAATTTTATTATAATGAAGTGGAGATTCAGCTTTGCTGTACGAGTTTTGTTTAAAAACAGGTATGTTACGAGAAACTTATAAGGCTTATAAGACAGTCATTGTGAAGGTCATTCCCATAGGGGAGTTTCAGGAAGGTGTGGAACACAGGGATTACAGATGTTCCTTCCAAAATATGCGTAGCAGAGGGGACAACACACCTGGACACAAGTACTAGCAGATCTGCTGAAGGCTGATGTTAGATCTGTGGCGACGGCTTGTCCCATAGAAGGCTCTTGCTCACGTGATGGTGGCCTGTGTGCTGGGCCACAGCGACCTTAGTCTGCACAGCAGTTAGAATGGATTTAACTTTCCTGCCTACGGACTTCATGGTTTTCATGGAACACTGATTTGCTTTTCTTTTTCTTTTTTGGAACAAGCAGATGATGTGGAGAAATTACCAAAGTCAGGAAGCCCAAACTGGGTTCTCGGGACTAACCGAGCAGGAGAATTTGGAAGCAAAATCCGTCATCACCGGGGATCAGAAGACAGGTGATCCTTTATTCTGAATTAGAGTCCCCCTCTCTCTGTTCAGTCTCCTTTTTCAGCAAGTCAATCACTTTGCTTATCTTTGATTCAGAATAGATAAAATGCCCGACTTCTCTTAAGAGCGACTGATGACTGCTACTTGTCCCCATACTACCTTGAGGCCATACAGAAAAGTGTGAAAGTGTTTTGTCACTCAGTCATGTCAGACTCTTTGTGACCCTCATGGAGGGTAGCCCTCCAGGCTCCTCTGTCCATGGGATTTCCAGGCAAGAATACTGGAATGGGTGCCATTTCCTTCTTCAGGGAATCTTTCTCACTCAGGAATCGAACCTGTGTCTCCTGCATTGGCAGGCAGTCTCTTTACCACCAAGCCACCAGTGTCCCAGAATGAATCTCCTGCCCTTCTCAAGAGGCATTTGGACCTATTATTGTTCAAAACATTTTGGGATCTCCTGTTCGGGAACTGCTTGTTGGCCACGGGATAGTTTCCATTTTGCAGTGGCGACATATATTTTGAAGGCAGTTTTGATTTTGAGAAATATCCAAAGATCATTTGGAATCAAATTTTATTATAATGAAGTGGAGATTCAGCTTTGCTGTACGAGTTTTGTTTAAAAACAGGTATGTTACGAGAAACTTATAAGGCTTATAAGACAGTCATTGTGAAGGTCATTCCCATAGGGGAGTTTCAGGAAGGTGTGGAACACAGGGATTACAGATGTTCCTTCCAAAATATGCGTAGCAGAGGGGACAACACACCTGGACACAAGTACTAGCAGATCTGCTGAAGGCTGATGTTAGATCTGTGGCGACGGCTTGTCCCATAGAAGGCTCTTGCTCACGTGATGGTGGCCTGTGTGCTGGGCCACAGCGACCTTAGTCTGCACAGCAGTTAGAATGGATTTAACTTTCCTGCCTACGGACTTCATGGTTTTCATGGAACACTGATTTGCTTTTCTTTTTCTTTTTTGGAACAAGCAGATGATGTGGAGAAATTACCAAGACAACGGTATCTGGGAACTTCGGGAGACTTGCTCCGATGCTCAACGAAGTCCTGGTGCATCCCCATGTCTCCTGACCAGTTCCTCCTGACCGTGAACGCCCTGCAGAAAACCCATAGCTCCGGGGAGTTTGCCTATCCCCGGAGGCCTCGGACCCAGGTCATTGATGCCTGGGGACCTTCCATTCCATTCCCAAGGAAGGTCCTGAGTTTGAAGGGACAATCAGTCCGACAAGCAGTTGAGCAGTTGAGATCCAGTAACCCTCTCATTGACATGAAACAAACCAGCATTCCCCTTGACATCCAGAAACTTCAGCCCAACCTGAAGAACTCGGTGCACAGCGCCCGAGTGCAGTCCACCATCCCCACGCCAGTGCTTATCTGCCCCAGGTTCCGTGGCAGCTCGGAGGCGAACGACGGGTCCATCAGTTCGACTGACGGGGCAGCACGCAACTTCAGCCCCTTAACCAGCATGCAGGTCATCAGGCCAAACCACCTGCCGGCCCTGCCCGTGGGCACAGCGGCCCAGGCTGCCAAGAAAGATGGGTTCCGCTTCCACACGGCCCTTGACCCCTTCCGAATGAACACAGAGTTCATGCTGCTGACTGTGAAGCAGGAGAAAGAGTACCGGGAGGCCAGGATGAAGTACTTTCAGGCCGTAAAGCCAGTGGGGAAGGTCGATCCAGAAAAAGCCAGGAGAGCTGCGTGGATCAGGAAGATCAAAGGCCTGCCCATCGACAGCTTCATGAAGCAAGGGAAAACGGTGGCCCCTGAACTTGGACAAAACGTATTTATTTGAACCAGCCTTGGGAAACTACAGTGTCTTTAAACAGAAAACAAATGGATGTTCATTTTGGCCTCGAGACCACAGGGATTAGTTCCTGCGACGGGGCAAGGTACTAGCAGATCTGCTGAAGGCTGATGTTAGATCTGTGGCGACGGCTTGTCCCATAGAAGGCTCTTGCTCACGTGATGGTGGCCTGTGTGCTGGGCCACAGCGACCTTAGTCTGCACAGCAGTTAGAATGGATTTAACTTTCCTGCCTACGGACTTCATGGTTCTTATGGAACACTGATTTGCTTTTCTTTTTCTTTTTTGGAACAAGCAGATGATGTGGAGAAATTACCAAGACAACGGTATCTGGGAACTTCGGGAGACTTGCTCCGATGCTCAACGAAGTCCTGGTGCATCCCCATGTCTCCTGACCAGTTCCTCCTGACCGTGAACGCCCTGCAGAAAACCCACAGCTCCGGGGAGTTTGCCTATCCCCGGAGGCCTCGGACCCAGGTCATTGATGCCTGGGGACCTTCCATTCCATTCCCAAGGAAGGTCCTGAGTTTGAAGGGACAATCAGTCCGACAAGCAGTTGAGCAGTTGAGATCCAGTAACCCTCTCATTGACATGAAACAAACCAGCATTCCCCTTGACATCCAGAAACTTCAGCCCAACCTGAAGAACTCGGTGCACAGCGCCCGAGTGCAGTCCACCATCCCCACGCCAGTGCTTATCTGCCCCAGGTTCCGTGGCAGCTCGGAGGCGAACGACGGGTCCATCAGTTCGACTGACGGGGCAGCACACAACTTCAGCCCCTTAACCAGCATGCAGGTCATCAGGCCAAACCACCTGCCGGCCCTGCCCGTGGGCACAGCGGCCCAGGCTGCCAAGAAAGATGGGTTCCGCTTCCACACGGCCCTTGACCCCTTCCGAATGAACACAGAGTTCATGCTGCTGACTGTGAAGCAGGAGAAAGAGTACCGGGAGGCCAGGATGAAGTACTTTCAGGCCGTAAAGCCAGTGGGGAAGGTCGATCCAGAAAAAGCCAGGAGAGCTGCGTGGATCAGGAAGATCAAAGGCCTGCCCATCGACAGCTTCATGAAGCAAGGGAAAACGGTGGCCCCTGAACTTGGACAAAACGTATTTATTTGAACCAGCCTTGGGAAACTACAGTGTCTTATAATAAACAGAAAACAAATGGATGTTCATTTTGGCCTCTTTTGTTAGTTTGTTTTCAACCGTTCCCTGGAAATTACCTTGGGGACTCTTAATGATCTTCCTCTAAACCAGTGAATGATGTTTATTCAAGTAAGAAAGCAGGTGCTAGGAGAGACTGTCGTCTGTATTCCCACTAAAAAGCATTCAGTGAGGTGCACGGAAACCCTGTTTCACTGACGGGGGATGGAGAAGTGGTTTTTGGAAATTGAATGCCACTCGTGGCTACCAATTTCCTGCTGTCATTTCTTTGAGCAATTGAACCGATGGGATTCTATCAGAATCGTGCCCTGGAGTCCCTTGTTTTTGTTTGGAAGCCTGGTGAAGCCCAGTGAGTTCAACTAAGGGTTGAGACGGAGCCCTCACATGGCGTGTTTCTTTCTCAGGGTTAATTCCTAGGGAGAAGAATTAGGTACATTCTCCCTTTCCACATTAATAGCGTGTGCCGATGTTGCTACTTAAACCTGCTAAGGGGCCAGGCAGGCAGTTTAGAAGCGTGCAGCCCGGCACAGGGGCCATGTCCCCTCAGGAAGCTCAAGCCCCACCCGAAGGCGGTATCCTCCACTCAGGAGTTCAGCATGGCTGTGGGATGCAAACCATTCAAACAGAATATAGGGGAAAAAACCACAAAACACTGACCCCACGAAACCCCACAACCCACACACTGGGTGAGCTGCCGAAACCCTGGCACAGCAGACTAGATGCATGGGACACCTGCCTCCAGCCTCTGGTTTCACCTCCACGTGCAGGAATACCATCGTTTGCCAGGCTTTCTCTCCTTGGAGAACTTTTGCTCCATTATTAAGATATCTGCGGCACAGCGGCCCAGGCTGCCAAGAAAGATGGGTTCCGCTTCACACGGCCGTAAAGCCAGTGGGGAAAAGGTCCGGGAGGATGAAGTACTTTCAGGCCGTAAAGCCAGTGGGGAAGGTCGATCCAGAAAAAGCCAGGAGAGCTGCGTGGATCAGGAAGATCAAAGGCCTGCCCATCGACAGCTTCATGAAGCAAGGGAAAACGGTGGCCCCTGAACTTGGACAAAACGTATTTATTTGAACCAGCCTTGGGAAACTACAGTGTCTTATAATAAACAGAAAACAAATGGATGTTCATTTTGGCCTCTTTTGTTAGTTTGTTTTCAACCGTTCCCTGGAAATTACCTTGGGGACTCTTAATGATCTTCCTCTAAACCAGTGAATGATGTTTATTCAAGTAAGAAAGCAGGTGCTAGGAGAGACTGTCGTCTGTATTCCCACTAAAAGCATTCAGTGAGGTGCACGGAAACCCTGTTTCACTGACGGGGGATGGAGAAGTGGTTTTTGGAAATTGAATGCCACTCGTGGCTACCAATTTCCTGCTGTCATTTCTTTGAGCAATTGAACCGATGGGATTCTATCAGAATCGTGCCCTGGAGTCCCTTGTTTTTGTTTGGAAGCCTGGTGAAGCCCAGTGAGTTCAACTAAGGGTTGAGACGGAGCCCTCACATGGCGTGTTTCTTTCTCAGGGTTAATTCCTAGGGAGAAGAATTAGGTACATTCTCCCTTTCCACATTAATAGCGTGTGCCGATGTTGCTACTTAAACCTGCTAAGGGGCCAGGCAGGCAGTTTAGAAGCGTGCAGCCCGGCACAGGGGCCATGTCCCCTCAGGAAGCTCAAGCCCCACCCGAAGGCGGTATCCTCCACTCAGGAGTTCAGCATGGCTGTGGGATGCAAACCATTCAAACAGAATATAGGGGAAAAAACCACAAAACACTGACCCCACGAAACCCCACAACCCACACACTGGGTGAGCTGCCGAAACCCTGGCACAGCAGACTAGATGCATGGGACACCTGCCTCCAGCCTCTGGTTTCACCTCCACGTGCAGGAATACCATCGTTTGCCAGGCTTTCTCTCCTTGGAGAACTTTTGCTCCATTATTAAGATATCAGGTGTAAACGAGCACTGGCAAATAGCCATTACAAGTTGTGATTTGGCTAGAAAGAATCCCCTCGATTAAGGAAACATGCTTCTACACATGATTCCATGAGTCGTCCAAGAGCAGTTTCACACAGGCCTGGGAGATGGGGCGGTGGTACAATCACAGTTTCAAAGAAGATGCAAAGCGCCTGAATTTCAGCTCCTTCAAAAGGCAAGACCACATCCTTAGCGGCTAAACCTAAAACTGAAATAAGCGTAACATCTCCTATGAAGTCGGTATCCACTCTACAGCGGTACCCTTCTCATCACCTTCCCGAGGAGGGAAGAACACAGAGGTCAGTTAGATAATTGGTTAAGTGCACACTTACTGTTTTAATTGTTTCCACCATTTAAAGTACAAAAGCGATACTGTACGGGATTACACGTCATCGTAAAACACTCAGAACGAAATGAAAACTACGGAATAGTCACACCCTGCCCTCAGGACATCCACATTGAGGGGAATGACATCCGGTAAGTATCAGCAACATCTCCACGTGACAAACAACGAAACTTTCCCACCTAGAGCCGCACGGTTGTTTACTTTCAGCTCCTGCTTGGACCCGCCCCTGAGCCCCCGCCACGCCCACTGACCGCCCCACGTCCGCCCGCCCCCGCGCTCGCCCCGCCCCACCCCACTTGCTCCTCCCCCGAGAGCCCGGATGCGGAAGTGGGGCCGGGTTTCCGCTGCCTCTTCGGCTCCTCCTGGCTGGGGCAGCACCTGGCCGGTCTGTTCGGGTCGCTTCCCTCGGCTGCGGCGCTGACGTGGCTCCCGGAAGTGGGGCTGGCGCGGGGCCGTCATGTTGCACCAGGTAAGGGGCTGTGGGCGGCGGGAGAGGGCGGCGGCGGCGGCGACGGGGCCCGGCCTGCCGGTGGGCCTGCGGGTGGGTCTGGCGGCGGGTCTGCGCAGCCCCAGCCTGCGTGGTGGGTGTCGGTGTAAGGGGGGCGGTCGCGGAGACGCCGTGTCTGGACGGGCGAGGGAAGGGGGCCGCCGCCCTGGACGTGGGGATAGATCATGGGACACCTGCCTCCAGCCTCTGGTTTCACCTCCACGTGCGTCCATCGTTTGCCAGGCTTTCTCTCCTTGGAGAACTTTTGCTCCATTATTAAGATTGTCGAGCACTGGCAAATAGCCATTACAAGTTGTGATTTGGCTAGAAAGAATCCCCTCGATTAAGGAAACATGCTTCTACACATGATTCCATGAGTCGTCCAAGAGCAGTTTCACACAGGCCTGGGAGATGGGGCGGTGGTACAATCACAGTTTCAAAGAAGATGCAAAGCGCCTGAATTTCAGCTCCTTCAAAAGGCAAGACCACATCCTTAGCGGCTAAACCTAAAACTGAAATAAGCGTAACATCTCCTATGAAGTCGGTATCCACTCTACAGCGGTACCCTTCTCATCACCTTCCCGAGGAGGGAAGAACACAGAGGTCAGTTAGATAATTGGTTAAGTGCACACTTACTGTTTTAATTGTTTCCACCATTTAAAGTACAAAAGCGATACTGTACGGGATTACACGTCATCGTAAAACACTCAGAACGAAATGAAAACTACGGAATAGTCACACCCTGCCCTCAGGACATCCACATTGAGGGGAATGACATCCGGTAAGTATCAGCAACATCTCCACGTGACAAACAACGAAACTTTCCCACCTAGAGCCGCACGGTTGTTTACTTTCAGCTCCTGCTTGGACCCGCCCCTGAGCCCCCGCCACGCCCACTCGACCGCCCCACGTCCGCCCCGCCCCCGCGCTCGCCCCGCCCCACCCCACTTGCTCCTCCCCCGAGAGCCCGGATGCGGAAGTGGGGCCGGGTTTCCGCTGCCTCTTCGGCTCCTCCTGGCTGGGGCAGCACCTGGCCGGTCTGTTCGGGTCGCTTCCCTCGGCTGCGGCGCTGACGTGGCTCCCGGAAGTGGGGCTGGCGCGGGGCCGTCATGTTGCACCAGGTAAGGGGCTGTGGGCGGCGGGAGAGGGCGGCGGCGGCGGCGACGGGGCCCGGCCTGCCGGTGGGCCTGCGGGTGGGTCTGGCGGCGGGTCTGCGCAGCCCCAGCCTGCGTGGTGGGTGTCGGTGTAAGGGGGGCGGTCGCGGAGACGCCGTGTCTGGACGGGCGAGGGAAGGGGGCCGCCGCCCTGGACGTGGGGTTCGAGGACCCCCACCCGCCCGGCCTGGCGTTGGAGTTCTGCAGCGCTGGAGGTGGTGGAGGCGTGGTCCACTCTCGTGACCACCTCTGCCCCCCAGAGCTAAGCACAGCCCTTACCTTTTTTTTTTTTTTTAAATTTTTAAAAGATTTTATTTATTTATTTATTTTGGGCGGGGGTCGGGTTGGGGAGGGAGGGGAGCAGGCGGGCCACTTCTATTGATCTTTCATTTCTCTATTTTCATCCGTCTTTGTTCTTTGGCTCCTGCGGGCCTCCCATCGCGGTGGCGTCTGTGGTCGCAGAGCGCCTGCTCTGGGCGCATGCGCTCCAGAGCTCCGGCTCGCTGATTGGACACATCGGTCCAGCCGCTCCGCGGCACGTGGGATCTCCCCAGGCCAGGGATTGAACCGGCGCCCCTTGCACTGCAAGGCGGTGTCCTTACCCACTGGACCACCAGGGGAGGCCCAGCCGTTACCTTTTTGTCTTCCTATGTTTACAGAGAGTACACTTTCACTCCGATTATCGTAGGGTTTCTTTTTCCTGATTGAGGGGTTGCTGGGACCCGGGCGCCGTCCTAGGCCCCGGGAAAGGCTGCGAACCACACTGACCACTCGCTGCCCTGGATCGGAGGGCGCATCGGACGGCGCCGGGGCAGGGGTTGGGCCAGGGCCGGCGCGGGGAGAAGGGATCCGGGCCAAGACGACGGGTGTTTTCCCGTAGTAGTACCCAAGCCGCGGTGATGCGATTGCAGGCATCTGGAACCGGGCAGCCGTGGGATTTATGGTCGGAAAGCAGCGCTCGGAGGAGGGAACTGGAACGGGGAAGCTCCAGGGATGGTCTGAACGTGCCCAGGCTGAGGGAGGCCGGGGAGGAACCCGCGATTGGACGGGCTGCTCCCTCCTGAGTGTGTGGCCCCCCGGCCCTAGCGGGCCCCAGCGCCCCCTTCGGCCCCTGCCCCTCCCGCCAAGGCGGCTCTCCAAGGCCCTGGCTCCCATCTGGAGCGTTTCTTCCCGATCTTGCCTCAGCTCATAGCCTTGCTTCTCCTTTCACTGAGAAAACGGATGCCGCCAGGGAGTTTTCACACCTAGCCCCCCACCCCCTTGACTGCACCTTTACTGTAGTTAGTTTTATGTAGTTGTTGCACTCGCGTATGGACCAGAGCCGCGTTAGGACCTCTTCTGTTGCCTGGCCAGTGGTGTGTCATTGTGCACTCACTGAACAAATTGCTGGCCACAGGCGTTCGTTTCTGCGAGCGTCACCCGTCAGTGATGTGCTAGGTTGCCTCTCTTTCTCGATTTGTCTCCATCTGCTCCTGCCTGAAGTGCCCCGGAAAATTCGGCCGGTAGCCGAGGTAGACACCACGAGTCTCATAGATCTGACCATTTGTACCTTTCTAGCCTCTGCTCCTGCTCCCTGCTTCCCCCTTCCTTTAACATATGCTCTGTGTGTTCCCACTTCTGTGCCTTTGAAGAGAGACCTGGTCGAGGGCCTGGGGAGCAGGAGACACAGCTCTCCCCTCGGTCAGGAGGCCTCCCCCCGGCTGTTCCTTCCCTCTGCTCCTGTTGGCCCTCATGTTTACTTCTGGCTCACAGACTGCCGCGTGTCGCGGGTGGCGGCTCCTTTATTTATTCACGCACACCTTCAGCCATCACTGTAGCACCTGGCCTGGCGCTCTGCTGGACACGGGGACTTACAGCTGTGCCACCACAGACCCTGCGTCCTGCAGCTGGGAGTCCAGGAGGAGGGAGGAGGCGTAGGCTGGGAGGAAGACTGTCCCGAGAGGATTGTTCAAGTGCTGTGGGAACGTGGGGCCCGGGATGCCCGGAGGCGTCAGGGGACGCTTCTCAGGTGTCGCCGTGTTTGAGCTGCTGTTTGAGAGATGACACGCTGTTTGCCCGATGGGGAGCTTCATCGTAGGGGGTGAGGAAGGGAAGGGCTTCCCGGCGGAGAAGACGTAAACGGTGAGGGGTCCTGAGTATTTTCAGAGGGCAGGTAGTGGCCGTGCTGCGTGCTGCCCGGTGGCAGGGAGTGCCAGGAGGTGAGTACGGCGATCAGGTCACGGGCTCGCCCTCGCTGTGCGTGAGGGCGTTAACCCTTAATCCTGTTCACGGAGGGGCACCCCTCAGCAGTTTGGCCAGGGGGTGACAGGGCGTGGTCTCCTTGTTCAGGAGGCGCCCTGGGTAAGCAGGGGCTGGAGTGGAGCGGGGTGGGGCGAAGGCAGGTGATCGGGAGGGTCAGGCACGCTGCAGGTGGCCCAGGCTGCCGGTAGAGGGCAGTGAGCGAGGTGTCGGCCGCTCTCGGGGGCGGGGGAGGAGAGGGAGGGAAGCAGGTGACCAGGGCTGGGGCGTTTCCCTCCCCTGGGCTGGGAGCTCCCGGCGGCCGTGACCACCTCTCACCACCTGTGTCTCCCGCGCTGCCCGGCATGCTGCCTTGTGTGCGGTGGGCCTGCAGAACGGGGCTCCGTTTTGCTTCACGGGTGTCTGCTTTCCTGTCAGGGCGGTAATGACGACACGGAAGACGTCTCGCTGTTTGACGCGGAAGAGGAGACAGCTGGTAGAGCGAAAAGATCTGCCATCAGGTACGAGCACGCGCTCCGGGAGCTGGGCGAGCGTCGGGTGCGGCTGGGCAGTGGGCCGCGCCGGCCGCGGTTCTGGCAGAGAGGCTGTGACGTGCTGGCGAAGACTGGATTGCCAGATTGCTTTTCAGTCTCGGATGGGATGGCATCTCTGTGAATAACTGACACAAAGAATTTTACTCCGACCTGCGTTTTTAAATCTGCAAATCCAGTTATTTGAACACTGGTGTTTTTAATTCTGACTTTTGTGCCAAGTAGCAGTAAACAAAACTCCGTAAAAGTTAAAAAAAAAGAATGCACCGTTTTTTTAGATAGTTTCTAAAGATATGTTGCATTTTGGTTTATTGTGAAAATTTCAGTAGTGTATCTTTTGTACCAGTTAATATGAAAACATCAAGCCAAGCATATTTATTTCAATTCCAAACATAGTTCTCTCTAAAGAAGTCCACTTAATTAAATCCAACTCTACCTGAACCTTGTAAACATGACACCAGCTGAGAGATGCCCATGCAGAAGACCACAGATTATATACTTTCGTTTATGTGGAATGTCAGAACAGGCAAACTGGTGGGGACACAAAGTACGTTAGTGGTTGCCCAGGGCAGGAGGAGGAGTGGGCTTGGGGTAACTGGGTGGGAGGACTGCCCAGGGGTGTGGGATTTCTTTTGGGGTCATGAGAAAGCTCTAAAATCGATTGTGTGATAGTTGCACAAGTCTGTGACTAGGCCAGCGGTCGCTGGACTGGACCCTTGAAGTGGGTGGGTCCGGTGGCTGGTGGGTGGTGTCTCGGCGATGCCGTTAATGAAACGCTAGCTCTGCCTGATGGGCCGTCGGCCTGTCCTAGTGCCGGCAGGGGTTTCCGAGGGCCCGAGGACTCCGAGGGCGTGCTTTTTAGACAGGTGGAAATGGGAGTCAGTCCTCCGAGTACCGTGTCCTTATCTGTCCAGCCTTGGTAAGTTTCTTGTTAGGCATCTTGCAAAAGTTTAAGTCAGGAGGTGCTGAAGTCACGTTTCCATAGTGCACCTCCTGTGGCACCAGGGCTAGTCACAGAACGGGACTTAGGAAAACAGAGAGGTAGGCCATTGGCTTCTTGTTCAAGCCATCTTTTTTTTTTTTTTTTTAAATGGATTCTTTTTTTTATAAAACATTTATTTACTTATTTTCATTTATTTTCATCTGGAGGGGCGCTGCCTGATAATTGGACACACCGGCCCAGCAGCCCCTGGGCACATGGGATCTTCCTAGGCCAGGGGTCAGACCAGTGCCCCTTGCACTGCAAGGCGAACTCTTCACCCCCTGGACCACCAGGGAAGCCCCGTCTTGTTTCGACAAGGCTCTGCATGGCTCTGCCGTGGCTGGCGCATTTTCATCTACGTCTGCAGTGTCTGTCATGAAATGTAATTGCGTTTCTTTTACTGTGTTTTGGTTTTCAGACACCCAGTGGCGTCATTTTTCCATTTATTCTTTCGCGTCAGTGCAATTATAGTCTATCTGCTCTGTGAGCTGTTCAGCAGCAGCTTCATTGCCTGCATGGTGGCAATTATCTTGTTGTTGTCCTGTGACTTTTGGGCAGTCAAGGTAGGTTTGTTTTTATTTTAAAATCATATTTAATATCATGAGGAACTTGTAACTGGGTGGGAGGAAAAAACTGGGCCCAAAGGTGGGGACACAAGTCGTTAGTGGTTGCCCAGGGCAGGAGGAGGAGTGGGCTTGGGGTAACTGGGTGGGAGGACTGCCCAGGGTGTGGGATTTCTTTTGGGGTCATGAGAAAGCTCTAAAATCGATTGTGTGATAGTTGCACAAGTCTGTGACTAGGCCAGCGGTCGCTGGACTGGACCCTTGAAGTGGGTGGGTCCGGTGGCTGGTGGGTGGTGTCTCGGCGATGCCGTTAATGAAACGCTAGCTCTGCCTGATGGGCCGTCGGCCTGTCCTAGTGCCGGCAGGGGTTTCCGAGGGCCCGAGGACTCCGAGGGCGTGCTTTTTAGACAGGTGGAAATGGGAGTCAGTCCTCCGAGTACCGTGTCCTTATCTGTCCAGCCTTGGTAAGTTTCTTGTTAGGCATCTTGCAAAAGTTTAAGTCAGGAGGTGCTGAAGTCACGTTTCCATAGTGCACCTCCTGTGGCACCAGGGCTAGTCACAGAACGGGACTTAGGAAAACAGAGAGGTAGGCCATTGGCTTCTTGTTCAAGCCATCTTTTTTTTTTTTTTTTTAAATGGATTCTTTTTTTTATAAAACATTTATTTACTTATTTTCATTTATTTTCATCGGGGGGCGCTGCCTGATAATTGGACACACCGGCCCAGCAGCCCCTGGGCACATGGGATCTTCCTAGGCCAGGGGTCAGACCAGTGCCCCTTGCACTGCAAGGCGAACTCTTCACCCCCTGGACCACCAGGGAAGCCCCGTCTTGTTTCGACAAGGCTCTGCATGGCTCTGCCGTGGCTGGCGCATTTTCATCTACGTCTGCAGTGTCTGTCATGAAATGTAATTGCGTTTCTTTTACTGTGTTTTGGTTTTCAGACACCCAGTGGCGTCATTTTTCCATTTATTCTTTCGCGTCAGTGCAATTATAGTCTATCTGCTCTGTGAGCTGTTCAGCAGCAGCTTCATTGCCTGCATGGTGGCAATTATCTTGTTGTTGTCCTGTGACTTTTGGGCAGTCAAGGTAGGTTTGTTTTTATTTTAAAATCATATTTAATATCATGAGATTGAATGATGTATAATGATGTATAACTAAAGAAAACCTGGCACTTCGCATTTTGGATTGGGGTTAATTGATCCTTTGTCCCCTCGGGCCTCTTCTGTGGCAGAGTGTCGGTTGTATCGCTGTGGGTTACTACACGGCTGACCTGTCTGTGTGTCACGTTCACCTGCCTCAGCTTTAAAGTGACACAGAAGTGTGACCAGTGTGCAGTCTGCTGACCGCACACCCAGACCGCACACACGGCTCCTGCCCGGCACCCCTGGTTTTGCCTCGGGGTCCCCTCCGGCTGTGCCATGTGTGGGATCTAGATAAGACCCCCAGGGTCGTTGGACCACAAATACTGAAGGAGTTCCCACCATTGCACAGCCTCCCATGTGGGCTTCAGGACAGTGTTTCTTGGTCAGGGCCAGCTGCCCCCCGAGCCTCAGGGGACGTTTGGTGTTTGTCAACGTCTGAAGACGCTTCTGGCTGTCACAGCTCGGGGTGGGGAGTGTACCACCTGGATAGAGGCCAGAGATGCTCTGAACACCTTGAGGTGCACAGAGCAGGCAGCCCCCCGTCAGAGAATCGTCTCAGTGAGGGTCGTGCTGGGGCTGAGCCCTGTTCGCGGACACACAGGCCTGTAAGAAGTGGGCCAGTCTCCGGCGAGGAGGGGTGGAGAGGTAGGTCGAAGGGCTGGTGAGGAGGTCCCTGTGGTCAGCTGTTAAATGTAGACTCCAGGAGTAGGCATACGGGCAGTCACTGTAACACTTTCCTGTATGTATGGAAATGATCATAGTAAAATGGTAGTGAAAAAAAATTAAAGGCACAAGCTAGTTTTGGAATTTCAAAGACATGTTTATGGATTCAGAAAACAGTAAGGTGGTACAAGTCTACTCGTGCCCGTGAGCCTGGCCGTTTTAGATCTTCTGATTCTCATATCAGAGGTGGTTGGCTTGGTGGTGGCCAGTTTCCAGAGGCGACAAAATGCTGAGCACAAAGATTGCAAAGGTCTGTTTCCTGTAGGGGCTTCTTCTGTACAGTCCTCTTTGGCTTGTATGTCTTTGAATTTCTTCTGTTGCTTTGTGTTCTAAAGTGCTTGCTGTATCCAGGTCACAGTTGTGTTTGGGGGAATGTTTCTTTTTGTTGTTCATGTAATTTCTGCCTAGCCAAATAGAACACTACCTTCTGACCTTCAGTCCACTGTTCCTGGCAATTTCTAAAAATTAAATAACTAGATCCTTGTGGGTTTCGAGTTTTTAGAAATATTCCTAGGAACTGTATTTTCTGATGAACTTTTTAATTTTTTTGAAACAAGGGCTAAAAAAAGTCACTCTGTGTGTGACAAAATTACGTACAGATAGGCAAACAATTGAGATATGTAATTAAGAAGTCGAGAATGGGAAGAATGGGAAAACTATTAAATGAACTGTACAGAGTACGGGAGACTGGGCGGCACACAAACAGCAGGGGTTTATTTTCCACGTGCTGGAGGCTGGAGGTCCAGGCTCCCAGCGCGGGCCCTCCTCCTGGCTCTGGACTGCTCGCCTCTCCCATGGCTGCGGGCAGAGAGGGCGGACCCTCTCCTGCCTCTTGGGGACACGGGTCCCGTCCACAGAGGCGCCACCCTCACCGCTTCCCTCAGCCTCAGCGCCTCCCTGTGGCGCTTCCTGACGCCATCGCTTGGTGATGCTGTGGGACTGAGTTTCAGCTCATGAATTTGGGGGACATGTATTCAGTCCAAAAGTAGGTCCCAGGGGTTTAGGAACACGTTAGGGAGCCAGAGAAAGGACAGGCGTTCACAAGGGGGAAGGAGGGTGATGTTTATGATGTGCGGACCCCCATCACCTCTGCCCTGCTGGGGCCATTTTAGTTCGTCTTTTGTCCTGGCCTCATACTTAGTGGTCTTAACTGGGTGTCATGGAAGGAAAGGTGGTGATTGTGGACTGTGACACAAAGATACAGCGTTGAGGAGATCTGTCAGTTTTTAAAATGTGTGTCTATGTGTCAATCTTCACCAGAATGTCACGGGCAGACTCATGGTTGGCCTGCGCTGGTGGAATCATGTTGATGAAGATGGAAAAAGCCACTGGGTGTTTGAGTCCAGGAAGGTAAACAGCCTTTGGTGTTTTGGGGTTCTTTTTTGCATGTCATTCAGTGTCTTTTGTATAGATTACATTTGGCTCTTTGAGGATACATGAGATACTCAGATCTGACCTCCTCATGAAGAGCTAGCCCAGGTCACTCGGCAGGGCGGCTTTCTGAGCGCCCGTGCTTCTCTTTCTGGTGCAGGCTGGAAACAGGGTGTGTTCAGGAAAGACTCCTGAGGGACCTTGGGCTCTGCGGGTGTGTTGGGACCCGGCTGCCCCAGGGGCTGCTGCTGCAGGGCCTCTCTGGAGCCCCTCGGCTCTGGGAGCCTTGCCTGGGGTGCCTGCCTCCGCCCTTGCCCGTGGTCCTCCTGCAGTCGTGAACACGAGGGGGGAGAGATGGCTGGAGGCGAGAGGAGCAGCCCGCTCTCCAGGCTGGGCCTCCGGAAGCCCCGGGGCACCCGGGCCATCTGGGGCTAGCTTGCTTCTGCAGTGGACGCGGCCCGGCCGGCGGCGGACAGCACTCTGGGAGACAGCGTCGTTTAAACCACTCGCCTCTGCTCAGAGGCCCTGACCAGGGCTTCTCAGAAAGCAGCGTCGTGCTCAGTGAGCCCCAGACCTTCACGTCATGAGATCCCCCCGGGACACAGCACACGCCCTTTGACGTCCCTGGGTATTGCTTGGACATCGTGGTCATTGTCAGGGTCCTGTCTCCAGGGTGACCAAGCCTTGATTTCCTGAGTCCTCAGCCACGAAGCCTGTTCAAGGCTTGCTTGTGAGTGGCCGGTGTCGGTGCAGGAGGCCTGACGAGAAGCCTGGCAGAGGCCACCCTGGCGGCGCTGGGTGATGACAGACTGTCCACTCTGCCTTGAAAATGAAGCGCTCCCGACTGAAGCCACGGTCTGCTAGGGCAGGTTCTAAGACTCACAGTCGCGGTAGCGCTGCTCTTTCGTTTGACGGGGTCGGAGTGGGAGGTAGGAGTTCTGAGCTGGGACCTGGGTTGTCTGTATTTTATTTAAATTTGAGGGTAAGGTGTTTTTCTTTAAAACGGGAAGCTTCTTAGCCCAGCCAATTTGGTCACGGGCAGATATTTGGCCTGCGCTGGTGGAATCATGTTGATGAAGATGGAAAAAGCCACTGGGTGTTTGAGTCCAGGAAGGTAAACAGCCTTTGGTGTTTTGGGGTTCTTTGCATGTCATTCAGTGTCTTTTGTATAGATTACATTTGGCTCTTTGAGGATACATGAGATACTCAGATCTGACCTCCTCATGAAGAGCTAGCCCAGGTCACTCGGCAGGGCGGCTTTCTGAGCGCCCGTGCTTCTCTTTCTGGTGCAGGCTGGAAACAGGGTGTGTTCAGGAAAGACTCCTGAGGGACCTTGGGCTCTGCGGGTGTGTTGGGACCCGGCTGCCCCAGGGGCTGCTGCTGCAGGGCCTCTCTGGAGCCCCTCGGCTCTGGGAGCCTTGCCTGGGGTGCCTGCCTCCGCCCTTGCCCGTGGTCCTCCTGCAGTCGTGAACACGAGGGGGGAGAGATGGCTGGAGGCGAGAGGAGCAGCCCGCTCTCCAGGCTGGGCCTCCGGAAGCCCCGGGGCACCCGGGCCATCTGGGGCTAGCTTGCTTCTGCAGTGGACGCGGCCCGGCCGGCGGCGGACAGCACTCTGGGAGACAGCGTCGTTTAAACCACTCGCCTCTGCTCAGAGGCCCTGACCAGGGCTTCTCAGAAAGCAGCGTCGTGCTCAGTGAGCCCCAGACCTTCACGTCATGAGATCCCCCCGGGACACAGCACACGCCCTTTGACGTCCCTGGGTATTGCTTGGACATCGTGGTCATTGTCAGGGTCCTGTCTCCAGGGTGACCAAGCCTTGATTTCCTGAGTCCTCAGCCACGAAGCCTGTTCAAGGCTTGCTTGCGAGTGGCCGGTGTCGGTGCAGGAGGCCTGACGAGAAGCCTGGCAGAGGCCACCCTGGCGGCGCTGGGTGATGACAGACTGTCCACTCTGCCTTGAAAATGAAGCGCTCCCGACTGAAGCCACGGTCTGCTAGGGCAGGTTCTAAGACTCACAGTCGCGGTAGCGCTGCTCTTTCGTTTGACGGGGTCGGAGTGGGAGGTAGGAGTTCTGAGCTGGGACCTGGGTTGTCTGTATTTTTATTTAAATTTGAGGGTAAGGTGTTTTTCTTTAAAAACGGGAAGCTTCTTGCTGATAAATACCCCAGACCCTTGGTTATTAAGTCTGTGTTGTTTTGTAGGCCTCCCCTCAAGAGGGCGCAGCGGCCTCCGAGGCTGAGTCGAGGATCTTCTGGCTGGGCCTCGTTGCCTGTCCGGTGCTGTGGGTGGTCTTTGCTTTCAGTGCCCTCTTCTCCTTCAGGGTGAAGTGGCTGGTGAGTGTCAGCCTGGGCCTGTCCGTGACCCGCCAGGGTGGCTGGTGGGAGATCGCAGCAGGCGACCACCCGTGGGTGGCCGCCCGTTGGATGCAGCGGGGCGCGAGGTGGCCAGGTCTGTTCGGGGAGGGAGACGGGGAGTCTCAGCCCCGCTTCACAGAGCTTCCCCTGCCTCGTCTTTCCCGGGCCGGGCTCCGTGCGCACGGATGCAGGGAGGGCCGTCGGGCACCGTTAGGCCTGTAACCGTGGGCTGTTGCCTCCCCCAGGCGGTGGTTATCATGGGCGTGGCGCTGCAAGGGGCCAACCTGTACGGCTACGTCAGGTGCAAGGTGGGCAGCAGGCGGAACCTGACCAGCATGGCCACGTCGTACCTGGGGAAGCAGTTCTTGAGACAAGTGAGTGTTCTCTGGACGTGCGGCGTGCTTTGATGTGGTCAGTGACGAATGCAGTGATGATTTCTAACCCTTGCAGAGTTTAATTTCTGTGAAATACTTGAAAATTTTTAAAGGGACATATTTAACTATATGAGATGATGAATAAAGTTATTTTAATTTCTCTCTGGAAGCTTTTAGGTGACCAAGCCTTGATTTCCTGAGTCCTCAGCCACGAAGCCTGTTCAAGGCTTGCTTGCGAGTGGCCGGTGTCGGTGCAGGAGGCCTGACGAGAAGCCTGGCAGAGGCCACCCTGGCGGCGCTGGGTGATGACAGACTGTCCACTCTGCCTTGAAAATGAAGCGCTCCCGACTGAAGCCACGGTCTGCTAGGGCAGGTTCTAAGACTCACAGTCGCGGTAGCGCTGCTCTTTCGTTTGACGGGGTCGGAGTGGGAGGTAGGAGTTCTGAGCTGGGACCTGGGTTGTCTGTATTTTTATTTAAATTTGAGGGTAAGGTGTTTTTCTTTAAAAACGGGAAGCTTCTTGCTGATAAATACCCCAGACCCTTGGTTATTAAGTCTGTGTTGTTTTGTAGGCCTCCCCTCAAGAGGGCGCAGCGGCCTCCGAGGCTGAGTCGAGGATCTTCTGGCTGGGCCTCGTTGCCTGTCCGGTGCTGTGGGTGGTCTTTGCTTTCAGTGCCCTCTTCTCCTTCAGGGTGAAGTGGCTGGTGAGTGTCAGCCTGGGCCTGTCCGTGACCCGCCAGGGTGGCTGGTGGGAGATCGCAGCAGGCGACCACCCGTGGGTGGCCGCCCGTTGGATGCAGCGGGGCGCGAGGTGGCCAGGTCTGTTCGGGGAGGGAGACGGGGAGTCTCAGCCCCGCTTCACAGAGCTTCCCCTGCCTCGTCTTTCCCGGGCCGGGCTCCGTGCGCACGGATGCAGGGAGGGCCGTCGGGCACCGTTAGGCCTGTAACCGTGGGCTGTTGCCTCCCCCAGGCGGTGGTTATCATGGGCGTGGCGCTGCAAGGGGCCAACCTGTACGGCTACGTCAGGTGCAAGGTGGGCAGCAGGCGGAACCTGACCAGCATGGCCACGTCGTACCTGGGGAAGCAGTTCTTGAGACAAGTGAGTGTTCTCTGGACGTGCGGCGTGCTTTGATGTGGTCAGTGACGAATGCAGTGATGATTTCTAACCCTTGCAGAGTTTAATTTCTGTGAAATACTTGAAAATTTTTAAAGGGACATATTTAACTATATGAGATGATGAATAAAGTTATTTTAATTTCTCTCTGGAAGCTTTTAGGACATTCCAGAAATGTATTGTGGGTGTCCTGAAGTTATTTTAAAACCAGAGGGATAAAATGTTCATTGATAAGAATTAAAAAAAAAATTAGCTTGAGTTCAGTGGCTTTCCATTACTTCTGGTGGCTCTAAATGCACAGTTTTGAAGAATGTAATCCTAAAAAAGAGAAAGAAAAAAGGAAACATAAGATCATAGCATCAAAGATTGTTTTAAAGTACTCAGATTTTTTTTCTCCCTAAAAGAACGTGTAGGACTTAAGTGGGAGATTGGAGTGGGCCGTGTGTATTCCTAGGTGCACCAGTCACTGGTGGCCTCTGGGGCCGTTGCTGAGGCCCTGTGGCCGACTCTCCGTGCGTTTCTGCGGTGGGCTGGGCAGGGGCCGGCGCACAGCGACAGGTGCAGCCTGGCCTTGCGCCAGCGTCTCCTGGGGGACGGGAGCAGACCGTGGGTCCCATCCCCAGAGTTTATGTGCAGATGACCTGGGCCAGGTCTCACAAGCGGCCTGGCTGTGAATTCCCAGGTGGCGCTGATGTGCTGGCCCAGGGGTCACACTGGGGCCCGAGGCCCTGACAGAAATACAGAGCGGCCAAGCGGCTCAACGCGAGGGCTTCGCCAGCTCTCCTCTGGAGGCTCGCAGCTCTTCCTGCACTAGGCCTCTGTGCGAACGCTCAGAAGTGGGGAAAGCGAGGGCGCTTGCAGGTCGGGGCAGAGCCCGCGTGGCTGAGCTCCGCCTTGTGGCAGCAGGCAGGTGTGTGCTCAGTAGATCTTCCCTCAGGATTCGGAGCCCTGAGCCGGACGCGCGTGGGTGGGTCGGTGGACCTCACGGCACCTGCTCCGGGGAGACTTGCTGGACACGGGGGACCCACTGCTTTCCTTCTTCAGCCTGACGCGCTGGGCCGTGGCGTTGCTGGCTCTCGGACAGAATGTTTTGGCCACGTCGTACCTGGGGAAGCAGTTGAGACAAGTGAGTGTTCTCTGGACGTGCGTGCTTTGATGTGGTCAGTGACGAATGCAGTGCTGATTTCTAACCCTTGCAGAGTTTAATTTCTGTGAAATACTTGAAAATTTTAAAGGGACATATTTAACTATATGAGATGATGAATAAAGTTATTTTAATTTCTCTCTGGAAGCTTTTAGGACATTCCAGAAATGTATTGTGGGTGTCCTGAAGTTATTTTAAAACCAGAGGGATAAAATGTTCATTGATAAGAATTAAAAAAAAAATTAGCTTGAGTTCAGTGGCTTTCCATTACTTCTGGTGGCTCTAAATGCACAGTTTTGAAGAATGTAATCCTAAAAAAGAGAAAGAAAAAAGGAAACATAAGATCATAGCATCAAAGATTGTTTTAAAGTACTCAGATTTTTTTTCTCCCTAAAAGAACGTGTAGGACTTAAGTGGGAGATTGGAGTGGGCCGTGTGTATTCCTAGGTGCACCAGTCACTGGTGGCCTCTGGGGCCGTTGCTGAGGCCCTGTGGCCGACTCTCCGTGCGTTTCTGCGGTGGGCTGGGCAGGGGCCGTGCGCGGCACAGCGACAGGTGCAGCCTGGCCTTGCGCCAGCGTCTCCTGGGGGACGGGAGCAGACCGTGGGTCCCATCCCCAGAGTTTATGTGCAGATGACCTGGGCCAGGTCTCACAAGCGGCCTGGCTGTGAATTCCCAGGTGGCGCTGATGTGCTGGCCCAGGGGTCACACTGGGGCCCGAGGCCCTGACAGAAATACAGAGCGGCCAAGCGGCTCAACGCGAGGGCTTCGCCAGCTCTCCTCTGGAGGCTCGCAGCTCTTCCTGCACTAGGCCTCTGTGCGAACGCTCAGAAGTGGGGAAAGCGAGGGCGCTTGCAGGTCGGGGCAGAGCCCGCGTGGCTGAGCTCCGCCTTGTGGCAGCAGGCAGGTGTGTGCTCAGTAGATCTTCCCTCAGGATTCGGAGCCCTGAGCCGGACGCGCGTGGGTGGGTCGGTGGACCTCACGGCACCTGCTCCGGGGAGACTTGCTGGACACGGGGGACCCACTGCTTTCCTTCTTCAGCCTGACGCGGCTGGGCCGTGGCGTTGCTGGCTCTGCGGACAGAATGTTTTCCTGGTGTTTTGAGTCTGGTGTTTTATGTACAATAGCCCTTCTTTCTGTATCTACAATCGCTGTGGGCGCTAAGGAGCTGTTTCTCTTTTGCAGACCACTGGCAACGCGCAGCCTTCCTCAGGAGAGTGAGGAGCCGGCGTGCGCTCTCCACGGGGCGCAGCTGAGGGGGTCCCGACTCCGAGCCTTCAGAACTCAGAGCCTGTTGCGGAGAAGAGTGTGGGTTTCTTTTTCCATTTTAAAATTTACTTTTTTTTTAAAAGAAGTAGTTTTCCTACTAAGTTTTCACCTTTCTACACTCGGGGGGCTGGCTGGTGTGGTGTGGCTAGAGGCAGTACCAGCGGGGGCCCATGGTGGACGTGGGTGTGCACGGAGGCACGGAAGAGCCCGCGGCCTGAGCACCGTGTCTGAGCCCACCCCCTGTGAGTGGAGACCTCAGGGTCTTGATACGTAGAGCCCCCGGGGAGTTGCTGGTCGACCTCAGAACTGTTTACGGACCATTTCTGTAGATTGTTTTAGAAGAAGGTTCAGCTTCCATGGTAAGAGCGAGCACTTTGGCTAATGTGTATGTTAGAAATAATGGTTAATTCTACACTTCCTATATACTTCATGGTGGAACTTCTTATCCTAGGCGTTCACAGGCAGGTGAAAACCAAGCTTGGACTGTTGGTATTAACTAGTGTCTTCAGTTTGGTTTATTGGTGAGTCACGTACTCAAGGCCCAGTTCACCTAACAGGCATGTTTGTAGTGCGCGATCATGGAATACCTAGGGATTGCTGCTGTTCTATTTATTTCCGGGGGAGGAGAGCCAGATTTTGCTTTGAACTCCCAGAAGCTCTCCAGTGGTCCTCTGCCTAATGAAGTCCTTCTCCACTAAAAGAGTACTATTCTCATGTAATAGTGAGAATAATCATTTCTATACTTGGCATTGTAAATGCCTAAAAAACATTTAATTTTATGAATCTATTTTTTTCTTGCTGTAATGCTCCGGGGAGACTTGCTGGACACGGGGGACCCACTGCTTTCCTTCTTCAGCCTGACGCGGCTGGGCCGTGGCGTTGCTGGCTCTGCGGACAGAATGTTTTCCTGGTGTTTTGAGTCTGGTGTTTTATGTACAATAGCCCTTCTTTCTGTATCTACAATCGCTGTGGGCGCTAAGGAGCTGTTTCTCTTTTGCAGACCACTGGCAACGCGCAGCCTTCCTCAGGAGAGTGAGGAGCCGGCGTGCGCTCTCCACGGGGCGCAGCTGAGGGGGTCCCGACTCCAAGCCTTCAGAACTCAGAGCCTGTTGCGGAGAAGAGTGTGGGTTTCTTTTTCCATTTTAAAATTTACTTTTTTTTTAAAAGAAGTAGTTTTCCTACTAAGTTTTCACCTTTCTACACTCGGGGGGCTGGCTGGTGTGGTGTGGCTAGAGGCAGTACCAGCGGGGGCCCATGGTGGACGTGGGTGTGCACGGAGGCACGGAAGAGCCCGCGGCCTGAGCACCGTGTCTGAGCCCACCCCCTGTGAGTGGAGACCTCAGGGTCTTGATACGTAGAGCCCCCGGGGAGTTGCTGGTCGACCTCAGAACTGTTTACGGACCATTTCTGTAGATTGTTTTAGAAGAAGGTTCAGCTTCCATGGTAAGAGCGAGCACTTTGGCTAATGTGTATGTTAGAAATAATGGTTAATTCTACACTTCCTATATACTTCATGGTGGAACTTCTTATCCTAGGCGTTCACAGGCAGGTGAAAACCAAGCTTGGACTGTTGGTATTAACTAGTGTCTTCAGTTTGGTTTATTGGTGAGTCACGTACTCAAGGCCCAGTTCACCTAACAGGCATGTTTGTAGTGCGCGATCATGGAATACCTAGGGATTGCTGCTGTTCTATTTATTTCCGGGGGAGGAGAGCCAGATTTTGCTTTGAACTCCCAGAAGCTCTCCAGTGGTCCTCTGCCTAATGAAGTCCTTCTCCACTAAAAGAGTACTATTCTCATGTAATAGTGAGAATAATCATTTCTATACTTGGCATTGTAAATGCCTAAAAAACATTTAATTTTATGAATCTATTTTTTTTCTTGCTGTAATGGGGATATTGTAAACAATGCGTTTTATTAATGGTATTTCTTAGAACAACATCTGTAACAATCAGCAGAATATTGTAGGCCTCTGTCAGTTCTGTTGAAGGTACTGTAAACTTTGTTTTAATCAATGGGTTATTTTGTGACGGTATTTATACGTTGTTAAAAATTTTTGAAGGCGTTTTGTTTAATTGCGTAGGAACCTCTTTTGGCGTGAGAGCTTTGACAGTGCGTAACTTTATATTTGTATAAAACGCTACAAAGACTGTGACGTTCGTGATCTCATTCCCTCCTCGTGACAGCTGTCTCGTGTGACACCAGCGTGTGTGACGTTCGTGATCTCATTCCCTCCTCGTGACAGCTGTCTCGTGTGACACCAGCGTGTAGGTGACGAAGCGTGACCTCAGGGCACTGGCCACGGAGGCCCTGATTGCAGGAGAGCCCTCAGGACGTGTTCCTGATTTTGGAGGAAGCCCTTGTCCCCACATGTCCTTTCTTTCCTTACGATCGTCAGCTTCCTAAGTCATGAAGTTGCCAAGTGCTTGTTTCCCGCTTTATTGCTGCTCCTCTGGTGAGGAAAGCGGGTACCGTGTTCGACACGTTTTGGTTTAGCCCAGATCTGGTGTCCGCCTGCCGCGTGGGGCGTCCCGGCCGAGGACCCAGCGGGTGGCTCTCGCGGCAGCCGTCTGTGCCGGGGCTGCGGTCCTCGGCGGCCTGGCGTGGGCGCGTGAGCGTGGCGGACCTCCTGCGCGGGCCCGCGCGTCACAGGCAGGTGAACCAAGCTTGGACTGTTGGTATTAACTAGTGTCTTCAGTTTGGTTTATTGGTGAGTCACGTACTCAAGGCCCAGTTCACCTAACAGGCATGTTTGTAGTGCGCGATCATGGAATACCTAGGGATTGCTGCTGTTCTATTTATTTCCGGGGGAGGAGAGCCAGATTTTGCTTTGAACTCCCAGAAGCTCTCCAGTGGTCCTCTGCCTAATGAAGTCCTTCTCCACTAAAAGAGTACTATTCTCATGTAATAGTGAGAATAATCATTTCTATACTTGGCATTGTAAATGCCTAAAAAACATTTAATTTTATGAATCTATTTTTTTCTTGCTGTAATGGGGATATTGTAAACAATGCGTTTTATTAATGGTATTTCTTAGAACAACATCTGTAACAATCAGCAGAATATTGTAGGCCTCTGTCAGTTCTGTTGAAGGTACTGTAAACTTTGTTTTAATCAATGGGTTATTTTGTGACGGTATTTATACGTTGTTAAAAATTTTTGAAGGCGTTTTGTTTAATTGCGTAGGAACCTCTTTTGGCGTGAGAGCTTTGACAGTGCGTAACTTTATATTTGTATAAAACGCTACAAAGACTGTGACGTTCGTGATCTCATTCCCTCCTCGTGACAGCTGTCTCGTGTGACACCAGCGTGTGTGACGTTCGTGATCTCATTCCCTCCTCGTGACAGCTGTCTCGTGTGACACCAGCGTGTAGGTGACGAAGCGTGACCTCAGGGCACTGGCCACGGAGGCCCTGATTGCAGGAGAGCCCTCAGGACGTGTTCCTGATTTTGGAGGAAGCCCTTGTCCCCACATGTCCTTTCTTTCCTTACGATCGTCAGCTTCCTAAGTCATGAAGTTGCCAAGTGCTTGTTTCCCGCTTTATTGCTGCTCCTCTGGTGAGGAAAGCGGGTACCGTGTTCGACACGTTTTGGTTTAGCCCAGATCTGGTGTCCGCCTGCCGCGTGGGGCGTCCCGGCCGAGGACCCAGCGGGTGGCTCTCGCGGCAGCCGTCTGTGCCGGGGCTGCGGTCCTCGGCGGCCTGAGCGTGGGCGCGTGAGCGTGGCCGGACCTCCTGCGCGGGCCCCGCCGCGGGGGCTTCCCGGCCGCTCCGTGCCCGCCGGTCAGCGCGCCCCCAGCTGCTGCGGCGGCCCGCGGAGGAAGTGGCCGCAGCCGGTGCGCCGGCTCCTCGGCGCCGCCCCGTCGGCCGGCGTGCAGACGGGCCGGACGGCGCTGGAACCGCTGTCGTGGCCGCGGGCTGGGCGCCTCGTCCTGGGGCAGCAGCGCGGCCGGCGGCCCTCAGCGGCCCGTCTCGGTTTGTTAGCAAGAGACATCGCTGCCGCTGCAGTGGCGCGTGCCTGCTGCGGTGCCTCTGCGGCCCCGGCCCGACTGAAGGCTCGTCAGCCCGTGTGTCCGGCGTCCCCGCGGCTGCGCTGTGACGGGCTGGAGGTGCACGGTTCGGCAGACACAGGCTTGCGTCTTTCTCTGAGTCCGGCCGCCGGCAGGTCCGGCCGTCCAGAGGCGGCTGCCGCGTGAAGACGCGCCCGAGGCTCGCCGCGTGGAGCGGCCCCTCGCTCCGCTCCCGCCATCCCGCCAGCTGCGGCCGGGCCGGGGCCGGGGGCCGGCGTCTCTGCCGCGCAGCCTGGGCTCAGCGGAGAGGTCCGCCGGCTGGGCTCCGCGGGCTCGCCGGGCGGCTCCCCGGGTCTGCCGGCCTGCGGCCCGCCTGCTGGTGGGCGCACCGACGCCTGCAGCCTCTGGGGCGTCTCTCTGGGCGTTCCTGGGGGTCTTCTTCGCAGCCTGGCAGCTGGGGTCTCGGGCTTCCGTCGGCAGGCAGAGAGGTGCGTGGCATGCCATGGCTAGCCTCGGAGTGTCGCTCCAGCACACCCTGGTTGAAGCAGCCACCAAGGTCCCCTGTGCTCACGGGGTGGGGACGTAGCGGCCATCTTTGGGAGGTCAGAGCTACAGGTGCCGCTAACGGGAAGGCAGCGTGGCCCTCTCCAGGGTGCTCTGCAGTGACCCGCACCTTCGGAAGGGGTGTGGGTGTGTGTGTGGGGGTGGTTGTGGTTGCACCCGAGGTGTCTGTACTGGGATCCTTTAGCAAAGCTCCGTAGAGCTCATCCAGAGTTCTTTCGTATCTTCTGCTTCATCTGATTTCTCCCCCGGAACCTGGAGGAGGAGGAGGGGGCCGTGCGCCCCGCGCAGACAGCAGCGGCCCCTGGTGGTCCTCTGCTTTCCAGCCGCGCGCTAACAGAAGCCTCGAGGTCAGGGCGGCCGGGCGGTGGGGGTGACGTGGCAGTGGCCTGTGCCGCCTGTGGGTGCACGGGGGCCGCCGGCCCGACAGCCTCTGGTCTTTCCTCCCGCGGAGCCTCGCGGGGCGCCTCGGGACCCCCCGCCTGCCGCGGGTGGACGCACGGCGCGAGTGAGGAGCGACGTCCTGGTGCCTGCAGCCACGTGAATTCTGGTGGATTTGTTTCCATAGCCCAGCCCAACAGAGTAGCCAGTATGGGTAGTACTTTGGAATACTCGGGAAACTTTTAGGGCCCAGGTCACTCACTTCTCCGCTGCTCCGTGCCACTTCCTTTTGAAAGAAATTGGATCTGGGCCATTCGTGCAAGGTGACCAGTTCTGATCAGACCAGGCAGGTGAAGTCGACCAGGTGAAAATTCAGCTGCCTCTGAAGCAACCAGAAGCTTCTCATTTTTGGCCATTGGTTGCTCCTTAGGAATGTGGTCCCTGGTATGTTTTCAATTAAAAATAAAGTCAAAATCATAAATTCTTGTGAGAATACGGAAGCCTCCCTTATATCCTTTCTACTGTTACTCTGGAAGGAAAAGAGCAAGCCTGTCATTTCCTGAAGAAGTTAAATGTAGGGCCAGGGGAAAGGGTCATCTGACTTTTCCCCACTATAATTCATGAAGAAGTAATAAGTTACTCGTCGTCAGAAGACGAGGCAGTGCCGACAGGCTGTGGAGCCTGGGCCCGTCTCGGCACTCTCAGCTCCGCTCCCTGGAGGCAGACGTCTTTAGCTGCTGCAGTTCTCCTATTTGAAATGCTTATTGTTTGTACCATGTTCTTTGACTTACCAACTATCTCGGTTAGCTGTGGGCTTCCTACTGTGAGAAACTGCAGATTTAACTCAAGCCCCTCAGGGGGCCCTCATGGCACAGAACCTGCCTTCCAGTGAGGGTGAAGGTAAAGAGCGGGTTCGATCCCGGTCGGGAAGATCCCCTGGAGGAGGGCGTGGAAATCCGTGGACAGAGGAGCCTGGCGGGCGGCCGTCCACAGGGCTGCCTGGAGTCGGACACGCCGAAGTGTCTCGGCTCGTGGCATGCACCTGCCTCTCCTGTAGTGTGAGCCCTGCTGTTTTCCCAGTTGCTTGTAACAGTAAAGGCTTCCCACAGACTTCCATTTCTTGCTCCTATCTGTCTCAAGGTAAAGTTAGTTTTCTCGCTTTGTTAGTAATTTGTTCAGCTGCAGGTGACAGAAAGTTCCATAAATAACAGTGGCTTCAGCCAAAAGAAGAAAAGCGTTTATGTGTTTTCTACCACGGAGCTCCAGGAGTGGGCTCCTGCTGGCGTTGGTGCCGTTACTGCACAGTCCTCAGAAAGCTGGTTTTGTCCCCATGCTCGTTGTCTCAGGGTCACAAGACGACTGTCACAGCTGCAGATGACTCATCTGGGCCATTCGTGCAAGGTGACCAGTTCTGATCAGACCAGGCAGGTGAAGTCGACCAGGTGAAAATTCAGCTGCCTCTGAAGCAACCAGAAGCTTCTCATTTTTGGCCATTGGTTGCTCCTTAGGAATGTGGTCCCTGGTATGTTTTCAATTAAAAATAAAGTCAAAATCATAAATTCTTGTGAGAATACGGAAGCCTCCCTTATATCCTTTCTACTGTTACTCTGGAAGGAAAAGAGCAAGCCTGTCATTTCCTGAAGAAGTTAAATGTAGGGCCAGGGGAAAGGGTCATCTGACTTTTCCCCACTATAATTCATGAAGAAGTAATAAGTTACTCGTCGTCAGAAGACGAGGCAGTGCCGACAGGCTGTGGAGCCTGGGCCCGTCTCGGCACTCTCAGCTCCGCTCCCTGGAGGCAGACGTCTTTAGCTGCTGCAGTTCTCCTATTTGAAATGCTTATTGTTTGTACCATGTTCTTTGACTTACCAACTATCTCGGTTAGCTGTGGGCTTCCTACTGTGAGAAACTGCAGATTTAACTCAAGCCCCTCAGGGGGCCCTCATGGCACAGAACCTGCCTTCCAGTGAGGGTGAAGGTAAAGAGCGGGTTCGATCCCCGGGTCGGGAAGATCCCCTGGAGGAGGGCGTGGAAATCCGTGGACAGAGGAGCCTGGCGGGCGGCCGTCCACAGGGCTGCCTGGAGTCGGACACGCCGAAGTGTCTCGGCTCGTGGCATGCACCTGCCTCTCCTGTAGTGTGAGCCCTGCTGTTTTCCCAGTTGCTTGTAACAGTAAAGGCTTCCCACAGACTTCCATTTCTTGCTCCTATCTGTCTCAAGGTAAAGTTAGTTTTCTCGCTTTGTTAGTAATTTGTTCAGCTGCAGGTGACAGAAAGTTCCATAAATAACAGTGGCTTCAGCCAAAAGAAGAAAAGCGTTTATGTGTTTTTCTACCACGGAGCTCCAGGAGTGGGCTCCTGCTGGCGTTGGTGCCGTTACTGCACAGTCCTCAGAAAGCTGGTTTTGTCCCCATGCTCGTTGTCTCAGGGTCACAAGACGACTGTCACAGCTGCAGATGACTCATCTGTTTATAGGCCAGGAAGGAGAACAGAGGTTCCGGTCCTGTCTGCCCTCTTTTATCGGGAAATCAAAAGCTTTCTCAGCAGCTGCAGTTAGCGTTTGCATCTGCTTACACCTCACTGGCCCGAGTGGAGACATCCAGGTGGATTGAGTCGGCAAAGCAGGTAGGTGGGTGGACCCACGTCTGCCTTGTGTAGAAGCGAGAGCTTCCCCGGTGGCTCAGATGGTAAAGAGCCTGCCTGTGTGCAGGGGACGTGAGGAGAGGTTTCCGTGGCTGCACGTGACTGACTGTACAGATGCACCGGATTCGTTCTGGAAAGTTACGAAAAGAACCCGCAGCACCCACCACAGGCTTGAAAGGGAAGGGGCAACGAGCCTGATTTCCAGAGTTGCCCCCTTATGTTACTGAAATGGTCCAATTTTCAACAAAAAAACATGGTAGGCATGTAAAGGAACAGTATGATTTGTGCACAAGAAGAACAGAAACCTTGCCCAGGCTTTAAATGAGCTGTCATGTATGTTCAGAGTTCAGAGAGACTGGGTGAAAAAGAGCTAAAAGAAACGAGGGAGGTAGTCTATGATCAAAATGCGAACATCACTAAAGGTAAAAAGTATAAAAAGGAACCAAATAGGAACTTTGGAACTGAAAAGTAACTGATGTGAAAAACTCACTGAAGAAGTTTAACAGTCAGATGAAAGAATCAGAACAATTGAAAATAGACAATTGGAGTATTTCAGTCAGGAGTAGAAAGAATTTAGAACAGTGAATACAGTCTGTGCACCTCAAACATACCGAGATCTGCCTTATGGGAGTCCCAGAAGGAAGGCAGAATATTTGAGGAACTCATGGCTGGAAACTTCTCGAATGTCATGAAAGACTGGGGAAAAAAAGCCTCCCCGCCCACCCCCACCCCGCCAAAAAGCCCACATTAATCTGCACTGCCAAGAAGTGCAATGAATTCTAAGCAGGATAAGTTAAAGAGATCCACACCTAAACATCATAGTTGAATTGCCAACAGCCAATGACGCAATATTAAATACTGAAAGCGGCGAAAGAAAACAATCCACCACATGTAAAGGATGCTCCGTGGGGTCGCTAAGAGTTGGATGCGACTCAGCGACCGAACAACACGGAGATTAAAAGCTTGCTTCTCATCAGAAACCATGAGGTCAGATGACACATTCAAAACAGACTTTAAGACAGAATTGTTACAAGAGACAAGGGCGTTACATTGATAAAAGGGTTCATCTGTCAGGAAGACATAGCAATTAAAACATACATGCTGTTGATACCAGCACTCCAAAATGCTGGCAGAAGCATGTGAAGCAGAAGCTGAGAGGATTAGAAGGCTCGATAATCATTATTACTTGTGATTCACTATTAATAAGTTAGTGATTAAGTGAGATGATCCATGTAAAATACTCGGCTTAGTCTCAAGCACGTGGTAAGCACTCCATAATGGAAACTCAGGAAGGAAAAGGAGTTGCTTGGCTAGTTGAAAGTAGAGTAGTCAGGCGGCCTAACCCCCAGTTGAGTGGCTGCTGTTTGGTTTGATTCCCATCTAGTGTGTGGCAAGGAGAATTCAAGCGGAGGAAAATCGTCAGTTGTATACGGGAATGAATGCTGTTTTGTTTTTATTTTGCTTAGAACAGGTTAGAGATTGTAAGAGAAACCGGTGACTTACTATAGTGTTCATTTACAGTTTATATTTAGAACACATCTTCTTATGTAGGTTTTTCAGACAGTTGCTGAAGTTCAGCAGTGCTAGGGACCAGTTTTCACCGTGAATGTTTCTTCTAGGAGATTCATTGCCTTTCTCTGCCCGCCCTTTTCCTCTTTTGCTTGTAACGTGTGCAGTGTCCACTAGATGGCAATATACCAACATAAAATGCGAAGAAAACAGCCACCCTGCCGCATCTTGTTTACTTGTCTTGGTGGGAAATAATAGTTACCCTGGAAAACAAGCCTGTAAGTAGTGACTTAGGACTACGTTCATGTTTCCTGCGGTGAAATTAATTAAAACCAGTGCTTATGAATGAATAGATGCTAAATACAATTATTTAGTACTTACCATGTACCAGATGCCGAGGTAGGCACTGCATACGTGATACATACCTGCATTCCCGTATCACCAGCCTCCTCTCCCCCATTTGAACAGTGGGAACACTGAGGAGTAGAAGGCCATTCGTTTTAGGGAAGTGAAGCCAGGGCTGGTCCGGGGCAGGGGAAGATGACGAGTTGGAATTTAAGTTTGTTTTGTAGCCAGTGGTTATATCCAGGTACCAGAATGCAGTGGAAACATGGATTTCCATTAGGACTGGACAAAAGCTATGCATTTCAGAGGCATCTCTGTAGGGCAGAGTTGAAACTAACAATCTACAGGCTGCCTTTGGCAAAAGTGTCTGTTGAATGCCAGACAGCTGTGGGACTTCCCTGGCCATCCAGTGGCTACGATGTCGCCGTCCAGTTCAGGGAGTGCAGGCTCGATCCCTGGCGGGGGAACTGGGGTTCCACTCGTGAGGCCGGCAGCTAAGCCCGGATCTGCTGTTACTGAGCCCTTGGGCTCTGGGCCCTGTGGGCCACGACTAGAGGGAAGCCCACATACTGCAAGGAGATCCCGCGTGCTGCAACTAAGACCCGACACGGCCAAATAAATACATAAATACGAAGTAAAAGAGCAGACAAAAATTCCTAACGAGGTGATTCAGCAGAGGGTTAGGGAACACCCACCCGAGGCAGACTGTGTCCTCAGGCAAGATGAGGACCTCTCTGACCCCTTGTGATGACCTCAGGAGGGAGATACTCTCACCATTTTACAGATAAGGAAACTGAGGCCTGCAAAAGGCAGGAGTTCACGGTGCCCCTGGTCACGATAGCCCCAGGACTCAGATCTGGAGTCCACCCGAGGCATCCGCTGCCGAGTGCCCCGAACCACAGCGCCCAGGACGCTGCCTCGTGATTGCTGGTGCCTGTGGGTGTCTCCTTGTGTTGGCCGGAGAAGCGGACCTGTAGGAGACCCGAGGGAGAGCTTCCCAGGTGGGGCGAGTGGTAAAGACCTGCCCGCCAGTCCAGGAGAGCTGAGAGACACGGGTTCCACCCCTGGGTCGGGGAGATCCCCTGGAGGAGGAAACGGCAACCCACTCCGGTGTTCTCGCCTGGAGAATCCCATGGGCAGAGGAGCCTGGCGGGCTACAGTCCACGGGGTCAAAAAAGAGTCGAACGCGACTGAGTGACTGAGCACACAGCACCCCACCCCCAATTCTGTGTTGGCTGACCCCTATTTGGAGGTAGAGCTTTTAGGAGGCAACTAAGGTTAAATGAGGCAGGGTGGGTCCTGATAGGTGGCCTTGTAATAACAGGAAGGGTGGGGGGAGGACTGGACGGTGGGACTTTGTGAATCAAAGATCAGTAAACATGCTGGGAAACTTCTTCAGAGGCATCTCTGTAGGGCAGAGTTGAAACTAACAATCTACAGGCTGCCTTTGGCAAAAGTGTCTGTTGAATGCCAGACAGCTGTGGGACTTCCTGGCCATCCAGTGGCTACGATGTCGCCGTCCAGTTCAGGAGTGCAGGCTCGATCCCTGGCGGGGGAACTGGGGTTCCACTCGTGAGGCCGGCAGCTAAGCCCGGATCTGCTGTTACTGAGCCCTTGGGCTCTGGGCCCTGTGGGCCACGACTAGAGGGAAGCCCACATGCTGCAAGGAGATCCCGCGTGCTGCAACTAAGACCCGACACGGCCAAATAAATACATAAATACGAAGTAAAAGAGCAGACAAAAATTCCTAACGAGGTGATTCAGCAGAGGGTTAGGGAACACCCACCCGAGGCAGACTGTGTCCTCAGGCAAGATGAGGACCTCTCTGACCCCTTGTGATGACCTCAGGAGGGAGATACTCTCACCATTTTACAGATAAGGAAACTGAGGCCTGCAAAAGGCAGGAGTTCACGGTGCCCCTGGTCACGATAGCCCCAGGACTCAGATCTGGAGTCCACCCGAGGCATCCGCTGCCGAGTGCCCCGAACCACAGCGCCCAGGACGCTGCCTCGTGATTGCTGGTGCCTGTGGGTGTCTCCTTGTGTTGGCCGGAGAAGCGGACCTGTAGGAGACCCGAGGGAGAGCTTCCCAGGTGGGGCGAGTGGTAAAGACCTGCCCGCCAGTCCAGGAGAGCTGAGAGACACGGGTTCCACCCCTGGGTCGGGGAGATCCCCTGGAGGAGGAAACGGCAACCCACTCCGGTGTTCTCGCCTGGAGAATCCCATGGGCAGAGGAGCCTGGCGGGCTACAGTCCACGGGGTCAAAAAAGAGTCGAACGCGACTGAGTGACTGAGCACACAGCACCCCACCCCCAATTCTGTGTTGGCTGACCCCTATTTGGAGGTAGAGCTTTTAGGAGGCAACTAAGGTTAAATGAGGCAGGGTGGGTCCTGATAGGTGGCCTTGTAATAACAGGAAGAGAGATGGCGGGAGGAGGGACGTGGGACGGGTGGGACTTCAGACCAAGTCCCGGGGAGGTGACTTTACCTGCTTCTGCAAGGGCAGCCCTGAGTGAAAGTGCTGCGTGTGTGGGAGCAATGGGCGAGGGCGCTGGGCTCTCTTGGCTCCTTCCCGCCGTTTCTGGCTGGTTCTGGAAAAGCTGTTCCAGTAGCCAAAGGGTAGCTGTCCAGGAAAGACTTGCTTGTGTGGGCCGTTGGAAGGAAAATGTTTCCCCAAAGCTGGAGAAAGGGTACCTACCCCTACACAGTGAGGAGCCCCCTGGGGTTGTGGGCAGGGGGCAGGGCTCCCACAGCTGGGAGCTCCCTGAGGCCAGGATCTGGGTTTCGGTGACGTCTGCCTCCCCGGAAACCAGCACGTCTGACACGTAGCAGGTGCTCAGTAAGTGGACGCACTGTGCGTGGAATCGTGTGTCCTCCCAGGGTCGTGGCTGGCAGCCCTGACCCCCGGTGGGCAAGTGTCAATATCTGGAAATAGGGCTTTGAGGATCAGGTTTGTATGAGGGCCCCCTTATGGAATTCATGCTCCTGTAAAGAAGAGACCCCGGAGCTCGCTCGCTCTCTGCCCGAGGAGGACACAGCAAGGAGGCGACTGTCCGCAAGCCGGGGGAGGGCTCTCGCTGGACACTGACCGCTCTGGCGCCCTGACCAGGGACTTCTGTGTCCAGCCCTATGAGAAGACAGTTTCTGTTGGTCGAGTTGCTCCGTTCTTGGAGTTTTGTTCTGGCGGATGGACGGGGAGCCGGCTCCAACCCCAGAGGAGAGCTTTAGCTCTGTGGGAGGCTGGGTCTGCTGCCGGCCTGTGGTCCACTTCAGCCGGGCAGTCTGCAGCCACAGGCCCAAGCGGAGGCCCTGCGTCCTCTTGGCGGCTTCTCACCGATGCTGGGTTCCTGGTCAGTGATGGATCCTGAGTCTCCATGCCTCCCTCCCCGCGGAGCCCACTTGAGAGAACCGCAGAGGCGCCTTCTCCTTCCAGCTCCTTCTGTGTCGGGATCAAGGCAGCGGCTTCCCTGGTTCAGTGTCCAGCATCGTGAACGTCGGCCTTCCCTGTGTCCCCGGGCGGATGCAGCGTGAGCCCTAGGTGCCCGTTGTCCCTGCTGAAGACTGTTGACCAAGACCTTCCTCAGTCTTGCTTGGAGAAGCCCCGCGGTCCCAGGAACCACGTGTTTGGCCAGTGCCACCTCCAGGTTGAAAAGGACATTTGTCCTGCAGGTTGTTGCTGGGAACATGTCCTCAAAGCATCGGTCAGAAGACAGAGAAAGCCTGCGCTGTCTTTGCTTTAAACATATAACTTGTTTGAGAGGTTGAAGGTTATGCATCTTGTCCTCCGAGTGGACCGTGGAGGGTCTGGATGGACTGTCGGGGCGGGACGGACTTCTGGACCCCGGCATTCAGTCCCCTGTCTGAGGCTCGAATACCCTATTTCTTATTCTTTCCAGTAGGGAAAAATCTAAATAAAGAAAATACATAACTTTATGTTAAAAGGCATAGCTTTTAAAGAAAATCCCTATCTTCTTTCTTTAAAGAAGAAATGCTGATTGTTTTCACAGAGAAAGTTTCTTAAAGCCCCGTTTAAAATTCAGTCCACTCGGGATATTTTTAGTGTCTTGAGAATGTTCCAGATTGCTGACTCAGTAAGCCCAGGCTCTTAAAAATGTGTGTTTTTACGCCCTACAATGTAACATTGTCTGAGCTCCTTGCCATTTAAGTCTGTCCGTATGGCTTGAAGTCGGCCTTGGTTTCCCAGGGGCTGTTCTCGGCCTTTCTGAGCATCCAGCACCCCCCAGCCCCAATCTGATGAGAGAGCACGTTCCGGGCATAGCACAGAGCTAAGAGGGCCCACGGGGCGTGTGAAGGAACAGAAGGTGGCTGTGTTCAGGGTGGCGAGGGCTGCCAGGGCTCCTGGGCTGGTGGAGGTCAGCACCGTCACTTTGCAGAGGAAGATTCGAGGGCCAGGGGACGGCCAGGCACTGGCCGGGGCCTCCCGTTGCCTGCCTGCTTCCTTCCCCTCGGCACCCGAGCAGGGGCGTGGGCGGGCCAGCTCCCCCTTGGTTCAGAGGAGCTCCTTCCTTTGGAGCAGTTGGGTTTGGCCCTGGTGGACACACTGGGAGTCTGAGGTGGTAAGATGGAGTGTGGGGGCTTCCCGGCTGGCGCTCATGGTAAAGAACCCGCCTGCTAGTGAAGGAAATGTAAGAGACAAGGGTTTGATCCCTGGGTTGGAAAGATCACCTAGAGGAGGGCATGGCAACCCACTCCGGCATTCTTGCCCGGAAAATTCCACAGGCAGAGGAGCCTGGCGGCCTGCAGTCCCTGGGGTTGCAGAGAGTCTGATAAGCCTGAAGCGACCAAGCACGCACACATGCAGCATGGAGGGTGATACAGCGTGTAAACGCAGGGCCGTTCGGATCTGGAGAAAGCTGGGCGCTTCAGCAGTGGGTTTCTGATTAGAACAGAGAAAAGGGGAAACGGGGTAATTGAACGCTCCTCTCTCCTCTGTCTTTGTAGGACCAGGATCGCTACTGTATGTTTCTTAATGATTGTGATTTTTTAAGACCTAAGATCTGTTGCTCTGGTTCCAGGAGTCTGTAGAAACGCTTAGGATGCTTTTTCTTAAGGGTGTGAGATGGGGCATGCTCTGTAGACCGGAGGCTTCGCGGGGGCGGATTTCTGCCTTGAGATCAGGGACGTCTCTCCCGTGGTGAGCGACGGAGTGAAACAGGACCCTTGTTCTCGAGGGCAGTGAGCACTTCCCGGTCTGTAATGTCATTGTTTGCCCAGAATAACCCCTCTCAGTTGTCTGGCTCTGCGGTTGTCGGAGCTCTTCGAGGTCCAGTCTTGTATTTTGTCTTCACACAACGCCCCCACGGGAGCGAGAGTGCTGTGACTAACTCTCGCCATCCCCTTTCCTTAGCTGGGAAGCGCGGGAGGTGGCTTGTCCAAGGTCACCTGCTCCGTGGGTGGCTGCCCCTCCCATTCTCCTTTGTTTAGTTGCTCAGTTGTGTCCGACTCTTTTTCGACGTGCGGACCGTAGCCTGCCAGGCTCCTCTGTCCATGGAATTCTCCAGGCAAGAAGACTGGAGGGGGTTGCATTTCCTTCTCTAGGGGGTCTTCCTGACCTGGGCATCAAGCTCGAGTCTCTCGCATCTCCTCCACCGGCAGGTGGATTCTTCACCGCTGAGCCTCCGGGGAAGCCAAACAGAACTAGTGCAGTTGCTCAGTGATGTCCAACTCCTTGCGACCCCACAGACAGCAGCACGCCAGGCTTCCCTGTCCTTCACCATCTCCCGGGGCTTGCTCAAACTCACGTCCGTTGACTCAGTGATGCCGCCAGCCATCTCGTGCTCTGCCATCCCCTTCTCTTTGCCTTCTATTTTACCAACATCAGGGCAGCACAATGAGGCAGTGCTGTCCAGACGCCTCCTCGACCTGTCCCCTTCACTGCCCATTTATAGGGACCGAGGCGTTCTATTTTGTCATTTTTGCCTCAAGGACCTTTCATCAGATAAACTGGATTATTCTCCCCGGATGTGCGACCTGAGGCGAGTACCGGAAACCCGGGCCCCACCCTTAGATCCTCCGGCCCTCCCGAGCTTCCGGCCGCGGCCACGAGGTGGTGCCAGCGGCCTGCCCGGCCCTGCGGGCAGGCTGCCCGGGGTTTCTCCCGGCATCTGGACCACATTAACGACGCCCGGGCTCTGACTCTCATCTTCTTGGAAGAGAGTGAGGGAGAGAGAAACGGCCTGAGACGCTGGGGAGGGCAGGAGGGCTGGGAAGAGGCTGGCCGGCCTGGTGTCCGCAGGGGAAGGGGATGCGCCTGCCCTCGCTGGGCCACCCAGCCCCCGGCACAGCCACTCTGGGTGGCCAGGGTGCATGGCCGGAGGAAGGAAGCTGTGAGCCAGAGGGTTCCAAACAAAGGATGACAAGACAGGCTCCCAGAGCACGGGCCCGCCAGCCCCCCTTTTACGGGCATGGCTGAGCCTGGCAGGCGGGGACCCAGTGGAAAGGGCGGAGGCTGGCCACCTTCCTCCCCGGCAGGCCATGCCCTCACATGTGAAGGTGACTAATGGGTACGGACGAGGGGTCCAAGTCTAGAAATGATCTGTGTCGGTCAGCCGCCCCTCCTCCTAACTCATTTCCCCTTTTACTGTTTTCTGAGCCATGATGGTGACAAGTGGTTACTGCTGAGTGGCTGAGAGGCCGTTGTGATCCATAAGGGATGGGTAGCGGTAGGGTCTCGGGAGGATGGACATGGTGGCAGAGGGCCACTCCAGGCAGGCAGTGAGGTCTGGTTCTCCCTCCACCTGCGGCCAGGGACACCTTCATGGCTACGGTGGCCGGGACCTACATCTATAGCCCTGCCCACTGGGGCTGCCCTCCGGAGGCTGGGAGCCCCCTGAATGGGGTCACTTCATCCTAAACTACGTGGTTTCCAGCTCGAGCCCCCTGAAGCTGGCCGCCCGTGATGGGCAGGAGCCGCGCGGCTCTTGAAGGCCGTGTGTGGCAATCAGGGACGCTGCTCACATTGGCTTGAAAGCTGTGTTTCCACGGAAGTGTGAGGAAGCGTGTTCAGAGCTCTGAGCAGAGCCTCAGGCTGGGCCAGGCCAGCTTTCTGTGGACTCTCCTCTGCCCCCTGTTCCCAGGGCTCCCCGGGGAAGTATCATTAGTAGCAGTTTCATGAGACTCTGGACTGGAGGCCCCCTGCCCACAGGAGCGGCATCCCCCAGAAGCTGCTGTTAATCAGTCACCAAAGGCAGCTCCAGCCCGGGGAGGAAGGCTCCGGGTCCACAGGTGGTCAGAGTCGAAGAGAGAAGAAAAGGATCCAGTGAGTCCCAAGTTGAAATGAGTTGCAGGGGATGGGACCGCGATGACTGGGGAGGGACACGGAGAAAACCCCGGCGGAAATGCTCCAACTGTATCCAGAACCTTCCTTCTGTTCTCAGAAGATGCTCAAGTCTTGGCCACTGGAAAAGACCCTGATGCTGGGAAAGACTGAGGGCAGGAGAAGGGGGCGACAGAGGATGAGATGGTTGGATGGCATCGCCGACTCAAGGGACGTGAGTTTGAGCAAGCCCCGGGAGACGGTGAGGGACAGGGAAGCCTGGCGGGCTGCTGTCCACGGTGTCACAAAGAGTCGGACAGGACTCAGTGACTGAACAAAGACTCCCTTCAAAACCTCAGTCGAGGACCCGTCTAGAAATGATCTGTGTCGGTCAGCCGCCCCTCCTCCTAACTCATTTCCCCTTTTACTGTTTTCTGAGCCATGATGGTGACAAGTGGTTACTGCTGAGTGGCTGAGAGGCCGTTGTGATCCATAAGGGATGGGTAGCGGTAGGGTCTCGGGAGGATGGACATGGTGGCAGAGGGCCACTCCAGGCAGGCAGTGAGGTCTGGTTCTCCCTCCACCTGCGGCCAGGGACACCTTCATGGCTACGGTGGCCGGGACCTACATCTATAGCCCTGCCCACTGGGGCTGCCCTCCGGAGGCTGGGAGCCCCCTGAATGGGGTCACTTCATCCTAAACTACGTGGTTTCCAGCTCGAGCCCCCTGAAGCTGGCCGCCCGTGATGGGCAGGAGCCGCGCGGCTCTTGAAGGCCGTGTGTGGCAATCAGGGACGCTGCTCACATTGGCTTGAAAGCTGTGTTTCCACGGAAGTGTGAGGAAGCGTGTTCAGAGCTCTGAGCAGAGCCTCAGGCTGGGCCAGGCCAGCTTTCTGTGGGCTCTCCTCTGCCCCCTGTTCCCAGGGCTCCCCGGGGAAGTATCATTAGTAGCAGTTTCATGAGACTCTGGACTGGAGGCCCCCTGCCCACAGGAGCGGCATCCCCCAGAAGCTGCTGTTAATCAGTCACCAAAGGCAGCTCCAGCCCAGGGAGGAAGGCTCCGGGTCCACAGGTGGTCAGAGTCGAAGAGAGAAGAAAAGGATCCAGTGAGTCCCAAGTTGAAATGAGTTGCAGGGGATGGGACCGCGATGACTGGGGAGGGACACGGAGAAAACCCCGGCGGAAATGCTCCAACTGTATCCAGAACCTTCCTTCTGTTCTCAGAAGATGCTCAAGTCTTGGCCACTGGAAAAGACCCTGATGCTGGGAAAGACTGAGGGCAGGAGAAGGGGGCGACAGAGGATGAGATGGTTGGATGGCATCGCCGACTCAAGGGACGTGAGTTTGAGCAAGCCCCGGGAGACGGTGAGGGACAGGGAAGCCTGGCGGGCTGCTGTCCACGGTGTCACAAAGAGTCGGACAGGACTCAGTGACTGAACAAAGACTCCCTTCAAAACCTCAGTCGAGTACTTCCGCCTGAGTGCCTTTCTTCTGCCGGGGGACCGGGAGGACCTTGCACTTGGGCCTGTTTTCTCACAGGGTGCGCTGCCGAGGTGGGCTTTCAGGGCCCGCCCGTGGCCGTGCTCATGCTGTGCCTCACCCCGAGCCACGGCGGGCGGGTGCTGGCCGGCTCGCCCGGCAGAGGGCTGCGCCTGGCAGTGGACCACCGTCGCTCAGCACAGAGCCGCTGTCCTGGCCCCAGCACTTCTCCGGGAGAGCGTGGGTTTGTAAGGAAAGACAGAACCAGGCGTCCTGGAGCTCCCTTTCCCTCCCCTGCCCTGCCCCGTCCTCTTCCTTCGTCCCTCCCTCACCTCTCGCCTCTCCCTCCACCTGCCCGGGCAGCTGAGCCTGCTCCGCGTGCTAGTGGCTTAGACGAGGCTGCTGAGTGATCCCCCCACTGACACTTGGGCAGACGGTTCGTCATCGTGGGGATGTCTGCGTCCTGGGATTTTAGCGGCATCCCTGATTTCTACACACAGACATCAGCACACCCCGGCCCCCCTCCAGCGGTAACAGCCCCCAGTTATTTCTGGATATTGGTAAACATCCCCGGGGAGGGAGGAGGGCTGCAAAACTGACCCCCCAAGTTGAGAACCGCCGGCCCAGACCAACCACAGATGGGAGTATCTGCTGCCACACTCAGCAGTAATTGCTCTTACACATCCTTACGGATGTCACTGTGTCCAGTGGGAGCATCTGATAAAGGACTCAACTGATGAAAGAAAAGCATACTTTCACTCCAAGCCCAGCGTCTGTCATTATCCGTTCATCTTCCCCGCCCGCCCCCCTCGGCACCTTTGAAACAGTGCGAACCGATTTTGCTACCCTAATGCGACTCAGAGGGATGTTTCTGTGTTTCGGGCCTCTACTACGCGTGACAAAATAAGCTTATTTCCCTCGGGAAGCATAAGTTTGTGTTTTTGTTTCCTACAAGAATCAATCGATTTACCTGGAAGTGACCGAACAGAGCTTTTTAACGGCCAGTGCGCTGGAAGCTGGTGAGCCACTGTCCCAGTGCGTGCAGTGATGAGACTGAATTCCTGCCCGTGTGTGTCTCCTCTCTGCTGGGAGTGAGTGACTGCAGGCTTACGGCTCCCTGTGCTGGTACAAGGTCTGTCTGCGTTCTCATCGCGGTCCTGCTCGCGGCACGCGGTCGTGGTACTCCGAGGTGCGGTCCATGTTCCTCGTATGTTATTCCAAGGACGCTCCGTGTTACCGTGCACGACGGTCATGTGATTCTGGGATGTGGTCCGTGTTCCTGGTATGTTATTCCGAGGATGCTCCATGCCCTGCTTTGGTCCTGCCTTTCTCCCGCCTGAATTGCTTTTGGACCCTTGATCCGTCTTGTGCTTTGGAACGATTGCACGGGGCAGTTGTAACAACAGTAGAGAGGAAACCTAACTTTATGATGAGAAGTAACCTGCAAATAATGGGAGACGGTTGGTTTCACCTTGCCAGGTGAAAGTTAGCCAGGGCGGGTGACCCGGCCCTGTGATCCGACCTGTCCCTGGACTTCCCTGCGAGGATATAGGCTGTAACGCTGACGAGGAGCGCAGCCTTACGTTAGAGTCACCTGTCAAACGCGTGACGTGCAGCAAAGGAGGCTGGCATCCCAGTTTTCTGGATATTGGTAAACATCCCGGGAGGGAGGAGGGCTGCAAAACTGACCCCCAAGTTGAGAACCCGCCCAGACCAACCACAGATGGGAGTATCTGCTGCCACACTCAGCAGTAATTGCTCTTACACATCCTTACGGATGTCACTGTGTCCAGTGGGAGCATCTGATAAAGGACTCAACTGATGAAAGAAAAGCATACTTTCACTCCAAGCCCAGCGTCTGTCATTATCCGTTCATCTTCCCCGCCCGCCCCCCTCGGCACCTTTGAAACAGTGCGAACCGATTTTGCTACCCTAATGCGACTCAGAGGGATGTTTCTGTGTTTCGGGCCTCTACTACGCGTGACAAAATAAGCTTATTTCCCTCGGGAAGCATAAGTTTGTGTTTTTGTTTCCTACAAGAATCAATCGATTTACCTGGAAGTGACCGAACAGAGCTTTTTAACGGCCAGTGCGCTGGAAGCTGGTGAGCCACTGTCCCAGTGCGTGCAGTGATGAGACTGAATTCCTGCCCGTGTGTGTCTCCTCTCTGCTGGGAGTGAGTGACTGCAGGCTTACGGCTCCCTGTGCTGGTACAAGGTCTGTCTGCGTTCTCATCGCGGTCCTGCTCACGGCACGTGCGGTCGTGTTACTCCGAGGTGCGGTCCATGTTCCTCGTATGTTATTCCAAGGACGCTCCGTGTTACCGTGCACGACGGTCATGTGATTCTGGGATGTGGTCCGTGTTCCTGGTATGTTATTCCGAGGATGCTCCATGCCCTGCTTTGGTCCTGCCTTTCTCCCGCCTGAATTGCTTTTGGACCCTTGATCCGTCTTGTGCTTTGGAACGATTGCACGGGGCAGTTGTAACAACAGTAGAGAGGAAACCTAACTTTATGATGAGAAGTAACCTGCAAATAATGGGAGACGGTTGGTTTCACCTTGCCAGGTGAAAGTTAGCCAGGGCGGGTGACCCGGCGCTGTGATCCGACCTGTCCCTGGACTTCCCTGCGAGGATATAGGCTGTAACGCTGACGAGGAGCGCAGCCTTACGTTAGAGTCACCTGTCAAACGCGTGACGTGCAGCAAAGGAGGCTGGCATCCCAGTTTTCCCAGAAGCGCAGCATCGGCCTTCCCGCCTTCAGGCTCCTGCCAGCTGCCTCCAGGAGGACAAGTGGATTTCAGCCCTGTTTAGGGAAGGCGGAGCGCGAATCAGCAGCGTCCATTCAGAGGACGGCAGAGGGAGAGACTCCGGACGCCCAGGGGTCCTCCTCGGTGCAGGGCAGCAGGCTCTGCGGGCAGGGGCGCTCCCCTTCTCTCCCCCGCCCCAGATCACACAAAGCGCTCGGCGGCAGAAAAGGGCGAGGCTGCCGTTTCCGGTCTGGAAGCCCGGTGACCAGGGATCAGTTTCACCGGAGGGTGAAGCCCAGGGCTGCGATGCAGACGGACAGCTCCACAATGCCGGGCCCTGGGGGCCTGCCCGGCACAAATCCCTGCTTTTGACAAAGACCAGCGCTCCGGGGCACGGGACAGCTCAGCAGCGGTCGCCAGCCTCCCAGGGGCTCTGGCGCCATCCAGGCCGGCTCTGGACCCCGTGCCCTGAGGCACCAGCGCGTCCTCCCCGCCCGCAGGGCCCCCGCCTCTGCGCCAGAGCCCGGCTGGGGTGGAGGAGCCTCCCTTCCCTGCGAGGCCTCCAAGGCGCCGGCCACCGCTCCCTGGGAGATGGGGCGTGAGTGGTGCGGGGCCTCCAGCAGCACTGTTCCTCTGCTCTCCAGAGTGGCCCCCACAGCGGGGGTGGGGGGCAGGATGGTGATTTTCCTTCTTTAGCGCAGGGAGGTCTGGGGAAACGGGGATGTGAAGACATGAAGTCGGGGTCATTTAAGAAGAATTTATTTGGCTGCACTGGGGTGGCACGTGGGATCTAGGTTCCCGACCAGGGATGGAACCCGGGTCCCCTGCACTGGGAGTGCGGAGTCTTAGCCACTGACCACCAGGGAAGCCCCGAGAACAGCTTCGTGTCCCCTCCGTGTTTCAGGCTACGGAGGGGTGCAGAGAGCCCTTAGGAAGAGCTTCTGGAGGCAGGGCTTGTTGGGAGAGCTGGGTGGCCATGCTCACTACTGTTGCTGGTGTCACTGTCAGTGGTGGTGTGGCTGTTGCTGGTGTTACTATCTTCCCGCCCAAGCTCACTGCCCGCTGACGCCGGCCAGAGGTCTCCTCCATCCCCACGATGCTGCTGTCGCCCCACCGGGCCGCAGAGCGTCGGCCCGGAGCTGCCGTCCCAGTGCTGTTCCCGGCTTTGGGCACTCCCTAGGGCCGGCAGCACGGGCGCCCCCTCGGGATGTCCGGGTGCGCTGGCGGACCCCAGGGACTGCCCTCGCTCTCACACGCGCTCCCTGACGCCCTCGTCTCTGAGAGTCCCTTTCCTCGGGCCGTGTCCTAAGAAATTCCTGAAGCGGAGTCTTCTTGCTGAGCTTCCTTCCCCGGGGCTCCCCAGGGCTTCCTTCGTCCCCGGAGGGAACCAGTGCGTTTGTGGAATTTAGTCACTTCTGCTTCCGTCAGAGATCACGGAGGAGGGCCTTCTCTGGTGGGTCAGGGGTACAGAATCCGCCCGGCAACGCCGCAGACACGGGTTCCGGCCCTGGCCAGGGAACCCAGATCCCATGCGCCGAGGAGCAACTAAGCCTGCGCGGCACAGCTACTGAGCTCACGAGCTCTGCCCCTGAGCCCCAGCCAAATAAATACACGAAACAGTTGTTTAAAACAGAAAGAGGCCCATGGAGGAGAGCAGCTTCAGGCGGTTCCTTTCCGTCCAGTGATGGAAGGGCAGGCGTCAGCCAGCAGGGAGCGAATCACACGCAGCGGGCGTAAGAGTCCTAGGGTCACCCGTCGCTCAAAGTCCTCAGCTAGTCCCCTCCTGCCCCTCGGCCCCATTAGGTAAATGAGGCCATGAGGCTCTGCCGGGGTCGGGGCCCGACAGCGACCCTCAGGACCTCGCAGCCCTGGACCGGAGCTCAGCTCTGCGTCCTCATCGGGAAACCCCCCAGCGGGTGGCACGCTGCAGCCACGGCCTGGATCCTCTCCTCTGGAATGTTCAGATTGGCACGGGGCGCTCCAGGGGGGCTGGAACATTCCAGAGGAAACAAATGCGAGACGAGCAGTGGGACAAAGACCTCTGAGCACCAGGCTCACAGTGCCGGGTGAGGGTGGCCGGAAGCTTCCCAGGGTCGGTGACTGCCCGGGTCAAGGGACGCCAACTGGAAATGCCGCTTCCTGGGGCCACCCCGGGCTGCGAGGAAGCCCAGCTTTGCCACCGGGCTGGGCTGCTTGGCCACCTCACTGCCTTCAGAGACACTCGGCCCGAGGTGACTCAGGCTTCTCGAGAAGCTGCGATCGCAGCCGACACCACCTTCCCTGCCGTCCCCACCCGCGACATCCCCGGGCAGCGCTGCCGCCTCTCACAGCCAGGGTGACGGCAGGCCGGGTCCCAGGAGGGCCCAGTGACGAGGCTCGGTGACGGTCTCGTCAGGATTTCTGTTTCTGCTTCCCTGTCCCCTCCCTCTGCTCAGAGGCCGCTGGACATCCGGGGAGAGCTGGCTCACTCACGCGGGAGCTCCTCGCCGCCATCGCTCTGGCGGCCACTGGCTTCTGCATAGGAGGCCCCAACGGAGGGAGGATGCTGGGGGGACAGAGAGCCACGCATGCGGTGACCGCGCCTCCCGGGGGGGCTCCCTGGGACAGGCGTGCCCGGAGGGCGTGCTATCAGGGGGCGCCAGTCGAGGCCAGCTCTCCACCGCCCACTGTGCCCTGCCCTGGGAAGAGGACCGCCCACGGCCTCGAAGCCCTCCTGGAAAGGGTTGGAGATGGACTCGTAAATCCCGGCTGAGTTTCCTTATGGACGGCAGAGACCACGGAGCGCGAGGCAGCTCTGCTCGGCTGTCAGGGTTCCCATCGCGTCCTCCTGGGACCCCGCGAGATGCTTCTGGATGGCAGGAGCCCTGCTTGCCCGGGGGGCGCCCCTAAGGCTGGTTCCCTGGAGCCCTCGTCCTCGGAGGCGAGCCGCCCCTCCCTCCACTACAGGGGCACGTGGCCCTGAGTTCCACGGAGCATAGAAGTGCACGGAAGCCTCTTGGCAAAGCACACACAAGGAGAAACAATGTGTGCAGCTGTTGGGAGCAAAGGAACCTCCCTTTATGGTTTCAGAAAACATTTGCTTTTTTAAAAAAATTCTTTGCTGTTTTTACTTTTATTCAAATGTTGTTTAACTGTGCTCTTTGTTCAGTCGCTAAGCCCTGTCTGACCCCGCGGACTGCAGCATGCCACGCTTCCCTGTCCTTCACCGTCTCCTGTTTTCTCAAATTCATGTCCACTGAGTCGGTGGTGCCATCTAACCATCTCCTCCGCCGCCGCCCCCTTCTGTTCCTGCCCTCCATCTTTCCCAGCATCGGCGTCTTTTCCAGTGAATCTGCTCGTCGCATCCGGTGGCCAAAGTATTGGCGCTTCAGCTTCAGCCTGCGTCCTTCCAATGAATGTTCAGGATCGATTTCCTTTAGGATGGACTGGTTTGATCTGCTTGCAGTCCAAGGGGCTCTCAAGTCTCTTCTCCAGCACCACAGTTCAAAGGCATCAATTCTTCCATGCTCAGCCGTCTTCATTTAAAAAAAATTGTTTCTGTATCTAGCTGCGTTGTGCCTTATTTGCAGCACACGGATCGTCACTGTGTTACGTGGGGTCTTGCGCTGAGGCTCACGGACGTTGCAGTTGCGGGGCCTGGGCTTAGCTCCTCGGCAGCCTGGGCAGTCTCTGTTGCCCGACCAGGAACCAACCCCACGTGCCCTGTATCGCAAGGTGTTTTTTTAACCACTGGACCAGCAGGGAAGTCCCAGAAACCATCGACTCTTACCTCGGGGAACTAGAGTCACACGGGTGCATCCCAGCCTCGAGTTGGGAGGGGTGGGGGCTGAGGCCTTTGAGAAAAGCCAGGGTCTGCTGCGAAGGTGGCGCTTTCCTTCTCTGAGCTGTGGTGAGCTGGGGCAGGATATGTGTCCTCTTAGGTAACATTTCCCCTGACTGCGTAAGGAACGCAGGAGAAGAGGGGAGGACTTGCAGTCGGAAGGTCGTCGCTGTCGGTGCCCCTGTGCGGGGCGGCTTGTCTGGGGGTGGAGCCCGGGCTGAGGAAGGCGGAGCTTAGAGAAGCCGAGAGCCGCTGGGTTCTGCTGAGACCGCCTTCTCTGCTTCCGCTAGCGTCCATCCGGATTAGTTTCCTAGAGTTGTCCTAACAAAGCGCCTCAAACTGGGAGGCTTAGGAATACAGGCATTTTGGATTCGGGCCCACCCTAATGACCTACTTCCAGCTTGATTGCCTCTGTAAAGACCCTATTGGCCAGTGATGTTGCGTACACTGGTACTAGGAGTTAGAAATGGAACATCGTTTTTGGCGGGTAGGGGAGGTAATTCAGTGAGTCTCTTTGCAGCGGAGAGCCTTATGCACTTAATGTTTCGTGAAGCAAATTTAGTTCCGTAAGGCAGATCAATAAACAGATCAGGTATGTCTTCTTCTGAGAAACTACCCCTCTGGCGTTGGTTCATCCCACAAGAAGTTTGCAATAAAGTAGCTAATTATCAACAGTGATTTTCTGAGCACCTTTGGCATGGACTTTGATGTAGGCACAAGGTCTGTCGGAGGTCAGGAGAGCCATAGGCCGCTTCTGGGTTCCCGGACTTACGGAAAAGCAGAAACGAGAAAACAAGTTTCTAGATTCATTGTGGTAGTTTTCACGTGTACGTAGAAAAGGTAACGATTTTATGCTCCACGGGATATGTGCACTGGCAAGGGGAAGACAGCCCCTGGCACCGGGGCGTGCACGGGTGACCGGAGCCAGCTCCTGGCGCCTGGGTACCCTAATGCGTCGTGCACCCAGTGACGGGAAGGGTGGGGCTCAGCACCTGTGCGGGGCAGTCACAGGGGAGCCAGGGATGAGGACCGCTGGCTTCCTGGGGGAGCCCTGGAAGCCCTGGGGCACCGGGAGGCCCAGGGCTCGCCCCGCGCGCTCCCTCGGGGAATCTCTCTCGAGGCAACAGCAGCGGGTGGGTGAGCCTAGAGGATTCTCGGGGAATTTGCTGCTCAGAGAAGAGGGAAAGGTGCACCTGCCCAGAGCCGGCAATCCGAGGCCACACAAGCCCAGGGGAGGAAAGGAACTCGGGCTGTGGATTTGCTCGGTGCTACTGCCTGCTTGCAGCGTGACACCGACCGACACGGTGTGACGAGAAGCACGCCCCTGCTGCGTGCCAGCAGGTGTGGGCCGGGGTTGCTCCCCGAAGGCGCCCGAGCTGGTTGGTCCAGGCCTGGTCCCTGTCACCGGCAGTGCTAGTCCCAGGAGGAGCTCCGAGAAGCTCAAGCTGTGGCGGTCTTCCTGGGCTGCGTCTTTGGAGGTTCTTGAGAAGCTGGCTTACCTGCCCGCCGGCCGCCACTCCAGGCCTCTGCACGCGAAGTGTCCACAGTCTCCCCCAGCGTGCCTTCGCGACAGGAGCAGGGGTGGGGGGCCCCACACCAGGGTTTGAGGACAGTGCCTTGCTGGCTGAACTCTTGGAGGAGGAAGGGAAGAGGGCAGGCGTCTTCAGGGTGGGGGCCATGGCCCTGCTGACGTCACAATGCCTGTTTGCTCTGGCCGCAGGCTCCTGGACCACCTGGGGTGGGGGAGCGGGGATGGCTGGTGGCTGAGAAGAGACCAAAGGGGACGTGGGGTCGAGGACACGGGGACATTTGAGGGCAAACATAAGCCCCGGGAGGGAGAAGCACCGGGATCCTGAAGGAAGCATGAGGAAGAACCACAGCCTCCTGCCAGGTAACAGCCGGGGGTGGGCGTGCTCTCTCGCCTGGGAACACCGGGCGTGAGCGAGAGAGTGCCCAGGCGTGAGCGAGAGAGTGCCGGCCCAAGCCCCAAGGCCGGCCCGTCCCGGCAGGTGCCCTCCTGCTGGACGGAGGAGGCTCTTTTCCTGTCTTCCTGGGTCCCTCTCACTGTCCCGATTCTAATCCTGCTGACGTCTGGATTAATTTTGCAGGGACTCAGGCCTGTCTTTTAAAATGGTCAGGTGACTCCATGGGGCAGCCAGGGCAACAAGTCTGTTTTGAACAGCGAAAGAAACCAAAACAAACATGCACAATGTACCCTGGCTCCCCCCGAGTGGTGGGGCCAGGGCTCCCATCGATGTCCCTCGCCCCTGGGAGCTCAGGACCCGGGGGATGCGAAGCCAGGGCTGGGGGAGGCCTTTACAGTGGAGAACCTGTAGGAGCCCGGGTGGTGATGGCCACACAGATGGCGGGCTTGAAAGAAAGCGATGATGGCTGGATACTCCAGTTGTTTATTTAAGAACAATTGAGGACAGGAGGAAGGGGGTGAGTAAATAGACCCCACACTCAGTACACGTGTGATCAGCGAGGCCGCAGTGTGGACAGGGGAGGGGAAGGGCGGGAGGGCGGGGCTCAGGCCCAGACCCCCGAGGCCGTGGCCTGTGCCCGCAGCGCTGGTCCCGTGCTTGCTCGAGGGGCGTGGAGCTGCTGCGGGAGAGGCGGGGAGTGAGGGGCGGGGAGGCGGGAGCCAGAGTCCTGGGCTCAGTGCAGACCCTGCCGCGTGGGGAGAGGGTCCCTGGCCGGCCTGGGGTCCGGGGGCCGGTGCTGCCCGCTCCACCTGCTGCGTCTCAGGGTCGCAGGCCTCCGACCAGCGTGTCCTGCCTTCCTTGTTGGCGGACACTGGTCCAGGGGTGTCTTGTGGGCGCTCCCCGCTGGGGCCTGTGCAGGGTGCGGGGACGCTTCCTTCCCAGTCGTGGGTGGCTAGGCCCACGTGGGAGGAGAAGGCACCGGGATTTGAGGGCAAACATAAGCCCGGGAGGGAGAAGCACCGGGATCCTGAAGGAAGCATGAGGAAGAACCACAGCCTCCTGCCAGGTAACAGCCGGGGGTGGGCGTGCTCTCTCGCCTGGGAACACCGGGCGTGAGCGAGAGAGTGCCCAGGCGTGAGCGAGAGAGTGCCGGCCCAAGCCCCAAGGCCGGCCCGTCCCGGCAGGTGCCCTCCTGCTGGACGGAGGAGGCTCTTTTCCTGTCTTCCTGGGTCCCTCTCACTGTCCCGATTCTAATCCTGCTGACGTCTGGATTAATTTTGCAGGGACTCAGGCCTGTCTTTTAAAATGGTCAGGTGACTCCATGGGGCAGCCAGGGCAACAAGTCTGTTTTGAACAGCGAAAGAAACCAAAACAAACATGCACAATGTACCCTGTCTCCTCCCTAGTGGTGGGGCCAGGGCTCCTATCGATGTCCCTCGCCCCTGGGAGCTCAGGACCCGGGGGATGCGAAGCCAGGGCTGGGGGAGGCCTTTACAGTGGAGAACCTGTAGGAGCCCGGGTGGTGATGGCCACACAGATGGCGGGCTTGAAAGAAAGCGATGATGGCTGGATACTCCAGTTGTTTATTTAAGAACAATTGAGGACAGGAGGAAGGGGGTGAGTAAATAGACCCCACACTCAGTACACGTGTGATCAGCGAGGCCGCAGTGTGGACAGGGGAGGGGAAGGGCGGGAGGGCGGGGCTCAGGCCCAGACCCCCGAGGCCGTGGCCTGTGCCCGCAGCGCTGGTCCCGTGCTTGCTAGAGGGGCGTGGAGCTGCTGCGGGAGAGGCGGGGAGTGAGGGGCGGGGAGGCGGGAGCCAGAGTCCTGGGCTCAGTGCAGACCCTGCCGCGTGGGGAGAGGGTCCCTGGCCGGCCTGGGGTCCGGGGGCCGGTGCTGCCCGCTCCACCTGCTGCGTCTCAGGGTCGCAGGCCTCCGACCAGCGTGTCCTGCCTTCCTTGTTGGCGGACACTGGTCCAGGGGTGTCTTGTGGGCGCTCCCCGCTGGGGCCTGTGCAGGGTGCGGGGACGCTTCCTTCCCAGTCGTGGGTGGCTAGGCCCACGTGGCCGGGGTTGGCCTGCAGGGCAGCCATTCCAGCATCTTCTCTTGGCCCTCTTGGTGCTGCCACGAGGGTCTAGGGTCCCTCCTCCTCCCTCTGATCAGAGTGGGGCCCTCGGATGCCATGTTGGTATGGGTTGGCGTGTGTCTGTGTGGGCCACGCGCGTGTGTGTGTGTGTTGGGGGCTTCCCGGGTGGCTGAGTGGTGGAGAGTCCACCTGCCAGTGCAGGAGGCTCAGGAGATGGGAATTCAAGCCCTGGGCTGGGAAACCCCCTGGAGGAGGAAGTGGCAACCCACTCGAGTCTTCTTGTCTGGGGAATCCATGGAGAGGGGAGCCTGGCGGGCTGCCGTCCACGGGGTTGCAAAGCGTTGGACACAGCTGAGCACACCCGTGTGCGTGTGTCTGTGTGTCTGTATTCTGCTGCCTCTGTGTACCTGTGTGTGTGTGAGTGTGTGTGTGCATGCCTGTGTGCGTTTGTGTTTGTGTCCTATGTGTGTATATGTCCGTGCTTGTGTTTCTGTGTGCATCCGTGTACATGTGTGTGTGTGCACACGTCCCCAGCCCCGGCCCTTTGGAGGCCCTCCGTGGCGGTGGTCCCTGTCCTTCCCGCCGGGCTGTCTGAGGCCATGGGGCTGGCGGGCGCCGGGCTGCTGGGCCTGGCGGAGTGAGGAAGGCGCAGCAGCTGGTACGGGCCACTGCCTGGGGCGTTTTGGCAGAAAAAGGAGGAAAGTACAAGTCAGGGGATCTTGGGGTCAGGGGAAGAATTTCCTAGAGGAGGCTCGGAGACTGGGAATGTTTGAAGCAGAGAGGGAGGAACATTTGAAACGTGCTGGGGGTGAGGACGCGGCGTGAGGCTGATGGACGGGGCGTGTTCCCAAGCATGGACGGTGACGTCGGCACAGCTGCGGCCTGTCCCGGGCCAGTCGCCCTGCGCCCAGATGGATCACACCCCTAGCCTCCGTGCTGTCCCTGTCCCCAGTGGACTCTGACCAGCAGAAGGGGCAGAGAGAAGATGCCACACACCCCCCGGCCGGGCCCCGTGGTTTCTGCCTTTGACAGGCTCCTCATCTTCTGGTTCGGACCAGAAGATGGTCTCCTTCACCCGAAGGCTTGCCTGGCCTGCGGGTTTCCACCCCATCCCCATCCGCTCTACACTAGAGGAAAACAAGGCCGAGCGAGGCTGGTAACCTGCCCAAAGTAACACGACTGGTAAACAGCCCAGCCAGGACTGGAGCCCAGCGCCCCCTGGCCTCAGCATTCGTGCTCCGGACGCCCGGAGAGTGTTGAGTTCCCGGTCGCTGGTCCCTCTCTGACCTCTGACTCTGGTCCTCGCTTGACCTTCTCATGTTGCTTTGCCTGCTCCCGAGGCGGCCGCTCACTGTGCAGACCTCAGGCCGCCCGTGTGCCAGCTCAGACTCGACTACCAGCCACTGGCCCCTGCCTCCTCCCCAGGACCTCCGGGGACGTCCCCCGCCCCTGTTTTCCTCAGGCCACCACGTCTCTGGTGACGGGACTGATAGACGTGTAGGAAGACAGGCGCTGTGGACGGGGCATTTCCAGTCAGTTGGGCTGGGCTCAGGTCTGAGGGCTCAGTAAAAGGTCGTGAGCAGTCTGTGGCAGAGAGGGAAGACGGGGCGTGGACGCCACAGCTCACGGGGGCTGGTGCTGTTGGGAAGGTGCCCGAAATTCAACAAGAAAGGAAGGTTTGCCAAGTCCCAGTGAGTGTCTGGTCTAGACCAGAGTCAGGAATGTGCAAGCAGGTCAGGCCGGCAGCCTGGGAACTACTTGGCCCACTTTGATTTTCAGTGTTCATGGTTTATTTCTAACATAAATGTTTATTTCACCTTTGTGGTTCTTAGAACTTTTAGGAACATGCGAGAGAATGTCTTTGTTCTGGTTTTGAATCACTTAATTTTGGTGGTAGAGAGAATTGGCTAATCGGAACCTAGAAGCCATGGGCGGGCGGCCAGGGCCTCTTGAAGACCTCTTGGAGGGACAGCTGCCTGGAGCCACTTCTCACGTCCCCGCGGGGGCAGGCGGGCTCCTTACCGCTAGCGCCACCTGGGAAGCCCCTTCACGTCAGGACGTTGTAGAATCAGCTCAGGGGTTTCTACACATGCCCTCAGCTTGGTTGAGAGGACGAAATCGAATCTACAGTCCAGCGTGGGAGAACGGACATTTTCACAGTGAACACCGCCTTTCCTTGCATTTATTCAGATTTCTAAACAAGTTTTTTCAATAATGTTTAATTTTCTGCAGAGAGTATTTAAACATCTTTTGTTGGATTTATTACCCACTCTGGCATTTCTGAAGTAACTGTAAACAGTAACTTTTAGACGTTTGCTTTTGGCTGGTATTTAGACATGCAATGCTGTCTTTGCCTCCAACAAGCTGGCCGAACTCACCGATGCTCACGGTCTGTTTGCAGAGTCACCTGGGTGTCCAGAGACACAGAGCTGTCCCACTGAGTCCTGGGGACGGCTCCAGGACCCCTCGCGGGTATCAAAACCCACAGATGCTCCGACCCCTGCAGCTGGCCCTGTGTGCGTGGATGCAGCCACCGCAGCTGCAGGGAGTGACGGTCCCCTAGTCACGAGCACTGGTTTTGGAATCAGATTGACTTGGTTTTGAATTCTAACCTCAGCATCTGCCAGACGTAGGGCTTTGAGAGAGGTGCTCGGTTTTTCTGAGGCTCATACCTCCCCGGACAGAATGGGGACACCCCGACAGGTGTACCGCGATGAGGAACGCAGGACGTGCGGCGTGTCCCTCTGGGGCCGCGCTGGCCCCCGGGCCTGCGCTTGCGTCATTCCAGTCCCCGTCCCCGCGTCCACCTTCCCCGTGAACTCCACAGCCTCCCCGCTCTGGCTTTCGCCCGTCGTGGAACGGAAGCACCCGCATCCACGCTCCCGGGGTCCGTGTCAACGACTCCTTTGGTCCCTGAGTTTCCTGACGTTCCTGTGGGCCTGATACATCCGTCTTTTCCTCGGACACCAGACGTGTGGCTTCTGGCGCCAAGTGGTTCTCCCCTCCTCCGCCCCGTGCCGGGCACCCTATGCGTGGACTCCGTTCAGAGCCGGTCCCCCGGGAGAGCTCCCGGTCCCGCCGACGGACGGCCTGGTCCCCCCAGACTGTCCCCACTTGAGTCGGGGTCCTGGGGCTGCCTCTGCTCCTCACTGGCTCTGCGTCTGGAGGGTCCGGTCCCCCCTTCCTCAGGTTTGCCCCTTTGCTAGAAGAACTCACGCGCGTCACAGAGCTCACTGCGTTACTGATGTTCATGGGTTATTGTAAAGGATACAGGTCAGGGACAGCCAAATGGAAGAGTTGGGGGTGACTGGGGGCTTCCACGCCCTCTCCGGGGGTGCCACCCCCAGCACGTGGGCGTGTTCGCAAGTCTGAATGCTCCTAGAACCCCGTCACTCAGGGATTTTTATGGCGGTGTCCTTACGTGCCCACCGCTGATTAGCTCACTGGTCGCTGGGGACTGAAGTCAACCTCCAGCCCTTCTCCCGACTCCGGAGGTCAGGGCTGGACAGAAGGCCCTCCCCTGCTGATGACCGCCTTTCCTGCCCCGGGCCCCAGCCCAAAGCCGTCGAGGACTCCGCCAGGAGCTGTCTTCCAGCCGTCCATCACTTTCTCGGTCGTGTCCAGCTCTCTGGGATCCCCTAGCCTGTGGCCTGACATGTTCCTCTGTCTGTGGGGCTTTCCAAGCAAGAATGCTGGAGCGGGTGGCCATTGTCTCCTCCAGGGGGTCTTCCTGACCCAGGGAGGGGACCTGCATCTCCTGCGTTGCTGGAAGATTCTTTGCCACTTGAGCCTTGGCGCCCAAAAACGCGGAGTCCAAAGGCTCTAAGATCTCTGTGCCTGGAACGGGGGACAAGGACCGCCGAGCTTGAAGTCTTTCCCCAGTCTCCTTGGCAGCTCATGTTTCTTGACTTTCTAAGCCGATTCCTCCCGTTCTTCTGTGGAACCATCTCGGGCTCCTCTTTCCCTCTCGTGACTTACATGTTGATTGTTTTTCTCATGGCTCCACTCTCATCCCTCTTTTCGCCTCGCCCTGTGAACACGAGAGCGATGGCGGCCGTTGGCCTCACCTCTCACCAAGTCCCTGTGCCTGTAGCCGTGGCCGCCGTCCTGGACTCCAGGTTCGTGTGCTACTTCCTGTTTCACTCTCACGGTTCCTGTTTTTCTTCCCTCGTCTTGGTGATGCCTGGTTGTTTTTCAGGACTGAACTCAGGTGCCTGTTCCCCCGGAAGTTCCTCCTCTCCCAGGCGAGCTGGGTGGTCCTCTCTCGTAGGCTCGGCCATCTCTTTATCAGAGCGAGCGGCGCGGTAGCGTCCCCAGCACGTCTTCGTGTCGGCCGGGGCCGGGAAAATGCCTAAGCTGGTGATTCTCGAAGTGTGGCACCCAGGCAAGCTTTCCTTGTGAGCTTGTTAGACGTGCAGATGCTCAGGTCCGTTGCATCGGAAACTCAGGGGCGGGACCCTTTGGTCTGTGTTTCGGGTGAGCCTGGGCCTGAGGACGCAGACCGTTCCCTGCCAGGTCTGGACCTCAATAACTTTGTTGAAGCGAAATGAATTTGATTCAGCCCCCGGGAAGTGGTCTTGAGTTTCCTGGGCTGGGTGAGGAATCCCTCTGGACGTCCTTGTGTCTCCTTTCGTCCCAGATCCCAGCCCACCGCAGAGGAGTGGACCAGCGTGGTCTGTGAGGGACGCCATCGAATAAGACGGGGAGACCAGGGCGGGAGCAGGCCGGGGGACGTGCGTCAGAGCAGGGAGGCTCCGAGGCGCCCATGGCACACCTGGGGAGAGTGGGGTGTGACGTCAGAGTCTGGAGCTAAAGGAAGAGCCCAGGGCTGGGGACACACAGGTGGGAGCCAGGGCGCAGGGGTGGGTCCCCCGGGAGAGGGTGCGGGTGGGGAAGTGGAGGGGCGTCTGGCACAGAGCCCCGGCCCCTCGCTCTGGAGGCGGAGCAGCGGCGAGGGATCGGACAAGGAGCCTGGGAGAGCGGGGGTCCTGGTGGGGAAAGCAGGAGCAAGTGGAGTTGGGGGGCCTGAGAGAGGAGGGAGCTTCCGGGGCGACCCGGGGGCCGCTGCTGCAGGAGGCGAGTCAGGTGCCAGCCGACACAGAGGCCGGACTCTGGCGACATGGAGGTCGTCGGCCAGAGGGACCAGTGAGAGCGCACGTCCTCGGTCGGTCCTTTTCCTGCCCATCAGCGAGCCTGGCTGTGTCCTGTCCTCGCCAGCCTCGCGCCCTGGCGGCGGAGGAAGCCCCAGAGCCAGCGGGGCCTCGGGCGGAGCGGCCAGGCGCCCGGGGCGGCCGCGGGAAGCGGGAAGGAGCCCCACTGCTCTGTGGCTCCCGCCCCGGCATCCACGTGAAGCTTGAGAGAGCGTCCATCAAAGGGGCCCACACCGGGGTGGAAAAAGGGTTTCTGAAACTGGAATCAGAAGTGTCCACTGACCCCAGAGCTGGGCCCTGCAGTTCTGAGGCCAGGCGGCGTTCACAGCCCGGTTCTGCGACTTCCTGGCAGCCCCCGCGAGCCTCTCAGCCGGCTCCGTGGTCCGGCGGGGAGGCGGCAGAGGAGGGCTGGCCTGGGAGGCGGTGGCCCCGGCCGGCTGGAGGACCTCGGCCCCGGGCCCCACGCCGGCGTTGCCAGGGCAGAGAACGCATTGCTAACGAGCCGCCAGGTGACGGACGCCGAGGCTGCTTCCTGAGCCGGCCTGGTGACCTCCAGTCTGGGTCGTACGCGCCGCCGAGAGCAGGGAGGTGCCCCTGGGAGGAGTCGGCGCACGTGCGCTCCGTCTCTTCACTCGTGTCCCACGCGTTGTGACCCCGTGGCGTGCAGCCGTCAGGCTCCTTGTCCATGAGATTCTCCAGGCAAGAAGGCTGGGGTAGGCTGGCATCTCCTTCTCTAGGGCATCTTCCCGACCCAGGGGTCGAACCTGCGTCTCTTACGTCTCCTGCATTGGCCGGCGGCTTCTTTACCAGGAGCGCCACCTGGGAAGCATCGATAAGTCCACTTAAATGCGCCTTCCATGCATCCCCTGGGGCTGAGGATGAGGTGAGGGCCATGGTGAGGGTCAGGCCCACTGGGTGGCCGTGGCCAGCTTTGCTGTGGCCCCTAAACTGCCCGGCAGCCCTGTTGGAGGTCCTGTAGCCAAGCAGCCGTCCTCAGGCTCTGTCAGCCTCGTCTTCTGGAATCCTTCGCTGTGACTCTCAGCAGCTGCCACCCGTTCAGGTCAACCCTGCCCGTCGGCAGGGGCAGGGGCGCTTTAGGTAGAGGGACGCTGTGTCTTTAGCCCCGGGGAAAGTCAGCCCCTTGTCTCCCCGCCAGGGCTGGAGGAAACAGGGTGGGGCCTGGCGCTGGGCTCTGTCAAAACCAGGTGGATGCGGGCAGCCCCTGGGTGCAGGCGCCCCGTGCCTGGGGCACACACAGAGCCCCCATTCTTCCTCGAGGAGAAGCCACTCTCTCACGGGTGGAGCCGTGGAAGGAAGTGGAAAGTCCCAGAGCCCACGAGCCCCTGCGGGTCCCTTTGCCTCTTCCAGCCCCTCCCGAGGTCAGGGGCTTGCGGCCTCTGCAGGCGGGTGGGGTCCTGCCTGGAAACAGGGTTTCTGGAGCCGAGGCCCAGGTCGGAGGGAGGGAAGGGAGAAGCCGCGGGGCCCAGGCTGCAGGCTGGACCCCAGCCGCTGGGGGCCCTCCCGCTGCAGCCCGGGAGAGTCGGGAGAGCCGCGCGCGGGGGGAAGCTGCTGATCGCAGCCCCACCGGCTCCGCATTCCTGGATGCTGAGGGAGGGACTCCAGTGTTTACTCTAAACAGTGGTTTCCTCTGTCTGGATAGATGGGGTGTTAGATTCTTCCAGACCTCTCGCTCCACCTCGCGACTCCAACGGCACAGAAACGGGTTTGCGGCAGTTGAAGGGTGCGGACGCAGGATCGGTCCGGCACCGAGTGCATCTAGAATGCCCACGGCTGGATGGAAAGGCTGCCGGCCACCCTGCTGGGAGAGGCTCTTGGTGGGGGGCTCGCCCCTCTGCACCCTGCCTTTGGCACGTCCCCCCGAGGGCCAAGTGAGCTTCCTCTTCTGGAGCTGGGCAGGAAGGGGGCCGAGTACAAAGGTCGGGGCTCGCTGCGCTCTCTCCTCTCTCCGTTACCACATACGCAGGGGGTTCCTTTGCTGGGAAGCTGGCGTGCACCCTGGGTCCTCCCGCTGCCCTGCGGGGAGGAGGTCAGAGCTGGAGAGAGAGGGAAAAAGAAACCCGAAAACCTATTTCACAGAGAAGTCTGGTGGCACGAGGGCTCAAAAGGAGGACTGGAAAGACCCCAACACGGCTGGCGGGGCCGGGAGCCCGGCGGGTCGGAGCCGCGGTGACCGTGACTGGCTCTTCCCGTGGAGTCAGACGCCCACGCGACGGCGTGGCCGCAGGAGACCCTGTCTCTTCACAAAGGACGCAGGGACCTTCAGGACGTCGGTGGAATCGAGTCAAGCATACGGGCTCCCTTCCCTCCGAGCACAGGAACCCCGTCCTCGATTGTGTCTGGGTGATGGCTTGCTCCCTGTGGGGTCCGGGTGACGCCTCAGCCTCGGGCCAGGGACCCTTCAGCCTTTTGAGCTGGAATCGCCCAGGTCCATGTCGGCAGGCGGCACCGAGGGGCCTTGAACCCCCCTGCGTCCTTACCCTGTGCTCCCGGACCCTGGACGCCATTCTCACATCCCTTTTGTGGTATGTGCATGTGTGTGTGTGTGCACACGCATGTCCACACACACACACACACAGCAGGCGAGGAAGGCGGGTGGCCGTCCACCCATACCCAGAGCCCCAACACCGTTTACGTTGTGGGGGGTAACATGATTGCGTGATAGAATTGATTTACAATCTGGCTGTGGTCACAAAGCCATTTGGATGCCAAAGTCATTTCCACTTGATCTTAAAAGCAAACCACTGACAGGGCAGCCTTCTGAACCTCTCGAGGACCCCGGCACCACCTCCAAGCCCCCTTCCCTCCCCTCCCTGCCCGCCCTTCCCTCCGCCGGCCTCCTCCGGCCACAGCAGTGCGTCCACAGCCTCGAGGTGGCCTGGTTGACTCTGGCTCTGTCAGAGGATGGCTTCATTTCCGGGTGCTTGACAGCCATGAATGCTTTACACGCACGTGTTATCCTGCAGCAGGAGGGGCCGGCTCCCCAGAGCTGGGAGCAGAGCGGGGGGAGGAGCCGTGCAGGGGAGTCGCCCCCAAGGCTGCAGATTCCGAGTCTCTGTTCAGCCTCGGGAGTCGGATCCTTCCTTGGAAAGTCTGACGGGGGCCAGGTGTCCGTTCCCTCTGGCTGTGTAACAGATTCTCCCCAGATTTAGTTCCTTGTATCTCCCGGCCTCCGTGGGCTGAGAGTCTGAGTGGGACTGAACGACGTCTGTCTCCAGGCCTCTCTGTCCGGTGGGTGGGTCGGGGGGCAGTGGCGGTTTGGGCTGGGGCTGTGGTCCCAACCCGAGGGGCCCCCTGGGGAGGGTCCCCGCCCAATCGTAGGCGAGTGGCTATTGGCAGGATTGAGTTCCTCACAGGTTGTGGAACTAAGGGCCTCAGGGCCGGGCTGGCTGTTGGCTGGAAATGCCCCTCAGCGCCTGGCAGCTGGCCTCCCGTAGGGGGCCTCATAACAGGGCTTCCCTCAGACGAACAGAGAGAGGGACAGAGACTAAGTTCCAGGCGGACGCCGAGGGCTCTGTGTGGCCTAATCGCCATGTGACGTCCCACCAGTTTGGTCGCATTCTATCTGTTAGAAGCGAGGCGTTAGATTTGGGGGTGGGTTTCAGAGGATGTGAGTTCTGGTGGGGAGGACCCCGGGGGCCGTCGAGGAGGCCGCCTGCCGAGGCCTGTGGGCCGGTTCTCTCCAGTCTGTTCAGCCCGTGGGCCCTGGCGCCCTTGTGCTTCTGATCAGCCCGTGGCTCCAAAGAGAGAGGCGAGTTCTGCCATCACCAAGGAGTGAGACTCAACGTTCTGAAGACGGCCCGGGGGCCGGGGATTCCGAGCTTCTGGACTGGTTACCCTCGTCCTCTGCTCGCCCCTCGGCTCCCACCACCACCCTCTGTTTCTCTGTTTCTCTGCTAGTTCTCGCCTTGGGCGTCCACGTGACAGCATCGCCTTGTTACCAGCATGCACCCAAGTCACACGCTGGAAAGGGGCGTCCCTACCGTGAGTTCAGGCGGCCTGGGCTTCTCCACCGAAGCAGACGGCCAGGAGAGCTTGCTGGTCACGGCGTCCTTCCCCCTGAGCCGACGGGATCGGGGTAACGTCTGTGGGGGCGGGGAGCGTCTCCAGAGACACCGAGGTTCGGAAGGGCTGAGCAGCCCGCTGCAGGCCCAGCCTGGGCCGCGGGGCTGGGCCCCAGAGCCGTCCTCCACCCGCGTCCCCTGTAAGCGGCTCACACGCCCGGGTCCCCAGACTGTTTCCAGCAGGAATCTGGCGAGGCTCCTTGGCCCCGGTTTGCTCATGAGGTCATCGCAGGCTGCAGCGGCAGTGGCCCGAGGAGGAGAGGTGTGGGGTCAGCTGGGACCCGGGGGTCGAAGCCGAGGGTCACCCAGTGGGCACGTCGGGAAGCCGCACAGGGCGTGTGTGTGTGTGTGTGTGCATGTGTGCTCGAGTGTGTGCAGGTCACGGGCCCCCTTGCCCCCGGGGCTCAGGGCGGTGCCCTTGCGTGCGTCGGGACACGTGTAGCTGCAGGTGGACTCCGGATGCCCCGGAGCTGGTCGGCTCGGGGGTCGCCTCCCGAGGGTGTCCTTTCCACAAGCAGACGGGGTAGGCAGGGCTGCTGGGCCCAGGAGAGTGACGTGGGTGTGGGGAAGGGACAGGCTCGGGGCCAGAAGGGTGCCCCCTCCCTGGCCCACCCTGCCTGCTCCCTCCGCGCCAGCCTCTTCCTGGACGGCACGGTTCTGCTTCTCACGACGCCCCTCACGGAAGCGTCGCCAGGGCCGGAGAGCTGGCCCTGGTCTACAGACGCGATGCCCAAGCCCTGGGAAGGTGAAGGACCTCGCTGTGGGTCCCCGAGCCCAGCAGCCGCCGGCCTGTCTCGCATTCATGCTCCTAATTGTGTACTGTGCCCCCAAACAATCGCTTCACATGTGTCTTTGTCCCGTTTGGCACGTTCTTGTGTGTTGCCTCCCGGAGATACTGAAATACAAACATGGTGAGATCACGCGCACCGCGGGCGCAGCGAGGAGAGAGCTGCTTCTCATGCGGGGCTGTGCACGGGGTCTGCAAGGCCAGGCCTCGGCCAGGAGAGGACGTGCACCCCCACACACCGTGGAGGGCCCGCTCCCGGACTGAGAACGGGCTCCATACACCCTCCCGGGTGCCGAGGAGACACATGAAACCCGTGTGGAATGGATTTCTGACTCCACAAAAACTCCCTTTATCAGAACCTCAGAATTTCCTGACACGTTCTCCATGCGCTTGGTGGTTACGGGTCGCCGTGCACCATTTGTGCATGTTTGCGCCTAGAAAGATTTGTTTGACATAAGCAACCCAGTGTTTCTCCCCGACTTCAAAAGACCCCTTTCTTGCTCTCTGGAGACCTGGGTTTTTCTGTTTTCTCTTTGGACTGCACAGGTTCTTGTGTATTCAGCTGCCCGTGTCCCAACAGACCCGCCGTGGTAGTTATGTGATAGTAGATTTCACCAGTGGACCTTCCGCATTCTGTGTTTTTCAGAGCCCTTCTGAGATGAGTGGCACCGGAGACGTTCAGAGGCATCCACGCAGGAGCCGCGGGGTCCGGAGACGGTCGGAGCGAGGTGAGCCAGCCTGAGGAGAGAGACTCGCGCCGAGTCACGCACGACGGGACAGGGGCCCTGGGAGAGCGGGCACAGACAAGGCACGTGGGAGGGGAGGGCGGGGCAGGCGTCAGCCCACTTTAGGGGGCTGGCCAGCCCTCCAAAAGAAGAGTCCCTGACACGGTCCTGGAAGGAGAGGTGAAGGGGCCGCGTGTCTCAGTTTACCATCCTTCTGAGGGAGGAAAAGGCATTCCATCCAGTGAGAGCCAATGGACGGCCCCCAGGGGCCGCGTCTGGTGGTGGTGACGTCGGCCGGGCCGGGCGGGCGTGCAGGAGGCGGGGTGCGCGTTGGACGAGGTGGGGAAGAGAGCGGACGTTCTGAGGAACAGTGGAGTCAGGCTTGGGCTGGAATTTGGTCCGTTTAGGCTCATGAACTTCCTGTGTGAGACAGGGTCTCAGGGAAGCCTGAATCCTGGACGTGGTGGTTCCAAGCCATTGCTTTGGGCTCATTTCTGGGCAGGGCTTCCCAGGTGGCACTCGTGGTAAACCACCCCCCAGCTCCCACCCCTTTGCTGGTGACACAAGAGATGCCACCTTGGGAAGATCCCCTGGAGAAGGAGATGGAAACCCACTCCAGTCTTCCTGCCTGGGAAGTCCCATGGATGAGGAGTCTGGGGGATGATGGTCCGTAGGGTCTCAAAGAGTCACACATGACTGATGCGACTTGGCACACGTATGTGTGTGTGCATGTGTGTGTTGTTGCTATGTAGTCACTCGGTCACGTCCAACAGAGGCCCCCACGGACCGTAGCCCACCAGACTCCTCTGTCCATGGGGTTCTCCAGGCAAGATACTGCAGTGGATTTCCAGTTCCTTCTTCAGGGGATCTTCCCCATCCAGGGCTCGACCCCCTGTCTCCTGCATTCACAGGTGGGCTCTTTCCCCTGCGTCACCTGGGAGGCCTGTGTGTCTGTGTCGGATGGGATGCGTGACGCCCACGGGAGGCGGCCACTTGAGCTTTTCGGTTCCAGGCAGAGTCTCAAATACAATTACTTTAAAAACAAACAAACAAGGAAACAAGAGAGAGGATTTTAATATGATTAAAGCAAACTTTCAGGTAAACAGGCAGAAAAATCAAATTAATTTTGTACAAGGATACAAAAATAAAATTTTGCTTGTAATTATTACCTAGAATGAGAAGGAAATGGCAACCCCGCTCTAGAATTCGTGCCTGAAGAATTCCACAGACAGGGGAGCCTGGTGGGCTACAGTCCATGGGATTGCAAACAGTCAGACACAACTGAGCAGTTGAGGACTACCTAGAATATTAAGTTGTGAAAAAGGAAGCGTTGTTTCTAGGATTTACTTTATATTTATATATGTTTTTTTCTTAAAGATATGTTACATGTAAGTAATCTATGCCGGCTTGATAATTCACAGGGTTCATGAAGGGGTAAGATGAAATTTGAATTCCCTCTTCCACTCTCTGGACCCTGGTCCCTGACCTGAAGGATAATCAGTGTTAGCTGTTAGCCAGTGCAAATGCTGGCCTGGGTGCTTTGAGCATCATAAGAGGGGGTGGCGGGGCCCCAGCTTGCAACCACTCTGGAGGTGCTGGTCTGTCTCCCCCGCTGAGTCAGGGAGGCAGGGCTCCCTCTTTCTGATGGATTATCCTCTGCGAAGCAATATGTTTTCATGGTCCCTTGACGCCTGAGCGGACTGTCAGGCAGGCAGGCATTCTCTGGGCACAGACTGCCTAACACCTTTCAAGTCTGGTTTCCTGAGTACAGAAAGGCAGGGCTAGTTCCTGCCGCCTGCTTTTTCAGCTTTCCTATCTGGCTTGCCTGTCAGGGTACCCGGCCCCCCGAAAGCGTCCCCGGAAGGGAAAGGTCGTGAAGCTCTCCTCTGATCATGCCGGTTTGACTTGTTTTGGAAGTCTCATTAAACATCTTGAACCTTGATCTCTGGATAGTATGGCCGTGGGTGCTCTTTGCCGAACGGATCTTCATATTACATCGGACATTGAGAATTTCCATATTTATCTTCAAAGGTTTCTCAGATAAATATGAAATTCAGAGTGGTCGTTTTGCCCAAGGCCCCGTTCTGCTTCCTGTCGCTCATTTGTGGAGTGTTTGTTCTGCAACTCAGTCTCAGGGTTTGTAGGCAGAAGCCCTGCACCTTGTGCGGGTGGCACCAGGTCAGGAAGGTGGGCCTGAACAGAAAGGGGTCTGAAACCCTCGGGGCCCCCTGCCCGTCACCCGCCGGTCCTTCAGGATTCAGCACAACCGTCTGTCTTCTCTTCTCGAGCCTGTTTGCTGCTCTGCTCGCCCGCGCCCCGCTCCCCCGGATGGAGTGAGGAAGCCTCTGGTCTGTCCCCTCACCGAGCTGGGCGCTCCTTGCACCGAGGCTCAGTGCCGTTCTACTCCGGGCCCTGGATGTGGCGACAGCGGACGCCGTCTGCGAAGCGGCCGAGGGGACTGGTTCTGGTCGCTGCGGGAGCGTCTCTGCTTTTGTTTCTGATGACTCAGAGGGTGTGGGTTAGTCGTGTTTGATCTGTGATCAGCATGGGAGACAAACGTGCTTTGTGGGACCCTTGACCCCGAGAAGGGTAGAGCCCCTGCCCGCCTCCCCAAAGCAAGAGACGAACATGGAGAATCCCTGTGGGTTCTGGGGGACCCTCACCTCTCGGAGGTGCCGTGTTTGGAGCTCAGTGTAGCCTTGCCGAGCGCCTGTGCCCGTGCGTGGACGGAGGGGCGTGGCGGTGGGCGCTTGAGCTCTGCTGCCCTTCCGTGTCCTCCACGTCTGCGCAGAGTCCCTGGCGAACGTGGAGGGCGCAGAGGCGTCCTCGAGAAGCAGCGGTCCCCTCCTGTCCCGGGAGTACAGAAAGGCGGCTCGCCGCCTGCTTTTTCAGCTTTCCTATCTGGCTTGCCTGTCAGGGTACCCGGCCCCCCGAAAGCGTCCCCGGAAGGGAAAGGTCGTGAAGCTCTCCTCTGATCATGCCGGTTTGACTTGTTTTGGAAGTCTCATTAAACATCTTGAACCTTGATCTCTGGATAGTATGGCCGTGGGTGCTCTTTGCCGAACGGATCTTCATATTACATCGGACATTGAGAATTTCCATATTTATCTTCAAAGGTTTCTCAGATAAATATGAAATTCAGAGTGGTCGTTTTGCCCAAGGCCCCGTTCTGCTTCCTGTCGCTCATTTGTGGAGTGTTTGTTCTGCAACTCAGTCTCAGGGTTTGTAGGCAGAAGCCCTGCACCTTGTGCGGGTGGCACCAGGTCAGGAAGGTGGGCCTGAACAGAAAGGGGTCTGAAACCCTCGGGGCCCCCTGCCCGTCACCCGCCGGTCCTTCAGGATTCAGCACAACCGTCTGTCTTCTCTTCTCGAGCCTGTTTGCTGCTCTGCTCGCCCGCGCCCCGCTCCCCCGGATGGAGTGAGGAAGCCTCTGGTCTGTCCCCTCACCGAGCTGGGCGCTCCTTGCACCGAGGCTCAGTGCCGTTCTACTCCGGGCCCTGGATGTGGCGACAGCGGACGCCGTCTGCGAAGCGGCCGAGGGGACTGGTTCTGGTCGCTGCGGGAGCGTCTCTGCTTTTGTTTCTGATGACTCAGAGGGTGTGGGTTAGTCGTGTTTGATCTGTGATCAGCATGGGAGACAAACGTGCTTTGTGGGACCCTTGACCCCGAGAAGGGTAGAGCCCCTGCCCGCCTCCCCAAAGCAAGAGACGAACATGGAGAATCCCTGTGGGTTCTGGGGGACCCTCACCTCTCGGAGGTGCCGTGTTTGGAGCTCAGTGTAGCCTTGCCGAGCGCCTGTGCCCGTGCGTGGACGGAGGGGCGTGGCGGTGGGCGCTTGAGCTCTGCTGCCCTTCCGTGTCCTCCACGTCTGCGCAGAGTCCCTGGCGAACGTGGAGGGCGCAGAGGCGTCCTCGAGAAGCAGCGGTCCCCTCCTGTCCCGGCGATGAGTCAGTGACGCCAGGCCTGTGTCAGAAGATGGGCGCTTGCATGAGGTGCCTGCCTCCCTGCCCCAGGGTGGTTGGAGGCCGGAGCGCCTCCCACCAAGGGCATGGTCTGTGGCAAGAGCCCCGCCAGCTACCAGAGCGGCCCGTCGTGTGCAGGTTGGCTTTGTAGCAGAGCTCAGTCATGGGCTTGATTCTCCTCTCCCTGGAGCCTGTGTGGGTTTGAGGAGAAAGGGGCTGCACATGGTCCCATAGGGAGGTTGGGGGGATGCTAGCTTGCTCTTCCCACCCCTGCCCCTCCGACTTAACAGCTCTGGAATTCTCGGGGCTCCTCCTGGGCACCCCCTGGGAGCCAGCAGTTCCAGGGTTTGGGGTTGGGGGTGGGCAAGGTGAAGAGATGGAGTCTTGTAAGTGGACGATGGGGTCCAGGGAAGTCTGGGGGCACCACGCTGCCCCAGGTCTGAAGGGGGGCGTCAGAGCTTGCCATCAGTCTACGAAATGCAGGTCTGCTGAGGGGGAAGCTCAGCACAGGAGCCCCAAGCTGGCTCACACCCAGATCTTAGAGATAAGCCTCGCTGGGCGTCTAGCCTAAGTGGAAGCTTCCTCTTCAGCCCCAAATAAACGCTGAGTAACCAGAAGTCGGCTGAGGAAACAGCAGGCCGGCGGGGAGAGGGGAAGAGGTGCAGCAGCGGCTTCCTGCCGGGGAGAATGTGGCTCTCCTGGGGAGAGGAGAGCCCCTCGGATGACCCAGGGAGAAGAGGGAGATGAGATGCAAGCCAGACAAGACGCCGGCAAGCTGGAGCAGGGCAGGGGGCCGCCGAGCAGAGGGAAGGAAGCGGGGCTGGGCTCTCCGGTTGGCCCAGCCTTTCTGGGTGTCCAGCACCTTTGTGGGGCCAGGCGTCCGAGGCTGCCCTGAGGAAGGGGAACATGGGAGACCCTGAACAAGCTTGTCTCTCTGTCCTCGTGTTTCGGAACATCTCTAATGCTCAGGGTTCCAACACAAGGGCTGGAGAGGAGGTCGTTTCCCTGAGATACCCTCGCCAGGGACGGACTGAACGAATGATTCCCTGGTACAGAGCAAGTTAGCCCACCTGGGCTCTGGGGGATGTCTGCACTAAAGGAATTTCACATGTCATTGCTCAAACCGGCTTTGGACTGGCTTGCTGCACTTCACTGCAAAGCAGCACAGACCGTGTGGGTGCAGCCCCCCGGAGTAAACCATCCATGCTGCCTTAGAGGGTGGTCTTCACCATGGAAGTTTTGTTCCCTTTAAGTAACACCTCTTAACATCCTGGGCTTCCCTGGTGACACAGGCAAGAAAGAATCTGCCTGCAGGGCTTCCCTGGTGGTCCAGTGGGTAAGGACACCGCCTTGCAGTGCAAGGGGCGCTGGTTCGATCCCTGGCCTGGGAAGATCCCACGTGCCGCAGAGCGGCTGGACTGATGTGTCCAATGACCGAGCCGGAGCTCTGGAGCGCATGCACCCAGAGCCGGCGCTCTGCAGCAAGAGAGGCCAGTGCGATGGGAGGCCCACACGGGCCAAAGAACAAAGATGGATGAAAATAGATAAAGGAAAGACCAATAGAAGTGGCCCACCCGGCCCCCTCCCTCCTCAACCCGCCCCCTCCCAAAATTAAAAAAAAAAAAAAAGAATCTGCCTGCAGTTCAGGAGACCTGGGTTCGATCCCCGGGTTGAGAAGATCAGCTTGAGAAGGGGATGGCAACCACTCCAGTGTTCTTGCCTGGGAAGCCCCACCGGGAGAGGCGCCTGGTGGGCCCCAGTCCACGAGGCTGCAGAGTCAGGCACGACTGGACAACTAACACGTTGACGTTTTCACTGTTTCCTGACACCTTGAACGATCCCTGCGTCCTGTGGGGCGCAGCTCAGGAAGCACTGGATTGAGACGCGGTCCTGCAGGCGGCATGTGCGCACTGCACAGCCTCACAGCATCTATGGAGCAGCCAGGCTGCGCGGGGCGGCCTTTTACCCATTCATGCGCCAGCCCTGCCTGGAATCCACAAAATCCCTTGGTAAGATGGCTTCCTGAGATAAGGATGCAGCTTGCCGCGTGGACAGAGCGTGGATTAGCGCAGCCTGAAAGCGCCGCTCTCAGGCCCACGTTCTCAGCTCAGCACTCTGGGACCCTGGCTGCTCTGACCTTAGTGGCTCCTGTGTTGACCGGTGGTTGTGGGGTCCTTAATTTTTTAAAAATTTTTAAACGTTGGCCTCTTTTATTGTTTTTATTATTTTTAATTTTTATTTTCTGGTGTTTCATTTATTTGTTTTCATCCATCTTTATTCCTTGGCCTGCGTGGGCCTCCCATCGCAGTGGTGCCTCTCGCTGCAGAGCACTGGCTCTGGGCGCATGCGCTCCAGAACGCTGGCTCTTAACTGGACACACCGGTCCAGCCGCTCCTCGGCATGCGGGATCCTTCTGGGCCAGGGATCGGACCGGCACCCCTTGCACTGTAAGGCAGACTCTTTACCCATTGGACTACTAGCGAAGCCTGGTCGTAAATTTTTAAAATGTTTTACAGATTTTTTTTTTAATGTGGACTTAAAGTCTTTATTGAATTTGCTACAATACTGCTTCTAGGTTTTGATTTTTTTTTTGACTGTCAGGCATGTTATAAGAAAACACTGACCTTGGGAAGGATTTACTTTTTAACTACAGTGGTGTGGACTACAAAAAGATGAACAGCTTGGGAGGCGTGGGACGGCAGCCGGGGAGGCAGCACCCCAGATAGCTCTGAGAGATTGCTCCAAAGAGGCGGCAGGAGGAGGGTCAATATACAAGGTTTGGATGAAGGGGAGTTTCGATACCATTAAACATGCCTTTTACAAAGGGGGGGTCTCGGTTAGTTCACGAGGTGCCGTGACAGTGGTGGACGGCCCCGCCCCGGTGGTCCTGCAGTGAACAATGGGATTGAGGATGGACTGTCGAGAGCGCCCTTCCTTGCCTCCCCAGTGGCTCCTTAGTGAGAAGGGAAGAGGGGCAGAAAGTCTTGGATCTGCTCATCCGAGGTGCGTGTCCCACCCGCACAAGTCAGGCCTCCTGTACGTTGCAGCCGAGATTTAGAATCGTTACGCAGCCTCAGATAGGGCCACCCGGAGCGGGTGCTCAGAGCAGCAGTGGCACCTGGGAGTGCCTTAGACAGGCAAGCTCTCAGGCCCCCGCAGAGGCCGGGGGACCCTGCGTCCCTGGGATGGGACCCCACGGCCCTGTTTTCCCAACCCTGCCCCCCGGTTCCCATGAACGGGTGCTGCCCTGGATCCACAGTTCTCAAAGTGAGGTATCCTGGGGAGAGCCCCCGCCTCACCCCAGGCTTGTTCAAAGCCACCCAAGCTCTCAGTCCCTGGTGCTGGCAGGAGGCACTGGGCATGCTCTCCGGGCCTTCCTAATGCGCAGGGATGCCTCTGTGTTAAAGTGCTGCATTCTCCAGTGTGTCATTGAAGTAGAAAGGAGCTGGAAAGCTTGCTAAGTAGTTAACAATGAAACCTTGCAAATCTTTGCTGAAGGTCTGAGTCACAGCTCTGGAACTGGGCCTGGGGATGTTTGAACAACCTCCGGGCAGATGGGCCCTCAGGGCTGAGAAGCCCTAGGCGGCTGTCCCCATCAGACTCCCACACGCGGGGCCACGGTGGGCAGGAGGGCAGCCTGACTGCAGCCTCTGCCCGCGGGCCTGAGGTTGACACCTGGCAGCTGCCCGTCTCAGCCGCCCTGGCTCCCAGCGCCAGACTGAGGGTGCCGCCTCGGGGCAGGAAGCCTCCACCTGCAGTAACGTGCCCACCTGGGCTCTGGTGGAGAAGATGGCGCAGCTGCGGGGAGATGTCTTTCGTCAGCGCTTCCCGAATCCGGCCTCCGTGCAGCCCCCATGCCAGCCCCGCCTGGGGTGGCAGAAGCTGGTGGTCCCCAGGTGGAGGCCTAGAGCCAGCCCGAGCTCCTGGTGGGCGCTGGGCTCAGCCCGGTCCCTTCTGCTCCCGGAGGCGCTTCCCCTTCCCTGAGCCCCGCGGGAGACCCTTGAGCTCAGGGCCCCTGGAGACCACTCACCACCATCTTCCAGGCCTCTCCGTGGAGGTCCAGGCTCACAGCTGCATTTCTCCACAGGCACCCAGGCCTCCGATGTGAAGAAATCTGTTAGCATGGAGGGGATTGAGGCAGGAAAGGTGCAGATGGAAGAAGGTAGGCTCCGGCCTTTGCGGGGGGCGGGGTCGGCCGAGGCTGGAGGGGGCGCGGCGGAGGGGGCACTGAGGTGAGCCGGAGGGATGGACGTGGCCGTTCTCTGCCCGGTGAAGCGGATGCCCTAGCCTGCAGGACCCTGAAGTTTTGTGTCTGCTTTGGGGAGACAAAGACGGACGGTCAAGTCTGTGCCTGGGAACTCTGAGGCAGTTTTTCTAGAGGCGACGTCCCCCAGCCTGTCTCCCCCCAGGGACAGTGGCATCCTTGCCAGGACCGGAGCCTTCCGCGGCGCTCTTCCTGGCAGCCAGCCCTGTCCCTGAGGAGCTTTCGTTTGCCCACAGGGAGCCAGGGGATCGCTGTAGAACCTGCGTCTCCTCGCGCGTCAGAGCGCTGGTCCCTGAATCCAGGCTGGAGACGGCGAGAGGAGCCTTTGACGTCCCCTGCCCCTCTACTTTCGGTCAAAGTGGAGTTGGTAGGAAGTATGTCAAAGGCATATTTCCTATTCAGAAGAAATCTAGAGGAAGGGGAGGTAGGCAGCCCTTGAGGAGGGCAGGGAGCCACCAGAGGAAAGCATCTGGGGGCACGTCTGCTGGACCGCGGGAGGCTGCCCGGGGAAGAAAGAAGGTCTCACCTGGAAGGCCTTGGCGTCCCCAGAGGAACAGGCTGCCTGGGAAGCTAATAGGTGGGTTTTCTAAGAAATCCCCCCCAACTCCAGACACCCAAAACCTGTGGCCAGCAAGAGAAAAGCGTGTGGATGTGTGAGCCCGTTAGACCCGAGTTCAAGCCCGCCCTGAGCTAGGGGTACAGATGGCCTGCCTGGGCTTCGGCCTCTGTTAAAGGGGGAGGACACACATCATCGGGTGTCGCAGGGATTGCGTGAAAAAGGCAGTGAGACGCAGCCACGGCGTCCGTCGCTGCCGCTCCTGGCCGTGTACCGATTGCTCCGCACCAGACGCTGTGCCAAGAGCTTGGCACACGTCGCTTCCCTGAGCCCACGCGGAAGCTCTTTGGGGTTGGTCTGTCTCTTTGGGGTTGGTCTCTTTCTAATCACTGTTCTACACACAAGGCAGCTGACGTGAAGGAGGGCCAGAGACGTGCTCGAGGGTCACAGCCACGGAAAGGGGGAGGAGAACGAACGTGAGCTCAGTCCAAGTGCAGAGGCCGTGCCTTCCACCTCTGAGCCCCACCGGGACAAGCCCTCGACCTACGTTACTTTATTTCATCCTTCCCGTAGCCTTATGGTAACAGTTTTTATTGACGAAATGACAAAGGTTTATAAACAGTTTGATGTCTGCAAAGATTTGAGACCAAGTCGGCTCGACTCCAAGGTTCCGCTCTTAACCATTGTTGTCCTTAATGAATATATTCCGTGGAATGCCATTCTGCCTCCCAACTTCAGATTACATTTTATTCCTGCCGGATACAGGAATGGAAGGGCCATCACGCCTGGTGGGGAGAAATCCAGAATGTGGTTCCTCCGACCCTTAAAGGAGGGGACCATTGACCTTGGAGGCCTCTAAATCGCTCATGCTTCTCTTTGCTGGTAGAACTGATCGAGAATGTCGGTCTCCCGGTGACTCTGTTTGAGAAACAGCCCCCGCGCCTGGCCTACGTCACGTACATCTCCCCGATGGTGAAGAGGCTCTGTGAGAAGAGCCAGGCCAGGGAGCTGGCGTGCTTGCACACGGTGGAGGAGAGCCGGCGGGCGGGCAAGTGGAGCAAGCCGCCCAGCGCCGTCCAGCCGACCAGGAGGAGGCCCTCCAAGTCCTCGGGCACCACCACCTCCAAGGACACGAGGTCCGAGACCACGCTGTCGGCATGGGGCCCCCTCTCTGTGCTGACCCTTGGGCCCGAGTTCAAGCCCGCCCTGAGCTAGGGGTACAGATGGCCTGCCTGGGCTTCGCCTCTGTTAAAGGGGAGGACACACATCATCGGGTGTCGCAGGGATTGCGTGAAAAGGCAGTGAGCGCAGCCACGGCGTCCGTCGCTGCCGCTCCTGGCCGGGGTGTACCGATTGCTCCGCACCAGCGCTGTGCCAAGAGCTTGGCACACGCCGCTTCCTGAGCCCACGCGAAGCTCTTTGGGGTTGGTCTGTCTCTTTGGGGTTGGTCTCTTTCTAATCACTGTTCTACACACAAGGCAGCTGACGTGAAGGAGGGCCAGAGACGTGCTCGAGGGTCACAGCCACGGAAAGGGGAGGAGAACGACGTGAGCTCAGTCCAAGTGCAGAGGCCGTGCCTTCCACCTCTGAGCCCCACCGGGACAAGCCCTCGACCTCGTTACTTTATTTCATCCTTCCCGTAGCCTTATGGTAACAGTTTTTATTGACGAAATGACAAAGGTTTATAAACAGTTTGATGTCTGCAAAGATTTGAGACCAAGTCGGCTCGACTCCAAGGTTCCGCTCTTAACCATTGTTGTCCTTAATGAATATATTCCGTGGAATGCCATTCTGCCTCCCAACTTCAGATTACATTTTATTCCTGCCGGATACAGGAATGGAAGGGCCATCACGCCTGGTGGGGAGAAATCCAGAATGTGGTTCCTCCGACCCTTAAAGGAGGGGACCATTGACCTTGGAGGCCTCTAAATCGCTCATGCTTCTCTTTGCTGGTAGAACTGATCGAGAATGTCGGTCTCCCGGTGACTCTGTTTGAGAAACAGCCCCCGCGCCTGGCCTACGTCACGTACATCTCCCCGATGGTGAAGAGGCTCTGTGAGAAGAGCCAGGCCAGGGAGCTGGCGTGCTTGCACACGGTGGAGGAGAGCCGGCGGGCGGGCAAGTGGAGCAAGCCGCCCAGCGCCGTCCAGCCGACCAGGAGGAGGCCCTCCAAGTCCTCGGGCACCACCACCTCCAAGGACACGAGGTCCGAGACCACGCTGTCGGCATGGGGCCCCCTCTCTGTGCTGACCCTTGGGCCCCCCGGAGTCCATCTGCACACAGACTCCAGGGCGAATCCTACCACCACCTACAACAAGATCATCTTCGCCCGGATGCCCGCCGTGAGGATGCTCCCCTACGCGGCCGGGCGGCCAGCAGAAACAGTCTGCATCTAGCCGGGAGTCCCCGCTGCCAACCCCTGAACCTGTGCAACAATTAAGCGCCATTTGCCACACACTTTGTGGCAGCCCTGGCGTTGGAACTTGCTCCTACAGGGGCGGAGGTTGACTAGATAACTGGATGGAACGGGGTCGTGAGGCGGCGGATGTGCCCGTCCGGCAGTGCAGTCAGGTGGGGCTGGGAACGCTGGGCTCCACTTCCCCACAGTAGGCGCGTTGGACTCAGCTGGGGGTGAATCATTTCTGGTCCAGGCAGTAGACAAAAGCCACACCCGAAATTCTTTCTATTGATAGAAAGAATGCCTAACCAGGCAGCAGAGAAGGCTGGCAGAGGGCTCAGAGGGTGTGGATGGAAACAGGCTGGGGCGCCCAGGAAAGATGCAAACTTATTAAGAGTTAGACGCTTGCAGAAGGGCAGGTGGGCTGTGCCTCTGATTCCCAAAGTGAGCCAAGGGATGCTTTTCAGTGGGCACTGGCGTCCTGAGCTCAGAGGACAGCCCTGGGGGGAGGCGTGGCCCACATCTTGGCTCATGGACGCCCGAGGCTGGTTCTGAGAGTGCTGGAGAAACCCACGAGGCGCCCAGATGTTTCTGGAAGGAGTTGACACCGCCCGCGTGAACTAGAATCGCTGGAGGCAGGAACCAAAGCCAGAGCAAGTCCCTTCCTCCTCCAGCCTCTATACTCCCTCTGGCTCCTTCCATGGGCAGAGCCCACTGGGAGCGAAACAGAAACGTGATTTACGGGGCCCCAAGCCCCGGCTTTCCGAGTGGAGTATGCAGGTTGGTGCCAGGGAGAAAGAGCTCCGCGCCCAGCCAGGGGGTCTGAGCGATCCCACCGTACTGCCCCACGTGGCACTTGAGCCCAGTATCGGGAGGTTTTCTTCTTGGGGGCATACAGAGCGACCTCGGGGGCTGGGGTCCCCCGCTCTCCCCCTCTCTGAGGCCTGCGGAGCGGAGCTGGTGGGAGTGCCGGGCTCGGGGCGCCCGTGCTCGGAGCTGGCCCCGGCTGGCCTCCACGCATACGATGCTGTGCTCAGTCTGGACCCAAGCACAGTTTGTCTTTAGACACAGAGAGGATCCCGTGTCACCGGCAGCCCACCCGCTCTCAGGCTTGGGGCTCCTCTCCTGAGCGTGGCTTCCCTGGTCACATCTTTCTTCCTCGCCCTCGCCCAGGCCTCTGCGCTCGTATCAGTGAAACCTCACTCTGCGTCTCACGGAGACGTGGAGGACGCAGTGAGCTGCTGCTGCAAGAGGTGGAGCCCGCCCTGCCGATGCTCTCTCCACCTGACTCCTGCATGCCGTCCTGGGCTGCACCGGGCTGACAGGAGCTGGGCAGAGAACCGTATAAATGAGGCGCTCCAGACTCGTTCCCAGCTCTTGGCCAGAATGAATTCTGGCAAAAGTAATACATGATTTCCGGTGAATCCAAACGACTGTCTTTTGGGTCCACAGAGCATTTACGGACCGGGAGGCCGGGGATCAATTCCCAACAAGAAATGTTCTCCTCTATCCTTCCACCGGACGCTTGCAGAAGGGCAGGTGGGCTGTGCCTCTGATTCCCAAAGTGAGCCAAGGGATGCTTTTCAGTGGGCACTGGCGTCCTGAGCTCAGAGGACAGCCCTGGGGGGAGGCGTGGCCCACATCTTGGCTCATGGACGCCCGAGGCTGGTTCTGAGAGTGCTGGAGAAACCCACGAGGCGCCCAGATGTTTCTGGAAGGAGTTGACACCGCCCGCGTGAACTAGAATCGCTGGAGGCAGGAACCAAAGCCAGAGCAAGTCCCTTCCTCCTCCAGCCTCTATACTCCCTCTGGCTCCTTCCATGGGCAGAGCCCACTGGGAGCGAAACAGAAACGTGATTTACGGGGCCCCAAGCCCCGGCTTTCCGAGTGGAGTATGCAGGTTGGTGCCAGGGAGAAAGAGCTCCGCGCCCAGCCAGGGGGTCTGAGCGATCCCACCGTACTGCCCCACGTGGCACTTGAGCCCAGTATCGGGAGGTTTTCTTCTTGGGGGCATACAGAGCGACCTCGGGGGCTGGGGTCCCCCGCTCTCCCCCTCTCTGAGGCCTGCGGAGCGGAGCTGGTGGGAGTGCCGGGCTCGGGGCGCCCGTGCTCGGAGCTGGCCCCGGCTGGCCTCCACGCATACGATGCTGTGCTCAGTCTGGACCCAAGCACAGTTTGTCTTTAGACACAGAGAGGATCCCGTGTCACCGGCAGCCCACCCGCTCTCAGGCTTGGGGCTCCTCTCCTGAGCGTGGCTTCCCTGGTCACATCTTTCTTCCTCGCCCTCGCCCAGGCCTCTGCGCTCGTATCAGTGAAACCTCACTCTGCGTCTCACGGAGACGTGGAGGACGCAGTGAGCTGCTGCTGCAAGAGGTGGAGCCCGCCCTGCCGATGCTCTCTCCACCTGACTCCTGCATGCCGTCCTGGGCTGCACCGGGCTGACAGGAGCTGGGCAGAGAACCGTATAAATGAGGCGCTCCAGACTCGTTCCCAGCTCTTGGCCAGAATGAATTCTGGCAAAAGTAATACATGATTTCCGGTGAATCCAAACGACTGTCTTTTGGGTCCACAGAGCATTTACGGACCGGGAGGCCGGGGATCAATTCCCAACAAGAAATGTTCTCTCCTCTATCCTTCCACCGGAGTTTATAGCTAGAGTAGATTTGGGAAGTGACATAAATTATAGAAATGACCGACTTTATTAAAACACCCGAAGCAGCCTGTCCCATCCCCCTCCTCGGCCCGGCTCCCAGGCTTCAGTGTATCTCGGGCCGGTACTCGAGGGCCATAAACTCCAGGAACAGGCGGCCGAAGGTCAAGACCCCGTTGAGTATCAGGGCGAGCAGGGAGAAGCACCCGAGACACTTGTTGTAGGTCATCTCGGCGTAGATGAACCCCTTGGCGGCCCAGCAGAGGCTGACCACGTGGGAGAAGAGCAGCATTAACGTGTAGCGGAAGCTCATGCGGTCGAAGCGGTAGGTGAAGCAGAAGTGGTACACGTCGCTGGCGAAGACGGCCAGGTGCAGGCAGAAGAGCGCCAGGGCGGCGACGGTGACGACCACGCCGGGCGGGAAGTAAAGCACCGCCACGCGGTCCCTCCAGTGCATGCCGGCGCCGCGCAGCCGCAGGGCAGGGGGCGGAGCGCAGAGCCAGAGGCGGCGGACTGCCCAGCGAGCGCGGCCGACCCCTCCGGTGCCAGAGCACGCGGGGATCGCGTGGGATTCTAGAGCCAGGAGGACATCATAGAGAGCAGGCTTCTAGAACACGGGCGGGTCCCGCCGGGACAGGAGGGCTTCACGGGTGGCTGGCGCGGCTCTGAATGGTGGAGGGTGCCGGGCTAAACGAGCAGAGCGGGGGGCCCTGTGGTGCCGTGCAGGGGAGGGGACGACGGTCCTCACCCCACCTTGTGCTCTGGTGTGAATCTTCCGAGTCTGCACCGTTTCCACGCAGGAGGTGGTGTGGTCACACTCCACAGATGTACCGGGGCCCAGAAAAGGGGAGGGGCGGGTAGATTCACAGTGAGTTTTGGGCAGGTGAGCGGTCGGTCGGGTGTGAGCTTGGCTCTTCAAACCTTCCGCAGTGTGCCTGGAGGGTGTGCCCAGGTGAGGGCAGGCCTGGGCTGGATCACAAGCTCCAAGTGTTTGTTCTGACCCCTGATGGGGAGAAGCAAGGAAGAGACCACAGAGTCTCCATAGCTGTCCCGGGTGCGGCCTGGAGAGCAGCTGACTTTTCCGTCTTCTCCCAGATATTCCTCCAATGCATGGTGCTTACCAGCTGTCCCCGCTGCCACCCCCAGCCGTCAGCATCCTTATGCCCCTTCCAGGAGTCCCACGAGAAAGCTGGGACTGGTGCAGAAATCCCGTTTTACACCCAGAGGAGGAAGGTCAGCTCGAAAGTTTTCACAGCCAAACGGGCCTCAGTACTGGACTCTTGTCCAGGTCTACTCGATGCTGTGGAATGGGCAAGGGCATGCGCGCCAGAGCTCTGGCTCGGTAGTTGGACACATGGGTCCAGCCGCTCCGCGGCACGTGGGATCTTCCCAGGCCATGGCTCGAACCGGCGCCCCTTGCACTGCAAGGCGGTGTCCTTACCCACTGGACCACCAGGGGAAGCCCTATTCTGTGATTTTTTAAAGTTTATAGATTTCTTGGAGTAGATCAAAATCCTTATAGTCTTGTCTTCAGTTTTGTTAAGATTATATCTTCATAAGCTGAAATCTTCATATTTTTATACAGCCTCTGAATATCCCACAGACTCAGGAGTCAACAAACTTTCCATGAAAAATAAGATAGTAAATGTTTTAGGTTTTGCCAGCCAAGGAATAAAGTGGTTTCCATTCCACCCCTGACCCCCCGCCCATCGTGTCTCAAAGACCGACTGACAAAGTCTTTCTCTTTCATCCATTCAAACTCGCCGTCTCTCAGCTTGGACTCCCAAGCCCTCCTTTATCTCCAGCTCATCGCCTTTGTGAACAGCTGTGCACTTGTCCCAGCCAGAGTCCTGGGAGCATCCTCAGCGCCTCCCCTGACCCCTCAGGCAGCACGTTCCATCAGCCACTCGAAGAAACAGCGTCCGTCACTCAGTCGTGTCCTCCTCACTGTGGCCCCCCAGTCTGGAGCCCGCCAGGTGCCTCTGTCCATCGGATTTCCCAGGCGAGAATACTGGAGAATACTTGCATTTGATCCTCTCAGCCTCCTTGTGAAATGTGTACCCAAATAGTAGGAATGAAGGATAATGAGCTACTGCTTCCCCCCACTCCCAACAAGGCGGTGACGGGACGCCAGGCACAGGCTCTCTGGCTCCACGGTCTGCGCTCCGTCCACGGCACCCAGGGACACACTCTGCGGGCCCTTGCCTGCAAGGGGGCATGGTGGAAGCCTTGACTTGCCCTGCTGGGGGGACAGCGACCCAAGCAGTTCCGCAAAATCCTCCCATCTGAGGAGCTGGGGGAACCCAGGGCTCTGAGGCTGTTTTAAGAAGGAAAAGCTCTTAACTGCTTTGAAAGGGAGGAGTCCTTTCAAGGCCAAGCTGGGTTCGTTGGTCTAGCCACGTGGAGGGTTTGACCGCGTTGGCCTGAGGACCAAGGGGCCGGCCGGTAAGTGGCTCTCCCGAGGCAGCAGCTGGTGGACAGAGCAGCTGGACCAGTGATGAAGCCTCGGTCACTGGAGGAAGTGACCTTGAGGTCCCAGAGCAGCTCTTGCTTACATCTGTCTCCAGGCCCAGATGCTGAGATGCATGGAGGTGGGGGCGCGGGAGCTGAACTCTGGAGGACTCTTGCTGGAATCCTGGGGGGGCCTGAAGTCATGAAGAAAGCAGGGGGAGAGACTTTCTGATGTCACCAGGCACCAGCATACAGACCCCCGCCCGGGGGTGGACTCGAAGCCTCGGGCCCGTAGAGCCCCGCGGATGCTCGGCACGACTGGGCCGGCTTTGTTCACGAGGCTGGGGAGACGTTCCGGAGCTCCTAGGGCCAGCGAGCGGCCCTGCAGCGGCCTGGAGCCAGCCCGGCGGCGGGGGCTCGGGGCGGAATGTGGAGTCTTCCCAGGGTGGCCTCAGCTGCCTTCCGAGTGGAGGCCCCGGGGAGCTGAGGTTCCCCTGGACGTGCTGGGCTCAGCCCCGAGAGCCTGCAACCCCTAGCCGCGGCCTCTTTATCTCCGCAGCATCTGGAATGTTCTGTCTGGCAGGAGAGCTGTTTTGGTTTGTCTCCCCACTCTGATTGGTTTATGAAACACTGGAGTATGACTTTGGTTGGCTCTTCTGTGCTGCTCTGTACCTAAGGCCCCTGCCTCGGACACGTTGAGTTTTTGAGCGGATTTTCTGGCTGCCACGCACGATATGATTTTTGCCTGTTTGCAGATTCCGTGGTTGATGGCATCTGCCCACGGGTTGCACCAGGTTGCTGGCGCAGATTCCACGTGTACCTTCGGCCGAGCTTGTAGTCCTTGGCGTTTGGGGGTCCGGAGGGCTGGCGGTGGGGACGGGTGGGCTGTAAGGACCATCCAGCAGTCCCTGGGGCTGGCATGTGTCTGGGCCAGATGCTCGGGGGTGGCCCGGGGGCCTGCACTGGAAAGGGAGGCCAGGGCGGAGCCTACACCCGGGGTCTTGGGGAGCCACGGCCTGGCAGGCAGCGCCTGTGATGGGCAAATCCTCCTGGTCTGTGTGGGGCCCGAGGTCCCTAGGCGGGGCACAGCTGTCCCCAGGCCCCTGAGTCTCTTTTCAGGACAGAGATAAAACAGTGGGTCCCCGAGGTAGAGCAGCTGGACCAGTGAAGCCTCGGTCACTGGAGGAAGTGACCTTGAGGTCCCAGAGCAGCTCTTGCTTACATCTGTCTCCAGGCCCAGATGCTGAGATGCATGGAGGTGGGGGCGCGGGAGCTGAACTCTGGAGGACTCTTGCTGGAATCCTGGGGGGGCCTGAAGTCATGAAGAAAGCAGGGGGAGAGACTTTCTGATGTCACCAGGCACCAGCATACAGACCCCCGCCTGGGTGGACTCGAAGCCTCGGGCCCGTAGAGCCCCGCGGATGCTCGGCACGACTGGGCCGGCTTTGTTCACGAGGCTGGGGAGACGTTCCGGAGCTCCTAGGGCCAGCGAGCGGCCCTGCAGCGGCCTGGAGCCAGCCCGGCGGCGGGGGCTCGGGGCGGAATGTGGAGTCTTCCCAGGGTGGCCTCAGCTGCCTTCCGAGTGGAGGCCCCGGGGAGCTGAGGTTCCCCTGGACGTGCTGGGCTCAGCCCCGAGAGCCTGCAACCCCTAGCCGCGGCCTCTTTATCTCCGCAGCATCTGGAATGTTCTGTCTGGCAGGAGAGCTGTTTTGGTTTGTCTCCCCACTCTGATTGGTTTATGAAACACTGGAGTATGACTTTGGTTGGCTCTTCTGTGCTGCTCTGTACCTAAGGCCCCTGCCTCGGACACGTTGAGTTTTTGAGCGGATTTTCTGGCTGCCACGCACGATATGATTTTTGCCTGTTTGCAGATTCCGTGGTTGATGGCATCTGCCCACGGGTTGCACCAGGTTGCTGGCGCAGATTCCACGTGTACCTTCGGCCGAGCTTGTAGTCCTTGGCGTTTGGGGGTCCGGAGGGCTGGCGGTGGGGACGGGTGGGCTGTAAGGACCATCCAGCAGTCCCTGGGGCTGGCATGTGTCTGGGCCAGATGCTCGGGGGTGGCCCGGGGGCCTGCACTGGAAAGGGAGGCCAGGGCGGAGCCTACACCCGGGGTCTTGGGGGAGCCACGGGCCTGGCAGGCAGCGCCTGTGATGGGCAAATCCTCCTGGTCTGTGTGGGGCCCGAGGTCCCTAGGCGGGGGGCACAGCTGTCCCCCAGGCCCCTGAGTCTCTTTTCAGGACAGAGATAAAACAGTGGGTCCCCCGAGGTAAGGATTTTGACTCGGGCTTTGGTGGAGCCCTGGGAAGGAGAGGGGACGCAGCCCAGGAACCCCAGCCAGGGGTCAGCCCTGCGTCCCTGGAGCTGGAAAGCCAGCAGCGGGAACCTCAGCCCGGCAGCCTGGCTCCGCGTGTCCACAGAGGTAGTAGGAAAGATCCCGCGGTGCTCTGCGGGGTGTGGGCTAGCGCGTGTGCCCGTCCGGACCGCGCGGCTCGCTTCAGCTTTAGCTGGGTCAGTCATCCCTAGAAGCTTCGTGGAGTCCCCGTCCTTCTGGAGTGATGGGGGGCTGTGCGGCGCTGGCCAGACGAGACTGAACGGGAGCCGGAGGGGGCAGTCAGCAGGGCCTGGGATTTACTGGGATCGCGTGTCGTTGGAACGCCCACTGGACCTCAGATAATCAGGAAGCTCCCTTTCCTTGCTCACGAGCCCCCTCCCCACGCTCACCTCTCGCCAGGGACCCAAGGTTTCAGCCAGCTGCTGGCGTTCTACATCGCTTCAGTTGTATTCGACTCGTGGCAGCCCCGTGGACTGTAGCCCACCAGGCTCCTCCGCCTGTGGGATGTCCCAGTAAGAACACTGGAGTGGGTTGCCATGCCTTCCTCCACGGGGTCTTCCTGACCCAGAGATGGAATCCGTCTCTTGCATCTCCTGCACGGGTAGTTGGGCTCTTTACCACCTGCTTAGGTAATTCCTAAAATTACCTTTAAAATCATGCCTCCCTTCCCTGAATGAGTGGGCCTCAGCCAAGCATGTTCATCGGAAGCCTCTGGGGCCTTAGGGCTGGGGCTGGGGGCAGGCAGGGATGCGGAACACCCCAGTTTTAGGTGGACCCCTATATTCTGTGCCATGGTCCTGACCAGGATGTAATTTCCACATGGGACAGGCGGGATAAACATTGTTAGGCAGGGATTTTTCAGGGCCAAAATTCCTCCCACCGGGTCTTGGGGAGCCACGGCCTGGCAGGCAGCGCCTGTGATGGGCAAATCCTCCTGGTCTGTGTGGGGCCCGAGGTCCCTAGGCGGGGGGCACAGCTGTCCCCCAGGCCCCTGAGTCTCTTTTCAGGACAGAGATAAAACAGTGGGTCCCCCGAGGTAAGGATTTTGACTCGGGCTTTGGTGGAGCCCTGGGAAGGAGAGGGGACGCAGCCCAGGAACCCCAGCCAGGGGTCAGCCCTGCGTCCCTGGAGCTGGAAAGCCAGCAGCGGGAACCTCAGCCCGGCAGCCTGGCTCCGCGTGTCCACAGAGGTAGTAGGAAAGATCCCGCGGTGCTCTGCGGGGTGTGGGCTAGCGCGTGTGCCCGTCCGGACCGCGCGGCTCGCTTCAGCTTTAGCTGGGTCAGTCATCCCTAGAAGCTTCGTGGAGTCCCCGTCCTTCTGGAGTGATGGGGGGCTGTGCGGCGCTGGCCAGACGAGACTGAACGGGAGCCGGAGGGGGCAGTCAGCAGGGCCTGGGATTTACTGGGATCGCGTGTCGTTGGAACGCCCACTGGACCTCAGATAATCAGGAAGCTCCCTTTCCTTGCTCACGAGCCCCCTCCCCACGCTCACCTCTCGCCAGGGACCCAAGGTTTCAGCCAGCTGCTGGCGTTCTACATCGCTTCAGTTGTATTCGACTCGTGGCAGCCCCGTGGACTGTAGCCCACCAGGCTCCTCCGCCTGTGGGATGTCCCAGTAAGAACACTGGAGTGGGTTGCCATGCCTTCCTCCACGGGGTCTTCCTGACCCAGAGATGGAATCCGCGTCTCTTGCATCTCCTGCACGGGTAGTTGGGCTCTTTACCACCTGCTTAGGTAATTCCTAAAATTACCTTTAAAATCATGCCTCCCTTCCCTGAATGAGTGGGCCTCAGCCAAGCATGTTCATGCGGAAGCCTCTGGGGCCTTAGGGCTGGGGCTGGGGGGCAGGCAGGGGATGCGGGAACACCCCAGTTTTAGGTGGACCCCCCTATATTCTGTGCCATGGTCCTGACCAGGATGTAATTTCCACATGGGACAGGGCGGGATAAACATTGTTGTAGGGATGACCTTGGATTTGATGCCGGGAGCCCCCATCTCTTCTTCCAGGGCCAAAAATTCCCATCCCACCTGAGGACTTACTGGGAAGCTCCTAGTTTTGGGGGCCCAGCAAGGCTCCTGGTATCAACCCACTTCCGCTTCAGGTCCGGGTGTCCGGCTACCCGGAGACGTCCATCGGTTTTGGTAGACAAGGCAGGTGAGAAGCCACCGTGTCTCAGACAAGTCAGTATCGTTTCTGTGGGCCTGCCGGTCGACGGGGGCGGAGAGAGGCCCCGGTCCTAGGGAAGGCCCGGCTGGAAGGGTGCACGCCTGAGGGCTCCAGGCCCTCGCTGCGCACACCTGTGTGTCCCAGGCCCTCCAGGTCCGCTCACTGCCCGGGACCTTCTGTTTGCCTTGCCAGCTAGAAGAGAGCCCCTCTGGGATGGGAGCCAGGCCCGCACGTCCAGTCCAGGCTGCCTGCCCTGTGCGCAGCCTTGCGTGCGGGTCCCCCTCCCTGTCCTCCTCCTCCTCGGGGCCGTCACTGGCGTCCTGTGGAGTGTCCTCACGAGGGCCGCTGGGCCTGGCCTGAGGCTGCGGACCCTCAGAGGGTCCTCCCGCTGGGAAGTTGCTCGACCAGAAACCCGTCCTTCGTGGCCCAGCACCCGGGGCCAGCTCACCACCCGCCGCTGGGCCCGCCGAGCCAGCAAGAAGGCTGCGCCAGTGCCCGGGGAGCCGGACGAGGTCAGGCCCTCTTCCCAGAGCCCGGCCCGTGGCCTGGCACGCGACTGGAGTTCAGTTACAAATAAGTCACCTGAAACAGGATGAACCACGACGTGGTGGTGTTTTTATTCGTCATGTCCAGCGGCTGGAGAATTCCTCCACGGGGTCTTCCTCAGCCCAAGGGGGCATGCTTAGGTAATTCCTAAAATTACCTTTAAAATCATGCCTCCTTCCCTGAATGAGTGGGCCTCAGCCAAGCATGTTCATGGAAGCCTCTGGGGCCTTAGGGCTGGGGCTGGGGGGCAGGCAGGGGATGCGGGAACACCCCAGTTTTAGGTGGACCCCCCTATATTCTGTGCCATGGTCCTGACCAGGATGTAATTTCCACATGGGACAGGGCGGGATAAACATTGTTGTAGGGATGACCTTGGATTTGATGCCGGGAGCCCCCATCTCTTCTTCCAGGGCCAAAAATTCCCATCCCACCTGAGGACTTACTGGGAAGCTCCTAGTTTTGGGGGCCCAGCAAGGCTCCTGGTATCAACCCACTTCCGCTTCAGGTCCGGGTGTCCGGCTACCCGGAGACGTCCATCGGTTTTGGTAGACAAGGCAGGTGAGAAGCCACCGTGTCTCAGACAAGTCAGTATCGTTTCTGTGGGCCTGCCGGTCGACGGGGGCGGAGAGAGGCCCCGGTCCTAGGGAAGGCCCGGCTGGAAGGGTGCACGCCTGAGGGCTCCAGGCCCTCGCTGCGCACACCTGTGTGTCCCAGGCCCTCCAGGTCCGCTCACTGCCCGGGACCTTCTGTTTGCCTTGCCAGCTAGAAGAGAGCCCCTCTGGGATGGGAGCCAGGCCCGCACGTCCAGTCCAGGCTGCCTGCCCTGTGCGCAGCCTTGCGTGCGGGTCCCCCTCCCTGTCCTCCTCCTCCTCGGGGCCGTCACTGGCGTCCTGTGGAGTGTCCTCACGAGGGCCGCTGGGCCTGGCCTGAGGCTGCGGACCCTCAGAGGGTCCTCCCGCTGGGAAGTTGCTCGACCAGAAACCCGTCCTTCGTGGCCCAGCACCCGGGGCCAGCTCACCACCCGCCGCTGGGCCCGCCGAGCCAGCAAGAAGGCTGCGCCAGTGCCCGGGGAGCCGGACGAGGTCAGGCCCTCTTCCCAGAGCCCGGCCCGTGGCCTGGCACGCGACTGGAGTTCAGTTACAAATAAGTCACCTGAAACAGGATGAACCACGACGTGGTGGTGTTTTTATTCGTCATGTCCAGCGGCTGGAGAAACCGCTTGGCAGGGTGTGTAGAAGGTTCGAGGCAGGGGGCAGGCAGCTTTGCTGTAAAGCTCCTTCTGGTCCTGAGCGAGGGGTTTGAGTAGAGGATCCAGGTGGTACCCTGGACGTGCCCTTCCCTGTAGGACAGGGGAGGGACAGTCGGGGGCAGGAGGCTCAGGCTCTTAAAAGCCAACATCTAGTTGTTCTCTCTGTTTAAACAGCCCAGGCCAGGCCCATCTGATGGGATTCCAAGTTAATTGCACGTATTTTCTCCAGCCTTTATCACAGGGAGGTGATTTCACAGACCTGACAGCTTCTCCCCTTGCCCCGTCTGCAGCCATGCCGATGGGCTTCTGACAAGGACGCGCTGGGTGCCGGCTTGTGCCAGGCACACCGCGAGGGCCCGGCAGGAGCGCGGCAGACACTCGGGCGTCCGTCTGGCGGTGCAGACCCTGGACCGTCCCACTTGAGTGTTACAGAGAAACACGGGGTTCTGAGGGAGCGTTCTTGCTTTAAGCTCCTGGGGTGTTTTCCCCAGGCTCCAGAGAAAGGGATTAGGGAAAAGGCAGGATTAGTACCAGGACAGCTGCTCATAAAAAGGGCTGAGGTCATGGCGAAGTTTTGGCCAGACTCAAGTCAAGCGGCCTGCTGAGTTGTGTGAACTTCGCCAAGTTGCCTTCAGCTTACGCTTGCCCAGTGGCTGTGTTTGTTTCCTCAGTGCCATGGAGCTGTCCCTTGGCCCGGGTGAGCGTTGGGGCGTGGCGTCTCCCTCCTGGCACCCCGCGGCAGCACAGAGGCGTCCCCCACATCGGCACGCTGCTCATCCCCGGACTCGCGCCTCCTGCCTTCCTGGCTGGAGGGCTTCAGCGAGGGGCCTCCAGGCCCTGGATTGTCCCCACTGGGCGGGTCAGGTCCACGCCCTTGGGCCCCCAGCCCCCCGAGCCTCACCTCAACTTCCCCAGGTCTCAGAGCAAACAAGCCAGTTCTGGCTTTTCATGCCTTCTACCAGCCTTTCTGGGTTTGGGGGCCCCTTTGTAGACCAGGGCGAGGGGTGTATTTCAACCCCGAGACGAGGCGTGGTGCCCAGCCCCCCACTTCCTCCTCCCGGTCACGCCTGCAGAGCTCCCACCCGCCTCTCTCCCTCCCTCCCTCTTCCTCCTTCCTTTCCATCTGGTTTTCATCATTATTTATTTTTCTGTCATTGCAAAATCGAATGATGCTTGTTGTAAGTGACTCAGGTTCCCTGCGGCAGACGTGACCGAGAGGGTGTGGGCTGGCTAGTTTTGCAGAAGCAGGTCCCTTTAATGCGCAGATCTGGGTCTGCGCCCCTGTCCAAGGCCGTGGAGGTGCCCAGGTGCACCCGGGGAAGCTCCGAGGAGTGAGAGCAGAGTCCAGAAAGACGTCCCTCGTGGCTTCCGTCCAGAGCCGTTGCCCCATGGTCCCAGGCCCCTGCTGTTCTGCTTCTCCCCAATCTAGCCCTTGGGTCCCCCTGCGGCCTCCCAGAGCACAGTGACCCCAGGTTGGCGCACCAGCACGTCGGCCCTGAAGGCTGGGGGCGGCGGAAACACAACAGAGTAAATCACAGTCCTTCTATTTTTCCCCTAAGAATGGCTGATAGCCACGGCGGGACTTTAGACGCCGTGAGGCCAAACCCTGTTTGGATTCCTGGCTCCTTGGCCCTGGACTGTGAACGTGAGCCCACCAACCACGGATGTGGCCCCTTAGATACTGGGAGGCGAGGGAAAGTGGGACGTGAGCCCCGCCTCTGGGAGTGAGGAGGATTACACACACACACACACACACACACACACACACACACACGAGCCGCTGTCCCCAGGGGCGCTGTCCCGTGTGCAGTCATCCGTGCGACACTGTTCATGGACGTGCCCTGTTCAAGCCCGGCCTGCCTGGGGCCTTCTGAGCTCCGCTTCCATCGCCACTTTCAGAGCCAGTTCACGGGCTGTAGCAGCACTCCGGGCTCTGAAACCACAGCACCAGGGGGCGGGTGGAAAGGTGTCTCCTCGAATCCCACCCAGTCATTCTGCAGATAGAGACAGAGGGTCAGGGAGGCCCGGTGGTTTGGTGGATGATTGGAATGCGGTCCATCCAGGTCTTCTGATACACGGCTGACGTCTGCCATGGGTCAGGGAAGGGGGCCTCTCCAGATAACCCCGAGTGGGCAGCTGGCATTCCTTTGAGGGGTGGCAGGTGGTTCCCGCAGGAGCTGGGCTTGGAGAAGGAGAGCGACCCGAAGCGGGTGGACGAAAGAGCAAGCCATCCCACGAACATCCAGAGTGGACCACTATCTGCCATGCCTTTCCTTTGAGAAGATAGCTTTCCCCAGATATTTTGTTGAAACCGTTTTTCCCTAGTAGGGCACCCCAGGCTGGTGGGGTTTGCACGCACATGCTCATTCCAGGGTGGTGCCAGTTTCTTATGCTCCAGGAGAGGTTTTTGGTTTTTTTTTGCCACTTCTATTGGTCTTACATTCATCCATCTTTGTTCTTTGGCCTGTGTGGGCCTCCCATTGCAGTGGCCTCTCTCCTCGCAGAGCACCGGCTCTGGGCACATGTGCTCCAGAGCTCCAGCTCGGTAATTGGACACATCGGTCCAGCCGCTCTGCGGCACGTGGGATCTTCCCAGGCCAGGGATCGAACCAGCGCCCCTTGCACTGCAAGGCGGTGTCCTTACCCACTGGACCACCAGGGAAGCCCTGTAATTAGTTTTAGTATAAAGACAGGAAAGAGCATTTAGTTGAACTTTCCCCCTCTGCCTGACCAGTTTTTCCAACATTTACCGAATAATCTGTCTTTCTCTCAGTGACTGGAAACTTGCCTTTCTTATACCTTAAATTATTCCACATTTCCCTGTCTTTTTGGGAACTTTCTATTTTAGCTCACTGATCTCTGCGCCAGAGTCAAATTGTTTTCATTCCTGCAACTTTCACGTCTCCTTCACTGTCTGATAAGAGTAAGCCCAGCGAACCTTTCTGAAATTTTTTCCTGATGACTGCTGAGCCTCTTGGTGAGAATGAACATGATTTTCAGGTAGGAAAATTGCCTCTGTTCTCTTAGATGAGGAGACCGGGGAGTGAAAGGTCAGCTTCTTCGTCCTTGTGACGGACAAGCCCCATTTTCCTGCTGAACTCAGTGACAAGGTGACAGCCGGGTCCCTGTACTCCCTCACCTCCCGGCAGTGATGACCTGCCTGCCAGGTCAGAGGGGCCTCTCAGATAACCCCGAGTGGGCAGCTGGCATTCCTTTGAGGGGTGGCAGGTGGTTCCGCAGGAGCTGGGCTTGGAGAAGGAGAGCGACCCGAAGCGGGTGGACGAAAGAGCAAGCCATCCCACGAACATCCAGAGTGGACCACTATCTGCCATGCCTTTCCTTTGAGAAGATAGCTTTCCCCAGATATTTTGTTGAAACCGTTTTTCCCTAGTAGGGCACCCCAGGCTGGTGGGGTTTGCACGCACATGCTCATTCCAGGGTGGTGCCAGTTTCTTATGCTCCAGGAGAGGTTTTTGGTTTTTTTTTGCCACTTCTATTGGTCTTACATTCATCCATCTTTGTTCTTTGGCCTGTGTGGGCCTCCCATTGCAGTGGCCTCTCTCCTCGCAGAGCACCGGCTCTGGGCACATGTGCTCCAGAGCTCCAGCTCGGTAATTGGACACATCGGTCCAGCCGCTCTGCGGCACGTGGGATCTTCCCAGGCCAGGGATCGAACCAGCGCCCCTTGCACTGCAAGGCGGTGTCCTTACCCACTGGACCACCAGGGAAGCCCTGTAATTAGTTTTAGTATAAAGACAGGAAAGAGCATTTAGTTGAACTTTCCCCCTCTGCCTGACCAGTTTTTCCAACATTTACCGAATAATCTGTCTTTCTCTCAGTGACTGGAAACTTGCCTTTCTTATACCTTAAATTATTCCACATTTCCCTGTCTTTTTGGGAACTTTCTATTTTAGCTCACTGATCTCTGCGCCAGAGTCAAATTGTTTTCATTCCTGCAACTTTCACGTCTCCTTCACTGTCTGATAAGAGTAAGCCCAGCGAACCTTTCTGAAATTTTTTCCTGATGACTGCTGAGCCTCTTGGTGAGAATGAACATGATTTTCAGGTAGGAAAATTGCCTCTGTTCTCTTAGATGAGGAGACCGGGGAGTGAAAGGTCAGCTTCTTCGTCCTTGTGACGGACAAGCCCCATTTTCCTGCTGAACTCAGTGACAAGGTGACAGCCGGGTCCCTGTACTCCCTCACCTCCCGGCAGTGATGACCTGCCTGCCAGGTGAGGTGCTGAAACCGTGCCAGGGCTGTCACCTCCACCAGGTGTGATGGGAACGTCAGACCTTGAATTGGCCAACTCACGTAGTGGTCTGAAGGGCTGCGCTTTCCACGATACCAAAATACAAGGACATGCAAATAAGGAGGCTCTCCCTCCCTCCTCACCCTCAGACTAGGACTCATGCAGACAGGGGTGACAAATACGTAAGGAAACTGAAAGCAGGGCGCGGGGGCCAGGGCTGTGGGCCCCCCCGGGGCTAGAGCTGGTGCAGAGCGGCCCCCCTGCCCGGGCCGCTTGAGCACCGGTCCCCAGCAGTGGGAGCTTGGTATGAAGCTAATGTTCGCAGTGGGAGAGGCGTGGGATGCAAAACAGATACACAGACATTTTTTCCCTCCCGGTTTCTTTCTCTTCCGTGATTCCTGGTTCCCCAGGAACAGGCCTCCATTGTGCACGCCCCCTCCGGCCAGCTTGGCTGCGGTTCCGGCGGCCGCCCCAGGAGAGAGCTGTGGGGCCCCGGGCCGCAGGGCTCGCCTCCCGAAGGAGCAGCTACACGACCTCCCAGAACTCTCCTCCCAGTCTGACCTCGACCTCGGCTGGATGCCTCCCGCTCCCCCTCCCCTCAAGAACCTGTCTTGCGGACTTGCCCAAACCTCGGGAGGAGCCCAAGCGTGGGACTCAGAGAGCAGCCCACCTGGGGCTCGCACCTGACCCGTGAGCACCGCGTACAGCCGGGCCCGGCTGTCTCTCGAGGACCATGTTGGTGCGCGTCTGGGACGAGACGGGCGGGCCAGGATAGCGGGGCGGGCAGTGGGGGCCGCGGTGGTGCTCAGCGGCTCAGTCGAGTCTGACTCTTGGGGACCCCGTGGACGGCAGCACGCCGGGCTTCCCTCTCCTTCCCCGTCTCCCAGGGTTTATTCAAACTCAGGTCCGCTGAGTCATGATGCCATCCAACCGTCTCATCCTCTGCCACCCTCTTCTCTTCCTGCCCTCAGTCCTGCCCAGCATCAGGGCCTTTTCCTAAGAGTCTCCTCTTCACATTGGGTGGCCAGAGTATTAGAGTTTCAGCCTCAGCCTGCATCCTTCTAGTGAATATTCAAGGTTGATTTCTTTTACGATTGACTGGTCTGACCTCCTTGCAGTCCAAGGGACTCTCCGGAGTCTTCTCCAGCACCACAGTTCAAAAGCATCAACTCTTTGGTGCTCAGCCTTCTTTGTGGTCCAACTCTCACATCCATATGAGACAACAGGGAAAACCACAGCTTCGACTCTACGGGTCTTTGTCAGCAAAGTGATGTCTCTGCTTTTTAATACACCGCGAGCACAGGTCAAGTGAGCGGAGGTCCCTGCCTCTAGCCCAGCACCCCACAGAGCCCCCCATATCCCCCAGCTTCAGCGAGTATCTATCTCAATCAACAGGTGTGAGAGAATTGGTGTTTAATTTTAAGTTTTGGAGTTACAGTTGTAGAAAACAATTTTTAAATTTTTAAAAGAAAACATGAACATCATATGTAAAGTAGTAATTGCAGAACATTTGAACAGAAGTAAATAGGACACGTTGTAGGGAAATCGTAAATCTGCCGTCTAAAATGGATTGCCCTTGTGAGCATTTCATGCTGTTTGACGGCGCGGGAGAGGCTTACTACAGGCTTAGTTCATGCAGTGACGCAGATCAAGAAGGCCTGTGGTCTGCCCTCTGCAAGCTGAAGAATCAAGAAAAGTCTGGGAATTCCGGCACCGATGGTTTAAGAGCTGGTCTGTGTCCAAAAGCCCAAGAACCGGGAGCACTGGTGCCGGAGGGCAGAGGAAGAGCGGCGTCTCAGCTCAAGCAGAGAGAGAGAGAGAGAAAGAGAGAGAGAGAGACTTTGCCTTTCTCTATCTTCTTCTTCTATCCAGGCCCTCAGCAGGCTGGACGAGGCCCGCCTGCCCAGGCGAGGGTGATCTTTCCCTAGTCCATGGGTTCAGCCACTAGTGTCCACCAGAAACACCCTCTCGGACACACGCAGAACCGTTCAGATGCTCGTCTCCTCCGGAGACACGCTGGCCACCGACGCCTGGCACCCTGGGCCTCCCTTAGCCCAGCTAAGGATGGTCGACCCCATCCCCGCCCGTCCCCAGCGAGGCCGGGCAAAACGGGAGCTGCGGCCTTGCCTTCCCCGCGTCGGACAAAGAGACGTCGGGTGCCCGTGACTGTCCAAAAGAGTGACCGGGATGACGTGCGGAGTGGTAAGGACCGTGACGGTTGGTTTTGTCTGCGAAGAACCTCAGTGTGTCGGGCTCGGCTTGGTCGCCGTGGGTGACTCAGTCTTAACAAAACCAGAGAGGTCAGTATTCGTATTTGTTCCTACTTTTATAGCTCGGTCACAGGGAAGTGCTAGGGTTCGGGGAGCCTGAAGAAATGCCCAGCTCCTAGAGAAATCTCGGTCGGTGGGTGACTGGAACAGCAGCCTGTACGGGCTCAGAGGAGCTCCTCGCTGGCTCCGTGGCAGGACCCGTGGCCTATGTTAGCAGCCTGAGACGGGCCAGGCTGGGAGTGTTCACACCACAGAAATCCACAGGTGCGACGAATCAGGCTCCCTCCCTGCCGCCGTCAGAGCCCCTTCACTACCGTGACCGCGGTCCTGTAGCTAAAGTAGTAATTGCAGAACATTTGAACAGAAGTAAATAGGACACGTTGTAGGGAAATCGTAAATCTGCCGTCTAAAATGGATTGCCCTTGTGAGCATTTCATGCTGTTTGACGGCGCGGGAGAGGCTTACTACAGGCTTAGTTCATGCAGTGACGCAGATCAAGAAGGCCTGTGGTCTGCCCTCTGCAAGCTGAAGAATCAAGAAAAGTCTGGGAATTCCGGCACCGATGGTTTAAGAGCTGGTCTGTGTCCAAAAGCCCAAGAACCGGGAGCACTGGTGCCGGAGGGCAGAGGAAGAGCGGCGTCTCAGCTCAAGCAGAGAGAGAGAGAGAGAAAGAGAGAGAGAGAGACTTTGCCTTTCTCTATCTTCTTCTTCTATCCAGGCCCTCAGCAGGCTGGACGAGGCCCGCCTGCCCAGGCGAGGGTGATCTTTCCCTAGTCCATGGGTTCAGCCACTAGTGTCCACCAGAAACACCCTCTCGGACACACGCAGAACCGTTCAGATGCTCGTCTCCTCCGGAGACACGCTGGCCACCGACGCCTGGCACCCTGGGCCTCCCTTAGCCCAGCTAAGGATGGTCGACCCCATCCCCGCCCGTCCCCAGCGAGGCCGGGCAAAACGGGAGCTGCGGCCTTGCCTTCCCCGCGTCGGACAAAGAGACGTCGGGTGCCCGTGACTGTCCAAAAGAGTGACCGGGATGACGTGCGGAGTGGTAAGGACCGTGACGGTTGGTTTTGTCTGCGAAGAACCTCAGTGTGTCGGGCTCGGCTTGGTCGCCGTGGGTGACTCAGTCTTAACAAAACCAGAGAGGTCAGTATTCGTATTTGTTCCTACTTTTATAGCTCGGTCACAGGGAAGTGCTAGGGTTCGGGGAGCCTGAAGAAATGCCCAGCTCCTAGAGAAATCTCGGTCGGTGGGTGACTGGAACAGCAGCCTGTACGGGCTCAGAGGAGCTCCTCGCTGGCTCCGTGGCAGGACCCCGTGGCCTATGTTAGCAGCCTGAGACGGGCCAGGCTGGGAGTGTTCACACCACAGAAATCCACAGGTGCGACGAATCAGGCTCCCCTCCCCTGCCCCGCCGTCAGAGAGCCCCCTTCACTACCGTGACCGCTGAGATTATGTTCCTGTAGCCTGGAAATCATCTTAGAGCGAATCCCGACTAAACTCCATATGGGCTTCCCCAGTGGCTCAGATGGTAAAGAATCCGCCTGTAAGGCCGGAAGGAGACCCAGGTTCCATCCCTGGGTCGGGAAGGTCCCCTGGAGAAAATCGGGACACTGAGAGAGGGCCCCTGGCCAGACGTCTTATGTGGAGGCAACATCTGTATCATGATAAAGTTCCATCCGGGGAGGGTTTTATTCTGGTGGACTTCAAGCCCTGGAGTCGGAGAACCCCTTTGAGGGGCGTGTGCCCAGGGCCGAATGGTTTGGGGAGCCTACAGGTACAGGTGGGATGTAAGGTGAGACAAGCGGATGTCACGGTGCCCTGCCTTAGATCCTGTTTTTCTGAGATGCTGCCTGGAAGCCCATATCCCTGCAGGAATTCAGGAAAGCCACTTGGAACGTTCGCTCTTTTCCGTAAAATAAGGGGATCTGATCTAGAAGGAGCTCCAGAGGCAGCCCGCCCATGGCTGCCCCCTGAGACACTCTGTTCACAGAAAACTCTGAGGATAGTGACTCATCGCCCAAGGGCAATTAGCGCGATGTTCATGATAACAGGTCTCCTTATGTTAGCATAGACCCAAGTGTGTGCCACAAGGAATAAAGCTGACTGAAGGTTTGGAGGCAATGACTCATAAGAAGGAGCTGGACATCTCATCAGGCCACCAAACGTTCACTAAGGACCCTGGGGACTACCCCACGGCGTTGCCGCCCTTCCTGCTGGTTTGCAGATTATGAAGTTATTCAGGGGCAGGGCTCAGATTGTGTTTGTGTCTTCATTCAACAAACCTTCGTGGAAGCCTATTGTGTGCTTCAAAGGGGATTAAAGGAGGATGATACGAAATTCTTCTGGGAGGAGCTCACCGGCAAGAGGAGGCAGGGAGAGACCTGTGGCGAGCAGCATTAGCAGGCTGCGATGGGGCCTGGCTGGGCAGGTGGAGCCCCTGGTGCTGAGACAGGGCGGGTGAGTAGGGGAGGGGTGGGAGGGGTTAGCAGAAGCGCTGAGGAGGGGGGACTTGGGGCTGAAGGCGGGCGCGTCGTGGAGGATGAGGCTTCACAGAAGAGACACCGCGGTGGTGCTCTCGGGAGCCTTGATGCCCTTGGAGCAGGGAAAAGGGAGCCCTGGGCCATGGCAGAAACAGACCGGAGGCTAGATCCCTCCAGGGACGTCCCTGGTGATCCAGTGGTTAAGAATCTGCCTTCCGATGCAGGGGATGCAGGTTCGATCTCAGGGAACTAAGATCCAACGTGCTCCAGAGCCACAAAGACCCGATGCAGCCAAATAAATAAATAAAAGACACGAAGAACAAAACAAAACAAAACACTCCCTTGTCTTTAAAAAAAAGACTCGCCAAAGACAGGATTGAAAGTCCCGTATACACACCGCTCCCTGGAGAAGGAAACGGTCACCCACTCCAGTATTCTTGCCTGGAGAATTCCGTGGACAGAGACGTCTGGAGGGCTACAGTCCATGGGATCACCAGAGCGGGACACGGCTGAGTGACTGAGCACGCGCACACACACACACCACTCTGTGTGGGACAGATAACAAGACCCACTGGATGGCCCAGGGAGCTCTGCCCAGGACTCTCTACGTGGGAAAAGAATCTCAACAAGATGGGTCTCTGTGTATGTAATGACTGATTCACTTTGCTGTACCCTTGAAATTAACACGTCGTAAATCACCTCTACTCCAGTAAAAATTAAAAAGAAGATAGGACTCTGGAAAGCCAGGCAAGCAGCCTATTCAAGCGATTCAAGTGGAACCCGAGGCCCTGCGGGCTGAACCGAGCTGGCCGCCGGGTCAGGGCAGGCCCCGTGGCTGAGCATGGGGGACACATGGGGGCACCAGGTGCTGTGCCCCCGCCCTCTGGCCGGGCTGGCTGCCTCGAGAGGCACATGCTGGGCCCAACGAGCCGTGAGCCTCCAGCGGGACCACGGGCAGCTGGCCTCCCCAGTTGGGATGTAACCTGAGGCATCCCCGAGCTTGGGGCCCCGGGTGTGCCCGAGCAAGCCAGGCACCCGGGGAGCACCCTTCCTCAGCCTCGCTCGCCCCAGAGTGGCTGCAGGCTCTACCGACGGGGCGCCTGCGAGAGGGTGCCAGCGGCCCTGCCGGGGGGGAGTGAGCACCTTGTCCTGAGGGCCATCCAAAAATGCCCGTCTGTCGGGGAGTGTCCTGGGGGCTTCCTGCACCAGACCAGTGTGCGGGTTCATGGGCCCGGGGGGTGCTTCTAAGGCTGACATTCTCTCCTCTGAACGCACGAGCGGCGGCTGGAGGTGTTTATAGACCCCGAGTCCATGAAGAAAGGCTCGTAATGAGGGTGCCCGTGGGGTGGCCAGGAGCTCAGCAAGCCTGGCTGGGTTCTAGTCGGGCCCTGCCGCACCCCGGGGCCCCGGGAGAGAGTGGAGCCCCCACAGGGCACACTGCACCCCGGCTGAACCACGACACCCTCCTTCTCCCTCGGTCCCCCAGGCCTGCGCTCCATGCTTCCCGCACAGGTGGCCCCACTAAGGACCGGAGACAGGACGAGAGTGGCCAGCACCGGCTTCCCAGGCGGCTCGGTGGTGAAGGCATCCAGCTGCCAAAGTCGGGGATGCGGGTTCGATCCCTGGGCGGGGAAGATCTCCTGGAGAAAGGAACGGCTACCCACTCTAGTGTCCTTGCCTGGAGGATTTCGTGGACAGAGGAGCCTGGGGGGCCGCATTCCTGGGGTCACAAAGAGTTGGACACGACTGAGCACACGCTGCAGGCGGCACCCCGTCTCTCTTCGAGCTGCTCAGCTCGCTGCACCCCACGCCTGCACACAGGGACCCGGAGTCAGGACGACGGCCCGGGCCCGGCCTCTTGGGCGGCCCGCCTTTGGGGTAGGACCCTGCAGCAGCCCCGGGGACTCGGTCCTTCCTTTCCCCGGAGGGCTCTCACGGAGGCGGCCGCATCGGCGCGAGGTCTCGTCGCTCGTGGCCTCTTTGGTCTACAAGGGCCGCTCCTCTCAACTGGCTTGACTTGAAGCGTTAACACAGCACAGGCGGGACCTGCCAAGAGCAGCCCCCCAGGAGGTGACCTCCATCCGCGGAGTCCTTGTGTGTGACGTCTGAGCATCTGCCCTGGGGACAGAGCTCCTCCCAAGTTAGTTTCCTGTTGGGCTCAAGACGCTCTTTCTCATGAGGAATGACTTGTAGACACACGCGTTGACGCCGTGTGATTCAGAGAAGGGATCACAGGTAAGTGGAATATTTACATTTAAAAAGTTAAAAAGGCATCTATTGAAGTCTAGTTCATGGACAACATTGTGCTAATTTCTGCTGCACAGCAGAGTGACTCAGGTGTGCATATATATATATATTCCTTTTCATATTCTTTTCCATGCTGGTTTATCGCAGGATATTGACTAGAGTCTCCTGTATTTTACAGAAGAATCTTGTTGGATATTTATATTTTAAATGATTTTGTATGCATGGAGAAATCAGCTAAATCAGTGGCATATATACATATTTCTATATAAATTTATATAATCAGCATATTATACTAATAATACAATATTAGAAATAATATATGTATTATATTATTTATAAATTATGTGTGCTCAGTCACTTAGTCATGTCAGACTCTTTGTGATTCCATGAACTGTAGCCGGCCAAACTCCTCTGTCTGTGGGATTTTTCCAGGCAGGAATACTGGAGCAGGTTGCCGTTTCTCCCCCCAAGGGATCTTCCTGATCCAGGGATCGAACTCACGTCTCTTGCATCTCTTGCACTGGCAGGTGGATTCTTTTCAACCAGAGCCACCTGAGAAGTCCCTATATTATATATTATGTTAGTTACATTATATACTATTATATATAATATGCTATAATATTATAAATAATATATATTGATATTACATATAAAATACGTATTTATCTACTCTTTGTAATCATAGAGACCTTTCTTCTCATGAAACCATGTTGGGATGAAAGCCAGCAGGAGAAAGCTGGGTGGTCTGCTTGGAGGCAGGGAGGAGGGTGTGGGAGAGGAGGAGGGAGGGGCTCTGAAGGAGGAGGGAGGGGCTCTGGAGTCTGGTCCGCCACCCCTGTTCTTCCCCCTGGGAGCTCTGTAGGCAAACCACCAGTTTTAAGAAGCCCTACAATTATGATTCTCTAACACATGATTTAAAACCTTTCCCAGATGTAAATTGCAATTGTCCGGAGCCACACGACGCCCTGTACCCGCACCAGAAATTTGGTTTTTAAAATTAAAAAAAAAATTTATATTGCTTTGAGAGAACAAATAGGCTATTTCTTTATTTTAAAAATAGTTTTATTTTTGGCTGTGCTGGTCCTTCGCTGCGGCCCGCGGCTTTCTCCAGGTGTGGCGTGGAGTCTGCTCTCCAGGGGGCTGTGTGAGCCTCTCGCTGTGGCGGCTTCTCTCGCTGAGGGGCCCGGGCTCCGCAGCACGTGGGCTCAGTCGCCGTGGCGCACGGGCTTCGTTGCTCCGTGGCAAGTAGGATCTTCCCCGAACCCGTGTGCCCTGCATTGGCAGGTGGAGTCTCAGCCCCTGGGCCACCAGGGACGTCCAGGCTTATTTCATTTGGTTTGGTTCTGGCCACACTGTACAGAACGTGGGGTCTCGGTTCCCTGACCTGTGATTGCACCTGTGCCCCCTGCAGCGGAAACTCTGTGTGGGAACCATCGAGCACCAGGGAATTTCCAGGCATCTGGGTTTTAGTGCTGACCGTTTGCTCCCCTGCAGAACCAGGAGTGTGGGAAGCCCTCTCACGCCTCTCTAAGCGGTGGGCCCCCTCACCCACCTCTTCTTCCAGCCCCTCCTCGCAACATGCTCCTGGCCACATCCCACCGTGCCTTTGCCCATTCATCCTCCCTGACCCCAGCATTCACCCGGGTGACGCTGGGCGGGCTGAGTGTATCCCCAGTCCCCTCAGCGGCAGACCCCTCGCTGGCATCTACAGCAGAGGACCAGGCTTAAGCCTCATGAGCGCCCAGGAGCCCCCAAGGAGCTGAGGCCAAGCGTGTCCAGGGCGCTGGGTGGGGCTGCCTATTTGACCCCTGATGGCCCCCCAGGGGCGAAACTGTCGTCTGTAGGCGTTGGCACGTGGGGGCAGCTGCAGCCTCAGTGAGAGGGTCTGAGCCCACCTGTGAGGTTCCTCCATCTCCCAGTCCCCCAAATTGAGCAGGAAACAGCAGCGCAGGACAGAGCTCAGAGCCCAGCCGAGGATGGGGAAGGCCGGGGCTTCCACGGCCAGGGCAGGAAGGATGGGATGGCTTGGGGAGGTGGGGCTGTCAGTGGGTTAGAGATTGAACTGTCCCCTCCCTAAAATTTATATATAACCTGCCTAACCCCTGGTCTCTCAGAATGTGATCTTATTTGGAAATTGGGTGCTTACAGAAATGGTCAAGTTAAAATAAGATCATTAGGGTGGTCCAGTAAGATGGGCACCCTTGTAATAGGGAAACTGGGGGACAGAGGCAGACATGGGCTGAAGGTGCCCCTCCTCAGCCCGGAGACGTCCATGGAGCAGACGCTTCCTCTCAGCCCTAGGATGCCACCTTGGTCTCGGACTTACAGGTTCCCTTAAGTGGTGAGGTAGCAACTTCCTGTTGTTGAAGCTGCCCGGCAGTCCCACTGACCATCTTGATGTGTGTCCTTTCAGATAGGCTTTGGGTTTTCCGGGTGGCTCAGTGGTCAAGAGTCCACCTGCAAAGCAGGAGATCTGGGTTGGGAAGATCTGCTGGAGAAGGGCGTGGCCACCAGCTCCGGGATTCTCGCCTGGAGAATCCCATGGACAGAGGAGCCTGCCGGGCTACCGTCCACGAGTGGCAAAGAGTCGGACACAACTGAGCACAGAGCAACAGCACTGATGTTCTTACCAAGACAGCGTCAGTGGGGCGCTACCCATCTCCATGGCAACGCGCTGTGGCCACCATCGCTTTCAGCCGCTGCTTTGGAGATCGAGGGGTGTCTCAGCCAAATCATCCTCTGGGTGGGGAGGAGGTGGGGGCGGGGAGAGCAGCAGAGGAATTGGGGCAGGTGGCCTCAGTCCCCCACACAGGTTCTCAGGAAAAAACTGTTGATGGATTGAGTAACACAGCCAAGAAAGGATTTTCAAAGAAAACAGCCAACTTATTTGGGACGAATTACGATGCTTTAATAGCGGCATTTTGGATCTTGGGAGGGTTGTCCTTAACTGAGCTCAGACAATATTCTCTGGTGACTGTTAATTCAGGCTTGTTGAGTCATTCCGATTTCAAGCTGAAAAGTCCTGCGTGCAACCTCCAGCTGCCAGAACTCACTCGTGAGGATCCCAGGGGCCGCTGGCGGGCATTGGGGTGAAAGCCTCAGGCCTGATTTATGGATGCAGGAGAGTCAATAAATCCGGACAAACTTGAGGAGCCACCCACATTTGAGGGAACTTCTAAAACCCAGACTTTCTGGGACTTTTGCATCACCACACAAAAATTTCCCATGAGCGAGACGGCCGAGAGGGAAAACAATACTGTTTTTCATAAACAGCTGAATTCCTTGGCCCAGGGAGCAGCGGCCGAGGAGCCGCCATCCAGAGAGCAGAACTGTGCAGCGGTGCCCACCTGCCTCTGCCAAGGTCAGGTGCCAGGCCAGCGGAACTGCCTCCTGGCACGGCGTCCGTGTGACGGTCAGCCCTGGGGGGGGCAGACGGTCTTCATCAGTGCCCCAGTGGCTGAAAGTGGACGTCAAGGCATCTGACATCTTTGAGAAACATTCTAGGCCATCCAGGGGCTCCTGGGCAGCCGGGATGAATTTCAGAGCAAAGAAATGATTCTCTTCTGGGATGACGCCATTACCCGAAATGGACCCTTGGTATCTGTGCTCTTTCATGATTGGATAAGAAAGACATTCCCAGCCTGGCAGCTCGCTCCTCCCTGCCGACACTGAGGTCAACTCTGGGTGCCCACTTCCTTGGGCTGCCCGGACCCTCTGCCCCGCCCGTCTGACTCAGCAGGTTGGATTGCCTGGGCTCTGTCCTAGGGATCATGGGGCTGCTTCCACTGTACCAGTGGGGGGCTCATAATGTCAAGCACCCCCTTAGTTTATACGGGACAAATCTCGCACCCTTATGACCTGGTATGAAGAACTATCATCCCAGGTTCAAGTAGATCCGATTTGCCATTTCGGGGTTCAGTCCCCGCCTTCCCAGGGCCTTCCAACTCCAGGTAGGCATATTTCCACCCAGATTTTTTAGCTCCCTGCCCCCGACAGTTATGATCATTTTTGATCGAGGCCACCTCTCTACAAGCAGGTTGAGTTCCCCCTTGAGGTGTCACGCGAGGTCCGTCTGGAGATGGGACGTGCCTGAGGTGAGCCCTGGTGCCGGCCGGTCCCCACCTGCCCTAACGCCCAGCCCGTCTGTCTGAGCACACGACCTGCTTCTGCATCTCTAACCCTGATCGCCCCGAAGCGGGCCGCCCGGCTTCTGCTCACAAGACCAACAGCTTGTTGATTCTGCCTCCTTGAACTGGGCAACTAGAGAAAGATGTTGACTGTTAAGGCCAAAGGGCCTTGAGTTTTAAACGTTGTGGTAAAAGACACACACGTGAAATGTGCCATCTTAACTATTTTTATGTCTGCAGTTCAGAGGCATCAAGAACTTTCATATGGTTGTGCAAAAATCCCTGCCATCCTCGCCAGAACTTTTCACTTTCCCCAGCTGAAACTCTGTCTCCATGGAAAACCCACCAGGCCCGCGCCCAGCCCCGGGTGGCCACCGTTCCATACCTCCCATCTCTGTGGATTTGACTACCTTGGAGACCTCATGAAAGCGAAATCACAGAGTGTTCACATTTGCTTTTTCGTGATAGGCTTGTTTCACGCAACATAACAGCTTCGGTCTCATGCCTGTTGTAGCCGGTATCAGTGCCCCAGTGGCTGAAAGTGGACGTCAAGGCATCTGACATCTTTGAGAAACATTCTAGGCCATCCAGGGCTCCTGGGCAGCCGGGATGAATTTCAGAGCAAAGAAATGATTCTCTTCTGGGATGACGCCATTACCCGAAATGGACCCTTGGTATCTGTGCTCTTTCATGATTGGATAAGAAAGACATTCCCAGCCTGGCAGCTCGCTCCTCCCTGCCGACACTGAGGTCAACTCTGGGTGCCCACTTCCTTGGGCTGCCCGGACCCTCTGCCCCGCCCGTCTGACTCAGCAGGTTGGATTGCCTGGGCTCTGTCCTAGGGATCATGGGGCTGCTTCCACTGTACCAGTGGGGGGCTCATAATGTCAAGCACCCCCTTAGTTTATACGGGACAAATCTCGCACCCTTATGACCTGGTATGAAGAACTATCATCCCAGGTTCAAGTAGATCCGATTTGCCATTTCGGGGTTCAGTCCCCGCCTTCCCAGGGCCTTCCAACTCCAGGTAGGCATATTTCCACCCAGATTTTTTAGCTCCCTGCCCCCGACAGTTATGATCATTTTTGATCGAGGCCACCTCTCTACAAGCAGGTTGAGTTCCCCCTTGAGGTGTCACGCGAGGTCCGTCTGGAGATGGGACGTGCCTGAGGTGAGCCCTGGTGCCGGCCGGTCCCCACCTGCCCTAACGCCCAGCCCGTCTGTCTGAGCACACGACCTGCTTCTGCATCTCTAACCCTGATCGCCCCGAAGCGGGCCGCCCGGCTTCTGCTCACAAGACCAACAGCTTGTTGATTCTGCCTCCTTGAACTGGGCAACTAGAGAAAGATGTTGACTGTTAAGGCCAAAGGGCCTTGAGTTTTAAACGTTGTGGTAAAAGACACACACGTGAAATGTGCCATCTTAACTATTTTTATGTCTGCAGTTCAGAGGCATCAAGAACTTTCATATGGTTGTGCAAAAATCCCTGCCATCCTCGCCAGAACTTTTCACTTTCCCCAGCTGAAACTCTGTCTCCATGGAAAACCCACCAGGCCCGCGCCCAGCCCCGGGTGGCCACCGTTCCATACCTCCCATCTCTGTGGATTTGACTACCTTGGAGACCTCATGAAAGCGAAATCACAGAGTGTTCACATTTGCTTTTTCGTGATAGGCTTGTTTCACGCAACATAACAGCTTCCGGTCTCATGCCTGTTGTAGCCGGTATCAGTATTGACTTCCTTTTTTAAGGCTGAGTGATATGCCATTGCTTGTGTATTACCACATTTTGTTAATCCATCATCAGCCTCCAGGGAGCACAAGGGGCCGAGGGTGGGGGTGGCAGCCCCTGGGGCCCCGCCTCTTGACCTTGTCCCCAGCCACTGTGCCAATGTCATCTGCCACCACGGGGCTCGTCAAATCCCAACCCATGTCACTGGGATTAAATCCCAGGAAGTGATCTTTCCACTAGGACAGTGCCGTCCAACAGCGATAAAATGCCGGCATCTATGGAATTTAAAAATGTGAAGCAACCACATGCGAAATAAAGAGAAACACATGAAATTAATCATAGTAACATTGTACTTAATTTAAGAGATGCAAAGTACACTCGTTTCAGCATGGAAGCAGCGTGAATATTTTCCCTTTGGTCTTTAACACTCTGCACACTGAGTTCCTGCCCTCTGTGTGTGTTTTGCGCTTACAGCATCTCAGCTTGGATGAGCCACGCGGCAAGGGCTCAGTGGTCGTGCGGATTGGTCACCGCAGACCTAAAGCCAACCTCACAGCCGAACTTTGTGAAAACCTAGTGCCCAAGGAGCTGGCTAACTCCACCCATGTGAGTGTCTGCCTCCCTCCGCGCTCAGGTTCGCCAGGCCTGGGGCCAGCTGGGGCTGCTGGATGCACCAGACTCCCTTTTAGGGTTTTGTAACCTTGGGACTCTGTCCGCACTTGGCAGCCCTCGCCACCCCGTTTAGGGGCTCCCACATCAGAGCTTGTCTAGAGGCTCATGAAGGAAGTGCGTGGCCTCAGATGCACGTGGGTCTCTCTGGACAAGCAGAGCCAGTGGCAGGAGCAGCTTTTAAAGAGCCTGAAATGGACTCCAGGCTGCCGGAAGGGAGTGGAACTCTGGAAGTTGGTCTAGCGGCCTGGACCCGGGGGGCTGGGGGCTCCTCGCTCGTCCTCAGGGCTGACCTGCGGGCTCCAGCACCAGGCTCGCCGCAGCATTCCTCCCAGGACTTGGCCGCACCGCCCACGTGCAGCCACCTCTGGAGATGGCTGGGATGCCAGCATCCCACGGGGCTCCTGTGTCAGCGAAAAGCGCCCTGGAGAAGGGTGGCTGGATAAAAAGCCCTCTGTGTGCCGCCGGTGGGGACAACGTCCACCACGGCCCACACGTCCATCCTGGGGACATTTGGCCCTCTGCTTCGGGCTCCTGAGAGACGTGCACATTTTCTGCAGAATCTGTGGTTTCGTGGGCTTGCGCGTCGACGGCTTCCTTGGAGAGACTGCTATTCAGAGCCTGGCCCCCCGCCCCCGCCCGCGTCCCCGGCGAGGCCTGGCAGGTGTGGGGCGTGTTTCGAGCTGGTGGAAGGAGAGGTGTGTGTGGAGACGGGTCTGTTTACTTTGCACAGACAGGATGAAATATATTATTATGGTTCGTTTCACTTTTTATTTATTTATTTTTAAATTTTTTGGCCACGTGGCACCTGGGATCTCAGTTCTCTGCCTCAGAATTGAACCCATGTCCGTTGCAGTGGAAGCTCAGAGCCTTAACCACTGGACTGCCAGGGATGTTCCCCTTTCACTCTGAATTTTTAAAATTAATTTTGGGGGGGATGTCAATTTTTATTTTTATTTTTTGTAATTTTTAAAATTGACGTACAGCTGATTACAATGCTGTGTTAATTTCTGCTGGATAGCAACGTGGTTCAGTGATGCACATACGTGTTCTTTTCCGTCATGGTTTGTCGCAGGAGACTGGCTGTAGGTCCCCGTGCTGTCCAGCAGGACCTGGCTGCTTATCCATCCTCTGTGCAGTGTGTAATGGCACGCCTCTGCTCACGTGTTTGGGTATCATCTTAAGGCACGGTGTCAACAACTCACTGCAGACGTAAACCATAGAAAAGAAAAAGCATGTGTTAGGTTGGTTTTCTATCTTTTAAAACTAATTCGGCATAATTCACTTTCTGGATCTAGATGCCCATTTCACTTTTTTTTCTCCTCTCCCCATTTCGCTTTTTAAATGGGTCTGCTTGAAAGTTAAAAAGCACATCTGCGCTCCCATGGTGTTTCTGCGGGGCGGCGTGTCCACGCAGGTGCCGGGTGCCATGATACTCTGACTCATGTCTGAGTTCCAGGGTCACCCGTGGGCCCCCACGAACCGGAAAGCTCTGAGCAAGTCCCTTCTCTGGGCCTCAGTTTCCTCATCTGTGAAATAGGGGAGTTGAGTTAGCGAACGTCCGAGCCTCCTACACTTCTCCACTTCTCTGCTACCCACTCCGGTATTCTTGCCTGGGATACCCCATGGACAGAGGAGCCTGGTGGGCTACTGTCCATGGGGTCGCACAGAGTCGGACAGGATTGAGCGACTGACGCTTTCTCCTACCCGCACAGCGAGGGCGAGCTGGGAAGCGGTGTCGTCTGCCACAGCCGGTCGTGGCTCCTGCAGGAGGCCCGGGGTCGTGCTCACCTTTCAGATGGAAGGTTAAACAATGGCGTGCTGGCGAATGGACAGAAGGAGCATCTCGGGCGGTTTTATTTATTCATGAACCACTGCCCGCCGGCTTCCCAGAGGATGGCTCTCTCTTTGGAAACCTGACCTCCCGCGTCCCGTCACAAACCCACTGAGGAGGGAGGCCAGGCCTGAGAAAGCCCACGGGCGGCCCGCCCGCCAGCGCCCGGCCTGCTTCTCAGAAACGTATTTCAGGGCCCGGAGCAGAGGCGTGAACTGTCTCTTCCAGGAATCCTCCTCGAGCGGTCTTTTAAGAACTGGAGGACGGCAGCTGCCTCTGGGCTCGTGTTTATGCACATAAATGTTGAAACAAATATGTAATGGGAGTGGAGAGGAGGGCCGGAAGGCGCCTGTGTCTGTGTGTCTGTCTGTTTCCTCCCTGCCGGCCCGTGTCCGCTGGCACTGCCTTCCCTCGGTTCGCGCACCTTGACCTGCTTCCTCCTCCTCGCGAGCCGAGTCTGGGCTGGAATCGGCGTTCCCTTGCTCTGGCCCCCGTCCAGACCCTGCGCCCCAGCTGCCCCGCCTCATGTTTGGCACTTTAACTAATTGCATAATTCACTTTCTGGATCTAGATGCCCATTTCACTTTTTCTCCTCTCCCCATTTCGCTTTTTAAATGGGTCTGCTTGAAAGTTAAAAAGCACATCTGCGCTCCCATGGTGTTTCTGGGGGCGTGTCCACGCAGGTGCCGGGTGCCATGATACTCTGACTCATGTCTGAGTTCCAGGGTCACCCGTGGGCCCCCACGAACCGGAAAGCTCTGAGCAAGTCCCTTCTCTGGGCCTCAGTTTCCTCATCTGTGAAATAGGGGAGTTGAGTTAGCGAACGTCCGAGCCTCCTACACTTCTCCACTTCTCTGCTACCCACTCCGGTATTCTTGCCTGGGATACCCCATGGACAGAGGAGCCTGGTGGGCTACTGTCCATGGGGTCGCACAGAGTCGGACAGGATTGAGCGACTGACGCTTTCTCCTACCCGCACAGCGAGGGCGAGCTGGGAAGCGGTGTCGTCTGCCACAGCCGGTCGTGGCTCCTGCAGGAGGCCCGGGGTCGTGCTCACCTTTCAGATGGAAGGTTAAACAATGGCGTGCTGGCGAATGGACAGAAGGAGCATCTCGGGCGGTTTTATTTATTCATGAACCACTGCCCGCCGGCTTCCCAGAGGATGGCTCTCTCTTTGGAAACCTGACCTCCCGCGTCCCGTCACAAACCCACTGAGGAGGGAGGCCAGGCCTGAGAAAGCCCACGGGCGGCCCGCCCGCCAGCGCCCGGCCTGCTTCTCAGAAACGTATTTCAGGGCCCGGAGCAGAGGCGTGAACTGTCTCTTCCAGGAATCCTCCTCGAGCGGTCTTTTAAGAACTGGAGGACGGCAGCTGCCTCTGGGCTCGTGTTTATGCACATAAATGTTGAAACAAATATGTAATGGGAGTGGAGAGGAGGGCCGGAAGGCGCCTGTGTCTGTGTGTCTGTCTGTTTCCTCCCTGCCGGCCCGTGTCCGCTGGCACTGCCTTCCCTCGCTTCGCGCACCTTGACCTGCTTCCTCCTCCTCGCGAGCCGAGTCTGGGCTGGAATCGGCGTTCCCTTGCTCTGGCCCCCCGTCCAGACCCTGCGCCCCCATGCCCCTCAGATCTGTCCAGCCCAGCCTCGAGCCCTGGCCGGGGGGTCCTGTCTACTGGAGAGGCCTTTTCCTCCCATTTCGAGCCCTGGAATTCCACCTGTTTTTGTGTTCTCAGCTGTCAGGGCCTGGCGCTCCTCCACAGCCATGACTCTGTGGGCTGAGTTGTTCCAGTGTGTCCGACCCTTTGCCGCCCCATGGACTGTAGCCCGCAAGGCTCCTCTGTCCGTGGATGTCTCAGGCAAGAACACCAGAGTGAGCTGCCATTTCCTTCTCCAGGGGATCTTCCCAACTCAGGGATTGAACCTGGGGCTCCTGCATTGGCAGGTGGATTCGTTACCATGGAGCTACTAGGGGAGCCCCCCACGACCCTTTTCCAGGGAGCTGTTCCCTCCAGGTGTGGCTGTCGGCAGGAAGAGTCTGCTGTGGCCGGGGGAGGGCCCAGGGAGGGCAGGGCAGGGAGCACGGACCCAGCCACCCCGCTGTGGAATCCTCACACGTGGACCCTGCACAGACCCCTTCCCCGGTGGGATGGGTGCTCCCTCCTCTGCGCTCCGCGGCCCAGTTGTGCTCTGGCTGCTGTAACAAGGCTCCACAGACCAGGGGACTGAAACCACAGGCCTGTATTTTCTCACAGTTTTGGGGGTGGGAGGACCCCCGTCAAGGTATCGCTGGTCGGTCCCTCCGAGGCCTCTCTCCTGGGCGTGTGGATGGCCGTCTCCTGCCTGCGCATTCCTGTTACAGGGAGGAACAGCTCTGACTCCGCGCTGCATCTGTTTTTTCACGGTAGCCATTGCTTCCCATTGCTTTTGCTTTTTAAATTTTATTTATTTATTTTTTGTTGGCTCTTCTGGGTTTTCACGGCTGCTGCCGACTCTTCTCTAGTTGCAGGGAGTGGAGACTAATCTCTGGTTGAGGTGAGCAGGCTTCTTGTTAGGGGAGTTCTCTTGTGGAGCTCGGGCTCTGGGGCGCATGGGCTTCAGTAGGTTGCGGCCCATGGGCTCCATAGTTGTGGCTCTGAGGCTCTAGAGCACGGGCTCCATAGCTGTGGCTCACGGGCTTAGATGCTCCACAGCACGTGGGATCCTCCCGGATCAGGGATTGAACCTGTGTCTCCTGCATTGACAGGTGGATTCTTTACCAGCGAGCCATCAGGGAAGCCCTTCCTGTTGCTTTCTGTTCACTAAGAACATGCTGTCCGTATAGAATGGCCTGCCTGTGGTTCAGTGGCTCAGTCGAGTCTGACTCTTGGGGACCCCATGGACGGCAGCACGCCAGGCTTCCCTCTCCTTCCCCATCTCCCAGGGTTTATTCAAACTCAGGTCCGTGGAGTCGGTGATGCCATCCAACCATCTCATCCTCTGCCACCCTCTTCTCCTCTGCCCTCCGTCTTTCCCAGGATCAGGGTCTTTTCCAATGAATCAGCTCTTCGCATCAGGTGGCCAAAGTACTGGAGTTCAAGAGCTGCCTGACTGTTAAATCAAAATGCCTTTGTTCAGGACCCTGTCCACCGGTGATGGCGACAGGAAGGAAGAAATAAACACATCCCTTCCCCTTCTGCAAGATTTACGACCTTGTTACTCTACCTCCTCACCTCCTCTGACGTCCCCAGGTGTAGCTCGGCTTAGCTGTGGGACATTCTGGACTTTGGCCTGTGGGGCTGGGTTTCTGGCTCCTCATTGCACAGAAAGTGCCATCAGAGGCTGAGACGAGGAGCTGGGCTGTGAGAGCACAGGGGGCGGTAGACCTGACGCCTTCCTCGGGTGTGTGGGGTTTTGGAGGGGATTTCCCATTGTCGGGTTTTAATTGTATAATAACAGCTCGTTCCTAGCCTTTTGCAGGGATTCCTGTGGAGACAGCTCTGACTCGCTGCATCTGTTTTCACGGTAGCCATTGCTTCCCATTGCTTTTGCTTTTAAGATTTTATTTATTTATTTTTTGTTGGCTCTTCTGGGTTTTCACGGCTGCTGCCGACTCTTCTCTAGTTGCAGGGAGTGGAGACTAATCTCTGGTTGAGGTGAGCAGGCTTCTTGTTAGGGGAGTTCTCTTGTGGAGCTCGGGCTCTGGGCGCATGGGCTTCAGTAGGTTGCGGCCCATGGGCTCCATAGTTGTGGCTCTGAGGCTCTAGAGCACGGGCTCCATAGCTGTGGCTCACGGGCTTAGATGCTCCACAGCACGTGGGATCCTCCCGGATCAGGGATTGAACCTGTGTCTCCTGCATTGACAGGTGGATTCTTTACCAGCGAGCCATCAGGGAAGCCCTTCCTGTTGCTTTCTGTTCACTAAGAACATGCTGTCCGTATAGAATGGCCTGCCTGTGGTTCAGTGGCTCAGTCGAGTCTGACTCTTGGGGACCCCATGGACGGCAGCACGCCAGGCTTCCCTCTCCTTCCCCATCTCCCAGGGTTTATTCAAACTCAGGTCCGTGGAGTCGGTGATGCCATCCAACCATCTCATCCTCTGCCACCCTCTTCTCCTCTGCCCTCCGTCTTTCCCAGGATCAGGGTCTTTTCCAATGAATCAGCTCTTCGCATCAGGTGGCCAAAGTACTGGAGTTCAAGAGCTGCCTGACTGTTAAATCAAAATGCCTTTGTTCAGGACCCTGTCCACCGGTGATGGCGACAGGAAGGAAGAAATAAACACATCCCTTCCCCTTCTGCAAGATTTACGACCTTGTTACTCTACCTCCTCACCTCCTCTGACGTCCCCAGGTGTAGCTCGGCTTAGCTGTGGGACATTCTGGACTTTGGCCTGTGGGGCTGGGTTTCTGGCTCCTCATTGCACAGAAAGTGCCATCAGAGGCTGAGACGAGGAGCTGGGCTGTGAGAGCACAGGGGGCGGTAGACCTGACGCCTTCCTCGGGTGTGTGGGGTCGAGTTTCTGGGGAGGGGCATCTTGGGTCCCGATTGTCGGGTTTTTTTAATTGTATAATAACAGCTAATATTTATTGAATGTTTATTAAGTGTGAGTAAGTGGCATAAAACTTTTATTGGGATTTTCTGAATTAATGCTCAAAACAAGTAGGTATCAGACTAAGGCCTCTGGGCCACATTGAGCCCTTCATCTGGTTTTTTTTTTTGGTGGGGGGTATGGTTGTTTTACAATGTTGTGTTGCTCTCTGCTGTCTGATGAAGTAAATAAGCTGTATGCATACATGCACTGCCCCCTTGTCCGTCCCTCCCATCTCCCATCCCTCCCGGGTCCTCACAAGCATGAGCTGAGCCCCCGTGGTGGACAGCAGCTTCCCGCGAGCCGGCTCTTCTGCACGTGGTTGTGTGGCTAGGTCTGTGGGAGTCTCCCGGCTATCCCCTGCCCTGCCCCACGTCCATTCTCTGTGTCTGTGTCTCTCTTCCTGTCCATCTGAACCATTTTTCTAGATTGCACAGACATGCTTCAAGTAGGCAAGACACAGCATGCCCTGCTGAGGGCCCCTGGGCTCCCGCTCTGGGTGAGTGTCACCGTACGGATGCCTGGCTGGAAACGGGGCCACCTCCCAGACTCCTGATCTGTGCCCTCTGGAGCGAGGCACCCCCAAACCCTGGCTGCAACTTACCTGCCGCAGGCTTCGTGGGTCCCAAGGACCATGCACAGCCGCCAGGCTCTCCCGGGACCTGGGGGGCTGGGTTCCCTGCCAGCCGGAGACCCCTCCCCTGTGACTCGCTCTGCCCTCACGATCATGTTCCAGAATGGGAGCCCCTCCCCTGGAACTTTCCTTTGGCTCCCCGTGGTTCCTCAGGGTTAGTCCAGACTCCTAGGGGACCACCGAGCCTGTGAGAAGCCCAGGCCACGTGGGCGGTGGCTTGAGCCGTGCACTTGGGTCAGCCCCGCGGGCCCTCTTCGTTCCTCCAAAGCTCACTGACCATCCACACGCAGGAAGCGGCTCGTGCTCTGCGGCAGCCCGGACGGGAGGGCCGGCTGGGGAGAGTGGACACGTGTCTGTGTGCGGCTGCGTCCCCTGGCTGTCACCTGCAGCGATCACAGCACTGTTCGTCAACTGTGCCCCGATACAGAATAAGAAGTTCAGAAAGAGAGTGCCGCTGACTCATCTTTCTGTCGTCCCTCTTTACTCAAGTTCTAAGACACGGCCAGTCTACCAGGGAGCCCGTCGTCGTCTGCAGCAACAGCGGAAGCCTCCTGTGCCTGGACCCGTTTCCCGCCTAGATGTGGATCTGCCGGTTTGTTTTCTTCTGCTGACTTCTTTTTATTGTGTAAAATACACACCATGCAAAATTTACCATCTTAACCATTTTAAAGGACGATCCAGCCATTAAGTGCATACATGCACTGCCCTTGTCCGTCCCTCCCATCTCCCATCCTCCCGGGTCCTCACAAGCATGAGCTGAGCCCCCGTGGTGGACAGCAGCTTCCCGCGAGCCGGCTCTTCTGCACGTGGTTGTGTGGCTAGGTCTGTGGGAGTCTCCCGGCTATCCCCTGCCCTGCCCCACGTCCATTCTCTGTGTCTGTGTCTCTCTTCCTGTCCATCTGAACCATTTTTCTAGATTGCACAGACATGCTTCAAGTAGGCAAGACACAGCATGCCCTGCTGAGGGCCCCTGGGCTCCCGCTCTGGGTGAGTGTCACCGTACGGATGCCTGGCTGGAAACGGGGCCACCTCCCAGACTCCTGATCTGTGCCCTCTGAGCGAGGCACCCCAAACCCTGGCTGCAACTTACCTGCCGAGGCTTCGTGGTCCCAAGGACCATGCACAGCCGCCAGGCTCTCCCGGGACCTGGGGGGCTGGGTTCCCTGCCAGCCGGAGACCCCTCCCCTGTGACTCGCTCTGCCCTCACGATCATGTTCCAGAATGGGAGCCCCTCCCCTGGAACTTTCCTTTGGCTCCCCGTGGTTCCTCAGGGTTAGTCCAGACTCCTAGGGGACCACCGAGCCTGTGAGAAGCCCAGGCCACGTGGGCGGTGGCTTGAGCCGTGCACTTGGGTCAGCCCCGCGGGCCCTCTTCGTTCCTCCAAAGCTCACTGACCATCCACACGCAGGAAGCGGCTCGTGCTCTGCGGCAGCCCGGACGGGAGGGCCGGCTGGGGAGAGTGGACACGTGTCTGTGTGCGGCTGCGTCCCCTGGCTGTCACCTGCAGCGATCACAGCACTGTTCGTCAACTGTGCCCCGATACAGAATAAGAAGTTCAGAAAGAGAGTGCCGCTGACTCATCTTTCTGTCGTCCCTCTTTACTCAAGTTCTAAGACACGGCCAGTCTACCAGGGAGCCCGTCGTCGTCTGCAGCAACAGCGGAAGCCTCCTGTGCCTGGACCCGTTTCCCGCCTAGATGTGGATCTGCCGCGGTTTGTTTTCTTCTGCTGACTTCTTTTTTATTGTGTAAAATACACACCATGCAAAATTTACCATCTTAACCATTTTAAAGGACGATCCAGCGGCATTAAGTGCATTCACATCGTCGTGGAACCTTCTTCGGGCATCTGAAGCCTGATCCCGTGCCCTGTTCTTTACAAAGAAGACTAAGGTCTCTCTGTCCTGGTGAGGAACTCTCCTTCTCGCTGTAGCTTCAAATCTGGTAGAGCTTTAGAAATCAAGTTTCAACCTCCAACCAGAGGGAACGCTCTCTACAGCTTCCTGACATCTGGTCTCAGGACCTCGGCTGCAGCCCGCCCCGATGGAAGGTCATCACTTAGGAAGCTCGACCCGTTCCCTCCTGGACCACCCCCGTGGCCCCCTGAGCCCCGCTGGCCTCTCTGCACGGTTGCCCGCGGACCCCTGCTCAGCCAGTTTAAGCACATGCCGGGAGAGGCTTCCCTGTTCTACGGCAGAGATCGTCACGTGTCTGAAGAGACACGCAGGAGCAGAAACCCCACTGGCTCCCTGCTCTGAGAGATCAGAGTGCCCATCTAAAGTCTGTTGATGGGCCTCAGGGTAAATCAGTTCTGTTTCCTGAGCCTCAGTTTTTTCTTCTGTAAAATGAACATCTTACTCTCATGTTGTTGAAAGGCTAAGAACTAAAGCACAGAAAGAATCCAACATCATTCATGAAACATGAGAGGCTCTGGACATCGTTTTTGTTTCAAGACAGAAAAGCTCTCCTTGCGTGCACATCCCCAGGACCTCCTTCTTTCCCTCACGTGAGGCAACGTCTGTCTATTCACAGTCGGAGAAGAGGGCGGCAGAGGATAAAATGGTTAGATAGCATCACCGGCTCGATGGACACGAAAATGAAATGAAGTGAAATGGAGCAAACTGCAGGAGACAGCGACGGACAGGGGAGCCTGGAGTGCTGCAGTCGGTGGGGTCCCAAAGGGTTGGATACACCTTAGCAACTGAACAGCAACAAAATCTACAACCAGCCTTTCCCACCATCACTAGACTGAATTCCAGCTGAGAGTCTATGGACTCTCATCTGCGTTTCCAAAATAGTTCTGCGTTTAAGCCAGACTAAATGATTCAGAGAGTCAGTAAACTGGAGGCAATAATCATCCACCCATCGAACGTCCATACCACTGTGTTTTCGCACAGAATTAGAGGGTCTGGGTATTGTGTATGTAAGTCTGTGATCATTTATGTAACAGCTTATGATTATGTAACAGCTCGTGAGGCTGAGATGGAATCCAGGCGTGTCAGCGGAAGCGGGCTGGGGTGGACCCTGGAGTGTGTACATTCACAGAAGGCTGAAGGGCATTCTGGGAGGGTGCCCATCCCCCGACAGGAGCTGCCACGTGTGATAAGGATCTCTCTAAGCGTCGTCAGGGTGGGGTGAGTTTGTTGGGTGTCACTCAAAGCCATCCACAGTACAGTACGGCATTTGGACACGTTTCTGGGTTCAAGGAGAAGTGAGGATCCGAAAGCCTAAATAAATAAATAGACAGATAAAAGGCATGCTATTAAACATGCTGATAGAAGGAAGGAAGGAAATAATAAAAGCTCAGAGTGGAAATAAATGAAACAGAGACAAAAAAAAATAGACAAGTTCAAAGAAATTAAGAGCCGGCTCTTTGAAAAGATAAGCAAAATCAAACAAACTTTTAACTAGGCTAACCAGGAAAAAAAGGAGAGGACTGAAATAAAGCAGAAGTGAAAGAGGAGATGTCAGCTGATACCGCAAAATTGTGAGACTCTACAAACAATTATCTACCCACAAATTGAACAACCTAGAAGAAATGGATAAATTCCTAGAAACATACAATCTTCTAAGACTGAATCATGAAGAGACAGAACATAGACTGACTATTAGTAAGGAGACTGAAACCATAATCAAAAAGATCTTCCAACAAACAACAGCCCAGGACAGAGAATTTTACTGACAAATTCTACAGACACTCACAGAAGATTTAATACCTTTCCTGCTCAAGCTCTTCCAAAATGTAGAAGAGGAGGGAAAACTTCCGAACAGCGACGGACAGGAGCCTGGAGTGCTGCAGTCCCCTTAGCAAAAAAAAAGTTTCCCACCATCACTAGACTGAATTCCAGCTGAGAGTCTATGGACTCTCATCTGCGTTCAAAAGAGTTCTGCGTTTAAGCCAGACTAAATGATTCAGAGAGTCAGTAAACTGGAGGCAATAATCATCCACCCATCGAACGTCCATACCACTGTGTTTTCGCACAGAATTAGAGGGTCTGGGTATTGTGTATGTAAGTCTGTGATCATTTATGTAACAGCTTATGATTATGTAACAGCTCGTGAGGCTGAGATGGAATCCAGGCGTGTCAGCGGAAGCGGGCTGGGGTGGACCCTGGAGTGTGTACATTCACAGAAGGCTGAAGGGCATTCTGGGAGGGTGCCCATCCCCCGACAGGAGCTGCCACGTGTGATAAGGATCTCTCTAAGCGTCGTCAGGGTGGGGTGAGTTTGTTGGGTGTCACTCAAAGCCATCCACAGTACAGTACGGCATTTGGACACGTTTCTGGGTTCAAGGAGAAGTGAGGATCCGAAAGCCTAAATAAATAAATAGACAGATAAAAGGCATGCTATTAAACATGCTGATAGAAGGAAGGAAGGAAATAATAAAAGCTCAGAGTGGAAATAAATGAAACAGAGACAAAAAAAAATAGACAAGTTCAAAGAAATTAAGAGCCGGCTCTTTGAAAAGATAAGCAAAATCAAACAAACTTTTAACTAGGCTAACCAGGAAAAAAAGGAGAGGACTGAAATAAAGCAGAAGTGAAAGAGGAGATGTCAGCTGATACCGCAAAATTGTGAGACTCTACAAACAATTATCTACCCACAAATTGAACAACCTAGAAGAAATGGATAAATTCCTAGAAACATACAATCTTCTAAGACTGAATCATGAAGAGACAGAACATAGACTGACTATTAGTAAGGAGACTGAAACCATAATCAAAAAGATCTTCCAACAAACAACAGCCCAGGACAGAGAATTTTACTGACAAATTCTACAGACACTCACAGAAGATTTAATACCTTTCCTGCTCAAGCTCTTCCAAAATGTAGAAGAGGAGGGAAAACTTCCAAACATTTTATAAAGTTATCATCACCCTGACACCAAAGCCAGGCAGAAACACTACAAAAAAGAAAATCTCAGGCCAGTATCCTTGATGAACATAAGTGTAAAAATTGTCAACAAAATACTAGCAAACAGAATCCAACAATACATAAAAATGCTCACGCACCATGATCAAGTGGGATTTCACCCATAGATGAAAGCAGGGTTCAAAACATGCAAATCAGTCAGTGTGATTGACAAAAGAGAAGGACGGCAATGACACGATCTTCTCAATAGAAGCAGACGATGCCTTTGACTAAAGCGAACATTGATGTGTGACAAAATTTCTGAACAGCATGGGTATCGAGGGAACACAATGAGGACCCTGTATGACAAACCCACAGGTAACATCACACTCAGTGGTGAAAAGCTGAGAGCTTTTCCTCTAAGAGCAGGAACAAGATCAGGCTGCCCATGGTCACTACTTCGATTGCGTACAAGTCTTAGCCACAGCAACTAGGCAAGAAAGAAAGAAAGAAAGAAAAGACATCAAAAATAGAAAGGATGAAGGAAAACTGCCATTGTTTGCAGATGACATGATACTAAATATAAAACCCTAAAGACTGCCAAAACATTGTTAGAACTAATAAATACATTCGATAAAGTCAGAGGATAAAAAATAAGTCTGTAGAAATCCTTGGTGTTTCTATCCACTAATAATGAACTATCAGAGAAAGAAAGAATCCGTATGACCCAGCTATTCCACTCATGGGTGTTTATCTTAACAGTGGGAAATCACTAATTCAAAAAGATAACTGCATCCCTATATTCACTGCAACATTATTTATAATTAACCAAGGAACGGAAATAACGTAAGTGCGTATTGATGGACGAAGGAATGAAGAAGATCTGGGACACCCCTCCCCCCCACAGGAATACTACTCAGTCATATAAAGAATGAAATCCTGCTGTTGGGACAATGTGGATGGGCCTTGAAAGTCTCAGTGAAATAAGAGGGAGACAGACAAACACTGTATGATTTCATTCATATGTGGAACCAAAAAAAAAAAAAAAAGACAAACCGACCACCAAAACAAAACAGAATGAAGTCAGACGGGAAGTGGTGGGGGAGGGAAAACTGGGTGAGGAGGTCCGTGGCACGGTGATGGATGGTGGTAGGCCAGCGGGATCACGCTGCAGTGCACCCAGATGCTGAATTACAAAGCGACACACCCGAAACAACCTCATCATCATCATAGAAACTGCTCACAGACGCTGGGTCAGAAATAGGAGGCTGGCCAAGAGTCAGGGGACTGTAGATCACCGTGACAAACTCTGATCCAGCTGTACCCACTGCTGGTGTGGATGGGAGAAATTCGAGTGAGTTCAACACAGAATACTGCCCTCTGGGTGGCCAAAGTCCATCCGGAATATAATAAAAGAGCACGAAGGGCTATATGAGGGTAGGAAGGGCCGTGAGCTGGGGGGAGGGCCAGAGGAGTGACTCCAGGAGTTCAGGAAATGGAAAGACGGCTGGTGGGGAGGCCACCACCGAGCGTAGCACCGTCTGCCTCATTCCTCAAGAGCGCTCGGCCCAGAATATTTCTCACTCGATTCACATTTGCACAAAGTACTTGCCCCTCTGTACTTCTGCTGACTTCCTGCTTGTCCTTCAAGGATCTTCCAACCACCATGGTGTCCATGAAGCTTCTCCCAACTGTTTTGGAAAAACTGAGACAGTCCTTCCTCATGGCTACCGCTGGTCTGGCGCCTCCACTGAATCAATTGCCAAGCTGTGGCTTCTTGTTTACACCTGGTGGAGAAACCCAACTTGCAGTCCCTCTGCCTTCATCTCCCCAGAACCCTGCACAATGTTCAGCATGTATGGACGCCCAGTGTATATTTTCAAGAATATTTTGCTATTCATGTTGGCTATGCCAGGTCTTAGTTGCAGCACACAGGCTCTTCAGTCTTCATGGTGGCATGTGGGATCTTCAGTTGGGGCATGTGGGATCTAGTTCTCCGATCAGGGGTTGAACCTAGGCACCCAGCATGGGGAGCGTGGAGTCTTAGCCACTAGACCACCAGGAAAGTCCCAAATATTTTTTCTTAACTCATTTACAGAGAAAAAGGAGAGCAGTAAAGAGAGAGAAATATTGGACGTGCCATTGATAGAAGAGAAGGGGAGTTGGGTAGAAATAACTGGGTAGAAATCTGAGAGAGAAAAATACACTTAAACAGTGTTTGGATATGTTAAAATAAATGTTGGCTTGGATATATGGTAACTTTTTTTTTTCTCCATTCCTGAAGTTTTAGGGCCTGAGAGATCAGCAATGTAGCACTGGACTTGGCCTGAACAAAGCCTGGGTTTTGTCCTCCTTGAGTGAGGGGGAGGATGCCTGGGGGGTGGGGGGTGGGGAAGGGAGCCAACAATGGCTTTCTTTACACCCAGATTCTTGTCTCCAAGGAGTCGGGTTTGCCAGGGAGGAAAGCCCTGGGGTTAGACACTGTGAGTCATCCACAGAGTGGCCAGAGTGACCCCCGGGGCGAAGATTACAGAGCCTTCCAGCTCTAGACAGCTTTTGAATCTGATCTTGGACATTCATTCCTTCACATATTTAAAAATATTCCCCAAGTACCTGCCTTGCCCTCAATAGGGAGGTACCAGGCATCTGGAGGGGCTTCCCAGGTGGCTCGGTGGGTAAAGAATCTGCCGCCTGAAAAGCCAGACGTAAGAGATGTGTGGGTTTGATCCGAGGGTTGGAAAGATCCTCTGGAGGAGGGCATGGCAAGCCACTCCAGTATCTTTGCCGGGAGAGTCCCGCGCTCAGAGGAGCCAGGTGGTCTACAGTCCATGGGGTTGCAAGAGTCGGATGTGACTTAGTGACTGAACCGCCACCATAAACAAATGGAAAATTTTATGATGCTTAATTTTGCAATTAATTTACAATGCTGTGCCATCTCTGCTGCACAGCGAAGTGACTCACATATGCATCCTTTTATTCCTTTTCTTTTCCAACATGGTTCATCACAGGATATTGAATACAATTCCCTGTGCCATACGGGAGGACCTCGCTGTTTATCCGTTGGGTGTAGAATAGTTTATGTCTGCTGATCGTGTCCTCCTGGTCTTCGCTCTCCGCCTCCCTCTCCCTTGGCAGTCACAAGGCTGTTCTCATTGTCCGTGAGTCTGTTTCTGTTTATAGATTAGTTCACTCGTGCCGTAAGATGGTATTTGTCTTTCTCTTTCTGACTGCCTTTAAAAAAAAAAAGTTTATTTATTTGACTGGGCTGGGTCTTAGTTGCAGCATGTGGGATGTAGCTCACTGATCAGGGTCCGAACCCAGGTCTCCTGCATTGGAAGCCTGGAGTCTTAGCCACCGCGCCTCCAGAGAAGTCCCTCTTTCTGACTGCCTTTATTCAGGATAATACTCTCTAGCTGTATCCATGTTGCTGCAAATGGCATCATATGTCTCTTCTCGTGGTTGAGTAGTATTCCCTTGTACGTAGGTACCGCGGCGTCTTTATTCGGTCATCTATTGATGGACATTTAGGTTGTTTCCACGTCTGGACTAGTGTGGATAGTGCTGCTATGAACACAGGGGTGCAGGGTCTTTTTAATGAGAGGTTTGTCTGAGTATGATATAAGCAATTTTAAGTTCTTTTGTAAACATATGTCTATATGTCTGTATAGTATATTCACGAAGCAGTCACCACCATCAAGGAATGAACAGATTCCCCACCCACTGAAAGTTCCTTGCCCTTCCCTCTCATTTCTCCTGCCCCCATGTGTCCCTGGGGAACTACAGATCTACTTGTGATGCTGGTAGATTGGTTTGCATCATCTGGGACTGTATACAAAGGACGTCATACAGTACGGCCTGTAGCCTTTTTTTGTCTGACATAATTGTGTTAAGATTCATCCATATTGCTACACGTAGCAATCGTTCACTCCTGTTTATTGTTAAGTAGCATTGCATCAGATGGATGGACCATATTTAACTTATTCACCCACCTGTTGATAACAAATGGAAAATTTTATGATGCTTAATTTTGCAATTAATTTACAATGCTGTGCCATCTCTGCTGCACAGCGAAGTGACTCACATATGCATCCTTTTATTCCTTTTCTTTTCCAACATGGTTCATCACAGGATATTGAATACAATTCCCTGTGCCATACGGGAGGACCTCGCTGTTTATCCGTTGGGTGTAGAATAGTTTATGTCTGCTGATCGTGTCCTCCTGGTCTTCGCTCTCCGCCTCCCTCTCCCTTGGCAGTCACAAGGCTGTTCTCATTGTCCGTGAGTCTGTTTCTGTTTATAGATTAGTTCACTCGTGCCGTAAGATGGTATTTGTCTTTCTCTTTCTGACTGCCTTTAAAAAAAAAAAGTTTATTTATTTGACTGGGCTGGGTCTTAGTTGCAGCATGTGGGATGTAGCTCACTGATCAGGGTCCGAACCCAGGTCTCCTGCATTGGAAGCCTGGAGTCTTAGCCACCGCGCCTCCAGAGAAGTCCCTCTTTCTGACTGCCTTTATTCAGGATAATACTCTCTAGCTGTATCCATGTTGCTGCAAATGGCATCATATGTCTCTTCTCGTGGTTGAGTAGTATTCCCTTGTACGTAGGTACCGCGGCGTCTTTATTCGGTCATCTATTGATGGACATTTAGGTTGTTTCCACGTCTGGACTAGTGTGGATAGTGCTGCTATGAACACAGGGGTGCAGGGTCTTTTTAATGAGAGGTTTGTCTGAGTATGATATAAGCAATTTTAAGTTCTTTTGTAAACATATGTCTATATGTCTGTATAGTATATTCACGAAGCAGTCACCACCATCAAGGAATGAACAGATTCCCCACCCACTGAAAGTTCCTTGCCCTTCCCTCTCATTTCTCCTGCCCCCATGTGTCCCTGGGGAACTACAGATCTACTTGTGATGCTGGTAGATTGGTTTGCATCATCTGGGACTGTATACAAAGGACGTCATACAGTACGGCCTGTAGCCTTTTTTTGTCTGACATAATTGTGTTAAGATTCATCCATATTGCTACACGTAGCAATCGTTCACTCCTTTTTATTGTTAAGTAGCATTGCATCAGATGGATGGACCATATTTAACTTATTCACCCACCTGTTGATGGGGATTTGGGTTGTTCGTGAATTCTGGCTCTTAGAAATAAAGCTATTATTCACATTTAGGTGTAGGGCTTTGTGTGAACGTATGCCTTCATGGCTCTGGGATAAATACTTAGACACACACTAGCTGGGTCATGTGGTAAATGGAAGTTTACCTTTTTAAAAAATTGTTCAGTTAGTATAGCAAATAAAGGAACATCTTTTCATGTTCCTGGAATGCTAAAAAAAAAAAAGCAATGAGAAGTCAAAGACAGAAATGTTTTTAAACATTTGCTAGTTTACTTAAAATGAAATACTATCATTTTATTTTTCACTACAGTTTTTTTCTGCTACTTCTTCATTAAACAGTTGCCTTTATTTTGGTTTAACTTTATGAGTGAGACTTAGCATCTTGTAAGTGGATTGACCACTTTTTCTCTGAAACGCCTGTTCATTTTTATTTGGCATGTTTCTATGGGGTCGTCTTTGTTTCTGATTTGTACTATCTGTTTATTAATTAATATGTAGACATATGTTTGCATATGATGCACGCATTTTTTGCCAGTTTGTTGTTATGCTTTATGGGTGGTTTTTTCACATAGGAGTCTAAAATGTTAACAGCAGTTCTGTAAAGGGTGAGAGATGGAGGTTCAGACCATTACTAAGATGAAAGCAGGTTCTGGATGTTAGGGGAAAGGATTCAGCACCGCCTGGGCTTGCTGAGAAAAGACAGATGGGAAGAGAGTAGGGCTACCTGCGGAGGAGGTAAAATGAAGGACCCGGTCCGGACGACTGTGGAGTCTCTTCCAGCTTCAACATGATTTGCACCTGCTGAGCATAGCCATCGCCTTGCCTGGCACCTGCTGCTGGCCTTCCTTGGTGGACAGAGCTGGGACATTCACCCGGCTCTAGGCGGCCTTGACGTTCTGGAAGCGTCACCCTGTTTTCACCTTGCTTTTGGTCAGCTCTTTGGCATCTCCCTTTCATGATTTTTGCTCAAACTATGCAGCCCGTGGGGAAAGGGCAAGAAATTGCACGAAACCCCTCTGACGATCCTCGCTGTCTGGGGCTGGCCAGTGGCAGAGAGGCAAGAGGTTTTCTACTTGGGACCTGATGGATTTGGCCCTGGCCCTGGCTCCATTGCCCGTCAGCTGCGTAACTTGGGTGGGCTCCTGAAGCCCTGTGGGTGTGTATTAGTATTTCCTCTTCCAAAGCTTTCCCTATCTGCCTCTCTCCTGGCGTTCGTAACTCTGACCTCCCTGGGTCAGAAACATCGGACGGGAGCTTGGGACGGCTGCTGGCCGGCCGCCAGGCCCCCCAAAGGCAGGCATGAATCAAGTCACGTAAGAAAATGAAATACAACAAGTTTAATCAAAACCATATGATCACGTGTGTGTGTGTGTGTGAAAAATAAATACACATATGGGGTAGAAAAGTCTGGAAGGATATACGAAGACTCGTGGGTAGTAGTTATCCCCAAGGGCGAGTTGTGGGTGGTTTTTAGTTTCATCTTTTGGTTCGCTGGCATTTTCTCTTTTCTACCGTGTACTGTGACCATCTCTGCAGTCCAGTATTCTTGCCGGGAGAATCCCGTGGGCAGAGGAGTCTGGAGGCTGACAGTCGGAGGGGATGCAAAGAGTTGGACCCGACTGAAGCAATAAAGGCTCATTCAAATTATAAATATGGTGTCACGGCTGGGCTATTTGGGAAAGGACTTTTGTTCTGTTTGGCATAGTTTGACGATTTTCCCTGAAGGCAGATTACCTGCTGGGCAGTTTTATTTAGTCCCAGCAAAGTTGATCTGCTAAGAGGTGGTTTCATCTTTTTCGAATGAATTTGCGTTATTTTCCTGGGCTTCCCAAGTGGCGCTTGTGGTAAAGAACCTGCCTGCCAATGCAGGAGACATAAAAGATGTGGACTGAATCCCTGGGTCAGGAAGATCCCCTGGAGAAGGGCATGGAAACCCACCCCAGGATTCTTGCCTGGAGAATCCCATGGACAGAGGCGCCTGGCAGTCTGTAGCCCATAGGGTCACCCAGAGTTGGACATGGCTGAAGCGACTTAGCAGGCACACGCATTATGTTCCCATCAAGGGACGTGGAGGCTCACTCTTCAGGTCGGTCTGGGGGCGCAGTGTCCAAGTCACCATGGACCCGACAGGTCAGTAACAACGTAATAATACCTCACATATATCTGCCAGGCACTGACCCCATGATAACAATCCTATAATAGAATGCCATTGCCCTGCTGTTGCCTTTAGGAGGTGCCTTAGGAAATGGAGGCACAGAGAGGTTGAAGAAATGCCCACAGCCTCATGGCTGCTAAGCACTGTGCATTCGAAGACTCCGCCTCCCAGCCGGAGGGCTCTGACCACAAAGCTCCCGGAGATCACCCTGGGCAGCCTGGCTAGCTGATGGGTCCTGTGCAAGTTCCTTCATCCGTGAATGACGACGTTAATGGTGCTTTTGGGGAGGAATCCAAGAGCCAGTGCGTGAAAAGCACTTAGCACAGAGCCTGGATGGAGTCAGAGCGGACATCCTGCATGCGTGGCCCCACTTCCCACTACCCTTGATGGCAGCACGCTCCCCAGCAGGGCTCCGAGGGACCACCCCCTCCCTGACCGGAGCTGATGCGGCAGATTCTCTTATCTGCCATCTCTGGGCTAAATGGTTTGACGATGGCATTTCAAACAATAAAAGTGCAAGCTCTGGCCGAATATGGCTCTCCTTTCCCTCCCCGGTGGGAAGCCGCCAGAGCCTGTATGCCGTGTTCCCGCTGTCTTGCCCTCCTCCTCCTGGGGACAGCGAGGTGTTAGTAAGCACAGCGGCGATTTTCCCTGAAGGCAGATTACCTGCTGGGCAGTTTTATTTAGTCCCAGCAAAGTTGATCTGCTAAGAGGTGGTTTCATCTTTTTCGAATGAATTTGCGTTATTTTCCTGGGCTTCCCAAGTGGCGCTTGTGGTAAAGAACCTGCCTGCCAATGCAGGAGACATAAAAGATGTGGACTGAACCCCTGGGTCAGGAAGATCCCCTGGAGAAGGGCATGGAAACCCACCCCAGGATTCTTGCCTGGAGAATCCCATGGACAGAGGCGCCTGGCAGTCTGTAGCCCATAGGGTCACCCAGAGTTGGACATGGCTGAAGCGACTTAGCAGGCACACGCATTATGTTCCCATCAAGGGACGTGGAGGCTCACTCTTCAGGTCGGTCTGGGGGCGCAGTGTCCAAGTCACCATGGACCCGACAGGTCAGTAACAACGTAATAATACCTCACATATATCTGCCAGGCACTGACCCCATGATAACAATCCTATAATAGAATGCCATTGCCCTGCTGTTGCCTTTAGGAGGTGCCTTAGGAAATGGAGGCACAGAGAGGTTGAAGAAATGCCCACAGCCTCATGGCTGCTAAGCACTGTGCATTCGAAGACTCCGCCTCCCAGCCGGAGGGCTCTGACCACAAAGCTCCCGGAGATCACCCTGGGCAGCCTGGCTAGCTGATGGGTCCTGTGCAAGTTCCTTCATCCGTGAATGACGACGTTAATGGTGCTTTTGGGGAGGAATCCAAGAGCCAGTGCGTGAAAAGCACTTAGCACAGAGCCTGGATGGAGTCAGAGCGGACATCCTGCATGCGTGGCCCCACTTCCCACTACCCTTGATGGCAGCACGCTCCCCAGCAGGGCTCCGAGGGACCACCCCCTCCCTGACCGGAGCTGATGCGGCAGATTCTCTTATCTGCCATCTCTGGGCTAAATGGTTTGACGATGGCATTTCAAACAATAAAAGTGCAAGCTCTGGCCGAATATGGCTCTCCTTTCCCTCCCCGGTGGGAAGCCGCCAGAGCCTGTATGCCGTGTTCCCCGCTGTCTTGCCCTCCTCCTCCCCTGGGGACAGCGCAGGTGTTAGTAAGCACAGCGAGCATGGTGATTTTCATGATTTTGATACTATAGATAGACTTTCCGGATTCAGGTCGACTGAAATTTAACAAACGAGTCTGTACGGTTTGTTTTGGGAACTATTATTCCTGATGATGCTATTTGTACTTTTTATTTCTTCTTCCTCATTTCTTGTCCTACATTTCATAGCTACACGTTTTTTCCTTTGGAGGAGATACAGGATTATTTTTTTCTGTTTTTGTTTTATTTATTGAGAAATCTTCTTGGAGGGTAGCTGATGTGCAATGCTGTGTTATGTGCTGCTGTATAGCACAGTGATCCAGTCATGCAGATACCTGTATCCACTCTTCATTCTGGACGGCAAGGAGATCAAACCAGTCCATCCTAAAGGAAACCAATCCTGGGCCTTCACTGGAAGGACTGAGGCTGAAGGGAAAGTTCCAGTTCTTTGGCCACCTGATGCAAAGAGGCACCTCATTGGAAAAGACCCTGATGCTGGGAAAGACTGAGGACAGGAGGAGAGGGGACGACAGAGGATGAGATGGTTGGATGGTGCCAGTGACTCACTGGCCATGAGTTTGAGCAGACTCTGGGAGACAGTGAAGGGCAGGGAAGCCTGGCGGGCTGCAGTCCATGGGGTCGCAAAGAGTCAGGCACAGCTTAGTGACTGAACAACAACAGCACATATAGGTCATTACAGATGGATATAGTGCTGTTAACTCCGGTCACCATGTGGCTGTGGACTCGTAGCATTTCAGTTTGCAAATGTGATCTGGGAAAGAAGTTTATTGATTCTCTAAGGCAACAGAGTTGGGATGTGGGTGAGCTGGCACCTGATGGCAATTCTCGGGCTACACTGTCCAGTCTGTAAGGCATGCGTGCTGTCCGAGATTTGCCTAGAGATTAAACCGGCGTCCAGGGCCGTGACTCATCTCTTCTGACTCAGGGCCAAATGGGTGTCACCACACGACATGTAAACATCAGCATCCTTCATTTTCCTGTTCTTCTAAGGAGCAGAATATTAAGGTTCATAAAAAAGAAAATGATATCTGGCCGAATATGGTTTTTCAGGTAGGCCCGCTGTCTTGCCCTCCTCCTCCTGGGGACAGCGCAGGTGTTAGTAAGCACAGCGAGCATGGTGATTTTCATGATTTTGATACTATAGATAGACTTTCCGGATTCAGGTCGACTGAAATTTAACAAACGAGTCTGTACGGTTTGTTTTGGGAACTATTATTCCTGATGATGCTATTTGTACTTTTTATTTCTTCTTCCTCATTTCTTGTCCTACATTTCATAGCTACACGTTTTTTCCTTTGGAGGAGATACAGGATTATTTTTTTCTGTTTTTGTTTTATTTATTGAGAAATCTTCTTGGAGGGTAGCTGATGTGCAATGCTGTGTTATGTGCTGCTGTATAGCACAGTGATCCAGTCATGCAGATACCTGTATCCACTCTTCATTCTGGACGGCAAGGAGATCAAACCAGTCCATCCTAAAGGAAACCAATCCTGGGCCTTCACTGGAAGGACTGAGGCTGAAGGGAAAGTTCCAGTTCTTTGGCCACCTGATGCAAAGAGGCACCTCATTGGAAAAGACCCTGATGCTGGGAAAGACTGAGGACAGGAGGAGAGGGGACGACAGAGGATGAGATGGTTGGATGGTGCCAGTGACTCACTGGCCATGAGTTTGAGCAGACTCTGGGAGACAGTGAAGGGCAGGGAAGCCTGGCGGGCTGCAGTCCATGGGGTCGCAAAGAGTCAGGCACAGCTTAGTGACTGAACAACAACAGCACATATAGGTCATTACAGATGGATATAGTGCTGTTAACTCCGGTCACCATGTGGCTGTGGACTCGTAGCATTTCAGTTTGCAAATGTGATCTGGGAAAGAAGTTTATTGATTCTCTAAGGCAACAGAGTTGGGATGTGGGTGAGCTGGCACCTGATGGCAATTCTCGGGCTACACTGTCCAGTCTGTAAGGCATGCGTGCTGTCCGAGATTTGCCTAGAGATTAAACCGGCGTCCAGGGCCGTGACTCATCTCTTCTGACTCAGGGCCAAATGGGTGTCACCACACGACATGTAAACATCAGCATCCTTCATTTTCCTGTTCTTCTAAGGAGCAGAATATTAAGGTTCATAAAAAAGAAAATGATATGTCAAAGTCCAGTGTACATAAGCGAGAGGGTGAGAATGTTAGTTGTTCAGTTGTGTCCGACTCTTTGCAACCTCATGGACTGTAGCCCACCAGGCTCCTCTCTCCATGGAATTCTCCAGGCAAGAAGGCTGGAGTGGGAAGCCATTCCCTTCTCCAGGGGATCTTCCCCACCCAGGGATCAAACCCAGTTCTCCTGCATTGCAGGCAGATTCTTTACCATCTGAACCTCCAGGGACACCCCAAGTGAGAGGGTAGTTTACTCAGAAAAGTCTAGAAACACCAGGTGTGTAGCTGTCTTATCCTACTCAACACCACTGTGTTTTATGCTAGTTTGCTTTGCTATTATTAATGGAGAGTGTGGAACTGTGTTCACTTCTCAGGAATGGAAGCCCAGATGAGCTTGTTTGGGGCCCTCCTTGTTCTCTCGACCTGATAGGGACACAGTAGAACAGGTAGATGGTTGTAGAGTCCTAGTAGGGGATGGTAGGTAGAAGGGTGAAACCCAAGAAATGTTGGGAGGCCAGTGAGTTGATGAGAACTCAGGAGAGTTGCTCCTTGTTCAGTAAAGCAGGCTTGCCTGGGTATAAACAGCTGATGAAGGAGGAGCTGGTGAAGAAGTAGCTAATGATGTATGCTCTGCATCTGTGTCTACTTGAGAGGGGCGGTCTTCTACCATCCTATATATATTGCTGCCTACTCAATCGAAGGGAGAGCAGAGCAGAGCTTTCCTGCCTGCCCGCCTGCACCGCTTACAAGTACCCTATCCTAATAAATCCTTTTCTTGTCTATCACGCTGCTTCTCAATGAATTCCTTCTGCGTTGAGGCACGAAGAACCTGAGCCTCAGTGGGTCCAGACGTTGGGTGAGTGCTGGATTAAGTCCCGGCTGCATAGGTTCGAGTCCCAGACAGGGTTTTGGCCAGGATTTAGTCCTGACTACGTGGGTTCAAGTCCCAAGCAGGGTTTTGGCTGGAATTCAAGTTCCAGCCACTTGGGTTCAATTCCCAAGCAGGGTTCAATCAGATCTGGACCCTGGGTTTAAGTCTCAAATCGAGGTAAAACTCTTTCAGACCCTCATCCTTGTCCCAGAGGCTCTGTGCTGTAAACAGGGGCCCTTTTCGCTGTGTACTTGGGGCCATGTGCTCCACATTTGTGTGTGTGTGTGTGTTTTCTGGTGATTTGCTGTTTAAAACGGCTTCCAAGAATTGCACTGAGATGCTGCCCAGGGGTCCTAAGAGCGAGAAGGCTGTGATGGTCCTCAGGGAGGAAGCACACATGTTAGGGGATCTTCCTTACGTACCTGTTACAGCACTGGCAGCTGTGAGTTTTGGGGATCAACAGGGTCCATTAAATAGAGTGCTTTCAAACAGAAACACACAAAAACCAAAGCTGTGTGTCAATTGGTCGATGAAACATTGTCATCAAAGTTTTCCTGGACTTCCCCACCCCCAGAGCAAAAGTTCAGGATTCACGAATTCAGCGTTCTTGATGACTTTATAAAACAGAACCGTCCTGGATAGCCAGTATCGACTGTACTCCTATAACTCAGAATAACTAAACTTCAAAGGTATTAATACGTTCCATCATCATGAAGATCCTACAGCCAGATGGGAAAGTGACTTCTTAATTGTCATGAGCTCAGGGTTGTGAGTCACGTAAGGAAGGGCATTGTGGCCCTCAGGATGTGGGAGGGGGGAGTCGCAACTGAGGAGGAACCATCTGAACTGAGTCCACAAGGCCCATCTGAATCATCTCAGGTGGGCTGGGACGGACCGGTGAGTTGATTTTCAATGTAGGCATGAAAGTCACACCCTGTTCCCACCCTCCCACTAATAAAAAGTTTCTGCTTCATAAAAATTAAGTTATATGCCAAAGTCCAGTGAAAACGAATCATTAGAGATGAAACACTCAGAACGCATCGCAAGGTAAGAAGGTAACTTACCACCTAGGAAGGTCCCAGGTATGCCTGATTATTACTATTTTGGAAAGCTTTTGCGCCTACCGTATCCAGGTCGGCAACTTGAAGTCGTTCAGTTTAGCTGAAATCACCACACATCCCTCCCTCAGGGATCTGGACTTGCTCTTGGAACGGTGGCTGGCTGCAGTCTGGCCCTGAGACAAGCCCTGGCTGATTTTCACAAAGGAACAAAGCTGCAGAATCACATTTGCAGAATGATAAGAGAGCATAGATAGGGCCTCCTCGTCTCTCCTTGTTTGTGCAGATGAAGAAAGGAAGCCCCTCACCCCAGGGAGTGAATGTGGAGGCCCCGGTCTAGACCCCTTGTCATTTTTAAAAACTTACTTTTATTCAAGTAGAGGTGATTTATAGTGTCGTGTTAGTTTCAGGTGTGCAGCAAAGTGACTCAGTTATCCATGTACGTGTGTGTGAACATACATATATGTGAATGTGTATGTATGCATTCTAGCTTTTCTGTTTTGAAGTCAGTGGATCCCAGGCCTTCTCTTCAAGGTCCTCACGAGCCCACGCTCGGCCTAGAGTTGGTGGAGCAAATCCTCTTCCTGGATTAAGAGCCACCAGCTAGGGTGGACGCCAGGTCACTAAGGTGTGACCTGTCCACTCTGCCCCATGGCAGTCAGTCCTTGAGGCCTCTGCCCTAGCGAATGTTCTCCTGTCGTGAAAATGTGCACCATCATCATGAAGATCCTACAGCCAGATGGGAAAGTGACTTTAATTGTCATGAGCTCAGGGTTGTGAGTCACGTAAGGAAGGGCATTGTGGCCCTCAGGATGTGGGAGGGGGGAGTCGCAACTGAGGAGGAACCATCTGAACTGAGTCCACAAGGCCCATCTGAATCATCTCAGGTGGGCTGGGACGGACCGGTGAGTTGATTTTCAATGTAGGCATGAAAGTCACACCCTGTTCCCACCCTCCCACTAATAAAAAGTTTCTGCTTCATAAAAATTAAGTTATATGCCAAAGTCCAGTGAAAACGAATCATTAGAGATGAAACACTCAGAACGCATCGCAAGGTAAGAAGGTAACTTACCACCTAGGAAGGTCCCAGGTATGCCTGATTATTACTATTTTGGAAAGCTTTTGCGCCTACCGTATCCAGGTCGGCAACTTGAAGTCGTTCAGTTTAGCTGAAATCACCACACATCCCTCCCTCAGGGATCTGGACTTGCTCTTGGAACGGTGGCTGGCTGCAGTCTGGCCCTGAGACAAGCCCTGGCTGATTTTCACAAAGGAACAAAGCTGCAGAATCACATTTGCAGAATGATAAGAGAGCATAGATAGGGCCTCCTCGTCTCTCCTTGTTTGTGCAGATGAAGAAAGGAAGCCCCTCACCCCAGGGAGTGAATGTGGAGGCCCCGGTCTAGACCCCTTGTCATTTTTAAAAACTTACTTTTATTCAAGTAGAGGTGATTTATAGTGTCGTGTTAGTTTCAGGTGTGCAGCAAAGTGACTCAGTTATCCATGTACGTGTGTGTGAACATACATATATGTGAATGTGTATGTATGCATTCTAGCTTTTCTGTTTTGAAGTCAGTGGATCCCAGGCCTTCTCTTCAAGGTCCTCACGAGCCCACGCTCGGCCTAGAGTTGGTGGAGCAAATCCTCTTCCTGGATTAAGAGCCACCAGCTAGGGTGGACGCCAGGTCACTAAGGTGTGACCTGTCCACTCTGCCCCATGGCAGTCAGTCCTTGAGGCCTCTGCCCTAGCGAATGTTCTCCTGTCGTGAAAATGTGCACCATTAATGTGGCCAGCTCCCTTCTCAATGCACCTAATTAGCTCCACAGGAGACCAAGAATATGTGGATCAGCGTGAATGCCCGCTGGAAATATTCTCTGAAGCACATGCTCCCAGGGCTGGGTGGGCCCTTCCTTTGTGGCCCTGAACTTGTTGAAACGGGTCCACACGCTGCTTCCTGAGTGCCGGGCACCACTGTAAGGGCTCCACATCTTCCAGCACTGGCTGCTGAAGAAGTTCTGTGAGGGAGGCAATGTCTTCACGCTCGTCACAGCCCACGGACGGCTCTCGCCTCACAGCGTGTGGTCTTACTGCACGGTGGCTCTCACGTCCAGGGCACGCAGGGCCCCTAGATGAGCCTTTCAGCCCTGCCGGCTGACCTTCACCCAGCTTCCTAATGACTCGGATCGTCCGTTTCCCTGGTTCTGGAGTGGGAATGACGACAACTACCTGGTGAGCAAGTTTTCTTGCGTTTGTTTGTCCTTAGAAAGAATAGGACAGTCTGAAGATAATTTACGGTGAGTCAAAGGGCCAAATGTATGTTGCTGTGTGTCAGGAGGGACCTGGGTGTTGGCTCGGCGAGTGAAGACGGACGATGTCGCTCCGTGGCCGTATCTCTGGACGTGAACAAAAGAACCCACTCAGCTTTCTAGAGAGATCTGGAGGGTTTTAGAGCAATAAACCCTCAACCATCAGATCAGATCTTCTGAAAGCCGCATCTTTTCTTCGGGAGGTATTTGCTCTCCTCCCCCTGGAATAGACCGCGGTCCAGGAATGCCTGGGATAGTTTCGCTGTCGAAGCTGAGATCCGGGACATCCACAATCGAGTCTCTGGACTCTGTGCTCACTCCCACTGGCTGGAATTTTTTATGGGAGTTCGGACAAAGGCCATTTTGTGGCGACTCCCTCTGCCCCTTGCCCAGAACTGGCTCCGCTGGAATGCACTAATTGCTGTGAACAAAAGCCTGCCTGTGTCCTCCCTGCCCCGTGGCCGGGCATCGATTCTTTATGGTGTTGGCATCAAAACTGCCAGTGTTTCCTCTGGACCGTCTGCTCCCAGAAGAAGGACACAGCCCTGGGTCTCCTGAGCTCCCGGGGACCTGCCTGTGAGGCTGGGGGCTGCAGGCAATGGTGCATCCATTCACCTAGCAGCCTGGAGGGAAGCCTCTTCCACTGGCCACAGGTCCCTTTGACACAGATCACCCTTAATATCTTTATTGTAACAATATCGCTGCTGTTTTATGTGTTTGGCTTTTTGACCGAGAGGCACGTAGGATCTTAGCTCCCTGACTGGAGATCAAACCCAAATCCCCTGCATTGGAAGGAGACGTCTTAACCCCTGGACTGCCAGGGAAGTCCAGATAAGGTCCCTTTGGTCTGTCTGGGCAGGTCTCCCAGAGACGGATTCTATGGGTCCAGTCCAGCGTGGGGAGCCCTCAGCACTTTGCAAAGGTGTTGAGCTCACCGGCTGGGCATTGATTTAAAAAGACACTTGCCATCCAGAGAGGCTGGTAAACAGGAGGCAGAGGAAGGCCGTGCCGAGGGATGGGCTGAACACCTGGAGGAAATCTTCTTGAAAGACTAACGGCACAAAAAAGAGCCGGGAAAGACGGAAGGCAGGTTTTAGAGGCGGGGAGCAGTCAGGACGGCAGAGAAGCCAGAACACAGGGAAGCCCATTGATAGGCCATCATGAGTTGCAGGCGTGTGAAGAAGCCCAGAGTCTTCAGACAGAAACACAGGTTCAAGCAGGAGACCCCGGGGCTCACTGCAGGGCCGGCAGTTGGAAGCCGCCGTTGGAAGGCCAGCTGGGCCGGACAGGCCCCTTTTCCTCCTTCAAGAAGCAATGACTTCTGTCCACGGACTCTGATAGCGAGGCTGATTTTTATGTTATAGAATAAACAGATGAAAAGAGTGAGACGAAAGGTACAAGATCCAAGAACCAGAAACTCCAAAGACCACATTCTGTTTGAGAAGACACAGAGACCCTTGAAAGGCTGCAGGCCTAGATCCTTTCCTGGCCAAGTTGTACCAAGAAAGGTATGAGCTAGAAAAGCCTGCCTGTGTCCTCCTGCCCCGTGGCCGGGCATCGATTCTTTATGGTGTTGGCATCAAAACTGCCAGTGTTTCCTCTGGACCGTCTGCTCCCAGAAGAAGGACACAGCCCTGGGTCTCCTGAGCTCCCGGGGACCTGCCTGTGAGGCTGGGGGCTGCAGGCAATGGTGCATCCATTCACCTAGCAGCCTGGAGGGAAGCCTCTTCCACTGGCCACAGGTCCCTTTGACACAGATCACCCTTAATATCTTTATTGTAACAATATCGCTGCTGTTTTATGTGTTTGGCTTTTTGACCGAGAGGCACGTAGGATCTTAGCTCCCTGACTGGAGATCAAACCCAAATCCCCTGCATTGGAAGGAGACGTCTTAACCCCTGGACTGCCAGGGAAGTCCAGATAAGGTCCCTTTGGTCTGTCTGGGCAGGTCTCCCAGAGACGGATTCTATGGGTCCAGTCCAGCGTGGGGAGCCCTCAGCACTTTGCAAAGGTGTTGAGCTCACCGGCTGGGCATTGATTTAAAAAGACACTTGCCATCCAGAGAGGCTGGTAAACAGGAGGCAGAGGAAGGCCGTGCCGAGGGATGGGCTGAACACCTGGAGGAAATCTTCTTGAAAGACTAACGGCACAAAAAAGAGCCGGGAAAGACGGAAGGCAGGTTTTAGAGGCGGGGAGCAGTCAGGACGGCAGAGAAGCCAGAACACAGGGAAGCCCATTGATAGGCCATCATGAGTTGCAGGCGTGTGAAGAAGCCCAGAGTCTTCAGACAGAAACACAGGTTCAAGCAGGAGACCCCGGGGCTCACTGCAGGGCCGGCAGTTGGAAGCCGCCGTTGGAAGGCCAGCTGGGCCGGACAGGCCCCTTTTCCTCCTTCAAGAAGCAATGACTTCTGTCCACGGACTCTGATAGCGAGGCTGATTTTTATGTTATAGAATAAACAGATGAAAAGAGTGAGACGAAAGGTACAAGATCCAAGAACCAGAAACTCCAAAGACCACATTCTGTTTGAGAAGACACAGAGACCCTTGAAAGGCTGCAAGGCCTAGATCCTTTCCTGGCCAAGTTGTACCAAGAAAGGTATGAGCTAGAAAAAGATAACGCGTGTGTGCTCAGTTGCTTCAGACATGTCCGACTCTTTGCGACCCCCCGGGACTGTAGCCCGCCAGGCTCCTCTGTCCATGAGATTCTCCAGGCAAAAATACAGGAGTGGAGGGGGGTGCCATGCCCTCCTTCAGGGGATCTTCCCAACCCAGGGATCAAACCTGCATCTCCTGTATTACAGGCAGATTCTTAGCCACTGAGCCATTGGGGAAGCCCAGAAAAAGATACAAACCTTCTCAATTTGTACTATGAGCTTAACTTTGAAACTAGACAGAAATAGAAGAAAATAAATGGCCCAATAGAAGATGACAGATTGGGCTTCCGTGGTGGCTCAGCGGTGAAGAGCTCGCCTGCCAATGCAGGAGACACGGGTTTGATCCCTGGTCTGGGAAGATCCCACATGCTATGGAGCAATGAAGCCCATGAGCCACAACTACGGAGCCTGTGCTCTAGAGCCTCGGAGCCGGAGCTGCAACTATGGAGCCCATGTGCTGCAACTACGGAAGCCCGTGAGCCCTAGAGCCCAAGTTCCACAACAAGAGAAGTCACCACAACAAGAAGCCTGCTCACCCCAACTGGAGAGTAGCCCCCACTCCCTGCCACTAGAGAAGAGCCTGTGGCAGCCGTGAACACCCAGAATAGCCATAAATAAATAAATAAATAAATAAATATTTAGAAAAGAATAAAAAGACTTTTTTTTTTTTAAAAAAAAAGATGACAGATTAAACACATGTGTGTATCTTTCCTCTCTTTCCCACCTCCTTGCTCAAGACCACCCAAAGAACATTCTAGGAGGACAAAAGGTATAAAGCTTCCAAGGCCTGGGAAGCCAGACAGGAGCTCCCAGCGGACAAGGGATTTAAATTAGTTTCTTGAAGATGAAAAGCAGATGGGAGAGGGCTTCCCTTGTGGCTCAGTGGGTAAGAACCCGTCTGCCAATGCAGGAGACACAGGTTCGAGGTTCGAGCCCTGATCTGGGAAGATCCCACATACTGCGGAGCAGCTAAACCCACACATCAACAAAGACCCAGCACAGCCAAAAATAAATAAATAAAAGTTAAAAAAAAAAAAAAAAAGCAGATGGGAGAGAGCAAGCGACTTCATGAAGAGGAAGAGGCTGCATTCTGATGTGTGTAGACTGGGAACACTGAAGGGAAACACACTGTGTAACTCCATAAATCCCCCGGCAGGCTCTGTACTCAGAGGCATCGTTTACCAAAGCAAGTCAGAGGCGAGCTGAGCTGGAGACCAGACACGGGAAACACTGTCTCCAGTGGGGGTCTGTCTCCATCAGGGCCCCTGGTCTTCCACGTCCTCCCGTTCCACTCAGAAGACTGCAGGTTTGTCTTCTGATGGATTAAACAGAAGGAGCTCTGGTCTTGGGCATTTCAGGTGCAATATGGGGGAGAGGGGCATGGCATAGGGATAAAAACAGGTGTGGAAGGGACGTCTGGTCCCTCCCCCTCCCTGCCTCCTTCCATCCTCTGTTCCCCGGGAGTCTCCACTGCTATGCCTGCAGTGGGGATTTGGGGACTCCTCCCCAGAGAAGTCTGCCTGGAGGTGGAGGCTACCAGGAGACAAGCTTTATTCACATATGCAGAGCTTCCAGTGTCCTGAGAGCCTCGCTCTGAAACATAAAAAGGAGTCAGGGATCACCGGGCATTTGAGGGAAGGATCCCAAATGAGCAGGGAAAGAAGAAGAAGAAGAAAAAAGACTATGCAAGGCAGAGAAGAAAACTTAAGATAGGGTGCCATTTGATATCTTCAAACAGATACGAGATGGCCCTGGATTCATGCTGGAGTGCTGTTCTCAGAATGAAACAGAAGTCAGGTCACCCTAAAAGGCTCTTGGATATTAAGGGTTTTGGAGCAAACCAGATGGAATAGGAAGTCTGAAGGATATCACTGATGAAATCTTTCACAATTTAAAAGGTAAATGACCAACTAATGGAAAACAGGCGAGAAATGATGGGAACATTAGAGCATCAATTTAAGGGAAATAAAATTATCTAATACCAGTTCCGGAGGAAATGGAAGAGAGAAAATTATCAAATGAATAGTGCAAGAAGATTTTCTGTAAGAGAAGGATGAGACAGTTCACATGGTAACCAGCTAAGTTTCCAGCATCATGACAAATCAAACAACAAACAAGCACAAAGAATGCAAGGTGGGGGCTTCCCTGGTGGTCCAGTGGGTAAGGACACGGCCTTGCAGTGCAAGGGGCGCCGGTTTGATCCCTGGCCTGGGAAGATCCCACGTGCGGCAGAGCGGCTGGACCAATGTGTCCAATCACTGAGCCAGCGCTCTAGAGCACATGCGCCCAGAGCTGATGCTCTGCGATGAGAGAGGCCACTGTGATGGGAGGCCCACACAGGCCAAAGAACAAAGATGGGTGAAAACAGATACGTGAAAGACCAATAGAAGTGGCCCGCCCCCCACCAAAAAAGCTCCTTTAAAAAAATGGAATGCCAGGTGGCTTCCTGGGTGGCTCAGTGGTGAAGAGCCTGTCTGCCAATGCAGGAGCCTTGGGTGTGCGCCCTGATCTGGGAAGATCCCACATGCCATGGATCAACTATGCTGGAAGAGCGGGAACTCTAGGGATGTGGAACTTGGGGGGAACAATTGATCCAGGACTCACAATAAACCCTGATCTCAGTCCTTGAGCCCATCTGCCTTAAGCTGAGAGGAGAGGAGAAAAAAAGGAAAAAACCTTTCTCCCCTTGGTCTAGCTATTTAAAAATAGTTGTCACCTTTCAAGAAGCCCTTGGCCGTTTTCCGGAAGAGCTGGTGAGCCGACCCGCCAGGCTGTGGCTGAGCGGCAGCCACAGGTAATTACATCTCATCCTGCGGTGGTTCTGCTGGGAGATGCTTCCCTTCCAGCCGGAGGAAACAGCCGCCTGGGGCTGCGTAGGTTCCCACACCTGCCCCCAGGGCCCCCCTCTCATTCCTGCAGGGGGTCGCACGGAGGGACCGCTTCACCTGTTCTCACTGAACTTGAGTAAGACTTAGCTGGGAAGGTGGTGTGATCATCCCAGTGCTGCAGATGGGAAACCAGTGAGCATTCCTGCATCCCATAAGCTGTGGACCGTGTGCTTTCGTTTTCAATTGTCTCAAGGTATTTTTTTATTTCCTTCTTGATTTCTTCAGTGATTCCCATGGTTATTGAGTAGTATGTTGTTTAGCTGCCTCGTGTTTGTGACTTTTAGAGTTTATTTCTAATCTCATGGTGTCGCGATCAGAAAACATACTTGAGATGATTTCGAGCTTCTTAAATTTACCAGGGCTCACCTTGTGGCCCAGTGTGGGATCAGTCCTACCGGTGAGGTTTAAGTAGCTTGTTCATCGTCTTGGACCAGAGAGGCAGAAACAAGCCTGCGGAGCGTGACCATCTTATTTGCAATATGTCACGGGCCACATCAGATGAAAAGATTTCGCCCACTGCTTTGCCTCTGCTAGAGCACGCGGCTCCTGGCTGGAGCAGGTACCGGACGGCCGTGGGCATTTGCTGCAGGCGATGCTGTGAGGCAGGGATGCAGGGTGGACGTGAGCAGCGCTTCCCCGACCCTCTCCAGACCAAGGCTCATAGGGGGAAGGAATACGTGTATTCTGCAGTTTGGGTTAAACAGCAAGAGTGGGCCATGGCTGGAAGGCCAGGGGCCTGACCCTGACCTGGCTGTGACGGAGGCATCCTGGTGACTGTGCCGACCCACTGAGAAGGCACCAGGCAGACCTGGTCCCGAGGGAACAGCCGCTGTCACGGCCGGGCCTCGGCAGAGCTGCGTCCCTTCACGGGATGAGCAGTGGATGGTGCCTTCTTCTCCTTTAAGAATCCCCCCATTTTTTTCCCCAGAAAGATAAAGAGAGGGTTATCTGGACAAAATGTGAAATCTGGTATCATTGCTCAAATCCAGGCAAAGTCCTTCTTTGTTATAAAGTTTGCCTGGATTTCCAGGCCCCACCCTGGACTTGCTGAAGCAATCCTCTGGGGATGAGGCTCTGAAATCTGCATTTTAAGAGCTCTCGGGAATTTTGATGTGTCCTGTTCTTCACTTGGGAATGTTCTCACAGAGCATCGGCGTCCCTGTACTGGGGCTCTGGTGAGCTGATTGCCGGCCCGGAGCAGTTAGCATTTTCCCGAGCGTTCCAGGGAGGCGTGGGGTGGGCGGGAGGAGCTGCCGTTGATTCCAGGCGAGCACAGGCTCTGTGTGTCTGCAGGAGAGGGCTGCTCTTCCGTCTTCCACAGGGAGGGTGGTGCTTGGCCTCTCTCTCCCCTGCACCCGACCTGTTACCCCCGAGGACCCTTCGGCCTTCATTTCTGAACAAAGTTGTCTACCCCGAGCTCCTGCCTCTTTTGGGGCCCTAGTGAGCCAGCCTACTGCAGAAGTTCCTTTCTAAATCTAGTCACAGGCAACCCTGAAGCAAGCCCACACCAGGCACCTCAGTTCCCTCTGATCCCCAGAACTCACAGGCTTTCTTGAGCAAAAGGCAGACAAAGACTCGAAAAGCGCCTCCAAGCTAAAGGGCGCAGCAACTCCAGTTTATAGGACTTCCCGGCTGATAGCCTTCCCGTTCCTTCTACTATCTCTCTGCTCCCAGCCTTGGGAGCCTCACCTGGGGAGAGAGGGGGACATAGAGGCAGAGGGGATCCAGCTGCTTCTTCTGCTTCACCCTTAATTCCTTCTGTGGCAAAACCCACCTGCGGCCACCAGGGGACCAGCTCTGTGCCGGTAACCAGACAGCCACCATCTTCCACAGACCAGGCTAAGCCCCTGTGCCCAGACCAGGGCAGAGGGTTTGCCTCGACTCCTTCCTGGAATAGGGAACAGCCGCTGTCACGGCCGGGCCTCGGCAGAGCTGCGTCCCTTCACGGGATGAGCAGTGGATGGTGCCTTCTTCTCCTTTAAGAATCCCCCCATTTTTTTCCCCAGAAAGATAAAGAGAGGGTTATCTGGACAAAATGTGAAATCTGGTATCATTGCTCAAATCCAGGCAAAGTCCTTCTTTGTTATAAAGTTTGCCTGGATTTCCAGGCCCCACCCTGGACTTGCTGAAGCAATCCTCTGGGGATGAGGCTCTGAAATCTGCATTTTAAGAGCTCTCGGGAATTTTGATGTGTCCTGTTCTTCACTTGGGAATGTTCTCACAGAGCATCGGCGTCCCTGTACTGGGGCTCTGGTGAGCTGATTGCCGGCCCGGAGCAGTTAGCATTTTCCCGAGCGTTCCAGGGAGGCGTGGGGTGGGCGGGAGGAGCTGCCGTTGATTCCAGGCGAGCACAGGCTCTGTGTGTCTGCAGGAGAGGGCTGCTCTTCCGTCTTCCACAGGGAGGGTGGTGCTTGGCCTCTCTCTCCCCTGCACCCGACCTGTTACCCCCGAGGACCCTTCGGCCTTCATTTCTGAACAAAGTTGTCTACCCCGAGCTCCTGCCTCTTTTGGGGCCCTAGTGAGCCAGCCTACTGCAGAAGTTCCTTTCTAAATCTAGTCACAGGCAACCCTGAAGCAAGCCCACACCAGGCACCTCAGTTCCCTCTGATCCCCAGAACTCACAGGCTTTCTTGAGCAAAAGGCAGACAAAGACTCGAAAAGCGCCTCCAAGCTAAAGGGCGCAGCAACTCCAGTTTATAGGACTTCCCGGCTGATAGCCTTCCCGTTCCTTCTACTATCTCTCTGCTCCCAGCCTTGGGAGCCTCACCTGGGGAGAGAGGGGGACATAGAGGCAGAGGGGATCCAGCTGCTTCTTCTGCTTCACCCTTAATTCCTTCTGTGGCAAAACCCACCTGCGGCCACCAGGGGACCAGCTCTGTGCCGGTAACCAGACAGCCACCATCTTCCACAGACCAGGCTAAGCCCCTGTGCCCAGACCAGGGCAGAGGGTTTGCCTCGACTCCTTCCTGGAATAGGTTCAAGGACAAACACACACCATCCCATCACCCTCCCGGCCTCCCCCTTGGGCCATGAAGGCAACTTACCTTCCTTTGGCCTCGGGTGTTGGCAAAATTCAGACTCCTGACCCATGTTTAGTTTTCTCCTACCATTTCTATTTCATACATTCTCATACACTTAACTTGTAAAATAGACTGTGATATCCTGTTGCATAATGAAAATGAGCATATGAGTCACTCAGCTGTGTCTGACTCTTTGTGACCCCCGTGGACAGTAGCCCACCAGGTTCCTCTGTCCATGGGATTAGTACTGGCGTGGGTGGCCATCCCCCTCTCCAGGGGCTCTTCCTGACCCAGGGGCTGGGCCGAGGGCTCCCATACTGCAGGCAGGCTCTTCACCATCTGAGCCACCAGGGAAGCCCATGATTACATAACGGATTAAAACATATGAATTAGAAATGAAAACATGGCTGGCTTGACCCGGCGCTGTCTCCTCCAGCACCGCCCCTGCTGGCACGGCTGCAGCTGCAGTGTTGGTGGCGGGACCCCTGGAGGCTCCCTGGGGGTGTCGGGCCGTGTGGGAGGCGACGCAGCACCCTCACCGGGTGTGAGTGACCACTGTGTGTCATGCTTGCACACTCGTCTGCCTCTTCTGGCTTTTCCGTATCGTGCACAGATTTCCTTCCATCTTCACGCCGCGACTGACTGGGACACTCATTTGACCTCACGTTGCTTCTACTGACTCATCACGGCCTCCTCGGTCGTTTTCAGGACCCTTTCCCCGAGAACTCGATGATGAGTGGCCAGGAAGTTGGGTCCACCAGAGGCGATGCCCCGCTCGTGTTGTAGGCTCTTTGAGAAACAGAGACACCTGATTACCTTGAGTCAGGAGGGTTAGAGGAAGGAGACGTGGAGAAATAAGACATCTCATGGAAACTGGGAGACTGGAAACTGGAAAGTCACAGAAGAGGTGATAAGGTTCCAGCGGCATGGTATCTGGAGGCTGCCTGGCAGGCTGAGCCTATGATTCTCAACCAGAGTTTTGCAACATTGAATGTGATGACCTGGCTCCTCTCTGGATGACTCAAGATCAGACTTCCTAAGAGGGCAGACCTGCTCGGACCGGCCCGGTGACACCTCCTGAGCCCGCGAGCCAGACTGAAGACGGGCCGCCTGTGCCTACCTGTGGCCAATCAGCTGTGGCCGGGGGTGCTGGGTGGACCACACGATGTGAATCGTGGCCATTGTCTGCTTGCGTTCCTCTGGAGATTTGTGTGAAAGTGATGGATCAAAAAACGATTCTTTGGAAAAGCTGGTGGAGAAACAAAGCAGTGGGTCTGGAAGAGAGGTCAGGAGAAGCAGGAGTGTGGTAGCAGGAAAGTCCCCGGCTGGCAGGGTGGGCGGTGACTTTGGTTCAATCCCGCAAGGTGAGCTCTGGGGATGGCATGGGTTACATCCAAGTGTTGTCTCAACTGGGGTGTTTCCACTCTTAAACTCGGTCTTTGGTCAAGGGCTGGCTTACTGCATGGATTCCCATCTTTTCTGCTGTAGGCAAGCTAGATTCTGGACATCCTTCTTCAGGGAGTACAGTCGTCTGTCCGGGATGTAGAGTAGAGTCCGCTGTTGGAATGGAAAACCCACCGAGCCCCTGTGCTCAAGAATGGTCAAAGGATCCAAGGTCAGGAGGACTGGAGCACCAACAGCCTCCGAAAGAGCTGCCTGGAGGGGCTTCGTCCCCCCGGCTCTGAGGCCGTGGCTGACACCTTCATCCTCTACGGCCTGACCCTGGCAGCAGGAAGTCCAGCTGGAGACTTAGGGGCAGGCCATCCTAACAGGTGCATTCTGGTTTCTAGTAACCTTGTCCACAGGATGACCTCGGCAGAAGTGTTGGCAGACGCGGAGAGAAATCAGACAAAGGCCAACACCAGGCAGATGACAGACACCACCAAGCAGACTCCGCCTGTTTCCAATTTACAAACAAGCGATAAGCTATTTTCCACCGTATCAACAAAAATAGATTGACTTTCTCATTAAGTCACTGAGAAGTGTTATTTCAAATATCTCATACACATATAGCACATTCATGTATATCCAGCCCCATTTTCATTCCCACACACTCTTCTCGGTCTAAAGAGCTCAGTGGTTTTCTCTGTAACCTGTGGACCGACCTTCCGGGAGGCCCTGGGTGCCGCTGGGCTCTGCCCTTGCCAGAACTCCAGACACTAAATTCCTTTCTGAGGCTTCTCACTGCTCCGGAGCCTGCACCACGGGGGCTTGGCCTGCATCTTGCCAGATGGTAATCCCTTTAAGGATAAGAACAGGGACCCACTTCCAGTGATGTAAACATTTACCAGCTGGTTCTCTTGGAAAAATGTCTATGTATATACGTACATAAGTTTACTATACATGTTGATGATATAAAGGATAGATAGCAGATCATCTATAAATAACCACAACATACATAATACTCTGTAAACTCTGCAAATTCCATATGGTCTATTGATTTTCACAGCACACTTTTATGGATTTTTCTGCCTTCTTTTATCTCTAGCCAATCTTGGAGTTGATGAACAAGAGGAGTCTCTTTCTCTCTCTTTTATTTTTTTCAATTTTGGCCTCTTTTTAATTGTTTGTTTATTTATTTATTTGTTTGTTTTCATCCATCTTTGTTCCCTGGCCCATGTGGGCCTCCCATCGCGGTGGCGTCTGTTGTCGCAGAGCACCGGCTCTGGGCACAGGCGCTCTAGAGCGCTGGCTTGTCATTGGACATATTGGTCCAGCTGCTCTTGGGCACGTGGGATCTTCCCAGGCCAGGGATCGAACCGCGCCTTGCACTGCAAGGTGGTGTCTTTACCCACCGAAACACTAGGGGAGCCCGAGGAGTCTCAATTTGATGGCTGGTTGAGAGTTTCATTTATGTTAATGAGTAAGACAAAACTGAAGATGTATGTTGAAATTCCTTTTAATGATATGAATGGCTTCGTGCTGAATTAAACGTTTGTTTTCAATACTGGGAGAATGCTGCTGCTTTTTATTATTTTTATTTTTTGCTTGTCACAATGTATGGCTACAGATACTAGACATTTTTTCATTTATATTAGAGCGTTTTCTCTGTGATTTTCTCGAGTCTAAACAATCAAGAAAACAATAAATCAATCCTTGATTTATAGCTTTTAATGATTTTCATGGTTTAAAAACTCCCATCGTGGGCAATTCCAATGGATCAATGTGACGTCAGTGACCTTAAAAATGGGAGTGAATATTGTCATTATGTATCGATATTTCTACCTCAGTGATGCAACAGATGAAAATAAACTCAAGAGGGGAATTCCCTGGTGGTCCAGTGGTTAGAATCTGGAGCTTTCAGTGCTGAGGGTCCAGGTTCAATCCTTGGTTGGGGAACTAATATTCTACAAGCTGTGCGGAGCAGCCAAAAAGAAAAAAAAAAAGAAAGAAAGAAAATTAACTGAAGAGGATGAAAAACAGGAAAATGTTGTAAAATAATTAGAAAGCGATGTTTTGAATACTTATTGCCATTGTCCTGATAAATAACCACAACATACATAATACTCTGTAAACTCTGCAAATTCCATATGGTCTATTGATTTTCACAGCACACTTTTATGGATTTTTCTGCCTTCTTTTATCTCTAGCCAATCTTGGAGTTGATGAACAAGAGGAGTCTCTTTCTCTCTCTTTTATTTTTTTCAATTTTGGCCTCTTTTTAATTGTTTGTTTATTTATTTATTTGTTTGTTTTCATCCATCTTTGTTCCCTGGCCCATGTGGGCCTCCCATCGCGGTGGCGTCTGTTGTCGCAGAGCACCGGCTCTGGGCACAGGCGCTCTAGAGCGCTGGCTTGTCATTGGACATATTGGTCCAGCTGCTCTTGGGCACGTGGGATCTTCCCAGGCCAGGGATCGAACCGGCGCCCCTTGCACTGCAAGGTGGTGTCTTTACCCACCGAAACACTAGGGGAGCCCGAGGAGTCTCAATTTGATGGCTGGTTGAGAGTTTCATTTATGTTAATGAGTAAGACAAAACTGAAGATGTATGTTGAAATTCCTTTTAATGATATGAATGGCTTCGTGCTGAATTAAACGTTTGTTTTCAATACTGGGAGAATGCTGCTGCTTTTTATTATTTTTATTTTTTGCTTGTCACAATGTATGGCTACAGATACTAGACATTTTTTCATTTATATTAGAGCGTTTTCTCTGTGATTTTCTCGAGTCTAAACAATCAAGAAAACAATAAATCAATCCTTGATTTATAGCTTTTAATGATTTTCATGGTTTAAAAACTCCCATCGTGGGCAATTCCAATGGATCAATGTGACGTCAGTGACCTTAAAAATGGGAGTGAATATTGTCATTATGTATCGATATTTCTACCTCAGTGATGCAACAGATGAAAATAAACTCAAGAGGGGAATTCCCTGGTGGTCCAGTGGTTAGAATCTGGAGCTTTCAGTGCTGAGGGTCCAGGTTCAATCCTTGGTTGGGGAACTAATATTCTACAAGCTGTGCGGAGCAGCCAAAAAGAAAAAAAAAAAGAAAGAAAGAAAATTAACTGAAGAGGATGAAAAACAGGAAAATGTTGTAAAATAATTAGAAAGCGATGTTTTGAATACTTATTGCCATTGTCCTGATATAATTTATTTAATTGTACATTGATATAATTTAGTTTTTAATGATGATTCTGTAACAATGGGCTTGTAGAATTCCTGCGAACTTACCAGGGCTCTTGGGAGTCAGGGGAAACCAAACTACAGCCAGTTACCCAGTTCACGGCCTTGCCTGCCCAGGGCTAAAACTCTCCGTCAACACATGAGTGACCACGGTGCCATGATTGTCTCGGTCTAGCTCATTCACTAAAATTCATCAACCTCCCCGTGGTAGCTGAGTTCAGAGCTAATTTTTCTTTTCCTTTTTTAAACTTTTTATTTTGTTTTGGGGGTACAGTCAATTAACAAACAATGTGGTAATAGTTTCAGGTGAGCAGCGAAGGAGCTCAGCCACATGTACACGTTTCCATCCTCTCCCAAGCGCCCCTCCCACCCAGGCCGCCACACAACATGGGGCAGAGCTCCCTGCACTCTACCGGAGGTCCTTGTTGGTTACCATTTCCAGTAGAGCGAGTGTGTACATGTCCAGCCCGAGTTCTGTACTATCCCTTCCCCTATCCTTACTCCTGGCAACCATAAGCTCATTTTCAAAGTTTGTGAGTCTCTTCGTTTTGTGAATAAGTTCATTTTATCATTTTTTTTTGAGTCCATGTACAAAGGATGTCATACAGACCTAGAGCGTGTCATACTGAGTGAAGTAAGTCAGAGAAGGAGAGCTTTTGAATGACATTCCTTACGTGTGGAATCTAAAGAGAAATGATACAAAAGCACTTAGTTACTTTGAAGGGAATTTTTCTTAATGGATAAAGGCTCATCTGGATGAAACATGGTGTATTGCTGATAAAAACCAGCTTACTTGGACCCATGAGGCTTTCTCTGCTTGTAACAGTCACATTGAAAAAATGATATAGCCTCTGCAGAATCTTCACCATAATGTTACAAAATGGCCTCAGATCCTAAAATGTCAAGTGTTTCAAGTAGCTTTAATATAGTCCCCCCTCCCCCACCATAGCCTGATGTATAATCCACAACCTAAAATCTACCATTGTATGACTCTTAACAACTTTAAAGGGAAAATTCCACTCCCCCATCAAAGTTTCGTGTTTGTATCTTTGTCTCTTCCTTTAGATGGCATGATCTCCTCATTGAAAATGAGTCATCTCTGTTATTGATGATGATTAATTGATGATGTTGGACTGCCAATAAATATCAGGACCTTCTAAATGGAACTTTGAGATTAAATTTCAGAGACATCCCAGACCACATATGACTTTAGGTCATGGAGATAAACGAACTGTCTAGCCCTCTCTGCTGCTGGGGTGGCTGCTGATTAATACTCTGTAACGCACCTCAGCTGATAACTCCAGTCTGGGTTCCTTATCCCTTGAGTTTTATTCCCTCCAGGGAGACAGGGAGGCATTCCTACTGGCCCTATAGGTGTGGGCGCCATTCTCCTTAGACGGGCTAAGTACTTGTAGCTTTTCCAGAACTACTCATAAGCGCGCATCTGAATTTCGGTCTATTTCCTGGGAAGAGTTTCAGTAGAGCACGTGATCCATGCTCTCCCTTCCTGCCAGTGAAACACCGTTTAGCCCCATTCTGTGGAGGGATACAACAGACGTGGGTGCCAGCAAGTGCCAGCGAGGGAAGCTGGTCCTTCTTCCTCCAAGCACTCTTGCATTCACTCAACAGACACGCAGGGGTAAAGAATCTGTCCACCAGTGCAGGAGACCAGAGAGGCAAGTTGGATCCTTAGATCAGGAAGATCCTCTGGAGAAGGAAATGGCCACCCATTCCAGTATTCCTGTCCGGAGAATCCCATGGCAGGAGGAGCGTGGCCAACAGTAGTCCATGGAGTTGCAAAGAGCTGGACGTGACTGAGCGCTTATACCCCCGACACACACAGAGGCCAAGCTTGAGGGTGGTGCTGAGGACAGAAAGGAGAATATACGAGGACAGTTAGAGCCATTGGATGGGGGGAAAATACAGTGGGCTTTGGGGTCAGCCAGACCTAGGTTAGACTCCAGCTCTAGGGCCTCAAGGCTAACGTCACCTTGGTCAACTTCCTTAACTTGTAAGTCCTTGCCAAAGGGGGATTATAGTATCCGTCTTACAGAGTTATGATGAGGGTGACAGATCCACAACCTAAAATCTACCATTGTATGACTCTTAACAACTTTAAAGGGAAAATTCCACTCCCCCATCAAAGTTTCGTGTTTGTATCTTTGTCTCTTCCTTTAGATGGCATGATCTCCTCATTGAAAATGAGTCATCTCTGTTATTGATGATGATTAATTGATGATGTTGGACTGCCAATAAATATCAGGACCTTCTAAATGGAACTTTGAGATTAAATTTCAGAGACATCCCAGACCACATATGACTTTAGGTCATGGAGATAAACGAACTGTCTAGCCCTCTCTGCTGCTGGGGTGGCTGCTGATTAATACTCTGTAACGCACCTCAGCTGATAACTCCAGTCTGGGTTCCTTATCCCTTGAGTTTTATTCCCTCCAGGGAGACAGGGAGGCATTCCTACTGGCCCTATAGGTGTGGGCGCCATTCTCCTTAGACGGGCTAAGTACTTGTAGCTTTTCCAGAACTACTCATAAGCGCGCATCTGAATTTCGGTCTATTTCCTGGGAAGAGTTTCAGTAGAGCACGTGATCCATGCTCTCCCTTCCTGCCAGTGAAACACCGTTTAGCCCCATTCTGTGGAGGGATACAACAGACGTGGGTGCCAGCAAGTGCCAGCGAGGGAAGCTGGTCCTTCTTCCTCCAAGCACTCTTGCATTCACTCAACAGACACGCAGGGGTAAAGAATCTGTCCACCAGTGCAGGAGACCAGAGAGGCAAGTTGGATCCTTAGATCAGGAAGATCCTCTGGAGAAGGAAATGGCCACCCATTCCAGTATTCCTGTCCGGAGAATCCCATGGCAGGAGGAGCGTGGCCAACAGTAGTCCATGGAGTTGCAAAGAGCTGGACGTGACTGAGCGCTTATACCCCCGACACACACAGAGGCCAAGCTTGAGGGTGGTGCTGAGGACAGAAAGGAGAATATACGAGGACAGTTAGAGCCATTGGATGGGGGGAAAATACAGTGGGCTTTGGGGTCAGCCAGACCTAGGTTAGACTCCAGCTCTAGGGCCTCAAGGCTAACGTCACCTTGGTCAACTTCCTTAACTTGTAAGTCCTTGCCAAAGGGGGATTATAGTATCCGTCTTACAGAGTTATGATGAGGGTGACAGATGATGTCCGTGCAGCTGGCCCAGAGCGAGTGCTTCAAAAACGGCTCCTGTGACTAAGGCTAGAAGAGCATTGCCCCTGCCCTCCCAGGGCACAGTCTGATGGGAGAGGGGTTACGTGAAAACGTATAACGAGAGCGCGGCTCTGGTGGGAATGTGGGGAGTGAGGCCCGTGGAGTCTGTGGTTCTCTACGTGCTCCTAAAGCCACACAAAACTGTGGCCCTGCACGTGCCGCTCAGCCTTTATGACCCAGTTCCTCCCTTGCGAAGCGAGGGAGCTAGAATACGATCTCTAATCTTGATGGAGTCGGTGTACCTTGGCTCTCTGGAATTAGTCCCAACAGGGTGTGTCCTGCAATTTCAAGCCAATGAAAAAATCATTCAATGAAAAAAGCGGATGGAGAAGCACACCCTATAAATAACCTAGTAACACAAGCCAAACACAGCGGTGACAACTGTAATGACCTCCCTGCTGTTTCGATGACGAAATCCTCAAAGAATGCCTCACACACTCATTTAAATTGCCAATAAACCCTCCATAGAGTGCTTTTCTGTAAATATTAGTGTTATATTCTGTATATGAAGTCCATGGGGATCTCATACTCAGTTACAGATTAAGGAACTCACAGCCAAGGAAAGTCCCTCAGAGGGTGATGGCAGCTGGCTCTCCACCTTGAGCCCGTGGACCCTGGCGTGGTTGTGAGATCAGGCAGGAATCCACGGAGAGGCCATGGGCATGTATTTATTTAAGACCATTTATTTAAGGATTGACAAGGCAAGGAAGGGCAGTGTAGGTCAGGAACTCAGAGAAACAGGAAAGCCAAGGGGCTTAATTCAGAGCCAGCCATGGTCGGGGTGGGCTGGAAGGTGGAAAGAAAGGTCCTTGCGGAGGAAGAGAAGTGAAAGATGCTGGAAATACTTCAGATATCTGAGTGGAGAGAGGCAGCGTGCTCCTGTGAGACCTCTCCTTTCTCCCTGGTGGCTCAGACAGTAAAGAAGCTGCCCGCAAGGCGGGAGACTCGGTTCCATCCCTGGGTCAGTAAGATCCCCTGGAGAAGGAAATGGCCACCCACTCCGGTATTCTTGCCTGGAGAGTCCCAGGAACAGAGGAGCCTGGCGGGCCACAGCCCACAGGGTTGCAGAGTCCGGGGCGGCTGAGTGAGTAGCACTTTCTCTAAGGACGAGGGTGTGAGAGAAGGGCGAGGGATGGAGGGTGACGAACAGACCTTCACAGAGATGGAGGCTGCGCTTTCCACTCCCCACGGGTCGTGGGCGGACAGGGGTGAACCGGGAGTGTTAGGACGACGGTCCTTTGTGAGGGAGGGAGAGTCCAGTCAATGGACGTCAAAGGAGCAGCCTCCGATCTCAGACGGAGGAGGAATGGCCCCGATGTCCAGTAACAGCCAGTCTAAAGCAGTGCACCCCTGGGGTCGGAGAGGAAGGCCAGAGGAGCAGACCCTGCTGGTGAGAGTGGAGGCAGTCAGGGGTCCAGGGGTGAAGATGGAGAGGACCATGCGTGGTTTGATGGGGAAGGAGAGCTGGGAAGGGGCTGATAACATCTTCCTTTTTAATTAAAAAATTAAAATACTTTTCTGGCCTCATCGTGTGGCATATAGGATCTCAGTTCCCCTACCGGGGATGGAACCCATGTCCCGCTCCCTCTACTCCCCCCGCTGGAGAAGGGCGGAGTCTAAAGCCCTGGGCCTCCAGGGGCATCCCTGAGCCCTTGGCATGTTTGAGGAGGACTAGTGGACTGAGTGAAGGGAAGCCTCAGGGAGACAGGTGAGGAGGCTGGATGGTTATGGGGCAGAGGGGATGAAATGCACCAGATAAGAAAGTCAGATTCACCTTCAGGGGATCTTCCTGACGCTGGGATCAAACCTGAGTCTCTTGTGTCTCCTGCATTGGCAGGCAGATTCTTTACCCCTGAGCCACTCGGAAGCCCCGATAAAAAGCGCAGCTGAGGGTAACTCTTTCTTAGGCCAGATATAGAAAGAGTTGCTGGTAATAAGGGGTAAAACAGGATGATGGTGGAGAGGCAGCGTGCTCCTGTGAGACCTCTCCTTTCTCCCTGGTGGCTCAGACAGTAAAGAAGCTGCCCGCAAGGCGGGAGACTCGGTTCCATCCCTGGGTCAGTAAGATCCCCTGGAGAAGGAAATGGCCACCCACTCCGGTATTCTTGCCTGGAGAGTCCCAGGAACAGAGGAGCCTGGCGGGCCACAGCCCACAGGGTTGCAGAGTCCGGGGCGGCTGAGTGAGTAGCACTTTCTCTAAGGACGAGGGTGTGAGAAAAGGGGCGAGGGATGGGGGGTGACGAACAGACCTTCACAGAGATGGAGGCTGCGCTTTCCACTCCCCACGGGTCGTGGGCGGACAGGGGTGAACCGGGAGTGTTAGGACGACGGTCCTTTGTGAGGGAGGGAGAGTCCAGTCAATGGACGTCAAAGGAGCAGCCTCCGATCTCAGACGGAGGAGGAATGGCCCCGATGTCCAGTAACAGCCAGTCTAAAGCAGTGCACCCCTGGGGTCGGAGAGGAAGGCCAGAGGAGCAGACCCTGCTGGTGAGAGTGGAGGCAGTCAGGGGTCCAGGGGTGAAGATGGAGAGGACCATGCGTGGTTTGATGGGGAAGGAGAGCTGGGAAGGGGCTGATAACATCTTCCTTTTTAATTAAAAAATTAAAATACTTTTCTGGCCTCATCGTGTGGCATATAGGATCTCAGTTCCCCTACCGGGGATGGAACCCATGTCCCGCTCCCTCTACTCCCCCCGCTGGAGAAGGGCGGAGTCTAAAGCCCTGGGCCTCCAGGGGCATCCCTGAGCCCTTGGCATGTTTGAGGAGGACTAGTGGACTGAGTGAAGGGAAGCCTCAGGGAGACAGGTGAGGAGGCTGGATGGTTATGGGGCAGAGGGGATGAAATGCACCAGATAAGAAAGTCAGATTCACCTTCAGGGGATCTTCCTGACGCTGGGATCAAACCTGAGTCTCTTGTGTCTCCTGCATTGGCAGGCAGATTCTTTACCCCTGAGCCACTCGGAAGCCCCGATAAAAAGCGCAGCTGAGGGTAACTCTTTCTTAGGCCAGATATAGAAAGAGTTGCTGGTAATAAGGGGTAAAACAGGATGATGGTGGCAGGGCCCTGGGAGGGGTCTGGGAGCCGAGACTTTTGTTTGCTCAGTTTTGTGATTATTATAATGAGCGGCTGGGAAATGTGGGGGCCTGTCAGCATCCCGCCCCCTAGAATGGACCACCGATGTCTGCGCAGCTGAGAGGGATCCGAATCAGGTCCACAGCGTAGATGGGGGAATCCCTCACCCTTTCGCCCCTTCACCTGGCCTCCGTGGTTACTAGGCGCGAGAGCGTCCCTGGCAACGGTCACCTGCCCGCAGGTTCTCCCTCCTCCCTCCGGCTCTCCCCACCCACCCTTCCCTCCACCGGCCAATCGGCTGCCGGCGAGCCAGCAGCGGCGGCCGTTGAGTGGTCTGTGGGCGATGACGTCACAGGCGGGCGAGGCGGGGCCAGGGCGGGCCCGGCCCTCCGAGCCTTAACAGGTTGTAGGTGGTTGGGCTGCGACCCCTTCTCCCACCGTCCGCTTCCCCGCCCCTTGCCTGGCACCCCTAACAGGTGAGTGGTCCCATGGGCTCCTGCCTGCCGCTGGGACGACCCCTACAGCGCCCAGAATTCAGACTCCAACGTCTGGCCTCAAAATTCGGGGTGAGGTCTTGGAAACCCTGGAATTCTCACCTCCCCGGCTATCCTTCCAAATAAAACCCATGCAAGCCCACAGGTGCCCTTGCCCAGTCCCCCAAGCCTTCATTATGTACCTTTCTGATGCCTTTCAAGGATGGAGAAGTTATTTCTAAATGCAGGACCAGGGAGGAGGCGTCAGAACCCCAGACCCTAAGTCTTAACACCTGTTAGCAGTGCTGTGCCCCAGCCCTGGTCCTTGTTCTCCCGGCTTCCTGGGCCAGGTCTTCCAAATGCAGCCAAGGGCAGGGCTGGACAACCAGCCCCCTGGCTCGTCAAAGAGCTGCTGAAATTCAGATCACGGCAGGTGTTTGCTTACTGTCTGTGACCTGTCCTGGTTAGCTTTGACTGTGACTGCCCTCACTTGTATTTTCATAGTTTACATCACGTCCGTGTTTTCTCCCCAGATTCTTATGGAGGTGTAGGTAAATAAACATTGTAAAATGGGTAAATTTTTCTTTAGAGGTCCCGGCTAGAAAGGGGGAAATCAGGATGATGGTGGCAGGGCCCTGGGAGGGGTCTGGGAGCCGAGACTTTTGTTTGCTCAGTTTTGTGATTATTATAATGAGCGGCTGGGAAATGTGGGGGCCTGTCAGCATCCCGCCCCCTAGAATGGACCACCGATGTCTGCGCAGCTGAGAGGGATCCGAATCAGGTCCACAGCGTAGATGGGGGAATCCCTCACCCTTTCGCCCCTTCACCTGGCCTCCGTGGTTACTAGGCGCGAGAGCGTCCCTGGCAACGGTCACCTGCCCGCAGGTTCTCCCTCCTCCCTCCGGCTCTCCCCACCCACCCTTCCCTCCACCGGCCAATCGGCTGCCGGCGAGCCAGCAGCGGCGGCCGTTGAGTGGTCTGTGGGCGATGACGTCACAGGCGGGCGAGGCGGGGCCAGGGCGGGCCCGGCCCTCCGAGCCTTAACAGGTTGTAGGTGGTTGGGCTGCGACCCCTTCTCCCACCGTCCGCTTCCCCGCCCCTTGCCTGGCACCCCTAACAGGTGAGTGGTCCCATGGGCTCCTGCCTGCCGCTGGGACGACCCCTACAGCGCCCAGAATTCAGACTCCAACGTCTGGCCTCAAAATTCGGGGTGAGGTCTTGGAAACCCTGGAATTCTCACCTCCCCGGCTATCCTTCCAAATAAAACCCATGCAAGCCCACAGGTGCCCTTGCCCAGTCCCCCAAGCCTTCATTATGTACCTTTCTGATGCCTTTCAAGGATGGAGAAGTTATTTCTAAATGCAGGACCAGGGAGGAGGCGTCAGAACCCCAGACCCTAAGTCTTAACACCTGTTAGCAGTGCTGTGCCCCAGCCCTGGTCCTTGTTCTCCCGGCTTCCTGGGCCAGGTCTTCCAAATGCAGCCAAGGGCAGGGCTGGACAACCAGCCCCCTGGCTCGTCAAAGAGCTGCTGAAATTCAGATCACGGCAGGTGTTTGCTTACTGTCTGTGACCTGTCCTGGTTAGCTTTGACTGTGACTGCCCTCACTTGTATTTTCATAGTTTACATCACGTCCGTGTTTTCTCCCCAGATTCTTATGGAGGTGTAGGTAAATAAACATTGTAAAAATGGGTAAAATTACTCATTTGCTAATTGTGAATAGAAGCAAGCAAATAGTTTGACTCATAGACCAAGTGTTTTGAGGTATGTGATAAGGTATTCTACCTGTTTCTTTTTGAAAGAAAATAGTTCACAAAATAAAGTGTTCAAGCATGCATGTATGCCTTGTTTACGAAACAACAACAACAAACAACTGTTACAGACACGAAAGAGGCCTTGTGTGTGTCCCCTGGAAATTGCATGTTCTTTTCTCCTTCTGCACCTACCAGAATATAGTGTTTATTTATACTCTGCATATTTTCATACTTTTCCTCCATAGGTATTTATCCAGAAACCAATATGGAGTGTCATTTTGGACATTCATAGAGTGGTATCACTCTACGCATGCTTCCGGTCATTGCTTGTAACTGCTGTGTGATAATTCTGGCATGAGTTTACCACAAATTATCTATGTGTGCGTGCTCCTGTCGATGGACTTTTAGGCTCACCTCTTTTAAAAATTACTAGAAACATATTCTTGTACATTCTAATTGTGATGAGTTTCTTTATATATATATATATGTATGTGCGTGTACACACACACACCCACACACACATATTGACTTCCTGTTCATAGAGAGTGTGCTTTTTCCACTGTAGTGGATACTGGCCCATTCATAGTTCTCCAATGTGTAACTGTTCACACCTTTACTATTAATGAAAAGAGTTTCTCATGAAACGTTTATTTTAGAAGAAAGAGATTATTCAACTTTTCCTGCATTCTTGTTTGATATATGCATACAGATAAATTACTTAAACATTGAAATCTGGTATTTCTTCTAAGTCTAGTCCTTATTAATATGTTAGGGGCAGTATTTTATTTCTGTTCCAGTTTGAAACTGGAATCGAATACATATGACCAAAGGAACAGGGGGCTTGCAGGATTGCCCCAGGCCTGTGGTGGCCACTGATCTGAGCGAGGCATGAGATGAGTCATGGAAACTTTCTGTCCTTGTCGAACCTTCTGGAGACGATGATCTGTAGGTTTTTATACATTAAAATATGTATGATCTTAAAGCCTTGCCTAAACTTGTATTTTCATAGTTTACATCACGTCCGTGTTTTCTCCCCAGATTCTTATGGAGGTGTAGGTAAATAAACATTGTAAAATGGGTAAAATTACTCATTTGCTAATTGTGAATAGAAGCAAGCAAATAGTTTGACTCATAGACCAAGTGTTTTGAGGTATGTGATAAGGTATTCTACCTGTTTCTTTTTGAAAGAAAATAGTTCACAAAATAAAGTGTTCAAGCATGCATGTATGCCTTGTTTACGAAACAACAACAACAAACAACTGTTACAGACACGAAAGAGGCCTTGTGTGTGTCCCCTGGAAATTGCATGTTCTTTTCTCCTTCTGCACCTACCAGAATATAGTGTTTATTTATACTCTGCATATTTTCATACTTTTCCTCCATAGGTATTTATCCAGAAACCAATATGGAGTGTCATTTTGGACATTCATAGAGTGGTATCACTCTACGCATGCTTCCGGTCATTGCTTGTAACTGCTGTGTGATAATTCTGGCATGAGTTTACCACAAATTATCTATGTGTGCGTGCTCCTGTCGATGGACTTTTAGGCTCACCTCTTTTAAAAATTACTAGAAACATATTCTTGTACATTCTAATTGTGATGAGTTTCTTTATATATATATATATGTATGTGCGTGTACACACACACACCCACACACACATATTGACTTCCTGTTCATAGAGAGTGTGCTTTTTCCACTGTAGTGGATACTGGCCCATTCATAGTTCTCCAATGTGTAACTGTTCACACCTTTACTATTAATGAAAAGAGTTTCTCATGAAACGTTTATTTTAGAAGAAAGAGATTATTCAACTTTTCCTGCATTCTTGTTTGATATATGCATACAGATAAATTACTTAAACATTGAAATCTGGTATTTCTTCTAAGTCTAGTCCTTATTAATATGTTAGGGGCAGTATTTTATTTCTGTTCCAGTTTGAAACTGGAATCGAATACATATGACCAAAGGAACAGGGGGCTTGCAGGATTGCCCCAGGCCTGTGGTGGCCACTGATCTGAGCGAGGCATGAGATGAGTCATGGAAACTTTCTGTCCTTGTCGAACCTTCTGGAGACGATGATCTGTAGGTTTTTATACATTAAAATATGTATGATCTTAAAGCCTTGCCTAAACATGCTAGTGTATTTCTCCAACTTGAGGCCATATTTTCGGTTTTAAATAGAGCTTTCCAGTACTTACCATCTCAGTGGGATTACTTATATTTTAGCATGTTCATATTTGTAGATGACTATTACAGCATTTTCCTGGTATGTAAATAATTATTGACTGCACCTTCAATGAATACAGTTAGAGACTGTATTAGACGTTGTAACAGGGCTTATATCTTAAAATACCTTTTGGTCATGACTAAAAACAAAACAAAATAAATAAAAAAACAATTGCATGATTTAGGGGATGAATTTTTCCACGACTATTTTCAGCCATCTTCTCAAAGAATCTGTTTAGTTTACTTGTAAATATGAGATATTTATAGTGTCAGTTAATGATCTTAGTATGTGTAGCACATAGCGTCTTAAGAAGAGACTGAGTTAGACTTAGAAAATAAACATTGTGAAAGGCACATCACCCAAGTGAGTGATGGGCTTTTAAAAACTGATTTTATTTCTTAAAACTTTGGTAGAATTTATCATTGACTCCATCTTGGTCACAGGTTTTTCTTTGGAGAAAGGTTTTAAACTACAGATTCAGTTTCTTTAATCTCTATCCATCTATTCAGGTTACTTGTTTCTTCTACAGTCCATGTTGGTTGTTTGTATCTTTAAAGAATTGTGTCTGTTTTCTCTTTGTTGTCAAATTCCTTGGCATAGGTTGTTAGTAATATCACCTTTTTGGCTTTCTAACGTTTGTAAGGTCTTTAGTAGTAATTCCTCTTTAATTTCTGGCAGTAATTAGTCTTCTCCTTTTAAAAATCTTGATCAGTCTTGCAAGAGGTTTATCTATTTTACTGTTAAGTTGTCATTGCTTTCCAAAAATTTGTTCATTTTCTATTTCATTGACTTTTTTTTTTGGCCACTTCTATTGGTCTTTCATCTGTTTTCATCCATCTTTGTTCTTTGGCCTGTGTGGGCCTCCCATCACAGTGGCCTCTGTCGCTGCAGAGCGCCGGCTCTGGGCGCATGCGCTCCAGAGCTCCGGCTCAGTAGTTGGACACATCAGTCCAGCTGCTCCGCGGCACGTGGGATCTTCCCAGGCCAGGGATTGACCCAGCACCCCTTGCACTGCAAGATGGTGTCCCCACCCACTGGACAACCAGGGAAGCCCTATTTCATTGACTTTTTATTAGTTCTTCTACTTTGGGTTTACTTTGCCTTTTTTTTTTTCTCTAGCCATTAAGATGAAAGTGTAGATTATCAATGTTAGCTCTTTCTTATTGTCTAATATAAGCATTTAGAGCTAATAACCTCACTCAAAATAAACTTAGCTGCATTTCATAAATTTGATATGTTCTGTTTTTTATTCTCATTCTGTTCAAAATATTTTCTAATTTCCTGTGTGATTGCTTCATTGACCCAGAGGATACTTACAAGTGTGTTGTTTACTTTCCTACTTTTTGAGGACTTTCCAAATGCCTTTCCACATTGATTTCTAATTTAATTCTGATATGGTCAGAGAACATATCCTGTAGAGTTTTAGTTATGTAGATTACACTCTTGATATTTATTAGAAGTTAAAATTGAGAAATGAAAAATACTGACTCTTTAAAAAATAACCATAACGACCTATTATGTAGTAACAGAAATAACACTTAAGAAACTATGTTTTCTGAAATAAATTTAGTGAAAAGAGTGGAGCGTTTTACATTTTTGGTTAAGTTTTAAAGTTTCTCCTTGTCGCGGGCTCCGCATCACCTTCTGCATTCAGCCTGTCATGGTGTCGCATGGCCTGTCCCTCTGGAACCCTCTAGTTGTTACAGAATATTTTAAATTTTCATTTCCATTTGGTCTTTAGTAGTAATTCCTCTTTAATTTCTGGCAGTAATTAGTCTTCTCCTTTTAAAAATCTTGATCAGTCTTGCAAGAGGTTTATCTATTTTACTGTTAAGTTGTCATTGCTTTCCAAAAATTTGTTCATTTTCTATTTCATTGACTTTTTTTTTTGGCCACTTCTATTGGTCTTTCATCTGTTTTCATCCATCTTTGTTCTTTGGCCTGTGTGGGCCTCCCATCACAGTGGCCTCTGTCGCTGCAGAGCGCCGGCTCTGGGCGCATGCGCTCCAGAGCTCCGGCTCAGTAGTTGGACACATCAGTCCAGCTGCTCCGCGGCACGTGGGATCTTCCCAGGCCAGGGATTGACCCAGCACCCCTTGCACTGCAAGATGGTGTCCCCACCCACTGGACAACCAGGGAAGCCCTATTTCATTGACTTTTTATTAGTTCTTCTACTTTGGGTTTACTTTGCCTTTTTTTTTTTCTCTAGCCATTAAGATGAAAGTGTAGATTATCAATGTTAGCTCTTTCTTATTGTCTAATATAAGCATTTAGAGCTAATAACCTCACTCAAAATAAACTTAGCTGCATTTCATAAATTTGATATGTTCTGTTTTTTATTCTCATTCTGTTCAAAATATTTTCTAATTTCCTGTGTGATTGCTTCATTGACCCAGAGGATACTTACAAGTGTGTTGTTTACTTTCCTACTTTTTGAGGACTTTCCAAATGCCTTTCCACATTGATTTCTAATTTAATTCTGATATGGTCAGAGAACATATCCTGTAGAGTTTTAGTTATGTAGATTACACTCTTGATATTTATTAGAAGTTAAAATTGAGAAATGAAAAATACTGACTCTTTAAAAAATAACCATAACGACCTATTATGTAGTAACAGAAATAACACTTAAGAAACTATGTTTTCTGAAATAAATTTAGTGAAAAGAGTGGAGCGTTTTACATTTTTGGTTAAGTTTTAAAGTTTCTCCTTGTCGCCGGGCTCCCGCATCACCTTCTGCATTCAGCCTGTCATGGTGTCGCATGGCCTGTCCCCTCTGGAACCCTCTAGTGTGTGTTTGTGAGAGAGTAATAGTGAGAGAGGCAAATCGCATCTGGGTATTTCCTATAAAAATAGCTTTGACCTTGCCACCCCAGAAAAGGTCTGAGGAAGCCAATGGGCCTGGGGATCGTATTTTGGGAACCGCTGCTCTGAAGTTTACGGGATGCCTTTTTGACTTCCTGCAGCATATGCTTAAATAACGTCGTTCCATTTAATCGTAAGACCTCTGCAGTAGTGCTCTTCCCTTTCAGCTTTTCCACCACGTGTGCTGTTATTATCATCTGGCTTTAATTTTTTATAATAAACTTCATAATACATTTTTTAAAAATTATTTTTAAACAACCATCTTCTAAAGAAATTTAAAAGTTAGAAAAGATTTTTTCCCTATTACCACACATACTTACCATTTCTGACACTTCATTCCTTTGGGCAGATCCAAGTTTCCATCTGGTATAATCTCCTTTTGCCTGAAGAATTTCCTTTAACGAGTGTCTGAGTGCAGTTTGCTGCTGCCGAATTCTCTCGGCTTTTGCTGTTTTATTAAGAAAGTCTTTTATTTCAGCTTCGTCTTTGAAGGATATTTTCCAAGGAATTTCAAAGGAATTCTAGGATTACGCTTTCCTCCAGCCCTTTAAAGAGATTGTCTTCTCGCTTGCATAGTTTCTGACAAGCACTCTTCACTAATTCTCATTTTTGTTCCTTTCTGCCTTTTTCTCTGACTTTAAGTTTTTCTCTTTATTGTCTCCTGCCGCAGTTTGATGAGGATGAGCCTTGAGGCGGTAGTGGTGGGGAGGTGCAGCGTGTGCACCCCCGTGGGTGTGTGTTTACCCTTCTGGAGGGTGTGGAGGTTCTTAGCCAGAGGGGTGTATCAAATCTGGGAAGCTGGCAGCCATTATTTCCTCAGATATTTTGTCTCCCTCTCTTCATGACATGACACTCCAAGTACGGGATGTTAGACCGCTTGATGGTATACCAGCCCCTTTTCATTTTTTTCCAGTTAATTAAGAACTCTGTGCTTTGGTTTGGTTAGATTTAAGCTCACAGATCTTTGGTTCTCTGGTGACTAATCAGCAATCAACCCACTCCAGTGAAAATACACATTGTGTGTTTTAGCCTTACAGTTCCATTCGGTTCTTTTTCAAGGCATCCATATCTCTGTTGTGTTGTCGTCTTCTTTGAAGTACTTGCGCATACTTTCCTTTATATCACACCTCTGCCATTTGTGTGCCTGCTCCTGTTGACTGACTTTTCTCCTCATTATGGGTCACATTTCTCTGCTTCTTGGCATGTTTGGATGTTTTTGATTGGATGCTGGACATTGTGGTGTTATATGTCTGTTATGTATTTGTTGTCAGACCCTTTACTCGTGGGTCAGTTTCAGTTCTTTGAGGCCTGTATCCAGGTTTTGCTAGAGTCTTTAGTGCCTTCATTCTAGAGCTAGATCAGGCCCATGACCTCTCTGGAGTCTGCATGAACACTCTAGGTGATCACTGACGCTCTCTTCTCTGCCTGGTCTTTCTGCCTCCAGCAGTTCTAAAGCTAACAACACTGCCGTCGTCGTCCTCTGCTAAGGTTTGCGGAGCGTCCCTTGGTGTCTGTACAGTCTGTTACTCAGCAGGGACTCAAGTGGACCCCGACAGAGATTAATGGAGCTCTATTTCTGGATAACTCATTTCATTCCAGAATCCTCCATCACAACTTTCAGCAGCCTTGGCCTTTCCAAATTCCGACCTCCTCCTAAACTCACACATTGAGCTCAGAGCTTCCAGGCTTTGTTTGGTTTTGTTTTGTTTTTCAAAGATTTATTTATTTATTTATTTTGGGCGGGGGTCAGGTTGGGGAGGGAGAGGAGCGGGCGGGCCACTTCTATTGGTCTTTCATTACTCTATCTTCATCCGTCTTTGTTCTTTGGCTCCTGTGGGCCTCCCATCGCGGTGGCGTCTGTCAAGTTGCAGAGTGCCGGCTCTGGGCGCTCTGGCTCGTTAATTGGACACATCAGTCCAGCCGCTCCGCGGCACGTGGGATCTTCCCAGGCCAGGGATCAAACCGGCGCCCCTTGCACTGCAAGGCGGTGTCCTTACCCACTGGACCACCAGGGGAAGCCCTTTGTTTGGTTTTCATCTGTTTTCCTCACAGTCTGGAAATTGCCTCCAGTTGATTAGAAGGCTCACCTTGTTTGCTGCTCTTCTCTCAGGGATCGGAGGCCTGTGCTGCCTGAAAACAGTTATTTCATATATTTTGTCTCGTTTTTTAGATGGAAGACGCCAAGTCTACCTTTAAGTGCTCTACCCTGGTTGAAGGCAGAAATCTATTTTGAGCTAAGTATTTTAAGGGTCATGACATTCTTAATTTTCTTGGCCAGTGTGGGACAAAAAAATTACCAAGATGTTGTCTTTCATTAGGTCTTCCTAAATGACTTGTAGGGCTTCCCAGGTGGCTCGGTGGTAAAGAACCCACCTGACAATGCAGGAGACACAAGAGTCATGGGTTTGATCCCTGGTTCGGGAAGATGGCCTGGAGGAGGAAATGGACCAGGCTGGGGTTTTGGCTATCCAGGTTTTGCTAGAGTCTTTAGTGCCTTCATTCTAGAGCTAGGTCAGGCCCATGACCTCTCTGGAGTCTGCATGAACACTCTAGGTGATCACTGACGCTCTCTTCTCTGCCTGGTCTTTCTGCCTCCAGCAGTTCTAAAGCTAACAACACTGCCGTCGTCGTCCTCTGCTAAGGTTTGCGGAGCGTCCCTTGGTGTCTGTACAGTCTGTTACTCAGCAGGGACTCAAGTGGACCCCGACAGAGATTAATGGAGCTCTATTTCTGGATAACTCATTTCATTCCAGAATCCTCCATCACAACTTTCAGCAGCCTTGGCCTTTCCAAATTCCGACCTCCTCCTAAACTCACACATTGAGCTCAGAGCTTCCAGGCTTTGTTTGGTTTTGTTTTTTTTTTTTAAAGATTTATTTATTTATTTATTTTGGGCGGGGGTCAGGTTGGGGAGGGAGAGGAGCGGGCGGGCCACTTCTATTGGTCTTTCATTACTCTATCTTCATCCGTCTTTGTTCTTTGGCTCCTGTGGGCCTCCCATCGCGGTGGCGTCTGTCAAGTTGCAGAGTGCCGGCTCTGGGCGCTCTGGCTCGGTAATTGGACACATCAGTCCAGCCGCTCCGCGGCACGTGGGATCTTCCCAGGCCAGGGATCAAACCGGCGCCCCTTGCACTGCAAGGCGGTGTCCTTACCCACTGGACCACCAGGGGAAGCCCTTTGTTTGGTTTTCATCTGTTTTCCTCACAGTCTGGAAATTGCCTCCAGTTGATTAGAAGGCTCACCTTGTTTGCTGCTCTTCTCTCAGGGATCGGAGGCCTGTGCTGCCTGAAAACAGTTATTTCATATATTTTGTCTCGTTTTTTAGATGGAAGACGCCAAGTCTACCTTTAAGTGCTCTACCCTGGTTGAAGGCAGAAATCTATTTTGAGCTAAGTATTTTAAGGGTCATGACATTCTTAATTTTCTTGGCCAGTGTGGGACAAAAAAATTACCAAGATGTTGTCTTTCATTAGGTCTTCCTAAATGACTTGTAGGGCTTCCCAGGTGGCTCGGTGGTAAAGAACCCACCTGACAATGCAGGAGACACAAGAGTCATGGGTTTGATCCCTGGTTCGGGAAGATGGCCTGGAGGAGGAAATGGCAACCCACTCCAGTCTTCTTGCCTGGAGAATCCCATGGACAGAGGAGCCTGGCGGGCTGCAGTCCATGGGGTCACAAAGAGCTGGACCCGACTGAGCAGCTGAGCACAGTACTGACTTATAAGAGGGTCTCCTGGAGCTAGAATAAGGAATAAAAATGCAATATTGTTTCTCACATGGAACTTAGTACCATATGTGAGGAGCTCTACATCTGAGAACTTTTCTTTTTTTTGGCCACTTCTATTGTTCTTTCATTTATCGATTTTCATCCATCTTTGTTCTTTGGCCTGTGTGGGCCTCCCATCACGGTGGCCTCTCTCACTGCAGAGCACCGGCCCTGGGCGCATGTGCTCCAGAGCTCTGGCTCGGTAATTGGACACATGGGTCCAGTTGCTCCGTGGTACATGGGATCCTCCCAGGCCAGGGATCAATGCAGCGCCCCTTGCACTGCAAGGTGGTGTCCTTACCTACTGGATCACCAGGGAAGCCCCTGGGAACGTTTTTTGGCCATTTCCATTGGTCTTTTCATTTATTTATTCTCATCCATTTTTGCTCTTTGGCCTGTGTGGGCCTCCCATCACAGTGGCCTCTTTCGTTGCAGAGCACCGGCTCTGGGTGCATGCGCTCCAGAGCTCCGGCGCAGTAGTTGGACACATTGGTTCAGTCACTTCGCGGCACATGGGATCTTCCCAGGCCAGGGATCGAACCAGCGCCCCTTGCATTGCAAATTGGTATCCCTACCCACTGGACCACCAGGGAAGCCCTACATCTGGGAACTTTTTAAACAACTGACTTGATGCTTCATATTCCCGATTCTAAGTTAAACCCCATCTGTAATTCAAAGATATCACTGAATGCTTTTACAAACCACATTGATTTTCTCAATTCAGAAGTCTCCTCTGGTTTGTGAACCTCAGCATTTCACAGATCATCCTCGGGAGCAGATGACTCATGGTTCAATATTTGACAGACAGGGATTGAAATGCCTCAAGGCTCAACATGGTAGATGTCGAGTAAACACATGTCGTGACTCTACACCTGGAATCCACGGTGGAAGAGCCCAGTGTGACACTAGCTTTTAGATTCATTGTTGTCAGCAGTTAAAAATAGTCAAGCAAGAGTGGTCCAACCCTACTCGAAGCTTCTGGCTCAAAGAAAACTGACCAGATGGTTTCTAGATGTGACTTGAGGAAAGGGTTGAAACTAGAAGTTAGCCATGAGGACCCTAAGGTCTGAAGAGACTTTGAATTTGTGTTTCAAAAAGCAGCCTGTTTCACATGGAGATTCGGAATGGCCGGTGGTTATGAAGGTTTTCATTTGTGCCATTGTAACCTAAGCTTGGCCAGTTTAAGGCGTTTGGGGACTGAGGGAGGGGAGAACAGGAAAAAGTCAGGGAGCTTGGGTCACGGGGATACCACCAGTGGGAGTGGGCAGCTGTTTAATCGACATGTGGTCCAAGTGGGTTTTGATTCAGCCTTCTACAAATAGATCACATTGTGGTTTGGGTACCAATGTTGTCAAAACAGTTGTTTAAAGAATCATTGAATGTGTTTTGTTTGTTTGTCTTTTTTTTTTTTTTCTGAGCAGGCTGCAAAATCAGATCAGATTTTATTTTTCCTTTTCAGTAAATGAGTCCATAGACATCAGCCCCCAAGCAGAATGACAATTAGATGCTGAGAAGTATGTCATAGTCTATGGCATCCTTGGCTTTGTGAGCTGACAGTGACCCCAAATTACAGACAATAGAAAACTGTTCAGCTGGGAAAAAGGATGAAGTGGGTCTATATGTTTAACAAGGAGAGAGGTCCCCAATACGTTTATTTTCAAAAATGCATGTTCTGAATGATACATAGAATGATTAATAAGACAATTCAGCTTTTGTATTAAAAAGTTCTGTGCGTATGTATATTAGGGAGATGTATATACATTTAAAAATAGTATCTGTGTTAGTGTGTGAAAGGGGAAAATCTGGGAAGATACAAATATTAATGAACTATTCACAGTCTATACTTAGGAGGAAAGTTTATGTTGATGGGGAAAAATGATATTCATCTTTTACTTGGTATCCTCCTCTGCCCTTGTAATTTTTAAGACTTACATTTATTGAGCATTTAGTCTGTGCCCAGAACTGTGCTAAGTATTCCAAATACTCAGCCTCATCCTCCTCAGTCCTCATGGCCCTGGAGGGGCTGCGTGGCATGTCTGAAGGTGGCAAGTTACCAGGAGAGGAGGATCAAGATACTTCCTCGAGCTGTGTTTGTGTACTTGCCATTGGTAGTCTGATTGCATGTTTATTTGGGAAGACTCATGGGCTGGGCAGAGGCTACCAAACAGCCCCTTGCTGCCGGTACTGCTTATAGCAATCCAAAGTACTCATTTCTATCATTATTCTTGATTTAGAGGTGAGGCACTGAGAGGCTAAAATCATTTTCTCAAGGTCTCACAGCTAGTAAAGAGCCCGGCCAAGATTTGAACCCAGCCCGTTCGAAAGCATAGTTCAGGCTCTTCATTTGAATCTGTTACAAGACAATGTTACTTCTCATAATTTAAAAATGCATTTCAAAAATTCAAATGGACAATCTACAAAAATGTGATCTGAATGCAGTCTAGAGATGAAAAAAAATTCGGGATATGTTATCACTAGTAAAGGTGGACATCAGATGAAAACAAACCTCTAGTTATGTGAGCAGTGCTACTTATGGTCAGCCAGATGTGGTCTTTTATGTGTAAGTTTTCACCAAAGTTAGTTTATGTGACTGTGTTTGCCTCCCCCTGCCCCGTTTTCAACAGGAGAAATTTACAAATAGCATTGGAGTATCATGGAGCTTCCAGGTTCCACCTTAGCGGCAACTTATGCCCACCCTAGACCGACGCCAACCAACTTCCTTCCAGCCATCAGTACCATGGCGTCAAGCTACAGGGACCGCTTCCCCCACTATAATTTGACAAACAGCTTGAGCCTGCCTTGGAGACCAAGCACATACTACAAAGCAGCCTCGAACTGGCCAGCCTTGGACCCGTACTGCACGAGGGCTCAGAAGGTATCTGAGAACACCATGCGTCCCTTCATCTCCAACAGAACCACACTCTTCACCAGGTACACGCCTGACGATTGGTACCGGTCCAACCTAACCAATTATCAAGAGTCCGATACCTCCCGACACAATTCAGAGAGACTAAGGGTGGATACCTCTCGCTTGATCCAAGACAAGTATCAACAAACGAGGAAAACCCAGGCAGACTCCACCCAGAATTTGGGAGAACGAGTCAACGACATCGGGTTTTGGAAGTCTGAGATCACTCATGAGCTGGACGCAATGATTGGAGAGACAAATGAACTAACCGACATTAAGAAGAGACTGGGGAGAGCTTTGACAGAGACCAAGCCCCTCTTCAGGTAAATGTACGACCAGGTTAAGAGGACTATAACCCAGGCCTTCAGCTGTCAGGGTTATTTGTCTATTGAAGTGTATAGAGGCCAAGCCCCTAAAAATAAATCTGTAAGGAGTTTCAGTGATGATAAAACCACTGCTCCTTTTCACCCGTTTTTCAGAATAGCCATTTAAGTAGAAAGAATTTGGGACTTCTTGAGTGGGTCCAGTGGTTAGGACTCTTTGTTTTCACTACTGAGGTCACGAGTTCAATCCGTGGTCAGGGAACTAAGATCTCCACCTGAAAGCCCAGTGGCACAGCCAAAAAAAAAAAAAAAGGTGGAAAATTCTGCACATGAAAGAGGCTAATTAAAGTGACACTTTTAGGACACATAAGATGTTATGGTGAAAATGCCATGTTCCCATTTCTTAAATACGCTGCTTGGTCATGGCTGTCCCTGGTTTAACATAACATCGATGGAGATGGACTGGAAAAGATGGACTGTTCTTGTCGATTGTGTCACAGAATGCCTTCCGTGTGCAGGACATTCTGTAATGAGAACTTACTAGCTCCACCTGGGACCCCGACGCCAACCAACTTCCTTCCAGCCATCAGTACCATGGCGTCAAGCTACAGGGACCGCTTCCCCCACTATAATTTGACAAACAGCTTGAGCCTGCCTTGGAGACCAAGCACATACTACAAAGCAGCCTCGAACTGGCCAGCCTTGGACCCGTACTGCACGAGGGCTCAGAAGGTATCTGAGAACACCATGCGTCCCTTCATCTCCAACAGAACCACACTCTTCACCAGGTACACGCCTGACGATTGGTACCGGTCCAACCTAACCAATTATCAAGAGTCCGATACCTCCCGACACAATTCAGAGAGACTAAGGGTGGATACCTCTCGCTTGATCCAAGACAAGTATCAACAAACGAGGAAAACCCAGGCAGACTCCACCCAGAATTTGGGAGAACGAGTCAACGACATCGGGTTTTGGAAGTCTGAGATCACTCATGAGCTGGACGCAATGATTGGAGAGACAAATGAACTAACCGACATTAAGAAGAGACTGGAGAGAGCTTTGACAGAGACCGAAGCCCCTCTTCAGGTAAATGTACGACCAGGTTAAGAGGACTATAACCCAGGCCTTCAGCTGTCAGGGTTATTTGTCTATTGAAGTGTATAGAGGCCAAGCCCCTAAAAATAAATCTGTAAGGAGTTTCAGTGATGATAAAACCACTGCTCCTTTTCACCCGTTTTTCAGAATAGCCATTTAAGTAGAAAGAATTTGGGACTTCTTGAGTGGGTCCAGTGGTTAGGACTCTTTGTTTTCACTACTGAGGTCACGAGTTCAATCCGTGGTCAGGGAACTAAGATCTCCACCTGAAAGCCCAGTGGCACAGCCAAAAAAAAAAAAAAAGGTGGAAAATTCTGCACATGAAAGAGGCTAATTAAAGTGACACTTTTAGGACACATAAGATGTTATGGTGAAAATGCCATGTTCCCATTTCTTAAATACGCTGCTTGGTCATGGCTGTCCCTGGTTTAACATAACATCGATGGAGATGGACTGGAAAAAGATGGACTGTTCTTGTCGATTGTGTCACAGAATGCCTTCCGTGTGCAGGTTATGATTCCACTTTGGGGCACAGCGAAGTGATCCAATGAGACCTTCTTAGGAGGCAGAATGAGTTTGATTAAACAGAGAAGCGGGATGGAGGTGCAGCCACTTGAGGTCTTGGAGGCAGCCTTTCAGCAGGTTGCTGGCCTCTGCTCAGGCTTCTGAGTGGAGATCTAGTTCCCGCTGACCCTCTGAGTCTGTGATGCTCCCCTGCCTCGACCCTTGCCCTGTCCTCTACCACTGAAGGAAGACATTCTGTCTCTGAAGATGTGCAAACGACAAATTATTAGAGAAGCTGTATGTATGTGGATGGGCAAAGTGAACACCATTTTCCTCCTGGATTGTATGACTCATTTTGCAGGTGATAAACATTTCCAGTAGGTTTTATTTTATGGTGCCTATAGTAGACTAGGGTATCGAGGAGCTGGAAGTCCAGTGGTTTGAGGGGTTTGCTGGAGATGCCCCTCACACTGAAACTTCTCACTGGGCTTCCTCCCCACTAAACACAAATGCACTCAGTTAGACACAGCCACAGGAACCCTGAGACAGGTCCACAGGGCACTAGTGAGATGCTTTTAAACGAACTCATCATGAATTGTTTCTGAGGATCAGAAGCTCTTCCACACTATCTCTGAGCTCCGGATCATTTTGAGGACTTCTGCTCTATTCTACATCCCTCCCTACCTACCATATTAATGAACCCTTTAAAATGATAGACACTTACCTTTACTTGATTCCAGAGGAGGTTTTCTTCCCTTACAATTCCTTTCAGTGATGACTGCTTTCAATGGGATGGGCATAATTTAAATTTCTTTTTGGCAGTTTTGTCCAGATATCTTTGTACTTAGTATAAGAAGGTCCTAATTAAAGGTTTGACACTTTTAGGACACATAAGATGTTATGGTGAAAATGCCATGTTCCCATTTCTTAAATACGCTGCTTGGTCATGGCTGTCCCTGGTTTAACATAACATCGATGGAGATGGACTGGAAAAAGATGGACTGTTCTTGTCGATTGTGTCACAGAATGCCTTCCGTGTGCAGGTTATGATTCCACTTTGGGGCACAGCGAAGTGATCCAATGAGACCTTCTTAGGAGGCAGAATGAGTTTGATTAAACAGAGAAGCGGGATGGAGGTGCAGCCACTTGAGGTCTTGGAGGCAGCCTTTCAGCAGGTTGCTGGCCTCTGCTCAGGCTTCTGAGTGGAGATCTAGTTCCCGCTGACCCTCTGAGTCTGTGATGCTCCCCTGCCTCGACCCCGCCCTGTCCTCTACCACTGAAGGAAGACATTCTGTCTCTGAAGATGTGCAAACGACAAATTATTAGAGAAGCTGTATGTATGTGGATGGGCAAAGTGAACACCATTTTCCTCCTGGATTGTATGACTCATTTTGCAGGTGATAAACATTTCCAGTAGGTTTTATTTTATGGTGCCTATAGTAGACTAGGGTATCGAGGAGCTGGAAGTCCAGTGGTTTGAGGGGTTTGCTGGAGATGCCCCTCACACTGAAACTTCTCACTGGGCTTCCTCCCCACTAAACACAAATGCACTCAGTTAGACACAGCCACAGGAACCCTGAGACAGGTCCACAGGGCACTAGTGAGATGCTTTTAAACGAACTCATCATGAATTGTTTCTGAGGATCAGAAGCTCTTCCACACTATCTCTGAGCTCCGGATCATTTTGAGGACTTCTGCTCTATTCTACATCCCTCCCTACCTACCATATTAATGAACCCTTTAAAATGATAGACACTTACCTTTACTTGATTCCAGAGGAGGTTTTCTTCCCTTACAATTCCTTTCAGTGATGACTGCTTTCAATGGGATGGGCATAATTTAAATTTCTTTTTGGCAGTTTTTTTGTCCAGATATCTTGTGTGTACAATCAGCATAGTATAAGAAGGTCCTAATTAAAATTATGATAGTCACATGAACAGATAACATCTCAAAAGAGGATACCTTAATGGTCAACTGTATGTAAGAAAAAATACTAAAACTCAATGATAAATATATAAGCTAAAAAATGTGTGAGCTAAGTTGTGAAATAAGTTTCTTTGACTCATTCAAATTTGCAAAAATGAAAACTGATAATGTATAGGGTTGGCAAAAATGCAGAAGACAGATAGTTTGTGTATTGCTAGTAGAGTACAGATAGGTAGAAACATCTTGGAAAGTAATTTCGTAATACACATTAAAATGATCAGAGTTTCCTTCAACTCATTAATTTATCTTCTAGTTAAGTATGTATTGGACTACTAAAAAATTAGAGATTCACTTCAAGATTTTGTTCAAAGACATTAAATCCAGATGATGGTGTACTTACTATTATATTTTATACTAAAAAAAAAATTAACATTATACAGTCATCTCAGGTCACGGAATACTCTGAAAAAAAAAAACCAGTATTTTAACATTTACATCATGTTCTTTCATACATAATTTAGTTGTTGGCTACCTAAGCTGTTTTCTATTGGAGTCCTGAACATACTTTGGCTCAGAGACCACTTCAGGTCTACTATTTAATATCAAACCTGAAGGATAATATTATGAGAGCATTGTAACTTCTGTTTTGTTAAAGACAAACAAAATGGTGATAAGAATATGGACAACATTTTTGACAGCTCTCTTTTTTTCTGTTTGATGCATAAAGGTGTATTATTTTTATAATTAAGAAAGCAATAAATGGTACTTAGACAATAACCGCCTGGATTTTTGGCTGCACAAAATGTTTTGTGTCTTTAAATAGTCATCTGTTTATTCCTCATGCTTCTCAGTAGAAAACACTTAGAAATAATGTCTTGACAACTATGATTTGAGTTATTGAGCTATTGTTCTAGATGAAATTGATGCCAAGTCATTTTCTCAGGTGATCCGTGGGGATTAAGGAGACACCATCTGCTTCCTTTTGTCAACTTTCTAAGTTAGTAAATCTTCAAGCTCTTTACCTTTGCACCAGCAGTAGGGATTCTGTTAGTTGTCAGAGTGAGTTTCCTGTTTGGTTTCCAGCAAAATGGCCTGAAAGGTTGGTATTGGGAGCGTCTATTGACTTGTCTTAGAAATAAGCTGTTAGAAGTGAAGTCCCTGATTTTAGTCAGTGTGTGTTAGTGTTTTCCATTATTTCTGTGTCTGCAGGTAGCCCGAGAATGTCTATTCCATCGAGAGAAGAGAATGGGAATTGATCTTGTTCATGATGAAGTGGAGACAGAGCTGCTGACGGTAAACTTGGGGCAAATCCTTCAGTGACGAGAAATTTAGGTGCAAATGTGCGTTTAATATTTAACGCATAGAGACAAAAGTGATGTTACATAGAGACACTTATAAGTCAGGAGTTATGGTATCAGATGTTTATAGTGTTTAGAAGAAATACATTTAATTTTTTGTTGACGTATAGTCGATCTACAATGTTGTATTAGCTTCTGGTGTGTAGTAAAGTGATTCATATACATATGTGTGTGTATAAAGTATACACATGTATATATTCACTTTCATCTTCTTTTCTATTATGATTTATTACAAGATACTGAATATAGCTCCCTGTGCTATACAGTAGGCCTTTGTTGCTTAATTTTGTAGAAATATTTTGTACGGTTATAAAAGTAATAGCTATTTATGGAGGAAATTTGAAAAATGCAGTGAAGAAAGATAAAAATAGATAAAGAAGATAAAAAAGATAAAGATCTCCCAAAGTTCAGTTAGGAACGACCTTCATGTTAGAGTATTTCGGTCTTTGATACTCACACTTAGGTAGACGTCACCTGACCTGAAGCCGCACAGACGTATCTCATGATGAGAATGACAGTGTCTCTGTCAATTTGAACAGTGCCTTTTTTGTTTGGTAAGTGCTCAGTGATGCTTATTCTTAAATGTAGACATAGAAAGGCAGCGTTACTTTTTAAGACAATGTTTTAGAACATTTTTAGGTTCCCAGCTAAGCTGAGGAGAAGGTGCAGAGGTCTCCAAGGGGCTCCTGCCCTCACACAAGCACAGTATTGATAACTGTATGTATTTCTGATTATTTTCCTAGAATACATTTTCAGAATGCAATCGATGTGTCATAGGGTACAGGCACTTGGAGAGCTTTTGACCTGCAGCCAGACTGCCATTTGGAAGCTTATGTCTGATTTGGGGTGCTGCTCCTTCCTCTAGGCTCTCTGCCACCTTCCACCAGTCAAAGACGGTGTTGTTCTCTGTTCTCTGACCTTGCTTCCCAGGCTCTCTCTCACAAGATCTCTGCGGCTCCTTAGGGCTTCAGCCCTCATGTACCTGGTCCTCTCCCCTGTCTCTGTTTGGGTTGGATGCTCTGTTATGCATCCCTCCTGTATCCTCGAGTGCCAGATATATGTATGCTGTATGTTGGTAACTCATGCTTTGGTTCACATTCATGAAGCCTGAAAGTGACCCCAATGCCTTCTGCCTCCCCTTCCTATGGATGGCACTGTTCCTGGTTCTGTGACTCCATCCCAGGGGAATTCTCTGAGACAATATTGGATAGAACCTTGGTGCCACATGGAGAGAAGGTCTGGCTGGGTTCTCACCACCAGTAACGAGACATGCCTTCCCCAAACAGGTTGTGGGACCACCGCAGCCCCCCTCGCAACCACCTGGGTGATGGGTCAACTTCAAGTGACTGTTAAGCACAAATACTGGGAATGCAGATCTCTAAGGAAACACCTCTGCACCCCAGACGCAAGGATAAGTGAGAACCTGAGAATATCATCATCACAAAACACTGTATATAGAAGTGGAGTGCCTGGACCTCCCTTGTGGTCCAGTGGTTAAGATGCCACCCTCCCTCTGCAGGGGAAACAGGTTTGGTCCCTGATTAGGGAACTAAGAGTCTGCAAAACAAAACCCCAAGCAAACAAACAAAAAGAGAGACATGGAGTGAAAAAACCTACCTCCTACAGGTGAGAGTTGCCACCATCCAGATTTCATTTGGGCGTATTGTTTGATTTTTAACATTTAATTGTAGTAGCCTATTCTATCTGTTAAAAGTGTGAGACAGTTTACCTACTTTCCCTAAACTTAAAACTCAGTTAACGTGGTTACATCGAACACCACTCTGCTAGGAGCAGGGTCTTCACAACGAGGTCCCAGAAACGCCTGTGTATCCACGGTGCAGGGTGCAGCTGAGTCAGTACCCTCCCACAGGTGGTCAGCACTCAGGGTTCTCGTGACCTGGCAGGTAGTCCTCAGCTGAGAATAGGTTGGAGCTTGCCAACAAGCTTATGTCTGATTTGGGGTGCTGCTCCTTCCTCTAGGCTCTCTGCCACCTTCCACCAGTCAAAGACGGTGTTGTTCTCTGTTCTCTGACCTTGCTTCCCAGGCTCTCTCTCACAAGATCTCTGCGGCTCCTTAGGGCTTCAGCCCTCATGTACCTGGTCCTCTCCCCTGTCTCTGTTTGGGTTGGATGCTCTGTTATGCATCCCTCCTGTATCCTCGAGTGCCAGATATATGTATGCTGTATGTTGGTAACTCATGCTTTGGTTCACATTCATGAAGCCTGAAAGTGACCCCAATGCCTTCTGCCTCCCCTTCCTATGGATGGCACTGTTCCTGGTTCTGTGACTCCATCCCAGGGGAATTCTCTGAGACAATATTGGATAGAACCTTGGTGCCACATGGAGAGAAGGTCTGGCTGGGTTCTCACCACCAGTAACGAGACATGCCTTCCCCAAACAGGTTGTGGGACCACCGCAGCCCCCCTCGCAACCACCTGGGTGATGGGTCAACTTCAAGTGACTGTTAAGCACAAATACTGGGAATGCAGATCTCTAAGGAAACACCTCTGCACCCCAGACGCAAGGATAAGTGAGAACCTGAGAATATCATCATCACAAAACACTGTATATAGAAGTGGAGTGCCTGGACCTCCCTTGTGGTCCAGTGGTTAAGATGCCACCCTCCCTCTGCAGGGGAAACAGGTTTGGTCCCTGATTAGGGAACTAAGAGTCTGCAAAACAAAACCCCAAGCAAACAAACAAAAAGAGAGACATGGAGTGAAAAAACCTACCTCCTACAGGTGAGAGTTGCCACCATCCAGATTTCATTTGGGCGTATTGTTTGATTTTTAACATTTAATTGTAGTAGCCTATTCTATCTGTTAAAAGTGTGAGACAGTTTACCTACTTTCCCTAAACTTAAAACTCAGTTAACGTGGTTACATCGAACACCACTCTGCTAGGAGCAGGGTCTTCACAACGAGGTCCCAGAAACGCCTGTGTATCCACGGTGCAGGGTGCAGCTGAGTCAGTACCCCTCCCCACAGGTGGTCAGCACTCAGGGTTCTCGTGACCTGGCAGGTAGTCCTCAGCTGAGAATAGGTTGGAGCCCCTATTGTGCAGGAGGATCAAGTTCTATCTAAGTCCCACTCTATGACCCATGTTCCATTCTAAGGCCCACGCCTTATGGAGAGCTTTCCTCCCTGGAGGCACAGAATTATCTACCCCACAGCCTAGAAGGGTAGGTGTCATCTCCCTTAGTTTATAACTTGCCTTTGGTCCCAGCACCTGCACAGTCAGCTTTGGAGCTGGGCTGTCTGACATCAAAGTGTGTCTTTAACCGCTGTCCCACCCAAGACCCAGGAGTGTAAGGTGACAAGGTGGGCATGAGGGTCTTCGCCTGAGTGAGAGGAAGCCAGAGGCCGTGAAGTCTCTCTTCTCCCTCCCCAGTCTTCCACCCCATCCCAAGGCGATAGCTCCCAGGAGGAGAAACACAATGAGATGGTTCGAAAATGTTTTTCCTGCTCAGAGAGAGAGAGAGGTTAATCTGAGGTTCTTCAAATGCGTGGATGCAGCTCCTTGTTCTCGTTCCATCTGAAGCCATGACGTATTCATTCTGACCGCTGCAGGTCTGGGAAACTCAGAGTAGCCCCTGGGACCTTTCATTGGTGGTGGTGGGGGGTCTGCTGTTCCTCCCCAAGTGCAGTATCCAGAGTGGGGGACCCACTTGCCAGGCTCCGAAGGCGGGTCTTGAGTTTCCTGCCATGACCTCTGTCTGCTTCCCTGGATGTTACCTGACAGCTATGGGCCTGATTACACCTGGGCTCGTCTCACTCTTCTGCCCTCTCTCTGTGCCCATCACCTTCTGTAAACCTTCTTCTCACTGCGGTGGAGGGGTAAGGCGTTTGACCTGCATTGGCTTCCGTGGAGTCACCCCCTGGCCAGCCTGTGCATGTGCACAGATCGGTAGGTATGTTGGCACTGGGGACAATTCCAGAAGCTCTCCGTTTCAGGCATTCCCTGTCCCTGTGTAGCCTTCTGCCTCCAACCACGATGTTCACCATATGACAGTATTTAAATTCAAATATAAAGATTAGTGCTGAAGATCTTTTTATAACAAGAGTCTCATTAAATGTGAATTTTTTTCCACTAGCAGTTCCAGGAGTTCCCTCTGTGTGCATTGTGTACACATAGCATAAACGCTCACGGGGATCCTGGGTTTTTTTTTCTTCATGGCCACTTCTATTGGTCTTTCCTTTGTCTATTTTCATCCTTTGTTCTTTGGCCGATCTTGGGTTTTAAGTGGTATTTCCTAAGTAGTATTCTACGTATCCTTTGCCAACACCTCTGTGAGACAGCTACACACACACACACACCCCAAGCCATAGAGAAAGACAAAGACTGAACAGTACTGAAAATTCAAGACAGGCACAACCTATGATGAGAACATATGAGAAGCCCTTGCTGCAGGGGGTGTGGGCATTTAGCTTTTCCTTTATTCCAGTCACTCAGAGGAGCAGAGAATCAGGAGGCTTATCACTGAAATAAGCTCCCAGCATACTATTTTTATGTTCACCAATTAAGCAGTGAAAGAATAAGAGGACTATATAGTTGAGTAATAATTAACAATGGAGTGGAGAGGACTTTAAAATCAAATTAACGAAAGCAGAAGCCCAAAGGGAACGTTTAATAGCTGAACATCAGAAATCCTAAATGTCTGTATCTCAAAAAAAACCAGGCACAAAATATACAGGCAAGGGCCAAATGGGTAAAAATATTTTCATGACACATATGTTGTGTTTATGACATGTGACGGAAAGGATTGAATCTGAAGGATGAGAATATTTATAAATAAGAAAACACAGCCCAAAACGTAGACAAGCAGAGAAACAGGTGGTTCACAAAAGAAGAAAGTCAAACCGTGGACAGACACAGAGTCATAACCACCTGAATCTGAACAACCTCCCTGCTGTGTGGGTGAGGACCCCCTGGCCAGCCTGTGCATGTGCACAGATCGGTAGGTATGTTGGCACTGGGGACAATTCCAGAAGCTCTCCGTTTCAGGCATTCCCTGTCCCTGTGTAGCCTTCTGCCTCCAACCACGATGTTCACCATATGACAGTATTTAAATTCAAATATAAAGATTAGTGCTGAAGATCTTTTTATAACAAGAGTCTCATTAAATGTGAATTTTTTTCCACTAGCAGTTCCAGGAGTTCCCTCTGTGTGCATTGTGTACACATAGCATAAACGCTCACGGGGATCCTGGGTTTTTTTTTCTTCATGGCCACTTCTATTGGTCTTTCCTTTGTCTATTTTCATCCTTTGTTCTTTGGCCGATCTTGGGTTTTAAGTGGTATTTCCTAAGTAGTATTCTACGTATCCTTTGCCAACACCTCTGTGAGACAGCTACACACACACGCACACACCCCAAGCCATAGAGAAAGACAAAGACTGAACAGTACTGAAAATTCAAGACAGGCACAACCTATGATGAGAACATATGAGAAGCCCTTGCTGCAGGGGGTGTGGGCATTTAGCTTTTCCTTTATTCCAGTCACTCAGAGGAGCAGAGAATCAGGAGGCTTATCACTGAAATAAGCTCCCAGCATACTATTTTTATGTTCACCAATTAAGCAGTGAAAGAATAAGAGGACTATATAGTTGAGTAATAATTAACAATGGAGTGGAGAGGACTTTAAAATCAAATTAACGAAAGCAGAAGCCCAAAGGGAACGTTTAATAGCTGAACATCAGAAATCCTAAATGTCTGTATCTCAAAAACAACCAGGCACAAAATATACAGGCAAGGGCCAAATGGGTAAAAAATATTTTCATGACACATATGTTGTGTTTATGACATGTGACGGGAAAGGATTGAATCTGAAGGATGAGAATATTTATAAATAAGAAAAACACAGCCCAAAACGTAGACAAGCAGAGAAACAGGTGGTTCACAAAAGAAGAAAGTCAAACCGTGGACAGACACAGAGTCATAACACCGACCTGCAAGTCTGAACAACCTCCCTGCTGTGTGGGGTGAGGGACCGCCACGTTGACCAAGGCTGAGAGCGATCATCGTGTGCACTGGGTGTGCAAGGGGAGGACATTCACCTCCACTTATTGTCATATTAATAATTGAGGGCAACTTTTTTGAAGAGCACCTTGGCTGCATGTGTCAAAACCTTGAAAAATGGCCTCCCCGCTGGTGGTGTCTAAATAGTTTTGAGGTTGTTCATCGCATTGCTGTTGTATGTCACAGGAAAGTGTTCAGGTTTCATGTTCAACGTACAGTATGATGGTTTGATCATTTTCACTCAAAAAACTGGTGACCGTGGTTCTGTGTACTTCTTAAATGTCTTCTTGGTGCTATTTAGGGTTCTTAGAGTTTTCTAATGTGAATATGAAGTTCAGAGGGAAGTAAATATTTAAACAATCTCTGCTGCAACACATGTAACCATGTGTACCTTCTAGCAGCGTCAAGTGCCACGTGTGTGGCCAGCCACGTGACGTGGATAGGGCGGCCTTTTATACCAGTAGAGGGGCCGGGCCGAGGGCAGAGGCAGGACTAGGGGAGAGCGGGCCTCTCTGGGTGGAGACTGGCCTCTGTCTGGAGCAAAAAGCTGGGTCATTTGGAGGTCACAGGCACTTCCAGATAGGACTGCCTTTTAGGCTGTCCTTCTGTGTCCCAGCATACTATTTTTATGTTCACCAATTAAGCAGTGAAAGAATAAGAGGACTATATAGTTGAGTAATAATTAACAATGGAGTGGAGAGGACTTTAAAATCAAATTAACGAAAGCAGAAGCCCAAAGGGAACGTTTAATAGCTGAACATCAGAAATCCTAAATGTCTGTATCTCAAAAACAACCAGGCACAAAATATACAGGCAAGGGCCAAATGGGTAAAAAATATTTTCATGACACATATGTTGTGTTTATGACATGTGACGGGAAAGGATTGAATCTGAAGGATGAGAATATTTATAAACAAGAAAACACAGCCCAAAACGTAGACAAGCAGAGAAACAGGTGGTTCACAAAAGAAGAAAGTCAAACCGTGGACAGACACAGAGTCATAACACCGACCTGCAAGTCTGAACAACCTCCCTGCTGTGTGGGGTGAGGGACCGCCACGTTGACCAAGGCTGAGAGCGATCATCGTGTGCACTGGGTGTGCAAGGGGAGGACATTCACCTCCACTTATTGTCATATTAATAATTGAGGGCAACTTTTTTGAAGAGCACCTTGGCTGCATGTGTCAAAACCTTGAAAAATGGCCTCCCCGCTGGTGGTGTCTAAATAGTTTTGAGGTTGTTCATCGCATTGCTGTTGTATGTCACAGGAAAGTGTTCAGGTTTCATGTTCAACGTACAGTATGATGGTTTGATCATTTTTCACTCAAAAAACTGGTGACCGTGGTTCTGTGTACTTCTTAAATGTCTTCTTGGTGCTATTTAGGGTTCTTAGAGTTTTCTAATGTGAATATGAAGTTCAGAGGGAAGTAAATATTTAAACAATCTCTGCTGCAACACATGTAACCATGTGTACCTTCTAGCAGCGTCAAGTGCCACGTGTGTGGCCAGCCACGTGACGTGGATAGGGCGGCCTTTTATACCAGTAGAGGGGCCGGGCCGAGGGCAGAGGCAGGACTAGGGGAGAGCGGGCCTCTCTGGGTGGAGACTGGCCTCTGTCTGGAGCAAAAAGCTGGGTCATTTGGAGGTCACAGGCACTTCCAGATAGGACTGCCTTTTAGGCTGTCCTTCTGTGTCCCAGACGTGCTTTTCTTGGAAGAATATTTAGTATGGAAGCCATGCATTAAATTAATTCAGCCCTGTGCATCACTAGATTTTGATGAATTGATCCACTGACTTAATTAAATAAAGGCCAGCAATAAAAGACAAAGAACTCTGTAAAAACTTTAAAAATAAAAAATAACAATTAAAAAAAAAAGGACAAAGAAAACCCCTAAAAATTTACCCCTGTCTTCACTTGTTCCATAACATAATTTCCGTACAGTCCTGTAAAGGGTGAATCTTGGTCGAATATTAAGACAGCAATGTCATAGGGGCATGTAGGTAAATAAGTGGATATCAAATTTTTTCTTATTTTACATCACAATTTTCCCAGTTTTCCTTTATAGGTATTTTATTACATTGTTGACTTTGAACATTATGTTCAATAATTAAAACGTTAATGTGGCTTTTTTTTTTTTTTTCAATCGAGTAGGAAGTTGATATAATTCTGTGTTGTCAAGAAAGGATGAAGCTCTATTTGGACAAGGCCATTGCCCAACTGGCGTAAGAACTTTAACTTCTCTATACAATTAAAAAGCTGTCATGAAACTATACTTCTGTGCCTCCCAGTCAGATTTCTCTTAGCTTCTTCTGTAACATTTCTTACACACGGATACACGTCCATATGCACACACATGTTTTTGTTTAGAGGCCAAGATGAGTCCTTGGAATATGTACTTTACACTTTTATTTAAGAAATGATTTTTGCAATGGTTTAGAAAGGATTTTTGTCCTAACTTCAAGTATGGTTAAGGTTTCTTTTTTTTTTTTTTTTTTTAACATTTATTTATTTATTTATTTATTGAGGGGGTAGGGTGGGGGGGGGTGGGGAGGGAGGGAGGCCGGCGGGCCACTTCTATTGGTCTTTCATTTCTCTATGTTCATCCGTCTTTGTTCTTTGGCTCCTGTGGGCCTCCCATCGCGGTGGCCTCTGTCGTCCCAGAGCACCGGCTCTGGGCGCATGAGCTCCAGGGCTCCGGCTCGGTAATTGGACACATGGGTCCAGCCGCTCCGCGGCACGTGGGATCTTCCCAGGCCAGGGCTCGAACCGGCGCCCCTTGCACTGCAAGGCGGTGTCCTTACCCACTGGACCACCAGGGAAGCCCTGGTTAAGGTTTCTTTTAACTCAAAAGACTTTTATTCTTTGATAAGATATTGACTTGTATGTGTTCAGGTCAACCGATGGAAAAGCCACGAACTGTGGCTCACTTTTAAATGTATTCTCCACTCTTCGTTGAAAACTCAGCCTTGTCTGGTTTCCTGGTAGCCCCGGTACCTGGTCCTTGGTGCTCCGATGACATCACTGTGTTCCCTACGTCCGTGGCATTTCCATGGTTCACCCACCCTCCTCTCTTGTTGCTGTTCCATTGCTAAGTCACGTCTGACTCTGCGACCCCATGGACTGCAGCGCACCAGGCTTCCCAGTCCTCCACTATTTCCTGGAGTTCACTCATCATGCTCATGTCCATTGAGTCGGCGATGCTATCCAACTATCTCATTGTCTGCCACCCTCTTCTCCATTTGCCTTCAATTTTTCCCAGCATCAGGGTCTTTTCCAATGGGTTGACTCTTTGTATCAGGTGGCCAAAGTGTTGGCGAAATATAAATTCTTCTTCTCTTGGCAATAGTAGATGGTAGGCACTTTATGGTGGAGATTGAGGGCAATGAATAATAGTCAAAGGAAGGCTTGAAGCTGTGATAACAACAGTCAACCTAGAAGCAGTACTGACTGAGCCTGCCGGATACACGTCCATATGCACACACATGTTTTTGTTTAGAGGCCAAGATGAGTCCTTGGAATATGTACTTTACACTTTTATTTAAGAAATGATTTTTGCAATGGTTTAGAAAGGATTTTTGTCCTAACTTCAAGTATGGTTAAGGTTTCTTTTTTTTTTTTTTTTTTTAACATTTATTTATTTATTTATTTATTGAGGGGGTAGGGTGGAAGGGGGTGGGAGGGAGGGAGGCCGGCGGGCCACTTCTATTGGTCTTTCATTTCTCTATGTTCATCCGTCTTTGTTCTTTGGCTCCTGTGGGCCTCCCATCGCGGTGGCCTCTGTCGTCCCAGAGCACCGGCTCTGGGCGCATGAGCTCCAGGGCTCCGGCTCGGTAATTGGACACATGGGTCCAGCCGCTCCGCGGCACGTGGGATCTTCCCAGGCCAGGGCTCGAACCGGCGCCCCTTGCACTGCAAGGCGGTGTCCTTACCCACTGGACCACCAGGGAAGCCCTGGTTAAGGTTTCTTTTAACTCAAAAGACTTTTATTCTTTGATAAGATATTGACTTGTATGTGTTCAGGTCAACCGATGGAAAAGCCACGAACTGTGGCTCACTTTTAAATGTATTCTCCACTCTTCGTTGAAAACTCAGCCTTGTCTGGTTTCCTGGTAGCCCCGGTACCTGGTCCTTGGTGCTCCGATGACATCACTGTGTTCCCTACGTCCGTGGCATTTCCATGGTTCACCCACCCTCCTCTCTTGTTGCTGTTCCATTGCTAAGTCACGTCTGACTCTGCGACCCCATGGACTGCAGCGCACCAGGCTTCCCAGTCCTCCACTATTTCCTGGAGTTCACTCATCATGCTCATGTCCATTGAGTCGGCGATGCTATCCAACTATCTCATTGTCTGCCACCCTCTTCTCCATTTGCCTTCAATTTTTCCCAGCATCAGGGTCTTTTCCAATGGGTTGACTCTTTGTATCAGGTGGCCAAAGTGTTGGCGAAATATAAATTCTTCTTCTCTTGGCAATAGTAGATGGTAGGCACTTTATGGTGGAGATTGAGGGCAATGAATAATAGTCAAAGGAAGGCTTGAAGCTGTGATAACAACAGTCAACCTAGAAGCAGTACTGACTGAGCCTGCCGTCTTACAGGACTAGAAGGATCAACCTGCATTTGGTGGCGGCCGCAGAAAGAAGCAGTGCTGAGTGTGTCACACGGAGGGAACGGTCATTCTGCTCTATTGCTGTTGTCAGGGGTCACGGGTGATGCAGCCAAAGGAACAGGTGTTCTGAAGGCGGCGGTTCTTCTCGGTCTGATGACCTTCAGGACGGATGCTGTGAAGGTCAGGCAGGCTCAGATGGCTGACCTCTCTCGCAAGTTGGGATGGGAAGAACTAAGAAATTGGTGATGAGAGCTGAGGATTGGTTGTGGATGGCTGACTACCCATGGCTTTGGTAACTGGACAGTTGGCTTAAGCTATAAATGCAAAGCACAGCAGCTGTGATTTCTGGTGTGTGCTTCTTGGGAATTGCAGAAGCAGCTGAATGTGGTTCCAATGATGGTTCTGTTTTTCTTTTTCTTCCTGATCCAGTTCCTAATCTTCATTTTCTCATAGTCTAAAATCTGCCATTCATCTTCCATATCCTCTGTGCTTTAATATACAGCGGGGAAAGTGCCCACCTCATTTCCTGGATGGTTCCTCCAGGGGCTGTGGAAGCTGGGATCCCTGCCGTGGTTACTGGGCTTGGCCCAGCAGAGGCGATGGGAAGGTCTTTCAACTCCACTTGTCTTGGGAGGAAGAAACAATGAGACCAGCTGGGATCTCAGCTGAGGACGGAATCCTGTTCGAAACCAGCCGGGCAGCCTACATCTCTCCCATCCTGGGCTCCGAGGCAGTGGATGGAGAGAGGACCCTCTTAAGGAGGTTCTGAAGTCAGGTCAGGGGAGGTCAGGGTGGCAGCCCTAGAGAGGAGGGCCGGGGCGCATCTTGGGCCCAGGCCACAGATGAGGAGGATCTTCGAATCCCAGAGACTCACCCCAGTAGCGTGAGCGGAGAGACTGGACTTTGGAAGCAGCCGGAAAGCAGCTCCCTCTCCTGTCATCCTCTGCACACGGTTGCGATTCAGAATTCACAACATGCAGATGACCTGCGTTCTGCTCCCCTCATGTCCACTTTATAAACCACAAAATGAAGAGCTCATCCAGGGAGCTGCCCAGAGCACAGGCCATGCTGAGGGAAGTAGCCAGTTCCATTCCACGCAGGTTTCCCTGTGGGGCTCCTCTGTGCCGAGACCATCCTGGGTTCCAGGAACACAGAAATGATGACGATCGCCCAGGTCTCTGCTTCCTTCGGGCGCTCTCTCTGTGTGAGCGTCTGATTTTAGTCCTGCACTTTCTCCCCAGTGGCAACAACCCCTTTGGTTCCCTCTCTTGAATGTTAAATGGACCCTCCATCATTAGGCGAGATCTTCTGTCTTCTCTGCCTTCCCGCCCACGATCCCACCCACTCACCATCCTGCCCACCTCCACGGAGAAAATCCTGCTGTTCCAGGGGCTCAGCTTTGGCTCTTCCCTTTTCGTCCCTGATGCCTGATCTCTAGGAGGTTCCCTCAGGCCCATCTGCAGAGCATCTCTCCAGGACCTGAGTGTTGCTCGCATTCTTGGCTGACGCCCCGTTGGTCCAAGCCACCACCATCTCTCACCTGGGCAACCGCTCCCGTCTGCTCGTGGGGTCTCTATCCCCTCTCTACCCTGCTCCAGAATGATCCTTTAAGACCCTGAGTCCGGGGGCTCTCATTCCGCTCAGAGGAAAGCCTGACTCCTCCCAGCAGCCACTGAGGTTCGCCTGGCCTGGTTCTCCCTCTGCAAATCTTGGCTCAAGCACCACCTCCTCAAGGAGTCCTTCCCTGACCCTCCTGCTTAAAATCACTCACACTCCTGACCCCCCTTTCCTGCTTTGTTTTCCACGTTATTCTGCTAACTAACCACAGGATCTGCCTGTTCCTTACGGCAACTGCCTGTCACCTTCCGGTGGGATGGAAGCTCCTCTAGGAAGGAGACCTTTGCTTTGAACATTTTGCTTCCTGGGTGCTGAGTAGGCATCTGTTATTACGGCATCTCAGAGCTGACCGAAGGCTCTTCCTTCCAGGAGGCTGGCCACTGGAGCACGAGCCTGGGCGCTGCCCATTCCTGAATTCTTTCCACGTGCTGACTCCTCCCAGGGAGGGTGGTTCTGACCCTTGGTTTCTATCTCCTGGCACACCTCTTAGGCCTGGCGGGGCCACAAACTGAGCTCATTCACAGCTGGAGGGAGGCTGGCTCTGAACCCCTAATAACTTCGCAGGGAACTGCCCTTCAGGAATGGAGGGGACACGGGTTAGGACATAGAAGAGGAGAAGGAAGAAGGAAAGGGAAGCACAGATGTGGACAGACGACTCCAAACTAGTGTCCTGTCTGGGGCGGTTTGTGTGTTAGGAAGATGGGCACCACCCTGGCCGGGGCGGGGCTGCAGATGTCCAGCGCTGTGTGTCCACGCATCTTCTGCCCGTGGAAGGGGCAGTGTGGGCCGGGTTCTCACCACTCACACGTATGGGGATGCTCACGTACGTCTCCTGGGGAAGTTCCTTTTTTTATTTTAACATTTTTTTTTTTAATTATAGGATCATGTCTTTGCAATGTTGTGTTGGTTTCTGCCATCCAGCGACGCATCAGCCAGAGGTGTACATATGTCCCTTCCCTCTTGAGCCCTCCTCCTGCCACCTCCCCCTCCCCACCCCTCTAGGCTGTCACTGACCGCCCCGTGCTCTGCGGCAGGCTTCCCTGGAGCTGTCTAGTTTGCGTCTGGTAGTATATATCACCTACTGGCTGCTGCTCTCCACCCTCGCCGTCCCTTGCTGTGTCCGCAAGTCAGTCTGCGTCTGCATCTCTATCCCTGCCTTGCAAATAGCTTCATCAGGACCATGTTTTCTAGACTTCATATATGCCTTAGTACACAGTATTTGTGTTTCTTTCCGACTTTTCTCTGTACAACAGACTTTTGGTTCAATTACCTCAGTTTAGCTGACTCAGATGTGTTCCTTTTCATGGCTAAGTCATATTTCATTGTCTACATGTACCGCAACTTCTTTATCTGTTCCCCTGTTGATGGACATCTGTTATTACGGCATCTCAGAGCTGACCGAAGGCTCTTCCTTCCAGGAGGCTGGCCACTGGAGCACGAGCCTGGGCGCTGCCCATTCCTGAATTCTTTCCACGTGCTGACTCCTCCCAGGGAGGGTGGTTCTGACCCTTGGTTTCTATCTCCTGGCACACCTCTTAGGCCTGGCGGGGCCACAAACTGAGCTCATTCACAGCTGGAGGGAGGCTGGCTCTGAACCCCTAATAACTTCGCAGGGAACTGCCCTTCAGGAATGGAGGGGACACGGGTTAGGACATAGAAGAGGAGAAGGAAGAAGGAAAGGGAAGCACAGATGTGGACAGACGACTCCAAACTAGTGTCCTGTCTGGGGCGGTTTGTGTGTTAGGAAGATGGGCACCACCCTGGCCGGGGCGGGGCTGCAGATGTCCAGCGCTGTGTGTCCACGCATCTTCTGCCCGTGGAAGGGGCAGTGTGGGCCGGGTTCTCACCACTCACACGTATGGGGATGCTCACGTACGTCTCCTGGGGAAGTTCCTTTTTTTATTTTAACATTTTTTTTTTTAATTATAGGATCATGTCTTTGCAATGTTGTGTTGGTTTCTGCCATCCAGCGACGCATCAGCCAGAGGTGTACATATGTCCCTTCCCTCTTGAGCCCTCCTCCTGCCACCTCCCCCTCCCCACCCCTCTAGGCTGTCACTGACCGCCCCGTGCTCTGCGGCAGGCTTCCCTGGAGCTGTCTAGTTTGCGTCTGGTAGTATATATCACCTACTGGCTGCTGCTCTCCACCCTCGCCGTCCCTTGCTGTGTCCGCAAGTCAGTCTGCGTCTGCATCTCTATCCCTGCCTTGCAAATAGCTTCATCAGGACCATGTTTTCTAGACTTCATATATGCCTTAGTACACAGTATTTGTGTTTCTTTCCGACTTTTCTCTGTACAACAGACTTTTGGTTCAATTACCTCAGTTTAGCTGACTCAGATGTGTTCCTTTTCATGGCTAAGTCATATTTCATTGTCTACATGTACCGCAACTTCTTTATCTGTTCCCCTGTTGATGGACATCTAGGATGCAGGGGGAGCTCCTTTTAATGGAGAAGCTGGACACTATGTGAGGGAGGGGAGACCTAGAGAGCAGTCATGGGAGGCAGTGGGGGTGGGGGTGATGGTAGGGTGGGGGTAGAGTGGTTCCCCACCCAGAAGGGCAGTCACGCTTCCTCCTGTGACGTTGTTCCCTAAGCCTGAAGCTCTGTCTCTTCTCTGCTTTGTAGGGCCAACAGAGCTGCCCAGCACGAGCTGGAGAAGGACCTGAGTGACAAGCAGGCCGCGTACAGGATCGATGACAAATGCCACCATCTGCGGAACACGTCGGATGGCGTCAGCTACTTCCGCGGAGTGGAGAGGGTGGATGCCACGTAAGTAGGCGTGGGCTGCCTGTGACTTCCCTGTCACTGAATCCACGCTGTCTGCTTTCCGAAGGACGCAGCATACAGGTAAGTCAGAAATCGTGGGAGGCTGCGGAAAGGTAAGACTCACCTGCGAGGGACAGGTCCTCGCTGTGGCCACTTGCATCCTGTGATCTTTTGTAAAAGAATCATTTGTTGCTTGTATTCCTAACTATGAAAATAACACCTGCTTGAGGCAGAAGCCCTAGAAAACACAATTAAGCATAAAGAAAATAAAATGTTACCAGTGGATTGGACGTGCCTGGGATGTGGGGTGTGGGGGGAATGCAAACTGAAAAGCAGCTGAACGTGGGGCAATTTATTTCCACTCTGTCCGACTTACCTGGTTTCTTTGCCAGATGCCTGGGTGCCGTCTGCGGTGGGTGCTCTGGTCTCTGTGAGAGGGGCTGCCTCTCTGCGTCTCGATAGCCCGGTGCTACTTTCTTTGTGTGCATGGGAAGCCCTCTCTTTCTTTGTGTGTGGGCTAATTGCTCAGTCATGTGCCCTGCAATAAAAATGGTTCTATGGCTTTCGCATCTCATCTTTGGAAAACAGTGATGCAGAACATTATATGCAAAGTAGGCAACCAAGGTGAATCTGCTGGTAAAACTAAGGGAGCATACACAGGAACCCTGTCACAACCGAGAGGGCGGGGTCGGGAGGGAGGCGGGAGGGAAGTTCAAGTGGGAGGGGTCATGTGCCTCCCTGTGGCTGATTCGGGTTTATGTCTGGTAGCCAATAACAAAACTCTGTAAAAGTAGAACAAAAATAAATTAAAAAGAATCACCTTGGTTGAGTTGAAGTTCAGCTCAGCGAAGATGCGTCTGGTATCAGTCCATGTTCTGACGAGCTCTGACGAATCCTGTGCTCATGGAACGGGGACCATAGCCGAGATAAAGCTTTCATCACCCTCCAAAGGCTTCCTGTGCTCCTTCCCACACTCACGGCCGCTCGCCCTGTAACGGGGTTCCTGAATGGATTCTCCCCTGTGGGGCTACTCACCCCAAAGCAGCACCCCCTTCCTGTAACAGGACCAGCTGTGTGGACCAGCTTTTGCCATTCAGATGCTTCAGGTGGGAACCGAGTCAGACCCTGGCTCCCACGTGGTCCCAAGAAATGCCTGGCGAAGGCGCAGCATACAGGTAAGTCAGAAATCGTGGGAGGCTGCGGAAAGGTAAGACTCACCTGCGAGGACAGGTCCTCGCTGTGGCCACTTGCATCCTGTGATCTTTTGTAAAAGAATCATTTGTTGCTTGTATTCCTAACTATGAAAATAACACCTGCTTGAGGCAGAAGCCCTAGAAAACACAATTAAGCATAAAGAAAATAAAATGTTACCAGTGGATTGGACGTGCCTGGGATGTGGGGTGTGGGGGGAATGCAAACTGAAAAGCAGCTGAACGTGGGGCAATTTATTTCCACTCTGTCCGACTTACCTGGTTTCTTTGCCAGATGCCTGGGTGCCGTCTGCGGTGGGTGCTCTGGTCTCTGTGAGAGGGGCTGCCTCTCTGCGTCTCGATAGCCCGGTGCTACTTTCTTTGTGTGCATGGGAAGCCCTCTCTTTCTTTGTGTGTGGGCTAATTGCTCAGTCATGTGCCCTGCAATAAAAATGGTTCTATGGCTTTCGCATCTCATCTTTGGAAAACAGTGATGCAGAACATTATATGCAAAGTAGGCAACCAAGGTGAATCTGCTGGTAAAACTAAGGGAGCATACACAGGAACCCTGTCACAACCGAGAGGGCGGGGTCGGGAGGGAGGCGGGAGGGAAGTTCAAGTGGGAGGGGTCATGTGCCTCCCTGTGGCTGATTCGGGTTTATGTCTGGTAGCCAATAACAAAACTCTGTAAAAGTAGAACAAAAATAAATTAAAAAGAATCACCTTGGTTGAGTTGAAGTTCAGCTCAGCGAAGATGCGTCTGGTATCAGTCCATGTTCTGACGAGCTCTGACGAATCCTGTGCTCATGGAACGGGGACCATAGCCGAGATAAAGCTTTCATCACCCTCCAAAGGCTTCCTGTGCTCCTTCCCACACTCACGGCCGCTCGCCCTGTAACGGGGTTCCTGAATGGATTCTCCCCTGTGGGGCTACTCACCCCAAAGCAGCACCCCCTTCCTGTAACAGGACCAGCTGTGTGGACCAGCTTTTGCCATTCAGATGCTTCAGGTGGGAACCGGAGTCAGACCCTGGCTCCCACGTGGTCCCCAAGAAATGCCTCCCGCTTAGCCTGGGCTGCGCAGGGGAGTGTCACACATGGACGGCTGGTACAGCCTGTCTGATGGACACTTCAGAATGTGTCAAGGAAATACTCTTCTACAACGTGGGTTTGCGTTCTCTGTGGATTCCTTTTTAAAACTCCCTTTATGTTGGGACACATTAGGATGGCTCCAGTTTTTCCGGAATTGGCGTCCATATCGCTTCAAAGGAATATCCTCACATATCAATCTTTGGGTTATCTCCTTAGGATCATGTTCTGAGGTGTGCTCGCGCACTCACACTGGATTGACAGCGATTAGCCTGACCCCCGCCCCACAGGGATGTGCAGCCCAAGGGAGCATTCTGGGTTTTCAGCACTGGGGATGTGACGTCCCGCATGGTGACTCTCGTGTTGCATAAGACAGTGTGCGTGACTGACTGTGGTGAGCATGTTGCAATGTATCCATAAATCAAATCGTTACGTTGTATGTTTGAAATGAATATAATGTTATACATCAATTATGACTGGAACTTCTGAGTTGTGCACATTTGGAAGCCTCTGAGTTCACGCGGCTCTCCCCTGGCTGGACCAGTTCTGTGCCTGCACCTGCGGGCAGGGCTTTCCTGGTCGTTGAGACAGCAAAGAATCCACCTGCCAGTGCAGGAGACACAGGCTTGATCCCTGGGTCAGGAAGATCCCCTGGGGAAGGAAATGGCAGCCCGCTCCAGTATTCTTGCCTGGGAAATCCCATGCACAGAGGAGCCTGAGCAGCTGCCATCTATAGGATCTCAGAGACTTGGACACGACTGAGTGACTCACACAGACGCCTGCAGGGATGAGAGAATCTTTTTCTCAGTATGCTCATGGAAAACGATCCTTCTCTCCACTCTCTGCCATTCTGACAAACGGTTATTAGTCTGCTGCTGTCTTCAGTCGTACTTCTCTGATTAGTCCTGAGGTTGAATGTTTTTCCGCAGTGCTCATGGGGCTGGTGAGAGACGCTTTGCTAATGGGTGGACACACTCATAGCCTTCATCGTCTCCCGCCTCTCTTGAAAATAGGTCCTGAGGTTCAGATCCCAGGTGGGAACCGAGTCAGACCCTGGCTCCACGTGGTCCCCAAGAAATGCCTCCCGCTTAGCCTGGGCTGCGCAGGGGAGTGTCACACATGGACGGCTGGTACAGCCTGTCTGATGGACACTTCAGAATGTGTCAAGGAAATACTCTTCTACAACGTGGGTTTGCGTTCTCTGTGGATTCCTTTTTAAAACTCCCTTTATGTTGGGACACATTAGGATGGCTCCAGTTTTTCCGGAATTGGCGTCCATATCGCTTCAAAGGAATATCCTCACATATCAATCTTTGGGTTATCTCCTTAGGATCATGTTCTGAGGTGTGCTCGCGCACTCACACTGGATTGACAGCGATTAGCCTGACCCCCGCCCCACAGGGATGTGCAGCCCAAGGGAGCATTCTGGGTTTTCAGCACTGGGGATGTGACGTCCCGCATGGTGACTCTCGTGTTGCATAAGACAGTGTGCGTGACTGACTGTGGTGAGCATGTTGCAATGTATCCATAAATCAAATCGTTACGTTGTATGTTTGAAATGAATATAATGTTATACATCAATTATGACTGGAACTTCTGAGTTGTGCACATTTGGAAGCCTCTGAGTTCACGCGGCTCTCCCCTGGCTGGACCAGTTCTGTGCCTGCACCTGCGGGCAGGGCTTTCCTGGTCGTTGAGACAGCAAAGAATCCACCTGCCAGTGCAGGAGACACAGGCTTGATCCCTGGGTCAGGAAGATCCCCTGGGGAAGGAAATGGCAGCCCGCTCCAGTATTCTTGCCTGGGAAATCCCATGCACAGAGGAGCCTGAGCAGCTGCCATCTATAGGATCTCAGAGACTTGGACACGACTGAGTGACTCACACAGACGCCTGCAGGGATGAGAGAATCTTTTTCTCAGTATGCTCATGGAAAACGATCCTTCTCTCCACTCTCTGCCATTCTGACAAACGGTTATTAGTCTGCTGCTGTCTTCAGTCGTACTTCTCTGATTAGTCCTGAGGTTGAATGTTTTTCCGCAGTGCTCATGGGGCTGGTGAGAGACGCTTTGCTAATGGGTGGACACACTCATAGCCTTCATCGGTCTCCCCGCCCTCTACATTGGTAGAGAACAATTTATGCTGTGGATTTATGGAGCAAGCAGTGAAACAAGGAGCAATTAAGACAAGTTTAAAAGAAGCTTCACTCTGATGTTTACACTTCATGCAATAAAACCAGGATCGAGGGATTTGGTTTTTTTTTTTTCCTTTCGCAGGATGGATGGTTGCCTGCAGGCCGTCTAGGCTGACTCATCATTGTTTCCTTTGTCTGGATCTACTTCCTTTCTCTTCAGGATCTCAGTGCCGGAGTCCTGGGCCAAATTCACCGACGACAACGTTCTTCGCTCCCAGAGTGAGCGAGCAGCCTCTGGGAAGCTGAAGGACGACATTCAGAACCTCCTGGTGGTGACGGCCAACGAGATGTGGAATCAGTTCAACAAGGGGAACCTGGCTTTCACCAACCGCATCGCTGAGACCGCGGATGCTAAAAAGAAGATTCAGATTCACCTGGCCAAGGTAAGCCTGGTGCTGGGGGACCACGCGGCTGACCTGGGTAGATAGGGTGGGGCCCTGGGACCACAAATCCCCACTGTAAGTCACGTGGTTTCCTGGCCGTACAGATGAAGGAAAATGAAAATCAGCAGCAAGCACGTTGTTGATTTTAGTCAGGTAGCCAGGTGTCAACATGAAACCGGGAGCCAGTGTTTGCGGGAACACAGAGAATGCACTATGTCATGGAAGGCTCCTGCTATTTAACAGTAACGAAAATCCTGTTATTATTATTATTATTATTTTGGACATTTCTATTGGTCTTTCATATCTCTATCTTTGTTCTTTGGCCTTTGTGGGTCTCCCATCGCAGTGGCCTCTCTTATCGCAGAGCACCGGCTCTGGGCTCATGCGCTCCAGAGCTCCGGCTTGGTAGTTGGACACATCGGTCCAGCCACTCCGCGGCATGTGGGATCTTCCCAGGCAAGGGATTGAGCTGGTGCCCCTTGCACTGCAAGGCGGCATCCTTACCCACTGGACCACCAGGGAAGCCCTGAAAATCCTATTATTAACGTTTCATGAATCACTGTATGTAAGCAGGAAGTGAATTTATTATTAGAACCTATGGTCAGGATGTGTTCGGTTAAATTATTTTAGGCCATTTTTTTTCTGGAATACAAAACCAAATGCAGGAAACTCTTAGGTGGTTCAACATGTTTTTGATCTTGACCTTTTTAAAGTCCTTTACATGTTTTACAAGGACAATAAAATGAAGGATTTAGGCAGAACTCGTGGGTTTCAAGATAAACAAGGAGTTCCTATATTGCTTAGTATCGTTCTTGGAGCTCTTACTGTGTCTGCAGACTACGCTGTGTATAGTTTTTGTTTCTCTTTTTAAAAACCTTGCATTGTTGACTGCGTTGCGTTAAGGAGGTACTATTTGATCGAGGGTGCCATACTTTTCCAGGCTGCAAGAATTTACCTTTCCTTCTCATGATGACTTCTTTATAGGCCACAGACATTTGGGCCAGACAACTTCTACATCCAGGGAAGGGCAGAGAGAAGGACGAAATGTAGTTTTTGTTCCAGGAAGCTTCTCTTTGTAGGGGAGGTGTGTGTGACTTGAAAAACCCATGCACAATGAAAAACAAGAGAAGATTACAAATTGTGGTTGCCCGATCGCCAATAAAGAAATTGTTCTGGGGGTTTGGAGGAAGAAGCGGATGTTCAGGTGGGGCAGCATGGTGAACAGAGCCCTGGGGGTGGCCGGCCAGAGGTGGAGTTAGGTCTGTAAATAGCCTGACTGTGGCTGGCACGCACCATGTGTGTCCTGAGAGAAGCCTGGGAAGCCACCTGGAGCCAGACAGTGGACCTCATGGGTGGGGAGGGCTAGGGTGCCCTGGGCCCCTAAAGGAGAATGAGCATTCTGCCATCTAAAGGTGTTTTCAAAGGCGACCTGATCGAGTCCCTTTGTTCAACAAATTTTCATTGGCTTCTGCATTAGTTTGCTGGGACTGCCCTAACAAGGCACTATGGACTGGGTGACTTAAACAACGGAAGTTTTAATTATCTCACAGTCCTGAAGGATGAAGTCTGAAGTCAGGTTGTTGGTATGTCTGCTCAGGCCTCTCTCCTAGATGTGTAGACAGTGCCCTTCTCCCAGCATCGTCACAGGTCTGACCTTAGTCTCTTCTGTTTGTAAGGACACCAGTCAAACTGGAGTAGGACCAACCCTAGTGACCTCGTTTTCACTCCATTACCTCTCCAAGGGCTTCCCAGGTGGGAGGGATTCAGGTTTAGGTAACTGGCTGGGGGCGTTTTAAGGCAAAAAGAATATAAAATTGGGCTTACCAGACTGCAATGCTTCAAGGCAAATCCTGCACTGGCAGGGGAAACCTCTCTGAGATTAGTGAGAAGAGGCAGCAGGAAGATAAAGATTTAAGGGAGCACAAATTTGGGAGGGAAGTGGGTGCCCTCAGTGCTCCTGAGGTCACGTACAAACGCGCTCTAGTCAACATCCAGCAGCCAGTGATCCAGGGGAAAGAGGAGAGGGAGCTCGGGTTTGCAGCATTTGCCCTCTGTGGAGTTTGTGTTCCAGGAAGCTTCTCTTTGTAGGGAGGTGTGTGTGACTTGAAAAACCCATGCACAATGAAAAACAAGAGAAGATTACAAATTGTGGTTGCCCGATCGCCAATAAAGAAATTGTTCTGGGGGTTTGGAGGAAGAAGCGGATGTTCAGGTGGGGCAGCATGGTGAACAGAGCCCTGGGGGTGGCCGGCCAGAGGTGGAGTTAGGTCTGTAAATAGCCTGACTGTGGCTGGCACGCACCATGTGTGTCCTGAGAGAAGCCTGGGAAGCCACCTGGAGCCAGACAGTGGACCTCATGGGTGGGGAGGGCTAGGGTGCCCTGGGCCCCTAAAGGAGAATGAGCATTCTGCCATCTAAAGGTGTTTTCAAAGGCGACCTGATCGAGTCCCTTTGTTCAACAAATTTTCATTGGCTTCTGCATTAGTTTGCTGGGACTGCCCTAACAAGGCACTATGGACTGGGTGACTTAAACAACGGAAGTTTTAATTATCTCACAGTCCTGAAGGATGAAGTCTGAAGTCAGGTTGTTGGTATGTCTGCTCAGGCCTCTCTCCTAGATGTGTAGACAGTGCCCTTCTCCCAGCATCGTCACAGGTCTGACCTTAGTCTCTTCTGTTTGTAAGGACACCAGTCAAACTGGAGTAGGACCAACCCTAGTGACCTCGTTTTCACTCCATTACCTCTCCAAGGGCTTCCCAGGTGGGGAGGGATTCAGGTTTAGGTAACTGGCTGGGGGGGGGGGGCGTTTTTAAGGCAAAAAAGAATATAAAATTGGGCTTACCAGACTGCAATGCTTCAAGGCAAATCCTGCACTGGCAGGGAATCCTCTCTGAGATTAGTGAGAAGAGGCAGCAGGAAGATAAAGATTTAAGGGAGCACAAATTTGGGAGGGAAGTGGGTGCCCTCAGTGCTCCTGAGGTCACGTACAAACGCGCTCTAGTCAACATCCAGCAGCCAGTGATCCAGGGGAAAGAGGAGAGGGAGCTCGGGTTTGCAGCATTTGCCCTCTGTGGAGTTTGTGTTCGCGTGCTGCGTCTCGGGGAGATGCTGTCCAGAGGGTGTGAGCAGGTGCCGAAAAGAGGAGGCCCTCAGAGAAGCCCCAGCCCCAGCAGAGGAGAAGTCTGGGCCCCAGACGCACGGGGTGGGAAGCAGGTTGTCGGGGGCTCGGCACCAAAGCCTCGGACCTTTGCTTCCCTTGGCACAGACTCTGCAAGAGATCTTCCAGACGGAGATGACCATCGAGTCCATCAAGAAGGCCATCGCGGAGAAGTCGGCCTTCCTGAAGGTGGCTCAGACCCGGCTGGACGAGCGGACCAGGAGGCCCAACATAGAGCTGTGCAGAGACATGGCTCAGCTGCGGTGAGCAGGCGGCACCAGGCGAGGAGGACCAGGCTGGAGTCCTGGTGAAGGGGGGGGCTGCTTCCTGGGTCAGCTTGGGCTCCTCTGGGGAAGCCCCCAGCCTGCCTGCAGCTCTGAGCTCCTTACAAAGGCGTGTCCTCCAGCTCGGGACAGGGGGGCACCTTGGGGTGGTCTCAGTGCCGCCTTTGTGGTTGTCGTTCAGTCGTTAAGTCATGTCCCACCTTTTGTGACCCCGTGGACTGTAGCGTGCCAGGATCCTTGTCCCTCCCCATCTCCCGGAGTTTGTCTACGTTCATCATTGAGTCAGTGATGCCGTCCAAGCCTCTCATCCTCTGCTGCCCTCTTCTCCTTTTGCCTTCAAACTCTCCCAGCATCAGGGTCTTTTCCAGCGGGTCAGCTCTCTGCATCGGGGGGGCCGAAGGATTGGAGCTTCAGCTTCAGCGTCAGTCCTTCCATTGACTATTCAGGGTTGATTTCCCTTAGCATTGACTGACTTGATCTCTTTACTGTCCAAGGGACTCTCAAGAGTCTTTCTCAGCACCGTAACTGCAATGCTTCAAGGCAAATCCTGCACTGGCAGAATCCTCTCTGAGATTAGTGAGAAGAGGCAGCAGGAAGATAAAGATTTAAGGGAGCACAAATTTGGGAGGGAAGTGGGTGCCCTCAGTGCTCCTGAGGTCACGTACAAACGCGCTCTAGTCAACATCCAGCAGCCAGTGATCCAGGGGAAAGAGGAGAGGGAGCTCGGGTTTGCAGCATTTGCCCTCTGTGGAGTTTGTGTTCGCGTGCTGCGTCTCGGGGAGATGCTGTCCAGAGGGTGTGAGCAGGTGCCGAAAAGAGGAGGCCCTCAGAGAAGCCCCAGCCCCAGCAGAGGAGAAGTCTGGGCCCCAGACGCACGGGGTGGGAAGCAGGTTGTCGGGGGCTCGGCACCAAAGCCTCGGACCTTTGCTTCCCTTGGCACAGACTCTGCAAGAGATCTTCCAGACGGAGATGACCATCGAGTCCATCAAGAAGGCCATCGCGGAGAAGTCGGCCTTCCTGAAGGTGGCTCAGACCCGGCTGGACGAGCGGACCAGGAGGCCCAACATAGAGCTGTGCAGAGACATGGCTCAGCTGCGGTGAGCAGGCGGCACCAGGCGAGGAGGACCAGGCTGGAGTCCTGGTGAAGGGGGGGGCTGCTTCCTGGGTCAGCTTGGGCTCCTCTGGGGAAGCCCCCAGCCTGCCTGCAGCTCTGAGCTCCTTACAAAGGCGTGTCCTCCAGCTCGGGACAGGGGGGCACCTTGGGGTGGTCTCAGTGCCGCCTTTGTGGTTGTCGTTCAGTCGTTAAGTCATGTCCCACCTTTTGTGACCCCGTGGACTGTAGCGTGCCAGGATCCTTGTCCCTCCCCATCTCCCGGAGTTTGTCTACGTTCATCATTGAGTCAGTGATGCCGTCCAAGCCTCTCATCCTCTGCTGCCCTCTTCTCCTTTTGCCTTCAAACTCTCCCAGCATCAGGGTCTTTTCCAGCGGGTCAGCTCTCTGCATCGGGGGGGCCGAAGGATTGGAGCTTCAGCTTCAGCGTCAGTCCTTCCATTGACTATTCAGGGTTGATTTCCCTTAGCATTGACTGACTTGATCTCTTTACTGTCCAAGGGACTCTCAAGAGTCTTTCTCAGCACCGTAACTGAAAATCATCAATTCTTCAGCGTTCAGCCTTCTTAATGGTCCAGCTCTCACATGCGGACGTGACTGCTGGAAAAACCGTAGCTGTGGCCGGAGCCTTCTTTAAAGTGTCGGCAAGGGGGCTAGTGTTTGCAGTCTGGGATGATAAAATGTTCTCAGGGTGGAAGCTGGTGATGGCTGCTCAGGGCTGTGAATGAACGAATCGCCATGACCTGAAGGGCTAGGAGGATAGATTCTGTGTTATGTATATTTGATCATGATTAAAGAAAAAAGGACATGACGCTACATACAAGAAAAGTGTTAGCAAGCATTTAGCCTCACTCCTCAGGCAGAGGAGGCTCTGGATTCCTGTGTGTCTCCCTGGACTCTCGGGCTCCCTGTCTTGGAAGCAGCTCAGAGGCTGGCTGCTGTGAGCTTCTCAGTCCCCCAGGCTCGTCAGAAGCTTGGGCACCAGCTCCCCTGACCCGTCTGTTTGCTCTCACCGCTGCTCTCTTTGGCCTCTGTGGGCTCTGGTCCTTAAGAGCATCCTCAGGATCCCCTAGACCCCGGCGACGCCTCTCAGCTCATTTCAGTTTGTTCTGTTCTCGGCAGAAGTTGAAAGCAGCTGGTCTTCCCGGGGGCTCAGCGGGAGGGAGTGATGGCGCACAGCATCTGCGGGACACTAGGTGTGTTTGGTTCTCATTGTTTTAACCTGGAAGATTCCTTTTAGATGGGCTCATGTGGACTTGGCCACCCTCACCCCACCCTGGCTCCGGTTCCAGCTTCTCAGTCCCAGCCTCTCCGTCTCTTCCTGGGGGCATCCCGGCTGCTTCGGTCTTGAAGCGCTTGGTGCAGAAGCACGTCCCGTTGATCACAACTGGGGGCGAGGGGGCAGCACTGGAACGTGGGCAGCAGGAGGGGCCTGGGACCTTGTCCACGATAGAGTGCCCTCCTGTCGAGGGATGAAAGGAGCCTGAGCTCGTCCCCAGGAAAGCAGCAGTGGGCTCGTGGGGGAGGAGAGCAGGGCGTCTCTGTGAGGCTGGGAAGGGTGAAGATGATGGAGGTAGTGATGCTGACAATCGCCATGAAAGTGAAAATGCAAATGCTCGTTGCTCAGTCGTGTCCGACTCTGCTACCCCTTGGACTGTCGCCCGCCAGGCTCCTCTCTCCATGGGATTCTGCAGGCAGGAAGACTGCCGTGGGTGGCCATGCCCTTCTCCAGGGGATCTTCCTGACCCAGGGATTGAACCCACATCTCCTGCATTAGCAGGCAGGTTCTTTACCATCTGAGCCACCAGGGAAGCCCACAATCACCACGGCTGTTGTGATTTATTGATCTTATTCTGTGCCGGGCGCCATCCTGCCTCCTCTACCTCCTGCATGATCTTCACTCTGCAAATGAGGAAACGGGGGCTGAGGGGTGTGGCCCGCTGGCACCTGCCGGAAAAGAGGAGACGTAGGGTCTTTGGCTGTCTGCGGCCAAGATCCGTTCAGTCAAGCCAGTGATTTGCTTCTGCTTCTTTCTCACTGGGAGGGGCCTCAGCCGCCCCGCGTCCAGCGCCTGAGCTCCTCTGGCCTCTTGAGGCCCCAGGGAAGGCTCGGCAGAGCACGGGCTGCGGCCGTAAGGAGCAGGTGAACCTGTGGGTCCCGGGAGGAGGGGACGTCTGGCAGAGCCCCCTCCGTGGGCAGCGTGCGTGTTGGCGGCTGGGAGGTGGGCTCCAGACCCCGGGCAGCAGGTCTCCCTGGCAGCTGCATTCCTCCCAGTGGACTGTCGTCCAGGCCCTCGCCGTGGGGAGGTCTCCCGGGCCCCCGGGGCTCCAAGTGGGTTCCGCAGAGCCGCTCCTCCCACACAACCCTTCCCTGAGGACCAGGGCCTCCGCTCGGAGGCGGCAAGTCCACAGTGTCTGCCTGTTCCAGGAACCTGGTCGTGAGTGGGGTCACGTCCATTCGGCCGGTGAGATTAGATCATGAACTGTGGGTCTATGCGAGTATGATTAGGAGAAGCTGAGCGGTAGTTTCACGCTCTGACAGTTTCTACAGATCATCCGAAGCAGAGATGGGAGAGAGAAAGTGTCCAGGCTGACCTCAGACCAACACAGGGCTGCCCTGGGGAGGGCTTTGGGTGGTGGTGGAGTTTGACTTTGCAGCTATGAGGCAGTGAGGCGTTCCCGCCGCCTCTGGGATGCCGCCTCGCTTCCTCTTCGCTCTCCTCCCCGGCGGAACAGAATCTGCTCTTTACTTCCTGTCCACCCTGCACTGTGTCTGTTTCCTTGGCTCCTTTGCTGCCTTGAGGACAAAACCTGCTTTTGTTTCCCTAAAGATTTCTTGTTAAAATATCATTGCCAAAAATACGGTCCTAGAGGAACAGCTGTGGACTGGAGCATGGTCATGGAGGGAGGGGGTTATGTTTCTTCTTCAATCGTGCATTCTGAAAGTGGCCTTCAGCTGTGGGGATGAAGAACGTGTAAGGCCCATGGACGCAGGGGAGTGGGGACGTGGAGACCTGCTGCTTTCCCTTCGAGACGTTGCTTTGCAGTTGAAGTTTTTCTAAACGGGTTCTTTCAAGAGCAATTCTAAACATTCTTGGCATCCTCAGTGGCAGGCCAGTCCAGGCTCTGCTGTGCTTCATCTTGATATTTTTTTCTTCAACCAATGGTAGTTTTATTTGTATTTGAACGCAAACTGTTTTTCAGTTCTGTAATTTCCCCTAGAATGAGTGCTTTCAGCGGAATGGCTCTCTGCCATCTGCCCAAAATAAGGAAACTGAGAGGGGAACGTGGCCTTAGAAGAGGAGGGCAAGCGTAGCTCTAGCTCGTAGTTGAGGAAGGTGGAATACCTCCCCGCTGCCTTCTCACTGCAATTGGAAAACAAGGATGCTCGCTGTCGGCATTCCACGTATTCTGAATTCCTTTTAAGAAAGTGATGCTTTAATGTGTCTCTCTTCAGCAGACCCCTGGCAGATAAATTTTCCGCTAGACTAATGTTTGGCTTGGAGGAATAAAGACTCATAGAGTTCTGCTCCGCCCCTACCTTCGGGTTCAGGATTCCTTTGGAAGCGGTAGAAACAGCCCAGGGAAGGATGCCAGACGAGAAGCAGGCCGGCGTGACTCGAAACAACCCGCGCTCATAAATCCTACCACCAGTCGTGCCCAGCCACTGCTCTGAGGATCTGCTTTTTTTGCTAGTAGCATTGTAAACCCTGAGATCTTCAAGAAAGAAACTTACTTCTAAATCCAACTTGAAGTTAACAACAGCAACAGCAAAATATGCTTTTAACTCGGTTTACAGATGCCAGATTTACTGATTTTAGACCAAAGGAAACTTCGGCACGTCAGCTTAATTCCTGCCCTCCCCCACCGCAGATAAGAAATCAGTTCAGGCTCTGAGGCAGAAGGAGATGTATGATCGTGTGCAGCTCCGCGAGCCTTTTGGGGTGATCTGCGGTGCCCCTGGCCTGGGGCTGCCTGCAGGTGGCGTCTAAATAGCCCCTTTCAACCAACACCTGAGTTCCTTTCCCCATGCGCATGTGGCTCAGTCACTTCAGTCGTGTCCACCTCTCTGCAGCCCTGTGGACAGCAGCCCACCAGGCTCCTCTGTCCACGGGGTTCTCCAGGCAAGAATCTCAGAGTGGGATGCTCTGCCCTCCTCCAGGGGATCTTCCCGATCCGGGGATCGAACCTGGATCTCCTGCACTGCAAGTGGGTTCTTCACCCACTGAGCTGCCTGGGAATCCCAAGGCAAGAGCAAACTCTTTGATAAGAAGCACGGCAGCCTAGCCCTCCCTGGTCCAGCCGCTGTGTCTTCACCGTCAGGCACGGACGGGGCTTCCTCTTGTTCTCGCATAATCGTATACGACACCCGATAACACAAGCAAGAAATCATTTCTTTATCCTTTATGTCAAACTCTTTGTTCACATTCATACATAGGAGAGAGTGAGCGCAGAGGCCAACTTCTCGGCTCTCCGGTTCTGAGAGTGGAGCAGGTGGGGCAGGAAATGGGACCCAGATCCTTATCACGGTTGTGAAGGTTCCTGATTTCCTTCTCATCTTCCTGGATGACTGCGCTGTGTGTAAACACTAAACACACGTGGCCGTGTGCCCGCAGGCGGGGCAGTTCATCCGTCCCCGGGGCTCAGTTTATTGGACTGTAAAATGGAGAAGTTGGGCATGAGGACCTCTCACACTGATCTTCCAGTTGAGATGCTCTGTGAAGCTATAAAATGGACATGGTCTGATGACTTAAACGTGGCCTAAATATTCGATGATCATGAGGTCCTTTTCTAGCTCCAGGCAGGTCCCCGTCCCTGTTTGTTCACTGCTCTCTTTATAGGTTATGGTCATTTCAGTTCCTTTCATGGACCCCAGTCCACTGGTAAATGAACCTCCATGGAAGGAAGACTGGGTTTGAACCACTGGTCACAATTTGATGACCCTGGAGTCGGTCTTTTCAACTGACTTATACTGACCTAAACTCAGGGAGTCAATAACTAAGTTATTATTGTCATTATTATGGTTGCTTTATAACCTGTTTCCTAGTGTTTCTCTTGACCGTGTGGTCATATCCCTTGGATATTATCTGCCAAACCATAGGGTAAAGGAATCTGTGCTTAACTGCTATTCACAAAGAGAAGGAGTGTCTGAAAATACACATAATTGAAGAAATCACAAAGAAAAAGAGAAAGATGTCACCTACTAAAAATCATCTTATGTGTAGCAAATTCAAAGGCCAAAAACAAATTAGGGAAAACATTTGTCACAAATGTAACAGACCACACAGTGTAATAGGCCTAGAACTTAGAGTTCTTTGCAGAAATATAAGATACTTTGTAATACTCCAGTGGAAACTTGAGCAAAGGACCGGGAAAGGCAATTCACAGAAGAAATGCCAATGCCCAGTAGCCATTGAGGAAAGATTCACTGATAATCGAAGAGATGAAAATGAAAACAATATCGACTAAAACAATTTGAGAGGGAGATGCTCTATTTTTATATAGATAAATAAAATCATGCTTTTTTTCCTTTTCTGTGTTGAGGAAAACTGTGCCGTATTTTTCCTTGTCTGCACACTCAGAGCTGCTGCTTGGCTCATGGCTCATGATGCTGATTGCATGCATCGTCATCGTCAGGTCCTCTTAGGTTTTTGACATCTCGTTGTTTACTCTGAACTCTGGGGCGTGCTGGGGCCAGGGGCGTTGTAGTTGGAGAAGTGCCCATTAACCACCCCGCTCCTCCCCGAGGTAACAGGTTGGGCTGAATTCTAGCCACTGAATAAAACTGGATGCCTTCCTCTTGCTGATGATGTAGGTTTTTGTTTTTGTTTTAAACATTTATTTATTTATTTATGGGGCGAGGGGAGGGAGTGGGGGGTGGGCCACCTCCACTGGTCCTTCATCTATCTTTTCATCCATCTTTGTTCTCTGGCCCGTATGGGTCTCCCATCGCGGTGGCCTCTGTTGTCGCAGAGCACCGGCTCTGGGTACATGCGCTCCAGAGCTCCGGCTCGGTAATTGGACACATGGGTCCAGCCGCTCCGCGGCACGTGGGATCTTCCCAGGCCAGGGATCAAGCCGGCGCCCCTTGCACTGCAAGGCGGTGTCCTTACCCACTGGACCGCCAGGGAAGCCGATGTAGATCTTTTTTAACGATGAAGTAAATGTATGAAAATCAAACTGTTTCTGTTTCCCCATTTTTATTATTTAAAACAAAAGAAAAAGTTTACAAATTTGCCCTCTTTTAAAAAGATCTAATGTTCCACATGAGTGTGTGTATCGCCAATGCCAGTGTGGAGACTGGCTGCGTTGCCTTCTGGATTCTGGGCACCGACCCCAGGCGCGGTCCTGCTCTATGTCAGCACTCACAGATGGTTCTCTTCGCCACTTGGCGACGTGAAGTCGTTCTGAGGTTGCTGTGCTGGGTGGGCATTCAGTCACCACGCGCCCCCCGGGTGGAGCTGACGCCCAGCCTGGCCTCTGCTCACTCGCGGGTGCCTCCTCCCCCCGCAGCCTGGTGAGCGAGGTGTACGAGGTGGACAGCACCCTCCAGACCCTGCAGCAGCGCCTGAGGGACGCGGAGGACAGCCTGCAGGCGCTGGCCCACACCAAGGCCACGCTGGAGCACGACCTGGCCGTCAAGGCCAACTCCCTGTACATCGACCAGGAGAAGTGCATGAGCATGCGCCAGAACTTCCCCACCACCCTGCGCCTGGTGGGCTTCTGCTAGGGCCCCTCGCCAGGGCCCGCGTGGGGCTCCCCGAAAAGGTGGGATCGGGGCGCGGCGCCCGCACTGTCACGATGGCTGACCCGGTCACTTATTAAAGGATCGTATTTATAGACACCTACTGGGGTCCTGTCTGGAGAACCCTTTGTTTGCCTCCAAACCTTCATTCTCTATGATTTGCTAGGCTTCTGGGCTAGAGAAATAGGATGTCGTCGACAAGGTAAGAATGCTTCCTGGTGCTAGTCTTGTTATTCTTCGTGTAGCATGAATGGGCTGGAGAGGAGGCGTGAGTTTTCTCTGAGGCCGTGGGACAGAGATCCTGGCAGGTGGGTTTTGAGAGAAGCGGCCTCTGGGAAGGTGGTGGCCGGGATAGTCTGGGCAAAAACAAAGTTGGAAGAACGGAGAGTGATTTGGACAATAGTAAGTAGACCAGTTTGACTGTGTGCCACGAAATAGGGTGTGTGGGAAGAACTAGGATGGGGGGAGGCGCCTGGAAAGGTTGGGTGGAGGGGGCTTCGCCTCCAGGCCCGAGGGTTGGGGAAGCGGCGGGGGACATCTCTGGGAAGGGACGTGGCCTTGTGAAAGCCACGTCTGGGCATGGAGAGTCCAAATGAGAAAGAGGGCCCTGGAGCCAGGAGGGGAGAAACGCAAATCAGGATACAATGCATCACTTGTGAGTGAGCGCAGAGGGCCCAGGGTGACAAGGTGCCGATGATGGATGGACTGGTAAAAGAGACCTGGCTTACATTCTAGGAGGTACCGCCTCCTCTGAGGGCTTGTGTATTTTTTAAAATAACTTTTTCTTATTACAAACGAAAAACATTGGCTGACATCTATTTTGGAAAATAGGGAAAACACACACAGAGAACCACTGAAAATTGCTTATTAACACCCGAAATAATCACCGAAGTTTGTCAGCATATGATGGTCTATGCTCCCAATCCTTTTTCTACTATAATATGTGTACATATAAAACTTATTTACATTTATAGGTAATACACAATGTTTATGTTTATTTACAAATATGTATAACACATAATGCTTATATTTAAATACACACTTAATAACGTCTTTGGGATGACACTACTGATTTATAATTTCATTTTCCTTATTCAAATACTATAAATGGATTCCTGTGTTGTTAGCTGTTTATCCTCAGACTCATTTTTGAAACCTTTGTCTGTAAAAACAGTAAATACCACTCGTGGAAATGTCAGAAAATATAGACAAGGGATAACAGAGTATTTGCCTTCCTCTGTCTGACTTATTTCACTGTTATTGCTTGTGTGTAGGATCTGAAAAATAAACAATGAAATTAATAAGACGGAAACAGACTCACAGAATCAGAGAACAACCTAGTGGTTACAAGTGGGGGAGGGTAGCAGAAGGGATGAGAGAAGAGAGTGGGATGAAGGGCTACAGACTATTTTGCATAAAGTAAACAAGCACAGGGAAACGAAGCCACAATGTTGTAGTAACTTCAAAGGTGTTATAATCTATAAAAATATTGAATCACTATGTTGTACACCTGAAGCTAATATAATATTGTAACTCAACTATACTTTGATAAAAAAAGAGAAAGTACAGATGAGCAAAAGAGGCAAATAAAAGGCTTCAATACTTCTAAGATAACTAGATGCTTCGATATGCATATATTTTATTTCTGTACTTTGGTGCACACTTACCTGTCAGAAATGGAATTCCAAATAAAGTAGTCCTTACAAAGCGCTTATACTGGGGCTCATGCCGTCCCCAGGGCCTTGCTCGACTCAGTTATACTTTTTCCACTTGAAGATGTGCATTCTTTCCTTGTCATTTAATCCTTTTCCACAGCATCATTTTAATGACTTCTTAATAGTCCATTGTCTTGCGCTTCTAGAATGTTCTACGACCAGTTCCCCATCATTGGATGTTTTTATTGTGCTTGACTCTTCTTTTCTAAATGTATTTTTTCCTTTTTTTTTTCTTTTTTGGCTGCACTGTGGAGCTTGTGGGATCTTAGTTCCCCAATCAGGGATTGAACCCTCATGCTTGGCAGTGAAGCGTGAAGTCCTAACTACTGGACCTCCAGGGAATTCCTTGTGCCTGACTCTTCTTTATCAACATGTAGCCATGATTAAATCTGTTGATGAAATGTCTGAAACGTGTTGAATATTTTCCTTAAGGTAAGCTCTTCAATGTGGAATCATGCCAGAAGTCAGGCACATGTTGCAAAGGCTTTTATGGTGTTTTGTCAAGTGGTATTTTGAGAGTTTGTTCAGCAGCTGCCTTACCAGCCCATAAGGGGCCCGTCTTCCTGCGTCTTGATAACCCTGTGTTATCTTTCTTTACCATCGCGGAAATGTAGTCCGGTTGCTTCCACACCTCATCTTTGGAAAATTGTGATGCGGGACACTGTTCACTGGGCCCTGGGCTTCTGTCAATTGCTTCTGTCAATTGTTTTGTCCTTGCTGCGTGCCTGTTTCCTCTGAGGATTTATCTTTTTTTAGTTTGTTCTTATGAGTTTTCTTTATATCATGTGACACATTCATCCCGTATACTGAACATATGTTCTCTGTGTTTTTTGGCTGCACCTGCTATGTGGTTGGCAGGATCTTAGAACCTGGGCCCCAGGCCGTAGGAAATGCCAAGTCCTAACCACTGGCCCACCAGGGAATTCCTAAGGATGTATGCTGTTTGTATACTCCTTGCCTTTACATTTTGCTTATGGATTTTAATGTTCAGAGGGTGAAATGTGTAAATGTTTCCATTGTGATTTATGTCTTTAGCATTACACCAGGAAGGCTCTGTCTCATCGCAGGATTATTTACTTACAATTTCTTCTAATTCTGTGCGTGACTTCTTTGGTTGCACTTAACCATCTGAATTTCAATTTGATATGGTGTAGAGAGCAGGCTCGCTTTGAATCCTTTGATCTAGAAACTCTGAAGATCAAGCTGGGGGAAAATGCAATTACCAGAGGAAGGGGGTTCTCTCTTCTCTATTGTTTCTCTCTATTTGAACCTCCCATGCCTCCCTCCCTCTCTCATGACCATCTTCGTTTGCCTGTGTTCTTGCTCTGTCCTAACCACTATTAACCCAAGTCTTATTTCTCTCTCTCTGTTTCTTAAAGATTTTTTTTTTTTTCAGCAGTATTTAGTCTAGTCAGCCTCACAAAACATCTTAGAATGCTAGTAAGATGGACATACGCAGGATACGCTTGTCCAGGCGTTATTTTCGTGGTCTCGGGATATCATTTTAGACATCAAATTGTAGGTTTTGTCACTCTCCTTTGGCTTCTGATGGAAACCAAGATATATAAGTGCCACCAAACCCTTAGCAATTAGAGCAATCGAGTGTTGGTGGTCATCATTTTTAGACAACAGTGAGAAAAAACATAAATTCCACACGTCTATTATTTGTTATATGTTTCGGGAAAAGTCTTGCTGACTTTTTCCACAAATTATAATTTGTTATGTTTTTTGAGGACTGTGTGAGTGTGGAGTCCTTTTACTTAAACCTATGTTCCCAGCATTACAAGAATGGGGGGATTTAGACATAGGAAAAGGCTAGTTTTCCTCTGAGGATTTATCTTTTTTTAGTTTGTTCTTATGAGTTTTCTTTATATCATGTGACACATTCATCCCGTATACTGAACATATGTTCTCTGTGTTTTTTGGCTGCACCTGCTATGTGGTTGGCAGGATCTTAGAACCTGGGCCCCAGGCCGTAGGAAATGCCAAGTCCTAACCACTGGCCCACCAGGGAATTCCTAAGGATGTATGCTGTTTGTATACTCCTTGCCTTTACATTTTGCTTATGGATTTTAATGTTCAGAGGGTGAAATGTGTAAATGTTTCCATTGTGATTTATGTCTTTAGCATTACACCAGGAAGGCTCTGTCTCATCGCAGGATTATTTACTTACAATTTCTTCTAATTCTGTGCGTGACTTCTTTGGTTGCACTTAACCATCTGAATTTCAATTTGATATGGTGTAGAGAGCAGGCTCGCTTTGAATCCTTTGATCTAGAAACTCTGAAGATCAAGCTGGGGGAAAATGCAATTACCAGAGGAAGGGGGTTCTCTCTTCTCTATTGTTTCTCTCTATTTGAACCTCCCATGCCTCCCTCCCTCTCTCATGACCATCTTCGTTTGCCTGTGTTCTTGCTCTGTCCTAACCACTATTAACCCAAGTCTTATTTCTCTCTCTCTGTTTCTTAAAGATTTTTTTTTTTTTCAGCAGTATTTAGTCTAGTCAGCCTCACAAAACATCTTAGAATGCTAGTAAGATGGACATACGCAGGATACGCTTGTCCAGGCGTTATTTTCGTGGTCTCGGGATATCATTTTAGACATCAAATTGTAGGTTTTGTCACTCTCCTTTGGCTTCTGATGGAAACCAAGATATATAAGTGCCACCAAACCCTTAGCAATTAGAGCAATCGAGTGTTGGTGGTCATCATTTTTAGACAACAGTGAGAAAAAACATAAATTCCACACGTCTATTATTTGTTATATGTTTCGGGAAAAGTCTTGCTGACTTTTTCCACAAATTATAATTTGTTATGTTTTTTGAGGACTGTGTGAGTGTGGAGTCCTTTTACTTAAACCTATGTTCCCAGCATTACAAGAATGTGATGGGAGGAAGATGCAGTTCAGACATAGGAAAAGGCTAGTTTTCCTGTTATTTTGGTAAACTGTGGGCAAGGCAAAATTCTACAAATAAACATTTGGTTTCTGGTCTAAATGTCACAGCTACTTGATGAGGGCAAATATTCAAATGTGGAGATCCACTAACAACCAGGACTCACAGAGTGTGATCTTGCGTAAGAATCACAGGTCTGCAAATACCAGCACGTGATCTGGCTTTACGTCCTCAGGCTCTAACTATCTTTAATATTCTGTGGCTTGAGGAAGGGCTGTGGAATGTTGACGGCTTCCACTGAGCCAAGCATCATTCCGATTTAGAAACGTGTGTAACTGCCCCTAAATAGCCAAGTCACCTATAATTTTAGTAATTTCCATTTACGTCCATGGAGAGTGTTGTCATAAACACCTCCCCGGGCATTTTTGAGCCTTGAGTTCAGGCTGTAAATAGCTGATGTGGGGTCTGGTTCTCGGTTGTAATGTTCATGCTGCCTTGGACACGGGGCGGGCGCCCTTCCTTGTGTGCACAGGGCTGAGCCCGTGTGGGAGGAGGTGGGGTGGTGCTGGCCCATGTGTCCCCTTCGTCCCTGTCGGCGTCCACTCCTCGAGCCCTGGCCCTGCAGCTGTTCCCGCAGTGCTGGACCCCCATCGGAAGAGGACCCACACCTAACTTCTAGGCGGGGTGCCGTGAGGGGTGTGCCGAATCCTCTGCATTCATGCCTTCCTGGGGGAAAGAGAAAATAATCTCTTCTCCAAGGACAGGAAATCTCTTTGACCTTGAGGACCAGCTCTAGACCATAGCAGTGCTTACTTGGAGTGTTGAGGAGGATCCTGGGGCCAGGTGTGTGTTCACACAGGTAAGAATCTAGAAGTCAGAAGGCGACGCTACCCTTCAGGGGTCCGGGATGGAGAGGAAGCAGCACAGGTTCTGCAGTCTCTGAACAGTTCTGAAGTCTCCCTCAGCCCAGATCTTTCTCTTCCGACATCAGAAGGGTTCTGTTTTGTGATCAACAACTAGTTTTCTGGGGACAGTGGTGTTCACTCATTTTGCTGGAGGCTAATAGGAGGCCCTTTCTGCTGCCAACTCTTTCCTCTTAGCCACGAGCTTCTGAAGAGCCCATCGAGAGCAGAGAGCCACTCCCAGGGCACCACGGGAGCATGAGGAGGGAGCTCCGACTGCGGCACAAACGAGACGTTATCACGGGTGGTGGTGTTTGAAAGAAAATTATTTTAAAACTGTCGTATTGTTTTTTCCCAACAGATATTCATGAGGGCACAGTATTTTGGCCAATCCGTCTCATCAATAGTAACGAATTAATTTTGCCAAAGTATTGCAAAGTCCTAGATCTAAACTTCTTTGAGTATCTTTAAATAGACTTTAAGAATCATATCTGTATCCTTTGTTTTGTCAGATAGAAGAAAAACATCTCTTCACAGTTTGACAGAAGGTACTCAGTTCTAGAAGTCAAGCTCGGCTAGCGTGCTGTCGGCAGTCACCATTGATGCTGACAGACGGGAGACCTGCCCTCCCTGTCCCTACATGTTTTTCCTTACATGGGTTCAGTTGCCAATGGGAAGCAATTGTGTTTTGTGACACTGGCATTTTAGTGCTACTTAACTAAAATAGGTTCTTTCCCGTATGTGTGCATTTCGGTCTGTCTTCTGAGCTGGAGTTATAGCAACAGAAATAGCTAACTTCCTCTAGACAGAAAAGAGAATTTAGAAGTGAAGTCCCTCCCTCTCTCACCTTGGTTTGGCTTCTGTTCATCTTATCCTGTAGATTTGAAAACTTTTAGCTCAAGACACATTTTTTTTTTTGCTTTGCCTGGAGCTTGTTTTAATAAAGTGAGGACTAAGTGTTGTGGAGTAACAGTGGTAGGAATGTAGAAAGGAGTCTAATTATGAAATTTAGGGATGAGGAGTCAATGAAAACCCCAAACCTACAGACACAGAGCTATCTAGGAAGAATTTCAAGAGCCATTTGAGTTCTGGCTGGTTGCATGAGTGACTACTTTCATAGAGAAGTTTTGAGATGCGTTTATGGTTCAAGCTTTGGGAAGAGGAGGATAATGTTTCATCTCTCAGGGAGGGGAAAGGTCAAAGGCTCAGAGATAAGACACAGAGACCCACGGGTGGTGAACTGATGACCATCTCTATTGGCCAGTTTCACAACAGAAAGTCAAGTCCAGTGGCAAGCAAGGAGATAGATACAGTGATGATCAGTAGGAATGGTGGAGTCGTTCAACAACCAAGGTTCCAGACCTTGGCTTCTCACTGTCCCTCTTCACCCGCTGTTTGTATCCCTGGTGAAGAGCAGAGCAAGGTATGGCGTGTCCCTGGGCTGGAAACGGGGACTCGGGCCAGGGCTGTTTGGTCCTCTAGCATCCCCCGCCTCCTGTCCCCACTGGCCAATTCTTTGAAAATATGGTATGTGGGAAATTTTTCATCCCAGAACGCCCAACTTTTCTGTTCTTCATATCCTTCAAAATTTAAGATGGTATTCTTCTGAAGATATTGGCATTTGTTCTATCTATTTGATTTTTCTTTGTAGGCATCTTTTAGGAATTTTCCCCAGGAGTTGAGAGAGCTAGGATGCAGCTGTAACAGGACCTTGGTTCTGAGATTAGGGTTTCCAACCTGAGACTTCCTTGCTTTTGTGAAGTCTTCCCATGACAGGCTGTGTCTGTTCATGCTGCCGCCTGCCATCAGGCTTCCACTGGGGTTATATCACTGAGACGTTTCCGCTTCAGGTCAGTAATCACTCCCTTGCATTTATCAAGCTCAGTTTCTTGTATCAGTGAAGAAGCTTAACGACTTGAACACCACTGTTTCCCGTCGGAAGCCTCACTGTACTTTGGGAACCCGCCCCGTGGCTGGAGCTGAGCCCCGGGCACTCTCACATGAGGCGGGGCCACTTTCTCAGCTTCCTCCCTGTGACTCAGTGAGCACCGAGGACTCCCAGATGGTCAGGCTGAGCGTTCTCAGTGGCCTGTCTGAACCCCGGCTGATGGAATTCCTCTGGGGCCCTGGAGATCTCTCACAGACGCTTGCTGTCTCTCCCACTTAATGCAGCTGTGTTTCTGCTTCCATGAATCTCCTGTTCTAGGCCTTTCCCATCAAGACTATCTTATGACATGACCACCAGCTGCATCATCTTCTTCTCGTGCTGTTTTAGCTCTTGGCGCTGTCCAGTGAGAGGTTTCTGTATTCTATGTGTAACGAGTTGAACGGCAGTGAAAGCAAGGGCAGGAAGGCAGCATCCAGAAAAACACAAGGCGGTCAATGCAAGTTTCTTCGAGATACAAAAAACATGTTCAGGTTTCCAAGTTTAGAGAAAGATGCCAACGAAGAGAGGGAGAAATCAAACGGCCTGGAAGAGTCAGAGTGTGCATAGCGTCTTCTAAAGAGATGAGTTACTCGATAACATAGTACTGTATTCCCTGGGCTGGAACGGACTCGGCCGGGCTGTTTGGTCCTCTAGCATCCCCCGCCTCCTGTCCCCACTGGCCAATTCTTTGAAAATATGGTATGTGGGAAATTTTTCATCCCAGAACGCCCAACTTTTCTGTTCTTCATATCCTTCAAAATTTAAGATGGTATTCTTCTGAAGATATTGGCATTTGTTCTATCTATTTGATTTTTCTTTGTAGGCATCTTTTAGGAATTTTCCCCAGGAGTTGAGAGAGCTAGGATGCAGCTGTAACAGGACCTTGGTTCTGAGATTAGGGTTTCCAACCTGAGACTTCCTTGCTTTTGTGAAGTCTTCCCATGACAGGCTGTGTCTGTTCATGCTGCCGCCTGCCATCAGGCTTCCACTGGGGTTATATCACTGAGACGTTTCCGCTTCAGGTCAGTAATCACTCCCTTGCATTTATCAAGCTCAGTTTCTTGTATCAGTGAAGAAGCTTAACGACTTGAACACCACTGTTTCCCGTCGGAAGCCTCACTGTACTTTGGGAACCCGCCCCGTGGCTGGAGCTGAGCCCCGGGCACTCTCACATGAGGCGGGGCCACTTTCTCAGCTTCCTCCCTGTGACTCAGTGAGCACCGAGGACTCCCAGATGGTCAGGCTGAGCGTTCTCAGTGGCCTGTCTGAACCCCGGCTGATGGAATTCCTCTGGGGCCCTGGAGATCTCTCACAGACGCTTGCTGTCTCTCCCACTTAATGCAGCTGTGTTTCTGCTTCCATGAATCTCCTGTTCTAGGCCTTTCCCATCAAGACTATCTTATGACATGACCACCAGCTGCATCATCTTCTTCTCGTGCTGTTTTAGCTCTTGGCGCTGTCCAGTGAGAGGTTTCTGTATTCTATGTGTAACGAGTTGAACGGCAGTGAAAGCAAGGGCAGGAAGGCAGCATCCAGAAAAACACAAGGCGGTCAATGCAAGTTTCTTCGAGATACAAAAAACATGTTCAGGTTTCCAAGTTTAGAGAAAGATGCCAACGAAGAGAGGGAGAAATCAAACGGCCTGGAAGAGTCAGAGTGTGCATAGCGTCTTCTAAAGAGATGAGTTACTCGATAACAATTTTATAGTTACTGTAAGGTAAGACTTCTCTAAATATCCTTAAACATCTTTCAGCCATTCTTACTTATTATTACAGAAACAGCCTTTTAAGATTATAGTAATTAAAACTGAAATAGCAGAGAGACCAATGAAATAGAAAGTCCAAAGTCAGGGCCATATGTATGTAGATGTAATAAAATCAATACTCCATAATAGGAAGAGGAAGGATGGATTGTTCGATAAACAGAGATTGACCAAAAAATTAATTTAGATTGTAATTTGGTAGAATCTACTAGTATAACTTCTAGATGTTTACAGATTTTTAAACAACATTACAGTGTACACACTCTGTGTCTTTTCAGACATCCAGATGGACAATAAAAGTGAGTGAAAGTCTAAAGCTGGGAAGAATCAGTGAACATTTCCTCACATACTTTTTGGTTGAATTGAGCTTTTTAATTTTTCAAAGTCTGTGGCATCATTTTGGCTACAGTTTTAAAACCCTGTCTACCCAGCAATGTCATCTGTCTCTTCTTCTGATAATGGAAAGAAATCAAGTGTTGGGAAAGAGTCAAATTCTTTGCTATGAAGTCATTTATACAAAGTGTTCATCTCTTGAAGAATCCTCATAAACTGCCAGATAGATCGTGCAAAGCCATGGACATCACTCAAATGACTCTAAGAGATATTATCAGTGACATGAGATAATGCTTTAAAAAAAAAAAAAAGGAACAAAAGCTAATCCTAAATTCAAATACTCCTTTGAGTGCCTTTGTGCCTTTTACCCGATACAGTCTGTTGTAGCAAATACATTCTTTTTTTTTTTTTTTTTAATTTGGCCTCTTTTATTGTTTTTTTTATTTATCTATTTTCATCCATCTTTATTCCTTGGCCTACGTGGGCCGGCCTCTATCATTGCAGAGCACCAGCTCTGGGCGCATATGCTCCGGAGTGCGGGGTCGTAATTGGACATACTGGTCAGCCACTCCGCGGCATGTGGGATCTTCCCGGACCAGGGACCAAACCAGTGCCCCTTGCACTGCAAGGTGGATTCCTCACCCACTGGATCACCAGGGAAGCCCCGAGAATACATTCTTATACTTCCTGCTGATACCTTCACACCGCTTGGCTGAAATTTCCAATTTGAGCATCTTTCCTGCTTTCCTTGTTATGATCAACACACACACCGGTGATCCCGAAAAAACGGACGTTTATTTTCACGACGCCTCCTCCCACTGTACCTACTTAGCTAGCCCACCCAATGCCCATTTTCCAGTCCTCACCGTGACTCACGCAATAATTGCTCACTAAAATAAACAGCTTTTCTTCTGTACTTTAAGTTTCTGAGAGAAAAAGATCACCAGCTCTTCTTCTCTGGGGTTGTGTCACTTGTATTCCAAGTGAGTTCAAAAGTTGGTGCCCCCGTGGTTTTTATCCAACCACAAACCAAAACCAAACACGAGCCTTACCACTACCTCTGTGACGTCGTTCTTCCACACGAGAGAAATGAATACAGGGGCTTCATCCAACTGGTGTCCGCTGGTGAGTAAGTTCTGTCACTACCGTCAGGCAGGCGGAGCTCAGTCATGCTGCGGGAACAAGGGGCCGCCTAATCTTGCTCAGCAAAGTTTGATTTGGGCATGGGGTGGTTGACAAGTCTGCACACGTCATTCTCACTCAGATCCAGGCTGGGGGAACAGCCACTGTTGGAACGTGGACAAGTTGTCCTGGCAGCAGGCACAAGAGGGCTCTGAACGTTGTTTATCCACCCTCTTTCCAGACTGAAGCCGGTCACGTGGCCGTGCCTGACTTCAAAGGCAGCTGGGAGATGCAGTGTGGTCAGGCAGCAGAAGGCAGAGAACTAGAAACAGGTAGTGAATGGCCCTGATGATTGCCACACGCTCATTCGACTTCCTCTCTGAGCGCAGATGTATCAAAGGCTATGAAATTGGTTTGCAAACTTTGGGAAAATATTTTGACTCCAACCTGTTGATACTTTGGAGAAGGCTTTGAATGTTGGCTTTGAAGTTTTAGACTCCTTAGAGAAAAAGATTCCGTGGAAGACTGGAAAGCAATATTTTGTGGTTGTTCTAAAAAAAAAATTGCTTAATGGGTTTATTAAAAAGGTCACTGTTGGAAAATGATGCAAAATCTCATACGCCTATTTAACAAAGCTTCTGAATAGGACCAAATCAATGCGGAAGTAGAAAGAAGTCCCTTGGTCCAGTGAAATCCAGTTTCTTTTCAGATTTTTCAGCTCTCCAGTTGGGGTTGTTTGTAGGCAATCTGTTTTCCTTGTTATGATCAACACACACCGGTGATCCCGAAAAAACGGACGTTTATTTTCACGACGCCTCCTCCCACTGTACCTACTTAGCTAGCCCACCCAATGCCCATTTTCCAGTCCTCACCGTGACTCACGCAATAATTGCTCACTAAAATAAACAGCTTTTCTTCTGTACTTTAAGTTTCTGAGAGAAAAAGATCACCAGCTCTTCTTCTCTGGGGTTGTGTCACTTGTATTCCAAGTGAGTTCAAAAGTTGGTGCCCCCGTGGTTTTTATCCAACCACAAACCAAAACCAAACACGAGCCTTACCACTACCTCTGTGACGTCGTTCTTCCACACGAGAGAAATGAATACAGGGGCTTCATCCAACTGGTGTCCGCTGGTGAGTAAGTTCTGTCACTACCGTCAGGCAGGCGGAGCTCAGTCATGCTGCGGGAACAAGGGGCCGCCTAATCTTGCTCAGCAAAGTTTGATTTGGGCATGGGGTGGTTGACAAGTCTGCACACGTCATTCTCACTCAGATCCAGGCTGGGGGAACAGCCACTGTTGGAACGTGGACAAGTTGTCCTGGCAGCAGGCACAAGAGGGCTCTGAACGTTGTTTATCCACCCTCTTTCCAGACTGAAGCCGGTCACGTGGCCGTGCCTGACTTCAAAGGCAGCTGGGAGATGCAGTGTGGTCAGGCAGCAGAAGGCAGAGAACTAGAAACAGGTAGTGAATGGCCCTGATGATTGCCACACGCTCATTCGACTTCCTCTCTGAGCGCAGATGTATCAAAGGCTATGAAATTGGTTTGCAAACTTTGGGAAAATATTTTGACTCCAACCTGTTGATACTTTGGAGAAGGCTTTGAATGTTGGCTTTGAAGTTTTAGACTCCTTAGAGAAAAAGATTCCGTGGAAGACTGGAAAGCAATATTTTGTGGTTGTTCTAAAAAAAAAATTGCTTAATGGGTTTATTAAAAAGGTCACTGTTGGAAAATGATGCAAAATCTTCATACGCCTATTTAACAAAGCTTCTGAATAGGACCAAATCAATGCGGAAGTAGAAAGAAGTCCCTTGGTCCAGTGAAATCCAGTTTAAAAATTCACTTGTCAGACTTTTCACTCAGCTCTCCAGTTGGGGTTGTTTGTAGGCAATCTGTTTTCCTGTCACGGTTCTGGCACGTGAGATTCATAGTCTATATTTGAACTAGACTGGAGTCCTCTTTCCTGTTTATATTTATGATGTTATTTTAAGCTCTAGTATTTACATTACTATTTTCAATACACTCTTATTCATAAAAAACCACTCTGGAGCCATTGATTATTTTCTTTGAAGTGGATATTTAAAACAACAACAACAAAAATAGAGAAATTAAAAAAAAAAGCTAATTTAAAAAGAGAATAAAACCAAGTTCTTACATGAATTAGGTAGATATCCTTGTAGAGGATGGACATATATTCAGTAAAAGTTGACTTGTGGAGATAGCATAAGCAATATTCACTACCCCTAGGGACGGATAACATAGAAAACCTTCTGTCTTTGACTTTTAGGAAATGGGAATGATCTGAAAACTTCAAAGCTTGTGTTTCTCCGGAGAATATGATCCGTCATTCTATCAGACAATGTCCCTCTCAAAACCCCCAACCAATTCATGTGGGTTTTTGCCCATTATTGCAAGAGATGCCACAATTATTGAATCAATCCCCCCTTTAACCTTCTAATTATCATGGCATAAAGAGAGGTTGGGAGACATTCTCTGCTACCATTGTTTGATTACATACAGAGGTCTCACCCAACAACAGAGAAACATTTTCATTTGCATGCTTCCTTTTTAATGGCCTATTGGGTGTACTAGTTCAGAGCCCAATACCCCAGTGCAAAGTGGGGGTAATTAGAAAATGGTTTTTAAGTTGGAGATCAAAGACACAGGGGTCTCTCATTTCCTGGCCTTTATCCCAGGATCGAAATCCAAGACTACCTTCTCAGATGGCAGTGGAGAGAGAAGTAGGGCCTCAAGGGAACTCCTAACTCAGCTACTAACTCTTTTTTTTTTTTTTAATATCTATTTTATTTATTTATCCGACTGCCTTGAGTCTTAGTTGCTGCATGTGGGATCTTTATTGTGGCATGCGGGATCTTTCGCTGGGACACGTGGGTTCAGTAGTTACAATGTGTGGGCTTAGTGGCCCCGAGGCATGTGGGATCTTAGTTCCCTGACCAAGTATTGAACCCACGTCCCTGCACTGGAAGGTAGATTCTTAACCACTGAATGACCAGGGAAGTGCCTCAGCTACTGACTCTCGTCCAGGAGTGAGGCTAGCTAGCTGGCCTTATGGAGCCGCTGAAAATACCAGAAGGAGTGTGGGACTGTGAGCAGTGGATGGAACCCGGTGGCCCCCGTGCCTCCACTGCCTCCCAGAGTTTGCTCAAGTTAATGTCCATTGAGTTGGTGTCCATCCAGTCATCTTGTCCTCTGTTGTCCCTTTCTCCTTTTGCCTTCCATTTTCCCCAACATCACGCACTTTTCCAATGAGTCGCCTCTTTGCATCAGGTGGCCAAAGAATTGGATCTTCGGCTTCAGCATCCGTCCTTCCAATGAATATTCCAGGTTAATTTCCTTTATAATTGACGGGGTGTGATCTCCTTGCTGTGCAAGGGACTCTCAAGGGTCTTCCGGCACCGCAGTTCAAAACCATCAGTTCTTTGGCACTCAGCCTTCTTCATGGTCCAACCCTCCCATCCGCACATGGCTACTGGAAAAAGCTCAGCTTTAACTGTTTGTAAAGTTTGGGAGACAGCCAAAAGGAACCAAACTTGCTCGCGAAGGTAAAACTAGGTCATGCAGCTTGTAAGAAAGGGTTTTCTTTTTAAGGTGCTAGCAGCTCATCCCATTCAAGACAGGATCTGAGTGAGAGTCAATGCCTCCTGCATCCCGGTGTCATCCTGCCCCTGCCTGGGTCCAGAGGGGATCCCCACCCACACAGCCCCATCATTTGGTCCAGAAGTCATGTGGTCACATGACCTTGCTGAGAGCAAGGTTGGGACCAAAAAAACCATTGTCTACAAAGTGGCGTGGATGTGGGCCTCAAGGGAACTCCTAACTCAGCTACTAACTCTTTTTTTTTTTTTTTAATATCTATTTTATTTATTTATCCGACTGCCTTGAGTCTTAGTTGCTGCATGTGGGATCTTTATTGTGGCATGCGGGATCTTTCGCTGGGACACGTGGGTTCAGTAGTTACAATGTGTGGGCTTAGTGGCCCCGAGGCATGTGGGATCTTAGTTCCCTGACCAAGTATTGAACCCACGTCCCTGCACTGGAAGGTAGATTCTTAACCACTGAATGACCAGGGAAGTGCCTCAGCTACTGACTCTCGTCCAGGAGTGAGGCTAGCTAGCTGGCCTTATGGAGCCGCTGAAAATACCAGAAGGAGTGTGGGACTGTGAGCAGTGGATGGAACCCGGTGGCCCCCGTGCCTCCACTGCCTCCCAGAGTTTGCTCAAGTTAATGTCCATTGAGTTGGTGTCCATCCAGTCATCTTGTCCTCTGTTGTCCCTTTCTCCTTTTGCCTTCCATTTTCCCCAACATCACGCACTTTTCCAATGAGTCGCCTCTTTGCATCAGGTGGCCAAAGAATTGGATCTTCGGCTTCAGCATCCGTCCTTCCAATGAATATTCCAGGTTAATTTCCTTTATAATTGACGGGGTGTGATCTCCTTGCTGTGCAAGGGACTCTCAAGGGTTTTCCCGGGCACCGCAGTTCAAAACCATCAGTTCTTTGGCACTCAGCCTTCTTCATGGTCCAACCCTCCCATCCGCACATGGCTACTGGAAAAAGCTCAGCTTTAACTGTTTGTAAAGTTTGGGAGACAGCCAAAAGGAACCAAACTTGCTCGCGAAGGTAAAACTAGGTCATGCAGCTTGTAAGAAAGGGTTTTCTTTTTAAGGTGCTAGCAGCTCATCCCATTCAAGACAGGATCTGAGTGAGAGTCAATGCCTCCTGCATCCCGGTGTCATCCTGCCCCTGCCTGGGTCCAGAGGGGATCCCCACCCACACAGCCCCATCATTTGGTCCAGAAGTCATGTGGTCACATGACCTTGCTGAGAGCAAGGTTGGGGCTCAGACCACATGTGGCCTGTGGCTGGAGTCAAGAAAAGAGCGATAGAACCCAGTGTCACAACCCCCGGGCTTGTCTACAAAGTGGCGTGGATGTGGTATGAATCTGTGTGGCCATGGTGTTTCCACGCATGCCCTGGAGGGCCATGTCATGAGCAAGCTGTTAAGCGTCTGATGAAAGCTGTGTTCCCACACCCCGAGCAGGGCCTCAGAGCAGGGCGATGCTCTCCTCTCGCTCGATGGAAACCTCATAGGAACATAATCTGGCAACGGCGAGCCCTTCCAGTGTGATCCAGGAAAACAGCTCTGAATGCGAGAACGGCCAGGTCTGGGTAAACACAGTTCAGTCTCTCAAATACTTTGAACATGACTGAGTGTTCGTACCATGCAGCCTTCCCTCAGAGGCCTCCACATAGTTCACATAAACTGTGGAGCCCGTTCCAGGTCGGGGCTCGCCGAGGGTTATCAGATCCACCGCTGGAGAGATGGAGCCCCGTGAAGTGTTTATCCTCGGAGATAAAGTGAACTGGAGAAAGCCGAAGCTTGAGATCAAGGTGGGGGAGGAGAGTCTGATTTGAATGGACTTGGAAATTTCTTTACATTTGGAACCCCACTTTCCTCATATTTAAATTGATAATAATAATAATAATAATAATAATAATAATAATAATAATAGTGTGCCTTGGGACTTCCTTGGTGGCCCAGGGGTTAAGATTCCACACTCACAGTGCATGGACCATGGGTTTGATCCCTGGCTGGGGAACCTAGATGCTGCATGCTGCAAGGTGTGGCCAAAAAATAAAAACAAATAAAATAAAAGTGTGTCTTCGTATACATGCTCTTAAGTTATTTTATTTTATTATTTTGGGCTGTTCTGGGTTTTCACTGCCGCTGCAGGCTCTTCTCTACTTGTGGGAGCGGCGCTGCTCTCTAGTTGAGGTGAGCAGGTTTCTTGTTGTAGTGACTTCTCTTGTGGTGCAACTCAGGCTCTTGGGCTCACAGGCTTCAGTAGTTGTGGGCTCCATAGTTGTGGCTCCGAGGCTCTAGAGCACAGGCTCAGTAGTTGTGGCTCATGGGCTTCGTTGCTCTGCAGCTGTGGGATCTTCCAGGATCAGGGATCGAACTCGTTTCTCCTGCATTGGCAGGTGAACTCTTTATCACTGAGCTACCAGGGAAGCCCCCCACTGGTCTTTTTGATGGTCTACGTAATTTTATGTCATGTAGTCAGAGTCATACTGTATATAGACGTTTCACATGTGGCCTGTGGCTCGATGGAAACCTCAATAGGAACCTTTTAATCCGGGGGCAACGGCGAGCTGTGTTCCCACACCGAGCAGGGCCTCAGAGCAGGCGATGCTCCTCGCTCGATGGAAACCTCATAGGAACATAATCTGGCAACGGCGAGCCCTTCCAGTGTGATCCAGGAAAACAGCTCTGAATGCGAGAACGGCCAGGTCTGGGTAAACACAGTTCAGTCTCTCAAATACTTTGAACATGACTGAGTGTTCGTACCATGCAGCCTTCCCTCAGAGGCCTCCACATAGTTCACATAAACTGTGGAGCCCGTTCCAGGTCGGGGCTCGCCGAGGGTTATCAGATCCACCGCTGGAGAGATGGAGCCCCGTGAAGTGTTTATCCTCGGAGATAAAGTGAACTGGAGAAAGCCGAAGCTTGAGATCAAGGTGGGGGAGGAGAGTCTGATTTGAATGGACTTGGAAATTTCTTTACATTTGGAACCCCACTTTCCTCATATTTAAATTGATAATAATAATAATAATAATAATAATAATAATAATAATAATAGTGTGCCTTGGGACTTCCTTGGTGGCCCAGGGGTTAAGATTCCACACTCACAGTGCATGGACCATGGGTTTGATCCCTGGCTGGGGAACCTAGATGCTGCATGCTGCAAGGTGTGGCCAAAAAATAAAAACAAATAAAATAAAAGTGTGTCTTCGTATACATGCTCTTAAGTTATTTTATTTTATTATTTTGGGCTGTTCTGGGTTTTCACTGCCGCTGCAGGCTCTTCTCTACTTGTGGGGAGCGGGCGCTGCTCTCTAGTTGAGGTGAGCAGGTTTCTTGTTGTAGTGACTTCTCTTGTGGTGCAACTCAGGCTCTTGGGCTCACAGGCTTCAGTAGTTGTGGGCTCCATAGTTGTGGCTCCGAGGCTCTAGAGCACAGGCTCAGTAGTTGTGGCTCATGGGCTTCGTTGCTCTGCAGCTGTGGGATCTTCCAGGATCAGGGATCGAACTCGTTTCTCCTGCATTGGCAGGTGAACTCTTTATCACTGAGCTACCAGGGAAGCCCCCCACTGGTCTTTTTGATGGTCTACGTAATTTTATGTCATGTAGTCGGAGTCATACTGTATATAGACGTTTCAGATTGGCTTCTTTGACTTTATCGTATACGTTGACGTTTCCTTCCGGTCATTGCATGGGTGGCGAGCTCATTGTGTGTGTTCAGTCATATGGCATCGTCTGGATGCACCACAGGGTAGTAACACAGGCACTGACTTCAGTTTGGCTGGGCTGCAGTGTGACCTGGGTGGCTGAGGCACAGTGTGGAACATACGGGCAGGAACAAGTCACCAAACTAATGAGACCAGCTGACTTCCCACCGCCAGCTGGTGCTTGACTCGGGGCAGGGGTGGTGGCACAATGATCTTCCCAGTGTGATCTGTAAGAATCTGCCTCAGGGTAGTGAGACACAACCTTGAGAAAAATTCAATTGCAAGCGACAACGGTGGAGAGAGGCGATGGGAAAGACCTTTAAAGATGTGAGTGTTGGCAGTAACCATCGATGGCCTGCAGGCTGCTCTCTGTGTGCTTGGTTCTTTGGTAGCCTATTTCTCCTGAAGAGCATTCAGTTCCAAATGGGAAGCAACTATGTTTTATGAGCATCTGGGGGCTTCCCCAGTGGCTCTGACAGTTAAGAATTCCCCTGCAATGTCGGAGACCAGGTTCCATCCCTGGGTCAGGAAGATTTCCCCGGAGAAGGGAATGGCTACCCACTCCAGTATTCTTGCCTGCAGAATTCCACGCACAGAGGGGCGTGGTGGGCATTTTGGTGCTAGTTAAATAAAATAGGCTCTTTCTCGTGCTCAGAGTGTATTCTTCAAGACTAGAAAGGCTTTATTCTATATGATGTGCGTGTGTTGTGGGGAAATAGATGGAAAGGGTCAGGAGAAGCTCCTTGAAGGAGTAACCTTGGAGCAGATTCTTGGAAGATAAGTCATGCGCTGACCATGTGACTAAGATCAAAAGATGAGAAGGACCCTCCCCTGTTAGGAAAATACTGGGTGAAAACCAGACAGAGGGACTTCTGTTTCTGGCCAAGGAGGGTTGTAGGGATTTAGCCTCTGACCGGAAACCACCCAAAGTGATCATGGCGAGAAAAGTTCACGAGCTGGCTGTTGGCCCTTGAAATATCGTTCAGAATATCAAGCAGAATTGGCTGTAAGTGATCAGTCTCATTGCTGGCCGACTCACATAAGCCTGTTGCCTCCACGTGAGGGAATTTCAACCACAGTCTCTGTTAGGTAGGTTTGCTGGCCTGGTTTGAGGACACAGTCCCCCCACGGTATGCATCGTTTTCTCGGGGAGGTAGAGCAAGGAAACGATGTTTGCTCCAACGGCCCTTTAACCTGCTGCCGGTGTCTGCTGAGACGGAAATGGAGACGTAGGGGTGAAGAGCCTGGCCTCCTGGGACAGCTGAGTGTCCTCTGGTCTGGGGCTGAAGGTCTTGTCTAAGCACAGGGAGTCTTTTCTTCCCTGGAGGCAACAGGAGCGCTGCATTGCAAAGAGGCTTGCACACAGGGACCGGAGGCTTTGAGGCTGCTTTTGCATTTAATGAACAGTGAAGAGACCCAGTGTTGCTGTTCATTCTTTGCCCATAGTAGCTGCTCACTAAAGAGTTATTAAATGAAGTTTTAAGAGACTTACGATGGGAAAACTTTGGGTTTCTTGTGTGCTTGGTTTCTTTGGTAGCTTTTTGAAGAGCATTCAGTTCCAAATGGGAAGCAACTATGTTTTATGAGCATCTGGGCTTCCCCAGTGGCTCTGACAGTTAAGCACTCCCCTGCAATGTCGGAGACCAGGTTCCATCCCTGGGTCAGGAAGATTTCCCCGGAGAAGGGAATGGCTACCCACTCCAGTATTCTTGCCTGCAGAATTCCACGCACAGAGGGGCGTGGTGGGCATTTTGGTGCTAGTTAAATAAAATAGGCTCTTTCTCGTGCTCAGAGTGTATTCTTCAAGACTAGAAAGGCTTTATTCTATATGATGTGCGTGTGTTGTGGGGAAATAGATGGAAAGGGTCAGGAGAAGCTCCTTGAAGGAGTAACCTTGGAGCAGATTCTTGGAAGATAAGTCATGCGCTGACCATGTGACTAAGATCAAAAGATGAGAAGGACCCTCCCCTGTTAGGAAAATACTGGGTGAAAACCAGACAGAGGGACTTCTGTTTCTGGCCAAGGAGGGTTGTAGGGATTTAGCCTCTGACCGGAAACCACCCAAAGTGATCATGGCGAGAAAAGTTCACGAGCTGGCTGTTGGCCCTTGAAATATCGTTCAGAATATCAAGCAGAATTGGCTGTAAGTGATCAGTCTCATTGCTGGCCGACTCACATAAGCCTGTTGCCTCCACGTGAGGGAATTTCAACCACAGTCTCTGTTAGGTAGGTTTGCTGGCCTGGTTTGAGGACACAGTCCCCCCACGGTATGCATCGTTTTCTCGGGGAGGTAGAGCAAGGAAACGATGTTTGCTCCAACGGCCCTTTAACCTGCTGCCGGTGTCTGCTGAGACGGAAATGGAGACGTAGGGGTGAAGAGCCTGGCCTCCTGGGACAGCTGAGTGTCCTCTGGTCTGGGGCTGAAGGTCTTGTCTAAGCACAGGGAGTCTTTTCTTCCCTGGAGGCAACAGGAGCGCTGCATTGCAAAGAGGCTTGCACACAGGGACCGGAGGCTTTTGAGGCTGCTTTTGCATTTAATGAACAGTGAAGAGACCCAGTGTTGCTGTTCATTCTTTGCCCATAGTAGCTGCTCACTAAAGAGTTATTAAATGAATAAGGTTTTAAGAAGACTTTAGTTTTTCCTTTTTCTTCCTTTCACATAGCTGAGGTTAACATGGCCAAAAGGCACGCCTCATGGAGGCTCCTCCTGACTGGATAGCCTCGGGTGTCCCCAGCGCTTAGTCATCGGTCTCCTCTGTCATCATGGAAGAAGCCAGTGAAGCCCAGTGACCTGAGCTAGAGGAACTGGATGGCTTTTGTTTCCTTTGTAGAAGCAGCCACGGGCATGGACTGGGAGCTCAGTCTTCCTCCTTTGTGTGTTGTTAAGACACCACCATCTGGTTTCAGCTCCACCCAGGCATTCACACAGGGCATTGTGTATAAGGAGCAGGGGGGAAGGATGAGTCGCTAAAATTGTTGGGTGAAAAATGACTCCATCAGGCATGTATTTGGAGAAAACTCTAATTTGAAAAGAGTCTGCCCCTTGTTCATAGCAGCATGATTTACAGTCACCAACATGCGGTAGTAACCTAAGTGTTGACAGAGGAATGGATAATAAAAGATACACACACACACACACACACACACACACACACAGAAATATTTCTCAGCCATAAAAAAGAATGAAATAATGCCACTTGTAGCAACATGGATGAACCTGGAGATGATCACGTGAAGTGAAGTAAGTCGGAGGAAGGCAAATATCATATGGGATTGCTTACAGATGAATCTAAGTATAAAGATAGAAATGAACCTCCACGTGAGGGAATTTCAACCACAGTCTCTGTTAGGTAGGTTTGCTGGCCTGGTTTGAGGACACAGTCCCCACGGTATGCATCGTTTTCTCGGGGAGGTAGAGCAAGGAAACGATGTTTGCTCCAACGGCCCTTTAACCTGCTGCCGGTGTCTGCTGAGACGGAAATGGAGACGTAGGGGTGAAGAGCCTGGCCTCCTGGGACAGCTGAGTGTCCTCTGGTCTGGGGCTGAAGGTCTTGTCTAAGCACAGGGAGTCTTTTCTTCCCTGGAGGCAACAGGAGCGCTGCATTGCAAAGAGGCTTGCACACAGGGACCGGAGGCTTTTGAGGCTGCTTTTGCATTTAATGAACAGTGAAGAGACCCAGTGTTGCTGTTCATTCTTTGCCCATAGTAGCTGCTCACTAAAGAGTTATTAAATGAATAAGGTTTTAAGAAGACTTTAGTTTTTCCTTTTTCTTCCTTTCACATAGCTGAGGTTAACATGGCCAAAAGGCACGCCTCATGGAGGCTCCTCCTGACTGGATAGCCTCGGGTGTCCCCAGCGCTTAGTCATCGGTCTCCTCTGTCATCATGGAAGAAGCCAGTGAAGCCCAGTGACCTGAGCTAGAGGAACTGGATGGCTTTTGTTTCCTTTGTAGAAGCAGCCACGGGCATGGACTGGGAGCTCAGTCTTCCTCCTTTGTGTGTTGTTAAGACACCACCATCTGGTTTCAGCTCCACCCAGGCATTCACACAGGGCATTGTGTATAAGGAGCAGGGGGGAAGGATGAGTCGCTAAAATTGTTGGGTGAAAAATGACTCCATCAGGCATGTATTTGGAGAAAACTCTAATTTGAAAAGAGTCTGCCCCTTGTTCATAGCAGCATGATTTACAGTCACCAACATGCGGTAGTAACCTAAGTGTTGACAGAGGAATGGATAATAAAAGATACACACACACACACACACACACACACACACACAGAAATATTTCTCAGCCATAAAAAAGAATGAAATAATGCCACTTGTAGCAACATGGATGAACCTGGAGATGATCACGTGAAGTGAAGTAAGTCGGAGGAAGGCAAATATCATATGGGATTGCTTACAGATGAATCTAAGTATAAAGATAGAAATGAAGTTATTTACAACACAGAAATAGACTCACAGACATATAAAACAAACTTACAGTTATCAGCGGGAAAAGGCAGGGAGGAAGGATAAATTAGAAGTGTGGGATTAACAGATACACTACCGTATATGAAACAGATAATCCACAAGGACCTACTGTGTAGCACAGGGAACTCTGCTCAGTGTTTGGTAATAACCTATAAAGGAAAAGAACCTGAAAAAGAATATGTATGTATGTGTAACTGAATCCCTTTGTCATATCCCTGAAACAAATACGACATTATAAATCAACTATACTTCAATTTTTAAAAAAGGAAAAAAAAGAAGAGAAAAAGAAGATTTACTGCCTTTTCTAATAAACCTCACACTGCTAAGGAGACGAGAAACGGCTCCACGAGTCACTGAGTGGGCGGTCTGTCTCAGTGGGGGGCTCTGGTGCCACGGGGCTTCCGCACAGGTTTGCGGACCAGGCTCCTGTTTCTCTAGCTCCGCAGCCGAGGGGTCCAGGCACCCGGCTGCACGGGGTCGTCTCCCTCCGCCTGGTGGAGACGAAGCTCCTTTTCAGAAGGTCTCCCAGTTCGGGGTCCGTCCCCCGCAACCCTTGCCAACCACTCTTACCCTGGATTCTCAGGAAGAACCTCTTCAGCGGGGTGATTTGCAGAAGCTGGGGTGGTCTGAGGGATGGTTCCTGGTCAGGGAGCTAAGATGTCACATGTCTCATGGCCAAAAAAACATACAAAACAGAAGTGATCTTGTAGCAGCGACTTAAAAAAAGAGGTCCACACGAAGGAATCTTTAAAAAGAAGAAAGATAAGAAGACAAGGGAGTCACTTAATCCCCTTGGTCAAATGGACCAAGCTTTTCATCTGACCTGGCTTTTGCTGAGGGTTGTGCGGATTTGGGCTTCCCAGGTGGCGCCTAGTGGTGAAGAACCCACCTGCCAATGCAGGAGACATAAGAGATGCAGGTTCGATTCCTGGGTAGGGAAGGTCCCCTGAGGAAGGGCATGGCAACCCACTCCAGTATCCTTGCCTGGAGAATCCCATGGAGAGAAAAGCCATATAGTTCTGGTGGGCTCAGTAGTTGCGGCCCATGGGCTTAGTCGTTGTGGTCCGTGGGCTTAGTAGTTCTTCTGCATGTGGGGTCTTCCCACACCAGGGGTCTAACTTGTGTCTCCTGCACTGGCAGGTGGATTCTTAACCACTGGACCAGAAGGGAAGTTCAACACTTTGATTTTCGTCACTGTGGAAACTGGGTTGAGTCTACGGAGGCACATTTACGGAATGGAGTGGCTCATGGTCCAGGTTTATGTTTGGGCTGCAGCACCTGCCAGCTGTGTGCCCTTGGGCCCTCGGGTGCCCCCTGGGGCTGACAGGCTCACAGCGGTCCCCCCCTCCCGGGACTGCTGCAGGTGTTAAAGTCGAGGTTTTACTGCAGCACCTGGGGAGTTACAGTTATTTTGTAACTCCCTCTCCCCAACCACGGGATGTTGACTTTTCATTTCATTAAATCATCCTCCTCAACCTTATTTTTAATATTCACACAGCACTGCATCTTATGACTGTACTAACCGTTATCCCCTATCGTTCTAGATTTAGAACGGTCACATTTTCCTTCGTTATAAAAGTGCTGCAACAGATAGCTGTGTTATTATTTTTTTGCATATCAACATTTCCAGAATTTTCCTTTCTGGATCAGAACTGTAAGATAATTGCCACACGAGGTCCGGGATTTATCACCGAAGTCCCCTGGAGAGGTATTTCCTCGTCTTAAAGAAGGAAGAGTAAAAACACTTGAAGCTTTGCCCAGTCCTGCCTCGAACCTCTCCAAAGATTTTGACCTTGACCTGTGAACTTCCTGGGCTTTTGGTGAGGTTTCACACTGAGTAAGTGGTTCAGGCAGTCAAGAGGAAGAAAACCTCTGTTGTCAAGGTGACTTGAAGTGTCGCAGCGGTCCCCCAGCTTGGAGGCGCTCACGGGACGGAAGGAAGCATCGTGAGGACCCTGAGGCACCGTGGGGACGCTGCTCCCCCAGGGCCCCGCGGAGAGGCGTCGTGTGTGCCCGCTCTTCTGTTTCGCTGCACAGCCTGGTGTGGTCCCACCAGCCTGAATCAAGCATTCCCTTGGCTTCGAGGGAAGCTTCCTGTCCACCTCCCTCACAAACACCCCGCCTCTGCCAGCCAGCCCAGGCTGCCTTCTCGGCCTTGTCTTGCCCGGTCTGTGGGACTCGGACAGTCCATCCACGCCTCTCCAATCCCATCCCTGCAAGATGGTCACCTCCCCACCCCAGGGAGCCTCTCTCCGTCAGGAGAAGAAAAACACTCCTAAGGAGTAAGAAGAGGTTTTTTTAAAAAAAGTTTCGGCGTTCTCCTTCCCAAGTCCAAACCCACGCGGGACATCTCTTTCTCGTGCTGCTTCTGAACCCCGGCGCTGCGAGCTCAGGAGGGGTCACGGAAGACCGCCTTCCCCTCCACTTGCAGGTGTGGACTCTGGCCTTCCTAAGCAGGGAGGCTCTGTGCTCTGGAGCACGCTGGTGCTCCCCGCCAGCACCCCGTACTTCCTCTCCTTCAGTGGCGGAGCTGGGGTGCAGGGCCTCCCACGATAGGCGGTCAGTCTGTGCCACCGAGGGAGCAGCCCCGTGAGTCTGTGTCGCAGGCTGCTTGCTCCCTGCTCCTTGGTTGCTCCCTGAGCACATATTCTGCGCGGAGCTGCCGGAACTTCAGACACGTCCAGCGAGAGCGCCGTCTGCGCGCGGAATCAACACCGGCTTCCCTCCTTCCCTTCCTCCTCTTCTCCCTCCACCTCCCTCCCTCCCTCTCTCTCTTCTGCCTCCTGTCCCATCTTTTGCGCACTCTCTTAATAATAAAGTGCTCAGAAGAGACGAAACGGGTCTGACTGGGGCAGGAACCAGCCTTCCGAGGCCATTTCAGACCAGCTGTGTCCGAGGCCCGCCAGCAACGCCCACACACGCTGCTGGCTGTTAGGAAACCGGACAGGCCTCCCTGCTGGAGTAAACACTCTCCAGATACTGACCGAGGGCCTGGCGGGGCCGGGGCTCCAACGGCTGCTTCAGCCCCCGGACAGATGCCCGACGGAGACTCACCTCCACTTTTCCTCTGGGGAATCTGTGTCATGGGAAACCATCACAGGTTTGGGAGCCAGAGGGGCTGGTTGTACGCTGCAGCCCCGGCAGGTGCTTGCTGGTCCCTGGGGGAAGGACTGTCAATTCTCCAGGCCTCAGTTTCCAGCTAGAAAGTAGTCAGGAGTCCCTTCGAGGGTGATACTGTAGGAAACAGCATGTTAGGGCTATAAATGCAGAAGGCAAGGGCTGCCTCTCAGTTCCCCAGCCATCCACTCTGATCCTTCTCCCCGAGGAGGACTGTGATGGTCGCGTGAAATCGAGCCGTCATCGGTGTGCCGGGTCCACCGGGTGCCGGCTGCATAGGTGAGTGACAGTGACCCTGGGAGGCAGGATGAGTCAAGGCGCTGGAAATGGGGGGCACGTGACGGGCGCAGTGCGTGGAGGCTTTAGGACATTCTCTCCCTAAGGGAACTGGGTCACAGAATGTCCATGGAAGCAGCATGAGGAAAGGCATAGATGTGCCGTGAATGCCGGGTACCAAGGCTGTTAGTCGCCCAGCCGTGTCCACCTTTTTTCTTTTTTGCGACCCCGTGGGCTGTAGCCGCCAGGCTCCTCTGTCCATGGGATTCCCCAGGCAAGAATACTGGGGTGGGCAGCCATTCCCTTCTCCAGGAGATCTTCCTGACCCAGGGATCGAACCCGGTCTCTGGGCTTGACGGCAGGTTCTTTACTGTCTGAGCCATGAGAGGAGCCTCCAGACGCCAATAAGAGGCTCCAAAGAGCAGTGGGTACGGAGTGGGCTCTGCAGCCAGGTGCCCGGATTGAATCCGGCCTCCGCCGTTTCCTCCTGGGGCATCTGGAGAAAGTCACTCAGCGTCTTCCTGTGCCTCGATCTCCCCGACGGCCTTACCCTGCCCCGGTCTCCGTCCTCTGAGTCCTTAGGCGTTGGGGCAGGAATGACCTTCTCAGACGTCTCCAGGCGGGGGCCTGGCCTGAGCGGGAGCATATCCTTCAGAGTCGGATGGCGGGGGCGTTCAGGAAGCGGGCGTGTCTGGGGAGGCCGGGAGGCCGTGTTCACTGTCCCCATCGCCACCATGTCAGCAGAGGATTGTGGGAAACTCCTCTCTCTCGATGTCTCTCTCACAGGCATGCACATACACACACATCAGAGGACACGCAAGCCCCTGCTTTGCCTGACAAGAGTCTGACCACAGCTTGTATACCACAGCAGGCTGCAGTGGGACTTCACTGGATGGGGCATCACCTGACGCTGCATCATGGTCTGGCTGGACGCTGGGACACCCAGAAGACGTTAGAAATGACCCACATCTGAGCTCCTTCCCGGATTGCCATGCCTATGCGTGGCTCTGGATCCAGGCAGAGATGTTCCCAAGCTCCCCGGTGATTCTGAGGGGCAGGCACGGCTGAGATCTGAGACCTGAAGACAGACTACATTGCTCCCCTGGGACTGGGGAGATGCTGTCTGCGGGCGGAAGAGACGGGAAGGCCGGCTGGCCCCCTCCTGACTGTGCAGTCCAAGAGAACAGAGTGCAGAGTGTCTATGGCAGAGGGGGCCTTCCCTGCACACATGGGGACTCGAGACGGGGGACCCTTGACAGAAGACGGGGAGAAACTGCTAGAATTTCAGGGACCTCATTCATTGAGACCGAGTCCTCTTGCCTTGGAGCTTCTACCAGGAGAACTTTAGCTAGAGACGAAGACTTCTTTTTTTAAAGTTTTATTGGAGTATAGTCGCATTACAGTGTTGTATGAGTTTCTGCTGTACAACCAAGTGAATCAGTTACACACCTACGTACATCCCCTCTTTTGGGAGTTCCTCTCCATTTAGGTCACCGCAGGGCACTGAGTTCCCCGTGCTATGCGGTAGGTTCTCGTTACCTGTCTACTCTATACACAGTGTCAATAGTTCGTATGTGCTGATCCCAACCTCCCAATCCATCCCACCCCTGGAGCATGCTTTCTGAGAGCCTGAAGGGGTGCCAGCTGCCAGGAGCCCGACGAGCGCCTCCCTTCCATGTGTCTGCCTCTCCGCGGCTCTCCTGCCCTTGTTCCAGCCTGTCCTGCCTGACAGGTTAGAATGTTCCTTGTTTATTTGAATGATCTTGTGAAGGTCAACGTTTAATCACGACGCGATGGAAGACCCGTGGAGGACAGAGCTGTGGGAACCCATTTCCTGGAGTTGTGTTCTGAGACCGGCTGGTGGGATGGGGCGGAGCGGGGTCGGCACCGGACTGGCGGCAGGGGCCCTTCGTGGCCTGGGGCTGGGACAGGGGCCCTGGTTAGGTTCCCTGCCGAGATGCTGTGAAGAGACGCCTGAGCCGGGACCGAGTTCCTTACGGAGATGATGCTGCGAAAGGAGGAAACCTACCTGCACGCACAGGATCACACACAGAGCGCGGGGCGGGCCAAACGTCCCTTGGAGTTTTGCCTCTGCCGTAGCAGAGGAAGCTGAGTGAACGTTTTGGCCACCCGCGTGTTTCATCTTTGCAGACCCCACTGGGTTGGGGGTGGGCACCGAGGACTGGGGCACCGGGTCGCTTTCACACAGGCTGGGCCTGGCGGAGAGAAAGGCCTCGGCCTCCCGGGTTTCGGGCACACCCAACGCTCCTCGCCGTCCAGTCCAGGCTCTCCACGCCCGGAGGGCCTCTTGGGATCCCTGTGTTCTGGAGAGTACACAAAGCTGGGCGCTGTCTCTTTAAATAGTAGAGGCTGAGATGCTCTCAGGCCACCATGACATATCCCAGCATTGGACCAGCCCCTGAATAAACTGGATGGACGCCTGGGCTGGCTTCAGTTACAGGGCGCACCCCCAGGAGGCATCTCGGGAAGCCTGCTGGGGAGAGCGGGGCTAGACCTGCCAGCTGCTGGTCTCCCGGCTGTCCTAGGGGTCCCCTGCCTGAGCATCCCTCGCGTCTGACCCCAAAGAAAGCCGCGTGGAGGAAGGGGTGACACTGTTTGGCCCGGTGAGTTGTCCTGGCACGCGGTGCCCCTGCACGGTGTGTGCCCATGGCTTACAGAGCGCGGCCCAGCCCCCGCCCTGCGAGCCACAGATGGAAAGGATCACAGGGGAGGTGCATGTGTGCTGGAAGTGACCGGAGAATCGGAGGGTTTCTAAAATCCTCTGGATATATACTCTGCCTAGGGAGGCGAGAGGGTCCTCTGGGAGCACCCCGTACCTCCAGAGCTGAAGGGAGGAGGGACCCCTTCCCTGCTGGAAACAGCTCCGTGCGCACAGCTGGCCAGTGACCTTGGATTGCAAGCCGGTTCGGGAGAGGCTTCCACTTGTAGCAGAGCCCTGGTCGGGGACCTGGGTGTGGCTAAGCGGGTGACACCGCCCTGGGAGGCGGCATTCATCTTCCACCGCTGAGGGGCTGCGCGGGCAGGAGATGCCAGAGGGGCCGTGGGGTGACAGGCGGGGACGGGTGGCTTCAGGTGTCACGCAGTGTGACCTGGTTATTGACCAATACCTTGCCTGCCAAAGAAAGGAAGAAATGGGCTCTACCTAACCATGTGTGCCTTTTTCTAGATGTTCAGTTGGAAAAAAGAAAAAAAAGACAGGGCAGGAAGACAATCCTGGGTTGATATGCTAATATTTATCAAGTGCTTATGAGAATAGTCCCGGTACCTGGTGATCAAGTCAGTGTTGGCTAAATAAATAAAAAAGTCTGAATGGCACAAAGGCAGGCAATATTTCTCAGGACAAACCCAGTCTAGAAGACGACTCAGGAGGAGGGCGCTCACTGCCCTCTGTTTACTTAAGTCCTTCTACCTCCAAATGTGCTTTCCATTTAGGGGGTGATGAGCCGTTTTAGTTTAGGGCGTCAGGCTTTTCCCAAAAGGTGAGGACGAAATGTGAAATGATAATAGGAGTGACGATTTCTCTTTTATTTGGTTCCAGACAGTAAGCTAATTATTTCCCACATGATCACTTTTCATCAATGTGATAACCCTTTAAAATGGCATTCGCAGTCCTGTTTGCAGAGGAGAAAACGGAAGCACCCCAGAGCTTCAGCTAAGTGCCCACCCCCACAGTCCCCAGTAAGCAGGCGGATCAGGTTTGTCTGAGCCCAGAGCCTCCGTGCCTAACCAGCGGACCACACTGCCTCTTACAGACCGCCTCTGAGTCCTTCTAACCCACCTGTCATATCCTGGGCAGTGAGCAAGGATTCGTCTCTTTAAGGATTTTTGAGAGACTATTATTGTTTGAAGGATTTTCCACAGGAGGGTTGTGCTGGAAGTGACCGGAGAATCGGAGGGTTTCTAAAATCCTCTGGATATATACTCTGCCTAGGGAGGCGAGAGGGTCCTCTGGGAGCACCCCGTACCTCCAGAGCTGAAGGGAGGAGGGACCCCTTCCCTGCTGGAAACAGCTCCGTGCGCACAGCTGGCCAGTGACCTTGGATTGCAAGCCGGTTCGGGAGAGGCTTCCACTTGTAGCAGAGCCCTGGTCGGGGACCTGGGTGTGGCTAAGCGGGTGACACCGCCCTGGGAGGCGGCATTCATCTTCCACCGCTGAGGGGCTGCGCGGGCAGGAGATGCCAGAGGGGCCGTGGGGTGACAGGCGGGGACGGGTGGCTTCAGGTGTCACGCAGTGTGACCTGGTTATTGACCAATACCTTGCCTGCCAAAGAAAGGAAGAAATGGGCTCTACCTAACCATGTGTGCCTTTTTCTAGATGTTCAGTTGGAAAAAAGAAAAAAAAGACAGGGCAGGAAGACAATCCTGGGTTGATATGCTAATATTTATCAAGTGCTTATGAGAATAGTCCCGGGTACCTGGTGATCAAGTCAGTGTTGGCTAAATAAATAAAAAAGTCTGAATGGCACAAAGGCAGGCAATATTTCTCAGGACAAACCCAGTCTAGAAGACGACTCAGGAGGAGGGCGCTCACTGCCCTCTGTTTACTTAAGTCCTTCTACCTCCAAATGTGCTTTCCATTTAGGGGGTGATGAGCCGTTTTAGTTTAGGGCGTCAGGCTTTTCCCAAAAGGTGAGGACGAAATGTGAAATGATAATAGGAGTGACGATTTCTCTTTTATTTGGTTCCAGACAGTAAGCTAATTATTTCCCACATGATCACTTTTCATCAATGTGATAACCCTTTAAAATGGCATTCGCAGTCCTGTTTGCAGAGGAGAAAACGGAAGCACCCCAGAGCTTCAGCTAAGTGCCCACCCCCACAGTCCCCAGTAAGCAGGCGGATCAGGTTTGTCTGAGCCCAGAGCCTCCGTGCCTAACCAGCGGACCACACTGCCTCTTACAGACCGCCTCTGAGTCCTTCTAACCCACCTGTCATATCCTGGGCAGTGAGCAAGGATTCGTCTCTTTAAGGATTTTTGAGAGACTATTATTGTTTGAAGGATTTTCCACATTACTTTTACTTGAAGAAGGCACAATCAGCTGCAACAAGCGGCCCCTTTCGGATAGTAGAATAGGCAGATGGGGGCAGCCGAATCATTCAGAGCAGTGGTGTTTTGGGACCGAGTGCTGGCAGGTGGCGGTGTCTCGTGTTTGGCCGGCTGTGGTAGTAGGCAGACCTGCAATGCCCACCTTCCGGCTCCACGCTGGCCCCCCGAGCTCTTACTGGGGTGCACCCACCCTGCGCCCGGAAGAGTTCTCCTCTCTCTCCCCGTGATGCTGGGCGGACCGCGTTCAGGCGGCGATGAATCAGCTGATTTCCCTGGCTGCTCTTCCCCCACCTCAAATGGCCAACTCCCCACCCTGTGGCCGGGGACGCCGGCCCAGGCCGGGCGCCAAGCCAGGCCAGCTCGCCTGGAGCCTCCCCGCTCGTGGTCTGGATTTGCCCAGCGACCCCAGGGCGGGCTGTCCTGCAGTGCGCAGGCCTCCTCCTCCAGTTCTCCCCCACGCAGGTCCGCTAGATCCGTCCGGGGAATCCGAGGCACCTGGCGCACCGCCTGGGCGCAGGCGAGATCGCGCGGGCCGGCTTGGGGCGGGTGCGCCGCGTTAGGACGCGGGGGCAGGCCAGGGGCGCCAGGACCCGAGGGGTGGGTCGTCTACCTGCGCTTAAGGGCCAACTCCCCCTGCCCGTGGGAGGGGCATCCAGGCTGGGCCTCCGCGTAGGCGCGGTCCGAGTGCGTGCGCCCCAGAGTCCCGCGCTGGGCACCCGCGGGGGCGACCTCTGGACGGCTTTCCCACGTGGGCAACTCTTGGTCAACTCTTGGTCTGGGTAAAGTCAGCGATACCAGGGGAAGCGGAGGTGAGAAAGCTGCGCTGCCTCCCGGTTTCCAGAACAAGCCCCAGCGCTTTTGCCGTCATCGACTTTCTCCCCGGGCGCAGGGAGAGCCGAGGCACGGTCTCCGGCCCTCCCCGCCTCCCCGCTGCCCTCCCCCCTCCCCGAGTCCCGCCCCCCCGCACACGCCGACCCAGGGACACACCCTACCGCAGCGACGCAGACAGGGCGTTGCTCCGGTTAAAGGGGAACGCTGGGAGCCTCCCTGCGGCCCCTCGCTTGGCGCGCACAGCCCCGCAGCGCAGCTGTCTTCGCGGACGCCAGCCGCCGAGCGGACGCGCGGAGTGTGTGCCCCAGGCCGCTCAGAGGCTCTCCGAAAATCGCCGACCGCTATCCCTCTGGGCCGTAAGTGCTTCGGCAGGGAGAGCGGAGGAGACGGAGGAGGGACGTGGGCATCTTCCGTCGACCGTGCCAGGACGCGCGGGGCAGGGGGCTTCGGGCTGGCGCGGTCCCCGATCGCGGGCAGGACACCGCCTGTCTCGCGTCGTACCTGCGGGGCTCGTAGGGGCCTGGCGTGGGTGCCTGGTGGTCTGTTAACCGCCGGGGGCGCGGGTGCTGGTGTCCGGATGTGGGGCAGGGCGGAGCACTTTTCGCCTTACTGGAGAGGAGCCCACTCTCCGACGCGCCGGCAAAGCGGTCCTCGCGGTGGACATCTCCGGGGTGCTGGGTCCCCGCCCCCCAATTTCTAGCTACATACCCGGTCATCTTTCTCTTCTCTCCCTCCCCACCTCCACGGCATGAGGACTCACTGTATTTAATTTAAACCTGGGAGACGTCGGAAAACCCTCTTATTTCCTCTGCACGTCCCAGGGTTCTCTCTCTCTTTTAACGTGTTGCTTAAGGAGAGGTCGTAGGCGCCCGCGATTGGGTGAGAAAGCCGTGGGAGGGGCATCCAGGCGGGGCCTCCCGTAGGCGCGGTCCGAGTGCGTGCGCCCCAGAGTCCCGCGCTGGGCACCGCGGGGCGACCTCTGGACGGCTTTCCCACGTGGGCAACTCTTGGTCAACTCTTGGTCTGGGTAAAGTCAGCGATACCAGGGAAGCGGAGGTGAGAAAGCTGCGCTGCCTCCCGGTTTCCAGAACAAGCCCCAGCGCTTTTGCCGTCATCGACTTTCTCCCCCGGCGCCGGGAGAGCCGAGGCACGGTCTCCGGCCTCCCGCCTCCCCGCTGCCCTCCCCTCCCCGAGTCCCGCCCCCCCGCACACGCCGACCCAGGGACACACCCTACCGCAGCGACGCAGACAGGGCGTTGCTCCGGTTAAAGGGGAACGCTGGGAGCCTCCCTGCGGCCCCTCGCTTGGCGCGCACAGCCCCGCAGCGCAGCTGTCTTCGCGGACGCCAGCCGCCGAGCGGACGCGCGGAGTGTGTGCCCCAGGCCGCTCAGAGGCTCTCCGAAAATCGCCGACCGCTATCCCTCTGGGCCGTAAGTGCTTCGGCAGGGAGAGCGGAGGAGACGGAGGAGGGACGTGGGCATCTTCCGTCGACCGTGCCAGGACGCGCGGGGCAGGGGGCTTCGGGCTGGCGCGGTCCCCGATCGCGGGCAGGACACCGCCTGTCTCGCGTCGTACCTGCGGGGCTCGTAGGGGCCTGGCGTGGGTGCCTGGTGGTCTGTTAACCGCCGGGGGCGCGGGTGCTGGTGTCCGGATGTGGGGCAGGGCGGAGCACTTTTCGCCTTACTGGAGAGGAGCCCACTCTCCGACGCGCCGGCAAAGCGGTCCTCGCGGTGGACATCTCCGGGGTGCTGGGTCCCCGCCCCCCAATTTCTAGCTACATACCCGGTCATCTTTCTCTTCTCTCCCTCCCCACCTCCACGGCATGAGGACTCACTGTATTTAATTTAAACCTGGGAGACGTCGGAAAACCCTCTTATTTCCTCTGCACGTCCCAGGGTTCTCTCTCTCTTTTAACGTGTTGCTTAAGGAGAGGTCGTAGGCGCCCGCGATTGGGCGCTTTAAACACGGAGTTGCCTGAACGTTGTCTCTGACCCAAGAGTTCGTCCTAAAGTGGTTCCCCAAAAGCAGCTCCGTCTTGGGAAGTGTGCGGATCCTCCCTCGGGTCAGCGCGGCCCGGTCCCCGGCTCCGTGCGGTGTGGGACAGGACCGCCCCGCGGCCGAGAGCCGTCCCGCCAGCTCCGTTCGGCGGCACTTTCTTCCCCGGAGGCTCTCCCCGTTACCTCCTCCTCTCCTTCCCACGGACGCCTGCTCCCCTCCATCCTGGCCCCTGAACGCCTTTCCCCGGAGCGCATCGGCCGGCAGGGCTGCCCGGGGAAGCGCGCGCCGTGGGCAGGAGGCGCCGGCCGCAGCCATTCTCCCCGGCGGCTCTTTCCCCTTCCCGCTCCCTGGCTCCGCGCCTGCTCTCCGGGGCCGCGGGTGGCGATGCCAAGCTGTGCTGGGGCCGGGGCGGCTCCCCTGCGCGGGCCGAACTGCGTGGGAACGTGGAGCCTAACGGAATGCGGCGCGTCCCGGGGTCTGGGAACCCGGCTCCCCGCCGCGCTGTCGCCCTCCCAGCGCGCCGCTGGCGTCCCCGGGCCTCTGCAGACGCCCAGGCCCCTGCGCCTCACCCCACCTCCTCTGCGCGGGGGACGCGCGCTCTCCCGACCTGCGCCCCTCCCGCAAGTTGGGCAGTCCCTGGAGCGCCCGGGTGGGGGGAGGCGCGCGGCCTGCCGCCTCTGCTTGGCACTCGGGGGAAGAATCCTCCCCTCCCGGGGAGACTTCGACGTGCTTCGTGCGTACCGCTTGTTTTGTTCCAAAAACGAAAAGATCGTTGAGCCGCGGGCGGGCCCGGCGGAGCGCGGGGCGGCGATGCAGCGGTCGCCTGCTGCCCTCTCTCGGCGGCCGCCGGGCGGGGTGGGCGGGCGCGGCGCCAGCCCGGGGCACTGCGAGCGCGGGACCCTCCCTCCGCGCTCCTCCGCGCCCTCCGCGCTCCTCTCTCTCTCTCCCGCTCTCCTCTTCTCCTGCCTCCCTCCCTCGCCGGCCCGCTCCGGCCCGTTCGCTCCACCTCACGTCCAGTTCGGCTCTGTCTCCTGCCAGATAGAAGCTCCGCCGAGCAGAACTCGCCGCCAGAATGCTGCTCCTGCTGCTGGGCATCATCGTGCTCCACGTAGCCGTGCTGGTGCTTTTGTCTCCCGTCAGCGTGGCCCGGTCCCCGGCTCCGTGCGGTGTGGGACAGGACCGCCCCGCGGCCGAGAGCCGTCCCGCCAGCTCCGTTCGGCGGCACTTTCTTCCCCGGAGGCTCTCCCCGTTACCTCCTCCTCTCCTTCCCACGGACGCCTGCTCCCCTCCATCCTGGCCCCTGAACGCCTTTCCCCGGAGCGCATCGGCCGGCAGGGCTGCCCGGGGAAGCGCGCGCCGTGGGCAGGAGGCGCCGGCCGCAGCCATTCTCCCCGGCGGCTCTTTCCCCTTCCCGCTCCCTGGCTCCGCGCCTGCTCTCCGGGGCCGCGGGTGGCGATGCCAAGCTGTGCTGGGGCCGGGGCGGCTCCCCTGCGCGGGCCGAACTGCGTGGGAACGTGGAGCCTAACGGAATGCGGCGCGTCCCGGGGTCTGGGAACCCGGCTCCCCGCCGCGCTGTCGCCCTCCCAGCGCGCCGCTGGCGTCCCCGGGCCTCTGCAGACGCCCAGGCCCCTGCGCCTCACCCCACCTCCTCTGCGCGGGGGACGCGCGCTCTCCCCGACCTGCGCCCCTCCCGCAAGTTGGGCAGTCCCTGGAGCGCCCGGGTGGGGGGAGGCGCGCGGCCTGCCGCCTCTGCTTGGCACTCGGGGGAAGAATCCTCCCCTCCCGGGGAGACTTCGACGTGCTTCGTGCGTACCGCTTGTTTTGTTCCAAAAACGAAAAGATCGTTGAGCCGCGGGCGGGCCCGGCGGAGCGCGGGGCGGCGATGCAGCGGTCGCCTGCTGCCCTCTCTCGGCGGCCGCCGGGCGGGGTGGGCGGGCGCGGCGCCAGCCCGGGGCACTGCGAGCGCGGGACCCTCCCTCCGCGCTCCTCCGCGCCCTCCGCGCTCCTCTCTCCTCTCTCCCCGCTCTCCTCTTCTCCTGCCTCCCTCCCTCGCCGGCCCGCTCCGGCCCGTTCGCTCCACCTCACGTCCAGTTCGGCTCTGTCTCCTGCCAGATAGAAGCTCCGCCGAGCAGAACTCGCCGCCAGAATGCTGCTCCTGCTGCTGGGCATCATCGTGCTCCACGTAGCCGTGCTGGTGCTGTTGTTCGTCTCCACGATCGTCAGCGTGAGTGTCCCGCGGGCGGCGCGCCCGGAGCTCACCCGGAGCTCGGCCTTCGGAGGGCCGTGCCCGCCGTGCCCGCCTTCGGTTTGCAGACCGCGAGTCTCAGACATCCCAGGGCCTTTCCGGTAGTTCGGAGAAATCCAGAGAAGATTCAGGCGGGCTGGGGTGGGAAGCAAGCACTGGGCCAGGTCAGCTCGCAGGCCCGTCTTTAGGCCAGAAAACTTCAGGGCAGATCCAGAATCCCCTGCCCCTCCCCCTCCCTTCATGTGATGTGCTCGTCTAGCATTTTTCTTGAGGCAAGAGGTCCTTGAGGAAGGAAGTGGAGAATTTAGGAAGGTTTGTTTTTTCTCCGAATGGCATCCATCGGATGGGTGGCTTAGTTCATCAAACGGCCTTGACGACTTGAAACTGGCAAGTGAAAATGGGATTTTTCCTTAAGGGCTCACAGTCCCAGGTCTGCTTTGGGCTGTGGACAGAGTACCTTCTTAGAAAAGCCTCCTCAAGGACGAACACATCGTTGGGGTAACTTGCATTCTACACCCAGCAAACATCGAGCTCAGTAGGTTTTAAACCTACTTTCTTGAAGATGAGCCCAGACTGGGGCAGCGATGCCACCGTAGCGGTAGCTTCTTAATACAATGACAGGTCCCAGGTGTGATGTTCTCGCTTGGTTTAAAGATTGAGAAGCAATTATGCTGGGGAGTGCTGAGTTGGTGTGTCCCTTTCCAACATCCTCCCAGTAACTTAAGTGTGCCTTGTGGCGATCTTGTCAGGTTGACGGCATAATAAAGGAGGAAATGAGCTTGGGGTGGCAGTGGCTTGGGGACTGGCACCCAGGAGACCAGGGCAGGAGAGATGGTTTGGATGCGGGTGTGCTGGGTTGAGGCTGTGGCTCCTTCCACTGCAGTGCACACCTCCACACATAGCCTCACGCGTGTGTGAGGTTCTTTTCCATTTACAAAGCGCTGTTCCCATTCAGAGCCCTGGCCCCTCCTTGACACAGTGTCTGGGCCAGACGGCCACCTCTCCCCTTTCTCCAGCACCCACTGTGGGCTCTGGCTGGACGGGTGGATGAGGCTGCTCTTTGCTTCGCCTTGGTCTTCTCCTGACCCCTTTCCATCACTTGTCACTGCCTTCCCTGACTCACCGCACTGGTTCTTTCTAGCAATGGATGGTGGGCAACGGACACGCGACTGACCTCTGGCAAAACTGTAGCACCTACTCGTCCGGCACTGTCCAGCACTGTTTCATGTCATCAGCAAACGGTGAGAATGGCTCTTTGTTCCTCAAGCGCTTCCTGGCCTGTGACACTCGTCTCTGTCCAGACCTGGAGGCCCTTGTTCCTGGAAGCCGCATGCTAGAGCATTGTTGCTGGGCTGGGAGGGACGTGGCGGGGTGGGGTGGGGGTGGGGAGCCAGGATGGAAGGGGAGGGGCGGGGGCTTCGCTGGCTACGCTGAGATGGGGCAGTTGAGGGTGTGAAGAAATGTGGATACAGATAAGCAATGAGGGTGCAAAATCTCAGGCAGACTCCGCTGGGAGTTTCGATCCGCCGAGCGAGTCTGGTTTGGTGGTGGGCCTGCAGGAGGGCCCTGTGTCTTCCTGGTGCGGTGACGAGGGGCTGTCCCGGGGATCCACGGACCCCTTTGGGCCTCCAGTTATAGGACTTCCTGTCTGGGTCTTGGGCCTCAGGGGTCCCATCTAGCATCAGAGTTGTCGAGTGATTCCTCATTGCAAGATGGGACGTTGACACTTTGCACACCCCCAGGCCATGCCAAGGAGCGCTTTCACTCTGTCCCCTTTGCCTGTGAGATACTGGGAGCCAGGCTTTCTTGGGTTCACATGAAGGGGCTAACTGGCAGTGGGAGCACACAGGTAGATCCTTCCAGCCTTTGGAGGGAAGAAAGGCTGGGCTGGGATCTGGTGTCTATAGGTGTAGAGAGGCGGTGACAAATAGGATGCATTTTTTTTTTTTTTGGTGGCTGGGAGGGATCTGGTGGCAGTAAAGACCCTGGCAGGGGCCACAGTACCTGGTGTTGAGGACCCAGTGGGCCCAGCAGTTCATGGTGTCATGTTCAAAGGACGTGTCCTCAGCCTGGACCTGAGGCTTGATGTGGCTGCGGCTGCCCCGGAGCAAATATTTCTGTTGACGATGCTACAGCCAGTGAGAGAAGCCAGTTCAGAGGCCGCTGAACAAAGCTGGCGGCAGCGGCCCGTGGTCTGGATTCGCACAGGCCAATGTCTCTGGCCCCTGCGTTTCCCTGTCCAGACGCTTGAGACTGGCTTCTCTTGGTGGGCAACGGACACGCGACTGACCTCTGGCAAAACTGTAGCACCTACTCGTCCGGCACTGTCCAGCACTGTTTCATGTCATCAGCAAACGGTGAGAATGGCTCTTTGTTCCTCAAGCGCTTCCTGGCCTGTGACACTCGTCTCTGTCCAGACCTGGAGGCCCTTGTTCCTGGAAGCCGCATGCTAGAGCATTGTTGCTGGGCTGGGAGGGACGTGGCGGGGTGGGGTGGGGTGGGAGCCAGGATGGAAGGGGAGGGGCGGGGGCTTCGCTGGCTACGCTGAGATGGGGCAGTTGAGGGTGTGAAGAAATGTGGATACAGATAAGCAATGAGGGTGCAAAATCTCAGGCAGACTCCGCTGGGAGTTTCGATCCGCCGAGCGAGTCTGGTTTGGTGGTGGGCCTGCAGGAGGGCCCTGTGTCTTCCTGGTGCGGTGACGAGGGGCTGTCCCGGGGATCCACGGACCCCTTTGGGCCTCCAGTTATAGGACTTCCTGTCTGGGTCTTGGGCCTCAGGGGTCCCATCTAGCATCAGAGTTGTCGAGTGATTCCTCATTGCAAGATGGGACGTTGACACTTTGCACACCCCCAGGCCATGCCAAGGAGCGCTTTCACTCTGTCCCCTTTGCCTGTGAGATACTGGGAGCCAGGCTTTCTTGGGTTCACATGAAGGGGCTAACTGGCAGTGGGAGCACACAGGTAGATCCTTCCAGCCTTTGGAGGGAAGAAAGGCTGGGCTGGGATCTGGTGTCTATAGGTGTAGAGAGGCGGTGACAAATAGGATGCATTTTTTTTTTTTTTTGGTGGCTGGGAGGGATCTGGTGGCAGTAAAGACCCTGGCAGGGGCCACAGTACCTGGTGTTGAGGACCCAGTGGGCCCAGCAGTTCATGGTGTCATGTTCAAAGGACGTGTCCTCAGCCTGGACCTGAGGCTTCGATGTGGCTGCGGCTGCCCCCGGAGCAAATATTTCTGTTGACGATGCTACAGCCAGTGAGAGAAGCCAGTTCAGAGGCCGCTGAACAAAGCTGGCGGGGCAGCGGCCCGTGGTCTGGATTCGCACAGGCCAATGTCTCTGCTGGGCTTTCTTCCTCGGGGCTCAGGACCCAGCACCCAAACTGTCCCTGAAGCGCTGCAACCAGCCATCTCGAACATCCGCATAAAGAGGAACTGCTAGAATGATTCAAGGAGGGTAGCAAGGAGCAGAAAGCACTGTTCATGTGCCCACTTTCCTGGGGGCAAGACAAGAGAGACCCCAGGCCTTGTGGAAGGCTGCCGTCCTTCTTGCTTTTCTCTGAGTCTGTGAAGGATATTGAATTAAAACCAGCCTAGAGGCTGCGTGGCGGAGTTCATAGCCAAGTAACTGAAACCCTCAGGAGTGTCTGCGCGTGTGGCCGGAGCGTGGCTTGCCCCCAAAGCTGCAGCATCTGATCGTCTCCAGGCGACGTCTGGCTGACCTTCCGGAGGGCTCAGGATGGGAGGTGCTCTGCTTCCTACTGACACCTGCTGGCCACGGCTGGTGACTGCACCCTCCCGGCTGGCTTCCCCTGAGACCCGGTTGTCCACCGGCTCCTCCCTCAAGTGGAGTGTGGCCTTGTGGGGCTGGCAGGGGATTCTCGACTGGTGAGCCCGGAAGGGGCAGTTTGGGCCGCCATGTTCCCATCAGGTTGGGTTTTAAGAGGCATGAGTCGACGAAGAGCAGGAATCTAAACTGTCCCTCAGTGGGGCGGAGACGTGTGTGTGCCGGCCCTCTGCGTCTCCAGTGGCTGCTAGACCGCCTTTCCAGCACCTTCCGCAGAGGTCCCGGTGCTGTCTCCGTCGGGACCTCCCCTTCCATTGCTCAGCTGGCTCTTTGTGTTCAAGCTCATCTTCTTGGTTCGTTGACGGTGACCTTGGCGTGTTCACCTGCAGTCTTTTCCCAAATCCATATGGTTGCTTTTCTTGCGGGCAGGGGTGCTCTGCGTTCGTGCTTCTCCCCTGCATCTGCCCTCTCGACGCTCCCCGTCAGGGCGGTTTTGAGGCGCTCTGGACAAGCTGGGCTTGTTTGCACAAGTTCCGATGGAAACGTCCCCAGTGGTCAGTATCTCTGCTCTCATCTCCTGATGGGTCAGCTTGTGTTCCAGCCTCAGCTCTGATGGCAATGAAGCCACCGGACCTCCTTTGCCTTTCCGGTTGGGCTTAATCATTTCTGTGCCAGGAGAGAGGCGAAAAAATACATAATTATAGAAAAAGTAGATTGCCTTTACAGATGAACCCTGTTATCTGTGCACCAGTCACCTGGGTCTGTATTTGCTCTTAGAATGCTTTGAACATGCCTTTAAGTCACTGAAAGTGAGTTGTTACTGATACTTATGTGTGAGGACTCTGTCTACAAGCATGTTATGTTACTGGTTTACATGACTCGTTGTTTCTTCTGAAGGGGCTTGTTTTTATGTGCCCGGGGCTGGAACCCCTCCCCACTGCAGCACTTCATTCATTTCTTTTTCTTCTATGAATAGATTTCTCCCTAAATGCTCTCAACTCTGTCTGCTTTTCTGTTTCCCAAGTGTACTGATACACACTCAGAATATAAATTCCTGGCCCCATCCTGATTCTGGCTGCAGGCAGAGGCGAAGCAGGCCGGTGAGGGAATATTTATCAGGACCTGGTTTTGAATGCCTCCCGGCCCAGGGTGTGTAAGGACTTGAGACACCGGACCTTGGCCCTGATGGTCCTGAGCTCTGTGAAGAGTCAGGAGATCCCCACAGGGGAGGAAGACCTCAGAGGTCAGACGCCCAGGGAGGCGGGGCCGGCAGGCAGCGCCAGAGCTCGGGGAGGAAGTGGAAGGCAGGTCTCACGTGGGAGGTGGGATGTGATCCATCCTCCAAAGGACGGGCAGGATGTAAAAGAGCACCGGCAGGGAGGAGGCGATTCCGTGTCGTGGCAGCGACGTGACCCCGAGCAAGGGGAACGGCAGGGGAGGGACACCTCAGTCCAGCTGACCAGCCTTCTGGCTGGGATGAAGATCGAGCCTGTACAGCAGCGCATCTTTCAGTGGTAGCGGCTTACGCAAGATAGCTTATCCTCTCTTTCCAGAGGAGTGCAGAAGCAGGCAGTCCGGCACAGACACGGCAGGTCCGAGAACCGTCAGAGCCCGCAGGCCCTCGGTAGCTTGCTTCTCTGCCGTCTCCTCAGGGAGCAGATGGCCGCAGAGTGCCAGCCATCTCCAACGATGGAAGAGAGGGAGGAGGAAATGACCAAGGCGTCCCGCCCCCTTTTAGTGAAGCCTCTCCCGGTGGGCCACACGCTTCTGCCCTTGTCTTTCCCTGGAAGTTAGTCACGGGGCCACAGCTGGTGACAGGGAAGGCTGCACACCGAGCCATCGGCTTCGTGGCCAGCGTGGCTCCTTGATTCACGGAGACTTGACAGCCAGCACCTCCCAGGAAGCCCCCCAGCGCCTCCCAGGAAGCCTGGCTCGAAGCCCTTCTCTTCCAGGCTGTGCCCACCCCGTCCGCGGCCCGTCATCCTCTGACCGCAGCGCTGCTGCGTCCCCGGCCCTTAGCCCAGTTCTGGCAGGGCTCCGCAGGTCGTCGTCTAGCTCTGCCGCGTCCCAGGCCCCGTCAGCAGCCCGGTGGCCGTGCGGGCGCCTTCGACCGTCCTCTCTCTCCAGTCCCCAGGTCGTCCGCGTGCCGCACTGTTTGGTGATGTCTCTTGAATGCTTGTTTCCTCCTGGCCTCGCCCTCTCTTCTGACCTCCAGCCCAGCATGTCCAGCCGCCCACCAGGCCGTTCCGCCGGGATGTCTCAGAGGCGTCCCCAGACCAGCCAGCCTTTCCCGCCTCCACCCCATCTTCCCCTTTGACGGGTTCCCATCTCTCAGCAGAAGCTGCCCCCGTCCAGTGGGCTTCACGCTCAGAGTCTGCCTGGACGTGTCTCCTCCTCTCCGCCCCGCCAGCCGTCGCCATTCCCACGCCCGTCACACCAGGGCCACTGAGCGGCCTCCTGTCGCCCGACCTTTCTCTCCTCCTTGCACCTCATTTTGCACATTGAATCCAGAGTGATGTTTAAAAGCACAAGCCTCATTGTATTACTCTTGACTGAAGCCCTCTCCGAGGGCCCTTACTGGTCTCCATCTTGAGATGAACGTCTTTTCTGAGGCCCGTGCGTCTGCCTGAATGCTCTGCCCCTGTGAGCCCTCGCCCGGAGCTCTCCTCCCCTTCATCTTGGAATTTCAGCCTTCTCTCACTTCTGGGTCCTGAGCTTCCCGCCTCAGGACTCCCCCTGTCCTCCCCACCCCCCCGGGTCCTTTCACGCAGGGCTATTCACCGAGCACCTGCCTTGTAGAAGGTTCTGCCGTAGACGCCAGGGGTGCCAGAGTGGGTGAGAGGTTCTGTTTCACTGGGCGGGCCCGTCAGTGAACAGGGATAAAGGGGCCGCGATAGGAAGGATGAGGAGAATGAAGCAGGCTGATGGGTTGCGAGGGATCGGGGCGGGGAAGGAACGACCTCTGGAGGCTGACCGAGAAGGCGTCAGCGGAAGGGGCATCAAGGGCGAGCTCCAGACCCCAGGATCCCCGAGGACAGGGCCTCTGGGGCGGGAAGGAGCCGGGCAGGTTGATGACCAGAGGACACAGGATGGAGCCGCGAGCCTGCCCCGTGGGGTCGTCTGGATCGAGGAAGGAATTGGGTGGGAGTGGATGGTTTCTAAGCTTTATGATTTCATTTAGACCTGCTCTGTCTCACATGTGTGTCTCAGCCGTTTCATTCCAAGTCAGGGCAACAGTCTCGTGCATTTTTAAGGGGACTATATCAGAAATCTTACAAAGTGGAAAGGCGCCTATTTATTTCCAGCGGTAGTGACCTTGTGGCCAGCCGTCAGTTGTAGGCAGACTTAGACCAATGCTACTGATTGGAAGTTAGGAAAAAGAAGTCTGGCCGGTCTTAGGAGCGCTTGGGGGTCTTGAGTAGTCGGGGGTCTCCTGGGCCCGTGTCTCCTGTGATCCCCAGGTCTGTCTTGTTCATCTGTTTGGTGGCATTGTCATTTCGGCAAGGACATCAGACCATTTCCTTGTCTGTGGCTCAGCTTCTGGTCAATGATTTAGAAAAGACAGAAGGCCCTTTGCACTTATGGGCTCATGTTTTGCTGTTTAGCATCTTTGTGGCTCCCTGGGCCAACCCACAAGCTCTGCCTTAGTCATGGCTCTGGATTCTACACACCCTCGTGGGATGAGGAGGTCCCGGAAGGCGAGGGAGGCTCGTGGGTGGGAAGAGGTGTGTCCTCACTCTGATGTTTCAACCCGTGAGTCTCTCATCAGATGCCAGCAGCCAGGAGATAATTCAGAGGCTTGTTCAGATCTGTGTCTGCGCCATGTGGCACTGGATGCTCAGTCTTTGCTTTCCCAGGATTTTACAGAATTGAGAAAGCATCCTTGGTAGTTCAGAAGCCAGGATTGGCTATGGGGCGGCATGAGAGGGTGGATGTTGGCTTTTGGTGCTCAACAAAAGGATGCCAGGCAGGAAGCCTTCTGAGTACGCGGCCATCAGCACACACGTAGACCCTGCCGCTGGTCGGGCCTCGGGAGGTCATCAGATCCTCCCTGCCCCCCTGCCCCATCTCACTCCCTTCAGACTGCTCTGCAATGGACCCATTATGTGCTCATCCTACCAGTGACGGGGAGCTCACTACCTTTCAGGAAGCTCCGTTTCATTCAAAGAGCTAACAGTGTGGTCCATTCATCTGTTCTTTAACTAGACTGCACACATGCTGGGCTCTCTTCCAGAAACTGAGCAGACAGAGCTGAACAAGAAAGACCACTCCCTGCCCCGGTGGACAGAGCACTCAGTCGCTTAGGGGAGACGGAGGAGAGACCATGAATGAGTCACGCTGGGCAGCGGGCAGGGCTCTGCAGGACCCGGGGAGAGCTGCGGGCAGCAGGTCGCCGCCGGGGAGGAAGCAGCCGGTCACAGAGGCTTCTTCCTGTCAAAGTCACATGGACGGAGGCTTAGAAGAAGGGAGGGACCAGTTGTATGGGAGCCATAGAAAGAATGTTCCAGAAGGTATTGGAAAGAGCCAGGTCCTTAGGCAGGGAGGTGTCTGGTGTGTCCGCCAGTGCTGGGCGGGCGTGGCTGAGGGTGCCGGCTGCTGGCAGGAGAGGGCGGGCCGGGGTGCCCCGAAGGCCAGCCTGCCCACACGGAAGGCGCTGGAGCAGGAGAGGGGCATGGTTCGATTTGTGTGTAGACGGCGCATTCTGGCTGTTGCACGAAGAAGGTCGAATGCCAGCAAAGCGCTTGGATTCGGGGATCTGTGGCTCCGGGCAGGGGTCCGGGCTGAACGGGCAGCTTTGGGTCATCCGTGTCCGCAGGGCGGTGTTTCATGTCTGCAGGGGAGTTGAAGAGAGAAGAGGTGGAAGGAGCAGGAGGGCCCAGCGTGTCTGGTGACATCAGTGGCCGATGGGAGCGAGAAGGCGCTGGCAGAGAGGCTGGGGAGGAAGGGCCAGTGATGTGGAGCGGGGAGTGGCCACGGAAGGCTGCCATTAGGAAGTTACTTAGCTGTAAGACTTCCCTGGTGGCCCAGTGGTTAGGACTCCAAGCTCGCATTGCAGGGTCATGGGTTCGATATCTGGTGAGGGAAGTAAGATCCCACGTGTGGTATGGCTAAAACTTCAAAAAGAAAGAAATTGCTCAGCTGCGGCCTCGTCCGTCCCCTGAACTTCCAGGGGTTTCCAGCTGTCTTCGTTCCTGCCTGGGGACTGGACCTCGTCCTCAAGCAGCTTCAAGCCCCTGGAGGCTGTGGTTTCATCTTCGCGGGTCTCCCCTTCCCCAGGTGGCGCTTCCTCCTTGCGGTGGCCTTTCTGGTGCTGGTGAGCGGCCTCCGCCCCCACCCCGGCCTGTGTAACCTGTTGTCCCGGGGCCGCAGGCATCAGCCCCGCCGCCCCTCGGCCGCTGGCTGGCTGGCCTGGCAGGCGGGTGGGCAGGAAGGGGGGTTCTCTCCCCCGGCTACCCTGGCCACCCTCCTCCTGAGGCCCTGTGGATGCCAAGCCTACAGAAGGGCCAAAGGATCATTGAACTCCTTAGATTTCAAACACACTTTTGAACTTCTTGGGCTTCCCTGGTGGCTCAGTTGGTAAAGAATCTGCCTGCAGTGCCGGAGACCCAGGTTTGATCCCTGGGTCAGGAAGGTCCCCTGGAGAAGGAAATGGCAACCCACTCCAGTAGTCTAGCCCGGAGAATCCCATGGACAGAGGAGCCCGGCGGGCTACAGCCCATCAGGGTGCAAAGAGTTAGGCACAACTGAGCAGCTGACAGCACTTTGAACTGCTCAGCACCCCAGTGGCCAGGCACCAGGGGTCCCTGCTTTTTTTTTTTTTTAATTTATTTTGGGGTTGGGGAGGGAGGGGGGTGGGTGGACCACTTCCACTGGTCTTTCATTTGTCTAGTTTCATCCATCTTTTTTCTTTGGCCCGTGTGGGCCTCCCATCGCGGTGGCATCTGTTGTCGCAGAGCACTGGCTCTGGGCGCATGCGCTCCAGTGCTCTGGCTCAGTAATTGGACACGTCGGTCCAGTCACTCTGAGGCACGTGGGATCTTCCCAGACCAGGGATCAAACCGGCGCCCCTTGCACTGCAAGGCGGTGTCCCTACCCACTGGACCACCAGGGAAGCCCTTGTCCCTGCTTTTTTGTACTGGGTCTGCCTCTCACGAGCTGAGTACCTGGGGTTGGTGCCCATCACGTCCCATGCATCTGGGGGCCCCTTTTCCACTCAGGATATAATTATGGGGGGGATCCTGAGTGGACACAGCCTTTGAGCCAGGCCTTAGAAACTGGGTAGAACTTCAGTAGGTGTGGGGAAAGAGGGGAGAGGGTGGCTTACTGTGCCTGGTGGACGGGGGGCTCCTCTTAATTTCCACGATGGCTTGGACAGAGGCCTCTGATTATTTTTATATGGAGAATGCCTTTTAAACCCAAAGTTCCTGAGCCCCTCCCTCGTCTTGAACTCATCCCTTCCTCCCCTGTACGTTGCTATCAGAACAGCTTGTGATCGGGCAGTTGAAATATCTTTTTCTTTCTTCCTTTCTGATGTCACTCTTGTGGCCAGACTCTGCATCTCCAAGTGTTCTTAACAACGCTGACAGAAAAGGTTCTTTGATAAATCAGTTTGGCAAGCACCATTTGAAAGCTACTCAGGCTGTTCTTTTTAATGGCAAGACTGCTCAGAACCTCGAGTACCGCATGTGGACTGCAGTGTCCAAGGCGAACGTTAATATTCTTCACCCTGGAGGCCACCTCTCTGTGTTTCTATTTGTGTCCGACTCCTTGCAGCCTGTGGACTGTAGCCCACCAGGCTTCTCTGTTCATGGGATTCTCCAGGCAAGAAGACTGAAATGGGTTGCCATCTCCTCCTCCTGGGGATCTTCCCGACCCAGGGATGGAATCCATGTCTCCTGTATCGGCAGGTGGATTCTTTACCAGTGTGCTACTTGGGAAGCCCCCATTTTTCTCTTCAATCAGTAACATTTCTTTGGGAAGTGCAGCCTAACCTGGATCTTTTTCTTTGGCCGTGTGGGCCTCCCATCGCGGTGGCATCTGTTGTCGCAGAGCACTGGCTCTGGGCGCATGCGCTCCAGTGCTCTGGCTCAGTAATTGGACACGTCGGTCCAGTCACTCTGAGGCACGTGGGATCTTCCCAGACCAGGGATCAAACCGGCGCCCCTTGCACTGCAAGGCGGTGTCCCTACCCACTGGACCACCAGGGAAGCCCTTGTCCCTGCTTTTTTGTACTGGGTCTGCCTCTCACGAGCTGAGTACCTGGGGTTGGTGCCCATCACGTCCCATGCATCTGGGGGCCCCTTTTCCACTCAGGATATAATTATGGGGGGGATCCTGAGTGGACACAGCCTTTGAGCCAGGCCTTAGAAACTGGGTAGAACTTCAGTAGGTGTGGGGAAAGAGGGGAGAGGGTGGCTTACTGTGCCTGGTGGACGGGGGGCTCCTCTTAATTTCCACGATGGCTTGGACAGAGGCCTCTGATTATTTTTATATGGAGAATGCCTTTTAAACCCAAAGTTCCTGAGCCCCTCCCTCGTCTTGAACTCATCCCTTCCTCCCCTGTACGTTGCTATCAGAACAGCTTGTGATCGGGCAGTTGAAATATCTTTTTCTTTCTTCCTTTCTGATGTCACTCTTGTGGCCAGACTCTGCATCTCCAAGTGTTCTTAACAACGCTGACAGAAAAGGTTCTTTGATAAATCAGTTTGGCAAGCACCATTTGAAAGCTACTCAGGCTGTTCTTTTTAATGGCAAGACTGCTCAGAACCTCGAGTACCGCATGTGGACTGCAGTGTCCAAGGCGAACGTTAATATTCTTCACCCTGGAGGCCACCTCTCTGTGTTTCTATTTGTGTCCGACTCCTTGCAGCCTGTGGACTGTAGCCCACCAGGCTTCTCTGTTCATGGGATTCTCCAGGCAAGAAGACTGAAATGGGTTGCCATCTCCTCCTCCTGGGGATCTTCCCGACCCAGGGATGGAATCCATGTCTCCTGTATCGGCAGGTGGATTCTTTACCAGTGTGCTACTTGGGAAGCCCCCATTTTTCTCTTCAATCAGTAACATTTCTTTGGGAAGTGCAGCCTAACCTGACCCTCCTGGTACTAGAGTTTTACAGCCAAGAAATAGAGGAAGGCTGAAACAGCTGAATACTTTCAGCACCCTCAGAACCGCAATGGCTGTATTATATTCCCTGCGCCAGTCTAAAGGCCAGTGGGAATAAGACTGTTGGTATCAAGCCACACACGTAAATTAGACTCTGGAGAATGCATTCCTGTGCCCAGCAGGGAGCCTCTTGGTCAGGAGGGCATGGATTGAGTGATGGTGTCAGGTGCACCCAGAGCGCCTTGAACTTGTGTTCCCTTGTCGCCAGCTAGAGGCTTTGCTGGAGTTGAAACGCCCACCCCCGTGATCTGAGTTGAAAGAGCCTGCCCCCCAATCCGTGCGTGGTCTTCCTCATCCTCGTGAGCTCCCTGGCGGGGTCTGTGGGCTGAAAGGCCTCATGTGGCTTGCCCCTCTGGCTGCATCCTTGTGGGTCCCAGGGAAAGGGAACCTGGGGCCCGATTTCAAAGCTCCAGTTGGGCTAGATGGGAAGAAGTTGGAGCCCCGGGCCAGGACCGCTCGGGCCCCCGCTCGGACTCCCGCCAGTGAGCAGAGCCGCGGCAGAGGCCTGCTGGGTAGGACGGAGGCTGCGCCCAAGTCCGCAGATGCTGGGGTCACATCTGTCCCAAGAAGGAAAGTGGCGATTTGTGGGATGGCAGTGGGGAGGGTGCTGGGCCCCAGTGAAAACCCTGCCAATGCAGGAGTGTTCTTAACAACGCTGACAGAAAAGGTTCTTTGATAAATCAGTTTGGCAAGCACCATTTGAAAGCTACTCAGGCTGTTCTTTTTAATGGCAAGACTGCTCAGAACCTCGAGTACCGCATGTGGACTGCAGTGTCCAAGGCGGTTAATATTCTTCACCCTGGAGGCCACCTCTCTGTGTTTCTATTTGTGTCCGACTCCTTGCAGCCTGTGGACTGTAGCCCACCAGGCTTCTCTGTTCATGGGATTCTCCAGGCAAGAAGACTGAAATGGGTTGCCATCTCCTCCTCCTGGGGATCTTCCCGACCCAGGGATGGAATCCATGTCTCCTGTATCGGCAGGTGGATTCTTTACCAGTGTGCTACTTGGGAAGCCCCCATTTTTCTCTTCAATCAGTAACATTTCTTTGGGAAGTGCAGCCTAACCTGACCCTCCTGGTACTAGAGTTTTACAGCCAAGAAATAGAGGAAGGCTGAAACAGCTGAATACTTTCAGCACCCTCAGAACCGCAATGGCTGTATTATATTCCCTGCGCCAGTCTAAAGGCCAGTGGGAATAAGACTGTTGGTATCAAGCCACACACGTAAATTAGACTCTGGAGAATGCATTCCTGTGCCCAGCAGGGAGCCTCTTGGTCAGGAGGGCATGGATTGAGTGATGGTGTCAGGTGCACCCAGAGCGCCTTGAACTTGTGTTCCCTTGTCGCCAGCTAGAGGCTTTGCTGGAGTTGAAACGCCCACCCCCGTGATCTGAGTTGAAAGAGCCTGCCCCCCAATCCGTGCGTGGTCTTCCTCATCCTCGTGAGCTCCCTGGCGGGGTCTGTGGGCTGAAAGGCCTCATGTGGCTTGCCCCTCTGGCTGCATCCTTGTGGGTCCCAGGGAAAGGGAACCTGGGGCCCGATTTCAAAGCTCCAGTTGGGCTAGATGGGAAGAAGTTGGAGCCCCGGGCCAGGACCGCTCGGGCCCCCGCTCGGACTCCCGCCAGTGAGCAGAGCCGACGGCAGAGGCCTGCTGGGTAGGACGGAGGCTGCGCCCAAGTCCGCAGATGCTGGGGTCACATCTGTCCCAAGAAGGAAAGTGGCGATTTGTGGGATGGCAGTGGGGAGGGTGCTGGGCGGCCCAGTGATAAAGAACCCACCTGCCAATGCAGGAGACCCAGCTTGGGTCCCTGGGTGGAGAAGATCCCCTGAAGGAGGAAATGGCAACCCACTCCCATAGTCTTGCCTGGGAAATCCCGTGGGCTGAGGAGCCTGGTGGGCTGCAGTCCGTGGGGTCACAGGGGTCAGGCACGACTGAGTGATCCGACACCGCCAGAAGGCAGGGAGGTTAGTTAGTGGGTGGGGATTCAGGCCGGGGATCACGTGCTTTGAAGAGAGCCCAGCTTCATGGGCGCGGGCGGGTCTCTCCCACAGCGGTGATTCACGCCGATGGCTCCTTCCTTCTGGCGTGGCCTCCCAGCTCTGGCTCTGACTCAGCCGTCCCTGCCCTTCCCTTCACTCCTGATGGAGTCTGAGAGCTTTTGTGACGCCAGAGGGGTGGGGAGGGCCGCCAGGGCGTGGCTCCAGGACAAGAGAGGCTGAGGGTGAAGAGGGGTGGGACTCTTGAAGCGGGCAGCATCCTGGCAGCATCCTCTCTGAGCTCGCCAGCTCCTCGGCCCTGGGCTAAGAACACCCTGAGGGGGCAGATGTATTTCCTTCATAGCTTAGCTGCTCGGCAGCAGCAGTAATCTGACCTTTGGTCGTCAGGCCGAAGTAACTTCCCTGCTGCAGGGGAGTGAGTCCGCCCTGTTGCCTGACCGGCTGGTCAGAACAGCGGGTCTGCAGAGGGGAGGAGTGGGAAAGCTACCACTGGGGATTCCACATAGTTTGGGGCCTGACCTGGCTGCCCCCAATCCGTGCGTTCTTCCTCATCCTCGTGAGCTCCCTGGCGGGGTCTGTGGGCTGAAAGGCCTCATGTGGCTTGCCCCTCTGGCTGCATCCTTGTGGGTCCCAGGGAAAGGGAACCTGGGGCCCGATTTCAAAGCTCCAGTTGGGCTAGATGGGAAGAAGTTGGAGCCCCGGGCCAGGACCGCTCGGGCCCCCGCTCGGACTCCCGCCAGTGAGCAGAGCCGACGGCAGAGGCCTGCTGGGTAGGACGGAGGCTGCGCCCAAGTCCGCAGATGCTGGGGTCACATCTGTCCCAAGAAGGAAAGTGGCGATTTGTGGGATGGCAGTGGGGAGGGTGCTGGGCGGCCCAGTGATAAAGAACCCACCTGCCAATGCAGGAGACCCAGCTTGGGTCCCTGGGTGGAGAAGATCCCCTGAAGGAGGAAATGGCAACCCACTCCCATAGTCTTGCCTGGGAAATCCCGTGGGCTGAGGAGCCTGGTGGGCTGCAGTCCGTGGGGTCACAGGGGTCAGGCACGACTGAGTGATCCGACACCGCCAGAAGGCAGGGAGGTTAGTTAGTGGGTGGGGATTCAGGCCGGGGATCACGTGCTTTGAAGAGAGCCCAGCTTCATGGGCGCGGGCGGGTCTCTCCCACAGCGGTGATTCACGCCGATGGCTCCTTCCTTCTGGCGTGGCCTCCCAGCTCTGGCTCTGACTCAGCCGTCCCTGCCCTTCCCTTCACTCCTGATGGAGTCTGAGAGCTTTTGTGACGCCAGAGGGGTGGGGAGGGCCGCCAGGGCGTGGCTCCAGGACAAGAGAGGCTGAGGGTGAAGAGGGGTGGGACTCTTGAAGCGGGCAGCATCCTGGCAGCATCCTCTCTGAGCTCGCCAGCTCCTCGGCCCTGGGCTAAGAACACCCTGAGGGGGCAGATGTATTTCCTTCATAGCTTAGCTGCTCGGCAGCAGCAGTAATCTGACCTTTGGTCGTCAGGCCGAAGTAACTTCCCTGCTGCAGGGGGAGGAGTGAGTCCGCCCTGTTGCCTGACCGGCTGGTCAGAACAGCGGGTCTGCAGAGAATTTGGGGGGTTTTCACCCCTGGGCCCTGCACCCACGTTGGAGGTTAAAGTGCTACCACTGGGGATTCCACAAATAGTTCCTGGCCCTGAGCAAGGCCTGGAGAATGACCGTGGGCGCTGGTCACGGGCTCTGCCAACGGCCCTGACCTCGCAATTGGAGAGGAAAGAGGATCCCTGCCCCAGGGTGTGGGTAGAAAGAAGCTCAGAGTCGCCTCTTAGTGTGCTGGCCTCACCTTAAGCGTGACTTTGTACCAAACAGGACTGCGATGGATAGTATTTCCTCTGCATCCTGGTCTCTCCACTCGAGTCCTTCTGTGCTATACAGGGATGTATTTGGCTATAGTAGAGGTGGGCGCCTGATGCGAAGAGCCGACTCATTGGAAAAGACCCTGATGCTGGGAAAGACTGAGGGCGGGAGGAGAGGGGACGACAGAGGACGAGATGGTTGGATGGCATCACTGACTCAATGGACATGAGGGGAGGGAAAGTTGGCGTGCTGTAGTCCATGGGGTCACAAAGAGTTGGCCACGACTTGGCGACTGGACAAGAGCAGGGGTTGGCAAGCAGTGGCCTGCGGATCCAGTTGGGTCCACTGCCTGATTCTGTAGATAAGAGTCTGTTAGGTGAACAGGCCACGCCCACTCACTTTCATATCGAATGAGGTTGATTTGGGGCCACGTGGGCAGACTTGAACAGGTGCCCCTGAGACTGCATGGCTTGAGAAGCCTGAACCATTTACAGTCTGACTCTTCACAGACGGTTTGCAGCCTCTGTGCTGGAGACTTATGGACTGGCATCAGAGCTGTATTGAAATACTTCTTGGCACTCTGGTTGGCTCACTCGAGTGGCTTCTGTGGACACGGTTGTCTGCACTCCTCCTTGGTGTGGCCCGGATGGAGGTGTTCCAAGGATCCCCCACCAACTCACCCAGTCTACAGCTACTAATTGACTCTGCCTGGGCTCAGCCTCTTAAAGCTCTCGCCCCAGCAGCAGTAATCTGACCTTTGGTCGTCAGGCCGAAGTAACTTCCCTGCTGCAGGGGGAGGAGTGAGTCCGCCCTGTTGCCTGACCGGCTGGTCAGAACAGCGGGTCTGCAGAGAATTTGGGGGGTTTTCACCCCTGGGCCCTGCACCCACGTTGGAGGTTAAAGTGCTACCACTGGGGATTCCACAAATAGTTCCTGGCCCTGAGCAAGGCCTGGAGAATGACCGTGGGCGCTGGTCACGGGCTCTGCCAACGGCCCTGACCTCGCAATTGGAGAGGAAAGAGGATCCCTGCCCCAGGGTGTGGGTAGAAAGAAGCTCAGAGTCGCCTCTTAGTGTGCTGGCCTCACCTTAAGCGTGACTTTGTACCAAACAGGACTGCGATGGATAGTATTTCCTCTGCATCCTGGTCTCTCCACTCGAGTCCTTCTGTGCTATACAGGGGATGTATTTGGCTATAGTAGAGGTGGGCGCCTGATGCGAAGAGCCGACTCATTGGAAAAGACCCTGATGCTGGGAAAGACTGAGGGCGGGAGGAGAGGGGACGACAGAGGACGAGATGGTTGGATGGCATCACTGACTCAATGGACATGAGGGGAGGGAAAGTTGGCGTGCTGTAGTCCATGGGGTCACAAAGAGTTGGCCACGACTTGGCGACTGGACAAGAGCAGGGGTTGGCAAGCAGTGGCCTGCGGATCCAGTTGGGTCCACTGCCTGATTCTGTAGATAAGAGTCTGTTAGGTGAACAGGCCACGCCCACTCACTTTCATATCGAATGAGGTTGATTTGGGGCCACGTGGGCAGACTTGAACAGGTGCCCCTGAGACTGCATGGCTTGAGAAGCCTGAACCATTTACAGTCTGACTCTTCACAGACGGTTTGCAGCCTCTGTGCTGGAGACTTATGGACTGGCATCAGAGCTGTATTGAAATACTTCTTGGCACTCTGGTTGGCTCACTCGAGTGGCTTCTGTGGACACGGTTGTCTGCACTCCTCCTTGGTGTGGCCCGGATGGAGGTGTTCCAAGGATCCCCCCACCAACTCACCCATGGAACAGTCTACAGCTACTAATTGACTCTGCCCCTGGGCTCAGCCTCTTAATGAGGTTATCTGTATCATACAGAGCTTTTATATCAACATCTTATTGGATCATTACACAATTCTCTGAGGTAGCTGGTGCCTCTTGTTAGAGGAGAGAGATTTGGGGCCAACGATATATGCAAGCAGCCGGTGAAGCAGGAGGTCCACAGGCCTGTTCTGATGGGGCGCACGGCCGGAGCCTGACTGGGGCGCAGCCTGTAGGTCGAAGGCCCATACGGTCAATAGCATTGCTTGCGGAAGAAATATGTACTTCTCATCTTGATTTCTTTATCTGAGGGATTATCTGGAATAGTCTTTTAACATTTCCAAATTTATTTTGTCTGGTTTGTTTTGAATTTTTCCTTTCTGTTTTTCTTTAGTTATGTTCACATCCTGTGTGCTTTTTTTTTTTTGAGAATTTTTGTGGTTTTGTTGTTGTTACTGCCTACTGCATAGTTGGTAAGACTGTCTTATGTGTGTTTCAGATAATTTATAGTCAGCATCACAGAGACAAAAAATAATCTCTCTCTTACCATATTTTTGATCTACTTGATTTATCTGTTCGGAGCGAGGCATGCTGTGATTGTAACTTTATCAGTTTCTTCTCATATTTCAGTTATTTTTGCTTTATATTTTTCCAGGCCATGTTATTGTATGCACAGAGGTTTATGACTTTCATTTTTTCCTGTGAAACTGGATCTTTCCTCCTGATGAAATCTCCTTCCTCGGCCATTGTCATCTTTTTTGACTTGAATTCCATTCTTCTGATACTATTATTGCTATACCTTTTGGTTAATATTTGCCCGGTGCCTCTTTTAAAAATGCTCTTGACTTCTAACTCTTATTGGTTTTAAGTGTCTCTCTTGTATTGGACTCTAGATAGGAATTACCTAATTCAATATGGAATTCTCCATCGCATAGTGAGAGACTTGAACCCATTTCCTGCACTGGGATTGGTGGTGCAGTTGGCCGCACCTTACTCTCATCATGTATGTGTGGTATTTCTTGTACTTCAGGTGGAAAACTTTCTTCTTCGGTGTTATATTCCCAGAGCCTCCCAGAGGGCCTGGCTCTGCAGTAGGAGTTTGAATGTTTCAACTGAAAAGCCCACATACTGCGAGGGAGATAGAAGAACCCACATGTAGCAACTAAGACCCAGCGCAGCCAAATAAACCCATTAAAATGAATATTAAAAAATAATATGATGGCAGCATTAGCTTTGTCACAGACTGCTCCTCCTTAAGAACCACCACACTGGATAGAGTGGTTCTCTTAGAGATATAAAAGTGAAGTCAGGCTGGCTCCAGTCCATTAGACATCCTTTCCTAGCCTAATTGACAAAGAAATTGCAAAGATGAAAAAAGCATATGGTCCGTCCAGGGGGAAAGAGCACTAGACTTAGAACCAAGGGCCTCTCAGCTTTGGCTGGGCCAATGGGGCTCATTCAGACTCTCTGGAAATCTCTCTCGGTACAAAAGGGCTGGGCTGGCTGATCCTGCAGGCTTCTTCCAACTCTAGACTCTAGTCACTGTTGATCTAATCAGCACCCTTAAAATTCTTCCATGAGGTCCTTACAGCTCAGACCAGGTTCATCTCTGTGAGTTCCTGATGATAGGCCATGCAGACTTCACAGCTTTTTCTGCTGTGCTGATAAGCACAGGCATGTGGTTTTCTAGGCCAGTGTGTTAGTCTGACCTTAGTGAAGAGGAGCAGACGGTGGGTCTTCTCCAGCTGACCTTCCTTGTGTAGCGCAGTGCTGCCCCAGAGATTCCTTGGTGTTTGGAAGAAAGGATGTAGGTGGCAGGTTGGCCAGACCCTTGGAAGTCTCCAGGCAGGACCCGGCAGGTTTTCCCCTCTGTGATGTCAAAAGGTTGTTGCCTCTTGTCCATTCCTTCTGGAAATGACATCCATTTGTAGTCAGTGGTGACTTAGAGGGTCCTCTTCCTTTGAGAGAATTTCAGCTGGATGCTGGGAGGTTGAATCTAAGGCTGGGGGTTCAGCGAAGATGAGGAAGTCTCCCCCGTGGTGCTGTCTGGGCTGAGCACTAAGGACTCTGGGGTGGGCTGGGAACGGACACGGCGCGACCGAGCGAGTGCTTCCCAGCTAAATGAAGCGTGTTCTCCCATCAGCATCTTCGTCCAACTTTCTGCAAAATTAGCCTTGGCTCCGGCGTCATTTTCTTCTTCCCAGCCATCCCAGGATCTCTCTGTCTCCTTGGGGATGCTGACATTTCAAACAGTGGTTTGGAACTATTCTCAGAATCCAGGGACACTTAAGAAGCCCTTAAATAAATGATTTTTGGGTTAAACTGCTCCTCCTTAAGAACCACCACACTGGATAGAGTGGTTCTCTTAGAGATATAAAAGTGAAGTCAGGCTGGCTCCAGTCCATTAGACATCCTTTCCTAGCCTAATTGACAAAGAAATTGCAAAGATGAAAAAAGCATATGGTCCGTCCAGGGGGAAAGAGCACTAGACTTAGAACCAAGGGCCTCTCAGCTTTGGCTGGGCCAATGGGGCTCATTCAGACTCTCTGGAAATCTCTCTCGGTACAAAAGGGCTGGGCTGGCTGATCCTGCAGGCTTCTTCCAACTCTAGACTCTAGTCACTGTTGATCTAATCAGCACCCTTAAAATTCTTCCATGAGGTCCTTACAGCTCAGACCAGGTTCATCTCTGTGAGTTCCTGATGATAGGCCATGCAGACTTCACAGCTTTTTCTGCTGTGCTGATAAGCACAGGCATGTGGTTTTCTAGGCCAGTGTGTTAGTCTGACCTTAGTGAAGAGGAGCAGACGGTGGGTCTTCTCCAGCTGACCTTCCTTGTGTAGCGCAGTGCTGCCCCAGAGATTCCTTGGTGTTTGGAAGAAAGGATGTAGGTGGCAGGTTGGCCAGACCCTTGGAAGTCTCCAGGCAGGACCCGGCAGGTTTTCCCCTCTGTGATGTCAAAAGGTTGTTGCCTCTTGTCCATTCCTTCTGGAAATGACATCCATTTGTAGTCAGTGGTGACTTAGAGGGTCCTCTTCCTTTGAGAGAATTTCAGCTGGATGCTGGGAGGTTGAATCTAAGGCTGGGGGTTCAGCGAAGATGAGGAAGTCTCCCCCGTGGTGCTGTCTGGGCTGAGCACTAAGGACTCTGGGGTGGGCTGGGAACGGACACGGCGCGACCGAGCGAGTGCTTCCCAGCTAAATGAAGCGTGTTCTCCCATCAGCATCTTCGTCCAACTTTCTGCAAAATTAGCCTTGGCTCCGGCGTCATTTTCTTCTTCCCAGCCATCCCAGGATCTCTCTGTCTCCTTGGTGGATGCTGACATTTCAAACAGTGGTTTGGAACTATTCTCAGAATCCAGGGACACTTAAGAAGCCCTTCAGACCCCCAGAGGGCAGAGAGAGAGAGAGAGAGGGAGAGAGGGGAGTCAGAGGGCAGGGTGGGACTCAGAGCCCCTTGAACACACGCATATCTGTGTACGGAACTCATTTGGCTAACAGACTGGAAGGGAATTCAATGTATTTGAACTAGAGTTTAGCTCTTTGTGCTGGGACTAGGTATTTTCTTACAGCCTTTTTAAAAACATCTACAATTAAACAGGTATTAATATCTTTTTCCCCCCAAAAGAAAGCATGAAATATAAATAACTTTTAAGAGTGGGAAAGTGAATAACAGCCTGAGTTTTGTTTTCAAGAAGGCTGCCGCTGCCTCGCGGTCCTGTGCCCCAGCCACGCCCCCTGGCAGCGCTCCGCCCCTCCGGCTGGCGCGGGCTTCTGGTAACCCCGTGTCTCCTCCCCTAGAATGGCTGCAGTCTGTCCAGGCCACCATGATCCTGTCCATCATCTTCAGCGTTCTGTCTCTGTTCCTGTTCTTCTGCCAGCTCTTCACCCTCACTAAGGGCGGTCGGTTCTACATCACTGGGGTCTTCCAGATCCTCGCTGGTAAGTTGAAGACGACCAAGTGCCTGTGGGTGCCTAGCGCCCTCTGACTGCACACAGGACGGTCAGTCGATGGGCGTGGCTGCAGAATGACTGACGTGCGTGAGTCCTCCCCCTGGACGGATGTCGTACAGGGCAGGTGTGTGTGTGTGTGAGACTGTGATTTCTCCATGGAAGGGGGTGCGTAGGACTTAGGGGCTCTGGGAGGCGGCTTCCTCACCCAGGACGAAGCTCTGGTCTGGATGCGTCATCAGAGGTCGGTAGAGCAGAGGCCGGTCTGGGGGCTGGATTTCTGTAGCTCACGGTCTACCCTGGGAGGCGCCCCTTCTTCAGCATGGAAATGGCCCCGATGAGCACAGGTTGCTCTCAGGGACGTGTCTCCTCCCTCCGTCTAAGCAGCGGAGGAGCACCTGCCACACCTCACCCTCCTGTACTCTGGCCCCTGGAGTCCACTGGCTCCTGCTGACTGGTGTCTTCCCTTCGGCACGTGTGACACACTGTCCGTTGCAGACATGGGGCCACGACACCGTGGTCTCCTCCGCCCTCCCTGAACTGCCTTCGAGCTCCGCCTTCACACAGGTTATCCATAAGGTCGGTGTTCGTGGGAAGACATGACGCCTTCCCACTCTCATCTCTGGATTCTGGCCGTTGCCTCGTTTTGTTGCCTCTTATCCTGCTGTCCACCGATGACCAGTTGACTGGTCAGGGCACCAGAGAGGCATGGGAGGCGGAGGTGGTGGATTCTGCGGTCCAAATTGATAACCCACAGAACCCAAATGTCCTGGAGTACGTCTGGGGGGGACTGCAGAGTGTTCTCGATTCTGGCCCCTGAGTGGGCAGAGGGTAGCTAAGGAAACCTCGGACAGAGTGAACACACTGCTGAAGGGGCCTCTCAAGGCAGGGAGTGCGTTATCGGTCTTCCTCTGAGACACTGGAGCTTAAAATTCTCCAACAGTGTATTTTTAGCAGGGTCATTTTCAGTCAAAAGCCAGAGTCCAGAGATGCATACTTCTATGCAGCCCAAACGCTCTTAGGCATGGAGATTTTTCTAACACTCTTAGGCATGGAGATTTTTCTAAAGTCGATTTTTTTATTCCTACTTGTTTCACCATTTGGATTCTTCTCCAAACTCCATCCAAGCCTTTCAGAACCCTGCCACGAAAACCTCTGAGTTAAGAAGCGCACGACTGGTGCTTGCATTCTCCCTTTCAGATCTAGCTGCTCCTCTCTCATGCGACCTCATTTGTTGGTTACCGGTTTGTCGAGTTAGTGGTCTGTCTGTAAGTAGGGAGTTATCTGGAGTTAGAAGTGTTGATCCAGAGGAGCACTTGTGCTTTGCACGTCTGAGAACACTCTGTGCTTGTTCCCTCGAGTCAGAAGAACGCGAAAGCTGCTCTTCCAGAAGCCTCAGCTCTCTAGAATGTTGGCTTTGAGCTTGCTGTAGCATCATTCCAGTTTGGCTGGGATCAGAGAGAGTCGGGGCTTCCCTTAGAGATTTTGTGGCTCCCAGTGTCTGACCGCTTTGCTCTGTGTGTTTCTCATCTCACGATCTATTAAGGATCCGGTGACTAGGGAGACTGTAGATGGTGACTGCAACCATGAAATTAAAAGACGCTTGCTCCTTGGAAGGAAAGCTATGATAAACCTAGACAGCATATTAAAAGGCAAAGACATCCCTTTGCTGACAAAGTCCACATAGTCAAAGCGATGTTTTTTCTAGTAGTCATGTACGGGTGTGAGGGTTGAATCATAAAGAAGTCTGGGTGCCAAAGAATTGATGCTTTTGAATGGTAGTAGTGGAGAAGACTCTTTGAGAGTCCCTAGACAGCACAGAGATCAAACCAGTCAATCCTAAAGGAAATCAACCCTGAATATTCATCAAAAAGACTGATGCTAAAGTTGAAACTCTAATACTCTGGCCACCTGACTTGAAGAGCCAACTCATTGGAAAAGACCCTGATGTTGGGAAGGATTGAAGACAAAAGAAGAAGAGGATGACAGAGGATAAGATGGTTGGATGCCATCACTGACTCAATGGACATGAGTTTGAGCAAACTCCGGGAGATGGTGAAGGACAGGGAAGCCTGGTGTGCTGCCGTCCATGGGGTCACAAAGAATTGGACACAAATGAGTGACTGAACGACAACAACAAACTAGAGAGATGATTTGGGAAGGGTTGTTGGGAGTAAAAACTACGGACAGCCCAAGAAATTACCCCTAAATATCAAGGAACAAATCAGAAAAGCAAAAAGAACCAAGCAGAAAACAAAGAGTGGAACAGAGGAAGGAAGGAAGGGAAGAAGGAAGCAGGTCCGCGGTCATAGGGTGTGCAGTCCACAGGGTGTGTTGGCCACTGTGGCCGGGTCCTCACGGGGCAGGGCAGGTGCTTCTTCAAACACTGAAGCCTGTTGTGTGGAAGCCTCTGAAATCTGCCGAGCATTCGTGGGGCTGTTGCAGCCGGATGGTCCCTGCATAGCTTCTCCTTGGAGGGCCCGGCTGGACTCTGTAGACACGCGGTGAGCGTGCTGGGGAGGCAGGTGAGAGGTGGGGGGCTCCTCGGCTGACGGCAGCCTTGGGAGCCGTCTCTGCCCAGTGCTGCCGGTCTCGCTGCACCACCCCTTCTCCCCTGACAATAAGCCGAGAGTCTCACCTGTAAGAATGGCCTTTCCTTGATTCCGAGGCACTGTCCTCTGGTTCAGTGGTTCTCGATCTTACTGACACATCAAAATTACAGTTTTTTCCACTTTTAACGGGGCCTTGAATGAAGCCAGGTCTCTGGAGAGCGTTTCTAGGGGAGCAGGCCCTACCATGCTGAGGCAGGGAAGACTCTTAGGAGGTCTGGAGTGGCCAGGGAGGTGTCTGTGGCATCCAGAAAGGGTCAGCGTCTTTCCACGTACAGTGACTTTCACGTCCAGACTCGGGCCCCTCCGTGCTGTCTCTGGTGAGGTCTGCTCAGCACACCCGCGTGTGGTCAGCGACCTTGCTTACCTTCTCCACGGGAACCTTCCCCTGCACCTGCTGGTGGTTGAGATCCCGTTACTGGGGAAGGGTTTGACTTTTCAGGATCCTGTGTGGCCCTGCCTGCTTGGTGGTCCAGGGACGTCTTTGCTTTGCCCACAGACGATCTCATAATGATCTATTCTCTGAAACCCCAGTCTTCTGACTACGTAATTATCACGTGTGTGTCCTCTCGACGTTGCCAGGTGTATGAGTTTATGGCTTCTTGAAGCGAAACCTTTACTTCTCCGATTCTCTCAGGGCAAATGCCGTGTCATGAAACCATGGGCCAGTCACTGGACTGTGCGTCCTGGCTCTCTTGCTCCCCCAGGTCGCAGATGGAGGGTTTTCTGTTTGCTGGGGAAATCTGGGTGCAGCTGGCCCGCACAGCTAGGCGTGGCGTTTCTTGTGCCGAGGCTGGCTGGACACATGTCCCGTTCAGAAGCTCTGCCAACACGGTAGACGCTGTTCTGTCCATCTGCTGCTCTGTGTAAACCTCCCTCCACCTTGGTCAGGCCTCACCTTTGAGAGTGCTGCCCTCATTAAGTAGGTCAGAGATAGCCTCAGAGACAGGCAGTGAAGGAGCCCTTTGGCGAGGTGCGCCATGGGCCTCAAGGCAGATGCAGGGAGTTTCCAGAAGGTCAATCCTGCAGTGTCTGTCCACGACAGTTCACCTGCTAGGACATCCCCGTGGACACAGATGTCTTTGCATCTCTGGGCTTTCGGGAGGTGGTGGGTCCTGGCGTTGATCCCCCTGTGGTCCCAGGACTGCTGGGTGGCGCTCTCAGTGGGGCTGACGCAGTGGGAGTCTCCGCTTGCCGACTTGCAGAAGGACAGTCTTACCAGGGTGGTGAACGTGACCCAGTCCTACCTCTGCACTTAGTTCAAACAGAGCTGCAGTGTCCTGTGAAATAGCCCAAATAGCAGGGAGGTTAGATGTAGGTGGTCGGGCCTTGAGGGCCCTGGACCCACAGGCAGCCCACATGTTTGCTGGACTCATAATAGAGTCACTCAGAGCCTGTCAAAGCCCCTGTTCAGGAGGGGACAGAGCGGGCTTTGTGCCGCCGAGCGGGGGCCCTGGCCTCACTGGACCCCTCCCTGCAGGGATGCTGACCGTGACCGTGGGCTGGGACGGTCCCGCTTGAAACTGCCTGCTGTGCGAGGCCCCAGGTGGGAGGTCTTCTCGTTCCTCCCACACCAAAGACCAGGCGGTCAGCGAGGCGGGGGCGGCCTGCCCAGCCTGCCTATCTGACATACTCTCACCTGTGTCTGGGCTGTAGCCCTACCTTGGGGACTGAGTGTAGCTGAAAGGGGCCAGGCACTGTGCGGCTTGCCCAGGGTGGCCTCCCCTCTGCACTGTGCTTCCCTGTGTCCCTCCCCACCCCGCCTCGCTCCTCTTCACGTGTTCCTCTGTCTGCCCCGCAATGCCCGTGCGTGCTGTTGCCCTGCCTCTGCTGAATGGATCCCGCTAAGGGGATCAGCACGGACTTCGGCCCTGTGGCGAGCGTACCCCCGGATAACGGTGAAGGGTTACTTTCCGCAGTTTCAGAGAACACTGCTGCCCATCCGAGGAGCGCGTCGCAGCCTCCGGGGGCTCCACCCCCAGCCGTCCTTGCAAAGAGATGGGTGGGCTTCTCCTGGCCCCTGACTTCTCCCCGCTCCCCGCATGTTGACGAGCACGGGTGACAGTTAAAGGAAACAAGGCAAGAGAGAGGACGAGGGACCCGGGGCCTCGGTCCCAGGACTGCTGCCGGGTTCCTGTACCCTCCTGCCCCTCCGGGCGGTTCTGGGTCTGGTGGCAGATTCCTGCCTGAGACGTACATGCCTTCTCTCCCTGCAGCCTACGTCCTTCTCCCTAAGAACGAGAAAAGGGTGCCCCGGTGTGGGTGTGTGTGTGTACGTGCGTGTGTGCACTTCGTGCGAGGTGAGCTGAAGTGCAGGGGAGAGCAGGGATGAGGGGGCAGGTGCCTGGGGTCCTGGGGCGTCTGGGTCGGGGGTGGCTCAGGGCCCCGCACCCAGCTGGCCCCTCTCCTTCCAGGTCTGTGTGTGATGAGCGCGGCGTCCATCTACACGGTCCGGCACCCGGAATGGCATTCCAGCGCGGAGAACTCCTACGGCTTCGCCTACATCCTGGCCTGGGTGGCCTTCCCCCTGGCACTCCTGAGCGGCGTCGTCTATGTGATCTTGCGGAAGCGCGAATGAGGCCCGGGGACGGGACGTCCGAGGCTCTGAGTGCACGCGGGGAGGGAGGAAGCAAACCGGAAACCAGAAAAAGAAACAAACAAAAAAACGAGCTAGCCAAAAACCCTAAACTCAAACCAAACCAAACAGAAAGCAGTGTGTGGGGGGGTGGTTCGTGTTGAATGAAGATGTATATAATATCGACGGTTTATAAAACCTATTTATAACACTTTTTACATATATGTACATAGTATTGTTGGCTTTACGTGTTGACTATCAGCCTTGGGTTGAAACTTAAAGTAGCTAAGGAACTTGACATCCTAACCGTATAATCAAGCTCAGTTCTTTTTTTCTTTCATATTTGTTTATTTGTTTTACCCAGAAAGAAAATAAGCCCATCCTGCCCCTTCCCCTTCATCTGAGAGAAGATACCTCCCTCCCACTCCACCTCATGTAGAAAACCAAAGCGTGGGTAGAAACCCCACATGGCCCAAAGCCTTTTACCGTGGGTGACCTGGTATGAGACCAACACGCGTGGCCCACGCCTCTGTGTGCAGCCTTACCTGCACTCGGACAAAGCCCCCAAACTGGAGCCCTTGGAGAAGCGTGGCTTGTGGCTTTGGAGTACCTGCCCTTGACAGGGTGGGGTGTCCCGGCCGCCTGTCTCAGTGAGAAATCGGTGACAACAAGCCTACGACGTGGTGCTATGTATTTACCATTCCTTAGGATCACTAATCATCTAAATGCCTCACTGGAAATTCAGTTAACAATTTTATGACCTAAAGTCGAACGGAGACCTGAATAATTCTGTGTCATATAAACGGTGTATAACCACGTTTGTACCTAGTTAGGCTGCCGTTCTTACTATAACAAATAACGCAGCACCGCCTGGATCATCCCACATGTTCCTGGTGGTCGGAGCGTCCGGACAGGCTTCTAGACGCCCCGGGATGCTGGAATCCCGGGCTGCCGCGGCGTCTGGACTGTCTTCTGCCTCCAAGGACTGTCTGGCAATGACTCGTGCTGGCCGCCAACTGTAGATGTTTACATGGGGCCCTTCTGACGCCAAGATGCCAGACCTGGTTTTTGCTCTCTTTTTTGCTTCGCTGTTTCTGATTTTATACCAACCGTGTGGACTAAGATGCATTAAAATAAACGTCAGAGTAACTCACTGAGCGTGCCTGGCTTTTTGTGGGTGAGGGTGAAGGTGCATGTGGGAGCAGACGAAAGAGGGCCGTGAGGCTGCCCTGGGAGGATGGTCGGGGTTGTTGTTCGGTGGTCCCCTTTGTCCAGGCTCCCAGGGGCATCTTAGCTCTCTCATCCTTTCATCCTCTGTCACCCCCTTCTCCTCCTGCCCTCGATCTTTCCCAGCATCTGGGTCTTTTCCAAGAAGAGTCGACTCTTCGCATCTGAGTACTAGAGCTTCAGCTTCAGCGTCTGTCCTTCCGACGAATACTCAGGCCACACGTCAGTTGGAGACCTTGGCTTTGAACCTACCCTCTGCCCCTTACCAGCTGGGTGAGGCTGGACAGGTTCCTTTAAGCTTTAAGGTTCTGTTTCCCCGCCTGTAAGATGAAGATGCTAATTCCGAGCTTCCAGGACTGCGGAGATCAAAAAGAGGTGACTGATGCGTATAAAGCAGTGAGCACAGGGGCTGGCAGGTGGATAGCACTCGGTACATGAGTGCTTATCCCATGTTAGAGGTTTATTGGAAGATGTTGGCTCTGGAGAGTCAATACCTACCCATTAGAATCTTCCCTGCAGCAGTCGCCCGGAGATGCCATTTCCTTGTGCTGGTGGGGAGACCCATCCTGCCTGGACAGGTTTCAAGAACCTCGCCAGGGACTGCAGCGTTCAGCTGAGGGAGACACACCCCGAGCTCGTGCAGTGCTTCTCAGGCTTGAACCTGCTAGTGAGCTGCCCGGGAGTCCTGTCATCCTGTAAGACCAGATCTGGGGGGCGGGGCTGAGGTGCTGCACGCCCAGCTTGACCCTGGGCGATGGTGGGGCTGCTGGTTCCAGCTCCACTCTGGAGCGAGGATGTAGAATGAGGCCACCTTCAGGCTCCTCTTGCTCCCGGGTCTTGGAGCATCCATGATGGAAGGGCTTCTCCCTTCTGAGGTTTCCAGTCATGGCCCACATGCCCTGTTTTGACTTGGATAGATTGGATAAATTGGCACAGATGGCCGTGAGGTGACTGAGAAAACTGGGAATTTCACTTCATGAGCTCAAACGTTGAAAATACACACGTTTATTTCCTCAGCTTTCTTTATAACGTTTATCTAGAAATTGAAAAGGAATACAGTTAAAAACAAGGAAGAAACCCGGAAATGGCCCAAATCTCACCATCCAGGCGGATCTTTTGGCATTAAAGAAAAGAAAAAGGTAAGTTTAGGATCATGACCTCCTAAAGGGATCCAGAGGGCAAAGCCTCCGCCCACCCCTTCCCTGTAAGCTCTTGCTGAAGGCACCCAGAGGACATGGTTTATGATTTCCTCCAGGAAAGTGGTGATGACACATAGGTACATCCGTCAAGCATCTGTAAGATCTACACACAATGGAGCAGAGTACTCGTATTCCACACTGGCTTTGAACCTACCCTCTGCCTAGTGGTGAGGCTGGACAGGTTCCTTTAAGCTTTAAGGTTCTGTTTCCCCGCCTGTAAGATGAAGATGCTAATTCCGAGCTTCCAGGACTGCGGAGATCAAAAAGAGGTGACTGATGCGTATAAAGCAGTGAGCACAGGGGCTGGCAGGTGGATAGCACTCGGTACATGAGTGCTTATCCCATGTTAGAGGTTTATTGGAAGATGTTGGCTCTGGAGAGTCAATACCTACCCATTAGAATCTTCCCTGCAGCAGTCGCCCGGAGATGCCATTTCCTTGTGCTGGTGGGGAGACCCATCCTGCCTGGACAGGTTTCAAGAACCTCGCCAGGGACTGCAGCGTTCAGCTGAGGGAGACACACCCCGAGCTCGTGCAGTGCTTCTCAGGCTTGAACCTGCTAGTGAGCTGCCCGGGAGTCCTGTCATCCTGTAAGACCAGATCTGGGGGGCGGGGCTGAGGTGCTGCACGCCCAGCTTGACCCTGGGCGATGGTGGGGCTGCTGGTTCCAGCTCCACTCTGGAGCGAGGATGTAGAATGAGGCCACCTTCAGGCTCCTCTTGCTCCCGGGTCTTGGAGCATCCATGATGGAAGGGCTTCTCCCTTCTGAGGTTTCCAGTCATGGCCCACATGCCCTGTTTTGACTTGGATAGATTGGATAAATTGGCACAGATGGCCGTGAGGTGACTGAGAAAACTGGGAATTTCACTTCATGAGCTCAAACGTTGAAAATACACACGTTTATTTCCTCAGCTTTCTTTATAACGTTTATCTAGAAATTGAAAAGGAATACAGTTAAAAACAAGGAAGAAAACCGGAAATGGCCCAAATCTCACCATCCAGGCGAATCTTTTGGCATTAAAGAAAAGAAAAAGGTAAGTTTAGGATCATGACCTCCTAAAGGGATCCAGAGGGCAAAGCCTCCGCCCACCCCCTTCCCCTGTAAGCTCTTGCTGAAGGCACCCAGAGGACATGGTTTATGATTTCCTCCAGGAAAGTGGTGATGACACATAGGTACATCCGTCAAGCATCTGTAAGATCTACACACAATGGAGCAGAGTACTCGCCGTATTCCACACTGTGCTGTTCTGTTCCTGGAAGGATATAAGTTGGACACGTTTCTCTAGCAGCCTACGCCTTCCTCTATTTTTGGTGAGCTCTGCTTCATTCTTTCAAAATCCGCGTAGTATTTCACTGAGTGGTTGCACAGACGTCGATGACAAGCACTTTGATGGTGTCCTAGTTTTTATTGTTATCCAAATATCTCAGTGAACATCCTTGCACATAAGGTTTGGTGCATTTTAACAGTACTTCCGAGTGCTGAATTTCTGGTAAGGATATTGCCCAGGAAAAGAGATAGATATTAAAAAAAAAAAAATGTACTAGCTATGGCCAGCTGTACTCTTCAGGAAAAGTGCACCAGTTCTGACAGCGAGGTTTAGCTTCTAAACATACCTTGTGGGGACCACCCAAAACAGAGGCATCACGACTGTGATCGATCTTCCATCCACAGGCTGGCCTTTCTGATCTGGGAACCCCTCTGCGGTGGTTTATTCTAATTAAAAATACTTTCCAATCAAATATCCGGACATTGACTTGTATTTAGAATATATGTAAAGAACTCTTACACTCAATGATAAGAAGACAATACCCAATGAAAATGTGGGCAGAGGACTTCCCTGGTGGTCCAGTGGGTAGAGAGTCTGTGTTGCAGTCCAAGGGGCACCGGTTTGATCCCTGGCCTGGGAAGATCACATGTGTTGCGGAATGGCTGGATCGGTGTGTCCAACTACCGAGCCAGGGCTCTGGAGCGCATGCGCCCAGAGCCGGTGCTCTGCAACGAGAGAGGCCACTGTGATGGGAGGCCCACACAGGCCAAAGAATGAAGATGAATGAGGGAAAAAAAAAACAACCAGTTAGGAGTATTTAAAAAAATGTGGGCAGAGGTCTTGAGTAAACTTCTTTCCAAGGTATATATATGATTTTGAGCAAACTCTGGGAGATACAGGAGGACAGAGGAGTCTGGTGGGCTACAATCCATGGGTTAGCAAAGAGTCAGACATGACTTAACAGCTGAACAACAACAACATACGTACAGATGGCCAGTGTGGACAAACTGAGGCTACCTTAGGCTAAATGAAAGAATCCAGTCACCAAAGACTGCCTTCTGTCTGATTGAGTTTCTGTGAACTTCGAGAACTGGGAAGTCTGGAGACACTGCAAGTCCCTATAAGGGTTTGTTTAGAGCTGAGAAAGGGAAGGTAAGGATGCAGGGTTGTCAGAACTAACAAGTACGATGCTTCCTTTTGAGTCGATGAAACGTTCTAAAATGGATTGCAGTGACAGGTGCATGTTTTTTCACAGATGTGAACACGTTAAAATCCAATGAATTGTATACTTAAAATTGATCAATCGTATAGGAGGAGAAATACATCTCAGTGAAATTTCTAAAGAAGGAAAGGAGAGCTGTCTGCTCTAGCTGTTCCTAACTTTCTCATTAAGTCTGTTCTCTCTGCAAAGTAACACATCTTGTGTGTGTGTGTGTGTGTGTGTGTGGTTTTGGATCTGTATTTTAAAGGGACGAGAGTCTTCTTTCTGAATGATTTAAAGCGCACTAGGATATTGGAGATGAACGGCTAACACAGTTCCGCACTTGCAGGATCTTGGGTTTTCCCAGAAGATTGTTTTGATGACATTTATTTTCCATCGTTGAGCTCTTCCGAGAAATAATACCATCTTAGGAATTTGTAGCAATGGAGCTTTGATCACAGCTGTCCTCCTGGCAGTTTCTGTGGGCTTTGCACTCAGGGAGGATACTGTTTAGGAAATGCCAAGTGCAGAGAGGGGTCAGGCTGGCTTCTTTGCGATCATCGCCTCTCCCGGGCCTTGACCCTTCGTGTCTTAGTGACCCTGCGCTCCAGTTTTGTCTCCCAGCTCTTACGGGATGCGGAGAATGACATTAGCCTTCTTGCCCTCCACAAGTGCTTTGGGGGCATTCTTTTTTTTTTTTTTTTAAAAACCAAACTTTTATTTGTTTATTTTTGGCTGTGCTTGGTCTTTGTTGATGTGTGGGTTTAGCTGCTCTGCGGTACGTGGGATTCTCCCGTATCAGGGATCGAACCTGTGTCTCCTGCATTGGCAGATCTCCTGCATTGGCAGGCGGGTTCTTATCCACTGATCCACAAGGGAAACCCTGGGGGCATTCTTTCAACATGTTGGTGGGTTACTTACTTAGTTTTGGCTGTTTTGGATCTTTTCCCGAGCTGTGGTGAGTGAGGGCTCCTCTCCACTGGTGGCACATGGCTTCTCGTAATGGTGGCGTCTCGTGCTGCAGAGCTCGGGCTCTAGGGCACAGGCTCAGTGCTTGTGGTGCACTTGCGTAGTTGCTCCGCTGCACATGCGATCTTCCCAGACCAGGGATCGAACCCGTGTCCCCTGTGTTGGCAGGTAGACTCTCCACCACTGAGCCACCGGGGAGGCCCCTTGTGGGATTATTTTTCCTAGCATTTTATTAAGGCCTTTTAAATTTTGTGAAGGTGTTTTTATTTGTAAATAAGATCAGTTTTTAGGAATGGGTGTGTGTGTTGAGGAAGGAAAAGTGGCATGAACTCCATCTGTATTAGTAGAGAGAAAGCATCGTCTGATTCTGCTGGGGGACTGCAGGGTGGCTGTCATTTTCTGGACAGTTGGCCATTTTCATGTCAGGAGCACGTCTGTGCAATGATGTTTGGGAATTGTAAGACGATTCACAATGGATTGACCTATCAGCTGAACATAATTGATCATGACGTTTAGACTCTATCGTTCACAATCTGATCAGTGGGCTCCAAGAGTTAAGGCTACATGTGTAGAATTTCAAGTGGATTTTGTCTGGAATTTAAATTGGTACTTTTCATTTTGGAATTGCAAGTGGAATTCCAAGAAGAAAGCAAAAACAAGGCTTTAAAATGCCCAGGCTTTATAACTGCACTCAGATTTACAACGTAAATTCTTCAACCCGCTGATCCATAGTGGGCAAGCATGCAGGGTTAAGAGCTGAGAGGCGTGGAGTCACCTCGAGGTTCCTATTTATCAGAACCTGCACCTCTGAGGAATACATGGGGAGTTCCCATCCCCGATGGACTGCCGCCAAGACATGTTCTAACTGAGTGAAAATCCTCCCTTTCTTCTTTGTGCTCCTTTGGTTTCCATTAGGTATATCCCAGGATAGCCTTACTGCCTGCCAGATTGAGAGTAACCACAAGAAAGCCATTCTCTCAAAGTGCCTCCCTAAGACTTAGAGTTTCTTTCTATACTCACCCTATTCAAACTCATTCACTTCACGAAGCATGTGGCATCTTCTTTTACTCGGCTGTTTTGGATCTTTTCCCGAGCTGTGGTGAGTGAGGGCTCCTCTCCACTGGTGGCACATGGCTTCTCGTAATGGTGGCGTCTCGTGCTGCAGAGCTCGGGCTCTAGGGCACAGGCTCAGTGCTTGTGGTGCACTTGCGTAGTTGCTCCGCTGCACATGCGATCTTCCCAGACCAGGGATCGAACCCGTGTCCCCTGTGTTGGCAGGTAGACTCTCCACCACTGAGCCACCGGGGAGGCCCCTTGTGGGATTATTTTTCCTAGCATTTTATTAAGGCCTTTTAAATTTTGTGAAGGTGTTTTTATTTGTAAATAAGATCAGTTTTTAGGAATGGGTGTGTGTGTTGAGGAAGGAAAAGTGGCATGAACTCCATCTGTATTAGTAGAGAGAAAGCATCGTCTGATTCTGCTGGGGGACTGCAGGGTGGCTGTCATTTTCTGGACAGTTGGCCATTTTCATGTCAGGAGCACGTCTGTGCAATGATGTTTGGGAATTGTAAGACGATTCACAATGGATTGACCTATCAGCTGAACATAATTGATCATGACGTTTAGACTCTATCGTTCACAATCTGATCAGTGGGCTCCAAGAGTTAAGGCTACATGTGTAGAATTTCAAGTGGATTTTGTCTGGAATTTAAATTGGTACTTTTCATTTTGGAATTGCAAGTGGAATTCCAAGAAGAAAGCAAAAACAAGGCTTTAAAATGCCCAGGCTTTATAACTGCACTCAGATTTACAACGTAAATTCTTCAACCCGCTGATCCATAGTGGGCAAGCATGCAGGGTTAAGAGCTGGAGAGGCGTGGAGTCACCTCGAGGTTCCTATTTATCAGAACCTGCACCTCTGAGGAATACATGGGGAGTTCCCATCCCCGATGGACTGCCGCCAAGACATGTTCTAACTGAGTGAAAATCCTCCCTTTCTTCTTTGTGCTCCTTTGGTTTCCATTAGGTATATCCCAGGATAGCCTTACTGCCTGCCAGATTGAGAGTAACCACAAGAAAGCCATTCTCTCAAAGTGCCTCCCTAAGACTTAGAGTTTCTTTCTATACTCACCCTATTCATCTTAAAGCAGGTGAACATTCACTTCACGAATTCAGCGACTTGGCCTCAGAAGTATCGGAAAGGTGTTCATTACCCACGTCGACAGGGATGTCAGTCTTAGACATTTAAAGGATGGGTGCTTTTCTCATTACACTCCCAAAGAGGTGATTCAAGGAATCCATGACAACACATGGATTTCAAAGCAGATTTCCAGCAGGGGGAGCCCCTGCTTGGGTAATAGAGTGTTCCCTCCACCTTCCTGAAATCTTCGAGTGAAGATTTTGAATAGAATTCATTAGCATAATTTTCCCACCTCCAGCTCTATTTGTAGTCAAACACTCTATCACTGAACCCCAACCCCCGCCACTCCAGCTCTGTGTTTGTACGCACAAGAATTTTTTTTTTTTTGGCAGAAACGAACCAAATGTCTGTTTCTGTATCTAGACTCCAGGGTAGGAATTTCCCAGAGTTCAGGATCCTGGCTTTGGCGCCTGGTAACTGGCCATCGCTGTGGCTCAGCTGGTAAAGAATCTGCTTGCCAACACAGTACAGTAGATCTGGGTTTGATTCCTGGGCTGGGAAGATTCCTGGAGAAGGAAATGGCAGCCCACTCCAGTATTCTTGCCGGGAGAATCCCACCGGCAGAGGAGCCTGGCGGGCTACAGCCGTGGGGTTGCAAGAGTCGGACACACCTTAGTGACGAAACCGCCAGCAGAGTTGGCCATGGACAGTGGCTGTGGACTGTTTTCCTTCTGTTCTGGGGATGTGTTGGTCCCCGGCACTCACGCTGCAATTTAGAGAGACACGTGTCTTAACAGAGTCAGAGGCTTAGAGCGGGTGAGCGGTACACGCGTGGAACACGTTCCCCCAAGCCGTTCTCAGCGTCCTGCGACTACAGACGGCGCCTCCGCGGAGCAAGGTGAAGAGCGGGGTCCATCTCGTGAGGACTGGCACGAAGCCTCCATCTGGGGCTCGACGACGCCCTCCAGAGGGGCATCCAGGCCCCTGCCCGGAGTGTGGGGAGGAATGAAAGGCACGTGGTGGGGGTTAAGAGCCTGAGGTTCAGAGTTGGGCGCCCCACATTCAAATCCAGCTCTTCCATTTGCTGTCGCTCGGATGTGTTGCCCGACCTTTCCAAGAGAATGACCGTACTTACCTTCCAGGGTGAAGTATCCGGTGATGTTATGCTGGCACATGGTACGGGCCTAATATGTGAGGTATGACTGCTATGGTTGCTTGTATTAAACCCAGCTTGCCTTTGAGGTCCTAACTTCTTGCCCTTGAAATCCTCTAATTCTGGACACATAATTAGGCCATGATCGTACTCAATACACTAGATAATTTTTTCCCACTCCACATCCTGTGTGTATTTTTATCGTCTGGTATGAAGAGGAATGGAAGCATCCCCACACCCTTCTCCTGTCCCCAAGCCCTGGGGCTGAGGGTGTGGAGGCATGGGGAAGATCTCATAACCAACGAACCAAATGTCTGTTTTCCTTTGGCAGAAACGAACCAAATGTCTGTTTCTGTATCTAGACTCCAGGGTAGGAATTTCCCAGAGTTCAGGATCCTGGCTTTGGCGCCTGGTAACTGGCCATCGCTGTGGCTCAGCTGGTAAAGAATCTGCTTGCCAACACAGTACAGTAGATCTGGGTTTGATTCCTGGGCTGGGAAGATTCCTGGAGAAGGAAATGGCAGCCCACTCCAGTATTCTTGCCGGGAGAATCCCACCGGCAGAGGAGCCTGGCGGGCTACAGCCGTGGGGTTGCAAGAGTCGGACACACCTTAGTGACGAAACCGCCAGCAGAGTTGGCCATGGACAGTGGCTGTGGACTGTTTTCCTTCTGTTCTGGGGATGTGTTGGTCCCCGGCACTCACGCTGCAATTTAGAGAGACACGTGTCTTAACAGAGTCAGAGGCTTAGAGCGGGTGAGCGGTACACGCGTGGAACACGTTCCCCCAAGCCGTTCTCAGCGTCCTGCGACTACAGACGGCGCCTCCGCGGAGCAAGGTGAAGAGCGGGGTCCATCTCGTGAGGACTGGCACGAAGCCTCCATCTGGGGCTCGACGACGCCCTCCAGAGGGGCATCCAGGCCCCTGCCCGGAGTGTGGGGAGGAATGAAAGGCACGTGGTGGGGGTTAAGAGCCTGAGGTTCAGAGTTGGGCGCCCCACATTCAAATCCAGCTCTTCCATTTGCTGTCGCTCGGATGTGTTGCCCGACCTTTCCAAGAGAATGACCGTACTTACCTTCCAGGGTGAAGTATCCGGTGATGTTATGCTGGCACATGGTACGGGCCTAATATGTGAGGTATGACTGCTATGGTTGCTTGTATTAAACCCAGCTTGCCTTTGAGGTCCTAACTTCTTGCCCTTGAAATCCTCTAATTCTGGACACATAATTAGGCCATGATCGTACTCAATACACTAGATAATTTTTTCCCACTCCACATCCTGTGTGTATTTTTATCGTCTGGTATGAAGAGGAATGGAAGCATCCCCACACCCTTCTCCTGTCCCCGAAGCCCTGGGGCTGAGGGTGTGGGGAGGGGCAGGGCTGGCCGAAGGGGCCATGAGATCTCATTTTAGTTGTTGAGAAAAATGTCTTAGAGAGCGAAACCTGCAAAGACAGATCTGGCACTGGTTTTTCTCACTTCAAGGCCTCAGAAACTTTTTGTAATTAGCGGCCACGGAGAGGGGGAAGAATCTCCTGTAAATATGCTTACACCAGTGTAATCTTACAAATTCCTGTCTGATACAAACTAAAGGCACTAGCTTAACCTTCCATATCCCTCTTCAGAGTTGAATCCGCGCGTTCCGGGCAGACTGGGTTATCTTCAATGGGTCTCTACTGATTGGGCTTCTCCCGAGAGTCACTCCCGTTTCTGATTCGGCAAAAGAAACATTTGCTCTTGTTAAACCTCCTGTTTCTCCCCGATGGATTGTGCCCTTGCCTCCTTTAATCTCTTACACAATCTGCCCTCTGGGTGGAGGGCTGTGGGGAGGTCTGCCTGGAGAGAATAAAACAGAGAAAGGGTTGTTGAGTTGGGGGTTATGTTTGCAGACACCCCTCCTCCTGGGAAGCCCCCTCTCCTTACGTGGAGTTCTTCGCTGTAGACGGATGGGGCTGGGTGGCAGGGAACTGAGGTGACAAAGGCAAGGGACTGTCTTCCAGGAGCTCAAGCGGCTTCCGGTGGGAGGGGACAGCCAGTCCAAAGGACCGGGACCACTTGGACATACCCTGCTGTCCTGAATGCCACTGTCATCCCTTTCTAAAAATGAAGTGTTGAGACCCAGAGAGGAGAAAAGAGATGTCTGCCTCCCCTTTTAGCGGCTGAATATGGACACACCCGTCGCTGGTTGTAGGTGGGAGCAGGCTCTAGGAAGACGACCCGGACCTTTGGTTTTTGCACGAACACTGACGGCAGGGAGCGCGTGGAGTGGTCTCCAGCGGGTTCAGTCTGCTCTCTCTTGCCCGGCAGTCAGCAGCTCCGTGTGTCCCTGGGCGCTTGTGATGTGGCAGGCCTGATGAGGACCTGCATTGTTAACTTCAGTAATAATTTACTTCAGTAATGGAATTTTTGTGCAGTGTTCTCGTATATTTGTTATAGATCGAAATGATAATATTTTTTGGATACACTGGCTTAAATACATTTTGGAAATTAAGCTCATCTGTTTCACTGTACTTTTTAAAAAATACTTGAAGATACATTTTAAAAATGTATCTATATATATATATATTTAACTCCATGCCGTGAGGTTTTTCTTAGTTATTTATTATTTCCATCCATCTTTATTTTGTGACCTGTGTGGGCCTCCCGTCGCAGTGGCCTCTCTCGCTGCAGAGCACCAGCCGGCTCTGGGTGAATGAGCTCCAGAGCGCTGGCTCATAGTTGGACACACCAGTCCGGTCGCTCCGCGGCACGTGGGATCTTCTGGGTCCAGGGATCGAAAAGATGCCCCTCGCACTGCAAGGCAGTCTCTTTACCCACTGGACCATCAGGGAAGCCCTCAATATTTGTTTCATTTGTGAACAAGTATTCCGTTGTTCGGCTATCACGTTTTTTCCAATTCGCTTGTTAATGGATATTAAGTTTGCTCCTGTTTAGAGACCATCATACATCAAGCTGCTGTGAACATTCATGCACAAGTCTGAGTGAATACATATTCATGTTTCCTTTGCTCTTGGGCAAATACCTGGGGATAAAATGACTGATTCCCACAGTCGGGATAGATTTACCTTTGTAAGAATTAGCGATACTGTTTTGCCAAGTGGCTGCCCTCTCCTTACGTGGAGTTCTTCGCTGTAGACGGATGGGGCTGGGTGGCAGGGAACTGAGGTGACAAAGGCAAGGGACTGTCTTCCAGGAGCTCAAGCGGCTTCCGGTGGGAGGGGACAGCCAGTCCAAAGGACCGGGACCACTTGGACATACCCTGCTGTCCTGAATGCCACTGCCATCCCTTTCTAAAAACGAAGTGTTGAGACCCAGAGAGGAGAAAAGAGATGTCTGCCTCCCCGTTTAGCGGCTGAATATGGACACACCCGTCGCTGGTTGTAGGTGGGAGCAGGCTCTAGGAAGACGACCCGGACCTTTGGTTTTTGCACGAACACGGACCGCAGGGAGCGCGCGGAGTGGTCTCCAGCGGGTTCAGTCTGCTCTCTCTTGCCCGGCAGTCAGCAGCTCCGTGTGTCCCTGGGCGCTTGTGATGTGGCAGGCCTGATGAGGACCCGCATTGTTAACTTCAGTAATAATTTACTTCAGTAACGGAATTTTTGTGCAGTGTTCTCATATATTTGTTATACGTCGAAATGATAATATTTTTTGGATACACTGGCTTAAATACATTTTGGAACTTAAGCTCATCTGTTTCACTGTACATTTTAAAAAATACTTGAAAATACATTTTAAAAATGTATCTATATATATGTATGTTTAATTTCATGCCATGAGATTTTTCTTAGTTATTTATTATTTCCATCCATCTTTATTCTGTGACCTGTGTGGGCCTCCTGTCGCAGTGGCCTCTCTCGCTGCAGAGCACCGGCCGGCTCTGGGTGGATGCGCTCCAGAGCGCTGGCTCATAGTTGGACACACCAGTCCGGTCGCTCCGCGGCACGTGGGATCTTCTGGGGCCAGGGATCGAAAAGATGCCCCTTGCACTGCAAGGCAGTCTCTTTACCCACTGGACCATCAGGGAAGCCCTCAATATTTGTTTTATTTGTGAACAAGTATTCTGTTGTTCGGCTATCATGTTTTTTCCATTCGCTTGTTAACGGATATTAAGTTTGCTCCTGTTTAGAGAACATCATACATCAAGCTGCTGTGAACATTCATGCACAAGTCTGAATGAATACATATTCATGTTTCCTTTGCTCTTGGGCAAATACCTGGGGATAAAATGACTGATTCCCACAGTCGGGATAGATTTACCTTTGTAAGAATTAGCGATACTGTTTTGCCAAGTGGCTGCATCATTTTATCTCCCCACCTGCCAGGCAGAACTCTGGTTCCTCCACATTCTTGCCATCTTCAGGTCAGTCTTCTGCTTTAGTCATTCTGGGATGTAAAAGAAAATATATGTTGGTCTCTGCCTCTGGTTCCTGGCACAGAGCTCCTAAAGCCATTGTAATTCCCTTAGTGATAAAAACACTAGGAGCGTCTCATTCCAATACTGGTCTTTAACCTCTGTTCCTGATACAGAACTCTGGAAACCCTTGGAATTTCCTGGATGATAAGAGTGTCTTTTGTTCTAATGAGGAGACTCTGGGTGAGGACTGGTCACCAGAAAGACTAAGACATGATTAGAAGCTTGGAATTTTCAGCTCTCCTACCCCACTATTCATTGGAAGGAATGATGCTGAAGTTGAAGCTCGAATACTTTGGCCACCTGATGTGAAGAGCTGACTCACTGGAAAAGAGCCCAATGTTGGGAAAGATAGAAGGCAAAAGGAGAAGGGCACGACAGAGAATGAGATGGCTGGGTGTTATCACTGAGTTAGTGGACATGAGTCTGAGAAAGCTCTGGGAGATGGTGAAGGACAGGGAAGCCTGGTGAGCCACAGTCCCTGGGGTTGCGGGGAGTTGGACACAACTGAGTGACTGACTTGAACCCCACAATTCTCTTGAGAAGGAAGAGGGACTGAAGTGGAGTTAATGATGGATGCCTATATGAGGAAGACCTCATACAAATCCCCAAATTTCAGAGTTCAGAGAGCTCCCAGGTGGGGGTTGATGAACATGTGGAGATGTCGGCAGAGAGGGTTGTGAGCTGAGTCCCACTTCCTCCACACCCTGCCCCACGCCCCTCTTCTCCGTGGATGTTCATCTGTTGTTCAGTTGCTAAGTTGTGTCTGGCCTCTGTGACCCCGTGGACTGCAGCTCTTCTGTCCTTCACTATCTTGAGTTTTCTCAAGTTCCCATCTATTGAGTCAGTAATGCTATCTAACCATCTCATCGTCTGTTGCCTTCTCCTTTGCCTTCAATCTTTCCCAGCATCAGGGTCTTTTCCAATGAGTTGGCTCTTTGCATCAGTTGACCAAAGTATTGGAGCTTCAGCTTCAGCATCAGTCTTTCCAATGAATATTCCTGGTTAATTTCCTTTATAATTGACAGGGTGTGATCTCCTTGCTGTGCATGGGACTCTCAAGAGTCTTCTCTGATTCAGAAGCATCGCTTCTTCAGTGGTCAGCCTTCTTTATGGTCCAACTCTCACATCACTACATAGCCACTGGAAATACCGTAGCTTTGGCAGCAAAGTGATGTCTCTGCCTTTATCATATCCTTCGTAATAAACCCATAAGCTTGAAAAAAACAGTGAAAGTCTAAAGACGCTCAGCTGTGTCTGACTCTTTGTGACCCATGGACAAGCCATGGAGTTCTGCAGACAAGAACACTGGAGTGGGTAGCCTATCCCTTCTCCAGGAGACCTTCCCAATCTAGGAATTGAACCAAGGTCTCCCGCATTGCAGGTGGTTTTTTTTTTTTTTTTTTTTTTTACCAGCTGAGCTGCCAGAGAAGTCTTTCCTGAGTTCCGTGAGCCACTTTATCAAATTAATTGAATTCACTGAAATCTCCCCTCTCTAGCTGGCTGGTCAGAAGTCCAGGTTATCACTGGCCTTGCCAGGGGTCTGAGTGTATGTGTGTGTGTTAGAGAGAGAGAGAGAGAGAGAGTCTTGTGGGACTGAGCCCTTAACCCATGGGACCTGACACTATCCCTGGGCAATTAGCATCAGAATTGAGTTAACTAATGGGACACTCAGCTGGTGTCGCAGAGAATTACTGAGGGTTGGGGAAAAGCTTCCCTTGTCTGGTGACCGGAAGTGTCAGGATCAAAGTGCTTGTGTACAGTTGTACAGGAGAAGCCCAGGGAAGAAATAGGCAACAGGGAAGAACTAGGTTTTTCCCTAGGTTCCAGGGTGGCGCTAGTGGGAAAGAACCCACCTGCTAGTAATGCAGAAGACCCAAGAGACATGGGTCCTACCCCTGGGTTGGGAAGACTCCTGGAGGAAGGCATGGCAGCCCGCTCCAGTCTTCTTGCCCGGAGAATCCCATGGACAGAGGAGCCTGGCGGGCTGCAGTTCCTAGGGTCTTAGAGCCTGAAGCAACTTAGCAAACACGCATGCGGGGTTTTCCCTCCCCAGGAGGTAGATAACTGAGTTTTTCCCTTACATGTTCTGGTCAGTATGTAGTTATATCTCATTGTGGTTTTAATTCACATCCTCAAATGACTTACAATGTTGAACATTTTTGATGTGTTTCTTTTCAAACCAAGTATTTCTGCTAAATTCTCTGTTTTTCTCCTTTTTGAATGGGGTTGTTTGCTTTCTTCTTACTGGATTCTGATAATATGTCTGATATATTATTCTGGCTACAAGCCCTTTGTTGGGTATAGGATTCATGAATAGTTTCTCCTGGTTTGTGACTCATTTTTCCATTCTCCTAGAAGTGTGTTTCAAAGAGCAGAAGTTTTTAATTTTGGTGAAGCCCAGTTTACACAGTTTTTAATTGTATGGATTATGTTCTTGGTGTTTGCGGCCGTGAAACCCTTGCCAAACTTAAAATCGTAATCATTTTCTCCTGTGTTTTCTTTTGGAGTTTTATAGTTTTGAGGGGTTTCCATTTAGGTCTGTCATCCATTTTGGGTTCATTTTTGCAAATAGAGTGAGGTGTGGATCAAAGTTCCTTTCATCTTTTTTTTTTTGCATGTGGCTATCATGTTGTTCTACCACTTCTGTGTTGAAAAGAATCTCTTCTTCGCTAAATTTCCTTAGAGTGGAAAAATCAGGTTTTCAGCATGTCTGGGTCTATTTCTGGATTCAGTTTTCTTGATCTATCTGTCTATCTTGACGCTAACACACACTGATCCTTGTGGCTTTATGAGTCTTGAAACCAAGAGTGCCACTGTAAGTGCACATCGGTGTGCCTGGCACCCAGTGAAGCTGAACATATGACACACTGGGGCGTGGAGCAGAGAAAGGTTTATTGCAAGACCATGAAAGGAGACATGGCCCTAAAAAGTCCCACAGTGCTCTGAAGGGTTTCAACAAAGCGTTTTAAAAAGCCAAGTGAGGGAGGGGGCAGTCTCAGGCGCGTGATCAGCTGGTACACGCTTCTCTGATTGTCAGGTGTTGAGGGAACGGGGCGGTGTCCCAGGGGTTAACCTTCTCAGTCCCTGGGCTCCAGTCCCTAGGCTCTGGGAGACCTGGAGCTGTGTGCTCAAGGCCCTCAAGGACTTCTTTCTTTTGGCGGCGGTGGTGGTGGGGGGTGTTAAATCTGCAAAACAACTCAGGAAATGTGCATCGAATACTGTTATCGGGGTCCTTCAGAGAGGAGCTAAAGCAGAGGCTGGGGGATGAAGGCCTGTCTGGGAAAGAGGGCCCAGAGGGTCCCACCTGGTTGCCTCAGCGCTCCACTTGGATCTGCTTCAGGTTCCTGTGGCCCTTCTGTGACTTTCACATTTTGTGCTGTTGGTATATATGTTATGGTTACGTGTATTGTCCATTTCACATTGTTATTGTGTGTGTCCAAGCAATGATCCTTTAGAGTGTTTTCCCCAGTTGTTTTAACATGGTAAAACATGCATAAAGTTGTCATGGTCGTTGTTCTTCAGGGTTCGGTGGTACTGATACTCATAGGAGGATGCAGCCGCCAGCACCCCCAGCCCGACAGCTCCTTCCACCTTGGAAAGGTGAAACTTCATGTCTGGTCACCACGAACTCCCTCCCGAAGGCCCTGGAGACCAGCGTTGTTCCTTGTCTCTAGGAACCTGACCGTGACAGGTGAAGTGGAGTCACACGGTCTTTGTCCTTTCATGGTGGCTTATCTCACGCCGCACAGCATCCTCACGCGTCGCCCACGTGGAGCAGGGGCAGAACGTCCGTCCTTGGGAGGGCCGACTGATACTCCACTGCATGTTGAGACCAGATTTTGCGTCTCCGGTCCCCCACGGGTGGAGATGAAGTGGACCACATTGTAGTTGTAGATTACGCTGCAAGGAACCTGGGGCACCAATACCTCTTTGAGATTCTGCTTTTGGGTATCTTGGACAGTGCTTTTGAATATATACCCATGTAGAGTTTTTTTTTTATTAGCATTTTATCTATTGAAAGATGTACATAGGACTTTTTAACTGATATCAGCATTTCACCACGTGGGCTCTATCACTCAGCACAAGGCAGCTTTATGAGAAACAAAATAAAGTCTAAGCCTCGCTCTCAGAGAGATTATAGGCTCCTGGGGGTGGTAAGAATCTCTGTGTGCTCAAGGCCCGCAAGGACTTCTTCCTTTTGGCAGTGGTGGTGGTGGGGGGTGTTAAATCTGCAAAACAACTTAGGCAATGTGTATCGAATACTGTTATCGGGGTCCTTCAGAGAGGAGCTAAAGCAGAGGCTGGGGGATGAAGGCCTGTCTGGGAAAGAGGGCCCAGAGGGTCCCGCCTGGTTGCCCATGCGCTCCACTTGGATCTGCTTCAGGTTCCTGTGGCCCTTCTGTGACTTTGACATTTTGTGCTGTTGGTATATATTTTATGGTTACGTGTATTGTCCATTTCACATTGTTATTGTGTGTGTCCAAGCAATGATCCTTTAGAGTGTTTTCCCCAGTTGTTTTAACATGGTAAAACATGCATAAAGTTGTCATGGTCGTTGTTCTTCAGGGCTCGGTGGTGCTGATACTCATAGGAGGATGCAGCCGCCAGCACCCCCAGCCCGACAGCTCCTTCCACCTTGGAAAGGTGAAACTTCATGTCTGGTCACCACGAACTCCCTCCCGAAGGCCCTGGAGACCAGCGTTGTTCCTTGTCTCTAGGAACCTGACCGTGACAGGTGAAGTGGAGTCACACGGTCTTTGTCCTTTCGTGGTGGCTTATCTCACGCCGCACAGCATCCTCACGCGTCGCCCACGTGGAGCAGGGGCAGAACGTCCATCCTTGGGAGGGCCGACTGATACTCCACTGCATGTTGAGACCAGATTTTGCTTCTCCAGTCCCCCACGGGTGGAGATGAAGTGGACCACATTTTAGTTGTAGATTACGCTGCAAGGAACCTGGGGCACCAATACCTCTTTGAGATTCTGCTTTTGGGTATCTTGGACAGTGCTTTTGAATATATACCCATGTAGAGTTTTTTTTTTATTAGCATTTTATCTATTGAAAGATGTACATAGGACTTTTTAACTGATATCAGCATTTCACCACGTGGGCTCTATCACTCAGCACAAGGCAGCTTTATGAGAAACAAAATAAGTAAGTCTAAGCCTCGCTCTCAGAGAGATTATAGGCTCCTGGGGGTGGTAGACAGATGTACACCCAGAATCTCTGTGGCATGCTTGCCATTTGACCTAAGCCCCGACAACACAGGTGCATCCCGATGTGAGAAATAATGGCGCCACCTACCATGGGCACGCGCGGGAGTGTTTCCACGCGGTGCGGCTTTGATGACGCGTGGGAAACGGATAGGAACATCTGAACTTACAAAGTAGATCAATTAAAGGGTGACGATTTGCACCATAAAATAATTCTCTGTGGTACAAGAGGATTAGCAGGGGGTTCCTTTAATAGTGTCTCCCCTGTGTATTGGTGTGCTTATTTATAGATCAGTGAGGACTGGACAAAGATGCCTCCGGGCAGTGCCGCTCAGACGCGACTGGTCAGGGGACCCTGTGGGCGCAAGATCCATCAGATTTGAGGACAGAGTGTCGAATTGATGCACAGGGTTAATAGAGAAAGAAGACTTGTTTGCCCAGCTTTGTTTTATCTCAGTGAGGAGCAGGAGTGCTGGGTGCACCGCCCGCACACCTATGGGCTCCCACTCAGGGCTTGTCCAGGGAGCTGCGTTCTCCGCGCCGCAGGGCTGAGGTCGGACATGTCCAGGGTCAGAGCGACGTTTGGCCCCCTTTGGGTTGTGCTTTAATTAAGAGGTAAAATGATTAAAGTGGCAGATGTTTCTAGCCCGAGGACCTGGGCCCCGTTACATCCAGCAGATGGTCCCAAGCAGGAGAGCATCCTTTAATGAAGAAGCATTTGCAATTCATGAGCGTTCAGGATGTCCATTGCTCTCCACGTCCAATGTTCTGCTTGTCAGGGCTCCATTGTGCGGCCAGGGAGCATGATGAATTAGGCAAACCCCTTCTGGTTTGGGATGGCGTCTCACGCGGATGAAAATTAAAAGTATTATCGCCCAGAAGGTCAAGGCACCCTTCTCTGAAGAGCAAGGGTTCTCCGGGCCTCTCTCTTACCTGCCTGGTGATTGGGCCGAGAGTCATCATCCACGTCACAGCCTCTGCCCAAGGTATGACCTGCTTTAAGGACCCAGAGCTCTGAAAGAACTTCCTTCTCCATTTGATTCTTGAAAATCTCACCCTGGGGTGGGAGGGATCCTGGTTGGATCTGAGGCTTATTTTGATTCTTTGCCAGGATGACTGGCAGGCAGAGGCTTAGGAAAGACCGTCATTTACAGGCAGCATATTTTGGCTTGTACTCTTGTGACCTGGGGCAGATCTCTCTCTCTCTCTCTCTCACACATACACACACACACACATAGAGGATAAACTTAATCAAAATAAGGGACAGCAAATACACAGCATTAGAAGTGAGACAGGGAAGGTGGCCATACATTGGGAGTGGGCTGAAACAGCAGAGAGGACTCTGTGAACAATTTCATGCGGATCCATCTCACATTCTTTCAGAGACGAAGGTTTTTCTAGGAAATTCAGAACTCGACCCAAGAAGAAGAGACCTAAATAAAGCAATCATCATGAGAACATTTTCAAGTATCTGTCAGAGGACTCTCCCATCCCAAACATATGAGGCCAAGGGACACTAAAGGTTAGCTCTTCCCCAGACCAGATTCTTGCACTGTTTCAGAGCACAGACAAAAATAGAAGGCTCTCCAGCTCATTGTATCGAGTCAGCCTAACCACATGGGTCCATCAGGGTCCCAGCAGGAAAAAGAGGGTCCTCTCACATGGGCTGATGTGAGGAGAGCTCCGTGAAGGAGCGGGGAGGGCGCAGAAGTGCGAGGTGGCGGTGCGGTCCTGTGGCCACCCCTGGCGGGAAGGGGCAGGGAAGTGGGCCTTATCAGCGTCTCTCAGAAGGGCCTGTGATCTTTGCTCCTGGGATCCAGTCAGCTTCCCGCGACCTTGCAGGGCAGGCCCGGGAGAATAGATTCCCTCACCCTCTTCTCCTCCCAGCCTCCAATTTCCTTCCTGGTTCCCCGCTGGCCAAACTCAATTGGAAGCCACAGGTCAGTGGAGTTCCTGGAAGGGTCCCTGTGAGTCAGCCTCCGCGGACAGGAGAGCGGGTGGAGGGAGGTGGGGGTGGCCCTGGAGGGGCCGAGGGAAGTCCTGCCACACACCTCGCGCCGAAACACCCGGAGGGCAGCCGGATACGCACTGCACAAAGGAGGCATGTGGAGAACAGTCTGACCTCTGAACAGAGACGCCCAAGTATTGAAATGAAATATGAGCACATTAAATTCAGAACTTGGGAAGGGGACTATCAGCAAACCCTGCTTTGGAGTTGGACTGGCTGTGGCCCCAGTTCCACATAGGTATATTAGGGCTTCCCCGATGGCGCACTCAGCGGGTAAAGGACCCACCTACAATGCAGGGGACGCAGGAGACAAGGGTTTGATCGTTGGGTTGGGAAGATCCGTGGGTGAAGGAAAGCGGCTGCCCACTCCAGGCTTCCTCCTGGGAGAATCCTGGGGACAGAGGAGTCTGGTGGACTCCAGTCTGTGGGTTTGCAAAGAGTTGAATGCAACTTGAGACTAAAGAACAGCAACAAGAGCGCTTCTTGTCGCCTATATATAGCAATCATCATGAGAACATTTTCAAGTATCTGTCAGAGGACTCTCCCATCCCAAACATATGAGGCCAAGGGACACTAAAGGTTAGCTCTTCCCCAGACCAGATTCTTGCACTGTTTCAGAGCACAGACAAAAATAGAAGGCTCTCCAGCTCATTGTATCGAGTCAGCCTAACCACATGGGTCCATCAGGGTCCCAGCAGGAAAAAGAGGGTCCTCTCACATGGGCTGATGTGAGGAGAACTCCGTGAAGGAGCGGGGAGGGCGCAGAAGTGCGAGGTGGCGGTGCGGTCCTGTGGCCACCCCTGGCGGGAAGGGGCAGGGAAGTGGGCCTTATCAGCGTCTCTCAGAAGGGCCTGTGATCTTTGCTCCTGGGATCCAGTCAGCTTCCCGCGACCTTGCAGGGCAGGCCGGAGAATAGATTCCCTCACCCTCTTCTCCTCCCAGCCTCCAATTTCCTTCCTGGTTCCCCGCTGGCCAAACTCAATTGGAAGCCACAGGTCAGTGGAGTTCCTGGAAGGGTCCCTGTGAGTCAGCCTCCGCGGACAGGAGAGCGGGTGGAGGGAGGTGGGGGTGGCCCTGGAGGGGCCGAGGGAAGTCCTGCCACACACCTCGTGCCGAAACACCCGGAGGGCAGCCGGATACGCACTGCACAAAGGAGGCATGTGGAGAACAGTCTGACCTCTGAACAGAGACGCCCAAGTATTGAAATGAAATATGAGCACATTAAATTCAGAACTTGGGAAGGGGACTATCAGCAAACCCTGCTTTGGAGTTGGACTGGCTGTGGCCCCAGTTCCACATAGGTATATTAGGGCTTCCCCGATGGCGCACTCAGCGGGTAAAGGACCCACCTACAATGCAGGGGACGCAGGAGACAAGGGTTTGATCGTTGGGTTGGGAAGATCCGTGGGTGAAGGAAACGGCTGCCCACTCCAGGCTTCCTCCTGGGAGAATCCTGGGGACAGAGGAGTCTGGTGGACTCCAGTCTGTGGGTTTGCAAAGAGTTGAATGCAACTTGAGACTAAAGAACAGCAACAAGAGCGCTTCTTGTCGCCTATCATATATATGACACATAATCATATCACAAAATATAAACACATCAGACGAACAGGTGCCCCTCAACCTTACACAGTGCTCTGGGTCAGTTTAAAAAGTCAGAATGAGGGTGCCCACTCCGTTCACCTCTTACTGCTGTTTTCTGTGGGCATGGCGCTGGCCTCCCCAGCAGCCAGCCACAGAGCCGGGGTGCGGGGCTCTCTACATCACCCTCTGGGTAGGGAGGAATCAGAGTGGACCACAACAAAAATTCATCGCCTTTTGAGCTCTGAAGCTGATCTTTAGAAGCCTGTAGCCAGCATGCAGAATGAAAAACCACAGCTCTTCTGCAAGTGAGAAAAAGTCTTGATTTTTTAGAAATTTGCCTCTAAGCAGAGGAATCAGACAGGAAGTCTATACCGTCTCTCGGAGCACAGGAAGACTGGGGGATGGAGTAAAACACTCTCCCCTGCCAGGACGAGGGGACAGATCTCAACCCTTGGTGAAAAAGGAAGAGGGACAGGGCGCGTGAGGTCGGGGAGCAGCTCAGGGATGGCCACAGCCTCATCAGAGCACCTGGAGGAGGCCCAGAGCTGCAGAGGCCATTTCTGGCCCAAAGCGGAGTCACTGATGCTAAGCCGCATGTCACCAAACTGAAGCTCAACTTTATATTTGCCTCCCGAGGAAATGGCCTCTTAGACCAGTGAATCAGGATTCCCCTGATCCCCACTAGTGAGGTCATCTGCCCAGGGTGGACCCCTGCCTCCCCCAACCTCACGATAGCCCACCTACTTTCCACTGAGCATGACATCTATCTATCTGTCTATCTATTTATCTATCTATCTATCTATACCTATATATATGAATCACTTTGCTGCTCACCAGAAACTGACAAAACATAGTAAATCAACTATATTTCACTAAAACCTGAAAAAAAAAGAAGGTCATCTTGCAGATAATTCCTGGACTCCTTTGGGGAAAAGCAGCCAGAATTCCCTGCTGTGGCCCCGTGGTGAAGGTCAAATGTCTGTTAGGACGAGTGGTCTCCAGAAGGCACTTTGCTATTTGCTGCTGTGCTTAGATCCTGGATCTGAGGCCAGGAACTTGAATCTGGGCAGAAGGACCCTGCCGACACCTTTGGACAGAGACGTTAAATGCGACCTGTACTTTGTCCTTCCTGGTGGTTGAGCGGGTCCAGGTCCACGCCTGCCAGGGACCAGAGGCTCTTGTTCTCCCCACGGCCCAGAAGTATTTCTCCGAGGTCCTCGTGTCTCAGGAAGCTTTATGGTGCCGTGACGCCAGAAAGGCGTGTCTTGGCTGCTTCTAAAGGGCCTGTCACGACCAGCTGGAGACAGGAAAGGTATGATGCTGAAATCGAAGATGCACGGAACGACCAACCCTTTCACAGAGCTTGCTCCCAGCAGCGTTGAATCCAAGCCACTCAGAGCTGATTAGCCCATTTACCCAAATGGCCACAGAGCCCCTGTTTGAGATCTGGAGGGTGGGGTGGGAGGAGCTGGGGATGGTTGGAGGGAGGACACACGCACAGCTACGGCAGATTCAGGCTGACATGCGGCAGTAAACAACAAAACTCTGCAAAAAATGCTTACCCAAGAACACTGCGGTGTGGCAGAAAGGACAACCATGAAATAGAGCAAGACCTTGGCGGGATTTCCGTTGGAAGTGGAAAAGGACACAGACGTAGCATCAGGATTTCTGGCCCAAAGCGGAGTCACTGATGCTAAGCCGCATGTCACCAAACTGAAGCTCAACTTTATATTTGCCTCCCGAGGAAATGGCCTCTTAGACCAGTGAATCAGGATTCCCCTGATCCCCACTAGTGAGGTCATCTGCCCAGGGTGGACCCCTGCCTCCCCCAACCTCACGATAGCCCACCTACTTTCCACTGAGCATGACATCTATCTATCTGTCTATCTATTTATCTATCTATCTATCTATACCTATATATATGAATCACTTTGCTGCTCACCAGAAACTGACAAAACATAGTAAATCAACTATATTTCACTAAAACCTGAAAAAAAAGAAGGTCATCTTGCAGATAATTCCTGGACTCCTTTGGGGAAAAGCAGCCAGAATTCCCTGCTGTGGCCCCGTGGTGAAGGTCAAATGTCTGTTAGGACGAGTGGTCTCCAGAAGGCACTTTGCTATTTGCTGCTGTGCTTAGATCCTGGATCTGAGGCCAGGAACTTGAATCTGGGCAGAAGGACCCTGCCGACACCTTTGGACAGAGACGTTAAATGCGACCTGTACTTTGTCCTTCCTGGTGGTTGAGCGGGTCCAGGTCCACGCCTGCCAGGGACCAGAGGCTCTTGTTCTCCCCACGGCCCAGAAGTATTTCTCCGAGGTCCTCGTGTCTCAGGAAGCTTTATGGTGCCGTGACGCCAGAAAGGCGTGTCTTGGCTGCTTCTAAAGGGCCTGTCACGACCAGCTGGAGACAGGAAAGGTATGATGCTGAAATCGAAGATGCACGGAACGACCAACCCTTTCACAGAGCTTGCTCCCAGCAGCGTTGAATCCAAGCCGCTCAGAGCTGATTAGCCCATTTACCCAAATGGCCACAGAGCCCCTGTTTGAGATCTGGAGGGGTGGGGTGGGGAGGAGCTGGGGGATGGTTGGAGGGAGGACACACGCACAGCTACGGCAGATTCAGGCTGACATGCGGCAGTAAACAACAAAACTCTGCAAAAAAAATGCTTACCCAAGAACACTGCGGTGTGGCAGAAAGGACAACCATGAAATAGAGCAAGACCTTCGGGTCCTTGCCTCCACCGTGACTTCTGCCTTCTTCTCATCTGTACAAAACGGTAGTCAAAGAACAAGTTTACTCAGAGAAGTGAGAAATGCTGGAACAAAGGTAACAGTCAAAGGAGACTGAATAGTAACCATAGAGTCATTAAACGTAGTCAAGGACCTTTAGTTCTTTCTCAGGGGCCATGGACAATATTCTGAGCCGTGTCTTGTGAGCTGGCTTATAGATACTGAAGCTCCAGGTGGGAGACGTTAACTCCATGAGGACCAGACTGGACTCAGGACACACGCTGCCATAATTCTGAGAACTGGCCTCAAGGAAATGGGAACAAACCGATCCTAGACCTGTAGACTGCCTGTACCTGAAACAATCAGGGTGACTCTGGTCAGACTGCTGATGACCAATGTGAAGACGACTGTCGGGGCTGACGGCTGTTTCTGCATGGAGCCCCCTCCTCCTGTCTATAGAGGCTCTTGCCCGCTGGTTGCTACTGCGGGAGGGGAGCCGGCCTTTGCACAGATGCCCTCTGTGCCTCCCCCACCACAGTTACTGGCGTCTGAAATAAAGCAAACTTTCCTTTCCACCCACCTGGCCTGTCGATTAACTTTTGGGCGGTGAGCAGTGGGGCTCAACACACACACCTTCCAGGAACATTCAGACCCAGGGTTCAAGCTTCCGGCTGGTCTGGGCCTCCCTTGCTTCTTCTCCCTGGGCTGCTGCGAGGCCTCCGGGTCGTGATGAATGTCAATGAACTTTTAATGAGGTCTTAATCAACTGCTTCATTACTGGGACTCTCTTCGGGGGAGCCCGGCCGTGGCCCTTAAGCGACAAAGGCTGGTATTCAAGCCAGAAGGACTTGGGACTGTTCGCAGGTCCTGCTCCCTTTCAAGGGTGGAGCTTCCCGCCTTTTCACCCCGTTACTCTCACCGACCGCTGGGAGGACCTTGAGACAAACAAAAGGAAACCCTCAGACCTGCTTTGCATGAGCTCCGGACTGCCCTTGGCCTTGGTGCTAATGAAGGAACTCAACAAATGCCCTCTGAAAAGTTGCATTTTATTAGCATATGTTTAGCTGGCCCCAGTGTTCCTACTTCCAAAGATGGCTGTGACCCCCGGGAAACCACAGGAGCCCCTCTTTTCTTCCCACTCTCTCTACCCCCTCTTCCCCACCCCAGCGAACCTGTCTTGCTTGTTGAGGTCCTTCTGACGCAAAGTTGAGCCCCCGGCAGATTTTTCACACGACAGAGCGGTAGAGATTCCTGCACCTTTATTCCGAGCCTCTAACTTAGCTTGAAAAATCCCAGCTTGACCTCCTTTCTCCCTGTCTTTTCTTCAAAGACGCCAATGTGGATACGCTTGCAAATCGGAAGAGCTGCTGCAGGATGAAGGGTCCTTCTCGATAAGCTCTCGGTTCTCAAGCGTTTTACCAAATCATGTGGACCTGTCATGAGCATTATGTCTGGGTGCTGAGATCAGACCCGAGCTAACCTGCCCGGGGGCATTTTGTGTCTTCTACAGTCATTCTCATGAGATGCCTTGAATGTGTTGTTATTATTGTTCAGTCATGAAGTCGAGTCCAGCTCTTTGTGACCCCACGAACCCCATGGACTGCAGCTTGCCAGGCCCCTCTGTCCTTCGTTCTCTCCCAGAATTCACTCAAACTCATGTCCCTTGAGTCAGTGATGCCGTCCAACCATCTCATCCCCTTCTGCTTCTGCCTTCAATCCTTCCCAGCATCATGGTCTTTTCCAGTGAATTGACTCTTTGCATCAGGTGGCCAAGTATTGGAGTTTCAACCTCAGCATCAGTTCTTCCAGTGAATATTCAGGGCTGATTTTCTTTAGATGGACTGGTTTCATCTCCTTGCTGTCCAAGGGACTCTCAAGAGTCTTCTCCAGCACCCCAGTGTGAAAGCATTAATTTTTCAGTGCTCAGTCTTCTCTATGGTCCAGCTCTCACATCTGTATATGACTACTGGAAAAACCACAGCTTCGACCAGACAAGCCTTTGTCAGCCAAGTGATGTCTCTGCTTTTCAATGCGTCGTCTAGGTTTGTCATAGGTTTTCTCCCAGGAGCAAGGATCCAGGGATCCAACCTGGGGCTCCTACAGTGAGAGAGTCCTAACCGCTGGGCCTCCAGGGAACTCCTCGCTTTGCATGAGCTCCGGACTGCCCTTGGCCTTGGTGCTAATGAAGGAACTCAACAAATGCCCTCTGAAAAGTTGCATTTTATTAGCATATGTTTAGCTGGCCCCAGTGTTCCTACTTCCAAAGATGGCTGTGACCCCCGGGAAACCACAGGAGCCCCTCTTTTCTTCCCACTCTCTCTACCCCCTCTTCCCCACCCCAGCGAACCTGTCTTGCTTGTTGAGGTCCTTCTGACGCAAAGTTGAGCCCCCGGCAGATTTTTCACACGACAGAGCGGTAGAGATTCCTGCACCTTTATTCCGAGCCTCTAACTTAGCTTGAAAAATCCCAGCTTGACCTCCTTTCTCCCTGTCTTTTCTTCAAAGACGCCAATGTGGATACGCTTGCAAATCGGAAGAGCTGCTGCAGGATGAAGGGTCCTTCTCGATAAGCTCTCGGTTCTCAAGCGTTTTACCAAATCATGTGGACCTGTCATGAGCATTATGTCTGGGTGCTGAGATCAGACCCGAGCTAACCTGCCGGAGGCATTTTGTGTCTTCTACAGTCATTCTCATGAGATGCCTTGAATGTGTTGTTATTATTGTTCAGTCATGAAGTCGAGTCCAGCTCTTTGTGACCCCACGAACCCCATGGACTGCAGCTTGCCAGGCCCCTCTGTCCTTCGTTCTCTCCCAGAATTCACTCAAACTCATGTCCCTTGAGTCAGTGATGCCGTCCAACCATCTCATCCCCTTCTGCTTCTGCCTTCAATCCTTCCCAGCATCATGGTCTTTTCCAGTGAATTGACTCTTTGCATCAGGTGGCCAAGTATTGGAGTTTCAACCTCAGCATCAGTTCTTCCAGTGAATATTCAGGGCTGATTTTCTTTAGATGGACTGGTTTCATCTCCTTGCTGTCCAAGGGACTCTCAAGAGTCTTCTCCAGCACCCCAGTGTGAAAGCATTAATTTTTCAGTGCTCAGTCTTCTCTATGGTCCAGCTCTCACATCTGTATATGACTACTGGAAAAACCACAGCTTCGACCAGACAAGCCTTTGTCAGCCAAGTGATGTCTCTGCTTTTCAATGCGTCGTCTAGGTTTGTCATAGGTTTTCTCCCCAGGAGCAAGGATCCAGGGATCCAACCTGGGGCTCCTACAGTGAGAGCTCAGAGTCCTAACCGCTGGGCCTCCAGGGAACTCCTCATTTTCTGTACTTCCACATCTATAAATAGATTTCTTGAATTTCTAGAAGATGCTATAATCATTGTAGATCATTAGGTAGGCCTGTGTACATCACCCACCTGTGAGATTGTGAGTCAAGGAGGGGCTTTTTAAAGTCCTTTTCTGTTCTGCGTATTCAGCTGAGAACCAGGAACGCTGGTTGTATGATAAAAACCTGGCTCAGAGAAACCGCGACGCATGCAAGAATGACCCTGGGGTCTGGGTCTTGGAGGCGGGTGTGTGGATATCCTCACTCTGTAGAAGGTTCTAAATACTGTGAATTAATAATGAGCAACTTCTCATTTACCTTTTCTAAAAGCTGCTCCACATTTTAAAGGGAAATGAACAGTCGTGAATTTTAGCGGGATTTCCCGTGCAAGTCCTCCTATCCTGGTAGCAATACCGCTCCAGTTTAGCCTATCTGCTCAGCTCACTGACACGGAGAAGAACGTGGGCGAAAAGCCATAGGTGAAAATATTCTTAAGGAAATTGCAGAGGGATGTTGACCGAGATCCTGGTCCTTCATGGGTGCAGTACCAGGCTATGTCCACTGGGTGGTGCGCGCGGCCACCGACTCTGGCCCCGCAGGCCGGGCCTGGAGGGACTGAATGGAAGATTTATAGCAGTTTAGCTTTGCACAGCTCACAGTTAGCCTGATTTTTAAACACACACACACACACACACACACACACACACACAAACCCAAATCAGTCATAGGTAGCCGGATGTTTTATTTATTTATTTTTTTTTAAAAAGATTTATTTATTTATTTTGGTGGGGGTGGGCTGGGGAGGGAGGGGAGCAGGCGGGCCACTTCTATTGGTCTTTCATTTATCCATTTTCATCCATCTTTGTTCTTTGGCCCGTGTGGGCCTCCCATCGCGGTGGCCTCTGCTGTCGCAGAGCACTGGCTCTGGGCTCACGCGCTCCAGAGCTCCAGCTCGGCAATTGGACACATCGGTCCAGCCGCTCCACGGCACGTGGGATCTTCCCAGGCCAGGGATCGAACTGGCGCCCCTTGCACTGCAAGGCGGACTCTTTACCCACTGGACCACCAGGGAGGCCTGATAATGTGATTTTTAAAAATGTCTTGGGAATACTTTGGAATAAAAGTTCAAAGATACACTTGTCCAAAAAAAAAAAAAAAAGAAAACTTTAATAAGGTATCAGAAGTAGAAAGTTAACAGACTACATTCTTTCATCCTAACCCAATAAAACTAAAAAACCAACAATGAAAAGCAGGCCCCAAATGATTTTTTTTCATAAAGAGAGGAACACTGATAAGTAACCGCTTAACCAAATAAGAACTCATAACCATTTTTTCCCTTAAATGTAATAACCAAGAAAATATTTCATTCCTGAAACCTATGGGATCAAACTTAAGTTTCTAGAAAATTGTGTAGCTGTGTATGATATTATCTTTAATTTTGAGAAAAGACCAAAACCAAATGAACAAAGCGTATAACCTCAGACATGAGAAAAAGAAAAACAAAGTAAACCAAATGAAAGCAGGAGGTGGGTATTAAGATAAAAGCTTATGTTGATTCACTAGAAAACAGAGGAAGAGTTGAAAACATAAATGAAACCAAAAGCTGCTATCCGAAAAGACGAATGGAATAGATACTCCCCTGCTGATTCTGATTAAACAGAAAGAAGGCAACATTATACCACGTTCGTAACAAGAAAGAAGATACAAAGATGGAAGAGATTAAAAATATTACAGATGATTATGTACAACAGTCTGGCAATTTATTATAAAAATCTTGAGAACACAGAATGTTTTTTCTTAAAATAGACAGTTCTCTTGGGTTCAAAAGGAGTTATAGGCTGGAATGACTGCAGAACAGACAGAAGTGGTGATGAGGAAGCTACCGAGGAAAACAGACGAGGTTCAAATGATCTTGCAACCAAGTCTATAGAGTGGAACCGATAATATGTGTATTTACCTGAATAATTCCAGATAGTAGAAAAGACAGAAAACTCCTCATTTATGTGGGTGACCCTCTCCAGGGTTCTTGCCTGGGGAATTCCATGGGCAGCGGAGCCTGGAGGGCTACGGTCCACGGGGTCACAGAGAGGCGGACGCGACTGACTGAGCGACTCTCGCTTCACTTCAGGTACTTGTGTAAGGACCAGTGTTTATACGCATGTATAACCTTGATATAAGGACGAGCAGGAGTGGATGCCTGTTGTATTTTACAGCTATCTGTGGTTTTTTAGAAATGGAGTCACATTTTAAATGTCCTCGGCCATATAAAGTCCTCGGAATGGCTTTCTTCTGCTCATTGCACAGAGTCTGGTTCGAACAAAGTAATTTGCTTTGATCCCTTCTGTTGGTTTCCCTTAGAACCATCCGCCCCGAGAGTAGGTGTGGTCCTTCCCGAGATTCTTGCATGGATTCTGCCAGAAGGTGTGTGATTCTTTCTGAGACTGCTCAGCAGCAGAGCAGAGACAAGGGGGGATTTGTTTTAAATTTCCTTGGCCAGTTTAGATGCTGGGATTCCCATAGGCTAGAAAAAGAGGCTGCCCCGCGTGGGGGCTCTCTTCCTCTCAACCAGCTTCCTCGGGTCTGCTTTGGAAACATGAGGCAGGCGGGCAGCGTCCCTCTTTCTAACACGACCCCCAAGACAGGTCCTACGACAGGGTCTCCTTACCTCCGAGTGCAGCCCCCCGGCCCTGACCCCTCTTCTCAGGCGCGCTGAGGTTTCCGGGTCTCCTCCCTCGCTTCCTAGGAACGTATTTACTGCAGATGCATTAATTCATTTTCAGGAAGATGCACAACATCCCAATTTTGAGCCATGATACATACCACAGGGTTTAACAGTCCATCAGGAATTCCTGTCAATCACAGACCTCAAACGTGTATCTCTGGAAAGTTCCTCTCTTCTGTCCTTCCTGCCCAGCATCATGTCTTCCCTGGACCCGCCAAGGGCCCCGTAACTGTTCTCTCCGCTTCTGCTCCTCTTCCCTCGGAGTCCCTTCCTCCCCAGCCTCTGAGGGCATCGTGCAGAGACGCAGATGAAAAGAACAGACGTGGGGACACAGCCGGGGAAGGGGACGGAGGGACGAGCTGAGAGCGCAGCGGTGACCTGTATACGCCACCGTGTGTAAACGGACAGCTCGTGGGAGGTCACTGTCCGGCACGGGGAGCCCAGTCGGTGCTCCGTGATGACCTCGAGGGCTGGGACAGAGGGGCGAGAGAGCCTCCCGGGGGCGCGGGTGCACGCACACACAAAGCTAATGGCTGCTGCTGTACAGCAGAAACCCACGCAACTTTGTAAGGCAATGGCACTCTGCGCGAGCGCTCAGTTGTTTCAGTTGTGTCTGACGCTGTGCGACCCCACAGACTGTAGCCCACCAGCTTCCTCTGTCCGTGGGATTCCCCAGGCAGGACTGCTGGAGTGGGTTGCCATGCCCTCTTCCAGGGGATCCTCCCCACCTGGGGATCGAATGTGCGTCTCCTGCATCTCTGGCATTGCAGGTGGATTCTTGACTGGTGAGGGCAAGCCCAGGATTGGTCGACTAATGGACGGCAAATACCAGCTGGAAAAAGAAATAATGAAACAAGGATCCTTTCATCCTGGGCCGCTGACCACTCCCTGGGTTATCACAAGTCACTCATTGCAGGACTGACTGTATCAGTCTTAGGATAGTGTTATCATTTCTCCAGATTTAACACTATAATTATTGGGAATTAGTTTTCTTAGTGACTTATCTCTGTTGGGCTTCCCAGGTGGCGCTAGTGGTAAAGAACCCGCCTGCCAATGCGAGGGGCTTAAGAGACGAGGGTTCAGTCCCTGGATGGGGAAGATCCCCTGAAGGAGGGCATGGCAACCCACTCCAGTCTTCTTGCCTGGAAACTCCCATGGACGGAGGAGCCTGGCGGGCTACAGTCCCTGGGGTCACAATGAGCCGAACACGGCCGAGGTGACTTAGCATCTCTGCTGCAGTGCAGAGGCTGGACCCCCCGTCTTCGCTGCACTTGTCTAGCGCCAGACATGGGTTAGCACCAACAGGCTAGGCAAGGCGTCTGACTCTCAGTTTTTCCATCTGAAAATTGAAGATTATGGATATCATTGATATTTTTAAAATGCATGTATTGCACTATTTCTTCTCTATTTCTTGTTATTCTTCAAACTCTCATCTCGTGAGCTCTGTTATAGAAATCATCTGGAAATAAAATGTGCCATTTAACCACAAGAGGGTGTATTTGACCTTTGTAGGCTTTAATATTTAAAGCCTCTCTTCTTAGACAAGGACTTTTCAGAGGGTTTAATATGTATGAGATCAATTCCAAATGTCATCATCAAATTATTCAGGAAAGTTATTCGTGTGTGTGTGTGTGAGGATGGAATGGGAACCACATTTTGACAACATTTCCTCCATCAAACAGTAAAGCTTTGGCTTTAAAACAAGAGATTGTCCCACAAAGAGGACAGCGTTCTCATTTGGAATCCATTAAAAAAAAATCCCAGCTGGAAATACGGCCGCAAAACACATCTCGCCTTTTGGGGCGCCCTGGAGGGCTCAGGATGGAAAGCCCAAGCCCCAGGGCACCAGGTCCAGCGCGCTGTTGTTGCCAAGTGTCCCCACTGGGTAACTCACGCTTGCTGTTTCTGCTCCTGTGGCTTCTCTCCACCTTCCTTTTCTCGGCACCAGGGAATTCCAGGGTAGATGCTCTGCCGCGGGCGAGCACACCTGCCTGTGCCATCTCACAGAGGGCTCAGCTGCTCCTGCCACTGAATCCCACTCACTCCCCTCCTCCGAATTCTCCTCATTTCCCTGTAGCCAGCTCGGAAGAAAGCAGCTAGGCTAGAGGTCGGGCAGATTTTGAACTTGAATCTTTTCCTGGTCACCTACCAGCTGGCTTAACCTGGGTAAGTTATGCAAAGACTTCTTAGTGTTCATTCTTTTTTCGTCTAAAAATAACATACAACATGTAATAACAGGTCTATTGTGAGGTTTGATGAAATAATCTGAGTCTGGTAGTATATATATTAATATATATAATTAACATGATATACATTATACATATGATAACATGAATACATATACTGAATACATTAATACAAATAATTAACATTATATACATTAATATATAATGCATATATAAACTTTTACTTTTTTGGTCTTGGGGTATAGTCGATTGACAATGTTGTGATAGTTTCAGGTGAACAGCAAAGGGACTCAGCCACACGTGCACAGGTACCCAATCTTCTCCACCCCACCCCCATTCAGGCCCTGGGAGTGTATGTTTTGAGAAATACAGATGTTTGGGGTTTCTCTCCTGCGTCCCCCACCCTCACATCCATCTCACCAAAGGGAACCCGTCTTTCATGGTTCTTTGCTTTGGAAAAGAATTTCAGTGACAGCAGAAGTCGTCCACCGTCTTTTCTCTTCCCAGCTCCTGTGTGAATACATCCTGAGCTCAGGGATGAAATCCCCTTAAGGAGCCTCCTTACAGGGATCTCAGGAGAGAGCGCAGCGGGAGGGAGACAGATGATCAGTTTGTTCCCACAAGGAAAGGAGGGGACAGAGCCAGGATGGGGTAAGAGCAGAGTCACAGCTTCCTCCACAAGTGCCAGGTCACGGCGAAGGTCAAAAGGTGCTCTTCCCAGGACGCTAGGGAGGCTGCCTCCAGCCCAGGCCTGTGTGCCTGGCCTCAGTCCTGTCTGATGCTGTGACCCCATGGACTGTGGCTCACGAGGTTCCTCTGTCCATGGGAGTCTCCGGGTAAGACTCCTGGAGCAGGTTGCCATGTCCTCCAGGGGATCTTCCCCACCCAGGGATGGAACGTGGGTCTCTTGCATTGGCAGGTGGATTTTTGACCATTGAATGATCAGGGAAGCCGCCATCTCAGGCACGGATTTTACCCCACCCCGCCCCCAGGTGGCAAGGAAGCAGAGAGTCTCCAAATCTTAATAAATCGCTGTGGACTCATAGGGAGGGCTCCAGTGGGGTCAGGATGAAGTAGACACCCCTCCTAAAGCTGCAGTGTTTCACAGACCTTCTCGGTTCTGCTGAAGTTATTGGAAGAGGCATCCCCAAATGACTGAATTTTCCATCAGCCTCGTGGTCTCAGGGCTCAAACTCGGATTTTACTGGACTTAAGAAAGGAGGGAAATGGGTGTTCTCTGCCTGTCAGCGCCTGTGCCTGCAGACCTGCTCCCGCTGCGCTTGGGAAACCCTCAGACAGGACCTAACACTTAGAAACCCATGCGCGAGTGATTGTTCTTTGTTACTTTACTTTGAAGTCTTGGACCATTTGCTTAACATCTCTGTGTTCCAGTTCCCTTTGATAATAGAACGTGACTATGTTATCGATATAATCTCTGCAAATGCTAACATGTTTTCATTCAACAAATATTATTCAGCACCTACTCCATGCCGGGGACTGGAAAGAACCATACCTTTATGTTTTATTTTTTTTTAGTTGGAGAGATAAATGAGATAGTTTAGGAAATGTCCAGGGATCTGGGAGAGGAAATTTAGTATCCATCGTTTGCAGTCTCTCTGTTGACTTTAGAGAGCTGGTCTTGGAGATGGGAGTTTAGAACTTTATGTTAACGGGATCTATTGGCCAAATGACTTTATTTTGTAGTTGAAATGGGTTAAGATGGCAACTTAAAGCAGTTCTCTATGGACGTCTTTCAGCTTCCCACCCAAGACATTTTGGAGACAAAGTGAGATTAATAATGACCCTGATGAACAGCCCAAGACCAGAAGGTAGAGCAAAGTAGCTGGTCCCCAACGAGGGGGGACCAGTTGGCTCTCCCTCGTGCCTCCCTCAGACTTTGCCTCATCATGAGTGACGTTCCCACTGAAGCCAAGATGAGGAGTAGTTCGTACTTCACTGCTCGCTCTGAGCCTGGGGGCAGTTTATTTACTCTGTAGCCTTGTCCTCTGGCCTTCTCTCTCTCTTTTTTAATATATAGTTTTTAAACATTAATTTTATTTATTTATCATTTGGGGGGTGGGGTGGTGAGGGAGGGGGACGGGCGGGCCACTTCTATTGGTCTTTCACTTCTCTGTTTTCATCCGTCTTTGTTCTTTGGCTCCTGTGGGCTTCCCATCAGTGAAGTAGACACCTCCTAAAGCTGCAGTGTTTCACAGACCTTCTCGGTTCTGCTGAAGTTATTGGAAGAGGCATCCCCAAATGACTGAATTTTCCATCAGCCTCGTGGTCTCAGGGCTCAAACTCGGATTTTACTGGACTTAAGAAAGGAGGGAAATGGGTGTTCTCTGCCTGTCAGCGCCTGTGCCTGCAGACCTGCTCCCGCTGCGCTTGGGAAACCCTCAGACAGGACCTAACACTTAGAAACCCATGCGCGAGTGATTGTTCTTTGTTACTTTACTTTGAAGTCTTGGACCATTTGCTTAACATCTCTGTGTTCCAGTTCCCTTTGATAATAGAACGTGACTATGTTATCGATATAATCTCTGCAAATGCTAACATGTTTTCATTCAACAAATATTATTCAGCACCTACTCCATGCCGGGGACTGGAAAGAACCATACCTTTATGTTTTATTTTTTTTTAGTTGGAGAGATAAATGAGATAGTTTAGGAAATGTCCAGGGATCTGGGAGAGGAAATTTAGTATCCATCGTTTGCAGTCTCTCTGTTGACTTTAGAGAGCTGGTCTTGGAGATGGGAGTTTAGAACTTTATGTTAACGGGATCTATTGGCCAAATGACTTTATTTTGTAGTTGAAATGGGTTAAGATGGCAACTTAAAGCAGTTCTCTATGGACGTCTTTCAGCTTCCCACCCAAGACATTTTGGAGACAAAGTGAGATTAATAATGACCCTGATGAACAGCCCAAGACCAGAAGGTAGAGCAAAGTAGCTGGTCCCCAACGAGGGGGGACCAGTTGGCTCTCCCTCGTGCCTCCCTCAGACTTTGCCTCATCATGAGTGACGTTCCCACTGAAGCCAAGATGAGGAGTAGTTCGTACTTCACTGCTCGCTCTGAGCCTGGGGGCAGTTTATTTACTCTGTAGCCTTGTCCTCTGGCCTTTCTCTCTCTCTCTTTTTTAATATATAGTTTTTAAACATTAATTTTATTTATTTATCTTTTGGGGGGTGGGGTGGTGAGGGGGGCGGGCGGGCCACTTCTATTGGTCTTTCACTTCTCTGTTTTCATCCGTCTTTGTTCTTTGGCTCCTGTGGGCTTCCCATCATGGTGGCATTTGCCGTCGCAGAGCGCCAGCTCCTTGTGATAACAGAGGGAACTCTCGCCCCAAGGATAGTCTCTATTTTCTCTCATTGGTTGAGGCTGGGTCACAGGCCCTCTCTGAAAACAACGGAAGTTGGGAAAGTGAGACTCTAGGCAGTTTAGTTTCTGCAGTGAGAGGTGAGCTCTAGGGATTAAGTGACAGAGGAATGGCCATTCCTCTATTTAAATGGTGAATTAAAAAATTCACTACCATAAAAAATTCAGTGAATTTTTTCAAAATGAAAAAGAAATGTCTTTGTAAGCACACAATAAGAAACTTAAAAAAGACCTGATTCCAGAAATATTAAATACTTTATCCTCTTTAAAAAAAAGCTATAAAAAAGAGAAGCCTTCTGTTAAAAAACACCCACCACAACAAAAATGCATAGTCATAGGCACAGACCATACAATAAATTGGTAAAATATATTTGAAACAGATGATATTGAACGAGTCTGCATGTATCGAGACACTCAAGGTTTTAATCCTTTGGCATTTCTTTCTCTCATTTTCTGGTAAGTGTCTTGTTCTTTAATCAATCCTGCGCATTGACATCACCTTGCACAGAGTTGCTGTTGTTAAGATGTGAATGGAAACAGAAAGACCCAAATGTTCATTTTTTTAAAAAAACTTTCAACTGCAGGGCAGACCGAGAAGAACACAGTGTGTAGTTTAAGCTTGAACAACAGGCAGGAAAACCACGCTGCAAGGAGAAGGCCACCTTGGGATGGCAAAGGATCCCTCGGGTGCAACTCCCCAACGAGGGGGACCAGTTGGCTCTCCCTCGTGCCTCCCTCAGACTTTGCCTCATCATGAGTGACGTTCCCACTGAAGCCAAGATGAGGAGTAGTTCGTACTTCACTGCTCGCTCTGAGCCTGGGGGCAGTTTATTTACTCTGTAGCCTTGTCCTCTGGCCTTTCTCTCTCTCTCTTTTTTAATATATAGTTTTTAAACATTAATTTTATTTATTTATTTTTAGGGGGGGTGGCTTAGGGAGGGGGTGGGCGGACCACTTCTATTGGTCTTTCACTTCTCTGTTTTCATCCGTCTTTGTTCTTTGGCTCCTGTGGGCTTCCCATCATGGTGGCATTTGCCGTCGCAGAGCGCCAGCTCCTTGTGATAACAGAGGGAACTCTCGCCCCAAGGATAGTCTCTATTTTCTCTCATTGGTTGAGGCTGGGTCACAGGCCCTCTCTGAAAACAACGGAAGTTGGGAAAGTGAGACTCTAGGCAGTTTAGTTTCTGCAGTGAGAGGTGAGCTCTAGGGATTAAGTGACAGAGGAATGGCCATTCCTCTATTTAAATGGTGAATTAAAAAATTCACTACCATAAAAAATTCAGTGAATTTTTTCAAAATGAAAAAGAAATGTCTTTGTAAGCACACAATAAGAAACTTAAAAAAGACCTGATTCCAGAAATATTAAATACTTTATCCTCTTTAAAAAAAAGCTATAAAAAAGAGAAGCCTTCTGTTAAAAAACACCCACCACAACAAAAATGCATAGTCATAGGCACAGACCATACAATAAATTGGTAAAATATATTTGAAACAGATGATATTGAACGAGTCTGCATGTATCGAGACACTCAAGGTTTTAATCCTTTGGCATTTCTTTCTCTCATTTTCTGGTAAGTGTCTTGTTCTTTAATCAATCCTGCGCATTGACATCACCTTGCACAGAGTTGCTGTTGTTAAGATGTGAATGGAAACAGAAAGACCCAAATGTTCATTTTTTTAAAAAAACTTTCAACTGCAGGGCAGACCCGAGAAGAACACAGTGTGTAGTTTAAGCTTGAACAACAGGCAGGAAAACCACGCTGCAAGGAGAAGGCCACCTTGGGATGGCAAAAGGAGGCGGCCCTGGGCTGGGAGGGGGCAGGGCAGGCTGAGGGGTACAGGACGTGGCCTTCCGGGGACTGGGGAAGGTTGGACCACAGTGCCTGTTGGGGTCCTCATGGCTGCAGGGGTAGGGTCCGCCTGGATCACTGGATGTACCTCCATGAGCAACGCCTGAAGTCCAGAGGAAGGCGAGCTGTCGCTCACGGGCCATTCGTCTGCATCCCTGTGAGTGCACAGAACACGCCGTTCCTACTGAGGCATCTCGATGGTGTGCCTTTTCACTGCCGGCGAGGAGAGCCTTCCTTCAGAGGCCCGGGTGCCTCTAACGCATCACCCAGGGGAACACGTGGGCCTGGAGTGCAGGCTTTGTCAAGTCCATGCCGAGGGCCCCACGAGGCCAGCGCCCCTCCTGTTGCCCCTTTCAATGGCCCAGGGTACTGGGTGCCTCCCTGGAGCAGGTGTCCTGGCTCTCAGCTGAGCAGGGGTGGTTCAGAAGGCACAGCTCAGCCTCTGACTCGGGTGCAAGGGGACAGGGGTGAAAATCGTGAGAGAGTCTCCAAGCAGCTGGGACCCTAAGTGAAAGCTCCTTCTCCCACGGAAGCTCCCTGAGGCCCAGCACCATCCCCACAGGCCTGGGAACAAGGCCACAGACCCTAGAGTTTAGTCTATTGGCGGAAGTCAGAGAGCCGACGAGAAAGATCTGAACAAACAACATTATTCCAAGCTGAGACGGTGGTTTTGACGCCAGCACCCTTGCTGTTGTTCAGTCGCTCAGCCGTGTCCGACTCTGTGAGCCCACGGCCTGCGGCACGCCAGACTCCCCTGTCCTTCCCCATCTCCCGGAGCTTGCCCTCATTCATGTCCATTGAGTCGGTGATGCCATCCAACCACCTCATCCTCTGTCGCCCCCTTCTTCTCCTGTCCTCAATCCTTCCCAACACAAGAGGCTCTTCATTGAGTCGGCAACAAAGTCCAGCACGGATTTAAACTCTCAGCCCTTGTGAGGGTCCCGGCACCACCAGGAGCGGCGCTGAAAGCAATGGTCTGTGGCCAAGTTCGTGTCCACGCCGAGACCCTCCAGCCGGATGCGGGCAGATGTGAGCAGAGGAAGGCAAAGCCCAAGTGTGGCTACAGTGCTTGGTGGTCTTAGGGGGTAACTGGTCCCCTAATTTATGGTGAGCCCTTCTTCCTTTCCTTGGATTCGTTGTGATACACCGCGCAGATAAACAGAGGGAAATGCAAAGCTTTCTCCCCAGCCCCCACTGTCTCCATCTGCTTATAATGTTCGCTTCTAAGAACATCAAGCCCATTAATGTCAGTAGGAGTTGGCTTGTGTTTTAATCAAAATAAATACGGGCAACTTGGAACGATTGAAACGGTCCTGGGTAAGAATGATCTGAGCAGAGAAGCTTCCTCCATTGCGTGTGCTCGGCAGAGCTGGCCCTGATTATGATCAGCGTCTTCAGTGATCTACTCTGTGAATGCCTGCTCTAGTGTGCTTCTAATGTGGCTCATTCATCTACGGCTGTCACTCCAGCACTGTTAACTTTGAACAGACGACTGGCATTAATCACAAGGGGCCGTTAGATGCCAGGACCTGGTGCTAAATCAGCTCGAGTGGCATGTGTCGGCCTCCTTGCCGTCGATTTCTGAACAGTCCACCGGAGTTTCTCACCTCTGCTGGGATGCGACGCGATGGGTGGCGTAAGCACGGAGGGACCTGGAGGGGCTGAGCTGGGGTGGATGCTGACATGGGCGAGGCTTTGGAGAGGGTCAGAGCGGGAGGTGTGTCTTATGCCTGGATCTGCTGCCCCGCTGGTTGTCACGTCACAGAGGGACGAGTGACTTGGAGACGGACAGAGGAAGCTCGTCAGTCCTGGGCCGGGCAGGTACAGGATGCAGTGACTGAGCACATGGCGTCGCCGCAGGGTCCTGAGATTGGGGGACCTGTCCCCGGCCCAGCAGGGCGTTGCTATGAGGAAGCGTGAGCTTCGCAGTGTAAGCTAGACCTGAAACCGGCATTTTCAGAGGAAAATTCTCAGTTTTGAAAAGGCTAGTTGGCTTCCGTCTGAGAAAGAAGAACACAGACAGCCTGGGTGTCACAGAGCTTGTCTGGGAGCAGCCGTCTACCTGACTCATGACCTCCGACAGCGCCTGCCCAGGATTCAGGAAGAAGAGATATTGGACTCAGGAGACATTTTTCTCCAACCGTTTCTGAGACGTTGTCCAGAGATGAATGCAGCCAATGGGTGGTTTCGGGTAGGAACTCTGGGTGGGAGATATTTTTCTGAACGTCTATTTGGATGGATACATGACTTCAGACTTGAATCTTCTGATGTCCAGGCCCGTGTGAGGCTGAATACACACACATATGTAATTCTATATACATTATATATCTATATGTGTATTTATAGCCTTGTACTATCTCCTTGGAATTTATGTATGCAAGTATAAGTATATTACACACATAGGTCTATTTAAATATGCCTCAGAGATCTCGCGAGCACTGTTCCAGTCCATGCAATAAAGCAAATATAGCAATAAGGTGAGTCACACACATTTTTTGGTTTCCCAGTTATGTTTATGCTATGCTGTAATCTGTATGCAGCAACATTCTGTCAAAGCAAAAAAGAACATTAATAAATACATTGACTAATTTAATTAAACTTGATTAATTAAAACCTAGTTGAGGGCTTCCCTGGTGGTCCAGTGGGTAAAGACACCGCCTTGCAGTGCAAGGGGCGCTGGCTGGATCCCTGGCCTGGGAAGATCCCACGTGCCGCGGAGCGGCTGGACTGGTGTGTCCAATTACTGAGCCAGGGCTCTGGAGCACATGCGCCCAGAGCCAGTGTTCTGCAACAAGAGAGGCCACTGCAGTGGGACGCCTACACAGGACAAAGAACAAAGATGGAAATGAAAGACCAATAGAAGTGGCCAAAAAAAACCCCCAAACAAACCTAGTTGAAAACACTTTATAATGAAAAAAATGCCATCGTTTAAGCCTTCAGTGAGTTATAATCTTTTCGTCATCAGAGATCCACCGATCACAAATCACTTAACAAATATGAAAAATGTCCCGGCCCAGCAGGGCGTGGGGGCTTCGCAGTGTAAGCTAGACCTGAAACCGGCATTTTCAGAGGAAAATTCTCAGTTTTGAAAAGGCTAGTTGGCTTCCGTCTGAGAAAGAAGAACACAGACAGCCTGGGTGTCACAGAGCTTGTCTGGGAGCAGCCGTCTACCTGACTCATGACCTCCGACAGCGCCTGCCCAGGATTCAGGAAGAAGAGATATTGGACTCAGGAGACATTTTTCTCCAACCGTTTCTGAGACGTTGTCCAGAGATGAATGCAGCCAATGGGTGGTTTCGGGTAGGAACTCTGGGTGGGAGATATTTTTCTGAACGTCTATTTGGATGGATACATGACTTCAGACTTGAATCTTCTGATGTCCAGGCCCGTGTGAGGCTGAATACACACACATATGTAATTCTATATACATTATATATCTATATGTGTATTTATAGCCTTGTACTATCTCCTTGGAATTTATGTATGCAAGTATAAGTATATTACACACATAGGTCTATTTAAATATGCCTCAGAGATCTCGCGAGCACTGTTCCAGTCCATGCAATAAAGCAAATATAGCAATAAGGTGAGTCACACACATTTTTTGGTTTCCCAGTTATGTTTATGCTATGCTGTAATCTGTATGCAGCAACATTCTGTCAAAGCAAAAAAGAACATTAATAAATACATTGACTAATTTAATTAAACTTGATTAATTAAAACCTAGTTGAGGGCTTCCCTGGTGGTCCAGTGGGTAAAGACACCGCCTTGCAGTGCAAGGGGCGCTGGCTGGATCCCTGGCCTGGGAAGATCCCACGTGCCGCGGAGCGGCTGGACTGGTGTGTCCAATTACTGAGCCAGGGCTCTGGAGCACATGCGCCCAGAGCCAGTGTTCTGCAACAAGAGAGGCCACTGCAGTGGGACGCCTACACAGGACAAAGAACAAAGATGGAAATGAAAGACCAATAGAAGTGGCCAAAAAAAACCCCCAAACAAACCTAGTTGAAAACACTTTATAATGAAAAAAATGCCATCGTTTAAGCCTTCAGTGAGTTATAATCTTTTCGTCATCAGAGATCCACCGATCACAAATCACTTAACAAATATGAAAAATAAAAAAGTGTGACATATTTTGAGAATTACCCACATGGGACGCAGAGGCACAAAAAGGGAAACCATTTGAAAATGGCAGCGCAGATAGACTTTCTGCATAGCGGCAATGAACTTTCAATTTGGGAAACAAAACAAGCAGTATCTGTGATGCAGAGTAAGGAAAAGCACAGTAAAGTGAGGCTGTATATAATACCTTATTTATCTGCCTGTGTAGCTATATCCTTATATCATTTCCTTGAAGTTTACATGCGCAAATATGAACATATCTAGACACGTATATTGCACATAAAGAATTTGCACAGAGAAATTCTGCAAGGAGATATGGAGTAAAGATGGAGGTGTATGTGGAAGAGCAGAAATGGGGGGAGCAGTGCCAGGTAGGAACACGACTTTCTTGATTTTTAGTACTATTTTGAGTTATAGAACCTGTATTACGTACTCAGAAAGAATACAGTGATCAGGGCTCCCCCTGGTGGTCCAGTGGGTAAGGACACCACCTTGCAGCGCAAGGGACGCCAGTTTGATCCCTGGCCTGGGAAGATCCCACGTGCTGCGGAGCGGCTGGACCCACGTGTCCAATTACCGAGCCGGAGCTCTGGAGCACATGCGCCCAGAGCTGGTGCTCTGCGATGAGAGAGGCCATGGCGACGGGAGGCCCACACGGGCCAAAGAACAAAGATAAATGAATGAAGGATCAATAGAAGTGGCAAAAAAAAAAAAAAAAAAAATTGAAAAGAATACAGTGTTCATTTTAAATGAACAAAGCTAGCTGTTAACCAGATCCGGTGGCTTATTCCACTAGAAGGCAGCAGAGGCTCTCCTGCACATTAGAACCACGTGGGCAGATTCAGGCGAGGCAGGCGCGTTCAGGGCAGTATGGCCATAGACGTGGGCAGCTTCAAACTCTCCTAAAACCTCAGCCGCATCTTAGACCCATGACATCCTAAGCTCAGCACCAAAAACCCCCAAACAAACCTAGTTGAAAACACTTTATAATGAAAAAAATGCCATCGTTTAAGCCTTCAGTGAGTTATAATCTTTTCGTCATCAGAGATCCACCGATCACAAATCACTTAACAAATATGAAAAATAAAAAAGTGTGACATATTTTGAGAATTACCCACATGGGACGCAGAGGCACAAAAAGGGAAACCATTTGAAAATGGCAGCGCAGATAGACTTTCTGCATAGCGGCAATGAACTTTCAATTTGGGAAACAAAACAAGCAGTATCTGTGATGCAGAGTAAGGAAAAGCACAGTAAAGTGAGGCTGTATATAATACCTTATTTATCTGCCTGTGTAGCTATATCCTTATATCATTTCCTTGAAGTTTACATGCGCAAATATGAACATATCTAGACACGTATATTGCACATAAAGAATTTGCACAGAGAAATTCTGCAAGGAGATATGGAGTAAAGATGGAGGTGTATGTGGAAGAGCAGAAATGGGGGGAGCAGTGCCAGGTAGGAACACGACTTTCTTGATTTTTAGTACTATTTTGAGTTATAGAACCTGTATTACGTACTCAGAAAGAATACAGTGATCAGGGCTCCCCCTGGTGGTCCAGTGGGTAAGGACACCACCTTGCAGCGCAAGGGACGCCAGTTTGATCCCTGGCCTGGGAAGATCCCACGTGCTGCGGAGCGGCTGGACCCACGTGTCCAATTACCGAGCCGGAGCTCTGGAGCACATGCGCCCAGAGCTGGTGCTCTGCGATGAGAGAGGCCATGGCGACGGGAGGCCCACACGGGCCAAAGAACAAAGATAAATGAATGAAGGATCAATAGAAGTGGCCAAAAAAAAAAAAAAAAAATTGAAAAGAATACAGTGTTCATTTTAAATGAACAAAGCTAGCTGTTAACCAGATCCGGTGGCTTATTCCACTAGAAGGCAGCAGAGGCTCTCCTGCACATTAGAACCACGTGGGCAGATTCAGACGAGACGGGGCGCGTTCAGGGCAGTATGGCCATAGACGTGGGCAGCTTCAAACTCTCCTAAAACCTCAGCCGCATCTTAGACCCATGACATCAGCGTCTCAGTGGGGAGGCTCAGGCATTCGTACTTTCAAAAGTTTTTCTGACAATTTCAGCGTGCAAACTTGGGGATCATTGAATGACCCCTTGGATTAAAAAAACAAATGTTACTTAAAAATATGATCTTATTGATACTTTAATTGAGCTGGTTTTTCTTAGGATGACTAAGCAGAAAGCACAGTGAAACTCCTCTTGCTGGAGAAGCCTTTGGTGGGGACTTGCCTGGTGGGCCAGTGGCTAAGACTCCGTGCTCCCTACGCAGGGAACCAAGTTTGATCCTTGGTCAGGGAACTAGATCCCACATGCACAACTAAGACCCAGTGTGGCCACATACATACATTAATAAACACACAAAAAAGAGAAGCCATTTGTGGAAAATCTCTGCAGTGGGACCCAGGTGTTCAGAGGAACTTAGTTTCAACAACCCACAAACCAAACTTTGATTCTCTGCTGTCTTACTTGTTGGAAACAAAATCTCATGCTAAGTACCAAGACTTATTCTCCCCCTCTGAATCTAGTGGGGGCTGGTTTTCTGCTGTGTCTTCTGTTTCCCATAGCTGGGTCATTGGAGAGTCTTGCTTGCCCCTTATGAGCAGTGCTTGGCTTTTAATGACTGGCAAGATAGCCTGAGGAACTTGTTACAAATGCACGTGCCCTGTTGAACCTTCAAGATTCTGATTCAATAGTTTTCTGGCCTAGGGTTCAGAATTATGAATTTTAATTAGTGCTGCGGAGCGGCTGAACCCACGTGTCCAATTACCGAGCCGGAGCTCTGGAGCACATGCGCCCAGAGCTGGTGCTCTGCGATGAGAGAGGCCATGGCGACGGGAGGCCCACACGGGCCAAAGAACAAAGATAAATGAATGAAGGATCAATAGAAGTGGCCAAAAAAAAAAAAAAAAAAAATTGAAAAGAATACAGTGTTCATTTTAAATGAACAAAGCTAGCTGTTAACCAGATCCGGTGGCTTATTCCACTAGAAGGCAGCAGAGGCTCTCCTGCACATTAGAACCACGTGGGCAGATTCAGACGAGACGGGGCGCGTTCAGGGCAGTATGGCCATAGACGTGGGCAGCTTCAAACTCTCCTAAAACCTCAGCCGCATCTTAGACCCATGACATCAGCGTCTCAGTGGGGAGGCTCAGGCATTCGTACTTTCAAAAGTTTTTCTGACAATTTCAGCGTGCAAACTTGGGGATCATTGAATGACCCCTTGGATTAAAAAAACAAATGTTACTTAAAAATATGATCTTATTGATACTTTAATTGAGCTGGTTTTTCTTAGGATGACTAAGCAGAAAGCACAGTGAAACTCCTCTTGCTGGAGAAGCCTTTGGTGGGGACTTGCCTGGTGGGCCAGTGGCTAAGACTCCGTGCTCCCTACGCAGGGAACCAAGTTTGATCCTTGGTCAGGGAACTAGATCCCACATGCACAACTAAGACCCAGTGTGGCCACATACATACATTAATAAACACACAAAAAAGAGAAGCCATTTGTGGAAAATCTCTGCAGTGGGACCCAGGTGTTCAGAGGAACTTAGTTTCAACAACCCACAAACCAAACTTTGATTCTCTGCTGTCTTACTTGTTGGAAACAAAATCTCATGCTAAGTACCAAGACTTATTCTCCCCCTCTGAATCTAGTGGGGGCTGGTTTTCTGCTGTGTCTTCTGTTTCCCATAGCTGGGTCATTGGAGAGTCTTGCTTGCCCCTTATGAGCAGTGCTTGGCTTTTAATGACTGGCAAGATAGCCTGAGGAACTTGTTACAAATGCACGTGCCCTGTTGAACCTTCAAGATTCTGATTCAATAGTTTTCTGGCCTAGGGTTCAGAATTATGAATTTTTAATTAGTTTCTCCAGGCAAGGCTGATAAAGATGATCAGAAGGCAGCAGTGCACTGGAGCTTCTTCTCTGTCTTCTGAGAGATTTCTCATCTATTTGGGAACTCTGCAAGTCAGTTATTAACCAATCGATAGCTTGAAACTCACTACCATCGATCAGGGTGGGTATTTACATCATGTGTGTGCATGTGTGTGCTCAGCTGCTCATGTCAGACTCTTTGTGACCCTGTGGATTGTAGCTTATAAAGATCCACTGTCCATGGGATTCTCCAGGCAAGAATACTGGAATGGGTGGCCATTTCCTTCTCCGGGAGATCTTCCTGACTCAGGGTTCAGATTCACTTCTCTTGAATTTCCTGCCTTAGAAGGTGATTCTTTACACTTGGGAAACCCCTATTTATGCCATAGAAGTTGGCAAAGGCTAAGAATCAGAGTTTTTTTGGTTTTACTTATTCTTCTGGGGAGTTGGTTCACCACAGTATCAATGGTCTTAAATCACATGATTGTGGTTTTTGGTCTCATTGTCATTAGCTTTTACTTTTAAATTTGTTTTCATTTTTAAGTAACTATAGGTTCACAGAAGGCGCACAAATTAACCGAGCCCATGAATCCATCCATGGTGACATCTTTTATGACTACAATAGAATATCAAAACCAGGGGATTGACACTGATGCAGTAATGTGATCTACACACCTTGTTTGGTTTCCACCAGTTTCTACTGGGCTCAGTGTGTCTGTGTGTGCATGTGTGTAATTCTATACCTTCTGGTGACATGGACGGCTGCATAGATTTGTGCAACTATCACCAGAATCAGGAACACCTCCTCAAAGGCTGTTTCACCTCTTCCCTGGTGCTCAGTGGCAGAGTCTGCCTTCCAGTGAAGATGCAGGTTCAATCCCTGGGTTGGGAGGATCCCTTAGAAAAGGAAATGGCTACCCACTCCGGTAGTCCTTTTTTTTTCTTTTAAATTTTGGCCTCTTTTTATTGGTTTATTTATTTATTTATTTTCACCCATCTTTATTCTTTGACCTGCATGGGCTTCCCACTGCAGTGGCCTCTCTCACTGCAGAGCGCTGACTCTGGGCGCATGCGCTCCAGAGTGCTGGCCTGTAATTGGACACACTGGTCCAGCTGCCTCGCAGCAGGTGGGATCCTCCCGGGCCAGGGGTCATACCAGTACCCCTTGCACTGCAAGGTGGACTCTTTACCCACTGGACCACCAGGGAAGCCCATCCAGTCTTCTTGCCTGGAGAATCCCATGGACAGAGGAGACCGGTGGGGGAGTCCACGGGGTCGAGAAAGAGTCGAACAAGACCTAGTGACGAAACAGCCACCCCTCCTACTCATTCCCCTGCCATTTTATCCATGTTCTTGGGAAACACAAATCTGTCCTCTGTCTTTACAGCTTTGTCCTTTCAAGAACATCGTATACATGAAATCACACGGTATGTAACCTTTCAGATTCACTTCTCTTGAATTTCCTGCCTAGAAGGTGATTCTTTACACTTGGGAAACCCCTATTTATGCCATAGAAGTTGGCAAAGGCTAAGAATCAGAGTTTTTTTGGTTTTACTTATTCTTCTGGGGAGTTGGTTCACCACAGTATCAATGGTCTTAAATCACATGATTGTGGTTTTTGGTCTCATTGTCATTAGCTTTTACTTTTAAATTTGTTTTCATTTTTAAGTAACTATAGGTTCACAGAAGGCGCACAAATTAACCGAGCCCATGAATCCATCCATGGTGACATCTTTTATGACTACAATAGAATATCAAAACCAGGGGATTGACACTGATGCAGTAATGTGATCTACACACCTTGTTTGGTTTCCACCAGTTTCTACTGGGCTCAGTGTGTCTGTGTGTGCATGTGTGTAATTCTATACCTTCTGGTGACATGGACGGCTGCATAGATTTGTGCAACTATCACCAGAATCAGGAACACCTCCTCAAAGGCTGTTTCACCTCTTCCCTGGTGCTCAGTGGCAGAGTCTGCCTTCCAGTGAAGATGCAGGTTCAATCCCTGGGTTGGGAGGATCCCTTAGAAAAGGAAATGGCTACCCACTCCGGTAGTCCTTTTTTCTTTTAAATTTTGGCCTCTTTTTATTGGTTTATTTATTTATTTATTTTCACCCATCTTTATTCTTTGACCTGCATGGGCTTCCCACTGCAGTGGCCTCTCTCACTGCCGAGCGCTGACTCTGGGCGCATGCGCTCCAGAGTGCTGGCCTGTAATTGGACACACTGGTCCAGCTGCCTCGCAGCAGGTGGGATCCTCCCGGGCCAGGGGTCATACCAGTACCCCTTGCACTGCAAGGTGGACTCTTTACCCACTGGACCACCAGGGAAGCCCATCCAGTCTTCTTGCCTGGAGAATCCCATGGACAGAGGAGACCGGTGGGGGAGTCCACGGGGTCGAGAAAGAGTCGAACAAGACCTAGTGACGAAACAGCCACCCCTCCTACTCATTCCCCTGCCATTTTATCCATGTTCTTGGGAAACACAAATCTGTCCTCTGTCTTTACAGCTTTGTCCTTTCAAGAACATCGTATACATGAAATCACACGGTATGTAACCTTTCAGATCGCCTTTTCTCACGTAGCACAAGGCCTTTGAGATGCATCTAAATTGCTATGTAGCCACAGTTCCTTGCCTTTTATGGCTGAGCAGTATTTCTTAGTACAAAGGTACTGGAGTTTACTTAACCATTCACCCAGGGAAGGACATTTGCGATTTTTCCACGGCCTTGGCTGTGACAACGTATGCTGTGAGTCTTGGGGAGCAGGTTCTTGTATGAGCATAAGCTTTCGTTTCTCTGGGATAAATGCCCAAGAATGGGATGGCTGGGCTGCGTGGTGAGTATGAGCTGACTGATGAGATGCTGTTGCATGGTTTTCCAGAGCTGCCCCGTTCTACATTCCCACCAGAGACACACGAGAGCCCCAGTCTCCCCACAGCCTCATGGCACTGGGTGCTCTCGCTGCTTGTTCTGGGAGCTGATGAAGTAGGTCTGCGGCGAGATGCATCGTCATGGTTTTCATTTGCTTTGCCCTAATGGCTCATGAGGTTGAACTTCTTTCCTTTGACCTACTTGCCGTTGAGAGCTCCTCTTTACCGAAGTGTCTGTTCATGTGTTTTACCCACTTTCTAATTGGCTTTTTTAAAAAAATGGTTGAGTGTTGAATTCTTTAGTCCAGATGCCAGTCATTTGTGGAAGTATTGTCTGCAGATATTTTTTCCTGGACTAGAGCTTGTCTTTCTGTTCTCTTAGCCAAAGAGCCAGAAATGTAAATTTTGATGAAATCCAACTTACAATTTACCAAATGTTTATTAATAGATTGTGCTTTTGGTATCATGTCTGATACCGCTTTGCCTTAAGTTTAGCTTTGTTCTTACATCCTTGGTCATTTCAAAACCTGCTGTCAGAAATAGCCATTCAGTTGCCTCCCTCATTTGTTGTAGAAATCTTGTAGATAGGTTGCCTCTTTTGTTATGCAGGATTTCCTCTGTGAGATTCAAGGTGAAGGATGACTTTTAGAACAGTGCTTCCCAAAAGTGAATGCTGTGAAGAACCTCCTGGGATATTTCTAAAATGCACAGTTTGATTCAGTAGGTCTGGGGTCAGCTTGGGATTTTTCACGTCTACCAAGCTTCCGGTTGACACTGAAGGCTCTGGTCCAAGGCCTGCGCTATGCATGCTAACATTTTAGAATTCCGTGTTCCTTTGATATTCAGTCAAGGAGTCCCCAGAACATTTTCACCAGGAAGAAGAAGCCGTGGCTTTGGAGCATAGCTATACCACGCTTAGGGTAATTTAGCGAGTGTCCTCAGTCATGTCTGACTCTTTGCAACCCCATGAACTGTAGCCCACCAGGCTCCTCTCTCCATGGGATTTCCCGGGCAAGAATAGTGGAGTGGGTTGCCAGGATCTTCCCCATCCAGGGATTGAACCTGTGTCTCCTGCATTGGCAGGCAGATTCTTGACCACGGAGCCACTGGGGAAGCCCTAGGTTGACTTAGGTTGGGCATTTTTGTGTTCTCATTCCCTTGGTCTTCCTATTTCCTAGTCTTCTTTTTTTTTTTCTTTTTCAACCTATTTTTCCATGTTTTCTCAAAACCTTTCTAGAATACAGTGAACTCTAGGTCAAAGGAGATGATCAAGTCTGGAAGGGAGACTTTCTTTGCCGGCACCCAGCGTAGATCCTGCGACTGTGACTCGGTCCAGGAAGTGGTTTCCTCCTCTTATGCTTTTAATTATGTTTCTCTGTAAATGCATTTTTAAGTTGTTTTGTACATATGTGAATGGTCTGCTTCTCCCGGTGAGATGATATGTTTTTAAAGTTGGGGACTGTGTCTTTTATTTCTTTTACAATCTCCCTGGGTCCTAGAACACTTGTCTACACATGGGCGGTGCTGGCGGCGGTGGTCGGGGGCGGGGGCAGGGCTGGAGGCGGCCCTGCAGGAAGCCCCAGGCCCGCTGCTGATGACTAGCACGTGTCCCTGCTGGCTTAGAGGCCTCTGCTGGGACCAGCTGTTCTCCAGTTGCCCAGAGCGTCTTGCTTGCAGATGAGGGGGGAGGCGGTTGGGCTGGCTGGCTGGAAGGCCCCGTCCTCAAGGGCTCCATGGACACAGGGCAGGGAATTCAATTCTAATCCCTTTGAGGGCGGCTTCCCGGGTGGCTCAGATCCTCAAGAATCCGCTTGCAATGCAGGAGACTGTCAAGAATCCGCCTGCAATCCATCCCTGGGTCGGAAGGATCTTCTGGAGAAGGGAATAGCAACCCACTCCAGAAGTCTTGCCTGAAGAATCCCTGGATAGAGCAGCCTGGAGGGCTACAGGCTATGGGGTCGCCAAGAGTTGGACACGACAGAGCGACTGACTGGCACCTCCATTTCCCTTTGGGAGGAAATGAATCGCTAGCGCTCAGGAGGTGCTGGGGCCTGTGGAGCGCTCCTCTCTGCGTCTCTTCCACCGGCAGAGGCAGGAGTTGTGGGGGTCCGTGTCCCGGTCAGAAGGACCAGGTGGCTGATGTTTCCTGGGGTTGTAGGGCAGCATCGCCGGCACTGTGGCTGGACGCCCGCGGAGACTGGGAGGAGGCAGCCCCTGGGCACGGGTTTCTGCAGGATGGGGTTTATCTAAGTTAGAACTGTTGTCCTCAGGGGCCGCAGGTTCTGTTCAGCAGGTCTGGGCTGGGGCCTGAGATGCTGCATTTCTGGCAAGTTCCTGGCCATCTCCATGCTTCCAGTTCACAAACCACACTCGAGGACTGAGGACGTAGGGAGCCTGATGGTTGTCATCAAGGTGCTTCTAACAGAAAGGAAGTTTGGTTGAGGTTTCTCCGTCAGGTTGCTGTTAATTCCAACTAACTAAGAGCAACTATTCTTAGAATTCCGGGGGACATGACACACTTTCCCAGGAAATACATTTTCCCAAGAAAAATGATTTCACAATCTAAGTCATTGTTTCCTAAATCGTGCACCGATGACCACGGGCCTTTGGCTGAAAATATTTTGGGAAATGCTGCTGTCAGCCCTCCCAGGAATTCACTGTGTATTTCTGCAACAACAAAGGCTCTGAGAAGTCCTGCAATAAGAAAAAAAAATCTGCGGAACTTCCGTCAGGCCACCATTTCTCACGCTTGTTTGACCACCAGCTCCTTTTTTTTCTTCCCTCAAACTACTATTCCCTGCCAAAGCTGCAGACTTCAGCAGCACGTGGAGATGCTGGTCTGAACCATGAGGACTCACTTGGCTGACCTCGGCAAGGAGGAACATCCCTTCCCGGACCAGCAGATTTCCTGCTTTTAGCTGAATGTGCCCTGTTCCTCTCTGTGTGCGGTTTCTTTTACATCCTCTGTGAATAAATCCACTTAATGTCTTGATGTTCCATGTTGGATCAACTTTGTTGTAGCAGATGTTGTTTCTGTGCGAAGATGTGTCGACTCCTTTGAACGGTTCCTGCATCGCTCATCCAGAGGCGTCCTGGCTGGGGATTGTGTGCAGTTGAGGCGGCGGCCACGCGGCCCTGAGAGGTCTTGGAACCAGAAGGGACCCCTGGGTGGGAGACATTAGCTAGCTTCTTGTGGAGGAAAGGAGAATCAGGCTAGGGCCACTGGGAAGGTGATTGTTACTCTATGTTCCATTAGGAAAAATATGAATACAGAACTAATAGGCTTCGGTCTAAAATAGTTGTCATTGGAGGACGGATTATCAGCAGATGGTAGAGGGTCAGGTAAGAACTAAAATACTCTCCTGTACCCTGGTGGCTGTATATATTTTTTTTGCCTTTTTTCCCCTTTGGTTTATTTATTTATTTTTAAAGATTTATTTATTTATTTTGGGCGGGGGTCGGGTTGGGGAGAGAGGGGAGTGGGTGGGCCACTTCTATTGGTCTTTCATTTTTCTGTTTTCATTCGTCTTTGTTCTTTGGCCCGTGTGGGCCTCCCATCGCGGTGGCCTCTGTTGTCGACGCATGCGCTCCAGAGCTCCGGCTTGGTGACTGAACACATCAGTCCAGCTGCTCCATGGCACGTGGGATCTTCCCAGGCCAGGGACCAAACCGGTGCCCCTTGCAGTGCAAGGCGGTGTCCTTACCCACTGGACCACCAGGGGAAGCCCCCCTTTGGTTTGTTTTGATTGTTATTCTTATTGAGGGCAATGTAATGTTGACTTAACTCTGGAATTATGACCCGAATCTCTATTCCTTCCCCAGATGTGTGTTTCCCTATGAGTTTAACTGCCGTCGAGCAGGCCTCTGTAATGACTTCATTGGGACGCAAAAGATCTACTATTCCTGCCAAAACCCCCTGCAGACTTCAGCAGCACGTGGAGATGCTGGTCTGAACCATGAGGACTCACTTGGCTGACCTCGGCAAGGAGGAACATCCCTTCCCGGACCAGCAGATTTCCTGCTTTTAGCTGAATGTGCCCTGTTCCTCTCTGTGTGCGGTTTCTTTTACATCCTCTGTGAATAAATCCACTTAATGTCTTGATGTTCCATGTTGGATCAACTTTGTTGTAGCAGATGTTGTTTCTGTGCGAAGATGTGTCGACTCCTTTGAACGGTTCCTGCATCGCTCATCCAGAGGCGTCCTGGCTGGGGATTGTGTGCAGTTGAGGCGGCGGCCACGCGGCCCTGAGAGGTCTTGGAACCAGAAGGGACCCCTGGGTGGGAGACATTAGCTAGCTTCTTGTGGAGGAAAGGAGAATCAGGCTAGGGCCACTGGGAAGGTGATTGTTACTCTATGTTCCATTAGGAAAAATATGAATACAGAACTAATAGGCTTCGGTCTAAAATAGTTGTCATTGGAGGACGGATTATCAGCAGATGGTAGAGGGTCAGGTAAGAACTAAAATACTCTCCTGTACCCTGGTGGCTGTATATATTTTTTTTGCCTTTTTTCCCCTTTGGTTTATTTATTTATTTTTAAAGATTTATTTATTTATTTTGGGCGGGGGTCGGGTTGGGGAGAGAGGGGAGTGGGTGGGCCACTTCTATTGGTCTTTCATTTTTCTGTTTTCATTCGTCTTTGTTCTTTGGCCCGTGTGGGCCTCCCATCGCGGTGGCCTCTGTTGTCGACGCATGCGCTCCAGAGCTCCGGCTTGGTGACTGAACACATCAGTCCAGCTGCTCCATGGCACGTGGGATCTTCCCAGGCCAGGGACCAAACCGGTGCCCCTTGCAGTGCAAGGCGGTGTCCTTACCCACTGGACCACCAGGGGAAGCCCCCCTTTGGTTTGTTTTGATTGTTATTCTTATTGAGGGCAATGTAATGTTGACTTAACTCTGGAATTATGACCCGAATCTCTATTCCTTCCCCAGATGTGTGTTTCCCTATGAGTTTAACTGCCGTCGAGCAGGCCTCTGTAATGACTTCATTACGCAGAGAAACGACAGACGACTGCCTTGCGGTGGGGAGGGACCAAGATGGGTACAGCTTGTCTTTCCCACTCCTCCCACAGGGAGAGTGAATAAGGCACCTTGTCTAACTGGCTCCTACCTCTCTCCCCTCTTACCACATCTTACCCCCGGCTTGGAGCCGCTGTCAGGGCCTGACCTCTGCTCTGGGTTTCCAGGACGTTCCCTGGCTTGCCCTCTGGGCAGCTCTCAGTCCCTCAGGTGAAAACACATCATGTCTCGTAGTCTTGCCTTCTTACCTGACAACTGGGAGCTTCTCCGGGAGAGAACTTACCCTTTTACTGTTATTGGGTTAGCCAAGGTGCTCATTCAGGTTTTTCTATGTGATCTTTCAGAAAAACCTGAACCAATGCTTCAGCCAACCCATATATATGTATGTATATATATATATATACATACACACACACACACACACACACATATATATATATATATACTTTTTTAAACTTCATGCCACAAGCTTTTTCTTAGTTGCTTCTTATTTTCATCCATCTTTATTCTTTGGCCTGTGTGGGCCTCCCATGGCAGTGGTCTCTCTTGTTGCAAAGTTCCTTCTCTGGGTGCATGCGCTCCAGAGTGCTGGCTCATCATTGGACACACTGGTCCAGCCGTTCCGTGGCACGTGGGATCTTCCCGGGCCAGGGATCAAACTGGTGCCCTTGCACTGCAAGGGGATTCTTTACCCACGGGACCACCAGGAAAGCCCTCCATATGTTTTTTTAATTTCACAAATACAATAATGCGAGTTTTCTATTCTTTCCATCAAAATAATTTTGGATGTTTGTTTTAGCATTCATGCTCCACATATCACTCTGTAATGGGTATCACCGCTCGCAGCGTATGTTAGAGGATGACCAGGTTAGTTGCCAAGAGGAATTCTTTCTTCCTAACCAGCACAGAAATTTCACAGGGGTGTCCCATTCATTCTTAAAGACAACTTTCAATGTAATGTTGACTTAACTCTGGAATTATGACCCGAATCTCTATTCCTTCCCCAGATGTGTGTTTCCCTATGAGTTTAACTGCCGTCGAGCAGGCCTCTGTAATGACTTCATTACGCAGAGAAACGACAGACGACTGCCTTGCGGTGGGGAGGGACCAAGATGGGTACAGCTTGTCTTTCCCACTCCTCCCACAGGGAGAGTGAATAAGGCACCTTGTCTAACTGGCTCCTACCTCTCTCCCCTCTTACCACATCTTACCCCCGGCTTGGAGCCGCTGTCAGGGCCTGACCTCTGCTCTGGGTTTCCAGGACGTTCCCTGGCTTGCCCTCTGGGCAGCTCTCAGTCCCTCAGGTGAAAACACATCATGTCTCGTAGTCTTGCCTTCTTACCTGACAACTGGGAGCTTCTCCGGGAGAGAACTTACCCTTTTACTGTTATTGGGTTAGCCAAGGTGCTCATTCAGGTTTTTCTATGTGATCTTTCAGAAAAACCTGAACCAATGCTTCAGCCAACCCATATATATGTATGTATATATATATATATACATACACACACACACACACACACACATATATATATATATATACTTTTTTAAACTTCATGCCACAAGCTTTTTCTTAGTTGCTTCTTATTTTCATCCATCTTTATTCTTTGGCCTGTGTGGGCCTCCCATGGCAGTGGTCTCTCTTGTTGCAAAGTTCCTTCTCTGGGTGCATGCGCTCCAGAGTGCTGGCTCATCATTGGACACACTGGTCCAGCCGTTCCGTGGCACGTGGGATCTTCCCGGGCCAGGGATCAAACTGGTGCCCCTTGCACTGCAAGGGGGATTCTTTACCCACGGGACCACCAGGAAAGCCCTCCATATGTTTTTTTAATTTCACAAATACAATAATGCGAGTTTTCTATTCTTTCCATCAAAATAATTTTGGATGTTTGTTTTAGCATTCATGCTCCACATATCACTCTGTAATGGGTATCACCGCTCGCAGCGTATGTTAGAGGATGACCAGGTTAGTTGCCAAGAGGGAATTCTTTCTTCCTAACCAGCACAGAAATTTCACAGGGGTGTCCCATTCATTCTTAAAAGACAACTTTCCTATTGAATGCCAGTTGTGCTGGTGATGAAATCTAGCTTTTGTTTCCTTTGTGCTCTGCACGGTGCTAGGACAGGTGGGCTGGCTGCTTCCCAAAAGGCGTTGGCCTGTATCCGTGGGGAGCTGAACCAGCTGGAAAAGCTGGTTCACAGGGACTGGTTAGCAGTGAATGGGCTTGGAAGGGCGAACTGCGTAGGTGATAATGAAGATAAGATGGTGATCGTGGTGATGGTTTGCGGTGTGAGGAGAAGTCTGAAAATGCTGGGCTGCTGCCTGGAGAGGAAGACGGGAGGCAAAGAAAGCCACCGTGGATTGCTAAGCTCTTGCGCTCTGTACCTTGGTGTAGTGACAGAGACATGTGCCGAGTATCTCCTCTGGGACATCGTCGTCATCTTCATCCTCCGCCCCCAACATCACCCTCACCGCATGCGAGCGGAGATCACTGGTACAAAAGAGCGGGGTGACACAGGCTGGCATCCCCGCTCTGCCGGAGCACAGGAAGCCTGGCGCCCGGGGCCGGCAGGATCCACCAGGCGTGAGGAAGGTAGCCTGGCCCTCGCCACTGTCTGGGCACGAATGGGCTGCCCCGTGAGCTCCTGTGAGAGGCGATGGAGCAGGATGGACCCTTCTGGCACAGGGGTCCCTTGGGTGTGGGTACTCACACTGCACTGAAGTTCTCTACTGCAGGGCCGCATGGAGGGCTGGAGAGGGTGTGTGTGTTTACTTTTTTTGTGATATGTTCAAGTTGGCTGATTGAAATTTCGGAATATTTTTTATTAATTAATACATTTTTGGCTGCACTGGGTCTTTGTTACTGCATGTGGACTTCCTCTAGTTGTGGCGAGTGGGGTTCGCTCTTGGCGGTCAACAGGCTTCTTATCACATTGGCTTCTCTTACTGCGGAGCGTAGGCTCTCCGTGGTTGTGGTTCCCAGGCCCTAGAGCGCAGGCTCAGTTGCTCCCAATTATGCAGCATAGAAAGGGCTGTAGATCAGGCCTGGGGACGTCTCGTGCAGTGGAGGCTGTGTCTGGAATGAGCCAGCACCGTGAAAATGTAGGCCAAGCAGCTTTGGAAGCAAAGGCCTCAGGATACGGCGGTGTTTTGTCATTGCCCGTCATACGAAAAAAAAGGGCCTGTGCATATGGGCCTATTGAATGCCAGTTGTGCTGGTGATGAAATCTAGCTTTTGTTTCCTTTGTGCTCTGCACGGTGCTAGGACAGGTGGGCTGGCTGCTTCCCAAAAGGCGTTGGCCTGTATCCGTGGGGAGCTGAACCAGCTGGAAAAGCTGGTTCACAGGGACTGGTTAGCAGTGAATGGGCTTGGAAGGGCGAACTGCGTAGGTGATAATGAAGATAAGATGGTGATCGTGGTGATGGTTTGCGGTGTGAGGAGAAGTCTGAAAATGCTGGGCTGCTGCCTGGAGAGGAAGACGGGAGGCAAAGAAAGCCACCGTGGATTGCTAAGCTCTTGCGCTCTGTACCTTGGTGTAGTGACAGAGACATGTGCCGAGTATCTCCTCTGGGACATCGTCGTCATCTTCATCCTCCGCCCCCAACATCACCCTCACCGCATGCGAGCGGAGATCACTGGTACAAAAGAGCGGGGTGACACAGGCTGGCATCCCCGCTCTGCCGGAGCACAGGAAGCCTGGCGCCCGGGGCCGGCAGGATCCACCAGGCGTGAGGAAGGTAGCCTGGCCCTCGCCACTGTCTGGGCACGAATGGGCTGCCCCGTGAGCTCCTGTGAGAGGCGATGGAGCAGGATGGACCCTTCTGGCACAGGGGTCCCTTGGGTGTGGGTACTCACACTGCACTGAAGTTCTCTACTGCAGGGCCGCATGGAGGGCTGGAGAGGGTGTGTGTGTTTACTTTTTTTGTGATATGTTCAAGTTGGCTGATTGAAATTTCGGAATATTTTTTATTAATTAATACATTTTTGGCTGCACTGGGTCTTTGTTACTGCATGTGGACTTCCTCTAGTTGTGGCGAGTGGGGTTCGCTCTTGGCGGTCAACAGGCTTCTTATCACATTGGCTTCTCTTACTGCGGAGCGTAGGCTCTCCGTGGTTGTGGTTCCCAGGCCCTAGAGCGCAGGCTCAGTTGCTCCCAATTATGCAGCATAGAAAGGGCTGTAGATCAGGCCTGGGGACGTCTCGTGCAGTGGAGGCTGTGTCTGGAATGAGCCAGCACCGTGAAAATGTAGGCCAAGCAGCTTTGGAAGCAAAGGCCTCAGGATACGGGCGGTGTCTTCTAGATCATTTGCCCAGTTCATACTTGAACTCTTCCCAACAAATGATTAATGTGCAACCATGTGCCTTACTATGTGGACCTCACAGGCTTGGTGATGTCATGAACCATGGATTCTCCCAAAATGAGCAATGCTGGGTGCTCATTTCAGAAATGCTGGGCTCAGTTTGCAGACTGGCGCTTCACAAAGCAGAAGGTCTCATAAATCACTTGGACTGTATTCTTATAACAACACACATTCACCCCAAGCCAAGACTGGTAATTTTTTAACAGTTTATTATTATTATTATTATTGGTTTTTTATTAAGTTATTTTCATCCATCTTTATTCTTTGGCCTATGTGGGCCTCCCATGGAAGTGGCCTCCCCCGCTGCAGAGCACTGGCTTGTCACTGGACACATCAGTCCAGCCACTCTGCGGCACATGGGATCTTCCCAGGCCAGGGATCGAACCGGCGCCCCTTGCACTGCAAGGCAGACTCTTTACCCAGTGGACCACGAGGGAAGCCGTAGGACTTGTGATTTTTAAACAAACTGTCCTAACAGTAGTCTCCAGGTACTGCCAAGCTGCTCTCCTTCCTGTTGGCATAAAGTACCCCAACTTACATCCCATCCTTCTTGACTTTTGTTCCATTTACTGGTAACTTCTCGATGTACAGCCTCAGGCAAAGCAAAAACAGAATGACTGTATTTCAAATAATGGGACTCTCCTGCCTCTGCTTCTGGGATGATGGCCCCCATTATGCCCCTGGGAATGAATTCAATGCAAAGGCTTGCACCAGTGATTTGATTTCCCGCTGAATGTGCTTTGAAAGAGCAAATGTGTGTGGAACGAAGCTGCTCTGTTGGTTTTCTCTTTATCTTCGTCCTCCCTCCCTCCTGCTTCACCTGGGTTGACTCCGTAAGAGCAGAAATGGATGGAGTATTTATGGAACACGTGCCTTTCTGGTGATGATGTATAATTAATCACCTCCAGGCAAGCCAACAAACCACGGTGGCTTTTAAAGACGCGGTCTGTCTTTCTTCTTTTCTCCGTGTCTTGTTCTTGTCAGAAGAATTTGTAGCTCCCCCTTTATGAGCTCGGGTCTGAGTCTCATGTGACCACAGACGTTTCATCAGTGGCTCCTCTGAACAATTCTCTCTCTTCTGGCTGCAAAGGCCACGTCTATGTGACAGCACACATGCGATGGAAAAACTCAATGGTCTGATCAGCACAGGCACAAATCACGGCAGCTCCCAACCTCCTTTAACCTCCCTTGTTCTTCCTCCAACCTGGGGGCCCTTTGTGCATTAGCCCTTTAATGATCTGGTACCTTCTGGGTAACGGCACCATCTGCCAGGAGAAACGCCTCTCTGGGGGTGTGTCTCGCAGTAGAAATTTGTCCACCTGCAGTGGAAGCCCTCTCTCTCAGGGAGCCCAGGAAAATTCTATTTTCTGATAAGACAGTTCAAAAATCAGTGAATGTGTACGGATTAGGAGGAAAGGGGGAGGGCACAAGTTTTGAAAAGAATGACAGCCCAAGGACATAACATAAACCCATTAGAATCAAATGGGTCCAAGATGGCAGACCAGACCTTGATTCTCAATCAGCAAGCTAAATGACACACCCAGAGGCGCCATGACAGTTCTACCAGCTTCTCCAAAAGACGGAATAATCCTCCCACTCATTAGCATATGGAATTACCCAGCCCATAAAAGCTAAGAACATTATGTTTTCGGGCCGCTGGATTTGCTCCTCGATGGCCCACCCTCTGTCTGTGGAGTTGGCTTTCTTTAAATCTGAATTAATCTATTTCTTACCTATCACTTGGTCTCTTGCTGAATTCTTCTCTCCTGCCTCTGCTTCTGGGATGATGGCCCCCATTATGCCCCTGGGAATGAATTCAATGCAAAGGCTTGCACCAGTGATTTGATTTCCCGCTGAATGTGCTTTGAAAGAGCAAATGTGTGTGGAACGAAGCTGCTCTGTTGGTTTTCTCTTTATCTTCGTCCTCCCTCCCTCCTGCTTCACCTGGGTTGACTCCGTAAGAGCAGAAATGGATGGAGTATTTATGGAACACGTGCCTTTCTGGTGATGATGTATAATTAATCACCTCCAGGCAAGCCAACAAACCACGGTGGCTTTTAAAGACGCGGTCTGTCTTTCTTCTTTTCTCCGTGTCTTGTTCTTGTCAGAAGAATTTGTAGCTCCCCTTGATGAGCTCGGGTCTGAGTCTCATGTGACCACAGACGTTTCATCAGTGGCTCCTCTGAACAATTCTCTCTCTTCTGGCTGCAAAGGCCACGTCTATGTGACAGCACACATGCGATGGAAAAACTCAATGGTCTGATCAGCACAGGCACAAATCACGGCAGCTCCCAACCTCCTTTAACCTCCCTTGTTCTTCCTCCAACCTGGGGGCCCTTTGTGCATTAGCCCTTTAATGATCTGGTACCTTCTGGGTAACGGCACCATCTGCCAGGAGAAACGCCTCTCTGGGGGTGTGTCTCGCAGTAGAAATTTGTCCACCTGCAGTGGAAGCCCTCTCTCTCAGGGAGCCCAGGAAAATTCTATTTTCTGATAAGACAGTTCAAAAATCAGTGAATGTGTACGGATTAGGAGGGAAAGGGGCAGGGCACAAGTTTTGAAAAGAATGACAGCCCAAGGACATAACATAAACCCATTAGAATCAAATGGGTCCAAGATGGCAGACCAGACCTTGATTCTCAATCAGCAAGCTAAATGACACACCCAGAGGCGCCATGACAGTTCTACCAGCTTCTCCAAAAGACGGAATAATCCTCCCACTCATTAGCATATGGAATTACCCAGCCCATAAAAGCTAAGAACATTATGTTTTCGGGCCGCTGGATTTGCTCCTCGATGGCCCACCCTCTGTCTGTGGAGTTGGCTTTCTTTAAATCTGAATTAATCTATTTCTTACCTATCACTTGGTCTCTTGCTGAATTCTTCTCTGCAAAGAGACATGAAGAACCTGAGCCTCAGGGGGTCCAGACATTGGGTGAGTGATTTTAATTACCCAGGGTTTTGACTGGGTTTGAGTCCCAGCCACGTGGGTTCAAGTTCCAAGCAGGGTTTGATTAGGTCTGGGCCCTGGGTTTAAGTCTCAAATCAAGGTAGAATACTTTCAAATGGATGGGGAAAATATAGGAGCTGGGGAGAAGGTGGATTCTCTTATATTCATTCATAAATAACTATCTAGCATTGGCCTTCTGGAAAGCAAGTGCTTCACTATTGGTAACTGCTATGAATTGATGATAGTCTCCAAAAAGATCTCTAGTTTTCCCCATTCTATTGTTTTCCTCTATTTCTCTGCATTGTTCACTGAAGAGGGCTTTCTTATCTCTCCTTGCTATTTTCTGGAGCTCTGCATTCAGATAGGGATAGCTTACCCTTTCTCCTTAGCCTTTCGCTTCTCTTCTTTTTCCAGCTATTTGTAAGGCCTCCTAAGACAATCATTTTGCATTCTTTTTCTTTGGGATGATTTTGGTCACACTTCCTGTATGATGTTTCAAACCTCCATCCATAATTCTTTAGGCACTCTGTCTACCATACCTAATTCCTTGAATCTATTTGTAACTTTCACTGTATAGTCGTAAGGGTCCTGCCTAAATGGCCTAATGTTTTTCCTACTTTCTTCCTCTTAAGCCTGAATTTTGCAGTATGGAGCTCATGACCTGAGCCTCAGTCAGCTCCAGGTCTTGTGTTTGCCGACTGTATACAACTTCTCTCTCTTCAGCTGCAAGGAATATAATCAACCTGATTTCAGTGTTGACCATCAGATGATGTCCGTGTGTAGAGTCGTCTCTGGTGTTGTTGAAAGAGGGTGTTTGCTGTGACGAGTAAAAAGGTGTTGAGATCCTGGACCCAAGTGTCTGTGCGTGTGATCTGGTCTGGAACTAGAGTGTTTGCAGGTGACCAGGTTAGCATGAATTCAGAGTCCCTCCCATCGTGTCTGATGCTTAGGAAGAAAGAGCCACAGAGAGTATGGGGAGGACCCCCTTGCCGCATGCTGTTGAGAGGCTCAGGCACCTGCGAGTTTCCCTGGTGGGCCTCCTCCTGGCAACAGTAAGGATCGAATTGAGCGCATGCTGGAACGTTAACTTGGCTGCCAACTGCTGATCTGAATGTTCCGATGCAGGGGAGGTCAGAGAGCCAAGCTGGGGCCTTGCTATCCCAGGAGAACAAAATCAAACAGCAGACGCTCTGCTCGATGGTCAGGAGGCTGTGCAAACAGCCCCTCTCTCCTCAGCCCTCATCCTCTCTCCTCCGAGTCTCTGTTTGATTTGGGACCTAGAATAGGATAATGGAAACTAAAAGCATTTTTCCAGCTCAGATCTAAACAGTAGCGACCCTAATATATTATGCCAGAGTCCAAATGCTGTGTTAAGATATCTCTAGTTTTCCCCATTCTATTGTTTTCCTCTATTTCTCTGCATTGTTCACTGAAGAGGGCTTTCTTATCTCTCCTTGCTATTTTCTGGAGCTCTGCATTCAGATAGGGATAGCTTACCCTTTCTCCTTAGCCTTTCGCTTCTCTTCTTTTTCCAGCTATTTGTAAGGCCTCCTAAGACAATCATTTTGCATTCTTTTTCTTTGGGATGATTTTGGTCACACTTCCTGTATGATGTTTCAAACCTCCATCCATAATTCTTTAGGCACTCTGTCTACCATACCTAATTCCTTGAATCTATTTGTAACTTTCACTGTATAGTCGTAAGGGTCCTGCCTAAATGGCCTAATGTTTTTCCTACTTTCTTCCTCTTAAGCCTGAATTTTGCAGTATGGAGCTCATGACCTGAGCCTCAGTCAGCTCCAGGTCTTGTGTTTGCCGACTGTATACAACTTCTCTCTCTTCAGCTGCAAGGAATATAATCAACCTGATTTCAGTGTTGACCATCAGATGATGTCCGTGTGTAGAGTCGTCTCTGGTGTTGTTGAAAGAGGGTGTTTGCTGTGACGAGTAAAAAGGTGTTGAGATCCTGGACCCAAGTGTCTGTGCGTGTGATCTGGTCTGGAACTAGAGTGTTTGCAGGTGACCAGGTTAGCATGAATTCAGAGTCCCTCCCATCGTGTCTGATGCTTAGGAAGAAAGAGCCACAGAGAGTATGGGGAGGACCCCCTTGCCGCATGCTGTTGAGAGGCTCAGGCACCTGCGAGTTTCCCTGGTGGGCCTCCTCCTGGCAACAGTAAGGATCGAATTGAGCGCATGCTGGAACGTTAACTTGGCTGCCAACTGCTGATCTGAATGTTCCGATGCAGGGGAGGTCAGAGAGCCAAGCTGGGGCCTTGCTATCCCAGGAGAACAAAATCAAACAGCAGACGCTCTGCTCGATGGTCAGGAGGCTGTGCAAACAGCCCCTCTCTCCTCAGCCCTCATCCTCTCTCCTCCGAGTCTCTGTTTGATTTGGGACCTAGAATAGGATAATGGAAACTAAAAGCATTTTTCCAGCTCAGATCTAAACAGTAGCGACCCTAATATATTATGCCAGAGTCCAAATGCTGTGTTAAGATATAGGGGAAATGATATATTTTTAAAGAGCTCCTATTTGCTTCTAACTTAAAGGCAACCGTGTACATTTCTTGCAAGTAATGTTTCCTTAATTATTCATTTTCCTTGGCACTAGTTAAAGAGTCGAGTAATGACTTCTGTCTCTTTATATTTAGTCTATTATTGTTTGAAAAAGGCCAGAGGAAGGCCAGAATGGTGCAAAAATGATATTTGCTTTTTTTTTTTTTTTTAATATTACTGACGGCCAATGTGCAGGGTAATATAATCACCGGCAGCTGAGAGACAATGACATTTTTATAGACCTCCTGGCAACACTGGCGTGTGAAGGAGCTTGACAGGTACTTGGCTTTCCAATCTGTGCTTTCAACTGCATTTCTCATCAGACTGACGGCAGGACTGCAGGCTCGAAGCGAGCCCCACGTCTCCCTCCAGATTCTGTTTTAAGAGTCCGAACAGCAGCTATCTGTTCATATTTGGTGATTTTATAGATGGGAACCCAGGGCGAATGCCTTCAGGATCCCCGTTCATGCAGTCCCACGGGGCCCTCGCCTCAGCGCTATGGAGACTGCGGTGGGCTTCTCACATTCCTAGCAGACTTCAAAGGCCGGGGAACAGGACCATGGCCCTGGGACCCTGGTGGCTCATGAGAATTCCCAGCACTTCCTCTTTACGGAGGGTCTTTCTTCAGGGTCGTCTGAAAACTGCTTTCTGCACACGAGCCCACGTTGTTCCCTGTTTGTTGAGGATGGATTAGCAGGGAGGGTGCCCGTGACATCCCAAACCCGGGGTCGCTCCTGCTTACACGACGTTGCTAGGCTGTGAATTTGACACAGAGATGGACACCCTGGGCATTTGGAACTCTTTCTATCCCAGGAGAACAAAATCAAACAGCAGACGCTCTGCTCGATGGTCAGGAGGCTGTGCAAACAGCCCCTCTCTCCTCAGCCCTCATCCTCTCTCCTCCGAGTCTCTGTTTGATTTGGGACCTAGAATAGGATAATGGAAACTAAAAGCATTTTTCCAGCTCAGATCTAAACAGTAGCGACCCTAATATATTATGCCAGAGTCCAAATGCTGTGTTAAGATATAGGGGAAATGATATATTTTTAAAGAGCTCCTATTTGCTTCTAACTTAAAGGCAACCGTGTACATTTCTTGCAAGTAATGTTTCCTTAATTATTCATTTTCCTTGGCACTAGTTAAAGAGTCGAGTAATGACTTCTGTCTCTTTATATTTAGTCTATTATTGTTTGAAAAAGGCCAGAGGAAGGCCAGAATGGTGCAAAAATGATATTTGCTTTTTTTTTTTTTTTTAATATTACTGACGGCCAATGTGCAGGGTAATATAATCACCGGCAGCTGAGAGACAATGACATTTTTATAGACCTCCTGGCAACACTGGCGTGTGAAGGAGCTTGACAGGTACTTGGCTTTCCAATCTGTGCTTTCAACTGCATTTCTCATCAGACTGACGGCAGGACTGCAGGCTCGAAGCGAGCCCCACGTCTCCCTCCAGATTCTGTTTTAAGAGTCCGAACAGCAGCTATCTGTTCATATTTGGTGATTTTATAGATGGGAACCCAGGGCGAATGCCTTCAGGATCCCCGTTCATGCAGTCCCACGGGGCCCTCGCCTCAGCGCTATGGAGACTGCGGTGGGCTTCTCACATTCCTAGCAGACTTCAAAGGCCGGGGAACAGGACCATGGCCCTGGGACCCTGGTGGCTCATGAGAATTCCCAGCACTTCCTCTTTACGGAGGGTCTTTCTTCAGGGTCGTCTGAAAACTGCTTTCTGCACACGAGCCCACGTTGTTCCCTGTTTGTTGAGGATGGATTAGCAGGGAGGGTGCCCGTGACATCCCAAACCCGGGGTCGCTCCTGCTTACACGACGTTGCTAGGCTGTGAATTTGACACAGAGATGGACACCCTGGGCATTTGGAACTCTTTGGCTGGGACAGAAAAGCAACGATCGGATTTCCACCTAGAAATGGTGTAGCTCGAATGGGAGAGAGTGTGATGAGTCCTCGTGTTCTCTTTCCTCCTTCGAGCTGGACCACGTGTCAGGAGGCTCCTCTTTCCTCCTGCTGCTCCTGGAAAGGGTATAGACAGAGTCTTCAGTGTTTTTTTAAGATTCTTTTTTAATGTGGACCATTAAAGTTTATTTATTTATTTATTTATTTTTGGCTTTTCTGGGTTTTCACTGCTGCTGCAGGCTCTTCTCTAGTTGCAGGGAGTGGGAACTCCTTTCTAGTTGAGGTGAGCAGGTTTCTTGTTGCGGTGACTTCTCTTTTGTTGTGAAACTCAGGCTCTAGGGCACACGGGCTTCCGTAGTTGCATCACATGGGCTCCCTAGTTGCGGCTCTGAGGCTCTAGAGCACAGGCTCCGTAGTTGTGGCTCAAGGGCCTAGTTTTGCTGCAACATGTGGGATCCTCTCAGATCAGGAATCGAATCCGTGTCTCCTGCACTGGCAGGCGAACTCTTTACCCCTGAGTCACCAAGGAAGCCCCCAGATTAGTGGTTTTAAAACTACTGGGGTTTGACAGCTTGTGACAAGTTTATTGCTCAAAAATCTAGAGGGAATTCCACTCTGCCAACAAGTCCCTGGAGGGTCCTGCTCGGTGAGGGTGTAGCAATGATGAGAGGATGCTCAATTCTGGAAAGCAATCACTGTTATGCAAGGCCTTTCCCCCCAAGGTTGGACTAAAATCACTGCTGAGCATTAGAAAAGTAAATAAATAAAAGGATTCTCAAAAATGAGGGCTTTTCCCCCCAGAGGCAGGATATTCTGCAGGTCAGGGAAACCTGAGAGGTGAACAGAGGGGCTCCCGTCAGAGATTCTTTCTGGTTCTGAATTCTGCCGCCAATCCCAGTGCCTGCAGAATATATCTTTTAGGCGCTAAACTCATCAAACTAGAGGGTCTTTCCAAGGCAGGGAGCATATTTCCCCCAGTTTTTATAGTCTGAGGCCCCAGCACAGTAGCAGGCACCATAGAAGTATATCTCTCTGTCTCTGTTTTATTTAATATGGCTTCTAATTTATCAAGGAGTTATTTCCCCCAAAAGGTTAATCACAGCTGGATTGAAAGAGTGTTTGGGGAATGTGGCCATGTTGTTTCTATACGTATACCACATTATAAGTCTGCGGAAAATCCAAAGGGATTTGGCTTTGTGGAATTTTCTCGTTCTTCCTGTATTAAAAAGAGTCCAGGTCTCTTTAGGAAGCTTCTGTAGATGCATCTGGAGTTAATGTAAGTGACCTGTATAACAGGGGAGTAGACATTGCATTTATCGGTGAATTCCCCAGGTACTTGACTCTAGCCCTGTAAGAGCTAACTATATCTATATCTATATCTATATCTATATCTATATCTATATCTATTTACTTGTTTGGTTGCATCGGGTCTCAGGGCTTCCCAGGTGGCTCAGTGGTCAAGAATCTGCCTGCCAATGCAGGAGACACAAGAGATGCAGGTGTGATCTCTGGGCCGGGAAGATCCTCTGGTGGTGGGCGCGGCAACTCACTCCAGTACTCGCCAGAACTCTTGCCTGGAGGATCCCACAGGCAGAGAAGCCTGGCGGGCTACAGTGCACAGGGTGCAGGAGACTCGGACCCAACTGAGCGGCTGAGCATGTGTGCTGGTGTCTCTCCTTGGTTTCTGGTCCTTCCTTCCCTTGTGTTTCTCTGAAGTGTCTCTGAGAGCTGTCTTGTGAGTGTGTGGCAAGGGTGTCCTTGAGCGGCTCTCGGCGACCCTGGATGACCATGAACGGTCCCCCTGGGATTGCCTGGGTCCCACTGGAAAACACCTGAGAAGCCAAAAACAGGAAGAAAGTCAATCCAGCTGTTTCCATCAGAGCGAAGCCAACGAGGCTGTGGATTGTGTTTCTCCAAGAGTCAGAGGCTCGCTTCAGAGTGGAGACATTCAGTCCTGGTGCTCAGGCTGCCGGGGGAAGGCAGACCTCGGGGACTCCTGCTCCGCACGGTGAAGAGGGATGGCCCGGAGTCCAAGCATCTGAAGGCCGAGCTGGCTGCTGCTCCCGAGGCAGAATGGCCCAGTCTGCAGAATAATTTTTACCATCAAACTAGAGGGTCTTTCCAAGGCAGGGAGCATATTTCCCCCAGTTTTTATAGTCTGAGGCCCCAGCACAGTAGCAGGCACCATAGAAGTATATCTCTCTGTCTCTGTTTTATTTAATATGGCTTCTAATTTATCAAGGAGTTATTTCCCCCAAAAGGTTAATCACAGCTGGATTGAAAGAGTGTTTGGGGAATGTGGCCATGTTGTTTCTATACGTATACCACATTATAAGTCTGCGGAAAATCCAAAGGGATTTGGCTTTGTGGAATTTTCTCGTTCTTCCTGTATTAAAAAGAGTCCAGGTCTCTTTAGGAAGCTTCTGTAGATGCATCTGGAGTTAATGTAAGTGACCTGTATAACAGGGAGTAGACATTGCATTTATCGGTGAATTCCCCAGGTACTTGACTCTAGCCCTGTAAGAGCTAACTATATCTATATCTATATCTATATCTATATCTATATCTATATCTATTTACTTGTTTGGTTGCATCGGGTCTCAGGGCTTCCCAGGTGGCTCAGTGGTCAAGAATCTGCCTGCCAATGCAGGAGACACAAGAGATGCAGGTGTGATCTCTGGGCCGGGAAGATCCTCTGGTGGTGGGCGCGGCAACTCACTCCAGTACTCGCCAGAACTCTTGCCTGGAGGATCCCACAGGCAGAGAAGCCTGGCGGGCTACAGTGCACAGGGTGCAGGAGACTCGGACCCAACTGAGCGGCTGAGCATGTGTGCTGGTGTCTCTCCTTGGTTTCTGGTCCTTCCTTCCCTTGTGTTTCTCTGAAGTGTCTCTGAGAGCTGTCTTGTGAGTGTGTGGCAAGGGTGTCCTTGAGCGGCTCTCGGCGACCCTGGATGACCATGAACGGTCCCCCTGGGATTGCCTGGGTCCCACTGGAAAACACCTGAGAAGCCAAAAACAGGAAGAAAGTCAATCCAGCTGTTTCCATCAGAGCGAAGCCAACGAGGCTGTGGATTGTGTTTCTCCAAGAGTCAGAGGCTCGCTTCAGAGTGGAGACATTCAGTCCTGGTGCTCAGGCTGCCGGGGGAAGGCAGACCTCGGGGACTCCTGCTCCGCACGGTGAAGAGGGATGGCCCGGAGTCCAAGCATCTGAAGGCCGAGCTGGCTGCTGCTCCCGAGGAAGAATGACGTGTCACCCACTCGACGTGGGGCTCTGCAGATGGCCGTGGGTGGCCGTGGTCACCGTGGGGACTGGCTGCTCTGCCCTCAAGGGACATTCGAGAGCTGGGTTGCAAAGTAGGAGCCTGGAGGTCAAGAGGGGAAGGAGGACGATGCTGATATAAAACCTGGATTCAGTTGAAAAAATACATTTTTTAGGGCAAGCTTGCAAAAAAAACACCCCATTTTTTAAAAAGTTTTTTTTTTATGGACCGTTTTTATAAAGATTTTTTAAAAATAAAGTCTTTATTGAATTTGTAACAACACTGCTTCTATTTTTTTTGTTTTTTTTTTTTTTTGCCCAGCGGCATGGGGGATCTTAGCTCTCTGACCAGGGATCGAACCTGCACCCTTGGCCTTGCAAGGTGAGCTCTTAACCACTGGACCACCAGGGAAGTCCCTTAAGATTTTCATTTATTGGTATAACTCTGGTCATAATACTTGTTCCGCATTTCAGATATTCCGTGAGTACTGGAAAAGATATCTAATTTATAGCCTACGTTCTAATTACTTTGAAGTTGATGTAATACCAGGCTGAGCTGGGTGTTACGTTATTTTGGTATAGACAGTTTCAAAACTAGACTGTTCCCTTTTATTTAAGAAAAATACAGAAACCGAAATCAAATGAGTCCAAGGGGTGTTCCCAGTTGATTGATGTCTGCTTCACCGACTTACAAAACATTTGAAAATACTTCTTTGCCGCCTCGATCCTCAGGGATCCTGCTTCTGCCTGGCAGAACCTCAAACTACGTTCCTGGAATGAGTGCTCAAATATGGTCTAAGTCCACAGTTGTCAAAAGGCACTTTTCAAGTCCTAAGTATTTGGCCTGTTTCTCGGTAGCAAAACTGCCCACACTTCTATTTCTCTTGGAATCATCCACACAAAGAGCCTTGTAACAGCAGAAAAATGTGGACAATAAAATCCTGACGGTTGTTTTCTGCTTTGTTTCTCATTGTTTTCCAGTGGAATCATTCCCACACTAAATAGGAGCCTTTTGTAACGCAGTAATTGTGGGCCGAGCTGGCTGCTGCTCCCGAGGAAGAATGACGTGTCACCCACTCGACGTGGGGCTCTGCAGATGGCCGTGGGTGGCCGTGGTCACCGTGGGGACTGGCTGCTCTGCCCTCAAGGGACATTCGAGAGCTGGGTTGCAAAGTAGGAGCCTGGAGGTCAAGAGGGGAAGGAGGACGATGCTGATATAAAACCTGGATTCAGTTGAAAAAATACATTTTTTAGGGCAAGCTTGCAAAAAAAACACCCCATTTTTTAAAAAGTTTTTTTTTTATGGACCGTTTTTATAAAGATTTTTTAAAAATAAAGTCTTTATTGAATTTGTAACAACACTGCTTCTATTTTTTTTGTTTTTTTTTTTTTTTTGCCCAGCGGCATGGGGGATCTTAGCTCTCTGACCAGGGATCGAACCTGCACCCTTGGCCTTGCAAGGTGAGCTCTTAACCACTGGACCACCAGGGAAGTCCCTTAAGATTTTCATTTATTGGTATAACTCTGGTCATAATACTTGTTCCGCATTTCAGATATTCCCGTGAGTACTGGAAAAAGATATCTAATTTATAGCCTACGTTCTAATTACTTTGAAGTTGATGTAATACCAGGCTGAGCTGGGTGTTACGTTATTTTGGTATAGACAGTTTCAAAACTAGACTGTTCCCTTTTATTTAAGAAAAATACAGAAACCGAAATCAAATGAGTCCAAGGGGTGTTCCCAGTTGATTGATGTCTGCTTCACCGACTTACAAAACATTTGAAAATACTTCTTTGCCGCCTCGATCCTCAGGGATCCTGCTTCTGCCTGGCAGAACCTCAAACTACGTTCCTGGAATGAGTGCTCAAATATGGTCTAAGTCCACAGTTGTCAAAAGGCACTTTTCAAGTCCTAAGTATTTGGCCTGTTTCTCGGTAGCAAAACTGCCCACACTTCTATTTCTCTTGGAATCATCCACACAAAAGAGCCTTGTAACAGCAGAAAAATGTGGACAATAAAATCCTGACGGTTGTTTTCTGCTTTGTTTCTCATTGTTTTTTTCCAGTGGAAATACTTGGACTGTCAAAAAACCTATCACTATTTTACTAGTTATCTGATATGGGAAGTCTGACAAATACCGTTTTTCTGATTGAAACGCAGTAATTTCTGAAGCATTGGGATCAGAAAGGAATGCTCGTTAATTCTGTTCTTGACAACACCTCTGCTTCCTTCTTGCATGAAATCTGACTCCACGTTCACCTTCTGGGCAGCCTAGCCTGCCCCATTTTCATTCCTCCTCTGCCTTCAACTATCTTCTCTTCGTGTTTACCTTATGCCTTTGTGTCTATAGCAAGGGGAGCCCATTAAAGATCTTGAGAAGGGAAACTGCCTAGTAAGATATATGCTTTAGCAAGATTATTCTTTAAAAAAATTTTTTTTTATATTGGTGGACTGTTTATATTCTCTGATATTTTCAGTTTTATGGCAGAATGATTTCCTTATTCAGATACCTATTCTTTTTCACATTCTTTTTTTTTTTTTTTGGCCACTTCTATTGGTCTTTCATTTATGCATTTTCATCCATCTTTGTTCTTTGGCCCATGTGGGCCTCCCATCACAGTGGCCTGTCTCGTCACAGAGCACCAGTTCTGGGAGCATGAGCTCCAGAGCTCCGGCTCGGTAGTTAGAAACATTGGTCCAGCTGCTCTGCGGCACGTGGGATCCTCCCAGGCTAGGGATTGAACTGGCGCCCCTTGCACTGCAAGGCAGTGTCCCTACCCTTTGGACCACCAGGGAAGCCCTAGCAAGACTATTTTTGTCATTGGATGGAGGATACATGGAAGGCGGATTAGGTTTGTCAGTGAACTTGGGCATTGGTGGCGGAAGTAACAGGACAGGGAAGAGAGATGCTTTAGAAAGAGACAGTTGCACCTGACAAGGATCTAGCCTAACCTGATGCCAGGGTGTTGAGCTTCTGACACTGGAAGATGGGAGGCCAGAAGTGAAGATGGGCTACCCAACAGGAAGATGCTCCTTTAGGGTACGCCTGTGTTGCTTTGTCTCTAAGTTGTGTCCGACTCTTTTGTGACCCCATGGACTGTAGCCCCCAGGCTCCTCTGTCCATGGGATTTCCCAGGCAAGAATCCTGCAGTGGGTTGCCATTTTCTTTTTTTTTTTTTTAAAAAAAGATTTATTTATTTACTTATTTTGGTGGGGGTGGGGTGGGGAGGGAGGGGAGCAGGCAGGTCACTTCTATTGGTCTTTCATTTGTCCATTTTCATCCATCTTTGTTCTTTGGCCCGTGTGGGCCTCCCATCGCGGTGGCCTCTGTTGTCACATAGCACCCGCTCTGGGCGCATGCACTCCAGAACCTGGGCTCGGTAATTGGACACATAGGTCCAGCCGCTCTACGGCACATGGGATCTTCCCAGGCCAGGGATTGAACCGACGCCCCTTGCACTGCAAGGTGGTGTCCTTACCCACTGGACCACCAGGGAAGCCCGGGTTGCCATTTTCTTATCCAGGCAATCTTCTTGACTCAGGGATTGAACTCGGGTCTCCTGCATGGCAGGCAGATTCTCTACAGCCAGAGCCACCAGATATGCAAATAAGGACATATAGAATCCTCAGCAGAGGCCAGAGGCAGGAGAAACAGGTCATGTTTTCAAATGAGCAAGATCCAGAGGAAGGGGTGTTCCAGGGAAGAGAGAACAGCGTCCAAGTCTGGGGCTTCCTCCTCTAGGATGAGGTCAAAGAGTGTGGCCAGGGTTGGCAACACGAAGAAACGGTTGACCCAGGAAAACCCAGCTTGGGAGGAGGCTCAGGGTGGCACCTGACTGTAGGTGCGCTGCGGGTACATGAAGGTGAGACCGAGGAAGGGAGCTTGACTGTCAGGGATAAAGAGAAGGAAAGAGGGGCTAGCGGGGGGCTCTGGAGGGTCATGAACATTTCTTGGCTGGTTTGGTTGGTTTTGGTTTCCTTTCAACGCAGAGATCGGTCCATTTCCAGTTCTCCGTGTGTGCTTCCAAGACAGCCTTGTAACCTCGATTTCATCAAGGATCATAGAAAATACACATCGTCCATTCTTGAGGATGAAGGTCTATTCTTCACGCAGGTTTAAATAAGACAGGCTTGTTTGGATCTAAGACTGCCTGTTTAATCAAGATAAATGATTTGAAACTGTTAGAAAGACTCAGTTTTCTTTTCTTTTTCCTGGAAAATCACAGTCTGTTTATGATCAACTTAATCAGACAGGACAAGAAAATTGCACTGTATTTGGGAACATGGCTGGAAAGATAAAGAGAGCCTGCGTGTGTTTTCTGCTCTCTGAGGTCATTAACTCTGCTCTAGGCGCAATTCTTTTCTGCCTCGCTCATGCATTGGTAGTTAAACATACACACCTTTACACATATTGTGACAACTCTGGAACTCTACAGGTGCACCTCAGTTTTTCCAACATCAGTCCCAGATGGGACCCCATAGGTCTCTTCTATCCCAGTTCAGGAGAGCAGCGTGTGTCCCTGGCTCTTACCGGCTCTGTGAACCCAGACGTCAGTTTCCCTTCTCTGCTCTGTCCAATCACAGCAGGTTGCTCACAGCGTCACCGCGTCTAAGCTCGCTCTGCCTGCCACACGGTGACTCTCAGACGAGAGTCAGGAGAAGGAAGAGCCTTTGTACTCAGGAGCTGGCTGGCCGAGACGAGGACGGGGTAGCACCGCAAACTGACCATCTTGTCAGGACCTGGATGTCACATTCTTTTATGGATCAGAGACGGGGTGGGGGTGAGGAAACAAAGTAAAAAGAGCATTTAATTCCAGCACATACCTCCTAGCAAGGCAGGTCTCGGGCAGGGGCTGCGTCAGTTCCTCTTCCTAACGGTCGTGTCATGGGTGGCGCGAGATGGGACATCGCCTGTGGTGGCAACAAACAAAGATGTCGCATCTGTCTGTGATTCTGGTCTCCCCAGATGTGAATTTCTGGGCAGCCCTGGGGATTGGTTAAAGAGAAGGAAAGAGGGCTAGCGGGGGATCTGGAGGGTCATGAACATTTCTTGGCTGGTTTGGTTGGTTTTGGTTTCCTTTCAACGCAGAGATCGGTCCATTTCCAGTTCTCCGTGTGTGCTTCCAAGACAGCCTTGTAACCTCGATTTCATCAAGGATCATAGAAAATACACATCGTCCATTCTTGAGGATGAAGGTCTATTCTTCACGCAGGTTTAAATAAGACAGGCTTGTTTGGATCTAAGACTGCCTGTTTAATCAAGATAAATGATTTGAAACTGTTAGAAAGACTCAGTTTTCTTTTCTTTTTCCTGGAAAATCACAGTCTGTTTATGATCAACTTAATCAGACAGGACAAGAAAATTGCACTGTATTTGGGAACATGGCTGGAAAGATAAAGAGAGCCTGCGTGTGTTTTCTGCTCTCTGAGGTCATTAACTCTGCTCTAGGCGCAATTCTTTTCTGCCTCGCTCATGCATTGGTAGTTAAACATACACACCTTTACACATATTGTGACAACTCTGGAACTCTACAGGTGCACCTCAGTTTTTCCAACATCAGTCCCAGATGGGACCCCATAGGTCTCTTCTATCCCAGTTCAGGAGAGCAGCGTGTGTCCCTGGCTCTTACCGGCTCTGTGAACCCAGACGTCAGTTTCCCTTCTCTGCTCTGTCCAATCACAGCAGGTTGCTCACAGCGTCACCGCGTCTAAGCTCGCTCTGCCTGCCACACGGTGACTCTCAGACGAGAGTCAGGAGAAGGAAGAGCCTTTGTACTCAGGAGCTGGCTGGCCGAGACGAGGACGGGGTAGCACCGCAAACTGACCATCTTGTCAGGACCTGGATGTCACATTCTTTTATGGATCAGAGACGGGGTGGGGGTGAGGAAACAAAGTAAAAAGAGCATTTAATTCCAGCACATACCTCCTAGCAAGGCAGGTCTCGGGCAGGGGCTGCGTCAGTTCCTCTTCCTAACGGTCGTGTCATGGGTGGCGCGAGATGGGACATCGCCTGTGGTGGCAACAAACAAAGATGTCGCATCTGTCTGTGATTCTGGTCTCCCCAGATGTGAATTTCTGGGCAGCCCTGGGAAGCAGCAGACAAGGGGCTCTGGGCACAGGGCCATTGGCTGCACAAGAAGTTCGTGAACATCACAGCCCAGTCACAGGGGGGCTGGGTTAGGCTCTCTCCCTGAGACCGGCTGTTACGTCCGCCTGCCAAAGGGTAAGATGAGGGTTAAAGTCGCAGACGCAGATCCAGTGTAAATTCAAAATTAACCCTTCCCAGTTACAATAGTTCTGTAACTAGAATATGTTTATTCTGTTGGGTTGAGCAAAAATTTCCTATGGGTTACAGAAAAAATTAATAATACTACTGGCCAATCTGATATGTTATTATATTTTTATAAGTTTGTGTATTTGTTTTTGCCTGAACTGGGTCTTCCTTGTTGTGCAGGCTTTTCTCCAGCGGCAGTAAATGGGGACCACTCTCTGGCTGTGGTATTTGGGCTTCTCATGGTGGTGGCTTCTCTTGTGGAGCATGGGTTCCAGGGGCCCAGGCTTCCCCAGGTGCAACACATGGGCCCAGTCTTTGAGGTTCCTAGGCTTTAGAGCCTAGGCTCAGTAGTTGTGGCATACGGGCTGAGTTGCTCTGTGGCATGTGGGATCTTCCCAGACTGGACAGGGAACCTGTATCTCCTGCATTGGCAGGTGTATTCTTTACCACTGAGCCATCAGAGCAGTGCCCAATATGTTATGATATAGTTCTCTCATTAGAACCTGAAAGGCAAAGACTACCTTTTAATTTTACTGTTGTTATTATTAAATATCTCTAGTGTTTTGTGCTGTGCCTGGGAGAGTCTATTGAGTACGTGAATAAATGGAAACACAAACAACCTAATTTACATTGACTTTTCGTTACAAGAGCAGCACATGACATCCAGGCTTTGCTATTTGGTGACTCTGTGTGATTTCATGATCCAAGGAGCTAAGCCTCATCCAAGGCCGCTCCCCTCAAGAAGCATTTCTCTCCCGGGGCAGCCCGCCCTGCACGTCTCATGACGGTGTCAAGGGCATCTGTGTAATTCTAACACAGATGGACCAATTTCCCTAGAAATGGAGGTTATTTTCATGGATCTCAAAGGATATCCATAGTATATTGTGCCTTAGGTGTAATTTGTGGTTTTCCTTTTTTTTTTGCCAGAAGTTCTGATTTCAAAAGGTCACTTCAAATTAGGGTGAGAGCATCTTGACTCAGCTTTTAATTCGGCGCATAAATCTCCCCACTCATCCACCCTGCTACCCTTCTTGACAGATTTCTGGAAGACTTTTGAATCTCAGAGATGATCATCTCAGACTGGCTGCTCTGGGATGGGAGAGAGTGATGGCCTCTTAGACTCTGTTCATTGTTCGGAGTGGAGGAAGATGGACTTCTTTCCAAATGTGTAGAAAACAAATTTAGTGGTTTTTTTTTTTTTTGGCCGGGCCGCTTGCCAGGTATGCGTTCCCTGATCAGGGATCAAACTCGTGCCCTCGGCAGTAGACCACCAGGGACATCCCAGAAAAAAAATTTTAAACGTATTCATGACCCTTCTGGCTCTTGATCACCTTCCTTGCCTTTGCACCCAAACATCAAGAATCCCTTTTTATGCTGTGTTCCTGTCAGTCCCCAATCCTTCCATGAATACCATGGTTCAAAACTTGAGCGCAGCTAAACATATACAGTCGCAAAGCCCACTGAGTTCCGCTGGGTTTCCAGAGAGCAGAGACAGCACCACAGCCATGGACAAACATTCCCCCAAGGCAAGGCACAGGTCTTAACAGTAAGGTACACCGGGAGTCTGCCATTAAGACTTGGTGCTCATGCCTGGATCAGTCAGGATAGGGTAAGTCCGGCTGTGTAGCAAGCAGTTCTGAAGCTTCAGGGGCTTAACACAACTCCAGGTTATCTCTCCCCACTCTGTGTGTTCATCATGAGACAGGCTGATGGAGATGACGTCCGTGGCTGCAGAGGCAGCAAAGAGGCAGCAAAGATCCAGCTCACATGCTGGATCTTACACTGCGTCACTCCTTTCATTGGTCAAAGTGAGACCCACACCTCCACCTGTCCCCGGGTTTGCAGGGTAGTGCCGCTATAGCGTGAGCCCGGGAGATAGAGCTGGCAGAGAGTGCTAACAACCACCAAGGACACTGATTGAAAATTCTGCTTTTTTTTTTCCTTCTCTAAGACTTGGGAGAAGGAACCAGGCTTGCATAATATTTTCATTGACTAAGACGCCAGAATCTTGAACAGTTTGGCTGAAGGAAGGTCTAAAGGAGACGTTAAACCTTCTGATTTATGGGGGAAACCTCTAGCCACTAAATGAACTATTTCAGGTAAAGTGCAAAACAGAGAGAGAGGTGTGCGTTTGGGTATATAAAATTAAGGTAAAATGAATCCAATCAGGGACTTCCCTTGTGGCTGAGACTCTGTGCTTCAATCCTGGGTGGGGAACTAAGATCCTTCATGCATCTTGATGACACCAAAAAATGAAATATAAATTAAAATGAAAATAAAATCAGGAGCATGTTCAGTGAATGAATGAATGAGACTTCACTCAAGTGAAATTATATTCTTTCCTATAAACATCCTTTGTCGCTCCTCTTGGGTATTTCCCATGAGATCCTTTCCCTTTCATTCAATTGCATTATCGCTGCTAAGAGTAAGCACTGACCCTTCTCCCTTGATAAGAAGACACTGTTGGGTTTCCTTGTTGGTCCAGTGGGTAGAGAGTCTGCCTCACAGTGCCTCGCACTGGTTCAGTCCCTGGCCCGGGAAGATCCCACATGCTGCCGAGTGGCTGGACCAGTGTGTCCAGGTATGAACCAGCACCTTGAAGCACCCAGGGCTCTGCAGCTAGAGAGGCCACTGCAGTGGGAGACCCACACAGGCCAAAGAATAAAGATGGATGAAAATAAATACATAAATAAACAATAAAAGAAAAGAGGACAAAATTTAAAACAGAAGAAGAAGACACTGTGGGGAATTCCCTGGTGGTCCAGTGGCTAAGACTCTGTGCTCCCAATGAAAGGGGCCCAGGTTCGATCCCTGGTCAGGGAACTAGAGCCCACATGCTACAACTGAGACCCAATGCGGCCAAATAAATATAAAATAATTTAAAAAAAAAAAAAAAGAAGACACTGTGACACTGTTTAGGTTTACTGCTCTCCCAGAAAGTGTTACAGGCAGAATTGAAAGATTGTTTTTTTTGTTTTTTTTTTAATAAATGATAGCCAAATGTTGACTGGGGATCACTGAAGCATGAGATAACAACAAAATTAAAAACAAAACAAGACAAAACTGAGATTTTTATCCCAAAGCACAGAAATTTACTGAATGCAAAGCTCTGTAGTCCCAGTTTGTTGAACTGTGCTTTAAGAACTCCAGAAGCAAAGCATGTGTTTTGTAGCATGAAAACAAAGCAGAGATACACAAGGAAAAGCTGAAACTCTTCCTTCTAATATGTCCAAGGGACTGAGGTAGCCAGTGTGAACAGTGAGATGTGGCCCCGCCTTCTCTCTCTGAGCACACACACCAGTGGCTGCTGAGTCCACTCTCAGGAACACGCTGCGTCTCCCCTCCCACCCTTTCTCCCTTTTCATCCCTCTCTCCCTCTCCCTCCCTCCTTCCCTTCTTTCCCTCTGCCCTTTTTTCCTCCATGAATGAGATTTCAGTGCACACTTTACTCAGAAACGTGTATAATTTAATATTTTATGAACCTCTCTTTAGAAAAGTGTTTTTCAAACTGCAGGTTTAACCATATGTGTACCATAAAATTAATTTACTGGGTCCTGGCCAGGAATTTTTAAGTACAGTAAGATAGGACAGAAGAGTAATTCTCAGAGAACTGTCTGTGATCAAGAAGTAATGGTTTATGAGAATTTGGTATCGTCTTCTCATCTATAAATGGGGGTAATAACAGTGCCTACCTCATGGTTGTTGACAGTAATAGGATTAAGTGAGCTGTTATATGTAAAGTGGTTAGAGCAGCCGCTGGCCCTTGATATGGAATACATAAATAAACAATAAAAGAAAAGAGGACAAAATTTAAAACAGAAGAAGAAGACACTGTGGGGAATTCCCTGGTGGTCCAGTGGCTAAGACTCTGTGCTCCCAATGAAAGGGCCCAGGTTCGATCCCTGGTCAGGAACTAGAGCCCACATGCTACAACTGAGACCCAATGCGGCCAAATAAATATAAAATAATTTAAAAAAAAAAAGAAGACAATGTGACACTGTTTAGGTTTACTGCTCTCCCAGAAAGTGTTACAGGCAGAATTGAAAGATTGTTTTTTTTGTTTTTTTTTTAATAAATGATAGCCAAATGTTGACTGGGGATCACTGAAGCATGAGATAACAACAAAATTAAAAACAAAACAAGACAAAACTGAGATTTTTATCCCAAAGCACAGAAATTTACTGAATGCAAAGCTCTGTAGTCCCAGTTTGTTGAACTGTGCTTTAAGAACTCCAGAAGCAAAGCATGTGTTTTGTAGCATGAAAACAAAGCAGAGATACACAAGGAAAAGCTGAAACTCTTCCTTCTAATATGTCCAAGGGACTGAGGTAGCCAGTGTGAACAGTGAGATGTGGCCCCGCCTTCTCTCTCTGAGCACACACACCAGTGGCTGCTGAGTCCACTCTCAGGAACACGCTGCGTCTCCCCTCCCACCCTTTCTCCCTTTTCATCCCTCTCTCCTCTCCCTCCCTCCTTCCCTTCTTTCCCTCTGCCCTTTTTTCCTCCATGAATGAGATTTCAGTGCACACTTTACTCAGAAACGTGTATAATTTAATATTTTATGAACCTCTCTTTAGAAAAGTGTTTTTCAAACTGCAGGTTTAACCATATGTGTACCATAAAATTAATTTACTGGGTCCTGGCCAGGAATTTTTAAGTACAGTAAGATAGGACAGAAGAGTAATTCTCAGAGAACTGTCTGTGATCAAGAAGTAATGGTTTATGAGAATTTGGTATCGTCTTCTCATCTATAAATGGGGGTAATAACAGTGCCTACCTCATGGTTGTTGACAGTAATAGGATTAAGTGAGCTGTTATATGTAAAGTGGTTAGAGCAGCCGCTGGCCCTTGATATGGAAAATACAGCCGTGACATCGTCCCCATCATCATGGTCCTCCTTCCTCCCTTCCCTCCTCCTCTTCCTTCTTCTTCTCCTCTTCCTCCTCCTGTCTAGTACACACTTTTTTTTTTTCCCTAATAAGAGGGTGGAGAAAGACATCTTATTTGCCTTTTTAAAAAACATATATAATACAAGTTTTTTTTAAAGATGTTTTCAGTTCTTTTCTTTATTTTCTTTTCAGTGCTTAGGATCTTAGTTCCCTGACCAGAGATCAAGCCTAAGACTCCTGTTAACCACTGGGCCACCAGAGAAGTCCCTATAATACAAGTTTTATAAGCAATACATGCATCCTTTCTTGGAGAAGGTCTACAGATTTATACTTCACTTGAAGCAACAACCAAAAGTTTAATGAAACTTAATAAAATAAACTTGCATTCCATTTGGTCATTAGACAAATTACAATGGGATTGTCTATTCGCAGAACAGACAATTAAAGGCAATAAAAATTGCCAAGCACCTCAGGGTAGACCGTAGAATTTTCAAGTTACGTGATGTTGGTCTGATTCACTTCTGTGTCATGAAGGCCGTCTCTCAGACGCCAAATGACAGTTGGTCAAAAACATCTGCCGACTTCCAGGAAAAATGAATTTCCTGTAATATTTGATTTAATTATGTTAAGGACTTAAATTAGTTAAAAAGAGAGGTGCAGAATCTTTACATTTTATTTGCTCTTTGTGTTTGCCTGTGCTGCTGAAGAGATTGATGCGCTTTTCATGTTTATTGGCCTTTTGCATTTTTCTCGAGTAAATTTCCTGTTTATTATTCCTTGCCTGTTTGTCTGTTGGTTATTTGATTGTAAAAACTTAGTTTATCTTTCTTTGTACAACAGGAATATGAACTCTTAACTCTCAGATATCAGTTCCTATTTTTCCAATCTATTCTAAGCCCTTTAACTGTTGTTTTTTCACATGTTGATTTTTATAAAAACTTTAGTTTTTTTTTGTAAGAATTTCTACTCTAGAAATATTTCTATCATGGTTGTTGACAGTAATAGGATTAAGTGAGCTGTTATATGTAAAGTGGTTAGAGCAGCCGCTGGCCCTTGATATGGAAAATACAGCCGTGACATCGTCCCCATCATCATGGTCCTCCTTCCTCCCTTCCCTCCTCCTCTTCCTTCTTCTTCTCCTCTTCCTCCTCCTGTCTAGTACACACTTTTTTTTTTTCCCTAATAAGAGGGTGGAGAAAGACATCTTATTTGCCTTTTTAAAAAACATATATAATACAAGTTTTTTTTAAAGATGTTTTCAGTTCTTTTCTTTATTTTCTTTTCAGTGCTTAGGATCTTAGTTCCCTGACCAGAGATCAAGCCTAAGACTCCTGTTAACCACTGGGCCACCAGAGAAGTCCCTATAATACAAGTTTTATAAGCAATACATGCATCCTTTCTTGGAGAAGGTCTACAGATTTATACTTCACTTGAAGCAACAACCAAAAGTTTAATGAAACTTAATAAAATAAACTTGCATTCCATTTGGTCATTAGACAAATTACAATGGGATTGTCTATTCGCAGAACAGACAATTAAAGGCAATAAAAATTGCCAAGCACCTCAGGGTAGACCGTAGAATTTTCAAGTTACGTGATGTTGGTCTGATTCACTTCTGTGTCATGAAGGCCGTCTCTCAGACGCCAAATGACAGTTGGTCAAAAACATCTGCCGACTTCCAGGAAAAATGAATTTCCTGTAATATTTGATTTAATTATGTTAAGGACTTAAATTAGTTAAAAAGAGAGGTGCAGAATCTTTACATTTTATTTGCTCTTTGTGTTTGCCTGTGCTGCTGAAGAGATTGATGCGCTTTTCATGTTTATTGGCCTTTTGCATTTTTCTCGAGTAAATTTCCTGTTTATTATTCCTTGCCTGTTTGTCTGTTGGTTATTTGATTGTAAAAACTTAGTTTATCTTTCTTTGTACAACAGGAATATGAACTCTTAACTCTCAGATATCAGTTCCTATTTTTCCAATCTATTCTAAGCCCTTTAACTGTTTTTAATGGTGTTTTTTGCCCTTCAGACATTGTTGATTTTTGATAAAATGTTTAGCTTTTTAATGGCTTTTGAGTTTGTTTTTGCTTAGTAAGAACTTTCTCACTCAATAGATAAATATTCCCCTAAATTTTATCCTGATAGTCACTATTTCTCTATATTTTTTTACATTAGATCTTTAATCCATGTGAAGTTTATTTTTGTCTATGGCCTGAAGTAAGGAACTGATATTGTTTTATTCCAGATGAATAGCCAATTATTCCAGTCTCATTTATAAAATAAACAGTTCTTTTATGCCTGAATTAAATACTAATTTTACCACATATTAAGTTCCTATGCATACTTGGGTTTATTTCTGGACTCTTTTGCACTGCTCTCTATGACCAGTCCCAGCCAGTCCCAAACTATTTTGACTGAACATATAGTCTCTGCCTCCTTTTTGCTTTCCTACATTATCTTAGCAATTCTCGCACATGGATGTTTAATACAGCTTTATAGTCATTAAGGTAGGGAGAAACTTAGACAGTATGTTAAAAAGCAGAGACATCACTTTGCCGACAAAGGTCCATATAGTCAAAGCTATGGTTTTTCCTAAGGATGTGAGAGTCGAACCATAAAGAAAGTTGAGCGCTGAAGAACTGATGCTTTTGAACTGGTGCTGCAGGAGACTCTTGAGAATCCCTAGACAGCAAGGAGATCAAACCTGTCAGTCCTAAAGGAAATCTACCCTGAATATTCATTGGAAGAATGCACACTGAAGCTGAAGCTCTGATATTTTGGCCACCTGATATGAAGAACTGATTCACTGGAAAAGAGCTTGATGTTGGGAAAAATAGAAGGTAAAACGAGAAGGGGACGGCAGAGGATGGGATGGTTAGATAGCATCACTGACTCAATGGACATGAATTTGAGCAAACTCTGGGAGACGGTAGAGGAGAGAGGAGCCTGGCTGCAGTCTGTGGGGTTGCAAAGAGTCAGATACTGCTTAGCGACTCCACAACAACAGGATAGGAAAGTGGGTGGGATGAATCGAGAGAATGGGCTTGACGCATATACACTGCTGATACGTCATGTAAAATGGATAACTGCTTAGAACCCCTGTATCCATGCTCAGTCGCTCAGTCGTGTCTGACTCTTTGCAGCCCCATGGACTGTGTAGCCTGCTAGGGTCCTCTGTCCATGGAACTTTCCAGGCAAGAACACTGGATTTGGTTACCACTTCTGCGGGATCTTCCTGACCCAGGGACCAAACCCAAGTCTCTTGTGTCTCCTGCATTGGTGGGCAGATAACTAATGAGAACCTACCGTATAGCACGGGGCGCTCTGCGGTAACTGAACAGGAAGATACTGCATGAGGGGACATGTGTGTAAGGAGAAATCTTCCCAGATGGCGCTAGCGGTAAAGAACCTACCTGCTCATGCAGTGGATGTAAGAGATGCAGGTTGGACCCCTGCGTCTGGAAGATCCCCTGGAAGAGGGCATGACAACCCATTCCAGTATCTCTGTTTTTAAATGTATTTATTTTTAGTGGAAGGATAATTGCTTTATAGTATCGTGTTAGTTTCTACCAAACAGCAGCATGAATCAGCCATAGGTTTACCCATGTCCCCCCCTCTCCCCACTTTGCTCCCTATCCCACCCCTCCAGGTTGTTCTACCTTTTTAATTAATTAATTTATTTATTTTGGGTGGGGGTCGGGTTGGGGAGGGAGGGAAGCGGGCGGGCCACTTCCATTGGTCTTTCATTTCTCCATTTTCATCCGTCTTTGTTCTTTGGCTCCTGCGGGCCTCCCATCGCGGTGGCGTCTCTTGTTGCAGAGCGCCAGCTCTAGGCGCATGCGCTCCAGAGCTCCGGCTCTGTGATTGGACACATGGGTCCAGCCGCTCCGCGGCACGTGGGATTTTCCCAGGCCAGGGATCGAACCGGTGCCCCTTGCACTGCAAGGCAGTGTCCTTATCCACTGGACCACCAAGGGAAGCCCTTGTTCCACCTTTCGAGTTCCCTGCCTCTCCAGTATTCTTGCCTGGAGAGCCCTACGGACAGAAGAGCCTGGTGGGCTACGGTCCATAGGGGCACAAAGGACACAAATGAAGCAACTTCGCATGCACACATAGCTGGTTCTCTTTGCTGTACAGCAGAAACTAACACAGCACTGCAAAGCAAAGATACTTCAATAAAAATTTGAAAAAAGACTCTTAAAAAAAATAAAATCATGTTGCCCACTAGAGCCCTTTACCATTTTTATGGGAAGTTAGTTTGTATTGAGAAAAATTGACATTCTTGTGGTGTTGCTTCTCTATCCATTTTTAAAATTTTTGACACCCAAAACCATTGGTTACCACTTCTGGGATCTTCCTGACCCAGGGACCAAACCCAAGTCTCTTGTGTCTCCTGCATTGGTGGGCAGATAACTAATGAGAACCTACCGTATAGCACGGGGCGCTCTGCGGTAACTGAACAGGAAGATACTGCATGAGGGGACATGTGTGTAAGGAGAAATCTTCCCAGATGGCGCTAGCGGTAAAGAACCTACCTGCTCATGCAGTGGATGTAAGAGATGCAGGTTGGACCCCTGCGTCTGGAAGATCCCCTGGAAGAGGGCATGACAACCCATTCCAGTATCTCTGTTTTTAAATGTATTTATTTTTAGTGGAAGGATAATTGCTTTATAGTATCGTGTTAGTTTCTACCAAACAGCAGCATGAATCAGCCATAGGTTTACCCATGTCCCCCCCTCTCCCCACTTTGCTCCCTATCCCACCCCTCCAGGTTGTTCTACCTTTTTAATTAATTAATTTATTTATTTTGGGTGGGGGTCGGGTTGGGGAGGGAGGGAAGCGGGCGGGCCACTTCCATTGGTCTTTCATTTCTCCATTTTCATCCGTCTTTGTTCTTTGGCTCCTGCGGGCCTCCCATCGCGGTGGCGTCTCTTGTTGCAGAGCGCCAGCTCTAGGCGCATGCGCTCCAGAGCTCCGGCTCTGTGATTGGACACATGGGTCCAGCCGCTCCGCGGCACGTGGGATTTTCCCAGGCCAGGGATCCAACCGGTGCCCCTTACACTGCAAGGCAGTGTCCTTATCCACTGGACCACCAAGGGAAGCCCTTGTTCCACCTTTCGAGTTCCCTGCCTCTCCAGTATTCTTGCCTGGAGAGCCCTACGGACAGAAGAGCCTGGTGGGCTACGGTCCATAGGGGCACAAAGGACACAAATGAAGCAACTTCGCATGCACACATAGCTGGTTCTCTTTGCTGTACAGCAGAAACTAACACAGCACTGCAAAGCAAAGATACTTCAATAAAAATTTGAAAAAAGACTCTTAAAAAAAATAAAATCATGTTGCCCACTAGAGCCCTTTACCATTTTTATGGGAAGTTAGTTTGTATTGAGAAAAATTGACATTCTTGTGGTGTTGCTTCTCTATCCATTTGTTTAGATCTTATGTTTTTTTTTGTTTTGTTTTGCTTTCATTGCATTCTTTACATAGACCTTTTCCTATTCTTCGCATAGACTCCTTAGCAATTTAAAGTTTCTCATGCAATCATTAATGGAATTTTTAAAACTTTTTTTCTTCTAAATGACTTCTGTTAGTATAAAGGCAATTTTTGCACTCTTGTGTATTTATTAATCTTTAAAACCCCCCAAGTTTGCCCTTTAATTCTAAAAGCTTTTTTAAAAATGACTATATTTTCTTGAGTGTTTGAGGCATATGGTTAATCTATAAATAAAGATAGTTTGCTCTTTTCATTTCCAAATTTACGCCACTCATTTTATTTTCTTTTATTATTGCATTAGCTAGAATCACCAAGACAGTGTTGCATACAAATGATGCTGGAAGACCTCTCTTTTTTCTTTCTGGCTTCAGTGAGCTTGCTTGCTCTTTTACACTTAATATTGTGTCTGATCTTAGGCTTTGATAATAGCCTTTATCATGCTTGAGGCATTTCTGTTTATTTCAGCAATAGTTGTGATTGCTGAAATTTATCAAATGCCTTTTCACTGCCTCCATACTTAATTTGTTGTTGGAATGAATTTTATAGATAGATGTTTTCATATTGATCCATCTTGCATTCCTAGACAACATGACTACTTCGAAGACAAAGAGGGAAAAAACCGTAAAAGAAAAGGAAAAAGAAAGCTCTGTGTGAATGTGTGCAGAGAGAAAGAAACAGACCTCTAAATGTGAACAAAAAGTGTGGTATTATTGAGGTTTGGATTTATCAGGGAAAAAAAAATAACCCCCCCAAGAATGTGAAACAAACAAAACAAAATCAAAATCTTGTTTCCAAACAGGCCTAAACTTTTTGAAGGCAAGGAGTACCAAGGTGGTGGGCTACGGTCCATAGGGGCACAAAGGACACAAATGAAGCAACCGCATGCACACATAGCTGGTTCTCTTTGCTGTACAGCAGAAACTAACACAGCACTGCAAAGCAAAGATACTTCAATAAAAATTTGAAAAAAGACTCTTAAAAAAAATAAAATCATGTTGCCCACTAGAGCCCTTTACCATTTTTATGGGAAGTTAGTTTGTATTGAGAAAAATTGACATTCTTGTGGTGTTGCTTCTCTATCCATTTGTTTAGATCTTATGTTTTTTTTTGTTTTGTTTTGCTTTCATTGCATTCTTTACATAGACCTTTTCCTATTCTTCGCATAGACTCCTTAGCAATTTAAAGTTTCTCATGCAATCATTAATGGAATTTTTAAAACTTTTTTTCTTCTAAATGACTTCTGTTAGTATAAAGGCAATTTTTGCACTCTTGTGTATTTATTAATCTTTAAAACCCCCCAAGTTTGCCCTTTAATTCTAAAAGCTTTTTTAAAAATGACTGTATTTTCTTGAGTGTTTGAGGCATATGGTTAATCTATAAATAAAGATAGTTTGCTCTTTTCATTTCCAAATTTACGCCACTCATTTTATTTTCTTTTATTATTGCATTAGCTAGAATCACCAAGACAGTGTTGCATACAAATGATGCTGGAAGACCTCTCTTTTTTCTTTCTGGCTTCAGTGAGCTTGCTTGCTCTTTTACACTTAATATTGTGTCTGATCTTAGGCTTTGATAATAGCCTTTATCATGCTTGAGGCATTTCTGTTTATTTCAGCAATAGTTGTGATTGCTGAAATTTATCAAATGCCTTTTCACTGCCTCCATACTTAATTTGTTGTTGGAATGAATTTTATAGATAGATGTTTTCATATTGATCCATCTTGCATTCCTAGACAACATGACTACTTCGAAGACAAAGAGGGAAAAAACCGTAAAAGAAAAGGAAAAAGAAAGCTCTGTGTGAATGTGTGCAGAGAGAAAGAAACAGACCTCTAAATGTGAACAAAAAGTGTGGTATTATTGAGGTTTGGATTTATCAGGGAAAAAAAAATAACCCCCCCAAGAATGTGAAACAAACAAAACAAAATCAAAATCTTGTTTCCAAACAGGCCTAATTACTTTTTTGGCAAGGTACCAAGGGGAGTTATGCCTTCTGATCCCTGAGTAGATGAGTTTTCCATCTGGTGGACACAAGTTTTGGCATAATGTTCACAGCTGGGGCCAGGGTGGGTATGGACTGTGTTCCTCACAGGATTTGAAAAGGACTGTGAATACCATTTCTATACTTACTACTAAATAAGTGAATTATCTGTCTCCTCCAGGGTCCACACAGTGTCCAGTGGTCATTAAGAAGAGTTATTTCTGGATCCCAAGAATCTGTCAAAGCTGCCTTTGTCTCTTTCTCCAGAGCCACCTCACTAGGACAGGTCTCCCAACTTCCCACCTGGAGGGAGGGCGCACCAAGCTTGAAGGGCACATGTCTACAGGACTGGGCCTGACAGGTGGTCACCGCGGAGGCTGGCTCGACCTGGCAGAGCCGGGGCAGAAGGCGGGTGCCGAGGCTGTCCCCCACAGTCAGGCGCGTTAGTCACAGAGACAGCTTGGACCGCAGAGACTCTCCCTGTCCTGGTCCAGGGGCAGGGCCAGCCATCAGACGCTTCAAAGCGCCTCAGCTCTGGGCAATTTTAGAGCAAAGCCCAGGCTGTCGGTGGCTGCAGCAGTGGTCTTGGTGGAGTAGACCAATAGCTGGCATCCCCTGCAAGCCTGCTCTGCAGGTAACTTCTGGATCCCACCTGAGTCCAGAGCCCTGGGTGTGAGGACCAGCTGTCTGCCTCGATCAGGCCCCCAGGGCACTCTGATAAGGCAAGAAGAGTGCCAGCGCAGGGCCGCTGAGCGGTTAGAGCCGCACCCCCAAGGGATCTCCGACACCAAAGAGGATTCTAAGAAAACACTTCTTTTTTTCTCCTTTTAAATTCAAAAAAAAAATTTAATTGAAGTATAGTTGCTTTATAATGTGTGAGCTTCTGCTGTATAAAAAGTTAATCAATTGTACATATATACGTATGTCCGCTCTTTTTTGGATTCCCTTCCCATGTAGGTCCCCACAGAGCACCGAGAAGAGTCCCCCGTGCTGCACTGTAGGTTCTCATTAGTCATCTGTTTTGTGCACGATATAGGTGGTGTAGAGATGTCAATCCTAAACTCCTGCTTCATCCAGCTCCAACGACTGTCCCTTGGGTGCCCCGACGTTTGTTCCCGACGTCTCTGAGCCAGCCTTTGTAGCTGCCACAGGATGGGGAGATGGGGATCCGAGGAGACGCGGAGGCTGGCTTCAGCTGGTGAGGGAGCAGAGGCCCCCAGAGCCGCTTCCGTGGCCAGCGAGGGCACCGCAATCACGGCTCTCAAAATCATGGCGGAGGAGATGGTCAAGAAGCAGCGGTCGGTGCACCCTATGGCCTGTTTGCGGCAGATCCTTGGCTGAGGAAGGACTCCGAAAACCGGAGCTATGTCTGGCAACGGCAATTAGGTTCATGCAAAGAGGACTTTTGTTTGTTATCCTTCTGAGGGGGAAGAAAAAAGGTCTGGAAGCAGCAGGAGAAGTCCCTGCACAGAGAGAAGGAAATTTAAGAAAAGGGATTCCTCATTTTCTGGGTCAGGAAGGGATGTCCTAATAATGAAAGATTAATCCGCGTAAACCAGCAGTCTCTCTCCTCTGGTTTGGCCTTGATAATTTTGCAACCAGAGGATACAGTTTAGAGAAAAAAGTGGTCTTCTTTCTTTGGTCTAAATGTGGGGAAACGGTTCAGGGCGCTCCATGTCCCCAAGTTACCTTCTGCAGAGCCCACAGGAGTTCTCTGAGGTGCGCTGAGAGGGTGACCTTCCTCCCTCTGGGCGCCCAGCTTCCCTTCAACTGCCTGGAGATGCAGCGCGCATGCGCATGCCGACCCCATGTGCCCCAAGCTTCAGCCCAGTCCACCGGACAGATTGGCCTCATTTCTTTCTTCGTTTTTTTTTCTCTTTTTTTTGGGTCGTTTTTATCTAGATTGGCCTCATTTCTGATCAGCAGCTGTGCAGCCTTTATTTTCTTTGCTGTGGAAAATTAGTTTGGGGCTTGATTTTTTTTTTTTTTTTCAACGCATGAGTTTCCAGAAAGGATGCGTGTTGGCACAGGTTTTTTGCTTTCTTGCCCCGCCCTCCAACACTCCCCACCCACCGCGCTCTTATTCACAAGGGTAAGTCTTAGACCTTCTGCTGGCGGTTGTTTTCTCTTGGTTCCAGCTCATTTGCTTTGTTTCCAGATTAACCTCCCAGCTCCCTCTGTCGTCACCCCCAGGGTTGCACCTGAGGGTGCTATTTTTAGGACTTCCACTGTAAATGTCTGACACAGGCTGCTTCCTGCTCTGGAAACCAGGCAACAAAGACGTCTGTCTCCTCAATTAGCATAATTACCGCTGTTCCCGCAGGCAAGTATAATTCCCCCGCCCCAGAACGTCAATGCCGGGCTCAGGCTCTGCTGGACAGGAAGACCCAGGGCCAAATGGGACCATGGAAGGGGCTTCTTCACCAGTCTTCGCTTCCATGGGAGTTAGGGAGGGTTTGGACGGATGGGAATGGGCAGGAAGACTCGAAACGTATGTCTGGCAACGGCAATTAGGTTCATGCAAACAGGACTTTTGTTTGTTATCCTTCTAAGGGGGAAGAAAAAAGGTCTGGAAGCAGCAGGAGAAGTTCCTGAACAGAGAGAAGGAAATTTAAGAAAAGGGATTCCTCATTTTCTGGGTCAGGAAGGGATGTCCTAATAATGAAAGACTAATCCGCGTAAACCAGCAGTCTCTCTCCTCTGGTTTGGCCTTGATAATTTTGCAACCAGAGGATACAGTTTAGAGAAAAAAGTGGTCTTCTTTCTTTGGTCTAAAGGTGGGGAAACGGTTCAGGGCGCTCCATGTCCCCAAGTTACCTTCTGCAGAGCCCACAGGAGTTCTCTGAGGTGCGCTGAGAGGATGACCTTCCTCCCTCTGGGCGCCCAGCTTCCCTTCAACTGCCTGGAGATGCAGCGCGCATGCGCATGCCGACCCCATGTGCCCCAAGCTTCAGCCCAGTCCACCGGACAGATTGGCCTCATTTCTTTCTTCGTTTTTTTTTTTTCTCTCTCTTTTTTTTTGTCGTTTTTATCTAGATTGGCCTCATTTCTGATCAGCAGCTGTGCAGCCTTTATTTTCTTTGCTGTGGAAAATTAGTTTGGGGCTTGACTTTTTAAAATTTTTTTTCAACGCATGAGTTTCCAGAAAGGATGCGTGTTGGCATAGTTTTTTTTTGCTTTCTTGCCCTGCCGTCCAACACTCCCCACCCACCGCGCTCTTATTCACAAGGGTAAGTCTCAGACCTTCTGCTGGCGGTTGTTTTCTCTTGGTTCCAGCTCATTTGCTTTGTTTCCAGATTAACCTCCCAGCTCCCTCTGTCGTCACCCCCAGGGTTGCACCTGAGGGTGCTATTTTTAGGACTTCCACTGTAAATGTCTGACACAGGCTGCTTCCTGCTCTGGAAACCAGGCAACAAAGACGTCTGTCTCCTCAATTAGCATAATTACCGCTGTTCCCGCAGGCAAGTATAATTCCCCCGCCCCAGAGCGTCAATGCCGGGGTCAGGCTCTGCTGGACAGGAAGACCCAGGGCCAAATGGGACCAGGGAAGGGGCTTCTTCACCAGTCTTCGCTTCCATGGGAGTTAGGGAGGGTTTGGACGGATGGGAATGGGCAGGAAGACTGTGAGATCAGTTAACCAACGTTAGCACTGGACACTCGCGGAATTAGATCTTGGCTTACAAGGAAGGGTTTTGTGTCTCAATGACTCATTTGTTAACAGTTTTGTTTTCACTTCCTATTGAGCCTTGATACCCCAATTGGGGACCCCGTAGACGATGGAGGGGAGAACCTTTTCGTAGCAACAGTGATGCCCAGGGTCTCTGGTTTCTGTAAGGGGACTACCCTTGCAGAATTCTTTCCAGGAGGTCATTTCTCTTTAGAAGCATCACATCCTGTTTGCAATGTGATCTTTGCTCCACTTTAAAAGCTCCAAGGAATCACCTGCCCCATGTCTCAGGTCAGATGCACGTTACCAAAACAAAGAAGTACTTCTAGGGTTCTGGAAAGAAAGTTTCACTGATAACTGAAACAGCCTGGTTGATTGTACTGGTTGATCATTATTTACAATACTTTTTCTTTTTAAAAATGGTCCATTGACTCTAGCAGAACTTAGATAATGTCAAAAAGGAAACACCAAACTCACATACATGAGCTGTAGGTGTAACAACGGTAATCCACACACACCCATTAGCTATAAATGGATATTGGTCCACACAGCATTGATTCCTGACCCTGCAGCGCAGTCTTGTGCAGAATTTCTAAAGTTCTAGTCTGAAATATTTGTATTTCTTTACTGTGTTGGTTAAGTTTTCTTCTGTTGCCAGTAATAAAGAGATCAAATTTGCATAAACTAAAAGAGAGAGAGAATTTTATTGGCGTATATCTCTTAGTGTGGAGGTAGTTTTAGCTTAAAGCATGGTTTGAGCTATAGGTTCGACCGAAATGATCAGAACTCGGTTTCTTCTCTTTCTTATTTGGGGCTTTCATTTGCTTATTTTTTTTCTCAGGCAAGCTCTTTCCTCAGTGACAAAACAGATGCCAAAGCTCCAGCCTATAAGTTGGAGAACCCTTGGGTTCTATGGGTAGGGTCACCTGGCTTCTACTTTTACTGATTGGGTGACTTTACCCAAGTAACCGTTCATCTGCAAGCCTCAGCCTGTGAAAGGGCTCCTGATAAAATCTCTCTCTTCTGGGGACTGTGAGGATTAAATCAGATAATCTGTGTAAAGGGCTCGATTTTTGGCACCCAGCACTTAGAAAAAAGGTGGAGCATTCCCCAGTGTCTTCATTTACACCTGTTTCCTTCGACTCTCCTGCTCCAATGGAGGAATACTCCTCCTCTTGGCAAAGTTTCCTTCCTGTTCTCAAATAGCTCCCTCTCTCCTTTGTAAGGATTTTGCTCCCTTGGTTGGGTCTCCATATCCTGCATCGTGCATCCTTTGCTCTGAGCTTAGATGTTTTCAAAATGCAAACATGAAAACTGGAGCTGTGCTGGAGCCATGGTCATGGCTAGGAAAAACCAATTCCAAGCATTTCTTTCCAACTCCACGTCCAGCGATATCACATGGGGAGCTGGAAGTCAGCCCCCGGAGAGCCTTTACGCTGCAGAAATTGGCCGATACTGCACTACAGACCGAAGCTTTGCCCCCAGAAAGCCAAAGATTAAACATTTACCAGCACACAACTGATAAAAACAAAGAGTAAGTGTAACCCACTAAAAATAAACCAACTCCAAACTTTCCTGGAGTCCGCGTCTTCCTCCTTAGCTTTCACAGCCTTTTGCGTTCCCTCATGCCTCCTGTCTATACAACTGAGCAGAAAGTAATTTTATTGTGCAGAATTTCTAAAGTTCTAGTCTGAAATATTTGTATTTCTTTACTGTGTTGGTTAAGTTTTCTTCTGTTGCCAGTAATAAAGAGATCAAATTTGCATAAACTAAAAGAGAGAGAGAATTTTATTGGCGTATATCTCTTAGTGTGGAGGTAGTTTTAGCTTAAAGCATGGTTTGAGCTATAGGTTCGACCGAAATGATCAGAACTCGATTCCTTCTCTTTCTTATTTGGGGCTTTCATTTGCTTATTTTTTTTCTCAGGCAAGCTCTTTCCTCAGTGACAAAACAGATGCCAAAGCTCCAGCCTATAAGTTGGAGAACCCTTGGGTTCTATGGGTAGGGTCACCTGGCTTCTACTTTTACTGATTGGGTGACTTTACCCAAGTAACCGTTCATCTGCAAGCCTCAGCCTGTGAAAGGGCTCCTGATAAAATCTCTCTCTTCTGGGGACTGTGAGGATTAAATCAGATAATCTGTGTAAAGGGCTCGATTTTTGGCACCCAGCACTTAGAAAAAAGGTGGAGCATTCCCCAGTGTCTTCATTTACACCTGTTTCCTTCGACTCTCCTGCTCCAATGGAGGAATACTCCTCCTCTTGGCAAAGTTTCCTTCCTGTTCTCAAATAGCTCCCTCTCTCCTTTGTAAGGATTTTGCTCCCTTGGTTGGGTCTCCATATCCTGCATCGTGCATCCTTTGCTCTGAGCTTAGATGTTTTCAAAATGCAAACATGAAAACTGGAGCTGTGCTGGAGCCATGGTCATGGCTAGGAAAAACCAATTCCAAGCATTTCTTTCCAACTCCACGTCCAGCGATATCACATGGGGAGCTGGAAGTCAGCCCCCGGAGAGCCTTTATGCTGCAGAAATTGGCCGATACTGCACTACAGACCGAAGCTTTGCCCCCAGAAAGCCAAAGATTAAACATTTACCAGCACACAACTGATAAAAACAAAGAGTAAGTGTAACCCACTAAAAATAAACCAACTCCAAACTTTCCCAGAGTCCGCGTCTTCCTCCTTAGCTTTCACAGCCTGGCAGTTCCCTGTCTCTGCTGTCACTCTCTGCCCTGACGTGTTGATCCTACAGCTCTCCACATCATTGCTTTTGCCACTAACATGCATCTGAAAGACCTGGGCAAGGGCTCTGGGGACCTCATGCTTCCTGAACAAGTGGACATCACTGTCTTTATCCAACATATCGCATCAAAATATGTGCTTCGATGCATTTGGTATTGAAGATAGCTACATTCTTATAACATTTCTGTGCTTGGCTGCTATGATTCAAAGATCTTTTTTCCCTTCTTCTCTGAGCTGGTTTGTTTTCCTTAGTCCCTTGTGCTTGTTGCTTCCTCTGTGTTGCTGTGGTTTAGTTGCTAAGTTGAGTCTCTCTCTTTTTTTTTTTTTAATAACATCTATGAACACTGTCTTTTATTTATTTATTTTTTGGCCACTTCTATTGGTTTTTCATTTATCTATTTTCATCCATCGTTGCTCTTTGGCCTGTGTCCTCCCATCACAGCAGTCCCTCTAGCTGCAGAGCACCAGCTCTGGGCGTATGCACCCCAGAGCTCTGGCTCGGTACTTGGACACATCGGTCCAGCCGCTCCGCGGCACGAGGGATCTTCCCAGGCCAGGGATCAAACTGGCACCCCTTGCACTGCAAGGCGGTGTCCTTACCCACTGGACTACCAGAGAAGCCCTAGAGTCTGACTCTTTTGTGACCTCAGAGCTATAGCCCGCCAGGCTCGTCTGCCCAAAAGGAATTTCCCAGGGCAAGAATACTGAGGAGGTTCCTTTGCTCTTGGAGCTTAGATGTTTTCAAAATGCAAACATGAAAACTGGAGCTGTGCTGGAGCCATGGTCATGGCTAGGAAAACCAATTCAAGCATTTCTTTCCAACTCCACGTCCAGCGATATCACATGGGAGCTGGAAGTCAGCCCCAGAGCCTTTATGCTGCAGAAATTGGCCGATACTGCACTACAGACCGAAGCTTTGCCCCCAGAAAGCCAAAGATTAAACATTTACCAGCACACAACTGATAAAAACAAAGAGTAAGTGTAACCCACTAAAAATAAACCAACTCCAAACTTTCCTGGAGTCCGCGTCTTCCTCCTTAGCTTTCACAGCCTGGCAGTTCCCTGTCTCTGCTGTCACTCTCTGCCCTGACGTGTTGATCCTACAGCTCTCCACATCATTGCTTTTGCCCCTAACATGCATCTGAAAGACCTGGGCAAGGGCTCTGGGGACCTCATGCTTCCTGAACAAGTGGACATCACTGTCTTTATCCAACATATCGCATCAAAATATGTGCTTCGATGCATTTGGTATTGAAGATAGCTACATTCTTATAACATTTCTGTGCTTGGCTGCTATGATTCAAAGATCTTTTTTCCCTTCTTCTCTGAGCTGGTTTGTTTTCCTTAGTCCCTTGTGCTTGTTGCTTCCTCTGTGTTGCTGTGGTTTAGTTGCTAAGTTGAGTCTCTCTCTTTTTTTTTTTTTTAATAACATCTATGAACACTGTCTTTTATTTATTTATTTTTTGGCCACTTCTATTGGTTTTTCATTTATCTATTTTCATCCATCGTTGCTCTTTGGCCTGTGTCCTCCCATCACAGCAGTCCCTCTAGCTGCAGAGCACCAGCTCTGGGCGTATGCACCCCAGAGCTCTGGCTCGGTACTTGGACACATCGGTCCAGCCGCTCCGCGGCACGAGGGATCTTCCCAGGCCAGGGATCAAACTGGCACCCCTTGCACTGCAAGGCGGTGTCCTTACCCACTGGACTACCAGAGAAGCCCTAGAGTCTGACTCTTTTGTGACCTCAGAGCTATAGCCCGCCAGGCTCGTCTGCCCATGGAATTTCCCCAGGCAAGAATACTGGAGGGAGGCTTCCCTGGAATCAAACCCAAGTCTCCTGTGTCTCATGCATTGCAGGCGAATTCTTTCCCACTGAGCCACTGAGAAAGGCCTCCTTCTTCTTTACCCAACTTCTGAGTGTTGAGGTTCCCTGAGGCTTACCTGTGGACTCTCTCCTAGGTGAGCGTCTCTGTTTCTCACTATTTAAGTACCATCTTGATATTGGTTGTTCTCAAATTTCTCTCTGAAGCCCAGGCCTTTCTTCTGAACCCAAATCTGCTTTGACGCCCTGATATATTCATTAGGATGTCACAGAGAATAATTGAACTTAGCATGATTGAAACAAAATTCCTGATTTTACTCCTCCTGAAAAACCTCCTCGCCCTCTCGACATGAAGCCCAGTCTCCCCTCATGACACACAGCCCCCAGGCTTTCCCGAATCCACGTATGTTACCACTAAGAGGTTCAGTCTGAACACCTAGGACTCATTGTTGATTTTTCTTTTTCTCTCTTAACAGATGCCCAAACTAATCTATCATCAAATCTCTTCCATGTTCTCTCCACTTCCCCTCTTTGCTTCAAATCTATGGTTGCTATGTTAGTTATCAGTTTATGGTTCCATATAGATTTCCAGAATTTCCTCCTCTCTCTCTTCCGGTCATACTGCCTTTCTCTTTAGTTCCTCCTATGTCACATACTTCTGAGATTGGCGGGCCACCATCCATGGGGTCATGAAAGAGTCAGACACAATTTAGAGACTGAACAACAGCAACAACCTACCCCTGAGACTTTGCACATGTTGGTCCTTCCCTGACATGATTATCACTCTACTCTTCCCCTGGTTAACCTTGCTTATCTTTCAGACCACTCAGCTGAACCCCTGATGCCCCTGGCTGAGGCAGGCACTTCTTTTAGACTAAATTCCAGCACCGAGCTCTTTACTCTGGAGCTGTTGATCATAGGTGGGTCTTTACGTTTTTATGAATAAACGAATGTCTATCTTCCCCATCTTCTCATCTTGTTTGTGAGGTTCTCGTGGCAAGAATATGGGAGTGGTGTGCCATTCCTTCCTCCAGGGGACCACATTTTGTCAGAGCTCTTCATTATGACCCGTCCTTCTTGGGTGGCCCTGCATGGCATGGCTCATAGCGTCATTGAGTTTGGTGAGCCCCTCCCACCATGACAAGGCTGTGAACAACAACAGCTTCTTCACAGATGATAAGAATCAGGAGGGCAGAAGCAGTTCCTTGTTTTACCACCAATGCCTTGTAAGCACAGTGACATTCACTACATAGTTACTGAGTGGAAGAATAGAAATGCTATTGATAACTCCAGTGTCCAGTTCATAGAAAGATGAGACCCTTGTGCCCATGTGTTCAGGGGAGCCGGGGACCACACACACTCTAAGACCTTCAGGCCAGTGGCCTCCACTCAGAGGAGAGAGATTGATAGCACATGACTGACTGTAAGGCTTACTTAACCCTCCAAATCCAGGTCCCCAAGAACAAAGAGGTGTCTGTGGATGGGTCCTCGGGTCATCGCTGCATCTGAGAGCATCCTCGGCTTCCACCCTGCGTGTTGGACCTTGATCACTTGGACAAAGAGCCACGAAGCATTAGCTTCTCACCATTCCTAACAAACGGCTCTCCAGCAGATCTGCTCTTAATGTAAATCTCACTTGACACCTAGTTTTCACAGTCTTGACTTTTTATTTTTCTTTAAATTTTGTTCAGGTTTGAATTTGAGCTCGTTTCGCCCACCTCAACTGTGTCCTAAAGTTGTGTCTCATTACAAAACAATCATCTTCCTACCTCTTCCAAAATGCACCAGATTTTATAGAAATGGACCCCAAGGCTTCCTCAGTGCCTCTACTTTTAGGTTCTTCTCTTGAAATCCTACATGGGTCTCCCATGGAGCTCATGGCCCCCTCCCAGCCTCCCGATGGAGTGAGCAATTTCGCTCAAATCACCTCCAATTTGAAACAATTTGAGATTTCCATCATATGTTCACTTCTGAATTGCAATTTTTAAAAGATTCGGTTTTCTTATCAGAAGTAGCTGGGAAGGAGACTAAAGAAGAATAAAATCTATCTCCTGTAGGAGGAAGGGTGCAAGAGGATTGCCAGGGGTTTGTATAAGGATTACCAATAAATCAGAGCTAAAAAGGGATGTTTTACGTGATTCCAGAGAATGTTAAGGCCACCCTGGTGAACTCATGGCCAAGGGAATCAGGAACAGCAGAGACCTAGTGCTGATCGTCAACTACTCCATTTCATTGTTAATATCCTGTTTAAGCTGTATTGCTTTGACCAGCCCCCGTCAATCTCTTTTTTAGTTGAACCATTTTTTTCATCTCCTTAAAAAATTTTTTTTATTAATTATTTTTATTTTACTTTGAAAGAGTTTTGTTGTTTATAGCTATACATAAGCCCACATCAATCATAGGTATTTCTTTGACCCCTTCCATCTGAGCCCCACTCCCACACCCTCCCCATCCCACCCCTTCAGATTGTTGCCCAGCCCCCATGTGAGTTCCCTCAATCTTACAGCATATTCACAATGGTTGTTTTTTTAAATATGTTAGTGTAGGTTTCCATGTTCCTCTTTCCATACCTCTCTCCCACTCTTCCCTCCCCACAGTGTCCATAGGTCTGTTCTCTATGTCTGTCTCAAATTGAACCATTTTTTTTCACTCAATTAAATGGTATTTTTGGCAGCATCAAATCCGCCATCCATTGGTTGCATTAGCAGGAACGAAGTACAGTTACTGCCAAGGTTGCCTCCTCCGTGTTAGGACCTGGTGTTTGGTATCGTCTGGACATGCCGTGTGCTGCCTTTACGTGGCCTCCTGCATTCTCCTCTCGTCCACCTGTTGCCCCTCCCATTGGAACGTTCAGCTTTCCCTGTCTGCACATCCACAATGAGCCTTCTGGGCACAGAATTATGGGTCTGACCTTTCTGACTCTCCAAATGAGATGACTGGCTCCCAGGAGGGTTTTCTGTTTATCTTCTATCTCTTCCCAGAGGGGCACTTGGAGGGATCGTTTTCTAGCTCTCAATTAGAAAGTAGCAACACTTCGCAGCAGTGATGAAGAAACCCTTGCTCGATCTGCCACACACATTCAAGGCGTGTTTGGAAACAGATTGGTGTCACAGGCACGTGATTTTAACAGGCACACTGCTCACTGACTTAGTTTCTACACATGATGGACTTGTAGTTACATCTAGTCCTTAAAGCTGAGGTTCTCAACTGTTTTATCACATAAAATAGTTGGAGTTGTCATAACCCCACCATGCTTCATGCCATCAAATTTTGCAGGAAAGATCATAAATATGAGCTGGGTGATCCCTTTCTGTGATGATCTTACTGTCTGGTTAAGGAGAAGACCGGATGGCATTACTGACTCAATGGATATGAATTTAAGTAAGCTCTGGCAGATGGTGAAGGACAGGGAAGCCTGGTATGCTGCAGTCGATAGGGCTGCGAAGAGTCAGACATGATTTAGGGACTAAACAGCCACAGTACCACAGGGAGGAAAATGAACAGTCCACAGAGATCTGCTTTGGAGACTAGGATGGACTCTGGAACTGACCACACACATCGCCTGGGACATGTGGACAGCTTGAACTGTATTCAAGGACCATGTACCTCCTTTAAAAATGCTTTGAAGGAAACAAAAGCAGAGCAAGCTTGGGAGTCCTCAGCAGTCCTTCCAATGAATATTCAGGGTTGATTTCCTTTAAGACTGATGGCTTTGATCTCCTTGCGGTCCAAGGGACTCTCAGAAGTTTCCTCCACCACCATGGTCCAAAAGCGTCAGTTCTTTGGTGCTCAGCCATCCATTGGTTGCATTAGCAGGAACGAAGTACAGTTACTGCCAAGGTTGCCTCCTCCGTGTTAGGACCTGGTGTTTGGTATCGTCTGGACATGCCGTGTGCTGCCTTTACGTGACCTCCTGCATTCTCCTCTCGTCCACCTGTTGCCCCTCCCATTGGAACGTTCAGCTTTCCCTGTCTGCACATCCACAATGAGCCTTCTGGGCACAGAATTATGGGTCTGACCTTTCTGACTCTCCAAATGAGATGACTGGCTCCCAGGAGGGTTTTCTGTTTATCTTCTATCTCTTCCCAGAGGGGCACTTGGAGGGATCGTTTTCTAGCTCTCAATTAGAAAGTAGCAACACTTCGCAGCAGTGATGAAGAAACCCTTGCTCGATCTGCCACACACATTCAAGGCGTGTTTGGAAACAGATTGGTGTCACAGGCACGTGATTTTAACAGGCACACTGCTCACTGACTTAGTTTCTACACATGATGGACTTGTAGTTACATCTAGTCCTTAAAGCTGAGGTTCTCAACTGTTTTATCACATAAAATAGTTGGAGTTGTCATAACCCCACCATGCTTCATGCCATCAAATTTTGCAGGAAAGATCATAAATATGAGCTGGGTGATCCCTTTCTGTGATGATCTTACTGTCTGGTTAAGGAGAAGACTGGATGGCATTACTGACTCAATGGATATGAATTTAAGTAAGCTCTGGCAGATGGTGAAGGACAGGGAAGCCTGGTATGCTGCAGTCGATAGGGCTGCGAAGAGTCAGACATGATTTAGGGACTAAACAGCCACAGTACCACAGGGAGGAAAATGAACAGTCCACAGAGATCTGCTTTGGAGACTAGGATGGACTCTGGAACTGACCACACACATCGCCTGGGACATGTGGACAGCTTGAACTGTATTCAAGGACCATGTACCTCCTTTAAAAAAATGCTTTGAAGGAAACAAAAGCAGAGCAAGCTTGGGAGTCCTCAGCAGTCCTTCCAATGAATATTCAGGGTTGATTTCCTTTAAGACTGATGGCTTTGATCTCCTTGCGGTCCAAGGGACTCTCAGAAGTTTCCTCCACCACCATGGTCCAAAAGCGTCAGTTCTTTGGTGCTCAGCCTTCTTTGTGGTCCGCCTCTCACGTCCGTACATGACTGTAGGGCTCTGAATTGAAAGAGGGCTGTTGCAAGCATAAGGAAGCTTAAGCACATTGTTTCAGTTTGGAGCTAAGATGGCGCCTACAGGAAGAGACGAGGGCGTGATCTAAATTGTTAAGTGGTTGTCAAATTTTCTGATTGGCTCCCCAGGTTTCCACGCTCGTGGATGATTGCTTGACCTTTAGCTTGATTGGTGTAATCTATAGGAAGTCCCGTGCAAAACCCCCTTCACTTGCCTATAAAAGCTGTGAGTCTTCACTAATAAAACGGAACTGCTTTGACGGAACTCCTGTCGCGTCTGATTGTCTCCTGCTTGCCGCGGGGCTGGGCTGGCAGGCAGCAGGCTCACTCTTCTCCGATCTTCCCAAGGCTTGGCCATGGGCAGCCCCGCCGCCATTTCTCCTCTGCGGGTGGCCCTGCACATGACTACTGGAAAAACCATCGTTTTGACTCTGTGGACTTTGTTGGCAACGTGATGTCTCTCCTTTTTAATACGCTCTCTAGATTTGTCATTGCTTTTCTTCCAAGCAGCAAGCATCTCCTAGTTTCATGGGTGCAGTCTCCATCTGGGGTTAATTTGGACCACAAGTAAGAAAACCTGTCACTGCCTCCACCTTTCCCCTTTTATTTCCCATGAAGTGATGGGGCTGGATGCTGTGATTTAATGTGCATTTATTGCATTTCCTTGTCTGTTGACATATTTACTAATTAGGCTTTCAGCTCCCTGAGAGTAGGGACCCTGCATTTCCTGTTGACACACCCTTCCAGTGCTGGCAGGGGGCTCTGGAAAGATTGGTGGATGAACTGGACCAAACATGCCCAGAGTAGAAAGTGTCTTTTTGTCTCTTCATTCTGCTCTCTCTCAGCCCCACTCCTCCGTGTTCATGGCTATTAATTGTTTGATTTATAGCCTACTCCCCCAAATGTCTCCCTCTGCTTTTACAAGGCCACCTCCACACCACATTCCTGCCTTCTCCTCTGCAGTGGGGAGCGCACAGGTTTTGCACTTGATGAGAACTCAGGGTAAAACCTTGAAATGCAAGCAGAGATCAACTATGACCGGGACTGAGAGATTATACTCTGAGCCTTGGGCAAGCATATTTGGAACTTCAAACTGTAAATGTAGCAGTCATGTCCAGGGTCGAAAAAAAGCAAGAGTCCTCATCTGAGACGATATGTGAGAGCTAGATTTGGCAAGAGGAAGAATCCTTGTGTGTGACCCAAGCAGTCTCAAAAGGCAGTGACAGTGGTCTTTGCAGGCAGCACTGTTTTCATGATCAACAAGTTGACTTTTCCCCATTTTTGTGGATTGAGATTATAATGCAATCCAATCATCGGAGCTAGAAATACGCACTTAACAAAATTTATGAATAACCTGTCAGTGAAGGGATATGGCTATGGAATGTTAGTGGAGGTGGGTGGAGTGGGATGGAGGGAGTCCAAAATAATGATGATTATGGACATGGAGAGACTTGGAGGCCTCACAATATTTGTGAAATTGATTTGTGAAATCTCTGTGACCAAAATGATCTAATGGTTTTTCCCACCTGGAACACCTGAACAATCTGGATTAATTAAATGGCCGGGATCAAAAGCATCCTTGAAGACAGGGGTCCTCAGCCTCCTGGATCTAATTTAGCCTGATGACTTGAGGTGGAGCTGGTGCAATAATAATAGAAATAAAGTGCACAATCAATGCCATTGGCTCGAATCCTCTCAAAACCATCCCTGCCCCTGGTCTGTGGAAAACCTGTCTTCCACGAAATGGGTTCATGAACTGCCAGAAAGGTTGGGGACTGCTGCTTTAAGAGACACAGATGTACAAGGTTATAATAGAGACATGTGCTCGGAGTTAGCACATGGGGAGACCAAAGCTCTGACAAGTGACAAACGCATTTGCCTTTGTCTGTAGTGGAGATCTTTCAGGCACCGTCAAACACCATCTCCGCCTGGCTAACCCTGTGACTTACTGATTGCTGTGAGCTTTCCTTCCTGATGGCACATGGCTCACCCCCTGTTTGTTACAAGGATCAGCGGCACTAAGTTAATTACTGGAAGAATCGTGTTTTTCATCCAATACAGACTGATGTTTTCAACTATTAATACCTGTGAGGTTTGGTATGATGAAGTCGAGATAGGTGAATTCAGGAGCCTTTAGACACACGGGTGAAGGAGTATTAATTTTGAGACTGGCAAGTCCATACATCAGTATGACAGAATGCCTACTGATCGCTAACTTTTAGCATTCGCTTTCATGACCACAGACATAATAAAAGATGGAGCCTTGTATTCTCGAGGCTTCAGAACATGGACGCAGCACCTCGGTCCATGGTGAATTATTACTTTGTCTCAGGAGCTGCCCTATAAATCATTCCTGAGGCTTTAAGCTCATAAAAATAAATCTCCATGTTTCTAACTGGCACTGCTGGTGTTCTCAATGTCATCTCCAAAATAAAGCAATCACTGTGGAGATTTTTCTAGTATTGTGTGACTTCCCCCGCTGTCACTACCTGGGGAGAATGATTAAACGTTGTAGAGAAAGGCAGATACTCGGCTGGCATCCGCAGAGAGCTGAGGATGCTAACAAGTCCACTAACGGAATCTATTTCTCATCCTGACTGGGTGCTGGGGGTGGGGGGCTGTCACTGCACAGCCTAGCAGATCTGCGAAGACTGTGTGGCGTCATGCCCTCAGAGATCCACCTGGACCACCTGCCTGTTTGTTATCATTCATTCAGAAATGCGCTGTCCAAAGATGACTTAACATTTTCAAAACTGGTGCAATAATAATAGAAATAAAGTGCTGTGGAAAACCTGCCCCTGGTCTGTGGAAAACCTGTCTTCCACGAAATGGGTTCATGAACTGCCAGAAAGGTTGGGGACTGCTGCTTTAAGAGACACAGATGTACAAGGTTACAATAGAGACATGTGCTCGGAGTTAGCACATGGGGAGACCAAAGCTCTGACAAGTGACAAACGCATTTGCCTTTGTCTGTAGTGGAGATCTCTCAGGCACCGTCAAACACCATCTCCGCCTGGCTAACCCTGTGACTTACTGATTGCCGTGAGCTTTCCTTCCTGATGGCACATGGCTCACCCCCTGTTTGTTACAAGGATCAGCGGCACTAAGTTAATTACTGGAAGAATCGTGTTTTTCATCCAATACAGACTGATGTTTTCAACTATTAATACCTGTGAGGTTTGGTATGATGAAGTCGAGATAGGTGAATTCAGGAGCCTTTAGACACACGGGTGAAGGAGTATTAATTTTGGGACTGGCAAGTCCATACATCAGTATGACAGAATGCCTACTGATCGCTAACTTTTAGCATTCGCTTTCATGACCACAGACATAATAAAAGATGGAGCCTTGTATTCTCGAGGCTTCAGAACATGGACGCAGCACCTCGGTCCATGGTGAATTATTACTTTGTCTCAGGAGCTGCCCTATAAATCATTCCTGAGGCTTTAAGCTCATAAAAATAAATCTCCATGTTTCTAACTGGCACTGCTGGTGTTCTCAATGTCATCTCCAAAATAAAGCAATCACTGTGGAGATTTTTCTAGTATTGTGTGACTTCCCCCGCTGTCACTACCTGGGGAGAATGATTAAACGTTGTAGAGAAAGGCAGATACTCGGCTGGCATCCGCAGAGAGCTGAGGATGCTAACAAGTCCACTAACGGAATCTATTTCTCATCCTGACTGGGTGCTGGGGGTGGGGGGCTGTCACTGCACAGCCTAGCAGATCTGCGAAGACTGTGTGGCGTCATGCCCTCAGAGATCCACCTGGACCACCTGCCTGTTTGTTATCATTCATTCAGAAATGCGCTGTCCAAAGATGACTTAACATTTTCAAAACTATAGAACGGTTATCTGTTTTTTAAAAAAGTCCATGAATGATGGTCAATTTCTTTCCTTCACGTACACTCACCTGTGCTGGAAATTCCTGTCTGTATTGACATGGAGGCTGTAGGCAAACCTAGTCATCATCTGTAAGCTCATTCTCATCAGCTGCACCTGTTGTAACCAACGTTCCCTCCATGGGGTGATTGCTGCCCCCGGACACTCCCCTAAAGCCCTCTTAAGGGAATTCGAGGGCCAAAAGACTTCATCATGAATGTCTGAGAAAGTCTTCTAAAAAGCGATGGCCCCTGACAGGGCATGCTGGTGATATGTTATTCCTACAAGTTCATTGTCAAGTTGGGGTCAGATCTGATCTGGCTGGAGACAGGGATAGCAAACTCCTTGAAGTGTGGATATATTCTTTTTCTAAGCTAGTATTACCAAGGAAAGAATCGCAAACCATTCCCAGGTGGAAGGAGTATTTTGAATGAGAATTTTAAAAATGGATGCTTTTCTCTGATTACACTAGTAATAAATGTTTACTGCAGAATGTTTGGATAATAATAATTCCCCATAATATTACAATGCAGAGATAAACACTGTTAACATTGTAGCATTTGGTCTTTTTTCCTCTTTATACATTTGTTTCATCTTTGCTTTATCTGTACACAATTGTGTCATGTTCTGTAAAGCTGAATTTTTACATAAGATACTTGGCATTTTTATGTTCCTTAAAAATTCACAAAAATTCTTCAAATATATTTTTTAATGCCTGTACATATTCAGTTGTGTTTAACCAAACTTCTAAGGAATATATAGACACTTTCCTATGTGATACCAAGAGCTATGTAAACGTTGGTGTGCAGCTCTGATGCCCACAGTACCAAAAATCCAAAATTATTATTACTGGATTGAAGAATATAAACATTTTTCAGGCTTTCAAAGCACACATTGCCAAATTAAACATCTGAAAAATCACAGTATTGACCACCGCACAAGCAGTGTCTGGGCAAAGTCATTCTCCCTTTCATCGAACAAGTATTTGAGCACAAGAGCAAAAGATTCAACAAATCTTTGCCATATGAAAACTAGAAAAAGGAAATTTGTTTTAAAATTTGCATTCCTTCTTTACTCTCAAGGGATTTTCTTTTTGTTTTTTTTCTTCTTCTAGCACGTGTTTAGTGGTCTTTTCTATCTGTTTTTATTTATTTATTTATTTGCCTTTAAGCCATCATTTCTTTTTTTTCATCCATCTTTATTCTTTGGCCTGTGTGGGCCTGCCATTGCCGTGGCCTCTCTAGTTGTGGAGCACTGGCTCTGGGCGCATGCGCTCCAGAACGCTGGCTCCTAATTGGACACACTGGCCCAGCCGTTCCTGGGCATATGGGATCTTCCCAGGCCAAGGACCAAACCGGTGCCACTTGCACTGAAAGGTGGACTCTTTACCCACTGGGCCACCAGGAAAGCCCTAGCGGTCTTTTCTAATTCTTCTGCAATTTTGTTTATATCCATGACCTGTTTTTATATTGGAATAAATGTCTGTTTTAGTGTCCTATAAGATGTATTTACATATCGTGTCTATGAATCTCTTAATTAAAACTGTCTTTTTATTTCCTGAGGTAGAAACATCTCAATGTAATCAAGTATATTGATTATTGAATCTTAACACATCTGTTTTCCCCTATCAGATATTTATATATATTTAAACTTCACAATTATGTATTTTAAAACTCATGGATCTTTAAATTTATTTTCATTTAAAATTGTTGATATATATGTGTATATATATGTATATATATATATAATATATTTTATTGAAATCCAGCTGATTTACAATGCTGTGCCAATCTCCAGTGTACAGCAGCAATTCAGTTGTTTCTTATGTATACAAATATATATTTATATCAGAGTCCTTGTTCTTCCCTTATGTTATAGCAATTTGTGCAATTTATATAGACTTCAGATTCTTTCCTCTTATCGGTTATTACAAAATATTGAGTGCAGTTCCTGTGATATACAGTAGGTCCTTGTTGCTTATCCATTTTTAATATAGTGTGCACTGTGCCCATGATTCTCCGCACTTGCGACCCATAAAGCAGTCTGAAAAATCACAGTATTGACCACCGCACAAGCAGTGTCTGGGCAAAGTCATTCTCCCTTTCATCGAACAAGTATTTGAGCACAAGAGCAAAAGATTCAACAAATCTTTGCCATATGAAAACTAGAAAAAGGAAATTTGTTTTAAAATTTGCATTCCTTCTTTACTCTCAAGGGATTTTCTTTTTGTTTTTTTTCTTCTTCTAGCACGTGTTTAGTGGTCTTTTCTATCTGTTTTTATTTATTTATTTATTTGCCTTTAAGCCATCATTTCTTTTTTTTCATCCATCTTTATTCTTTGGCCTGTGTGGGCCTGCCATTGCCGTGGCCTCTCTAGTTGCGGAGCACTGGCTCTGGGCGCATGCGCTCCAGAACGCTGGCTCCTAATTGGACACACTGGCCCAGCCGTTCCTGGGCATATGGGATCTTCCCAGGCCAAGGACCAAACCGGTGCCACTTGCACTGAAAGGTGGACTCTTTACCCACTGGGCCACCAGGAAAGCCCTAGCGGTCTTTTCTAATTCTTCTGCAATTTTGTTTATATCCATGACCTGTTTTTATATTGGAATAAATGTCTGTTTTAGTGTCCTATAAGATGTATTTACATATCGTGTCTATGAATCTCTTAATTAAAACTGTCTTTTTATTTCCTGAGGTAGAAACATCTCAATGTAATCAAGTATATTGATTATTGAATCTTAACACATCTGTTTTCCCCTATCAGATATTTATATATATTTAAACTTCACAATTATGTATTTTAAAATTCATGGATTTTTAAATTTATTTTCATTTAAAAATTGTTGATATATATATGTGTATATATATGTATATATATATATATATATATTTTATTGAAATCCAGCTGATTTACAATGCTGTGCCAATCTCCAGTGTACAGCAGCAATTCAGTTGTGCATATATATATATAGATCTTCAGATTCTTTCCTCTTATCGGTTATTACAAAATATTGAGTGCAGTTCCCTGTGATATACAGTAGTTCCTTGTTGCTTATCTATTTTATAAATAGTAGTGTGCACGTGAGAGTGTTAGTCATGCCCCACTCTTTGCGACCCCATGGACTGTAGCTCACTAGGCTCCTCTGCCCATGACATTCTCCAGGCAGGATGACTGGCGTGAGTTGCCGTTCCCTTCTCCAGGGGGACTCCCCAGCCCAGAGATCAAACCCAGGTCTCTCGCATTTCAGGCAGATTCTTTACTGTCTCAGTCACCAGGGACTCCAAAATTCTTGATGTATTTATTTTATAAATATATATGTGTGTCTATGTATAAAATGTCTATATTTTATAAACATCTATTTATGTGTATGTGTTACTCCCAGTCTTCTGATTCACCCTTCCCCTTCGCCACTTCCTTGTGGGTCACTGAGTTTAACAACGTAGGCTTTTTTTTCTTAATTTTATTTATTTATTTTTGGCTATTCTGGGCTTTCACTGACGCTGCAGGCTCTTCTCTAGTTGCAGGGAGTGGGGGCTCCTCTCTAGTTGACATGAGCAGGCTTTTTGTTGTGGTGACCTTTCTTGTTGTGGAACTCGGGCTCTAGGTCACACGGGCTTCTGTAGTTGCAGCCCATGGGCTCAATGGTTGAGGCTCCGAGGCTCTAGAGCACGGGCTCCATAGTTGTGGCTCTTGGTCTTTGTTGCTCTGCAGCATGTGGGTTCTTCCTGGATCAGGGATCAAACCCCTGTCTCCTATATTGGCAGGTGAACTCTTTACCACTGACCTACCAGGGAAGCCCCACAACTTAGGCTTTTTACTGCCTATTTCTTTTGCTCAGAGATTATTTTCTTCTCAGAACTGCTTCACAGGATTAATAAACACAATACCCACTGAAGTTTCAGTCCATAGATGACCACTTTTCTATTTCTTGTGGCAGATTCGTCTCCTAGAGAGGCTTTTTCTCTAATGTTTCCGAGGGGTGCTTACCTGGAACAGCCGTGTTTGAGACCCCCGGGTTCTCCTTGAGGCCCTTCTTGGAGAAACAGCTCTTTGCTCTTTCCTTTACACCAGCCTTCACTATCCACCGTTCTACATCTGAGAGTCAGCCGTTCAGCGGCTTGCAGATCATGTTGTTGCTTATCTATTTTATAAATAGTAGTGTGCACGTGAGAGTGTTAGTCATGCCCCACTCTTTGCGACCCCATGGACTGTAGCTCACTAGGCTCCTCTGCCCATGACATTCTCCAGGCAGGATGACTGGCGTGAGTTGCCGTTCCCTTCTCCAGGGGGACTCCCCAGCCCAGAGATCAAACCCAGGTCTCTCGCATTTCAGGCAGATTCTTTACTGTCTCAGTCACCAGGGACTCCAAAATTCTTGATGTATTTATTTTATAAATATATATGTGTGTCTATGTATAAAATGTCTATATTTTATAAACATCTATTTATGTGTATGTGTTACTCCCAGTCTTCTGATTCACCCTTCCCCTTCGCCACTTCCTTGTGGGTCACTGAGTTTAACAACGTAGGCTTTTTTTTCTTAATTTTATTTATTTATTTTTGGCTATTCTGGGCTTTCACTGACGCTGCAGGCTCTTCTCTAGTTGCAGGGAGTGGGGGCTCCTCTCTAGTTGACATGAGCAGGCTTTTTGTTGTGGTGACCTTTCTTGTTGTGGAACTCGGACTCTAGGTCACACGGGCTTCTGTAGTTGCAGCCCATGGGCTCAATGGTTGAGGCTCCGAGGCTCTAGAGCACGGGCTCCATAGTTGTGGCCCTTGGTCTTTGTTGCTCTGCAGCATGTGGGTTCTTCCTGGATCAGGGATCAAACCCCTGTCTCCTATATTGGCAGGTGAACTCTTTACCACTGACCTACCAGGGAAGCCCCACAACTTAGGCTTTTTACTGCCTATTTCTTTTGCTCAGAGATTATTTTCTTCTCAGAACTGCTTCACAGGATTAATAAACACAATACCCACTGAAGTTTCAGTCCATAGATGACCACTTTTCTATTTCTTGTGGCAGATTCGTCTCCTAGAGAGGCTTTTTCTCTAATGTTTCCGAGGGGTGCTTACCTGGAACAGCCGTGTTTGAGACCCCCGGGTTCTCCTTGAGGCCCTTCTTGGAGAAACAGCTCTTTGCTCTTTCCTTTACACCAGCCTTCACTATCCACCGTTCTACATCTGAGAGTCAGCCGTTCAGCGGCTTGCAGATCATGTTGTCCTTTGGTATGGATTCACTGAAAAACAATCTATGGATAAGTTAGTCCTGCCCAGTTCATCTCTGTGTTGTTCAAGGGCCCACTGTATCCACCTGTAGTGACATTTTAACGTGCTCCTTTTTAAATTTTATAGATATTTTTGTAAGCCATATGAATAACTTGGAACAAAGAGGAGTTAATAACAAATGTAAGATATCTTATTCAGTGAAATAAACTGAAATGCTTCAACGAAAACAAATAAAAACAAAAATCATACTGTTCTGTCAAAAGTCAAGGGGGCTTCCTGCCCAAATCTGGCAGTTCTAAATGAGGGGGAAACAGAACATGGACACCAGTCTGCCCTTTCCTTAGGGATTTCCTTGGGGTGTGAGGGGACCCTGAGATGAAGATCAGGCCGTCACGGCTGGGAGACTCACTTGTGTGGAAGGACGTCTCCTGTCTGTCTCGGCTGAAACTGATGGCCACACCCACGGGAGATTAGGCGGGTGGGGTGGGGGCCCTGGCTTGCACCCTGCATGTCAAGACCCCACCATCTGCCTTTCCCCCTCAAGGTAGAAAGTGTCAGAGAAGTTGGCAGTGTCTCCTCCACTTTCTTTCGAATTGAAAGCCAATCGATTTCTTGATGAGCAGTGGGGATCATCCACCAATGAAATGTGCTTCATTAAGCCAGACCCTGGAGACTCAGAAGTAAAGAATCTGCCTGCCAATGCAGGAGACTTGGGTCAGGATCAAACCCCTGTCTCCTATATTGGCAGGTGAACTCTTTACCACTGACCTACCAGGAAGCCCCACAACTTAGGCTTTTTACTGCCTATTTCTTTTGCTCAGAGATTATTTTCTTCTCAGAACTGCTTCACAGGATTAATAAACACAATACCCACTGAAGTTTCAGTCCATAGATGACCACTTTTCTATTTCTTGTGGCAGATTCGTCTCCTAGAGGCTTTTTCTCTAATGTTTCCGAGGGGTGCTTACCTGGAACAGCCGTGTTTGAGACCCCCGGGTTCTCCTTGAGGCCCTTCTTGGAGAAACAGCTCTTTGCTCTTTCCTTTACACCAGCCTTCACTATCCACCGTTCTACATCTGAGAGTCAGCCGTTCAGCGGCTTGCAGATCATGTTGTCCTTTGGTATGGATTCACTGAAAAACAATCTATGGATAAGTTAGTCCTGCCCAGTTCATCTCTGTGTTGTTCAAGGGCCCACTGTATCCACCTGTAGTGACATTTTAACGTGCTCCTTTTTAAATTTTATAGATATTTTTGTAAGCCATATGAATAACTTGGAACAAAGAGGAGTTAATAACAAATGTAAGATATCTTATTCAGTGAAATAAACTGAAATGCTTCAACGAAAACAAATAAAAACAAAAATCATACTGTTCTGTCAAAAGTCAAGGGGGCTTCCTGCCCAAATCTGGCAGTTCTAAATGAGGGGGAAACAGAACATGGACACCAGTCTGCCCTTTCCTTAGGGATTTCCTTGGGGTGTGAGGGGACCCTGAGATGAAGATCAGGCCGTCACGGCTGGGAGACTCACTTGTGTGGAAGGACGTCTCCTGTCTGTCTCGGCTGAAACTGATGGCCACACCCACGGGAGATTAGGCGGGTGGGGTGGGGGCCCTGGCTTGCACCCTGCATGTCAAGACCCCACCATCTGCCTTTCCCCCTCAAGGTAGAAAGTGTCAGAGAAGTTGGCAGTGTCTCCTCCACTTTCTTTCGAATTGAAAGCCAATCGATTTCTTGATGAGCAGTGGGGATCATCCACCAATGAAATGTGCTTCCTTAAGCCAGACCCTGGTGACTCAGAAGTAAAGAATCTGCCTGCCAATGCAGGAGACTTGGGTTTAATCTCTGCGTAAGGAAGACCGCCTGAAGGAGGACCTGGCACCCCACTCCAGTCTTCTTGCCTGGGAAATCCCATGGACAGAGGAGCGTGGCAGGCTACAGTCCGTGTGACTGCAAAGGAGTCAGACACAATTTAGCAACTAAGCAACCTCAAATATAGATATCTGTATCTCCCTAGAAATTTAAGTAATCCATACAGAATTATAAAGATGTGTCTAATAAATAAAAAAAACATGCCTTTTCTTAATGCTCTTTATCAAAAGGGCTATAAGATGAATAATGTAAAAAGCAATGAAAGAGTATTACAGATTCCCAGCCTTTCCCAGCCTTCACTATTTGTCTTTTCTCCAGATACCAGGGCGACTCTGAGAAAATACGAATGTGGACTGTTACAGGAGAAAACCCTTTCACTCCAAGATTTCAGCTTGGGTTCGTGCAATAGACAAAGCCCAGATCCCTTACCCCGGGTTTGCCCGGGGGTCCAAGATGGGTCTTTTGTTCCAGCAGTCTGTAGGTGCTGGTAGCCTATGGGGTTTGTTTCCTCTCTAACCTCCAACCCAAAGCTCAGTTGAAAAGGAGCTTTGTTTGCTTGGTTCTCCTGGTGTGGTTTTAACATATTTCCATTTTCCATGGACAGATGAACATTTGACCATCCGTATGATGTGCCAGTTCCTACCTTTGTCCTTCAAAGGTCGGAACAACGCCCACCCTGCCCGCAGAATTCCCCTCACAAAGCACGACAAAAGCTCTCCTGAGGCACAGCGAACCCGCTCTTGGTTTCATAATTAGCTCCTGTAATAAAATACTTAATCGGAATGGAAGTGTGTACTAATTACAGCAGGAAGTTGGGGCAAGGGGCTTACCCACAGCTGGGGGGAGGCTGCAGAGGTGATGGGAATGCCCACCCCAAAGAGTCCCTGGCCGCACCAGAGCCCTGGGCCTTAATTAGCCCCAGCAATTAAAAATGAAAACAGTCCTCCACTTTCTCATTAAAAGATGGAAGCCCCTCCTACACCACATTAACGGAGACGGTGATTTTGCAACTGCAAAGATCATGCTGATGGCTGAAGACAATGGTTGATTCCTGCCCCTGAAGACCATGGCAGCCCTTGGCTCCCTAAGCTTTGGACACGCCTGCCTCATGGGAGGTGGATCAGGGTTAACAGATTTAGCGTCCCAGGTCAGGACACAACATGCTTGGGGTTAGGGGTGCTCCTGCCCATAAGATCACAAGCTATATATTATATTCTCATATGTGGAATACACTATATATATATATATATATATAAATATGTGTGTGATGTATGTTTTAAAAGCCACTTTAGTAAAGAGGAGGCAAAAATGAAAGGTCTGTCATGCTTGGCTAGGGAGCTGGGACTTCATCCCAAGGGCAAGGGAGAACCACAGAAAGGCTTTTAGGTAGGAAAGTAACATGATGGGATTTTCTTGTCAAAATGATCGCTCTGGCCACAGAGTGGCAAATGGATTGGCTGTGGGTAAGGCTGGAGACAGGGCCGCTGCTGAGATGCTGCTGGGGTCTTTAGGGTCGGAAATCATGGTGGTTGGAACAAAGGAAGAACCACAGGGAGAGGTGGCCCCAACTGCACAGACAGAGAGGCGCAGGAGCCGCAGGTTGTGTGGCTTGCCGGCCGTGGCAACTGCAGCGAGGGCAGGGGAGAGGCTGGGAGCTAAGGCAGCTGAATCACCCCCTGCAAGGGGCCACAGGGTAGGAAGAGTTACTGAGAGCAGACCGGGAGTTTCAGTTTGCACATGAGGAGGTGACAATGACCTGCAGAGCATGCACATGTGTTAGGCAGAAATTCTCCTTCATAAGCCACCTTTGTTTTTTCCTTTTGAAACATTTATCATGGCTTTACAATGTTAGTTTCTGCTGCACAGCAAAGTAGGTCGGCCATATATCTACATATATCCTCTTTACTGGATTTCCTTCCCATTTAGGTCACCACAGAGCACTGAGTAAAGTTCCCTATGCTAGGCAATAGGTCTGAATTAAATGAGGCACCATTTGAATTAACCGTTTCTTAGAATTCCAGGCATCTAGCATTTCAGACCCTTAGAGCCTGAAGGTCTCTGTTCTGGGCCTGTTCACCCAGAGCTGACCCCACCACATTAACGGAGACGGTGATTTTGCAACTGCAAAGATCATGCTGATGGCTGAAGACAATGGTTGATTCCTGCCCCTGAAGACCATGGCAGCCCTTGGCTCCCTAAGCTTTGGACACGCCTGCCTCATGGGAGGTGGATCAGGGTTAACAGATTTAGCGTCCCAGGTCAGGACACAACATGCTTGGGGTTAGGGGTGCTCCTGCCCATAAGATCACAAGCTATATATTATATTCTCATATGTGGAATACACTATATATATATATATATATATATAAATATGTGTGTGATGTATGTTTTAAAAGCCACTTTAGTAAAGAGGAGGCAAAAATGAAAGGTCTGTCATGCTTGGCTAGGGAGCTGGGACTTCATCCCAAGGGCAAGGGAGAACCACAGAAAGGCTTTTAGGTAGGAAAGTAACATGATGGGATTTTCTTGTCAAAATGATCGCTCTGGCCACAGAGTGGCAAATGGATTGGCTGTGGGTAAGGCTGGAGACAGGGCCGCTGCTGAGATGCTGCTGGGGTCTTTAGGGTCGGAAATCATGGTGGTTGGAACAAAGGAAGAACCACAGGGAGAGGTGGCCCCAACTGCACAGACAGAGAGGCGCAGGAGCCGCAGGTTGTGTGGCTTGCCGGCCGTGGCAACTGCAGCGAGGGCAGGGGAGAGGCTGGGAGCTAAGGCAGCTGAATCACCCCCTGCAAGGGGCCACAGGGTAGGAAGAGTTACTGAGAGCAGACCGGGAGTTTCAGTTTGCACATGAGGAGGTGACAATGACCTGCAGAGCATGCACATGTGTTAGGCAGAAATTCTCCTTCATAAGCCACCTTTGTTTTTTCCTTTTGAAACATTTATCATGGCTTTACAATGTTAGTTTCTGCTGCACAGCAAAGTAGGTCGGCCATATATCTACATATATCCTCTTTACTGGATTTCCTTCCCATTTAGGTCACCACAGAGCACTGAGTAAAGTTCCCTATGCTAGGCAATAGGTCTGAATTAAATGAGGCACCATTTGAATTAACCGTTTCTTAGAATTCCAGGCATCTAGCATTTCAGACCCTTAGAGCCTGAAGGTCTCTGTTCTGGGCCTGTTCACCCAGAGCTGACTCACCCTACAGACACCTCTCTAGGTTCCAGGGCGTCCCGGGGGTTCTGCTCATAGGAGAGTTGGGGGACGTGGGCAGGGCTTGATTGTGTGGGTTGAGGTGTGACTCACCCCTGTAGGGTGGGGACCCTGTTTGTGTCCTCTGGGGTTCACAAACATTAGGGACAGACATTAGGGGGTGTATGTGCTTTAATCAGTCGAGAGAGCAGAGAAGCGATAGAGGTTCAGTTCAGTCACTCAGTCCTGTCTAACTCTCTGCGACCCCATGGACTGCAGCACGCCAGCCTTTCCTGTCCTTCACCATCTCCCGGAGTTTTCTCAAACTCATGTCCATTGACTCAGTGATGCCATCAACCATCTTGTCCTCTGTTGTGTCTTTCTCCTTCTGCCTTCTATTGTTACCAACATCACGGTCTTTTCCAATGAATCGTCTCTCCTCATCAGGTGGTAAAAGTATTGGAGTTTCAGCTTCAGCGTCATTCCTTCCAATGAATATTCAGGGTTGATTTCCTTTAGGATTGACTGATTTGATCTCCTTGCAGTCTTAGTGACCTGGTTAAAGTCACTGGAAGTGTACCAACTGAAATTAGCCCATGCAACTAACTTTACATTTAGAGATTTTTCTCCTCTCTATTTTCCCCATAGAATCTGTGTAAATATGACTTATTTCTGTCTATCCATTCAACTGTTCTTCCATTCAACAACTGTTCTCATTCTCCCTCTCTTCCTTCTTCCCATCTCCCTTGGGCCCCCTCTCTGGTTTGAAGTCATGAACAGATATGCACACGCATGTCTCCTGGGATGCACAATAGTTACTGTCATCCAGACCCCACTTCAATGAAGGGACTTGTTGCTGCAGTTGCTGGGCATGTTTTTAGCACACAGCCCCAGTTGTTGGTCCCTCCAGGGCACCTCAGCTGCCAACAGCCCCCCTTCACAAATACATACCCCTTCCCAGGGAGCCTCAAAACCAATGGCAGATGAATGCAGAGACATGGCTCTCTCAATGTAACTAGGATAACACTCAAGCTACCTCCTAACTCCCAGCAGCCTAAAGAATAGATTGAAATGCCATCTGGCTTTTGCTGTGGCTCACTGTAGCCCTCTGTCCAGTCTTGCTTCCTTCGTCTGGCCTTCCACAGGTCTGGGTACCAAAGTCATTCTTAAATAAATACCGTGCATATAAATTATAGAGTCTACTATCTGGAGAACCCAACTACAATGGCTGTTTTTACATAAATGCACATGAAATAAACTGGGGCATGTTCCATGTACCCTAGTGGGGGAAGTGAGGCTTGCATCAAGTTGCTGCCATGTAAGACACATGTATTAAAAAGCAGAGACATCACTTTGCCAACAAAGGTTCATATAGTTGTGTATGGATGTGAGAGTTGGACCATAAAGAAGGCTGAGCACTGAAAAGCTGATGTTTTGAATTGTGGTTCTAGAGAAGACTCTTGAAAGTCCCTTGGACAGCAAGGAGATCAAACCAGTCAATCCTAAAGGAAATCAACCCTGAATATTCATTGGAAGGAATGACGCTGAAGCTGAAACTCCAATACTTTTACCACCTGATGAGGAGAGACAACTCATTGGAAAAGACCGTGATGTTGGTAACAATAGAAGGCAGAAGGAGAAAGACACAACAGAGGACGAGATGGTTGATGGCATCACTGAGTCAATGGACATGAATTTGAGCAAACTCCGAGAGATGGTGAAGGACAGGGAAGGCTGGCGTGCTGCAGTCCATGGGGTCGCAGAGAGTTAGACACGACTGAGTGACTGAACAACAACAAAAGCACATGTAATACGAAGTGGAGGTGATGGGAGTTCAGATTACTCCATGTGGGATGATTCGTGAGGTGCCAGTTGCTTCTTCCATGTCTAGACACAGCCTCCATCTAGACTTAAATCCTTTCACAACCCTGGAAGGAAGAGCCCAACTTTCCATGTATTAATAGTCATGCACCTTCTTCTTGTCTACACAGTAGTCAGAGGTGGGCATCAGACCAAAGGGAGTCCACTTCTCAGCTCAGTTTGCCTTCTTTCTCCAAGGAATTGAATAATGGGGAGAGATGGAGAAGGTACTGTTTCCGCTGGCTTCTGGAACTGATGGGAAAAATATACCATCGGACGCATTAAATTCAGAGGGCTGCTGTGAAGGAGTGAGAAGTGCTAAGCAGAAAAGAGCAGAGAAACAGACAAGTGGAGATGTGGGGCTCCAGAGATGGAAAGAGTAACTTCCACCCCTGGTTTTTCTGGCTCCTCTGTCTCTGGTCTCACGTGGGCCTTGGCTGTGTTTGGTGCCCTGGGATCTGTGAGTGAGCATTGTGTATGTGTGAGTGTGTTTTTATCCAACAGATTATTTCTTTTGGCGAAAAAGGTCTGTTTCTTGTAATAATATTGGACTTAGTCAATCATAAGGTAAGGGATTTGAATTGAGAGTTGCTGGAAACCCAAGATTTCAATAGGGGAAGATAAAGGGACTGTGGAATTCAAGGCAAGAAGAGCAACACACACAAAGGTGTTGAAACGTGGATTTGTTGGACATATTTGGAGGATGATGAATAGGCCCTTTGGGCCAATGTGGGGGAAATAGAAGGCAAAATAACAGGACAAATGTTTGCAAGACTGGTGCAAACCTTGGAAACCTTTGATTAATCAATGGATCTGGCCGGCATTAAAGAGTCTATTCATTCCTCTTAGGAATTCCCAGAGGCCACCAAAAGCATGAAATGAGGATAGGCAGGAGTAAAGGTCTGATGATGGATGGAGCGAGGGAATAAAAATAGGGCAGTGGGTGTCTCACTTGTGGCAGGAGAACAAGAAGAGATTAATCAAAATGGCACAAGGAAATAAATGGAACCAAGAGGGGTTGAGTGAGGGGCTTTGGTTCTTTCTGAATCACAGGGGGTGGGAAACGTGTTTCAGAGACACACCTGGTGCATGTACCATGCGTGGCTGCACAGGCAGTGTCCTTCCCAACGCCGAGGACTGCTCTCCACAATGGCAGCGACGTGAATGATCCTCTTGGGGTTGTGCTGTAAGGATGGCCTTGCCCATAAGGCATCGCTCTGTGTCAGCTCAAGACCTTTCCTTTGATGATAATAAAAACCCCAGTTCTAACTGGTTTAAAACAGGAACTCTGCTGTCTCATTTAACTCAAGAGTAAAGAGCATCCAGGTGACGAGAGGTTGGTTCAGAATCCACACTGTCAGGACTCTGTGTCCAGATCACTTTGATTCTTTCAGGAGGGTCAGCTTCATCCTCTGGCAGGTCTTCTCGTGGTGGCCAGAGCAGCTTCAGCCGTCTGAGGTCTCACTGCCTTGTAACCTACCCGGAGGAAGAGAGTCACCATCGGTTTCCTAAAAGCCTGATTAACAATCTCCTCGGGTCTCACGAACCGAAGTCAAGTCTTGCCTGTGCAACAGTGTGTGAAGCGTGTGTGCCAGCTGCTGGGTGGTCTCTCTCTCTCAGAAAAGAGAAGGAGGAAATAAAAAAGGAAAAAAAAAGATCCCTGATGGTAGCATTTGATTTCCATGGCATAAACGCCTTCACCATGGCTGGTGTCATACTACCAACGTCATGCCACTGAAGCCAGAGTTGGGAAGGGATCCACACAGTTGCCTCCCCGAAGCCCGCGAGAGATGGTTCCGATGCTCGAACTGTCATTGGAAACGGATTGATAAGCCAGGCTGATTGGTTTTGGGCGCTCAAGATGCTGTTTGAGGGGGGTCAACATCTGAGACCATGAAGGACAGGCAAGCCTGGCATGCTGCAGTCCATGGGGTTTCAAAGAGTCAGACACGGTTTAGCCACTGAACAATCACAGCAATAGCTAACTCACTTTGCTGTATAGGAGAAATAAATACAATATTGTAAAGCTACTATACTCTGATAAAAATTAATTAGAAAGGTAGAAGACTGATGATAGCAAAAAAGAGATGAAAACATTAACAAATGAACTTCTCCTGATCTTCAGCCTCTTCCCCTTTCTAGATATCTTTGGAAGGATAGAGCCCAATGTCCACCTGCTACTGAAAGAACCAGGAAATGCTTCAGCACTTGTGCATCTTCGTCTCTTCTCCAAGAAGCCAGGCAGCCGGGGACTGCTCTCCACAATGGCAGCGACGTGAATGATCCTCTTGGGGTTGTGCTGTGGGGCTCCAAGACCTTTTCCTCCTTTTTGATGATAATAAAACCCCAGTTCTAACTGGTTTAAAACAGGAACTCTGCTGTCTCATTTAACTCAAGAGTAAAGAGCATCCAGGTGACGAGAGGTTGGTTCAGAATCCACACTGTCAGGACTCTGTGTCCAGATCACTTTGATTCTTTCAGGAGGGTCAGCTTCATCCTCTGGCAGGTCTTCTCGTGGTGGCCAGAGCAGCTTCAGCCGTCTGAGGTCTCACTGCCTTGTAACCTACCCGGAGGAAGAGAGTCACCATCGGTTTCCTAAAAGCCTGATTAACAATCTCCTCGGGTCTCACGAACCGAAGTCAAGTCTTGCCTGTGCAACAGTGTGTGAAGCGTGTGTGCCAGCTGCTGGGTGGTCTCTCTCTCTCAGAAAAGAGAGAAGGAGGAAATAAAAAAGGAAAAAAAAAGATCCCTGATGGTAGCATTTGATTTCCATGGCATAAACGCCTTCACCATGGCTGGTGTCATACTACCAACGTCATGCCACTGAAGCCAGAGTTGGGAAGGGATCCACACAGTTGCCTCCCCGAAGCCCGCGAGAGATGGTTCCGATGCTCGAACTGTCATTGGAAACGGATTGATAAGCCAGGCTGATTGGTTTTGGGCGCTCAAGATGCTGTTTGAGGGGGGTCAACATCTGAGACCATGAAGGACAGGCAAGCCTGGCATGCTGCAGTCCATGGGGTTTCAAAGAGTCAGACACGGTTTAGCCACTGAACAATCACAGCAATAGCTAACTCACTTTGCTGTATAGGAGAAATAAATACAATATTGTAAAGCTACTATACTCTGATAAAAATTAATTAGAAAGGTAGAAGACTGATGATAGCAAAAAAGAGATGAAAACATTAACAAATGAACTTCTCCTGATCTTCAGCCTCTTCCCCTTTCTAGATATCTTTGGAAGGATAGAGCCCAATGTCCACCTGCTACTGAAAGAACCAGGAAATGCTTCAGCACTTGTGCATCTTCGTCTCTTCTCCAAGAAGCCAGGCAGCCGCCGGGGACTCTCTCCCACGAGCACATGTGTGCCTGTGTGGAAACACTAAGCCTCCCAGAACCACGTCTGCCGGTCACTGCCAGCCTTCTGAGGGGCCTTTGTCCACACTGCAGGCTCGCCGTCAAGAGTCCTCAGAGGAAACTTCTAGCCAGAGATGGACAGCCCCAGTTGACTCAAAGGCCAAATAATTCCCAGACATTTATTTTGGATAGAAACACATGTCTTTCCCTTGGCAATAATTTCCTTGTGAGATATATTGTATAATTCCCCCTGACTTGAAAATAGGCGATTCAGAAATTTCATTTGTAGGTCAGTTGTCTGGAACGCACAAGGAATTTTTCTATAGAGATCATTTTATAAAAGGTGGTTCAGGACCCCAGCTAGCCCTTCAACTCTTCCTTAACCCGTGCCTTGGTTGATGAACTGCAGTGGAGAACAGTGGACAAGAAGAAGCACGTAGTACTCTTTGCTACAGAAGTGGTATCACACGGTGGTTTGGGCTGTAGCGTCTGGGATGGTGTGGCCGTGTTTGGACGAGCACTAGCTGTGTGACTCTGGGCCGGTTACCTTGCTTCTCAGAAACCCTCCTTTCTGGGGACAAGGCTACAGCCAGCACTGAAGGTGGGGCACGGGCAATGAGATGCTGAACTGTCATTGGAAACGGATTGATAAGCCAGGCTGATTGGTTTTGGGCGCTCAAGATGCTGTTTGAGGGGGGTCAACATCTGAGACCATGAAGGACAGGCAAGCCTGGCATGCTGCAGTCCATGGGGTTTCAAAGAGTCAGACACGGTTTAGCCACTGAACAATCACAGCAATAGCTAACTCACTTTGCTGTATAGGAGAAATAAATACAATATTGTAAAGCTACTATACTCTGATAAAAATTAATTAGAAAGGTAGAAGACTGATGATAGCAAAAAAGAGATGAAAACATTAACAAATGAACTTCTCCTGATCTTCAGCCTCTTCCCCTTTCTAGATATCTTTGGAAGGATAGAGCCCAATGTCCACCTGCTACTGAAAGAACCAGGAAATGCTTCAGCACTTGTGCATCTTCGTCTCTTCTCCAAGAAGCCAGGCAGCCGCCGGGGACTCTCTCCCCACGAGCACATGTGTGCCTGTGTGGAAACACTAAGCCTCCCAGAACCACGTCTGCCGGTCACTGCCAGCCTTCTGAGGGGCCTTTGTCCACACTGCAGGCTCGCCGTCAAGAGTCCTCAGAGGAAACTTCTAGCCAGAGATGGACAGCCCCAGTTGACTCAAAGGCCAAATAATTCCCAGACATTTATTTTGGATAGAAACACATGTCTTTCCCTTGGCAATAATTTCCTTGTGAGATATATTGTATAATTCCCCCTGACTTGAAAATAGGCGATTCAGAAATTTCATTTGTAGGTCAGTTGTCTGGAACGCACAAGGAATTTTTCTATAGAGATCATTTTATAAAAGGTGGTTCAGGACCCCAGCTAGCCCTTCAACTCTTCCTTAACCCGTGCCTTGGTTGATGAACTGCAGTGGAGAACAGTGGACAAGAAGAAGCACGTAGTACTCTTTGCTACAGAAGTGGTATCACACGGTGGTTTGGGCTGTAGCGTCTGGGATGGTGTGGCCGTGTTTGGACGAGCACTAGCTGTGTGACTCTGGGCCGGTTACCTTGCTTCTCAGAAACCCTCCTTTCTGGGGACAAGGCTACAGCCAGCACTGAAGGTGGGGCACGGGCAACCCAAACAATGAGACAAAAAAGAACTCAAAAAAGAAGAAGAACCGTGAAAGGAGAGAGGGGAAACTCAAGTTCATCCAAATATTTGCATTTGAAATAGAAGCTGGAGAAAATAATTTCAATATGGGAAGGAATTATAAATCGGATATGGTCCATACTTTAAAAAATACTTTACCTGGAATTCAGCCTGTGGTTCTTAATAACCGCATTCAGTCTTTCAAATACTTGAACTTGAAAAAAAAAAATCTCCATTTGGATTTAAATATTGGATTGGCCAAGAACTTTGGTTATTTTAATAATGTCTTACAGAAAAAGCCAAACACATTTTTTGGCCCACCTTATATTTCTAAGATATTTTATTCTTGACTTCAACAGGGTCCACGGAACATAAAATTTTGGCCAGTGTTCCCAGTGGCTACTGTAGACACTGAGAGCACACGCATGGCTGCCCGTCAGCGCCCCTGTTCTCTCCCTGGACCATACAATGCTCCTCCTACGATTATGCTCTCTCATCCTATAGAGATGTTTCTTTCTACCTGTTCTTTAATTGTTTCTTTGTTATGCCACAAAAAGTTGGATCTAGATGGGATTCAAAGCAGTTTAAAGAAGGAAGAAAAACGTAGTGACCCATACCAACATAGTGGAGAGGGAGTACGGCCTCTTAAGGAAGCATCTGGAACTGGTCTGTTTCAGGAGTCTCTGTGTCTCTGCTTCCCCCTCCTCCTGGCTCCAGCACAGGGCTGGGCACGCGCCTGGAAGAATGCCCCTGCAGACCCAGAGGCGAATCTTAACGCTTCTTTGTCTGAAGAAGAGAAAAGGCTTTTTTTCTTCTTCTTCTAGTTTAATTAGAAAAAAAAAAAAAAAGAAATCCTAAGAACTCTGATTGACCAGGTCTGAACCACCCTTTCAGTCCTTGACGTAGGGCAGGGGACCAGGGCGGGACACCATGCATGTCCCCCTTGGGTCAGGGATTTACCACCTTTTACAAGAAGAGGAGTGAAACACATGAAAAATAAAAAGAGCTGCTTCAGAGAGACGTGGTGAGGACTGTGGAATCAGCCCAGAGAAAGCCAGCACGGTTCCTGCTGTAGTCGGGAAGTAGGATCCCATTCTCCTGTGGGAAACCAGAGTGATCTTCCACTGTTTGAATGGAACTGCGTTTCTCTTTTTTTTTTTTTTTAAAGCTTAAGTCTACCTAAACAAACAAATCAAAGTTGTTTCTCCAAGAGTTAGAGATCTGGTTTAGCCAAGTTTTTGTTGGAAACGGATTCCGCTTGCAGTGTGTGTGTGTGTATGTGTGTGTGAGAGAGAGAGAGAGAGAGAGAGACAGACAGGCAGAAACAGAGAGAGACAGAGAGGGAGAGGGAAACACAGAGAGAGACCAAAGGACCAATGGTAAAGTCAACACAGCACATGATTTTAGCTTTGGCAGTTTTACAAGCAAAGAAAGAGGGTCAAAAAGAAAGAGTGAAACCGCTCCCTATTCCTGTCCTGACTGAAACTTTAATTCTAAAATAGTCTTTGGCTTGAAAGATTGAACTGCACCATCTTTCCATATAAATGGCAAAGCAAGACACATTTTTATGTGCTGGTTTATGGGGTTTTCTCCGCATCTTAATGTCTAACCATTTTATAGTGCTTGGCTTTGCAGGGCCCTAGAGATAACCTCCGCGCAATACTGGTTCTTTTATTTGTACCACAGGAATAGTTAAGAAAGTGTCTGCACACCAATGACAAATTATTTCAATCTTAACGAGAAATAAAGCTGTAAAAATGGCTGAGATTTAAAACTTAAAAGAAAGTTGGAATACAGAGAGAGAGAAGTAAATCTTCCAAGTAGAATAATGAAGTTAATTGGTACAAATGAGCTTTATAAATCAGACTCAGAGATTAATTGCATTTTCCAATCTGTAAAATTCTCTCTCTCCTTCTTTTATTAATTTGGTCCAGAAATAAACATTGCTAAAGATTCTTTGCAATGTTTGGCTTTTTTTTCCTTTTCATTTTTGGCCTCTTTTATTGGTTATTTATTTATTTATTTTCATCCATCTTTATTCTTTGGCCTGTGCGGACCTCCCATTGCAGTGGTCTCTCTCATTGCAGCGCACTGACTCCGGGTGCATGCGCTCTAGAGTGCTGGCTCTTAATTGGACACACTGGTTCAGCTGTTCCGCAGCACGTGGGATCTTCCTGTGCCAGGGATCGAACCCGTGCCCCTTGCACTGTAAGGCGGACTCCTTACCCACTGAACCACCAGGGAAGGCCTTTTGCAGTGTTTTTTAAACAAATCCCTTGATTCGGAGAGTGTGGAGTGCATCTTTAACTGTATTTCTGAGGCGTTGCAGCCCTCCTGGGCTGTGAGCTCTTATCTCTGTCTCTTTACTTGCTGTAAAATCTGCTCTCAGTGAGATGGAATTATTCACAGATTATGAAAACTCTGGATCTTTTTCATCTGTTCTTATGTATTAGCTTCATGTTTGGGTATTACAAGAATCCATCCCTCTCCAGTTTTAATGATGGGTTAATTTAAACACATTTTGAAGTTTCATATAAGGAATTTTTTCTAACATTCAACTTTTCTTTCTCAATCTTACTCCAATAATTACGGAAGGCAACTTAGAATGGTGGGAAGGACAAGGGCTTTGGTTTCAGGAGATATGGGCTCAAATTCTGTTTACAACCAATTGTGTAACCCAGGATAATCACTTATGATCATTCAGACCCTATTTTTTCACCTATGAAAGGGGAATATTGACAATGTCTACTTCATCCATATATCATTACTGCGAATGTCAAATGATGTAATTAAATAATAGCATACATATAATGAAGGTAACATGTAATATGTTGTTTTGGAACATTAAAGCATTTAAAATGTTAGAAAAGAACATCACCAGTAGCCAAAACATTGAACACTGATGGATTTGGTGGCATGCCCAGCTAGGTCCTGTATCACAGCATGAGAAGCAAGTGAGGGGATATACATATGACTAATCTGGGATCATACATATCTGTAAACAACAACCTTCTGTAAAAGTGAAAAGTAAAATAAAAAATTAAAAAAAAAAAGAAGCAAGTGAAACTACTGGCATTCTGTATAAAATAGGTACTAATGAGAACCTGCTGTGTATCGCAGAGAACTCTACCCAGCGCCCTGTGGTGGCCTAAATGGGAGGGAAATCCAAAAATGAGTGTATATATGTATCCGTATAGTAGATTTTGCTGTACAGGAGAAACTAACACAACATTATAAAACAACTATACTCTAGAAAAAATTTTTTTAAAAGCAAGTGAGAGAAATTAGGAGAAGAGTTTCCATTCTTTCTAATTCTGGGCTCATTCTTTGGATATCCACTTACAAGCTTTTATCACTGTTGTTTTTTAAGAAAAAGTAATTTCCACCAAGATGCTTTCTCCTCTTGGAAGGATCTCCAGGCAAAGCAGATTGCTGTTGGCAAGGGTATTTGAATCCAAATATTTTATATATAAAGTCGTGAAAGAGAATGTCTAAAATACTCTTTATAAAAGTTGAAACTTAGTATTTTAGAGTCCTCTCTTGGTTTTTCTTTTCCCCCAGAATCACTTTCTTGCTCCAGCAAGGTGACGGCAAGGGAGCCAGAGGGGCACTTGAGGGCTTCGCAAAAATTCACTTCTTAATTCTTGGGCGGATGGCTGGCTTATGCCTCACCTCTGAGTCTTGTTGGTCAATTAAGACTCATTCCCATGTAGTGGAGACCTGAGACTTGGAGGGTAGAATTTATATGAGAAGAGACAAGACATTTTCTAACTCTCATTTCCCAAAGCAATTCCTCAGGAATGTACTGAGGGAAGTTCCTTTACTTTTTCCCTGTGATAAGATATGTCTCCTACGGGCCAGTGAAACCTCTTCTTGAAAATCCGTCATGTGCGTATGTGTGCTCAGTCGCTCAGTTGTGTCTGACTCTTTGCAACCCCATGGACTGGAGCCTCCAGGCTCCTCTGCCCATTTGATTTCCCAGACAAGAATACTGGAGTGGGTTATCTGTTCCTCCTCCTGGGGGGTCTTCACAACCGAGGGGCTGAACCCACGTCTCCTGTGCTGTAGGTGGGCTCTTTACCACTGGGTCACCAGGGATGCCTGTGGAAATTCACCATGCATATTAGTGTATTGAGTTCTCAGAGGTCCTGACATAAAGAAATGGATCTAACCGACTTTCCTTAGCTCAATGTGCCCCCAAATTGTGCGTCCATGACTACATCATGCAATTAGTGTTGCCGGGCTTCCCAGGTGGTCAGGAAGACCCCCTGGAGGAGGGTGTGGCAGTCCACTCCAGTGTTCTTACATGGAGAATCCCATGGACAAAGGAGCCTGGTGGGCTACCGTCCACACGGTCCCAAAGAGTCGTACATAACTGAAGGGACGGAGCATGCGTGCGAACAGTAGCTTTCAGAGTACAGCCTGCCAGTTCCTCCTGCCTGTGGTGTCAGCTGGGGGGCGTGTGGACACCTGCCCTCTGTGGTCCCGTGTCCACTCTCTGCAGTCTGGGCAGCCGAGGCGCATCCGCGTAGGCTGGAGAGATCAGAGTACTCCCGGGAATCCAGGATGGCATGTTCATGTCACAACTTTGCGGTTCAGATCACTCTGTTCCCAAAGCTTCAGCATGGATGTGGGGTACACACAAGCAAGACAGTGGGCTTTGCCTGGACTGAGGCACCAGGCTGCCTCCACTGAGCCTTCGTAAAGGGGTGGCTTTAAAAGAATCCAACAGAGTTCGTAGCTTGGTGCCAGCTGTTGCATTTTATTTCTTCTGAGGCTGGGGAAAATCTGGCAGCCCTGATTTTTCCACTTCCAAAATATGTTTCAACATAAGAAAGAAAAGGCAATAATTAAAAATGAATGATGAGATGTTTGCACGTGGGAGAAAAGAAAAAAAATGACTCTGCAGACATTAGTAAAAGTATTTGAAATCTCTCTAGAGACACTACATCTCAAGGGATAATTTCTTTGCAAATATTGAAAATTGAAAATTCAGGGGGAAAAAATCTGTTTATTCTAAAGAGCAGGACAAAACTGGGTAGAGAGAAGCCAAATTATTTCTCTAGCTTTCAGTTTGACTTTTTGGGATGAACTGAGACTACAGCCAAAGGCCTGGCAATTTTTCTCCCTACGTCTCCTGAGTTTTCTTCATGACTGGAAACCATTTGTGATCATAGAGGAAATACCCTTGCTGACAAATGGGCGTTCCTTGCTGTGTAGGTTCCAAGCTTTGTAAGACAGCGGCGAAAACCCAAGTTCCCTCTGAGCATTTGCGTTGGCTCCCGGCGGCGGTGCCGTGGAGGCACCTGATGGGGAACAGATAGCATTTGCTGCCCTTTCTGTCCGGGGATGATTGGTGTTTCCCAGTGGTGTGGTCACCAAGCGCGGCAATGCTGCGCCCGGTGCAGTCCTCAGCCGCATGAGTACCGTACGGTGATAGGTCAAAAATGCAAATCCCAGGGCCCCACCAAACCTTTGCAACCAGTGTTTTCATGAGTCCTAGGCACCCGAGAACTCCAAGGCTGCTACAGATTGAGGACCCCTGCTCAAAAACAAACAAACCAACCCAACAATCTAGCCAAACAACAGAGCATCACAGGACGTTTTTTGGATATCACTTCTGTATTTCCTCTGTAGTACAGCCTCTGTTTGATCCCCTTGACCCCTGGTTCTGCACCAGGGTTATGGAGTATCTGTTCTCATTAGCACATACCCAAACATGGCTAAGAAACTCTCAGTTCTCCAAGTCCAAGTGAGTCTGGTTGGCGTTTTCTAAAGCACTGACTCTCAACTTTGCTTGCATATTGGAACCAACTGGGGTAAGATTTGAACAATCCAGATGCCCAAAGTGACATTACTAGACAAATGAAATTAAAATCTGAGGGATGGATGAGAGAGATAAGACCCTAGGAGTCAGTATTTTAAAACCTGGGATGAGTCCAATGTGCAGTGGGTCCTGTCACCTCACTCTGATACGTTCCTGCAGGCACTTCTCTTCTGCCCTTCTTGTTCTAGTCTTTGCAGACTGCAGATTCAGAGTTCCTGGCCTCCCAGGGCAAACCTACCTGGATATCGCAGTTTATAACAAGACCTTGTTTTCACCCGTTTTTCTGCTTTAAGACTCCCAGATGTCTTTCACGACCCTTAGAGGCAGCTGTGCTGGCCCCGCCTCCTCTGGGCACCAACCCCACATTAGTCCGTCTCTAGCTCCTGTCTCCCATGGCCCCTGCTCAGCTCAGCACGGCACTGGTCATGCTCCCGGGCACAGTTGTGTCTTCTGTCTGAAGCCCTTGGAGTCCTGACCCCTTTAGGCTTGCTCTTTCGAGGCAAAGTATGGAGTTTCGGGTGTAATGACTTCTGTATCATTAAAACGTGTTCACATAGAGTTTCAAACTTCCAGAAAGAACTTAATGAAGGGTCTGTCCGAGCACAATGAACTAAGCAAGGAGAGTAGCGTGTCAGAGACTCTGAGGGGCAAAAAGCCACTGACACCCCCAGGATCAAAGGGAAAAATCAGGGGCAAGGGGATCAGTCCACAGGATATATGGCCACAAGCGGGGCTCACTTCTTTGGTCATTGCCAAGCCACCGCCTGCCTGGAGGAGCCAGGGAATGAATGTCAAGCCCTGACCTTGAATGTCTTTGCTGCATCCTCCACCTGGTCTCGAGGTTGCTGGTGCCTTTTTCAGAGCAGCCAAATATTTGCTTAGCTGCTGTCAACGTTTCCAGTGACCTATGTGGAGGAGAAAGAACACACTTAGTACTGAATTGAATGGATGCTTTCTTCCCCTCCCCAGACCACATGTGAAAGGTTCCCAAGTCAGTGTACTGCACCCATACGGCAGCTTACTCCCTGGCCCTCAGTTCTACCCCACAGTCAGAGCTCAAAGCAGATGGGTGGAAAATTTCCTTATCTCTGATTTATAGGTGGAAACGAGTGAGTCCACATGAATGGCTGGTCTACGGCTCCTTGGGTCCCTCCTGTGAGGGTGTTAAGAGGAACTGAGCAGAGCCTGATTTGTTATCAAAAGCCAGGCTCTGTCTCTCCAGATGTCTGATTATAAGAGATTTAATGTCAATGCATCTTCATTTCACAAAATATGTATGAACTATTCCTATTAGGGTAACAGAATTAATGTGGAGACATTTAGCTCCTTTAGACATTCTTTACCTCTGAGCCACCTGGGAAGCCCCTTCCAACTCCACATAAGTTCTTAATTAAAGAAGCTATCACATCTTCTTTATCCATTCATCTGTCATTGGGCATTTAGGTTGTTTCCATGTCCCGGCTATTGCAAATAGCACTGCGTGAACATTGGGGTGCATGTGTCCTTTGGTATTGTGGATTTCTCAGGGTATGTGCACTATCAAGTGTGGGACAGAGAGCTAGTGGGAGCCTGCCCAAAAGCACAGGGTGTTCAGCTCAGGTCCTGTGATGACCTGGAGGGCGGGAAGGAGGGCGGGGTGGGAGGGAAGTCCCAAAGGAAGGGATGTGTGTTTATACATGGCAGATTCACTTCCTTGTACAGCAGAAACTAGCACAACATTGTAAAGACATTATATTCCAACAGTAATAATAAAAAAGAAGCTACTGATGAGACAGAATTTGTTTTCAAATTTTGGAGGTAACTGAATTTTTAGTTCATATCTCTCAGCTACTCTGGGTTTGTATCTCTGGAATTCAGACACAAAACCCATGCCTTTTGGTTCATAAGATTTTTCTTTAATGGATAATAAGGCCAGGTGATTCCTAATCACCAGGCTGTGATTGTTTTCATTAGAACGGTAACATCTGGACACATTGCCCAACCTCTTCACAGAGCCTTGAGATGGGATCGTAAAAGGGGAAATGAGCAACTCTGGTTTAGATTAAAGTAAATGGCTTGAAGAATTGGCTCTGATGAGCTACAATTTACTGTTATAAAAGCTCGCAGAGATGAGCCTTTTGCAGTTTTCTCCTCTCGTGTTTGAGATTCATTGGTGAGGATGATGCGGGAGCATCGTCTGTTTTCAGCAGTCTCGAGGCCAGTGACGTCAGCTGTGCGTGAGATGGGTGGACCTCCATCAAATTCCCAGCAAGCATTTAACCATAGCCTCAAGTCCAAAGCACATCTATCATTATTTAAGCCCCATTGGTTCAGCAAAGCCCCAGGGAATAGGGGTGGGATGGAGAGCCGGGGGTGGAGGAGAAGGAAAGAGGTGGAGGAGGCACAGATGTCCAGGGAGTGAGTCATCCCAGACCTAGAAGGTACCCGGAGCAGAGGGATGGAGCCTTAACTGCACTTATGCCAAAGAAATCAGGTGAGGAGGGAAAAGCTGCTTAATAAATTCAAATCCTGGCTTTGAGATGTGGTCAGTCAGCCGACATGGACTTCCCAGGTGGCTCAGTGGGAAAGAATCTGCCTGCCAATGCAGGAGACGTTTGATCTCAGGGTCCAGAAGATCCCCTGGAGAAGGAAATGGCAACCCACTCCAGTATTCTTGCCCAGAGAATCCCATGGACAAAGAAGCCTGGTGAGCTACAGTTCATGGGGTCGCAAAGAGCTGGACATGACTGAAAAATAGCAGCCACGGAGGGCAAGTGGCTGCAGGTCTCAGGGAAGAAAATGAACATTTGTTGATGACCTCTGAGTGACAGACCCGGGCCTAGGCTCTCAGACATGTTGCCTCATTTATGCTTTACAACCATGGAAAGTAGACATCATCATGAACGGAAGAGATCTGTTTTCAAGTCCTGAAGACAATTAAAGCAATACTAACTTTATGGGTTGTTGTGAGAAAATAAGAAGCCATATATTCAAAACACATAGCAGAGCTCCTGATGCATAGAAACCACTCAAACCCATCGCCCTGATCCCCATCCAGCCCACACCCCACCAAACCACCCACAAACCAGTAACCACAGGAAGACAAGGCCCTATTAGAAAGAGGTCATCATCATTGACCCATTTCATAGACAGGAAAGGCAAGTGTGTTCCAGGATTCCGCCTTTGCTGTCTCTCTGAGCTTTTCTCATCCTCTCTGCCCCATCGGCTCCTTTTCCGGACGTTTGACTTCTACCAGGTAGGCTTCACTCTTCTATCTTCTGACTCACAGCCGTGCAGTCGTGCCTGAGTCCCCGGTGCAGGTCAGCCACCCATCAGCAGACATGGCATTGTCCTATTCACTCAACCACTACAGTATTTGCTGAGTGTTCCCTTTTCTATGAGTGTTCCACACTAATATTTTTGTACATGGTGCTGGGTAAGAACATTATTATTTATTTTTAAAGATTTGTGGATTAGTGTTTTTTTGGCTGTGCTGGGTCTTGGATGTTGTGTGAAGCTTTCTCTAGATGTGGTGAGTAGGTGGCTCCCCCCTAGGTGGGGGGCACAGGCTTCCCGCGGGGGTGGCTTCTCCTGTTGAGGAGCCCGGGTTCCAGGTGCAGGGCTTCGTTGCCCTGAGGCATATGGGATCTCCTCAGATCAGGGACTGAAGAACCTGGGTACCCTGCATTGGCAGGAAGATTCTTAACCACTGGACCACCAGGGAAGCCCGGAACATTATTTTTTAAAGTCCCAGCTCAAATGTTGCTATCTCCAGTAAGTCTTTGCTGACCCCGCTGATTAAATAATGGTGACAGGGATAATGGAATGATAGCAGCTACCACCGGGAGAGTAGGAGCTTCTTTTCCTCATTTCCCCTCATTCTCACCATCCTATAAAGTAGTTGCTAAAAGCAACTAATTAACAGAATGTTGGTCAGTGACGTGCATTTATCCTTGTATGATAGCAGAAGTTTACACAACTCGTCCATGTCAGAAGCAGAACTAGGCTTCAGACTAGGTCTGCCTCTGTCTTCTCCTGACCACGGTGTTTCCTGAATGATTCTCGCCTTCAGAGCCCAGGTGTGTCCTTACTTGAGCTCCTTGTTGGTGTGTGTGTGGGAAATACAACGTTCTCCCTTAAATTCTAATGTCCTTATATTTTAGTGATTCTTCCTTGAGCTGCGATGTCTTTACACTTCAGTTACCTTAGCTCTTCAACTCGAGCGTCCTTGAGGGAGGAAATCCATTTTCCCAATCCCGTAGTCTTTGTCACAATGTGTAAAAGGAAGTTGATAAATATCTACCAAGTTGAATTTTCTTAAAACGTAAGAGACTGGAGATTTACTGTAATTACCATTAGGTGATTAATGGGGACAATAATGAGGTGTCTCTGTGAGTCAGGAGGTGTTATTCCTCTTTAAACAATAAACAGCATAATAATGGATCAAAAGTATATTTGCTTCTAGTAAACAAGGTTACCTGAAAGAGCTCTGCATCTCTAATAGTAAGGAACGCATGTCCTCAGAAGGGCATCTATTCAGGCTACTGTGACACAGAAGATTACTCTGGTTATCTACAGCTGTTTAAGAGGTCTCTCTTGTCTTTGTGGTGCGATGATGTGTTACTATTTCTCATGGTTTAGTGAGTTGACTTGACTCAGCTAGCTTCTTATTTGGGGATTCAGATTGCTGCTGATGGATATCAGAAGAGGCTGTGGTTAACTAAAGGTCCATTTGCACTGAATGCCGGGAAGCCTCACTCAAAGGCTGCAGTTGATGTCAGGGGGTTCTCAGCTGAGACACACCTACACGCGATTTTTCCACCCAGCACCAGATTCTTAGAACACTGTGGCCGGGCCCTAAGAGTGACCAACCTAAAAGACCCCAAGTGGACCATACGAGAGATTCTGCCCTCTGCCTAAAAAACAAAAAATCAGGTTCGAAACTTGTCCTACCACCGGGAGAGTAGGAGCTTCTTTTCCTCATTTCCCCTCATTCTCACCATCCTATAAAGTAGTTGCTAAAAGCAACTAATTAACAGAATGTTGGTCAGTGACGTGCATTTATCCTTGTATGATAGCAGAAGTTTACACAACTCGTCCATGTCAGAAGCAGAACTAGGCTTCAGACTAGGTCTGCCTCTGTCTTCTCCTGACCACGGTGTTTCCTGAATGATTCTCGCCTTCAGAGCCCAGGTGTGTCCTTACTTGAGCTCCTTGTTGGTGTGTGTGTGGGAAATACAACGTTCTCCCTTAAATTCTAATGTCCTTATATTTTAGTGATTCTTCCTTGAGCTGCGATGTCTTTACACTTCAGTTACCTTAGCTCTTCAACTCGAGCGTCCTTGAGGGAGGAAATCCATTTTCCCAATCCCGTAGTCTTTGTCACAATGTGTAAAAGGAAGTTGATAAATATCTACCAAGTTGAATTTTCTTAAAACGTAAGAGACTGGAGATTTACTGTAATTACCATTAGGTGATTAATGGGGACAATAATGAGGTGTCTCTGTGAGTCAGGAGGTGTTATTCCTCTTTAAACAATAAACAGCATAATAATGGATCAAAAGTATATTTGCTTCTAGTAAACAAGGTTACCTGAAAGAGCTCTGCATCTCTAATAGTAAGGAACGCATGTCCTCAGAAGGGCATCTATTCAGGCTACTGTGACACAGAAGATTACTCTGGTTATCTACAGCTGTTTAAGAGGTCTCTCTTGTCTTTGTGGTGCGATGATGTGTTACTATTTCTCATGGTTTAGTGAGTTGACTTGACTCAGCTAGCTTCTTATTTGGGGATTCAGATTGCTGCTGATGGATATCAGAAGAGGCTGTGGTTAACTAAAGGTCCATTTGCACTGAATGCCGGGAAGCCTCACTCAAAGGCTGCAGTTGATGTCAGGGGGTTCTCAGCTGAGACACACCTACACGCGATTTTTCCACCCAGCACCAGATTCTTAGAACACTGTGGACGGGTCCTAAGAGTGAACAATCTAAAAGACCACAAGTAGACCATAAGAGAGATTCTGCCCTCTGCCTACCATAAAAGAAACGAACAAAGTGAAAACTACAGGGTTTCTTGAAACTTGTCCTGGAAAGCCATAGAAGTAGCATCTCTTCCACTGCATGCTGTTGGTTAAGCAAGTCACTAAGGCCAGCTGAGACGTAAGGAGAAGGGAAGTGGAATCACCTGTTGACTGAAGAAGCAACATGCACGTCCAGGAATGGAATGGACAGATGGAGGCGTCTTGAAGAGAGCTCCCACAAAGTAAAAGGTGTCTCATCCAAGGGACAGTGCTTTCTGGCTTAGGGACATGACTATCTATTTCATTTGCTGGTCACTTTCTTGTTCCTCTGAGAAACCTTCACCCACAGCTTTTATAGATTTCACGCTCATCCAGTTGCAAGGGGAGCATAGTGAAGACCAAAGCTATGAAGTCATAGTAAAATTAGGAGAAAACACCTCACAAAACAAGCAGGGTAACTGAATGCATCAAGTCATCCTGACCTTTCATGGGCCCGTCCAATGTGAAGCTCTGTCCTTCGGGTCAGTCTGTCTCGCTGGATTCCCTGCCCCGGCGCCTCCTGTCTTATCTTCTGACACTGTTCTGACCATCATCCTTCACTCTGATACGTTCTCATTTCTTCTCCCAGTTCTGTGTCTCCATGCAGACCTTAGGCTTGAACTGTGGACCGGTTTCCTTTCCAAGAAATCCATCTGATTTTTATTATTCACCTTTTCAACATCTTGCATGATAGCAATTACTGCTCTGATATCACTTCATTCTTAGAATATTGAGCTGATGACTCAGCATAGATCTTACTCTGGTTATCTACAGCTGTTTAAGAGGTCTCTCTTGTCTTTGTGGTGCGATGATGTGTTACTATTTCTCATGGTTTAGTGAGTTGACTTGACTCAGCTAGCTTCTTATTTGGGGATTCAGATTGCTGCTGATGGATATCAGAAGAGGCTGTGGTTAACTAAAGGTCCATTTGCACTGAATGCCGGGAAGCCTCACTCAAAGGCTGCAGTTGATGTCAGGGGGTTCTCAGCTGAGACACACCTACACGCGATTTTTCCACCCAGCACCAGATTCTTAGAACACTGTGGACGGGTCCTAAGAGTGAACAATCTAAAAGACCACAAGTAGACCATAAGAGAGATTCTGCCCTCTGCCTACCATAAAAGAAACGAACAAAGTGAAAACTACAGGGTTTCTTGAAACTTGTCCTGGAAAGCCATAGAAGTAGCATCTCTTCCACTGCATGCTGTTGGTTAAGCAAGTCACTAAGGCCAGCTGAGACGTAAGGAGAAGGGAAGTGGAATCACCTGTTGACTGAAGAAGCAACATGCACGTCCAGGAATGGAATGGACAGATGGAGGCGTCTTGAAGAGAGCTCCCACAAAGTAAAAGGTGTCTCATCCAAGGGACAGTGCTTTCTGGCTTAGGGACATGACTATCTATTTCATTTGCTGGTCACTTTCTTGTTCCTCTGAGAAACCTTCACCCACAGCTTTTATAGATTTCACGCTCATCCAGTTGCAAGGGGAGCATAGTGAAGACCAAAGCTATGAAGTCATAGTAAAATTAGGAGAAAACACCTCACAAAACAAGCAGGGTAACTGAATGCATCAAGTCATCCTGACCTTTCATGGGCCCGTCCAATGTGAAGCTCTGTCCTTCGGGTCAGTCTGTCTCGCTGGATTCCCTGCCCCGGCGCCTCCTGTCTTATCTTCTGACACTGTTCTGACCATCATCCTTCACTCTGATACGTTCTCATTTCTTCTCCCAGTTCTGTGTCTCCATGCAGACCTTAGGCTTGAACTGTGGACCGGTTTCCTTTCCAAGAAATCCATCTGATTTTTATTATTCACCTTTTCAACATCTTGCATGATAGCAATTACTGCTCTGATATCACTTCATTCTTAGAATATTGAGTATCGAAACCTAAAAAAAGAGGACCTATTGTAATCATGGGTTTCAGCACATTTGAAAAGCAACTGATGAGAAAAATGTGTGTTTCTGGGGATTCCTCTCAGGGGATGCTCCACCTTGGAGCTGGGAGATGGGGGCAGGATGAGTCCTAACTGATATTTTGTGACATGGACACCAAGACGTGATCTGTACAATGTGATGAAGACAAAGACGACAAGAATGCATCCTCTGGTTTACTCCAGGGCGGAAGAGCTCAGGGCCTTGTCACAGAGGGTACATTAAGTCTATATCAAAGTGTGGAGATTACAAAGCAAGAAATAAGAATAGTAAAACAGATGTTTTCTCCCTAATTAAAAAAAAGTAACAAACATCTTTGGATTTTAAGAGGCTATTAAATACACTGCATATCAAAATATGAGATGTGGTCAAGGCTGTAATCACAGGAAAATGCATAGCTTTAAATGAATGAATTAATATGAAGAATGAATGTAATTAAATACTCCACTCAAGGAAATAGAAAATAAAATAAGTCAGGCATTAGAGGAAGGTATGCAGAAATGACTGCATTTAAGACAAAAAAAAAAAAAATCCCCCATAGTTGATAAATAACTACAAGAACTGATTTCTTTGAAAACATTAATGAGATGACCATTTATCTGGGATCATGCACAGGGAAGATAAGAGCAAATTAAGTATGGGTGAAGAAATTTACACATACAGAAGAGACTGAGAAATGAGAATTTACATTCCAGTCTATGTTAATAATCTTTAAAACCTGGGTGAAATGGGAAACTTTTGCAAAGAATACAAACTTCCTGTAAGAAAAATTAGATACATAATGAAGGAAAAATTTTGGAAAGTTGTCAAGGAACTATTTCTCCACAAAGTGTCTAGGCCTAGAATTTCATTGTTAAGTTCTTTCCAGGACTTTACAAAACTTCTTTGCTATTTAAATCACTTCTGCATAGAGAGAAAAAAATGAAAATTACTTAATCTGCTATTAAAAAGGGAAGCTAACCTTAAATGTGAAACTGAAGAGAGAGTATCTCTCAAAATGGTTTATCAGCTTTTCTTTTTTTGTCGTTTTATTTTTTCTTTTCTTCTTTTTTCAGCTCTTCTTATTAATATAAATTGAAAAAAAATCCTCTCATATCAGTAAATAAAACATACACTTGACCAGGTAGGTTTTTTTCTAGATTTACAAGGAGTGTATTTTAGCATGTTAATAACCAAAGAGAAAAAAATCGTTTCAATAAATTTCAGAAGACATTCTATAGAATTGGCTTACGTTCTTGAAAGAGTTCTCAGGAGAGTAGTAACATGTGTCCTTGGTTCCTAAATTTAGTAGAACTGGACTTCCCTGGTGGTCCAGTGGGTAAAGGGTCTGCCTTGCAGTGCAGGGGACACCAGTTTAATCCCTGGCCTGGGAAGATCCCACATGCCACGGAGCGACTGGACTGGTGTGTCCAATTACGAGCCAGCGCTCTGGAGTACGTGTGCCCACAGCCGGTGCTCTGCAACAAAAGAGGCCATTGCAATGGGAGGCCCACACAGGCCAAAGGATTAAGGTGGATGAAAATAAATAAATAAACCAGTAAATAGGAGGCCAAAATTTAGGGAAAAAAAAAGCAACTCCCAACAATTAAAGAAAAAATTAGTAGGATTATCTGAAATGGTTGACCACCATCACATTTGGCTTTGTCACACCTGGGACAAGGAGAAAATCTCCTAACCTGAGAAAGACCTACACATACACAGCACATCCCTGTGTGGGCCGGGCTAGGATTAGGGTTCTGTTATAAGGAAACGAGAATCAATGATGGGTGCCGTCGGCTGCACCTGATGGAGAAAGACACTTGAGCCGTGCATCTAATCATACAAGGGAAATAACTCAAACACACATTCTGTAGCAGGATCTGCTGTGCCTGGCGTTCTGAAACACCCTCTGTACAGCCGAGAGTCCTTGTTCCCATCATCCCCTTCTTTCAACCTGAAGACATGCCTTCCTTTCATTTGGGAAAATCGCACCCTATGATTGCTTAAGATTCCCACTCCCTGCATTTTCACTCCTCCTTCCTTCTGAAATTGTCGGGTAGACATTGGGCTTTCTGAATCCATCCTTTTTTTTCCCCAAAAATATTTATTTTTATTTACTTATTTATTTGGCTGTGCCAGGCAATACAGAATCTTTACAATATGCGAGAGATTAAAAGTTTATTCCCACGCATTCTTCTTGAAAGAATTAGGAAAGAGCAGATTCCAGCATGAAAAAATAAAACCGAGGGACTAAATAGGGTGCAAGAAGTAACCAAGGATGCAAATGGCAAAGACCCACGAAATAAGATGTCAGCTACATAAAATTCAAATCCACACCATGTAATAGTATCTATCATTTACAGACACCTGCAGATGAAGTAAAATACAGAGCCATAGAAGGGATGATACATTGCAAGTTCAGAACAGAATTTCCTCTGGGGAATGAAGGAGTAATAGCTTGGGATGGAGTCCAAAGGGAGCTCAATTATTTAGGTCATGTTTTCTTTCTTAAAAAAAAAAAGAATGAAGACCTTGAACAAATATACGTAAGTGCTAACATGTGTCAAATCTGGGTGTTGAACACATGGTCTGTAACATTCATATTTATCATTTTATGTACATTGAATTTTTCAGAATTATTCTAAAGGGTGGGTTAGAAGTGAAGGAATAGAGAAAGTTTGGGTAGTTGACCACTTAAAAGATTTCGTGTGTGGTGACACAGCAGAGCGGAGGGACAGACATCGGAGTGGGTGGTGGCATTGGGGAAAGCAGTGTTTGTTTATGGAGGGATCTACTAGAGGAGAAAGCTACAGAGCAAGGAGGGCTGCCTAGAGGAGGAAACATTTGCCTTTCCAGCAACAGGAAGCCAGTTCTTCCCCTTACGCACAAGGAGGAAAGACAGAGATGCAGAGGTCAAGGACGAAGATGGGTTTATAGAACAGAATGGTGAGCCTAGGAAGCAATTCTCCTGAGGTGTATTCTGTTTCATTGGTGATGCACACGTTAAAACCAACATCTAAAAGAATGAAATTGCGCCATTTGCCAGCAGCATGGCTGGACCTAGAGACTCTCAAACTGAGTGAAACAAGGCGGACAGAGCCAGATGTGCTCCAGACCCTCTGGGCTGCATACCTGGTGGAACCCAGGCGAGGCCTCTGTATGAACTTTCAGGTTTAAACACCAGCCTGGTATTTAAGCTCTCTCACTGACTTACCCGGCCACCTGCCAACCTGGAGCTTGCTTTTGCCTTTGTCCCTGTGTCCTTCTCCTCCGTGTGTGAGGACCAGGCTCCAGGTTCACCCTGGAAGCTCCCAAAATTTCAAGTCCGCAGCTATATCATCTGCCTTTCTTCAAAAATGTTAGCATCTACTTTGGTGCCAAATCAATAAAAGTAACCAAGGATTGGCAAGTCCAGATAAGATGTCAGCTACATAAAATTCAAATCAAAGAAAGCCATTAAAGACACCTGCAGATGAAGTAAAATACAGAGCCATAGAAGGATGATACATTGCAAGTTCAGAACAGAATTTCCTCTGGGGAATGAAGGAGTAATAGCTTGGGATGGAGTCCAAAGGGAGCTCAATTATTTAGGTCATGTTTTCTTTCTTAAAAAACAGTATGAAGACCTTGAACAAATATACGTAAGTGCTAACATGTGTCAAATCTGGGTGTTGAACACATGGTCTGTAACATTCATATTTATCATTTTATGTACATTGAATTTTTCAGAATTATTCTAAAGGGTGGGTTAGAAGTGAAGGAATAGAGAAAGTTTGGGTAGTTGACCACTTAAAAGATTTCGTGTGTGGTGACACAGCAGAGCGGAGGGACAGACATCGGAGTGGGTGGTGGCATTGGGGAAAGCAGTGTTTGTTTATGGAGGGATCTACTAGAGGAGAAAGCTACAGAGCAAGGAGGGCTGCCTAGAGGAGGAAACATTTGCCTTTCCAGCAACAGGAAGCCAGTTCTTCCCCTTACGCACAAGGAGGAAAGACAGAGATGCAGAGGTCAAGGACGAAGATGGGTTTATAGAACAGAATGGTGAGCCTAGGAAGCAATTCTCCTGAGGTGTATTCTGTTTCATTGGTGATGCACACGTTAAAACCAACATCTAAAAGAATGAAATTGCGCCATTTGCCAGCAGCATGGCTGGACCTAGAGACTCTCAAACTGAGTGAAACAAGGCGGACAGAGCCAGATGTGCTCCAGACCCTCTGGGCTGCATACCTGGTGGAACCCAGGCGAGGCCTCTGTATGAACTTTCAGGTTTAAACACCAGCCTGGTATTTAAGCTCTCTCACTGACTTACCCGGCCACCTGCCAACCTGGAGCTTGCTTTTGCCTTTGTCCCTGTGTCCTTCTCCTCCGTGTGTGAGGACCAGGCTCCAGGTTCACCCTGGAAGCTCCCAAAATTTCAAGTCCGCAGCTATATCATCTGCCTTTCTTCAAAAATGTTAGCATCTACTTTGGTGCCAAATCAAAAAAGCCCCGTGCTCCCTCTTGCATCAGCAACAGTCGTTTTGGAAGTGTTGATTGTAACGACAATCACAACCGAATCACGATCCACGTGAGCAGAGCGCCCAGGCTGGCCCTGAGCACAGCGTGGAAGCCCCGTGTTTACTGATAGTGGGTGAATGTATGACATCATTTTTGTTTTCAGGAAGGCCTTTGACACCAGAAAGCCATGTATAAAGCTGAAATTTTTAATTTGGAAAAATGCAGGAAAGTCTCTGGCGACGGAAGATGGGGGGCTGCGCCAACCCCCGGGATGCTCCTGGGGAGCCTGCACCTTGGCATCGCACGGTGACTCCCACGGGCAGAATCTGCCTGAACGGGAGTCAAGATCTTGAAATGAGACAACACGGCCAGAGTTACACTTTCCTCTGCGCTTGCTTATTGGTTTTCTGAGAGGTGGCTGGGTGGCGGTGATTTGTCAGGCTCCATAGATTAAAACTGGGTGGAGCACCATCTTCTGCCTTCCTGGGGTGCCCTCGAGCAAACCCCGAGCTCCTCTTTGCTTTCTTTTTCTCTGGCACCTAATCTTGTAGGACAACCTCTGTAATTCATCTGTTGGTGTCTTTCTCTTCCTCCATGGCAACAGGAATTTGTATCTCATGGATAGCTGGGTCCTCTGCACTGCAAACGGGGCCAGGCACACAGTAGGAACATAACTAAGGAAGGATGGATGGACGGATGAGTCTGAGCCTCTGTCAAAAACCAGCAAAGACTTGGGGATGAGCGAGGGACACACGGCAGGTGCAGATAGCTTGTCTGCTGATGGTTCTTTCTGGCACCACTTGGAACCAGTGTGGCAGCCGTCCCCCAGCGCCGGTCCTGGGTCCAGCTCTGATTCCAGCCATGCTGCAGAGTCTGGGAGAGCTCAACGTGACCCCTCTCAGTGGAAGTGCTCAGGGTGACCCCTTTCTCCTCCTTGCCAGGAGTCCCCCTCTGATGCATGCGAACCTGGCAGGCCTGGCCAGGTGCAGCCACAGTGCATCTAAGCCAGCATCTCCCCAGGCTACGGGGGCCGGACCAGGTAGATAAAGGCTTCAGCATTGCAGCACTGGTGGACCACTCTAGAACTGCTCCGTACACATCTCAGAAGGTCCCAAAGATTTCGCCTCCCCTCGCCGGCCTTATGGGGCTTTTCTCTTTTACTCCCAGTCACTTGTCTTCCCCCAGCATTCCTGCGATCTCTCCCAGGAAGCAAGAATGCTTAGTGTCAGGGTTTGCTTATAGGGAAGCTCAGGTTGAAACTCTGCAGTGTTTAAATTCACCAAAGGATGAATTACAGACCTATGCTCCCCCTGCCTTGCCTCTCCAAAGTTACCATGTTAACACTGGGTTAGGAGTGCAAACTGAGACCCTCCTTCTGGTTTAGGAAAACCATCAGTGTGCCGAGCCATGTCAACGCAGTTAAGCGCACTTACAGCCCCATCCTGAAAGTCAGCTCGCTGCCCCGCGGACGTCTCTCTGTGTCTGACCTAACACGTCTCATTTTCCTGTGAAGGGGAACACTTTGGAGCTGGCAGGTCCAGGGCACTGCTCCTCTCACCCGTTTCCTAGTGAACTGGGTTTGCTCCGGTTTGCGGGTGCACAGCTCAGGCCGTGCATAGAGGTGGGATGGAGAGGAAGCGGAGATCAGAGGCCAGACAGGGCTTCCGCCCCCTGCTGATGGCGCTCGAGATGAGTCTGACCCTGGGGTGTCAACTCCCCTTCTAAAAGCCTCCTACCCGAGGGTCTTTCCGGCTGAGTTTTAGGGAGCCTGTTTCGTAAGTGTAGCACTTGGGTTTCATTTTCTTATGATTGAACTATTTCAAATTAATCGGGGGAAGAAGCCATTTCGCAGTTCAGAATTACGTTATGTCAAACCCAACAATGCAGAATCAGTGCATTATTTGGCTCCCATCTCTGCTGCCTGAGGCTGCTCCTGTCATCTGTCTGCAGATTTCTGATCATGTTTTAGATGTGTCTTTGATAAGATAGCGCATGTCTTTGGTAAGATACCTTGAGCCTTGAAATTGAAAAAGAGTCAACCTCCCCCCAACACACACACTCAGGTGAGACTGCGACAGGTAAGGCATGTATGGACCCTGTGCGTCACGCCTGCTGGGTTGACCAGGATGCTCCGAGGGCTGTGTGATAACAGGTCCTGTGATAACAAGCCTGTATGTACCCTTGGTGTTGGGGGTTTGTCGTCTAAGATTTTTACTTAAAAAAATTATAGCTATTGTTGGTGATTTGACCTTTTACTCTTCCTCAAGAGCCTTCTGGACAGTTTACCTCTTGAGTTTGTTGACCCAAGATGTCAGAAGCAAACAGCAAACAGATCTATCATTGACGGCGATTTACTCGTGGACTTTTGACTTTTCTGCACAACTGACCAAAATGTGGAGAGCACATGGATTGCTGAGGCTGATAGGTGATGGCAACTCTTGACCCTCAGTTCTGATTTAAGATATTCTTTCTTTTTCAACGTGGACCATTTTTAGAGTCTTTATTGAATTTGTTACAATACTGTTTCTGTTTTGCTTTTGGCTTTTTGGCCACAAGGCGTGTGGGATCTTAGCCCCCCATCAGGGATCAAACCCGCACCCCTGCATTGGAAGGTGGAGTCTTAACCACCGGACCTCCAGGAAAGTCCTAAGATATTTCTGTTTATCAAAATTGCCCCCCCCTTTTTTCCACAGATCAGGCCGTGCATAGAGGTGGGATGGAGAGGAAGCGGAGATCAGAGGCCAGACAGGGCTTCCGCCCCCTGCTGATGGCGCTCGAGATGAGTCTGACCCTGGGGTGTCAACTCCCCTTCTAAAAGCCTCCTACCCGAGGGTCTTTCCGGCTGAGTTTTAGGGAGCCTGTTTCGTAAGTGTAGCACTTGGGTTTCATTTTCTTATGATTGAACTATTTCAAATTAATCGGGGGAAGAAGCCATTTCGCAGTTCAGAATTACGTTATGTCAAACCCAACAATGCAGAATCAGTGCATTATTTGGCTCCCATCTCTGCTGCCTGAGGCTGCTCCTGTCATCTGTCTGCAGATTTCTGATCATGTTTTAGATGTGTCTTTGATAAGATAGCGCATGTCTTTGGTAAGATACCTTGATCCTTGAAATTGAAAAAGAGTCAACCTCCCCCCAACACACACACTCAGGTGAGACTGCGACAGGTAAGGCATGTATGGACCCTGTGCGTCACGCCTGCTGGGTTGACCAGGATGCTCCGAGGGCTGTGTGATAACAGGTCCTGTGATAACAAGCCTGTATGTACCCTTGGTGTTGGGGGTTTGTCGTCTAAGATTTTTACTTAAAAAAATTATAGCTATTGTTGGTGATTTGCCCTTTTTACTCTTCCTCAAGAGCCTTCTGGACAGTTTACCTCTTGAGTTTGTTGACCCAAGATGTCAGAAGCAAACAGCAAACAGATCTATCATTGACGGCGATTTACTCGTGGACTTTTGACTTTTCTGCACAACTGACCAAAATGTGGAGAGCACATGGATTGCTGAGGCTGATAGGTGATGGCAACTCTTGACCCTCAGTTCTGATTTAAGATATTCTTTCTTTTTCAACGTGGACCATTTTTAGAGTCTTTATTGAATTTGTTACAATACTGTTTCTGTTTTGCTTTTGGCTTTTTGGCCACAAGGCGTGTGGGATCTTAGCCCCCCATCAGGGATCAAACCCGCACCCCTGCATTGGAAGGTGGAGTCTTAACCACCGGACCTCCAGGAAAGTCCTAAGATATTTCTGTTTATCAAAATTGCCTCCTTCTCCGTCATAAGTTAGTGGTGGACATTTGAATTTACAAATAGCTAATGGTCGATACCACCTTTTTCTATTTAATATATTGAGGATCTGTGTAAAATCTAGTTTTAAAGAGCTCTTGCTGCTAAAAGAAAAATTCTGAAAAGTGCCCATGGGTTCATCCCAGGGGATGGAGTGAACTCCTGTTTGTGAGATGAAAAAGTATCGTCTCCTCAAAGTCTGGTCAGCCGTTTCCTGTCACCTGGACTCACTCCCAGTCACCCCGGCTCTTCTGCCTCTCTTTAAAATCACTGGTCAAGGGGCTTCCCTGGTGGTCCAGTGGGTAAAGAGTCCGTCTTGCACTGCAAAGGGCACCGGTTCCATCCCTGACCTGGGAAGATCCCACATGCCGCGGAGCAGCTGGGCCGATGTGTCCAATGACGAGCCAGCGCTCTGGAGCGCATGCGCCCGGAGCCAGTGCTCTGCAATGAGAGAGGCCACTGCCGTGAGAGGCCCACACAGGCTAAAGAATGAAGATAGATGAAAATAAATAAATAAAAAAACAATTAAAGAGGCCAAAATTAAAAAACAGTCGCTGGTCAATTAGTCTTTTTCTCTTGGTGGAGTTGGGGAGGAAAATCCATGTGGCATACCAGAAATGAAAAGAACGTTATTAAGGATGCATTGCTCAGTTGATGAATCCTGTCTGCGGTCAGGCCACTGCCGGCGCTGGGTTTAGCAGGTGAAACCGGAAGACTCTGAGAGCTCTAGGGATGCGAAACAGAGGGAGTAAGATATGTACCTCGTTGCCTGGAGGGGCGCCTTTAGCCTCTACATTTTATCCCAAAGCAGGTGCCATCCTGCACACGCTTATTCAGAAGCCTGCCATTATCCTGCCTGTCTGTCCTGACGCCCATGTTCTTTTCTTTAATAATGAAAAGATGAAGACTAGTGCTTCAGAGCACCCTCCTCATCGTCCTCATCACCCAGGACCTAGGCTGACAGTCCTCATTATGAACAAGAGGCTCACAGAGAGGCACAGCTGTTATTTTACTTTTTTTTTTTTTTTTTTTGCATTTAAACCACAGGAAAAAATATACATAAGTTCTTTCAAAATGAAATAGTGAGGTTCATTGTAAATGTGACTAATGACTTTCGGATGCATATCATCTGTTCAGCCTCAGTTGGTAAAGGGATTTCTTTCTGATCATGAAGGAATCATACAGAGGAATCTTACATGGTCTCAGGTGTAGCCTCAGGTGTCCGGGTCCGAGGTGGGTCTGAACAATTTGGAGACGTGGAAAGAGGCATCTTCACTGGAGTGGATGAAGATAATGCGCTGGAAAGCAGCCAGACCTGTGGCGTAGCAGGCACTCGGGCTCAACTGGCTTTCCATATACGGAGATCTCTTATCCTCCAATTCGATGCCAACAGTTTATTTCAAAGCCAGTGACTCGGAGCTTGGAATTTAGTCATGCTATAAATGATGCCCAGACTCTGTTTGCTTGGGCTTCCTTTGCTTGGGTTTCATGGTATTGTTGCCCTGCACAGAGTAACCCCAAAGAACACGGAAATCCGTGCCGTGGTGCAGAGAGCGATGCTCCTCGGAGCAGCCCGTCGACTCTCCTCCTCTGGGTAAATGAGTCGGGTGGAGTTAGAGCACTAAGAGAGGAAACGAAAATGGAAGGGGTATGTGGACAGCATGTCTGTGGCTCTTAACTAGAAACGCGAAGCATAACGCCACGGGAGTCAGAAAACCCAGATTCTGCCCCACACAACTCGAGGGCCTCCAATAAGCAGGTTAACCTCTCCCCTTGGTTATGATGCAACGTAAACCCTGGCCCAGAAGCAGGAAGCAAAGCTAACTCTTCTCACACTTCCTTCCTCTGACGTCTGCGTCTCCTCCTTTGTCTCAGAGCACACGCGCTGCGTGTTCAGTTACTAAGTTGTGTCCAGCTCTTTGTGACTGTAGCCCACCAGGCTCCTCTGTCCATGGGATTCTCTAGGCAAGAACACTAGATTGGGTAGCCATTCCTTTCTCCAGGGGACCTTTCTGACCCAGGGATTAAACCCAGGTCTCTTGTATGGCAGGTGTATTCTTTCCCATTGAACCACCTGGGAAGCCCTTCTCAGAGAACAGAAGCAACCAAGTGCACCCGCTTCGTGGCTCTCCCCGCTCAGGCACCCACTAACCTGCATCTGGACCTAACACTCCGCCTTCTCCCTGACACGATGTTCCGGCATCGTGTTCTTCCTGAGGATGCACGAACTATCTGTCTTCCCGTTAGAGGTCTCTCCCTCCATGAAACTACTGGATTTCAGAGCCTTTTCCCTGCTAATGAGAGGGGGCTTATACTGTGACGGCTCCTCTTCCCTCTCCTTTATCATCAGCTTTTCCCATCCACTGGCTCCCTCCATTCAGCACATGAAGATGCTGCGCCTTCTATTGTAGGAGCTTATGAGTCCACTCAAGAGGAATTGGGAATGGGAGGAGTGATGGTTGAATTTGTTGGGCTTAGAGTCCCTTCTTGGACGGGACATCTCTGCTAAAGGTGTTTCATTCCCAGGTACATCTTATCTCTTTGGATATTCAGCTCCTTGAGGATTTATATTTCTTTGGTTCACCAGAGCCTTGGGCATAGAAGACATTCTGCCAGCATTTGCTGGGGCCCTGAACTGAATGGTGGGATTTTGAGCGAATTCATAGAGATGGCCCTCAGCCTGGAAGAGGCTGCTTTTCAGTCTTGCCTTTCTTCTAGTGACACCCTGGCAAGCTAGCAACTGGTGGAAGGGGAAGCATCCTCCCTCAATTGGGATGTTTCGCCTCTACCTGGCCCCAGGCTGAGCTAGACCTCAGTCGCTGTCACTGCAGGCTGCAAGCAGGCCACCGCTGCAGGACAAAGAGCTGTCCCCAGGAGCAAGGTCCATATGTGGCTCCCCATGCAGAACCCAGCAGGGAAGGGGCGAGAGCGACAATTGGGCTGCTCGGTGGGTCCTGCGCGATGGATAAAGAACAATTCCTGACAAAATGAGGAGGTTGAAACCGTTTGGAGATTAAAAAAAAAATCCTGCCTGTCATTCTGTGGCATGGAGCTATATTCGCATTTTATCTGGTGGATATGATTCTCTTTGATCAGGTTGGCCGTTTGAAGGGATTTGGAGCAGAAAAGATAATCCCAACTTTGAGCATAAATCAGGGAACCCAGGTGCTTTTATTTTCCCGCCTGGGAAGCCCTTCTCAGAGAACAGAAGCAACCAAGTGCACCCGCTGGCTCTCCCGCTCAGGCACCCACTAACCTGCATCTGGACCTAACACTCCGCCTTCTCCCTGACACGATGTTCCGGCATCGTGTTCTTCCTGAGGATGCACGAACTATCTGTCTTCCCGTTAGAGGTCTCTCCCTCCATGAAACTACTGGATTTCAGAGCCTTTTCCCTGCTAATGAGAGGGTCTTATACTGTGACGGCTCCTCTTCCCTCTCCTTTATCATCAGCTTTTCCCATCCACTGGCTCCCTCCATTCAGCACATGAAGATGCTGCGCCTTCTATTGTAGGAGCTTATGAGTCCACTCAAGAGGAATTGGGAATGGGAGGAGTGATGGTTGAATTTGTTGGGCTTAGAGTCCCTTCTTGGACGGGACATCTCTGCTAAAGGTGTTTCATTCCCAGGTACATCTTATCTCTTTGGATATTCAGCTCCTTGAGGATTTATATTTCTTTGGTTCACCAGAGCCTTGGGCATAGAAGACATTCTGCCAGCATTTGCTGGGGCCCTGAACTGAATGGTGGGATTTTGAGCGAATTCATAGAGATGGCCCTCAGCCTGGAAGAGGCTGCTTTTCAGTCTTGCCTTTCTTCTAGTGCCACCCTGGCAAGCTAGCAACTGGTGGAAGGGGAAGCATCCTCCCCTCAATTGGGATGTTTCGCCTCTACCTGGCCCCAGGCTGAGCTAGACCTCAGTCGCTGTCACTGCAGGCTGCAAGCAGGCCACCGCTGCAGGACAAAGAGCTGTCCCCAGGAGCAAGGTCCACATGTGGCTCCCCATGCAGAACCCAGCAGGGAAGGGGCGAGAGCGACAATTGGGCTGCTCGGTGGGTCCTGCGCGATGGATAAAGAACAATTCCTGACAAAATGAGGAGGTTGAAACCGTTTGGAGATTAAAAAAAAAATCCTGCCTGTCATTCTGTGGCATGGAGCTATATTCGCATTTTATCTGGTGGATATGATTCTCTTTGATCAGGTTGGCCGTTTGAAGGGATTTGGAGCAGAAAAGATAATCCCAACTTTGAGCATAAATCAGGGGCTGTGGGCTGATGGATGCCTGGCACTTTCTTATGATAACGGATGCTTGGGGAGGGCGGGGGTTGGGAACACCACAGCCTTATCTCAGCTTGGCAGCAGCCACGGTGGGGGCTGTGGGGGGAAAAGCCTGAGTCCAAAGGGACGAGGGGTGGGGGCCTAAGAGGAGGTTTTTTTTTTTCTCTTTAAGAAATTGTGAAACGGAGCTAAAAATGCTCTGGGCCGTTGGCTAGAAGGGCAGTGGTTCAGAACTCGACTGTGGCAAACACAAAGTGGCTACGCCCTTTCTCCCTGGTCCTGTTTGCTGTTAGAATTTCTGGGAACCCCGAGTCCTCTTTCGGGGACACTTTAGGTGTGAATGGGAGAAGAAACCCCTTCTGGTGGCCTTTCTTGTAGTGCTCAAGACTTCAGGGAGATTCTTATCTTTGGGGAGGCCCGTACTCTGGGACCCCCGCTTCCTATCAGAAGGACCTTGAGGGGGTCCCTGAGACCCCTGGGAGTACAGAGTGATTCTGCACCAGAGTGAATGAGCACGATCTACCTACGTTGCCCGTTAGTGCACGGCACCCCTCTTTATAACCACAAGGAAGAATCCTCTGTCTGAAAATCATCTCAAACAGCTAGCGTGTCACCACCAATTTAATTTGTAACCACGTAAATTCCAGTGTCTGGCCCAGGACTTCCAGGGCCTTCTGCCTGCTCCTCTGACCTCTGGGAGCCACGTCCACAGGCACCCCTTTCCTCTTACGAAGGTCAAGGGTAACAAGGACCAGAGGTGTCTAAAATAAGAAATGCAGTGGGCTTCCCTGGTGGTCCAGTGGGTAGAGAGTTTGCCTTGCAGTGCAAAGAGAGCTGGTTCGATCCCTGGCACAGGAAGATCCCACGTGCCGTGGAGCAGCTGGACCGGTGTGTCCAATTACCAAGCCGGAGCTCTGGAGCGCATGCGCCCAGAGCTGGCGCTCTGCGACAACAGACGCCACCGCGATGGGAGGCCCACACGGGCCAGAGAATTAAGATGGATGATAATAAATAAATGAAGGACCAATAAAAGAGGCCAAAAAAAAAAAAAAAAGGAAATGCAGTCAAGTGACCAATTCCTCCATGAAAGGTGGGAGCAAGCAATCCTGCCGACATGAACACCCTTAGTATGAGACCGCAGTGTTTTGTCTGGATTATTCAGTGAGGCAGTGCTCCACCGTCCAGGGGATGGGCAGCGTCAGGCTGAAAAGTGGGATTCTGAGGGCCTCTTTTGTGGCTCCTCGGCTGCTGCTCAGGCGTTCACAGGACGGACGTTGACGGCTCCTGAAGTCCTGGTGTTAACATTTCTGGTCATTGACCCCGTTTCCTTACTGTTGGTCACGGAGGGTCGCAGCGATGCACCACAGGCCCTGTCCCACTTCAGAAAAAGAGGATTCCTGTCCTAGAGCAACCTGTTCCACGAGACTTCCCGACCCTGAAGATCTCCCTAATGAACCACCAACAGACCCTGCCCTCCTGGTGAGGACCTCTCCCTGCTTGGGTGACTTGGACACAGGTTTAATTTCTTGTAGAAACAAGCCACACACCAGAAAGGGCACACTGTTCAGTCTTGTTGCCCCTGCTTCACCACCGAAACAGCAGCGTGCGTGTGTGCTCACTTGCTCAGTCATGTCCGGCTCTTTGTGACCCGATAAACTGTAGCCCGCCAGGCGCCTCTGTCCATAACTCCCCAGGCAAGAATCCCGGAGTGGGTTGCCATTCCCTTCTCCAGGGGATCTTCCTAACCCAGGGATTGAACCCTCGTCTCCTGCAACGCAGGTAGGTTCTTTACAATCTGAGAAGCCCCTGGAAAGCCCCTCTGAACCTTTAAAGGTTTTAAAATCTTTCCTCCTTGCTAAAATTTGATACAGGCCTACAGGTTGTGCAAAAGTTTACACATTTCTTCTGATTTAATAAAATGGAGATAAACAACCAGGTCCTACTGTATAGCACAGGGAATTGTATTCAGTATCAGTTTTTCCCTAGCTGAATTGCTCTTTCTCTTCTCAGGATCCAAATCTTTATCATCGTTTCCATTTGAGGTTTCCCGTATTTTCACAGCTCCCCCTGCGAAAAAAGACGCCACCGCGATGGGAGGCCCACACGGGCCAGAGAATTAAGATGGATGATAATAAATAAATGAAGGACCAATAAAAGAGGCCAAAAAAAAAAAAAAAAGGAAATGCAGTCAAGTGACCAATTCCTCCATGAAAGGTGGGAGCAAGCAATCCTGCCGACATGAACACCCTTAGTATGAGACCGCAGTGTTTTGTCTGGATTATTCAGTGAGGCAGTGCTCCACCGTCCAGGGGATGGGCAGCGTCAGGCTGAAAAGTGGGATTCTGAGGGCCTCTTTTGTGGCTCCTCGGCTGCTGCTCAGGCGTTCACAGGACGGACGTTGACGGCTCCTGAAGTCCTGGTGTTAACATTTCTGGTCATTGACCCCGTTTCCTTACTGTTGGTCACGGAGGGTCGCAGCGATGCACCACAGGCCCTGTCCCACTTCAGAAAAAGAGGATTCCTGTCCTAGAGCAACCTGTTCCACGAGACTTCCCGACCCTGAAGATCTCCCTAATGAACCACCAACAGACCCTGCCCTCCTGGTGAGGACCTCTCCCTGCTTGGGTGACTTGGACACAGGTTTAATTTCTTGTAGAAACAAGCCACACACCAGAAAGGGCACACTGTTCAGTCTTGTTGCCCCTGCTTCACCACCGAAACAGCAGCGTGCGTGTGTGCTCACTTGCTCAGTCATGTCCGGCTCTTTGTGACCCGATAAACTGTAGCCCGCCAGGCGCCTCTGTCCATAACTCCCCAGGCAAGAATCCCGGAGTGGGTTGCCATTCCCTTCTCCAGGGGATCTTCCTAACCCAGGGATTGAACCCTCGTCTCCTGCAACGCAGGTAGGTTCTTTACAATCTGAGAAGCCCCTGGAAAGCCCCTCTGAACCTTTAAAGGTTTTAAAATCTTTCCTCCTTGCTAAAATTTGATACAGGCCTACAGGTTGTGCAAAAGTTTACACATTTCTTCTGATTTAATAAAATGGAGATAAACAACCAGATCCTACTGTATAGCACAGGGAATTGTATTCAGTATCAGTTTTTCCCTAGCTGAATTGCTCTTTCTCTTCTCAGGATCCAAATCTTTATCATCGTTTCCATTTGAGGTTTCCCGTATTTTCACAGCTGGAGGTAAACTTTCCTTTCCTACCTGCTCCCAACCCCCACACTGCTTATAATGTACCATTTAAAGATACCAGCTCACTTCTTAAAATTTTTATTTAGTCTCATTATTTATATACCCATCTGAGCTTCCTTCCAGGCTGTTATCTCTTTAATATTTACTGAATAAGTGTACAGGAGGTCAAAAGTTTAAGAGGGAATAAAATAAATATTGGAGGCAGTCAAAAAGTTTGTTGAACCATAAATAAATCATATGTTTAGAACATTAATGGAAATCCTCAAGTCTCTGAGATTTAGTTTTATGTAATACATCAAGTAATGCTGATCAAATGCACCTTATAACCTGACAGACTTGACCAACTGAGTGACAATGGAGAGGAGACTGAACTCGAAGACAGGAGAACTGGGTTGAAGACCCTGATCTGTTGCTAACTAGTTGGTTAACTTCAGAAAATACATTTGACCTTTAGTCTACCTTCCACTCCATCTTGGGTTGAGTAGCATGGCGAGATGAGATGATCTTTAAGGTCCCTTAAGGATGTCATGATTAAGGAATTCATCAACAGGGTTTTTGATAATTCAACACTTAGGATAGACTCATATCAACCATTATGGTTGACCTGTAGAGTACTGATGAAAGCCATCCAAGAATTCCACTGGGGAAAGGCCATGAAAATCTGGTCAGAGGTGGAGGCTTCTACAAAAAAATGGCTATAAAATCTGAGCCACTAGGTGAGACATTCATTCCTGATTAACTTGATGCTGAAGCAAACTTCCTCTCCGGAATCTAGATTTTTTCTCCTTTCATGAGGTCTTAAACACTGACTTAGAAATCTTTGGCACTTTGAATTTTTCAGTTATTTGCTACCTAAATAGTGTTACTACCATGGGTCAGAGACCCATCAGAAACATACTGCAGAGAGATTTATTGTTGTTCAGTCACTCAGTCGTGTTCAGCTCTTTGCAGCTTCATGGACTGCAGCACACCAGGCTTACCTGTCCTTCACCATCTCCCAGAGCTTGCTCAAAAACTCGTGTCCATTGAGTCGGTGATGCCATCCAACCATCTCATCCTCTGTCATCCCCGTCTCCTCCTGCCTTCCATCTTTTCGAGCCTCAGGGTATTTTCCGATGAGTCAGCTCTTTGCATCAGGTGGCCAAAGTATTGGAGCTTCAGCTTCAGATTAGTTGTGTTTATCTCTTGTTTCCAGAGTGGTTTGTAGCAACTTCAGTACCCGGAGAGCCCAGCTTGCTCTCAGATGCTAGGGATTGCTCTTTTTTATTCTTTCTCGCAAGTGAAGGCTCATTAGATAAATCATTTTTTCTTTGACAGTTCTAACCTTGAAACTAATATTATGGTCTAAAGATAACAATCATGGCCAATTATTTGGCACCGCAATCCTGGCAAGTGAGGTAAACAGTTTTACCAAATTAAGTTTGTGGATTTTGTTAGACTCAGAGTACTTTACGAGGATGAAAAGAGTTGAGGACAGAGAGAGATAGGGTGCCCATTTCATTATTTATTTGTAGAGTCTTGAGCATGAGCAATGAATTGGATTTATAAACATTGATCCCATTGGATATGAAGATGATGAGTATGCCCAGTAGCTTATGACCAGTGCAGTCGTTTCATCTGTGTTAATTGATTAGACCAGGCTAACTGACCAATAATTTGTTCCTTGTCTTCATATTTAACCACACTCTCAGAGACAACAAAACACAAAATCAAAGCCATTACCTAAAAGGTTAACTCATTCTTCAAATGTGTATACAGAAAGCAATTTTATTTTACTCGGATGGTAGACCTAGGTTGACAGATCCCATGCAGCATTCAATGTTGTGCATATTTTTAAGCAATCAGTGTATCATATTCGAAATGAATCATCAGTTTGTGCCTTCAGGGACACAATAGTTTATTAGAGAGAAAAATGTCACCCGTGGCAGTCAGTTTCAGCTCCTGACAATTGCCTTGTGTTGGAAACTTCTCTCTTTCTGGTGCCCTTGGGTAACACTGATTACAGTCTTCCATCCTCGGTCCTCAACCAATGTGTTCATTTTCTACTGACTTGAGTCACTGGGGCGCTGCACCCCCTGGTGTTTCCAAGGAAGCCTGAAATTAGCACAACTTTTCTAATTATTTAATCTATGCAGAGTAAACTATCCCTGCTTATACATCCAGAAAACCGTGTACATCCTCATCATCTGGTCCCCAAAGGTCTTCTCCCCTCATTTTTCTTAAATGACTTAATTATTCCTCTGTTTAAATAGAGACGTGCCATATTACAGGTCTAGACAAATGAAATGTGTGATTTTTTTCCATCCTCCAGAGCTGCTTTTGCATCTGCTGCTCCTTAAAAACAATCCACTATAAATAACTGTAATGCCACAGAAGCACAGTTTGGGGTGGTGCATTCTGTTCTGCTTCAGCTGCTTCTGGATAATGGCTGAGGGGCTGCAGAGTGCAGTGAGGGCCACCACAGTGGTCTCTCTTCTACCCTCCACACTCATCTCCTCTCAGCCTCTGTCTGACCACGCTGTGCTGGATGCAGCATGGGGCAGCGCATGTGGTCCCTCCTTGAGCTGACATTGTGAAGTTGGGGTTCGCTGGTGGCTCAGATGGTATAGAATCTGCCTGAAATGCCGGAGACCCGAGTTTGATCCCTGGGTTGGGAAGAGGTCTGTGATGCATTCTTTTTCTTTTTTCGACTTCTCAGTCATCATTTATTTTTCATCCATCTTTTATTCTTTGTCCCATGTGGGCCTCCCATCGCAGTGGCCTCTCTCGTTGCAGAGCACTGTCTCTGCATGCATGTGCTCCAGAGTGCTGGCTCGTAACTGGACACAATGGTCCATCTGCTCCACGGCACATGGGATCTTCCAGGGCCAGGGATGAAACTGGTGCCCCCTGCACTGCAAGGTGGACTCTTTAACTGGACCACCAGGGAAGCCCTATGAAGCATTCTTGAACTGGCATTGACCCAACCCCAATTACTAAGCCACCTGGAAAAAATGGATCCTGGGAAATGAAGTGTATAATGGGATTGAGAAAAGATTCAAAGTCTTCTCTTGATCATATCTGTTTTAATGGCATCGATGGGAAGGGAATCCTCCTGCATGGGGGAAAAGTACCTCCCCCCGCCCGACCACCTCCACTGATGATATTAACTGAAGAATTCTGATAAAGATCCAGTCAAGGCGCCCGTTAAGCTATAATAAAAAATTTATTTTCTATGCAGAGTAAACTATCCCTGCTTATACATCCAGAAAACCGTGTACATCCTCATCATCTGGTCCCCAAAGGTCTTCTCCCCTCATTTTTCTTAAATGACTTAATTATTCCTCTGTTTAAATAGAGACGTGCCATATTACAGGTCTAGACAAATGAAATGTGTGATTTTTTTCCATCCTCCAGAGCTGCTTTTGCATCTGCTGCTCCTTAAAAACAATCCACTATAAATAACTGTAATGCCACAGAAGCACAGTTTGGGGTGGTGCATTCTGTTCTGCTTCAGCTGCTTCTGGATAATGGCTGAGGGGCTGCAGAGTGCAGTGAGGGCCACCACAGTGGTCTCTCTTCTACCCTCCACACTCATCTCCTCTCAGCCTCTGTCTGACCACGCTGTGCTGGATGCAGCATGGGGCAGCGCATGTGGTCCCTCCTTGAGCTGACATTGTGAAGTTGGGGTTCGCTGGTGGCTCAGATGGTATAGAATCTGCCTGAAATGCCGGAGACCCGAGTTTGATCCCTGGGTTGGGAAGAGGTCTGTGATGCATTCTTTTTCTTTTTTCGACTTCTCAGTCATCATTTATTTTTCATCCATCTTTTATTCTTTGGCCCATGTGGGCCTCCCATCGCAGTGGCCTCTCTCGTTGCAGAGCACTGTCTCTGCATGCATGTGCTCCAGAGTGCTGGCTCGTAACTGGACACAATGGTCCATCTGCTCCACGGCACATGGGATCTTCCAGGGCCAGGGATGAAACTGGTGCCCCCTGCACTGCAAGGTGGACTCTTTAACTGGACCACCAGGGAAGCCCTATGAAGCATTCTTGAACTGGCATTGACCCAACCCCAATTACTAAGCCACCTGGAAAAAATGGATCCTGGGAAATGAAGTGTATAATGGGATTGAGAAAAGATTCAAAGTCTTCTCTTGATCATATCTGTTTTAATGGCATCGATGGGAAGGGAATCCTCCTGCATGGGGGAAAAGTACCTCCCCCCGCCCGACCACCTCCACTGATGATATTAACTGAAGAATTCTGATAAAGATCCAGTCAAGGGCATGCTAACCACCTTCAGTTTTACCAATTTTGCTTTTGTTTCCCCTTCTTCTATGATATCCTCCCCGCCCCCGCGACTGGCCAACAGATTGCAGTCTTAAGACTATTTCGCTTAATGTAAAACAGTGGTTTTCAATACATACACGTGACCGGAGATGTTCTATTAGAAAAACACACCCAGCGAAGCCTGGAGAATTGAGACAACATGGGTCTCGCCTCTTTTCGGTAGACTGAAGACATCCATGCCACATCCTCATTTCAGCAGTTAAAATGACGTATTCATCATTGTCCTTCTTTTTGTTCTTATTTCATGTTACCCCGACTCCTCCCCGATTCTCTGGCAGATGCTGTAGAGACCATCTCAAAGCACACCCACATGAATCCTATATGTTCTCACTAAGCTGTGTGAAAGGCATCCTTGGACCACATGAAATGCCTCCTCGCCATTTCCATATGTCCCAGCCCCGCCAGCACCAGGCAGCCCTGCCTCTGGAAGCAGCTTGAGGTGGACCCTCGTCTTCAGGGCTCCCTGGACTCACTATGTTTCCCATGTGTCTCTTTTCTCTCCACCTAACTAAGCCCCTACACACCCACACCCACCAAGCTCTACCTCAGGCTTTGCAAATTGGCAGTATTTGACCCTGAGATCTCAGACTACTTTTTTACTATTTTGGCAAAATAGCCAAACTTTGTCTTCCAAGCATGGCAGTTGGAAGCGGTGTCTAGGAATTAGAAGCAAGTGATTTTATCATGACGCCATTCATCATTTGCCAAAATAGTATGTCAGTTATGCTCTGGCTGCAAGGAACCCAATACCAGAAGAAATATTGCTTGAACAATAGGCATCTGGGGCTGGTGGGGGACTCACGGATGTGGCAGCCCAGGTTGCTTTCTCTGTGAGTCCCTCAGTCTGGATACCTGGGAAATGAAGTGTATAATGGGATTGAGAAAAGATTCAAAGTCTTCTCTTGATCATATCTGTTTTAATGGCATCGATGGGAAGGGAATCGTCCTGCATGGGGGTAAAGTACCTCCCCCCGCGGGGCCACCTCCACTGATGATATTAACTGAAGAATTCTGATAAAGATCCAGTCAAGGGCATGCTAACCACCTTCAGTTTTACCAATTTTGCTTTTGTTTCCCCTTCTTCTATGATATCCTCCCCGCCCCCGCGACTGGCCAACAGATTGCAGTCTTAAGACTATTTCGCTTAATGTAAAACAGTGGTTTTCAATACATACACGTGACCGGAGATGTTCTATTAGAAAAACACACCCAGCGAAGCCTGGAGAATTGAGACAACATGGGTCTCGCCTCTTTTCGGTAGACTGAAGACATCCATGCCACATCCTCATTTCAGCAGTTAAAATGACGTATTCATCATTGTCCTTCTTTTTGTTCTTATTTCATGTTACCCCGACTCCTCCCCGATTCTCTGGCAGATGCTGTAGAGACCATCTCAAAGCACACCCACATGAATCCTATATGTTCTCACTAAGCTGTGTGAAAGGCATCCTTGGACCACATGAAATGCCTCCTCGCCATTTCCATATGTCCCAGCCCCGCCAGCACCAGGCAGCCCTGCCTCTGGAAGCAGCTTGAGGTGGACCCTCGTCTTCAGGGCTCCCTGGACTCACTATGTTTCCCATGTGTCTCTTTTCTCTCCACCTAACTAAGCCCCTACACACCCACACCCACCAAGCTCTACCTCAGGCTTTGCAAATTGGCAGTATTTGACCCTGAGATCTCAGACTACTTTTTTACTATTTTGGCAAAATAGCCAAACTTTGTCTTCCAAGCATGGCAGTTGGAAGCGGTGTCTAGGAATTAGAAGCAAGTGATTTTATCATGACGCCATTCATCATTTGCCAAAATAGTATGTCAGTTATGCTCTGGCTGCAAGGAACCCAATACCAGAAGAAATATTGCTTGAACAATAGGCATCTGGGGCTGGTGGGGGACTCACGGATGTGGCAGCCCAGGTTGCTTTCTCTGTGAGTCCCTCAGTCTTCTCTCTCAGCCATCCACTTGCAGTCACAAGGTAATGGGTCACCTCCAAACTCAGAATCCTCATAGTGGAGGACATAGTTGGAGTTTGAGCCAACTCTGGGAGACAGTGGATGGGAAAGCCTGCCGTGCTGCAGTCCATGGGGTCACGACTTTGCAACTGAAGAATAACAAATGGGATCAAGGTTTCTGGCTCATGGCATAGTTCTCATACATGTGTCATCATAAGAGGGTTTCCGAGGTTGTACGTAGCTTCCTTGGGGACGAGATATTTTGAAGGGAGAGAAGGATAAGTGCTCTCTGTGGGTGGGTGGAGGCAGTGGGCTACAGAGAGTGTGGTGGCCCATGTTTTGCTGGCTAACGACCCCTCACAGCGGACTTTCTGGGAACAGCAAATGAACAGAATTGACAGCCAACCTGTGCTGCTCATTCTTGACTTCAGAATCTAGAGGACACCCTCTTTGCTGATATCACTGTGGGGACCACGACAGCTCCCAGTTACAGGAAGAATTCTACCTTCAGTGTCTGGAGGATCCTGAATGCCAGAGCTTTGCCAGACGTGCTGGAGAGATCGTTGGTTCCAAAGGCAACTGCTTTTCATAGAAAGTCTTGAGCCAGAAAAAAAAAAAAAAAAGACCATAAATCCGGCTGAAGCATTTCAAAATCTGTAAGAAGAATAAACTCCAGACCAGAGTCATGGAACAGTGATTCTCTCCAGGCACTTCCGTCCTCCTAGTGAGACGTGTTCTCCATTACAGGCGGAAATACGGAATCACCGGAGAGCAGAGTGGCAAGGGTCCTTGAAGACCATCCAGCACAGTCCCTCCTTGTGCTGTGAACAGATGGAGCGTTGCTTTCAAAGTTCCATTGTGAACCAGCTGCCAAGCAGAAACTGGAAACCAGGGCTCCTGATTCCTGGTCCGGCATTTTTCATTTGACCGTTGAGCCCACTGACCGTGTTGCTGATGTTCAGTTGTTCAGTCGTGTCCAACTCTTTGCGACGCTGCGGACTGAAGCCCGCCAGACTGCTCTGTCCTTGGAATTTCCCAGGCAAGAGCACTGAAGCAGGCTGCTATGCCCTCTTCCAGGGGATCTTCCCTGCCCTGGAACTGAACCCAGGTCTCCTCCATTGTAGGCGGATTCTTTACCATCTGAGCCACCAGAGCCTCAGCACATTAGGAGAAAGAGGCTAGCTTTGGAGAAAAAGCAGCTCGTCTCACTCTAATGAAAACTGAGACCCAGAGACTGAGGGTGACTTGTTCCAGAAAGAAGAGCTGACACTCTTTCTGCCCATATCCGCAGCCTCAGCCTGGTGCTCCTCCTACCTGGGCTGCGTGGACCTCCCTTCCGACCCACATGCTTTCATTCTCCTGATGATGACACGGGAACTGGAAAGAAGCAGGTGCTGACAGTTCCTGGGACTTCAGAAGGAGAAACTGGCTGACTCTGAGGGAAGCAGGAGAAGCTTAGGTTGTGGTGAAGGACGGGGCGTATGGCCCGCTGAAGATACTCCTGCTCAAATCTGTGAAACATTGTGTCGGCCAAGGTCAACTTCTCAGCAAGTTACAACTGGCCAGTTTATGACCTCTGGTGTGGCCACATTTAAAACTCCCTGTAATGGGCTTCCCTGGTGGTCCAGTGGGTGGGGACACCGCCTTGCAGTGCAAGGGGTGCCGGTTCGATCCCTGGCCTGGGAAGATCCCACGTGCTGCGGAGCGGCTGGACCGATGTGTTCAATTACCGAGCAGGAGCTCTGGAGCGCATGTGCCCAGAGCTGGTGCTCTGTGATGACAGACGCCACTGCGATGGGAGGCCCACAGGAGCCAAAGAACAAAGATGGATGAAAACAGATAAATGAAAGACCAATGGAAGTGGCCCACTCGCCCCCTCCCTCCCCACCCCATTCCCCCCAAAATAAGTAAATAAATAAAAAAATTTAAAAAAAAAACCACAAAAAACAAAAAAACCCCAAAAACTCCCTGTGATGATTTTCTTAGCAGAGGAAAGGACACTTTTGAGTTTGTTGACTTATGAAATTTGCATTTGCCCTTTGGAAGCCAGAGGGTTTGAGAGCAGTTACCGTCTCCACGGCTTTCTATCTCAGGCTGCTTCTTCACGTTCATCCAGGTCATAAACAGGCCACCCTGCATCCCTAAGAGGGAACAGAGCTGTAGCATCAAGGAGGTACGGGGTGTGACATAGGCTCACTACGATGAAGAACCTACTCTGCAGCACAGGGAACTCGGCACTCCGTGAGAACCTACATGGGGATAGAATCAAAAACGGTGGTGGATATGTATATATATATATGTATATATATAAATGAATAAATAATATATATATAATTTATTATTGATTTATGTATATATATATATATATAATTGAATATACATGAATGTATAACTGAGTCACTTTGCTATACAGAAACTAACACATTGTATATCGACTACACTCCAATAAAAATTAATAAAAAATGAAATAAAAATAGAAAAATGGCAAGAAAAGGAGAGACTGGGATCCCCACGGCTGTGTTACTCTAATTGGTGTCTTATGCTTTATTTACTCGATGTGGGAATTAAGCAGATGAGCTGCTGAATCCAGCAGGTGGGTTTTGAAAGGACCCCTGTGCAGAGCACAGGGAACCCTCCTGCGCTGTTGGTGCCAGTGTAAATTGGTGCTGTGACTATGGAGAACAGTGTGAAGGTTCCTTAAAAAACTAAAAATAGATTTTCCATATGATTGGGGCTTCCCTGGTGGCCCAGCAGCCAAGACTCCAGCTGCAATGCAGGGGTTGCAGGAGATGTGGGTGCAATCCCTGGGTCAGAACTATGCCCTGGAAAAGGCAATGGTGACCCACTCCAGTAGTTTTGCCTGGAGAATCGCATGGATAGAGGAGCCTGGCGGGCTACAATAGGGTCAGAAAGAGTCAGGCACGACGCAAGTGACTTAGCCTGCGCCGTCGGACCCAGCTGTCCCACTCCTGGGTGTCTATCTGGAGAAAACCATCACGTGGAAAGATACCTGCCCCCCAGTGTTCATCACAGCACTGTTTGCAATAGCCAAGACCTGGGAACAACTGAATAATTGTTCCCTGACACAAAAAAACGGCCACAGTTGGTGTAGCGGATGAGCTCTAAGGAGCAGATGGCTGACGCTCTCAGGTATACATGCAGTAACCGAGTGCGGGCAGATTGGATGAAGTGAACTCATTAGCACATTTATTTTCATTTCCGACACAGGAATTTAGTTCTAGCCTGCAAAGGACTAAAACACCTTTCAAGCTTGAAGAGAGCCATGGAGATCGCTGTTTACCACAGACTAAGATTCATAGTTAATTGGTATACTTTACAGTTCTTTGGTGGCAAATAAATCTAAACAAGAAAAAAAATGTGTGTATTAGCAGCCATTTTCCCCAGGAGCTAATAGCCCTCTGAATTGTGTATCCTACATGCAAATGATTGTGTGTTCTACATAGTAATGATTATTGTATGAAAAACAAAAGCTAAAGAGAAAGTAATAGTTAAGTAACCGATTTACCAAATGCTGTACTTGAAATCAAGCATCTTGCGATGATTTCCAGGCTTCTCATTAGTTCAGTGAGAGACTGTTAGCATGTGCATACTTCCTCTAACTGTGAAGCTAATTTTGGTACTTCCTAATAGAGAACTGAGTGTTAAATTAAACAAACAGTGGAGTGTGACTGGAAACTCCGGGTCAAGGTTGACCCTTCTGTACTCGGGATTACCTCTTCCCTGTGTCCTAAAGAAGTTTCCCACCTTGGAGACGCTGGATAAAACATTGCTTCCAGCTGCCTTCCACAGAAGGTGGAATCTTACAAGAGAACCTTGATGGGCTTGGGAGTTGAGGCCTAGCGGTGAAGGAAGCCAAATGGTTCTTCGTGAGTTAGGCAAGATTTTGGAATGTGGAGGACGATTCTTTTTACATAAATTTTAATGGACCGTTATGTCTCAAATATTTTTTAGCCTGTAAATTAGGGTTTTTTTCCTTTGTGCCTATGTGTTGAGGGCACTGGGTTCTTTTTCCTACAGAGCTTCGTGAAAGTCAAAGTGTGGGCCACTCAGTCATGTCTGAGTCTTTGCGACCTCAATCCGGACGCTCACTGCTATGGGCTGGTCACTGTTCCTAGGCTTCTCCAGTGGACAGAGGCAGAAAATAGATATTCCTTAACAACTGAATAATTTTCCCTGACACAAAAACGGCCACAGTTGGTGTAGCGGATGAGCTCTAAGGAGCAGATGGCTGCCCTCTCAGGTATACATGCAGTAACCGAGGGCAGATTGGATGAAGTGAACTCATTAGCACATTTATTTTCATTTCCGACACAGGAATTTAGTTCTAGCCTGCAAAGGACTAAAACACCTTTCAAGCTTGAAGAGAGCCATGGAGATCGCTGTTTACCACAGACTAAGATTCATAGTTAATTGGTATACTTTACAGTTCTTTGGTGGCAAATAAATCTAAACAAGAAAAAAAATGTGTGTATTAGCAGCCATTTTCCCCAGGAGCTAATAGCCCTCTGAATTGTGTATCCTACATGCAAATGATTGTGTGTTCTACATAGTAATGATTATTGTATGAAAAACAAAAGCTAAAGAGAAAGTAATAGTTAAGTAACCGATTTACCAAATGCTGTACTTGAAATCAAGCATCTTGCGATGATTTCCAGGCTTCTCATTAGTTCAGTGAGAGACTGTTAGCATGTGCATACTTCCTCTAACTGTGAAGCTAATTTTGGTACTTCCTAATAGAGAACTGAGTGTTAAATTAAACAAACAGTGGAGTGTGACTGGAAACTCCGGGTCAAGGTTGACCCTTCTGTACTCGGGATTACCTCTTCCCTGTGTCCTAAAGAAGTTTCCCACCTTGGAGACGCTGGATAAAACATTGCTTCCAGCTGCCTTCCACAGAAGGTGGAATCTTACAAGAGAACCTTGATGGGCTTGGGAGTTGAGGCCTAGCGGTGAAGGAAGCCAAATGGTTCTTCGTGAGTTAGGCAAGATTTTGGAATGTGGAGGACGATTCTTTTTACATAAATTTTAATGGACCGTTATGTCTCAAATATTTTTTAGCCTGTAAATTAGGGTTTTTTTCCTTTGTGCCTATGTGTTGAGGGCACTGGGTTCTTTTTCCTACAGAGCTTCGTGAAAGTCAAAGTGTGGGCCACTCAGTCATGTCTGAGTCTTTGCGACCTCAATCCGGACGCTCACTGCTATGGGCTGGTCACTGTTCCTAGGCTTCTCCAGTGGACAGAGGCAGAAAATAGATATTCCTTAAGTTAAACTGTATCATGACTTCAGAAGCATACTTACAATTTGAACTCCAGACTACGGCGTTTATACTTAACCTTGTCAGTCTTACATATACTTTCCCTTTTTGTTTTTTGTCCACTTCTATTGGTTTTTCATTTCTCTATTTTCATCCATCTTTGTTCTTTGGCCCGTGTGGGCCTCCCATCGCAGTGGCCTCTCTTGCCGCAGAGCACCGCCTCTGGGCGCACGTGCCCCAGAGCTCCGGCTCAGTAGTTGGACGCATTGGTCCAGCTGCTCCGCAGCACGTGGGATCCTCCCAGGCCAGGGATGGAACCGGCACCTCTTGTGCTGCAAGGCGGTGTCCTTACCCACTGGACCACCAAGGAAGTCCCTATACTTATCTTTTTGACTGCAGGGATACAACCAATTCTCAGTGACACCCACACAGCTGTGCATTTGATGTATTCTGCACGCCAGCTGTCTCAGCGAGACAATACTAACTTTACCACCAGTGGACTAATGCCTAAAACATTGTTTTTTGTCTTCTTTTTTCAGTTCATTTAGTCCTTGGGCTTTCAAAAACAAAATATTAAAATTACTATTTGTCAAACTCAGAATTGTCTCTCACTGAGTGCTTCTGCCACTGTCTGGACACGTGTGGCTAATTTGCTTTTGACTTTCAATATCTAGAGAATGCTTTTAAATTTAGTTTTGCCTACAATTATGTAAAATATTTACTTTATTCTAGAGCCACACCCAAAATATGAGATCTATTCAAATAAATCTAACCTTCTCCACACTGTTCTCTTCCTCTTCCATAGGTAATCATTTTACAAATGTATTTTATGTTTTTTTTTTAATGCTTTTTTAGGGTTTCCTATTGTTCTTTTTAAAAAAACATAAATAAATGCCCTTTTTTGTAAAAAAAAAAAAAAAAAGATGAACCATAGAATAATCTGTATATGTTTCTCTTTTTGAATTTTTTTTTCACTTACGAGTGCTCTGTTGAGAGTACAGGCTCTTTGCGACCTCAATCCGGACGCTCACTGCTATGGGCTGGTCACTGTTCCTAGGCTTCTCCAGTGGACAGAGGCAGAAAATAGATATTCCTTAAGTTAAACTGTATCATGACTTCAGAAGCATACTTACAATTTGAACTCCAGACTACGGCGTTTATACTTAACCTTGTCAGTCTTACATATACTTTCCCTTTTTGTTTTTTGTCCACTTCTATTGGTTTTTCATTTCTCTATTTTCATCCATCTTTGTTCTTTGGCCCGTGTGGGCCTCCCATCGCAGTGGCCTCTCTTGCCGCAGAGCACCGCCTCTGGGCGCACGTGCCCCAGAGCTCCGGCTCAGTAGTTGGACGCATTGGTCCAGCTGCTCCGCAGCACGTGGGATCCTCCCAGGCCAGGGATGGAACCGGCACCTCTTGTGCTGCAAGGCGGTGTCCTTACCCACTGGACCACCAAGGAAGTCCCTATACTTATCTTTTTGACTGCAGGGATACAACCAATTCTCAGTGACACCCACACAGCTGTGCATTTGATGTATTCTGCACGCCAGCTGTCTCAGCGAGACAATACTAACTTTACCACCAGTGGACTAATGCCTAAAACATTGTTTTTTGTCTTCTTTTTTCAGTTCATTTAGTCCTTGGGCTTTCAAAAACAAAATATTAAAATTACTATTTGTCAAACTCAGAATTGTCTCTCACTGAGTGCTTCTGCCACTGTCTGGACACGTGTGGCTAATTTGCTTTTGACTTTCAATATCTAGAGAATGCTTTTAAATTTAGTTTTGCCTACAATTATGTAAAATATTTACTTTATTCTAGAGCCACACCCAAAATATGAGATCTATTCAAATAAATCTAACCTTCTCCACACTGTTCTCTTCCTCTTCCATAGGTAATCATTTTACAAATGTATTTTATGTTTTTTTTTTAATGCTTTTTTAGGGTTTCCTATTGTTCTTTTTAAAAAAACATAAATAAATGCCCTTTTTTGTAAAAAAAAAAAAAAAAAAAGATGAACCATAGAATAATCTGTATATGTTTCTCTTTTTGAATTTTTTTTTCACTTACGAGTGCTCTGTTGAGAGTACAGGCTCACAGCGGACATGGGCAGTCTCTGAGGTCCAGTTGAAGAGGCGTTTGGAGAGATAGCCGAGGTCAGGGGAGAGGGAAAGGCCAAAAAGATGGAAGAAGAATAAAGTCAATAATAAAGTCAACACTTTCCCACGACCACCAGGCTTTCGGTAAAACATTAAACTCCAGAAAACATGGCTTTGTTTTTCCCTTCCCTTGCCCCTCACCCCTTCTCCCTCCCATTCCTCTTCCTCCTCCTGTTCTCCATCCACGTTGTTGAGGGTTAAGCTTTGTGACCCCTGAACTGTCACCCGCCAGGCTCCTCCGTCCACAGACTTCCCAGGCAAGAATACTGGAGTGGGCAGCCATGGCCTCCTCCAGGGGGTTCCTGACCCAGGGATTGAACCCAGGTCTCCTGCAATGAGGGTGGATTCTTCACCATCTGATCCACCAGGGAAGCCCTCAAGCATGGGAGTCCCTGGGAAGCGAAAGGACCAGGAGGCACTGCAGACCTGTGTAGACCACAGAACCCTAAGCATTCCTGGCTGACACAGCCTCTCTCTGCAGGAGGCGCGGTCCCATCTGACCCACGGATCAGACCAAAAAATCCTCCACTTGTCGTTGCATCTTTCTTCCCTGTGTAAAAACACCAGTACAGCTTGCTTGATCCCCACATCCCTGCCTTAGGAACGAGGGCCAGCAGCTGCTTGCGGTTTTGCTGGGTAGGACTTTGACACTGGCATGGACCCAGTCGAATGGGCGAAGATCAATGAGTGAAGCGCAGCATCAAAGCAGCGACAGAGCCCGCAAGGCATAACCAGGCCTCAGTTAACCTCAGCCCGAACACGCTAGACATTGTTCCAAAACGTAATTTTTCTATGAAACAAAGCCAAGAGTGTGGGCAGTAACTTGGTGCTTACACAGGTTTCCCACAGAGTGGGTACTCCAAGTTAATGATTTGGTCAAGTAACCAACTTTGAGTGACATTTCCCTTAGACAGATGAGATGGCTTGTACTGTTAGTTGATGACCCTCTTTCCCCCGTAACAGAACAAGGACACAGACCCCAAAGGCAGTGCGTAAGGGGAACCTCCCCACACTTATGCAGAGACAAGGATTCCTTCTCAACTGGTGTGAATTCCCCACCCCCCAATCAATTCAAATGCTTTGTTTCACTGTGGATTCCCCAATTCTGCAGCACTAACTGGATAGCCTACAATTCAATTCAATGCACTTCATGGAATGAGTGCAGACCCCACAAGTCCAGGGAGGGCCCACAAGACGACCCCCACTTCTAATGCCAGCCACAAAAGGGGTTCCTAGGTGGCCTGCACGTCTATCCAGCCAAGTATGAATCAGGAGTTCCTACAGCCCCGTCAGGCATCGTGACAATCTTCTAGGATGACTCATAGATTCAGGAGACTGCTTTACTGAGGTTTACTGGGACTCAGATGGTGAGGATTTCGCTGCAGTGCAGGAGATCCGGGTTCAGTCCCTGGATCACGAAGACTCCCTGGAGAAAAGGGCAACCCGCTCAGTCTTCTTGCCTGAAGAATCCCACAGACAGAGAAGCCTGGCAGGCTGTGGTCCACGGGGCCGCAGAGTCAGATGTGATTGAGCAAGAGAATGCATGCTCCCTGACGGATACATACGATGAGGAAAGCAAAGGGAGCAGGAGTTATCGCTCCTGTAAACTTCAGAACTGAATTCCGAGCCTGGTGGTTTGGGTTCATGTCCCCGTGAACAGCAAGTGGGTGGCTGGTTTTCCTGACACTGGAAATTTGGCCATTTGGGGAAACTTAATCCTTCGTGATTAAACATATTTCATAACAGGCCCCCTTTCCTTTACTGCTAAGTGGTTTCAGGTACTAAAATATTAAAGAAATATTGTTGGTTTTCCTGACCACTGATGGATTTTGAAATTTTCAACCTGGTGCAAGAAAATATAAAGTGTTAAATATTAACTAAATTGGGCTATTTTGGGCTTCCCCGTCTGCTTATGTTTTCTCTTCCTAAAGCACTTTGCCTGCTTTTTGGCCTAAAAGATGTTGTACAGAGAGAGGCCAAGTCAGTTCAAATTGAGCTCCCTGGGGACGAGACCAAGGGGCTTATGCAACTCGATGGATTCACATAGAAATACTGGAACCACAGGAGCATCCAGGGGCTTTTGTGCAAACCAGCATCCTTCACAGTAGAGTCTTTAACCCGCAGTCTTTTTATTTGGATAAAAAGCAAAGAGTAAGTTGAGATTATTTTGTCAATGCAAATACTCAGTAGAGATTTCCATAGAATGGTCAAGATTTACTGTGGATTCCCCAATTCTGCAGCCCCTACAATTCAATTCAATGCACTTCATGGAATGAGTGCAGACCCAGTCCAGGAGGGCCCACAAGACGACCCCCACTTCTAATGCCAGCCACAAAAGGGGTTCCTAGGTGGCCTGCACGTCTATCCAGCCAAGTATGAATCAGGAGTTCCTACAGCCCCGTCAGGCATCGTGACAATCTTCTAGGATGACTCATAGATTCAGGAGACTGCTTTACTGAGGTTTACTGGGACTCAGATGGTGAGGATTTCGCTGCAGTGCAGGAGATCCGGGTTCAGTCCCTGGATCACGAAGACTCCCTGGAGAAAAGGGCAACCCGCTCAGTCTTCTTGCCTGAAGAATCCCACAGACAGAGAAGCCTGGCAGGCTGTGGTCCACGGGCCGCAGAGTCAGATGTGATTGAGCAAGAGAATGCATGCTCCCTGACGGATACATACGATGAGGAAAGCAAAGGGAGCAGGAGTTATCGCTCCTGTAAACTTCAGAACTGAATTCCGAGCCTGGTGGTTTGGGTTCATGTCCCCGTGAACAGCAAGTGGGTGGCTGGTTTTCCTGACACTGGAAATTTGGCCATTTGGGGAAACTTAATCCTTCGTGATTAAACATATTTCATAACAGGCCCCCTTTCCTTTACTGCTAAGTGGTTTCAGGTACTAAAATATTAAAGAAATATTGTTGGTTTTCCTGACCACTGATGGATTTTGAAATTTTCAACCTGGTGCAAGAAAATATAAAGTGTTAAATATTAACTAAATTGGGCTATTTTGGGCTTCCCCGTCTGCTTATGTTTTCTCTTCCTAAAGCACTTTGCCTGCTTTTTGGCCTAAAAGATGTTGTACAGAGAGAGGCCAAGTCAGTTCAAATTGAGCTCCCTGGGGACGAGACCAAGGGGCTTATGCAACTCGATGGATTCACATAGAAATACTGGAACCACAGGAGCATCCAGGGGCTTTCGTGCAAACCAGCATCCTTCACAGTAGAGTCTTTAACCCGCAGTCTTTTTATTTGGATAAAAAGCAAAGAGTAAGTTGAGATTATTTTGTCAATGCAAATACTCAGTAGAGATTTCCATAGAATGGTCAAGATTTCTAATCCTGTTGTTATTTGCAGAGCTTTACCTTGTGTTGTTGGCTCGAAACCCTCATCTTTCATTCAGCAAACCCGGGTGATGCATCGATTCCACGGGCACTGAGGTGACGGGCATCTCTTGAGCCTGGTCTCCTCGGTCCTCACTCAGAAGACACCCAGCCACTGGACTGGTGGGAGGTCTGTGTAGACATTAAGTCTAAATGGCATGTGGCTCTATTTTGTCATGAGCCACATAGGCAAATAACAGATAGTAATTAGGAGGGAAATGAGTATTGGAGAACTAAAAACATAAAGACCAGAAATTCCAGTACTGTGGAGAATGGGCAGTGATTGATCACCATTCAGAAATACGATTTTAAGTAAGATTTTCAACTTTGATGTGAACACACACCTTTCTAGAAAGTGCTCAAGGCCAAGGTCATAAGAAAATTCCACTGACTGTACCAACTTCCAGCCCAGAAAGGAATTCTGCTGCAAAGACTCGGGGCTGCAAGCATGCAGTTGAAGACATACGACAAATTCAGAGACTTCTTCTTGTCCTTATTGTTGAGAGAGAGACAGCCCTTAGCATAGGTTTCCTTGTTCTACTTTGTCACCTATGACAGCACCTTCAAACAATATGCCTCAGTTTGCCTATTTTACAAAATGTTGTAAATGGAATCACGCTGTCCTGCCGACTAGACCAGGAGCTAAGACCTGTCCTCAGTGTAGCCTTGTTGAGGGAGCGGGGAACAGCTGAGATGTCAAAGGTGCTGCAAGACCTGATCACAGTTCCTGGCAGGAACGGAGAGATACACCTGGCAGAACTCTCCAGTGTGTTGGGTTAAGATGAGAAGACTATAAAGCGAAACAAGGGAGCCTTTGCAAATTATAAGACTCTGCCTGGTTCACTCGTGGAAGCTTGGAACAGAGGAGAGCTCGTGGGAGATAGAACAGTCTGCCGTTGTGCAGGAGGAAGTCAAGGACTCTGAGAAGTGACCTGCCAAAGTGACTCTGTGAGACCAGCAACTCCGTGGACTGACCACTCAGGAACCAAAGTGAAGAGTGCAAGTGTAAGTCACTCAGTCGTGTCGGACTCTTTGCAGCCCCACAGAATGTAGCCTGCCAGGCTCCTCTGTCCATGGGGTTTTCCAGGCAAGAATGCTGGAGGTGGTAGCCGTGCCCCTTTCCCCGGGATGGAAGCTGGGTCTCCTGCTTTGGAAGACAGGTTCATTACTGTCTGAGCCCCTTGAGGCCAGATTATTTGCCAAAGTTTTTCATCTCTCCTGATGCGATGCACTATTTTGAGGGTATCAGTGAAGCCCTGGAGACAGGAGCTAATGGCAAGAGATGTTATTCCAGACCTGGTAATGTGGGTAGCTGTGGAGATGACAAGACCCAGACTAGTAGAGAGCAGACACCAGCTACCAATCATCAGGAAAACTTGGACATGATCAGCCAAAAGGCAGAAAGATCAGAATGTCAGCCCAGGAGAGAGTTTGGAGATCATGGTGTTCCTGAGGGCAAGACAGACACACAGGTGAGACAAGGGCATCATGCAAAGTTGTTGTTGTTGTTGTTTAGTCACTAAGTCATGTCTGATTCTTTGCAACCTCATGTATTGTAGCCCAAAAAGTGTCTCTGTCCATGGGATTTCCCAGTTAAGAATACTGGCGTGGGTTGCCATTTTCTTCTCCAGGGCATCTTCCCAAATCAGGGATCATACTTGTGCGTCCTGCTTGGCAGGTAGATTCTTTACCACTGAACCACCTGGGAAGCCAATGGCTGTCATCAAAAGATCAAGAATGGGTGAACAGAAGACCCGTGCTTGTTACGCTAAAGGAAGGCTGAAAGCGACACGGGATCCCCATAAGCAAAGCCAGAAAGAAACCCTGTCCAGCTATGTTACAGCTTTAAAGAGCAAACAGTTCCTGGCAGGAACGGAGAGATACACCTGGCAGAACTCTCCAGTGTGTTGGGTTAAGATGAGAAGACTATAAAGCGAAACAAGGGAGCCTTTGCAAATTATAAGACTCTGCCTGGTTCACTCGTGGAAGCTTGGAACAGAGGAGAGCTCGTGGGAGATAGAACAGTCTGCCGTTGTGCAGGAGGAAGTCAAGGACTCTGAGAAGTGACCTGCCAAAGTGACTCTGTGAGACCAGCAACTCCGTGGACTGACCACTCAGGAACCAAAGTGAAGAGTGCAAGTGTAAGTCACTCAGTCGTGTCGGACTCTTTGCAGCCCCACAGAATGTAGCCTGCCAGGCTCCTCTGTCCATGGGGTTTTCCAGGCAAGAATGCTGGAGGTGGTAGCCGTGCCCTTCCCAGGGATGGAAGCTGGGTCTCCTGCTTTGGAAGACAGGTTCATTACTGTCTGAGCCCCTTGAGGCCAGATTATTTGCCAAAGTTTTTCATCTCTCCTGATGCGATGCACTATTTTGAGGGTATCAGTGAAGCCCTGGAGACAGGAGCTAATGGCAAGAGATGTTATTCCAGACCTGGTAATGTGGGTAGCTGTGGAGATGACAAGACCCAGACTAGTAGAGAGCAGACACCAGCTACCAATCATCAGGAAAACTTGGACATGATCAGCCAAAAGGCAGAAAGATCAGAATGTCAGCCCAGGAGAGAGTTTGGAGATCATGGTGTTCCTGAGGGCAAGACAGACACACAGGTGAGACAAGGGCATCATGCAAAGTTGTTGTTGTTGTTGTTTAGTCACTAAGTCATGTCTGATTCTTTGCAACCTCATGTATTGTAGCCCAAAAAGTGTCTCTGTCCATGGGATTTCCCAGTTAAGAATACTGGCGTGGGTTGCCATTTTCTTCTCCAGGGCATCTTCCCAAATCAGGGATCATACTTGTGCGTCCTGCTTGGCAGGTAGATTCTTTACCACTGAACCACCTGGGAAGCCAATGGCTGTCATCAAAAGATCAAGAATGGGTGAACAGAAGACCCGTGCTTGTTACGCTAAAGGAAGGCTGAAAGCGACACGGGATCCCCATAAGCAAAGCCAAGCCTGTCCAACATCACAGTGAAAACACATGGCGCTAGCTCCTCCAGTTCTTTGTTAAAGAGATCATGGACCATTTACTCAGGTTATAGCATTTGACAAAAGGAGAAGGCGGCACAGAAAATGAGATGGTTGGATGTCACCATTGACTCAATGGACATGATTCTGAGCAAACTTTGGGAGACAGTGGAGCACGGAGGACCCTGGTGTGCTGCAGCCCATGGTGGCACAAAGAGGTGGCCACGACTTAGCAACTAACCAACAACAACCACCATTAGAAGATTCCCTGGAGGAGGAAACGGCAAGTCCCCCTCCAATATTCCTGCCTGGAGAATCTCATGAACAGAGGAACCTGATGGGCTACAGTCCATGGGGTGGCGGCGTCGGACCTGACTGAGCGACTAACACTTTCACTTCCATCTCTCAGGAACAAATAAAGCATTTTAGGCATGGAGCAGTTTATGTCTAATTTAAGGAAAATAAATTTCCAGTGCTAGGTTAACCATGTCCCTACAAAAGCTACAGTTTGATGATTTGATCAGGACCTTCAACACTGTGCAATTAGCTTACCGGCGCTAGAACATTGGTTATGTATTTGCTTCGCATCTGTTCTGCTAGAGGGGTGTATCTTCTCTAAAGAAAATTCTTGCTGTCCAATTTAAAGATGAAGAGAGTCTGCCACCCCTCTTGCCCATTGTTTTTCAGCTTTAGAAAATGCAACTTGAGGCCTCTACCAAGTGCCCATTCAATGTAGAAAAGTAATGCATGCCTATTAGCAAATTCACAAACACAAACAAAACAAAACAAAACACTACCCATGCTGGTTACTCACAACACTTTTCTACTATTCTACGGAAACTCAGAACTGACATATTTTTTTAAAAAATCTTGGAGGGGTAATTTATAGTAGTCTCTATATTATTCATATTTTGTAATTGTGGTATGAATTATTTTTTTGTATTTAGATTGATTCTTAAAATTGTTCTATTTTATGACTTAATACTTTAATCAATTTTAGTTTTATTTTATTCTGGCCAGAAAAGGGCATAGGAAAGAATGTTGTACTTTTTTTTTTTAGAATTTGGGACTTTAAAAAAATTTGGCCTGCTTTATTTATTTATTTATTTATTTATTCTCATCTATCTTTATCCTTCGGCCTGTGTAGGCCTCCCATCACAGTGGCCTCTCTTGTTGCAGAACTCCAGCTCTGGGCGCATGCGCTCCAGAGCACTGGCTCGTCATTGGACACACCGGTCCAGCCGCTCGGCGGCACGTGGGATCTTCCCAGGCCAGGGATCGAACCGATGCCCCCTGCACTGCAAGGACCACCGGACCACCAGTGAAGCCCAGAATTTGGGACTTTTTTTATGACCTGAAATATTCTATCTATTCTTTTAAATATATATTTATTATTTATTTTGTCGTACTGGGTCTTAGCTGTGGCACTCAAAATCTTTGATGTTCATTGTTGGATGCAGGATCTTCACTGTTGCAAGCAGCATACGGGATCTAGTTCCCCGGCCAGGGATCAAACCCCGGACCCATACATTGGGAGAAGGAAGTCTTAACCACTGGACTGTGAGGAAAATCCCAAATATTCTATTTTTTAAAAAAGCTATATTTTAAGAATTCTAATTATTATTCATTTGAAAGAGGCATCGACGGCGTCTTATTGAATGAATTTTGTTACTTCTGTGCATGCACTTAATTTTGACTTGTTTGCTCTGTCATGAATTGAGAAACATGACTGTGACCGCTGTGGACTGTGCCCGCCAGGCTCCTCTGTCCATGGGATTTTCCCGGCGAGGATGCTGGAGTGGGGTGCCATGCCCTCCTCAGGGAAGCTTCCTGGCCCAGGGACAGAACCCGCATTGCCTCTGTCCTCGGCGGGTTCTTCACCGCTGAGCCACCTACTGAGTGTCTGTTGCTTTGAGGCTTCATTATGTTTGTCTTGCTCTTTTATTAATCTCATAAATGCTGATCTCATTTGTCAAAAGAAGTGAACTTTTGCTCCCTTCTGTGACTTTAGTCTGAAAGTTGGTGTCAGATCTTTAGGCTCATAGCCTTTCCTGCTTTCATTTGAATTTGCCCAAAGAACCTCCGTTCGGTGTTTCACTTTCAACATTCCGTGCACCTTTAGGGTCTCCTCTTATACACGGTGATGGGCTGGATTTTGGAAAAAGCAACTCAAGGGTCTTTGCCTTTGAAGAGAGGCAGTTTACATCAACACTCATGGCCTCAAAAGGCCTATTTCATGTTCTGACATATAGGTTTTCACTTCTAAAACATTGTTTTGTACTGTTTCATTTGTTACTCCTATTTGCTCTATGTGACATGTTTTCTTTGCTTTTACTTTCTTTGATGTTTACCTTTTGATTTGTCAAAAACCCTCTTTGGCCTCACGTGAGCTCATTCTTAGAGTTAAGAAAACAATCTTTTTTTTATATACAGGGATTTATTTTTCCTCCCATTTCAATCCAAATGTAAATTAAGTTCTCAATTATAGTAATTGTGAACTGTTTTCTTATTACTATAAAGTTTCAAATTATGGGTGAAGTCTTATTTTGGAAGCAGAATCTTATCAATAGAAAATTATTTTCAAAACTGCTATTATTGATTTTTAGTCCAAGATTTTTCTTTTATGTTCAGGGCAAATGCCAATGCTTACACCTTCAATAGGAAGTATTAATATGAGCACAACGGTCATGCTCCAATCACAATGAGGTAAAGAGAGATTGAATTTAGTGGACTTAACTGTATACTGTGTTAACACAGTTAAGAAACTATCATATAAAGCGAAGTCAAAAACTTTCAGTAATTTCTTTTTTGCCTTTAAGTCATCATTTGTTTTCATCCATCTTTATTCTTTGGCCTGTGTTGGCCTCCCATTGCAGTGGCCTCTTTTGTTGCAGAGCATGCGCTCCAGAGCACTGGCTCATAATTGGACACACCGGTCCAGCTGCTCCGTGCCATGCGGGATCTTCCTGGGCCAGGGATTGAACCGGTGCCCCTTGCACTGCAAGGCAGACTCTTCACCCACTAGACCACCAGGGAAGCCCAGTAATTTTTTAATAAGCAACAGGCTTATTTAAAAACCAGGTCTGGTTACATCTCACACCCTACCCGCTACCCAATATGACACTCCCGGCTCAGTTCCACCTTACAAAGCACATGCTTACTCCTTAGCTGTAGATGTGTACCTTGGCACGAAGACATTGTCCATTTCGATCCCAGGAATGCCAACCTTCTTTTCTTCCATACGATGTCCACGTCCATAATGCTGAAAGATGACTATTCTTAAATTCCAATCAGATTTCATTTTGAATGGATGTGCTTATTCCATCTGAAAAATTCAAAAACAGTATGTTCAGTCTTTGGGCATGGGGTTCTTTATGTTCACTTCCATTGTGAATTTCCTAAGACAACCTCCTGGATGTGTGAAGGCATGAAAGGATGTCTCTCCAGTGAGATATGGCCCAGTTTAAGCTTGTTTTCCATTAGGAGATCCCTGAAGATAAACACCTGCATTCTAGATAACCCCGGGAAGCAGGCGTGCGTCCCAGAACCGAACATCCCTCGCTGTTGAGTCTCCCAGCAGAGGGCGCCTGACCATCAGTAATGGTGGCAGAGACGCTCCTAATGGGTTGGGAATTTTATTACCTTTTACTTCTGAGCTCCCAATTAGGAGCAGAATATGTAAAGCCATTTTCTCTTCATTTTGCAGTTGTCTTGCACTGTGTAAAACAAGAATGCCTCCCCGCAGGAGTTACAAGTGGTGGCAGGGATTTGGGCGTGGAGGGTGGTGGTGGGGAGGCTGCAGGAGGGAGGAAAAGCAGGGCTTGTTTATACCCCAGGACTGGAAGGAATTCGTGCAGGATGTTGTTCATTCAGGCTTGATGTTTACCTGCATCACTAACAGTTCAGGCACTGGCATGGGGCTGTCTCAGCTGCTCACACGGTCTTGCATGTGAGAGAGCAGCTGGGCTTGATTTTCTTCAGCATGTCTGGAGAGCCTACACCAGATGTCATGGAATCACACAGCCCCAGACTCTCAGCAGAGACTCTGGAGATTGTAGCACAATAGTCAGGATACAGATGAGAAGATCCGCACTGAGGAAAGAATGACTTGGCCACACTCCTCCAAGTAGTTAAGAAAAGAGCAAGTATCTGGACTTCCCTGGTGGCCCAGTGGCTGAGACGCCCAGCTCCCAGTGCAGGGGACCCAGGTTTGATCCTTGGTTGGGGAACTAGTTCCACATGTTCCCTCAGCTGCAATTCCCTACTCTCTGAGGTTCAGGTGACTGGGTTTTCCTCTCCAGACCTCAGCTCTTCCTCTCTCCAACCGTTCTCAACCAGTGGATCTAAGCAGTGGCTTATCCGCTCTTCACGGCATCGCCTCGTGGTAATTGTTGGCCTTATATCTTGCTGGTCATAGTCTCAATTTTGTACTTAAAAAATAATTTACTGATTAATTTTCGGCTGTGCTGGGTTTTTGTTGCTGTCCAGGGCTTTCTTCGGTTGCAGAGAACGGGGGCTACTCTCCGCGGGCATCTCATTGTGGTGGCTTCTCTTGTGTTGCAGGGCACAGGCTCTAGGGAGCATGGGCGTCAGTCGTGGCTCGTGGGCTTAGTCGCTCCGTGGCACATGGGGTTCTCCCTGACCAGGGATCGAACCCGTGTTCCCTGCATTGGCAGGCAGACTCTTGACCGCTGGACCAGCAGGCAAGTCCAATGTGTCCTTTTATTGTTTTCCCATTTATTTCTGTTCTTAGAATTTGTGTTCTGAAGGCAGGGACCTTATCTGCGGTGCTGGCTCTTTCATCCCCAGCCTCTGACTCACGACTAGTAAGTGCCAGCCATGAATCTTCATGGTCTTTGGAGGTTTCTTTCCACGTGGTGCCAGCCCTTAGGGCTGGGGGGCTGGGAGCTGGACCTGGGGACAGATGACTTGTCATCTCTTTCTCAGGACGCGATTCAGCTCTTTCTGGGGCAGAGTGAGAGTGGGCAGAAACAAGCGGTGGGTGGGATTAGACTTCAGAGATGTTGGACTCTGGAAACTGCTCATCATGAAATGAGCAAAGGCACCTTCCTCAGGTAGCCTCCTGGGTCTGCGAGCCATCGTGGGGCCCCCGAGCTGTGTCATGAGGTCCACCCGCTGGTTAAAGCCAGGGCAGTCAGGATCGAAGTGAGCTCCTCAGGGAGGGCAAACTGAATACATCCCATTCTTCCCTTTTCAAATAAACCCTGAAGTGATCCCATTTGGAAAAGTGAGTGGCGTCATCCTGTCTGCTTCCTGGCTCATACTTGTGGGTGTGGCTAAACCAGGTGTCCGGGAGCCACTGGGAAGGGGTGAAATGGGAGGAAATTCTGCACATAAACTGTCCAGTCCTCAGGATCGCTGCCCCTTCCCCTCATCGCACACCAAGGGGAGAGAAAAAAGACACAGGAGTCTCCCGGTATGGCGAGGGCAGCAGAAATCGTCATACCAAATTCACCAGTAGCCCGTGCTGGGGGCCCGCCCAGGTGCTTCCTGCCTTTCCTGACTCTCGCCGCCATCCTGGGAGGTGTTCGTGCAGCGCGTGGCCCGCGAGAGCAGAGTCCCTGGGGAGGTCCAGGCGTGCGCCGGGCGTCGCTGAGCTGGTGAGGCTGGGATCCAGACGCGGACCTCGTGCCCGCTGACGCGCCCGCCTCCTCCACCTGCTGCACAGCCCTGAGCCCCAGAACGCTGCTTTCTGTTGAGGTTTGTGAACCCCCAGAATCCTTAGGGCTTACGAGAGCTCTGACCCTCAAACAAGCAAAGACACGTGCGTCGTCCAGGCTGAGGTGTGCATGTGGGACAGAACGGTGGTGGCACAGGCTTCCTGCGTGTCTTTATTTTCTGACTTGAAAATGCATGCGTTCACGTTTCGACCTCTTTTATTTGTTTATTTGCTTGGCAAATCTTAGGTGTTTAGTTTGGGTGTGGAGCCTGATGCTGGACCCTGCCAGTGGGCTAGGAGACAGGGTCAGTGCTGTCTCATGCTCCTCGGGAGCTCACAGTTTAGAATTCTCATCAGAGGGAAATGGATAAAGGGACTACGGTCCATACTTGCATGTTTTTGGCTTGCTGTAAAACGACCTCATCCTTAGCAGAAGTCACTAAAAAATGGCTTCTGCTGTCACGTAGGCCCTGGCTCTTCTGTTCTTTGACTTTTTCTGATTGTCAGTCACCAGATTCAGCATAAAAGGTGTCCTGGCGGTGGGCCCCAGCTGTGTCATGAGGTCCACCCGATGGTTAAAGCCAGGGCAGTCAGGATCGAAGTGAGCTCCTCAGGGAGGGCAAACTGAATACATCCCATTCTTCCCTTTTCAAATAAACCCTGAAGTGATCCCATTTGGAAAAGTGAGTGGCGTCATCCTGTCTGCTTCCTGGCTCATACTTGTGGGTGTGGCTAAACCAGGTGTCCGGGAGCCACTGGGAAGGGGTGAAATGGGAGGAAATTCTGCACATAAACTGTCCAGTCCTCAGGATCGCTGCCCCTTCCCCTCATCGCACACCAAGGGGAGAGAAAAAAGACACAGGAGTCTCCCGGTATGGCGAGGGCAGCAGAAATCGTCATACCAAATTCACCAGTAGCCCGTGCTGGGGGCCCGCCCAGGTGCTTCCTGCCTTTCCTGACTCTCGCCGCCATCCTGGGAGGTGTTCGTGCAGCGCGTGGCCCGCGAGAGCAGAGTCCCTGGGGAGGTCCAGGCGTGCGCCGGGCGTCGCTGAGCTGGTGAGGCTGGGATCCAGACGCGGACCTCGTGCCCGCTGACGCGCCCGCCTCCTCCACCTGCTGCACAGCCCTGAGCCCCAGAACGCTGCTTTCTGTTGAGGTTTGTGAACCCCCAGAATCCTTAGGGCTTACGAGAGCTCTGACCCTCAAACAAGCAAAGACACGTGCGTCGTCCAGGCTGAGGTGTGCATGTGGGACAGAACGGTGGTGGCACAGGCTTCCTGCGTGTCTTTATTTTCTGACTTGAAAATGCATGCGTTCACGTTTACGACCTCTTTTATTTGTTTATTTGCTTGGCAAATCTTAGGTGTTTAGTTTGGGTGTGGAGCCTGATGCTGGACCCTGCCAGTGGGCTAGGAGACAGGGTCAGTGCTGTCTCATGCTCCTCGGGAGCTCACAGTTTAGAATTCTCATCAGAGGGAAATGGATAAAGGGACTACGGTCCATACTTGCATGTTTTTGGCTTGCTGTAAAACGACCTCATCCTTAGCAGAAGTCACTAAAAAATGGCTTCTGCTGTCACGTAGGCCCTGGCTCTTCTGTTCTTTGACTTTTTCTGATTGTCAGTCACCAGATTCAGCATAAAAGGTGTCCTGGAGGTGGGGGACCTTTGACAGAGAGGAAGGCAGGTGGATGACTTGCCCACCAGTCCTGCAGTCCACCCCGTGCCAAAGACTCTGAGGGCAAGACCCTCACTTAACACTATCAGAGCCACGGAGCTGGAGGGGACCTTTGCAATCACTTAGTTCAGCTTACGGTAAGGTCATCGCAAGGGACTTCCTTGGCGGTCCAGTGGGTAACACTCCGAGCTTCCCGTGCAGGTGGGGCCAGATGGGTCCCGGCTCGGCGAACTAAGATCCCACATGCCTCTCGGTCAAAACACCAAAACATGAACCAGAAACAATATTGTAACAAATTCAATAAAGACTTTAAAAAATGGCCCTCACAAAAAGAAATCTTTAAAAAAAAGAAAGATCATAGCAGGATGGTCAGCCTGTGTATTTTTTAAAAAATAGTGTTATTTATTTATTTGTGGTTGTGCTGGATCTTTGCTGCTGTGAGGGTGGGGTTTTCACTGGTCGCGGTGAGCGGTGGATACTCTCTACTTGTGGCGCGCGGGCTTCTCATGGCGGTGGCTTCTCTTGTTAAGAAGCACAGGCTCTAAGGCACAAAGGCTTCCGTAGTTGCGGCTCCTGGGCTCTAGAGCACAGGCTTAATAGTTGTACACGGGCGTCGTTGCTCCGTGACTTGTGGGATCTTCCCAGACCAGGATCGAATCCTCTTCTGCACGGGCAGGCAGTGGACCACTGAGCCACCGAGGAAGCCAGGGCTCTCTGTTCTTGAATATTTCCAGAAGAGAAGCAGAGATGTTGTAGAGAAGTCTTCTTCCTTGCTAGATGAGGCTTACTGCTCCTTACACAGGGTTCAGCTCAGTCTCCTGGGCTCCTCCTGGCCGAGTTAATCGCTCTCTGCACTTTGTTCTAGGTTCTGGAGAATTCCCAAGAGGGATCATTCTAATTATTAACCTGCTGTGAATGAGCTCCTTGACAGCTGGGGAAGTACTTGAAACCTGCCGAGCGCCCCTCCCACTTGCAGGGGAGAAGAGGGGTAGGTAGCGATTGTTCCTGAAGCAATGGAATGGAAAATGTACGTAAGAACAATATAAATGGATGTTTTATTGACATAGAGAATTGAGCCTGCATTGAAGAAATTCCTTCAAGGAAAAATCTGACATAGGCAACCACCAGTAGACATGTTCAGGTTGTGCTGACAGAATTCTATGCTAAAGGAAAAAGAAAAAGTCTAGAAAAAGATATATCTAGGAAAAAATATAATGCAATTATAATTAAGTTTCTTGAAATTTCATTGGGTTTACTCTTTCTTCAACCCTACCTTAATTCCTCTGGTTCACGGACACGTTGACACCTGCACCCATAGGACACCTCCACCCACAGCCGCCTTCGTCAGGGATGACAGCCGTCTGTTTTATAGCTAAATGCACACGCTTCACATGGCCGACCATGATACACTGTGCCCTCAGAGCCAGCTCCTGGAAGCCCTGCTCTCTCAAGCTCCTCGTCAACACTGACCCTCCCGTGGCATCACCCCCTGCCCCCTGCCCCGGGACCGCCTCCGTCAGGAACCGCCTCTCCTCCGTGGCTGCTTCCGGGCCTCGTCATCTGTGCTCATTCCTCTTCTCCGTGAACCCCTGTTGACACGGTGTCTTTCCTTTGCTCTTCCTTGTTTTGGAACCACGTTCCTGAGTCAACTTGCTCATCCTCTCCTCCAAGGCCCTAAAATTCAGACAGCATGTACAAGACATAATTCAGCTCTCTGTTCTTCAAAATTTCAAGGGTCTTGTTGCCCCCAGACAGATGTGGGCAGACTCATATGGCTTTCCTAAAAATTCAGAGTGAGAGATGCTATAAGGAAAGTGTTAGACCTTCAGTCATGCCCAACTCTTTGTGGCTCCCTGGACTGCAATCCACCAGGCTCTTCTGTCCATGGGATTCTCCAGGCAAAGACACTGGAGTGGGTCGCCATTCCCTTCCCCAGGGCATCTCCCCAACCCAGGGATTGAACCCAGGTCCCCTGCACTGCAGGCAGACTCTTTACTGTCTGAGCCACCAGGGAAGCCTCTTTGTTAGTTGACTTGGGAGGAGGAGAATAGGGTAGGTAGCGATTGTTCCTGAAGCAATGGAATGGAAAATGTACGTAAGAACAATATAAATGGATGTTTTATTGACATAGAGAATTGAGCCTGCATTGAAGAAATTCCTTCAAGGAAAAATCTGACATAGGCAACCACCAGTAGACATGTTCAGGTTGTGCTGACAGAATTCTATGCTAAAGGAAAAAGAAAAGTCTAGAAAAAGATATATCTAGGAAAAAATATAATGCAATTATAATTAAGTTTCTTGAAATTTCATTGGGTTTACTCTTTCTTCAACCCTACCTTAATTCCTCTGGTTCACGGACACGTTGACACCTGCACCCATAGGACACCTCCACCCACAGCCGCCTTCGTCAGGGATGACAGCCGTCTGTTTTATAGCTAAATGCACACGCTTCACATGGCCGACCATGATACACTGTGCCCTCAGAGCCAGCTCCTGGAAGCCCTGCTCTCTCAAGCTCCTCGTCAACACTGACCCTCCCGTGGCATCACCCCCTGCCCCCTGCCCCGGGACCGCCTCCGTCAGGAACCGCCTCTCCTCCGTGGCTGCTTCCGGGCCTCGTCATCTGTGCTCATTCCTCTTCTCCGTGAACCCCTGTTGACACGGTGTCTTTCCTTTGCTCTTCCTTGTTTTGGAACCACGTTCCTGAGTCAACTTGCTCATCCTCTCCTCCAAGGCCCTAAAATTCAGACAGCATGTACAAGACATAATTCAGCTCTCTGTTCTTCAAAATTTCAAGGGTCTTGTTGCCCCCAGACAGATGTGGGCAGACTCATATGGCTTTCCTAAAAATTCAGAGTGAGAGATGCTATAAGGAAAGTGTTAGACCTTCAGTCATGCCCAACTCTTTGTGGCTCCCTGGACTGCAATCCACCAGGCTCTTCTGTCCATGGGATTCTCCAGGCAAAGACACTGGAGTGGGTCGCCATTCCCTTCCCCAGGGCATCTCCCCAACCCAGGGATTGAACCCAGGTCCCCTGCACTGCAGGCAGACTCTTTACTGTCTGAGCCACCAGGGAAGCCTCTTTGTTAGTTGACTTGGGAGGAGGAGAATAGGGAAATGTACTCCTTATTTTAATCTTTTGAGCCACTCTTGAATTCTGGTTTTAGAAATGGCCCTCAAGGATTCCCGTCTCCCCTGTGAGGACGTGGGGATCTCTGCCCACCCCAGCCCTTCCTCACTCATCTGTTCCAGCTCGGCTGGGACGGCTGCATCCTCACATCTTCCTCCCCGACCTCTTCAGGACTGAGCCCCGTCAGAGCGGCACATACGAACAACAACTAATATTTGTTTCGCTCTAACTATGTGCTCAGATTGTGTTAAGCACTTTCTCCCATTTAATCCTCATACAAAAAAAAAAAAAACCCTCTGAGGTAGGTAACTATTTTCTGGAAGGAAACCACAGCAGGCCTGTGACACTTCCATGGAGACAAAGGCTGTTTTCAAACACTGTTAAGAGACTGTTTCTATCTTAGGCTTTCAATGACCTGGATTGTCCGTGTGTGGAAGGGGGGAAAAAAAGTGAGAGAGAGAGGAAAAAAGAAAAAGGGTGAAAAAATTCTAGCAGGAGCTCTTCTTTTAAGGCATTGGTTAATTAATCAATTAATTTTGGGTTATGCACAGGCTCTTACGAGCTTGTAATTAGAAAAAAGCAGGTCTTTGTGTTTCTGGAGACCGTTCAGAGCCTGGAAGGTGCAGGCCTTTGCTGCTCAAGTTTCCCTTTTCTCCCCAAGACCCGTCCTTAGGTATTTCAGTGTTGAATAAACAGGCCTGCCTGGCTCAGGACACCCCGCTGAGAGCATGTCCCTAATGACAACAAAGCCACACATTGATTCTCCCCTGACCCCACTGACCCCCAAAAGTTTGTTCCCTCAACTGGGTCTCCTTGGCCCTTTCATGCGCCTGAATTCCCTATACAAAGCCCTTGTCACATCTACAGGCCTCTTGAAACTCGACGGGGATGGGAAGAGAAGGGGAGCAGAGAGACATTGAAAACACCCAAACCTTGATCCTCTACCTAAAAGAAAGTGTGGGCATTTGCATGTTAAACCATCCTCTGGCATGTCAGCTTCCTCTCGCCCACCCCCATCCCGTCTCCACACATTTCTTTTCTGAGACCCTGAGAACTGGGGGCCCACGCCCGCCTCTGAAGGAGCTGATAGGTCAGCGCAGATAAGAAACCCCACCACACAGAAAATCCTTTTCTCTGCCTTACATTCGTCATTATCACAAGTCTGAAACCTTTCTATTCCACATGGAAGGCTCTGGAAGGCGGGAGAAAGGACATGTCTGCCTTTTCCAGAGGGTGTTTGATTCACAGCATCTCCCCACTCCTCGTCCTGTTTATCTTTGATGAGCTGAGTCCGGGTTTCAAGGAAGGATGACCTCACTGGCTGTGAAAAAATGTTTGGTTGTATGCTTCTCCTCATCTTTTCATGATCAAATGCTCCCCAGCGCTCCCGCCCCACAGGAATGGAAACGGCCTGAGAGCTGGAGATGGAATTGAGTTATTTCAGGAAAAGAGTCTGTGTTAGTTGGGCTCTTGATTTTCTTTCTGTTACTAGTTTTTTCTTCTTCCAACCCAGTGTAATGAGAATGTTCCCTTGAGCACGAGAGAAGCAGGTAAAGAACTTGGAGGCTGCCTTTTCCACATGTCTCAATGAGGGGGAGAAATTCATTCAACAAATGAATTATGCTGTTTGTATTTGTATGTGAGCCTCAGTAGACTCAAACTTTAATCTTCTGTCGAGTGTTAACCTCCATAGCCTCTCCTCCAGAAGTAAAGGTCTGCAGTGATGGTGGTGAGGATTGGGGCTGTTTGGGTGAATTTGTGGGTAATATGAATTATAGACTGAAGACTGTTTTGGTTTAATTAAGAGGAAAGGTATACATAATATACACTTAACTGTTCAAAGGGAGCAATTCAGAGCCATATAATACCTTTACAATACTATGTAACTGCACCTCTATCTAGTCCCCAAATATTTTCATCACCCCAGAATAAAGCCCCATATGCAGTAAGCACTGAATTCCCACTGTCCACCCCCACACCAAGATCCTGGCAATTTCCAATCTGATGATTATTTCCATGAATCTATCTAATATGAATATTTCATATAAATGAGATCGTATAATATGTGACCATTGGTGTCTGGCTTCTTTGACTTATAATACTTTCAAAATTCATCCATGTTGTAAGATGTATTGGTATTTCGTTTCTTTTTTATGGCCAAATAATATTCCATAATTTGTGTATCTGTTCATCTGATGATGGATATTTGGGTTGCTTCTACCTTTTGGCTATTGGACTTTTTTTTTGAGTTTTGGGGTATTATTTTTCTAACGAATCTCTGAAACATGCAGCCCCACCACAGTGGGGCTGACTTCTCTCTGGATCAGTCTATGTTGTTATTTCTCTGGTTTCGTAATAGAGGTCACCTCAGTATTTATATGTCATGTAAACACTGAAGAAACAGGATAGTGAAAATAAACACTTGTACATAAGGCCAAAGGTGAAATTCAGCTCACAGCCACTTAAAGGACCCACATACAGTAGATGTGCTGTTTTCTAGAGGAACACTTTCAGCTCATCTCCTTCTACTTCCCTTTGGTCCTCTGTCTGGTGACCATCAGAGCTTGTCTTCTCAAAACTGTGCTGCAGATGAAATGCACTTGTTCTTATAAAATAAAGTCCATGAGAGTCCCTTGAGCACGAGAGAAGCAGGTAAAGAACTTGGAGGCTGCCTTTTCCACATGTCTCAATGAGGGGGAGAAATTCATTCAACAAATGAATTATGCTGTTTGTATTTGTATGTGAGCCTCAGTAGACTCAAACTTTAATCTTCTGTCGAGTGTTAACCTCCATAGCCTCTCCTCCAGAAGTAAAGGTCTGCAGTGATGGTGGTGAGGATTGGGGCTGTTTGGGTGAATTTGTGGGTAATATGAATTATAGACTGAAGACTGTTTTGGTTTAATTAAGAGGAAAGGTATACATAATATACACTTAACTGTTCAAAGGGAGCAATTCAGAGCCATATAATACCTTTACAATACTATGTAACTGCACCTCTATCTAGTCCCCAAATATTTTCATCACCCCAGAATAAAGCCCCATATGCAGTAAGCACTGAATTCCCACTGTCCACCCCCACACCAAGATCCTGGCAATTTCCAATCTGATGATTATTTCCATGAATCTATCTAATATGAATATTTCATATAAATGAGATCGTATAATATGTGACCATTGGTGTCTGGCTTCTTTGACTTATAATACTTTCAAAATTCATCCATGTTGTAAGATGTATTGGTATTTCGTTTCTTTTTTATGGCCAAATAATATTCCATAATTTGTGTATCTGTTCATCTGATGATGGATATTTGGGTTGCTTCTACCTTTTGGCTATTGGACTTTTTTTTTGAGTTTTGGGGTATTATTTTTCTAACGAATCTCTGAAACATGCAGCCCCCACCACAGTGGGGCTGACTTCTCTCTGGATCAGTCTATGTTGTTATTTCTCTGGTTTCGTAATAGAGGTCACCTCAGTATTTATATGTCATGTAAACACTGAAGAAACAGGATAGTGAAAATAAACACTTGTACATAAGGCCAAAGGTGAAATTCAGCTCACAGCCACTTAAAGGACCCACATACAGTAGATGTGCTGTTTTCTAGAGGAACACTTTCAGCTCATCTCCTTCTACTTCCCTTTGGTCCTCTGTCTGGTGACCATCAGAGCTTGTCTTCTCAAAACTGTGCTGCAGATGAAATGCACTTGTTCTTATAAAATAAAGTCCATGAGAGTCCATTCATTTGTAACCCTAATGTCACACAGTTCTTGTGACAGTGGCTTCAGGGAGCTTTCTTGTGGGGTCCATCCTCCCCTGAACTTCTTGTTCTTGAGCTCCCCCGAAATCCGCAGCCTGATCCCCAGTGGCACCCCTGACATATGCCTTTTTCAGCTCATTTGTGTGTCTATGATTTTCATGCCTGCCCTGACCAACACACATAAAGATATGCCTTGCAATGTTTTTAAAAATAGTTATCCATTCATTTGTTTATTTGGCTGCGTTGGGTCTTAGTGGCAGCATACAAGATCTTTGTTGCATCACCTGGGATCTTTCATTACAGTGTGGAGACTCTCTAGTTGTGGTGCATGGGCTTAGTTGCTCCCTGCCATGTGAGATCTTAGTCCCCTGGCCAGGGATTGGACCTGTGCCCATTCCATTCGAAAGTAGATTCTTAACCACTAGATCACCAGCGAAGTTCCACCATTTCTGAGTTAAAAAATTGTTAACTGGATCAATTAATCCACGTGGGCCAGCAAGACTCACATAGCTTCTGTGGCCAGTCCAAAGCATAAAAAAGAGAGTTTTTCTCTCATGCCATGGAATGGCTGGGCCAGTGTGTCCGATTATGAGCCAGCCCTCTGGAGTGCATGTGCCCAGAGCCAGTGCTCTGCAATGAGAGAGGCCACTGCAATGGGAGGCCCACACATGTACAAGAATGAAGATGGATGAAAAACAGAATGGTGACTTAGAGGCAAAAAAAAAAAAGAGAGAGAGAGAGAGGGTTTTAAAACTGTGAAATCACGGTCTGGATTTTCAAGCTCTTGAAAATCTGTTTACACATCCATTTCATACTTCACTCCCCATTAAGGTCACCTCAGTATTTATATGTCATGCACTAGAAACAGGATAGTGAAAATAACCACTTGTACATAAGGCCAAAGGTGAAATTCAGCTCACAGCCACTTAAAGGACCCACATACAGTAGATGTGCTGTTTTCTAGAGGAACACTTTCAGCTCATCTCCTTCTACTTCCCTTTGGTCCTCTGTCTGGTGACCATCAGAGCTTGTCTTCTCAAAACTGTGCTGCAGATGAAATGCACTTGTTCTTATAAAATAAAGTCCATGAGAGTCCATTCATTTGTAACCCTAATGTCACACAGTTCTTGTGACAGTGGCTTCAGGGAGCTTTCTTGTGGGGTCCATCCTCCCCTGAACTTCTTGTTCTTGAGCTCCCCCGAAATCCGCAGCCTGATCCCCAGTGGCACCCCTGACATATGCCTTTTTCAGCTCATTTGTGTGTCTATGATTTTCATGCCTGCCCTGACCAACACACATAAAGATATGCCTTGCAATGTTTTTAAAAATAGTTATCCATTCATTTGTTTATTTGGCTGCGTTGGGTCTTAGTGGCAGCATACAAGATCTTTGTTGCATCACCTGGGATCTTTCATTACAGTGTGGAGACTCTCTAGTTGTGGTGCATGGGCTTAGTTGCTCCCTGCCATGTGAGATCTTAGTCCCCTGGCCAGGGATTGGACCTGTGCCCATTCCATTCGAAAGTAGATTCTTAACCACTAGATCACCAGCGAAGTTCCACCATTTCTGAGTTAAAAAATTGTTAACTGGATCAATTAATCCACGTGGGCCAGCAAGACTCACATAGCTTCTGTGGCCAGTCCAAAGCATAAAAAAGAGAGTTTTTCTCTCATGCCATGGAATGGCTGGGCCAGTGTGTCCGATTATGAGCCAGCCCTCTGGAGTGCATGTGCCCAGAGCCAGTGCTCTGCAATGAGAGAGGCCACTGCAATGGGAGGCCACACATGTACAAGAATGAAGATGGATGAAAAACAGAATGGTGACTTAGAGGCAAAAAAAAAAAAGAGAGAGAGAGAGAGGGTTTTAAAACTGTGAAATCACGGTCTGGATTTTCAAGCTCTTGAAAATCTGTTTACACATCCATTTCATACTTCACTCACCATTTAGAGTACAGAGACTATTTTATTATAACTATGGGACCTCAACTCGAATTATAACTCACAGCTAGGTAGAAAAAAATAGGTACCATGTCTAGTTTTTTGTTGCTCAACTCAATACCTAAGATTCTTTCTTGATAGGAATTTGTTTCATACCTTGACCTCTGGATTGTCTGTTTCCTTCCCAATGGCTCTTGGTCACTTGAGAGGAAAAACCTGGATCTGAGTGAGGTCAAACATGCACATGAAGCCTCAAGCCGGTGACACCAGGCAAGTCTGGCATCAAATGGCTCCCCAGCTTCTTAGTTATCGTATAGTTCCTTCTTCAGTTGCCAACAAGTGGGGTGGGTGTGGTCAGGTTCATCCCTTGCTAGACTATCCAGCAGAGTCCAAATTATGGAGAGTCTGGGACTGAATGAGCTCATAATACAGTCAGTGCAATCAAGAAAGATTTTCAGTCGTAAAAGCAGTTGGCATGATCCATCTCCGTTCTCTATGAACTCAACTAGGTGCTGGATGTGAAAGGGGATTTGAACATGAGCAGCCCACTCTGGGAGGTGCTGGATCTTGAAGGCATTGTCAGGTGAGGGATGGGAGAATCTAGGCGCAGACAGCACAGGTGTCGCTGACACAGGAAATCTCAGGGGCTAGCAGCCCAGAGCCATCTCTGTTTCCTGTGACGAAAGGAGAGAGCCCGCAGAAACATCTATAGGACAGCCTTTCCTGGGAAAGTCAAGGGGGTAGAGGATGAAGCTGCCACTCTTATAGTAAGAGCACAAAAGGATGTGTTTTTGTTGTTAGTGTAGTTTATACTATGACTTGTTCTTAAAGAAATTAAATCTGCGGAAGATCAAATACAGTTACTAGTTCATTCCCAGCACTGTAGTTTGTCTGAATCAACCACTTTCACCCCCTCTTCTATACATTGACTTAATATCTTGATGGTCTAACAAAGATTTTAACTGCAGATCATCATAGACTCTAGAATCATAGTGGAACTGAACTGTAGCTGAAGGAATTTGAGTGTCCATACATCTGATTCTGGTCTACTTCATGTAACTTATGCCAACACCCAGTCTTTTCTATAGCTATAGGTTGTTTTTGTGGATTTCCATTAAACTTTCACCTTTTTAACCTTATTATAAAGGGTTGACTTTATAGTATAGGGAGTGAAGGTTAAGAGGAAATGCTTTTCTAAGGCTTTGTCCATAGATTTACTTCTAATAGCATATATTTTTATTCCTGGTCCTGGTGAAGTACGGTGAGCAAAGAAGCAAAAAAATTTTTTTAATCCATTTTATTCTTTTGGTAGAAATATTCTTCATCGATAGCTGCTATAACAAAAGTCTAATGTGATAAAGTTAATGACTCCTAAATGACTCCAACATTAAAGAAAGATTTACTTGATGGTTCAGATAGATTTCACAAACCTTTTAAGGTTTTGTAAACTACCTTCAGAGTGTTGTTCTGTAAATACATGGGTCATGCACGCATACACAGTAAATATGTGTCTGGTTGAATTAAATGGCCAATTAGTTAAAGAACAAGTCATTTCAAAAAATAACTTGACTAGTGTTGTATTCTGAATGATTAACAGAAATTCTTCAGGGTGTTATTTTGAGAAAATAATAGACCTTCATGCTGCATTGCTAGAAGTAATAGTGCCTCTAAAATCTGAGACATTGTTTTCCTGCCAAAATTTTATTTTAAAGATTCTTAAATCAATAGAATTTTCTCTCTTTGGTTTCTATTTTAATGTCTGATCCTTAAAATGAGAGTTATCTCATCTTCTGGACATTCAAAGCTCTCCTTAAAGAGGCATTGACTGACAGGGTCCCCAAAGATTGTGTTCAATGTAGAGACAAGTGCTTCAAATGCCCCTAGATTTGTTTTTGTCATTATGCAAAGGAAAACACAAAGGAGACAAGTGAGTCCTCAGGGCTTTGGGACATTTATTGATCTCAATAAGCCTCGCTGGAGGATGAGCTTCAAACAAGAAGTTGCCCTCGGAAGGCACACGGTTTTTCAGGGCCAGATGCTTTTGAACGTGTGAATCAATCCTGCATTACTGCGTGGATGATTGATGCTCTCACTCGGAAAGCACTGGGACCCTGTAAGATGTCTGAGGTCCAGTGTACAGGGGCGAGGATCCTGCTGGTGCCGCCGATTTTGCCATGAATTGAGCTCATGTTGCAAATATGGGCCACGTCAAAATGTATGTTCTAACAATACCCAGTGACTGCAGCCATGAAAGGAAAAGACTCTGGCTCCTTGAAAGAAGAGTGATGACAAACCTAGGCAGCATATTAAAAAGCAGAAACATTGTGTGGCTGACAAAGGTCCGTATAATCAAAGCTATGGTTTTTTCCAGTAGTCATGTATGAGTGTGAGAGTTGAGCCATAAACAAGGCTGAGTGCCGAAGAATGGTTGCTTTTGAACTGTAGTGTTGGAGAAGACTCTTGAGAGTCCTTTGAACTACAAGTAGATCACACCAGCCAACCCTAAAGGAAATCAGCCCTGAATATTCATTGAAAGGATTGACGCTGAAGCTGAAGTTCCAATATTTTGGCCACCTGATGCGAAGAGCCGACTCATTGAAAAGACTCTGATGGTGGGAAAGACTGAGGTCAAGAGGAGAAGGGGGCGGCAGAGGATGAGATGGGTGGCTGGCTCATTGACTTAATGGACATGTATTTGCGCAAACTCTGGGAGAGAGTGAAAGACAGGGACGTCTGGCATGCTTCAGTCCATGGGGTTGCGAAGACTTGGACACAACCGATTTGCAAAGAAGGAAATTTGTGTAGGCCACATTTTCTGGTAGAGTCTATTATAATTCAAAAGTGACTGTTTTTGTTGCATTTTTAAATATGTGTAAGTTTGTTTTTAAACTTCAGGTAATTTGGGAAAAACCCTACAGATACGTCTCGGATTTGGTGGTGTTGTTCAGTCACTAAATCCTACCTGGCTCTTCGTGGACCCATGGACTGTGGCACACCAGGTTCCCCTGTCCTTCACTATCTCCAGGAGTCTGCTCAGGTGCATGGTCACTGAGTCAGTGAGGCCATCCAACCATCTCATCTGCTGTCACCTCTTCTCATTTGGCCGTCAGTCTTTCCCAGTATCAGGGTCTTTTCCAACGAGTCGTCTTTTTTCCATCAGGTGGCCAAAGTATTAGAGTTTCATCTCTCAAATGAGCTCTGGGTAAAAGGGAATCAATATAGATGTAGAATTATCCATTTCTACAAACAAAACAGAAAGATTTGGTAGGAAACAGCATTTCAGGCCCAGTATCTGGTCACTGAGGATGATCGCTGGTACTGGGTTGCTGACTGATCTCTTCGAGACAAAACAAGGGGAAAACATATATATTCTATAGAACGTAAAATACCCATAGGTGCATATGAAGATGTTCAATTCAAATTTGAGTCTACAGGGTTGTTATTTTTAAGGAAATACTCTTGTGCTTTATGTGAGATTTTATTGTAACTTTCTTTCATCAACACTGAGAATCATGGTTCAGAAGGACACAGAGGGTGGAAGACTTGACTTGCTTAAAATTTGTTAGTGAGATCCCCCTTTTTGAGTGTTGGAGAAGACTCTTGAGAGTCCTTTGAACTACAAGTAGATCACACCAGCCAACCCTAAAGGAAATCAGCCCTGAATATTCATTGAAAGGATTGACGCTGAAGCTGAAGTTCCAATATTTTGGCCACCTGATGCGAAGAGCCGACTCATTGAAAAGACTCTGATGGTGGGAAAGACTGAGGTCAAGAGGAGAAGGGCGGCAGAGGATGAGATGGGTGGCTGGCTCATTGACTTAATGGACATGTATTTGCGCAAACTCTGGGAGAGAGTGAAAGACAGGGACGTCTGGCATGCTTCAGTCCATGGGGTTGCGAAGACTTGGACACAACCGATTTGCAAAGAAGGAAATTTGTGTAGGCCACATTTTCTGGTAGAGTCTATTATAATTCAAAAGTGACTGTTTTTGTTGCATTTTTAAATATGTGTAAGTTTGTTTTTAAACTTCAGGTAATTTGGGAAAAACCCTACAGATACGTCTCGGATTTGGTGGTGTTGTTCAGTCACTAAATCCTACCTGGCTCTTCGTGGACCCATGGACTGTGGCACACCAGGTTCCCCTGTCCTTCACTATCTCCAGGAGTCTGCTCAGGTGCATGGTCACTGAGTCAGTGAGGCCATCCAACCATCTCATCTGCTGTCACCTCTTCTCATTTGGCCGTCAGTCTTTCCCAGTATCAGGGTCTTTTCCAACGAGTCGTCTTTTTTCCATCAGGTGGCCAAAGTATTAGAGTTTCATCTCTCAAATGAGTTCTGGGTAAAAGGGAATCAATATAGATGTAGAATTATCCATTTCTACAAACAAAACAGAAAGATTTGGTAGGAAACAGCATTTCAGGCCCAGTATCTGGTCACTGAGGATGATCGCTGGTACTGGGTTGCTGACTGATCTCTTCGAGACAAAACAAGGGGAAAACATATATATTCTATAGAACGTAAAATACCCATAGGTGCATATGAAGATGTTCAATTCAAATTTGAGTCTACAGGGTTGTTATTTTTAAGGAAATACTCTTGTGCTTTATGTGAGATTTTTATTGTATGGCTACTTTCTTTCATCAACACTGAGAATCATGGTTCAGAAGGACACAGAGGGTGGAAGACTTGAACTCACCTGTAAGGATTCCTTTGAAAAAAATGTTTGTGTTTTTTGCATGTGTGTATCACTCCCTCTATGTATCACCTTTTATCTATCGATGATTTATCAACCATCTATCTATTATCTAGCTACTGTCTGTCTATTGTGTCTCTAATATTTGTCACCTATTGTCTATCTAATATCTACCTATATATCTATCATCTATCTCTAATCTAATCTATTTATTATCTATCATCTATCTTTGCACTAGAGATTAAAAGGTAAATTATCAGAGTGTATTTAGAATCAGTATGTTACCACTTCAAATGTAATGTAGAAATCTGCCCACCTCAGAGGTCTCTTTGCTCTACCGTCTTTATGCTGAAGCTCTCTTGTGGATGATATCATTGACTGAAAACTTTGCCAGATGATGTTATTATTTTTACTGTTAGCTGTCAAATATATCTTAAAGAACTCAAGAGGAGAACAATAGCCTGTTGTATTTGCCCAAATAGTAATTCTTACTATTTCTGTTCTTTCATGAAGTTTTAGACTGTTGAAGTTTTCCTCCTTTCTACCTTCATTTGCCTTAAGGCACTACTTTTGTTTGTTTATGCTTGCTGCGTTATCACTATTTTAAGTGTTTACTTCTTATTTTAATTAAAAATCTTGTCTGAGGTGCGGCTCCTCATTTCTGAGTACTTCAAATTCTGATTTTGTGTGCATCCTTAATGCCTTTCCCTGCTCTTATATAAGTGAGCTGCTACCGTTGGGATGTGTTCTGAGGCCCATCTCTTGGCTGCTCTCATGGTTGATCGGAGACAGTCTTGGGCTCCTATCCATTTCTACAAACAAAACAGAAAGATTTGGTAGGAAACAGCATTTCAGGCCCAGTATCTGGTCACTGAGGATGATCGCTGGTACTGGGGTGCTGACTGATCTCTTTGAGACAAAACAAGGGGAAAACATATATATTCTATAGAACGTAAAATACCCATAGGTGCATATGAAGATGTTCAATTCAAATTTGAGTCTACAGGGTTGTTATTTTTAAGGAAATACTCTTGTGCTTTATGTGAGATTTTTATTGTATGGCTACTTTCTTTCATCAACACTGAGAATCATGGTTCAGAAGGACACAGAGGGTGGAAGACTTGAACTCACCTGTAAGGATTCCTTTGAAAAAAATGTTTGTGTTTTTTGCATGTGTGTATCACTCCCTCTATGTATCACCTTTTATCTATCGATGATTTATCAACCATCTATCTATTATCTAGCTACTGTCTGTCTATTGTGTCTCTAATATTTGTCACCTATTGTCTATCTAATATCTACCTATATATCTATCATCTATCTCTAATCTAATCTATTTATTATCTATCATCTATCTTTGCACTAGAGATTAAAAGGTAAATTATCAGAGTGTATTTAGAATCAGTATGTTACCACTTCAAATGTAATGTAGAAATCTGCCCACCTCAGAGGTCTCTTTGCTCTACCGTCTTTATGCTGAAGCTCTCTTGTGGATGATATCATTGACTGAAAACTTTGCCAGATGATGTTATTATTTTTACTGTTAGCTGTCAAATATATCTTAAAGAACTCAAGAGGAGAACAATAGCCTGTTGTATTTGCCCAAATAGTAATTCTTACTATTTCTGTTCTTTCATGAAGTTTTAGACTGTTGAAGTTTTCCTCCTTTCTACCTTCATTTGCCTTAAGGCACTACTTTTGTTTGTTTATGCTTGCTGCGTTATCACTATTTTAAGTGTTTACTTCTTATTTTAATTAAAAATCTTGTCTGAGGTGCGGCTCCTCATTTCTGAGTACTTCAAATTCTGATTTTGTGTGCATCCTTAATGCCTTTCCCTGCTCTTATATAAGTGAGCTGCTACCGTTGGGATGTGTTCTGAGGCCCATCTCTTGGCTGCTCTCATGGTTGATGCGGAGACAGTCTTGGGCTCCTGGCGATCTTTAATCTTATAATAATTTTTTTGGGGATGGTTTCTGCCTCTGGACACAATTTTGTAACTAGTACTGGACTCGTCCTCCGACAATTAAACAACTATAAAACTGCTAAAAATAAATGAGGCCCTTGCTGAGAAACGGAAATCACGGGCTGAGCCCTCTCATCACTGAGCTTCTCCCCTCAGGATATGTTCCTGACGCTCCGCAGAACCTGCTCGTCTTGCTGAGCTCAGGAAGGAGTTCGCCATGTTCAGAGCAGCTGACGTGGGTGGAATCCGTGGGCCAGAGTCAGAGGGGCGGGAGCCCCAGAGAGGCAGCCCGGGAGGCCTGGGCAGGGGGTCTCCATGCGTCTTGCTGAGCAGTACGCTGCTCGTAAGACACCAGTGCACCCCGCGCTTGACGAACAGCAGGTGTGCTGGGGGCTGAGCTAGAGTAGATGCCGGAGGTCAAGCGGTGCCGGGACTCTAACACGGAGAGGGTCTCCTTAACCATTCATGAAGACCTTGGCATCTAGCTGAAACACCACAAAGCCTCTGCCTGGAGAATAAAAGCAGACCTTTAGAATAGCACGGGCTGGAGATCCCTGGGAGCTCTGCACGCCCACGGGCCCTGCGCTTGTCTGCGGGCTCTAGCGAGCCTGCAGGAGTCCGCTGAGGGCAGGGCATGCCCGTGGCTTCAGTGATCAGGCGAGGAACGTGGGGTGCGGGGCACGCGGGCTGCGTAGGCGAGGCTAGGAGAGGGTGCTGGGGCGGGAGCAGGTCTGCGGCTTTAGGGAGGCAGCAGGTATTGCTGGAGGTGGATCCGCCTACAGGTCCTAGCAGGGACCAAGGACGCGCCATCTGAGCGTTATTCATAAAAGAAGAGTTCAAGCTCCAAAGTATTTTTGACTGTGCTCTTTAATGCCTCTTATCACCTATTTTAAGTGTTTACTTCTTATTTTAATTAAAAATCTTGTCTGAGGTGCTCCTCATTTCTGAGTACTTCAAATTCTGATTTTGTGTGCATCCTTAATGCCTTTCCCTGCTCTTATATAAGTGAGCTGCTACCGTTGGGATGTGTTCTGAGGCCCATCTCTTGGCTGCTCTCATGGTTGATGCGGAGACAGTCTTGGGCTCCTGGCGATCTTTAATCTTATAATAATTTTTTTGGGGATGGTTTCTGCCTCTGGACACAATTTTGTAACTAGTACTGGACTCGTCCTCCGACAATTAAACAACTATAAAACTGCTAAAAATAAATGAGGCCCTTGCTGAGAAACGGAAATCACGGGCTGAGCCCTCTCATCACTGAGCTTCTCCCCTCAGGATATGTTCCTGACGCTCCGCAGAACCTGCTCGTCTTGCTGAGCTCAGGAAGGAGTTCGCCATGTTCAGAGCAGCTGACGTGGGTGGAATCCGTGGGCCAGAGTCAGAGGGGCGGGAGCCCCAGAGAGGCAGCCCGGGAGGCCTGGGCAGGGGGTCTCCATGCGTCTTGCTGAGCAGTACGCTGCTCGTAAGACACCAGTGCACCCCGCGCTTGACGAACAGCAGGTGTGCTGGGGGCTGAGCTAGAGTAGATGCCGGAGGTCAAGCGGTGCCGGGACTCTAACACGGAGAGGGTCTCCTTAACCATTCATGAAGACCTTGGCATCTAGCTGAAACACCACAAAGCCTCTGCCTGGAGAATAAAAGCAGACCTTTAGAATAGCACGGGCTGGAGATCCCTGGGAGCTCTGCACGCCCACGGGCCCTGCGCTTGTCTGCGGGCTCTAGCGAGCCTGCAGGAGTCCGCTGAGGGCAGGGCATGCCCGTGGCTTCAGTGATCAGGCGAGGAACGTGGGGTGCGGGGCACGCGGGCTGCGTAGGCGAGGCTAGGAGAGGGTGCTGGGGCGGGGAGCAGGTCTGCGGCTTTAGGGAGGCAGCAGGTATTGCTGGAGGTGGGATCCGCCTACAGGTCCTAGCAGGGACCAAGGACGCGGCCATCTGAGCGTTATTCATAAAAGAAGAGTTGTCCGAGGAAGCTCAGTTTGTTTTTTTCTGTAAATAAGTAATTTGTTTTTCTTGAATGTTTCTTCATCAGAAGTCATAGGATTCTGACTCTGAGAACCATTCAACAGTGAAATTCCATCAAGCTAGTTTTATCTTCTCTTCTAGCTTTATTACTTTAAAAGTGTAAACCCTTATTTATTTATTTTTTTTTAACTTTTTATTTTGTACTGGGGTAGAAGGGTATGGCTACCCGGTCTAGTATTCTGGCCTGGAAAATTCCGTGGACAGAGGAGCCTGGTGAGCTACAATCGATGCTGTTACACAGACTCGGAAACAGCTGAGTGACTAATACAGCAACGACATAATCAGTGAACAGTACTGTGATAGTCTCTGGTGAACGGCGAAGGACTCAGCCATGCGTATTACACATGTACGCATTCTCCCCACAAGCGCCCCTCCCACCCAGACCCTCACACAACACCGAGCAGAGCTTCCTCTGCTGTCCAGGAGGTCCTTGTTGGTTATGCACTTTAAATACAGCCATGTGTCCATGTCCATCCCAAACTCTCTATAATTATATCTTCCCCCGACCCTTCCCCTCTGGCATCCATAAGTTTCTGAATCTGTTTCTGTTTTGTAAGTAAGCCCGATTGCAGTATTTCTTTTAAGGTTCCACCTATAAGGGATGTCGTATGATAGTTCTCCTTCACTGTCTGACTTATTTCACTCAGTGTAACAATCTCTAAGTCCATCGATGTTGCTGCAAATAGCACAATTTCATCCTTTTTAAAGGCTGAATAATATTCCATTGTATAAATGTACCACATCTTCATCCATTCCTCTGTCAGTTGTGACACTGAACAGTGGGGATTGTGGGTTTGGGCCTCCGGAATGAGTTTCATCCTGTTCACAGATGGCGACTTAGGACTTCATCTCTAGTTTGAAACTATGCATGACCTTGCTGGTTGTGGAGGACTCAGGGCTAATATACTTCTCTCCTGAAGAACCAGCAGTGCTTTGGAAGCGTGCACTGTGCTCCTTGTCTTTTGCTTACGGTGAAGTAGATTCGGGGGGAGGATTATCTAGAGAAGAGACTGGTCCTAGCAGGGACCAAGGACGCGGCCATCTGAGCGTTATTCATAAAAGAAGAGTTGTCCGAGGAAGCTCAGTTTGTTTTTTTCTGTAAATAAGTAATTTGTTTTTCTTGAATGTTTCTTCATCAGAAGTCATAGGATTCTGACTCTGAGAACCATTCAACAGTGAAATTCCATCAAGCTAGTTTTATCTTCTCTTCTAGCTTTATTACTTTAAAAGTGTAAACCCTTATTTATTTATTTTTTAACTTTTTATTTTGTACTGGGGTAGAAGGGTATGGCTACCCGGTCTAGTATTCTGGCCTGGAAAATTCCGTGGACAGAGGAGCCTGGTGAGCTACAATCGATGCTGTTACACAGACTCGGAAACAGCTGAGTGACTAATACAGCAACGACATAATCAGTGAACAGTACTGTGATAGTCTCTGGTGAACGGCGAAGGACTCAGCCATGCGTATTACACATGTACGCATTCTCCCCACAAGCGCCCCTCCCACCCAGACCCTCACACAACACCGAGCAGAGCTTCCTCTGCTGTCCAGGAGGTCCTTGTTGGTTATGCACTTTAAATACAGCCATGTGTCCATGTCCATCCCAAACTCTCTATAATTATATCTTCCCCCGACCCTTCCCCTCTGGCATCCATAAGTTTCTGAATCTGTTTCTGTTTTGTAAGTAAGCCCGATTGCAGTATTTCTTTTAAGGTTCCACCTATAAGGGATGTCGTATGATAGTTCTCCTTCACTGTCTGACTTATTTCACTCAGTGTAACAATCTCTAAGTCCATCGATGTTGCTGCAAATGGCACAATTTCATCCTTTTTAAAGGCTGAATAATATTCCATTGTATAAATGTACCACATCTTCATCCATTCCTCTGTCAGTTGTGACACTGAACAGTGGGGATTGTGGGTTTGGGCCCCCGGAATGAGTTTCATCCTGTTCACAGATGGCGACTTAGGACTTCATCTCTAGTTTGAAACTATGCATGACCTTGCTGATTGTGGAGGACTCAGGGCTAATATACTTCTCTCCTGAAGAACCAGCAGTGCTTTGGAAGTGTGCACTGTGCTCCTTGTCTTTTGCTTACGGTGAAGTAGATTCGGGGGGAGGATTATCTAGAGAAAGACACCAGAAGCTCTGCAGAGGGCAACCTGAAATGAGGGATCCTAGTGGCCCGTCTCATTCTCTGGACTGGCAAACTACAAAGCGTATACTTTCTGCTTTAAAATCCCCCAGACCTTTAAAAAATTCAGCCAACTATTTAACGACCCTGTTGTAAAATCTGATGTTAAACCACCAGCAAAACGTTTGAATTACACACGTTTCCATAAAAGCATTTTTCTCACCAAACATTCACTTTATTATCCTGTTTTATGGGAGGACTGAAACAGCCAGACTCAGGCCCTGCCTGCCATTTGGCCAGAATAGCTCGTGACCCAGGTCAAGGCCGAGGCTGACAACTCAGCTGTCCTGTTTCTTAAAAAGCCCTTCTCTCGGAGTTCATCTTAGGACAGTGCGTCTTTTGAAGACTAAAAGTTAGGGATGATGGGTGGGAGGACATTGTTCTACCAATGTGTCCAGGAGTATGAGGAGAAAGCAAGGTGTGTGGTGATGTGCACGCAGGTGTGGGTCAGAACACGGGGTAGTGAGGATGCAGAGATGAAGCTGCCCAGAAAGAATCTGTCTGTGGCTCTGAGTAAGGAGTCCCATCCCAACCAAGTGAAAACGTGAAGGAGCAAACCCAGAGTGCCAGCTCGTGCCAGCACGGGACACATGCGGTGGCCTGCATGTTCTCACCCGTGTTTATGGCGGGTGAATCCGAGTGGTGGTGGCCTCAGCTTTGGTGCAAACAATCTCTAAGTCCATCGATGTTGCTGCAAATGGCACAATTTCATCCTTTTTAAAGGCTGAATAATATTCCATTGTATAAATGTACCACATCTTCATCCATTCCTCTGTCAGTTGTGACACTGAACAGTGGGGATTGTGGGTTTGGGCCTCCGGAATGAGTTTCATCCTGTTCACAGATGGCGACTTAGGACTTCATCTCTAGTTTGAAACTATGCATGACCTTGCTGATTGTGGAGGACTCAGGGCTAATATACTTCTCTCCTGAAGAACCAGCAGTGCTTTGGAAGTGTGCACTGTGCTCCTTGTCTTTTGCTTACGGTGAAGTAGATTCGGGGGGAGGATTATCTAGAGAAAGACACCAGAAGCTCTGCAGAGGGCAACCTGAAATGAGGGATCCTAGTGGCCCGTCTCATTCTCTGGACTGGCAAACTACAAAGCGTATACTTTCTGCTTTAAAATCCCCCAGACCTTTAAAAAATTCAGCCAACTATTTAACGACCCTGTTGTAAAATCTGATGTTAAACCACCAGCAAAACGTTTGAATTACACACGTTTCCATAAAAGCATTTTTCTCACCAAACATTCACTTTATTATCCTGTTTTATGGGAGGACTGAAACAGCCAGACTCAGGCCCTGCCTGCCATTTGGCCAGAATAGCTCGTGACCCAGGTCAAGGCCGAGGCTGACAACTCAGCTGTCCTGTTTCTTAAAAAGCCCTTCTCTCGGAGTTCATCTTAGGACAGTGCGTCTTTTGAAGACTAAAAGTTAGGGATGATGGGTGGGAGGACATTGTTCTACCAATGTGTCCAGGAGTATGAGGAGAAAGCAAGGTGTGTGGTGATGTGCACGCAGGTGTGGGTCAGAACACGGGGTAGTGAGGATGCAGAGATGAAGCTGCCCAGAAAGAATCTGTCTGTGGCTCTGAGTAAGGAGTCCCATCCCAACCAAGTGAAAACGTGAAGGAGCAAACCCAGAGTGCCAGCTCGTGCCAGCACAGGACACATGCGGTGGCCTGCATGTTCTCACCCGTGTTTATGGCGGGTGAATCCGGAGTGGTGGTGGCCTCCTTCATGTGGTGGCTGTGGCTCGTGTGTTATTACTTATCGTAGAGCTTGCAAACAGAACAGGCCTTATCTATCTTTTCATGAAAGTCTTATGACAACGCTCTACTAGAAGCGTCCACAGAGTGCCAAACAAAACTAAATGGGACCTCTAGTCATTTTAGGGCTTCCCCGGTAGCTCAGATGGTAAAGAATCTGCCTGCAATGCTGGGGACATTCCCTGAGCTGAGGAGATCTCCTGGGGAAGGACATGGCAACACACTCCAGTATTCTTGTCTGGAGAATCCCATGGATAGAGGAGCCAGTCCACGGGGTTGCGAAGAGTCGAACACGACTGAAGTGACTCACACTATGAGTCTTTTAAAGTGGGGAATGTTCCATCAGAGTTTCCAAGAACCAGCTATACGATTTTGACTCTCAACGTATGGATATTACAGCTGCATCTGAACTTAGTCCCTAAATAGCATCACATCCCTTTTCTTCACATTTGGGTCCTACTAATAGGTAGTTTTGCCTCTGGGAGAAAGACAGTTCTATGTATATATATTTTTTTGATGGAGAAATAGATATTTTTAAAGATGCAAAGTCAAGAAGAGGACTAAACCTTTCTGAGAATCCGTGATGAATGCCATCATCTAAAGCCTACGAGACACTGGAACATGTTTAGAGAGGTTGAATGGGCAACTATTTCCAGTAATAAAGCTAATTTTAAATTTCCTCCAGTTCAAAGCAGCACGAGACTTAACTCTAAACCATTTATTAATTCTCATCTGAGTTTTATGGATCCAAATGGTAAGACAGAGAAGAAAAAAATCATTTAAAAGTACATTGCATAAGCTATGAGTCATTCCTCCCCAAATGGACAAATCGTTACAGCTTCTATTTCATAGGTTTCTTATTTGAGAATGATCCCAATGCTTCGTAGTATATTCTGTCCTGGATTTCAGTAACAGTAACAGCTGACAAACCTGCATAGACTTTAGTAAGTTTAGGGGAATTGTCAGGAGTCTGGACAAAATCTGTACAAATTCAATGCCGTTAACTTCAAAGAAAGTGAGGGAGAGAGAGAGAGCACACACCACGTTTCCTGTGCGTATTGCCTATTTGTATCTTTTTTGGAGAAATGTCTATTCAGATCCTTTCCTATTTTTAAACTGAGTCATTTTCTTACCATGGCGTCTTAGGGGTTCCTTATATATTCTAGATACAAGCCCTTTATCACATATATGATTTGAGAATATTTTCTCCCATTCAGAAGGTTGACCTTTTGCTTTCTTGATGATGTCCTTGGACGCACAAAAGCGTTCGATTTTGACGATGCCCAATATACTTCCTCTTTGTTGTTGTTGCTTATGGTTTCCTATCTAATGTTTATTTCAAGGTCATACAGATTTGCAAGTTTCTTTTACAAGCCCTATAGTTTTAGCTCTTATGTATAGGCCTTTCATTCATTTTGAGTTAGTTTCTGTATATGGTATAAGGTTAAGTCCATGAAAACAAAAATGTGTAAATATTGGAAGAGGAGACAGAAGTATTATTTTCACATGAAAATAATGCCCAGGTCATCCAAGGGCCAACTGGGAACCTGCTAGTGTGAGGTTACCAGTTAAAAACATGTCAGTACTTCTCCCATATCTTAGCCAAACATGACAAACAAAGTAATGTTTCTGGGAAGAGGGTTCAGTGCCAGAAGGAGAGCTGACACCTGTCTGAAGCGTGCACGGTAAGCTAGACACCACAAGCCTAGTCAACGCTGAACCTAGAGAGGTATGGGACTGCCCTGGTGGCCCAGTGGCTAGGACTCCACGCTCCCAATACTGAGGGCCCAGGTTCAATCCCTGGTCAGGGAACTAACTCCCACATGCCACACCTGAGACCTGGCCCAGCCATGTATATATGTAGGAAACTAGGGAGGTATGATTTATGGCCCAAACTCTGAGAAATTTGATAAACTCAGAGAGCATGTGGACAAATCGTTACAGCTTCTATTTCATAGGTTTCTTATTTGAGAATGATCCCAATGCTTCGTAGTATATTCTGTCCTGGATTTCAGTAACAGTAACAGCTGACAAACCTGCATAGACTTTAGTAAGTTTAGGGGAATTGTCAGGAGTCTGGACAAAATCTGTATAAATTCAATGCCGTTAACTTCAAAGAAAGTGAGGGAGAGAGAGAGAGCACACACCACGTTTCCTGTGCGTATTGCCTATTTGTATCTTTTTTGGAGAAATGTCTATTCAGATCCTTTCCTATTTTTAAACTGAGTCATTTTCTTACCATGGCGTCTTAGGGGTTCCTTATATATTCTAGATACAAGCCCTTTATCACATATATGATTTGAGAATATTTTCTCCCATTCAGAAGGTTGACCTTTTGCTTTCTTGATGATGTCCTTGGACGCACAAAAGCGTTCGATTTTGACGATGCCCAATATACTTCCTCTTTGTTGTTGTTGCTTATGGTTTCCTATCTAATGTTTATTTCAAGGTCATACAGATTTGCAAGTTTCTTTTACAAGCCCTATAGTTTTAGCTCTTATGTATAGGCCTTTCATTCATTTTGAGTTAGTTTCTGTATATGGTATAAGGTTAAGTCCATGAAAACAAAAATGTGTAAATATTGGAAGAGGAGACAGAAGTATTATTTTCACATGAAAATAATGCCCAGGTCATCCAAGGGCCAACTGGGAACCTGCTAGTGTGAGGTTACCAGTTAAAAACATGTCAGTACTTCTCCCATATCTTAGCCAAACATGACAAACAAAGTAATGTTTCTGGGAAGAGGGTTCAGTGCCAGAAGGAGAGCTGACACCTGTCTGAAGCGTGCACGGTAAGCTAGACACCACAAGCCTAGTCAACGCTGAACCTAGAGAGGTATGGGACTGCCCTGGTGGCCCAGTGGCTAGGACTCCACGCTCCCAATACTGAGGGCCCAGGTTCAATCCCTGGTCAGGGAACTAACTCCCACATGCCACACCTGAGACCTGGCCCAGCCATGTATATATGTAGGAAACTAGGGAGGTATGATTTATGGCCCAAACTCTGAGAAATTTGCCATAAACTCAGAGAGCAGATAAGACCTGGTTTAATGAGTTCCCCAAAGCTAAAGGATCAGTCTTCATGCAAGAGAAGCGCAGCACCCTGGGAAATAAGTAAAGAAAATCTTGGCAGAAAGCCACCAACACTTTCTACTTTGGAGGCACAAAGTGTGTGTGTGGGGGGGGCGGGTAGCTTTGTCTAGAGGCCCCCTTCCTGAGACACCCACGTTCCCTTCTGGGATCATTATTTTCAGAGGCCGCTGCATGGTTGAGCAGAGAGCAGAGGTGCCGAGGTCTGTGTCAGCGGCACCACTGGCCCCGAGTGGCCCCTCGCTTCCTTGGAAGTCTGCCACATTCTCCAACACAGAGGCTTTGGCCCTCAATCAACAGAACTCACAGCCAAATAAGAGAAGATGTGTATGTGCTCACCTAAACAAAGCAATCGATGCTGCTGCCAGGCTTCCCTGTGGTTCGCTAGGGACCATCAACAAAACTAAAACAAATGACTTTGTATTGAATACATTTGCAACAGAATTAGAAGTGGAGCCAATATTGTTAGTGTTAAGATGCAAGGATAACATCCACACTAGCCCCTACAGATGAGTTTAAAAATCCCCCAGTAGGGCTTCCCGGGTGGTCCAGTGGGTAAAGAGTCTGCCTTGCAGTGCCAGGGACACCAGTTTGATCCCTGGCCCCGAAAGATCCCACGTGCCGCAGAGCAGCTGGACCAGTGTGTCCACTGACGAGCCAGCACTCTGGAGCGCATGCACCCAGAGCCGGTGCTCTGCAACGAGAGAGGCCACTGCCATGGGAGGCCCACACAGGCCAAAGAACAAAGATGGATGAAAATAAATGAATAGATCATCAATAAAAATTAAAATTAAAAAATTTAAAGTTACAATTAAAAAAACTCTTTTTAAATTAAAATTATAATTTAAAAAATCACCCAGTAGAAACGGGTCAGTCTATGCAAGCAGAGGAGCAGTGAACTCACACAGCTCCATGGACAGAAGGACTGACCTGTGAAAAGATGCTGCTCTTTATTCATCTTCCAAGATAGTTGTGTTGACACTGAGGATTCACAGAGTCTGTCGCTTGACGCATAATTGCACGCTGGTATACTTAAAAGAGCACATATAGGGCCGGCGGGGTGAAAACTGCGACCACGTACCCAATGGCAGCTTGACAGAGATCTCACAAGCCGCTCGCCTGGCCTCTCCCTGAGCCACGGACTCGGCGTCAGGAGACTGGAAGCATCAGCACGCAGCACCGACTTAGTCCAGGAACCTTCACTCTGGGGTGGTTCGCTCTGTGAAAATTTGGAAACCATTTACATTCCCGACAGTCTGAACGAGTTACAAAGGTCAGAGCACCCCCGTATAAATACCAAGGAGCTATTAACGTGCAGCAGATGCATACTGGCTAGTCAAAGAAGAGCTTCCTGATACATTCAAAATCCACCTTAAAACCTGGTTTGAGAGACAGACGCACTCACAGAAGTCCAGCGAGGCTTGCGGAATTTTTCTCCTGGTGATACATTCTTTTCTTTTTCTTAGGAATCAAAGCTTGTCAATAGATAAACATGGAATAAACGTCGTTTAGGAGAAGGGGAGCCACGTGAAATGGAAACCAGCTCTGTCGGTGCAGCTGGTCTCCAGGATCCATCAGTTTGCCCTGATCAAAGAAGAAGGGTCAGCGTCCGGCCCTCCCCGAGGGAGGAACTTGTTTGGTTTGGACTTCATTCACTGTGTCAAGAGATCCACTTACTCTCTTTCTAAGTGGCTCTTCAAGCTCAAACTCGACAGAGGAAGGGCAGGCTTCTGGATAAAGCCCGGCGTGCTCAGACGCTCAGTGACTCGAGTCTGTTGCCTTTGGGTACTCCTTGTTTGGACTGCAATCAAATCAATGGGAACAATGCATCTAAGCAAACAAAAGGAGGAGGTCCCAGCTCGGATGGGAGAGGCCTCCCGCCGATGGACGTGTCAGTGTCTGCGTCTCCGAGACAGCCAGGACCCCTGCAAAGGGCAGGGGACAGAGGGGAGGGGAGGACGAATTTAAGGGATCTGGGTGGGTAGCCTAGGATAAAATGTGGAGGAGAGACGGCAATGTCCATTTTTATCTCCCCTCAGAAGATCCCACGTGCGGCGGAGTGGCTGGACCCGTGTGTCCAATGACGAGCCAGCGTTCTGGAGTGCGTGCACCCAGAGCCGGTGCTGTGGGACGAGAGAGGCCACTACGATGGGAAGCCCACACAGGCCAAAGAATAAAGATGGATGAAAATACATAAATAAATAATAAGTAAAAAGAGGCCAAAATTTTAAAGAAAGAATCACCTCCGTCATGCTCTCTTGGCCACAGAAGACGAGCCCTAATTCAGAGTAGAGGAAGATCTCACATAAGTTTGTTGTTGCCGTTGTTGTTCAGTTGCTAAGGCATGTCTGACTCTGCAGCCCCATGGACGGCAGCACGCCGGGCTCCTCTGTCCTCCACCATCTCCCAGAATTTGCTCAAACTCATGTCCACTGAGTTGCTGAGCATCCAACCGTCCGAAACTGAGAGCTTTTCCCTGATACATTCTTTTGGTTTGAGAGACAGACACTCACAGAAGTCCAGCGAGGCTTGCGGAATTTTTCTCCTGGTGATACATTCTTTTCTTTTTCTTAGGAATCAAAGCTTGTCAATAGATAAACATGGAATAAACGTCGTTTAGGAGAAGGGGAGCCACGTGAAATGGAAACCAGCTCTGTCGGTGCAGCTGGTCTCCAGGATCCATCAGTTTGCCCTGATCAAAGAAGAAGGGTCAGCGTCCGGCCCTCCCCGAGGGAGGAACTTGTTTGGTTTGGACTTCATTCACTGTGTCAAGAGATCCACTTACTCTCTTTCTAAGTGGCTCTTCAAGCTCAAACTCGACAGAGGAAGGGCAGGCTTCTGGATAAAGCCCGGCGTGCTCAGACGCTCAGTGACTCGAGTCTGTTGCCTTTGGGTACTCCTTGTTTGGACTGCAATCAAATCAATGGGAACAATGCATCTAAGCAAACAAAAGGAGGAGGTCCCAGCTCGGATGGGAGAGGCCTCCCGCCGATGGACGTGTCAGTGTCTGCGTCTCCGAGACAGCCAGGACCCCTGCAAAGGGCAGGGGACAGAGGGGAGGGGAGGACGAATTTAAGGGATCTGGGTGGGTAGCCTAGGATAAAATGTGGAGGAGAGACGGCAATGTCCATTTTTATCTCCCCTCAGAAGATCCCACGTGCGGCGGAGTGGCTGGACCCGTGTGTCCAATGACGAGCCAGCGTTCTGGAGTGCGTGCACCCAGAGCCGGTGCTGTGGGACGAGAGAGGCCACTACGATGGGAAGCCCACACAGGCCAAAGAATAAAGATGGATGAAAATACATAAATAAATAATAAGTAAAAAGAGGCCAAAATTTTAAAGAAAGAATCACCTCCGTCATGCTCTCTTGGCCACAGAAGACGAGCCCTAATTCAGAGTAGAGGAAGATCTCACATAAGTTTGTTGTTGCCGTTGTTGTTCAGTTGCTAAGGCATGTCTGACTCTGCAGCCCCATGGACGGCAGCACGCCGGGCTCCTCTGTCCTCCACCATCTCCCAGAATTTGCTCAAACTCATGTCCACTGAGTTGCTGATAGCATCCAACCGTCTTATCCTCTGTCATCCCCTTCTCTTGCCCTCAGTCTTTCCAACATCAGGGTCTTTTCCAGTGAGTGGGCTCTTCGCGTCAGGTGGCCAAAGTATTGGAGCTTCAGCTTCAACATCAGTCCTTCCCATGAATACTTAGGAATACTGGTGGTGGAGATGACCGGGGACCCTCTGGGTGGCTGTTACCAAAATAGGCTGGGTGCTCTGTATTGTTTCTTTTCATTCTCAGCTGCCTTGTGGTGATATAAGGAGTAAATCAAGTCGAGACGCTGCTAAATGACACAGCAAGGGTTTAAGCTCAGGGTCAGCATCTCCAAAGTCCATGCTATGCCCAGTGAGTTTCTGGGTGGGTGGCTGTGCACACATCACAGCTGGGGGTTTGGAGTGAGGACCTGATGCATCAGGAGAACCAAGGAACTTGGCTTTGTCAGGTTAGCGAATGTCTGAATAGGGGTTTACTCCCATGATGAGTCGCATTCTAGCGTTGCTGTGGGCTCCCAGGGGATGCAGAGGGGGCAGCGATGAAGCACACGCAGGCTGGGCGAGCAGGAGAGAGGCACGGGCAGAGTAGGCGTGAGTAGATGTGCTGGAACCAAGGCCAGAGGGCTCTGCTCCGGCCAGGCAGTGGTCACTTTAAGGGGAAGCAGGTGTGGTTATGGAGACTAGGAGGGCATGTAGCCATGATGAGGAAGAGCATTTCAGTACAGTTGCGTGTGGGGCTGGAGTGGAGCTGGGGTTGGGCTGTCCCCTGGATCCAGGTGTGTCGTCTTCCCGGATAACCGTGGATGGAGCCACGTCCATGCAGTCCAGGGTGTGACGAAGATGGGGCCTCAGAGGGCCCCCTCTGGGCAAGGCGCACACCTGCGGCAGCCTGGAGCCGACCTGTTACTTCCTTCCACGTCTGGACTCTTCTGAAGTCAGACTTTGTTCTGGAAAACCTTCCGTCCCTCCCTCCTTTCCAGTGCTTCTCACTCGGAGCGCTCGGCCGATTGTGATTTGTTAGATGGACATCTGCTTGGGGAAAACAGCGTGCTCACGCTCAGCTACTCAGTCGTGTCCAACTCGTTGTGACCCCATGGACTGCAGCCCGCCCGGCTCCTCTGTCCATGGGATTCCCAGAGGCAAGAAGACCGGAGTGGGCTGCCATTTCCTCCTCCAGGGGATCCTAAAACAGCAATCCCCCCTGAAGTTTCCTGTGGAACATTCCTCCTGAGCACGGCTGGACCTGGGGGAGGAGAGAGCTGAGCTTCCAGAGGTAATGGTGCAGCGGAGGCTCTGTTACCTGCTTTTAGCGTCAGAGAAAATACTCTTTAAGTAGAAACAGATTAAGGGTGAATGGCAAGCCTGCAGCTCTGGCTTCCTCTTCCCATTAAGCAGGGCTAAAAGGCAGACCTGGGGATCCCTTTTCAAGGGCTGCTAGTGACACAGCTTCATGTTAATGTACTACAAGTCCTTACGGGCACATGCTTGATTTCATGTTTTCATCCGAATTTCTGATGTCAAGAGATCCAGCATAACTTTTAACTCGGCCAGCACCTGACATCCAGGCTGCTGGATTCTGAAGTATGCCGTCAGTGGGATGTGTCCTTTTCATCTTTGTTCTCTAAATCTACTTTTTATTTGCCTGCATAAAGGGGAGAGAGTCCCTTTAATGTTGTGAGGATAAAAGCCACAAGAAAGAGATAAAGCATGGAGCATGTACTGGGCCCTTAGGGGTAGACAGAGCATAACCGTGGAGGGGAGCCACGTCCATGCAGGGTACACATGGAGATGAAAGCATTTCAGTACAGTTGCGTGTGGGGCTGGAGTGGAGCTGGGGTTGGGCTGTCCCCTGGATCCAGGTGTGTCGTCTTCCCGGATAACCGTGGATGGAGCCACGTCCATGCAGTCCAGGGTGTGACGAAGATGGGGCCTCAGAGGGCCCCCTCTGGGCAAGGCGCACACCTGCGGCAGCCTGGAGCCGACCTGTTACTTCCTTCCACGTCTGGACTCTTCTGAAGTCAGACTTTGTTCTGGAAAACCTTCCGTCCCTCCCTCCTTTCCAGTGCTTCTCACTCGGAGCGCTCGGCCGATTGTGATTTGTTAGATGGACATCTGCTTGGGGAAAACAGCGTGCTCACGCTCAGCTACTCAGTCGTGTCCAACTCGTTGTGACCCCATGGACTGCAGCCCGCCCGGCTCCTCTGTCCATGGGATTCCCAGAGGCAAGAAGACCGGAGTGGGCTGCCATTTCCTCCTCCAGGGGATCCTAAAACAGCAATCCCCCCTGAAGTTTCCTGTGGAACATTCCTCCTGAGCACGGCTGGACCTGGGGAGGAGAGGCTGAGCTTCCAGAGGTAATGGTGCAGCGGAGGCTCTGTTACCTGCTTTTAGCGTCAGAGAAAATACTCTTTAAGTAGAAACAGATTAAGGGTGAATGGCAAGCCTGCAGCTCTGGCTTCCTCTTCCCATTAAGCAGGGCTAAAAGGCAGACCTGGGGATCCCTTTTCAAGGGCTGCTAGTGACACAGCTTCATGTTAATGTACTACAAGTCCTTACGGGCACATGCTTGATTTCATGTTTTCATCCGAATTTCTGATGTCAAGAGATCCAGCATAACTTTTAACTCGGCCAGCACCTGACATCCAGGCTGCTGGATTCTGAAGTATGCCGTCAGTGGGATGTGTCCTTTTCATCTTTGTTCTCTAAATCTACTTTTTATTTGCCTGCATAAAGGGGAGAGAGTCCCTTTAATGTTGTGAGGATAAAAGCCACAAGAAAGAGATAAAGCATGGAGCATGTACTGGGCCCTTAGGGGTAGACAGAGAAAGGCGCTTGGGATGGCTCTCTCACCAAAGAAAGGCGCTTTGCCAGTTGAGACAATTATAGACACGGTGGCTGTGGCTTACTTTGCATGAATGGAGGAGGATCCCATTGAGTAGAAAGAGATTTCGGCAATGACAGTTGAAGACCGACGTGCTACGCCCGCAACCTGGAGTCGAACAGGTGATGATGACGTTGATGGCGAAACAAACAGCCTAAATGTCTGTTTTTTCGTTTTTTAAAGAACGAACACTTCATCTGCAAACAGAAGTGTTCTTATTTTATATTCCCAGGAGCCTCAAGAAGTAAAGAATCCTCCTGCCAATTCAGGAGTCACAGGAGATGTGGGTTCAATCCTTGGGTTGGAAGATCCCCTGGAGGAGAAAAATGGCAACCCACTCCAGAGTTCTTGCCTGGAGAATCCCATGGACAGAGGAGCCTGCAGGGCTACAGTCCATACTGTTGCAAAGAGTCAGACATGACTGAATAATTGAGCATGTATTATATTAATTAAGTAATGAATTTTGGCCGCACTGGGTTTTTGTTGTTGACGGAACCTGTATCCCCTGCCTTTGCACGTAGATTCTTAACCACTGGACCCTCAGGGAGGTCCCCTAAAGACTGTTTTCAAACCCTTCACTGCTGGCCCTAGAGCTCCACCAGCACCACCAGGTGTGCCTCAGAGCAGTGTTCACCTGTCTTCATCAAGGGCCAAGAAAGCATCGCCCTTGGGACGGTATGCTATCCTATCAGCTCTGCATTTTCCCCCCTCATTGATTTGAGGGGCCCGACTGTGGATTTGGGACGTACGCGAGTGACACAGCTGCTTGAGTTCATGTTTTCATCCGAATTTCTGATGTCAAGAGATCCAGCATAACTTTTAACTCGGCCAGCACCTGACATCCAGGCTGCTGGATTCTGAAGTATGCCGTCAGTGGGATGTGTCCTTTTCATCTTTGTTCTCTAAATCTACTTTTTATTTGCCTGCATAAAGGGGAGAGAGTCCCTTTAATGTTGTGAGGATAAAAGCCACAAGAAAGAGATAAAGCATGGAGCATGTACTGGGCCCTTAGGGGTAGACAGAGAAAGGCGCTTGGGATGGCTCTCTCACCAAAGAAAGGCGCTTTGCCAGTTGAGACAATTATAGACACGGTGGCTGTGGCTTACTTTGCATGAATGGAGGAGGATCCCATTGAGTAGAAAGAGATTTCGGCAATGACAGTTGAAGACCGACGTGCTACGCCCGCAACCTGGAGTCGAACAGGTGATGATGACGTTGATGGCGAAACAAACAGCCTAAATGTCTGTTTTTTCGTTTTTTAAAGAACGAACACTTCATCTGCAAACAGAAGTGTTCTTATTTTATATTCCCAGGAGCCTCAAGAAGTAAAGAATCCTCCTGCCAATTCAGGAGTCACAGGAGATGTGGGTTCAATCCTTGGGTTGGAAGATCCCCTGGAGGAGAAAAATGGCAACCCACTCCAGAGTTCTTGCCTGGAGAATCCCATGGACAGAGGAGCCTGCAGGGCTACAGTCCATACTGTTGCAAAGAGTCAGACATGACTGAATAATTGAGCATGTATTATATTAATTAAGTAATGAATTTTGGCCGCACTGGGTTTTTGTTGTTGACGGAACCTGTATCCCCTGCCTTTGCACGTAGATTCTTAACCACTGGACCCTCAGGGAGGTCCCCTAAAGACTGTTTTCAAACCCTTCACTGCTGGCCCTAGAGCTCCACCAGCACCACCAGGTGTGCCTCAGAGCAGTGTTCACCTGTCTTCATCAAGGGCCAAGAAAGCATCGCCCTTGGGACGGTATGCTATCCTATCAGCTCTGCGCATTTTCCTCTTCCGCCCTGGCATTGATTTCGAGGGGCCCGACTGTGGATACTCCCTCTGTGGCCTCCCTGGTCTCACTGTATCCCATTAATCCCACTTACTACTTGCAAAACCCGAAGAAAACATAATTCCTCCCTCTTCTTGTTAAGTTGAGGAATGTGTGGTTTTTGGGTTTTTTTTCACATGACATCAGCACTAAGCAGAATGAGAAGTTCATGAAGGTGGACGAAGCCCTTGCTTCACATACTTTAAGTTTCAAAGTTGAGTGGAGAGGAGCCAGGTCATTTTCCATAGAGAGACATCATTAAGTTTCTACTTTTACCCCTGATGTCTTACTTTGCCCTGAGCAAAGCAACCCCTCGCACAGACGGGCAAATAGCGACTCAAGGAACCCAGGCACAGAAGGCAGCCCAGGGGGGCGTTCCCAGTAATGTCATCTAGAGAAGTGTCTCTCATCCTAATAATGAACTGCAAGCCCGCGGCTGAATGGAAACCAAGCCCCTGTGGCTTCTACCTTAGGAAGAGGCTGCGTGAACAGCTGCGGAGCCCCAGAGAGATCCCAGGCTCCTGAGCGGAGATTCAAAGTAGCATTGGACATGCTCCCTGGAGTCTTCTTGTTTTCTTTAAATATCACCTTCTTAAGAAATCCCGGCTATTTATTTAGCTGTGTTGGGTCTTAGTTGAGGCACATGGGACCTTTGTTGTGCCATGCAAGATCTTTCATTGCCGGCCATGGACTCTCCAGGGACATGTGGGCTCAATTGCCCTGAGGGATGTGGGACCTTAGTTGCCTGACCAGTATTTAATTCATGCCCCACCATTGCAAGGCAGATGCTCAACCACTGGACCACCGGGGAAGTCCCTCCACTGAGCATTGGGGTCTGGGCCACATTTTTCCAAACCACAGTGCATGCAATGCCCTGACCATCCTTGCACATTCCAGGCCTCTCTGGGGAGGCACCTCACCTTCCCTGGTGCCTTATTAGCATCCTCCTACAGGACCGAGACCACACATGAGAGTCCAGGGGAGGCCCCTGGAGCAGCTGGAGCACCCCCACATATTCATATTTCCAGATTCAGGGGTTTGCGTTCAGAGCATGGATTCTCTCCAGCATGATGCTTCCCGGCAGCACGCCTTGCTAAGCAGCGAGGTTTGTTGCTGGATGATTCTAAATGACCATCGACCGCTCACAAAGCCATTCTCTTTAGACGTGGGCAGATGAGATAGAAAACTGGGTGGGCAGATTTCATGAAGTCTAATAAATCTTCAGTCCATTGCGGCTCATCCCCCGTCTCCTCTCGGGCGCCCTTTGTGTTGCTAATACACATTACGCCTCGGCTGGCTTCACACTTTCAGGCGACTCGGAGGTGAGGCCGGTACAAAGCTGCGGACGTGGAAACGGAGGAGGCCTTTGCCCCGAATGTTCTCCATTAACATCAGCGTGGCCCGCGGAAGAATTCTACTGCGGTTCTCCCGTCTCAAAAGAGCTCTCCGCTTACAACTTGGAAGCTTTAAGCAACAGGACGAGACATGGGGGGAAGAAGTTAAGGTGACCACTGCATTTCAGGTTAAAAATGGCATGTTTTCTGTTCATTGGTATAAAATATCTCAAGAGAGAGAGAGAAAGGGACATGGCCTTTTTAATTATAAAAGTAATTCAGTTACACGATTTAAAAATTAGAGTAATGATGAGGAGTGGAAAGTGAATTACCGTCTCTCTCTGCATTTTGGTAACTCATGTTAAGTTCCTCATAGGCGTTCCAAGAAAATCTCTAAGCATATGAAAGTAAAAGGAAAAAGAAGCATGATAAGGAACTAATTTCCTTAATGCATAAAATACTCGTATAACTCAATCAGAAGTTGAATAACGATCCTGTGGAAAAATGAGCAAGATATTATAAAGCAGCAGCTTATAGGGGGAAAAAGTGATCAATGAGGCGCGGCCCACTCGGCGGAATAAGTCACACGGAGCAGTGAGCCGTCATACTTCTCCTATCAGATTGGCACGCATTTAGAAGCTTAACAATCCTCAGGGTCCTCAGAGATGCAAGGGAACGGGTATGTTTTTCATTCTGGCAGTCGTACACATTTTTGGACAACAGTGTGGCTGCTTCCGAGGTGAAAATTCTTTGACTCAGTAACGCCCCCACTGGGACTGATCATATTAACGGAATTTGCATACTCCTACAAACACTCCTACAAGAAGGTTCTTTGCAGACAACAGTAGTGGGATTAAAACAGGGGATGTACATTTGCAAAAAAAAATGGGGAAAAGTTTGTTGCTGGATGATTCTAAATGACCATCGACCGCTCACAAAGCCATTCTCTTTAGACGTGGGCAGATGAGATAGAAAACTGGGTGGGCAGATTTCATGAAGTCTAATAAATCTTCAGTCCATTGCGGCTCATCCCCCGTCTCCTCTCGGGCGCCCTTTGTGTTGCTAATACACATTACGCCTCGGCTGGCTTCACACTTTCAGGCGACTCGGAGGTGAGGCCGGTACAAAGCTGCGGACGTGGAAACGGAGGAGGCCTTTGCCCCGAATGTTCTCCATTAACATCAGCGTGGCCCGCGGAAGAATTCTACTGCGGTTCTCCGTCTCAAAAGAGCTCTCCGCTTACAACTTGGAAGCTTTAAGCAACAGGACGAGACATGGGGGGAAGAAGTTAAGGTGACCACTGCATTTCAGGTTAAAAATGGCATGTTTTCTGTTCATTGGTATAAAATATCTCAAGAGAGAGAGAGAAAGGGACATGGCCTTTTTAATTATAAAAGTAATTCAGTTACACGTTTTAAAAAATTAGAGTAATGATGAGGAGTGGAAAGTGAATTACCGTCTCTCTCTGCATTTTGGTAACTCATGTTAAGTTCCTCATAGGCGTTCCAAGAAAATCTCTAAGCATATGAAAGTAAAAGGAAAAAGAAGCATGATAAGGAACTAATTTCCTTAATGCATAAAATACTCGTATAACTCAATCAGAAGTTGAATAACGATCCTGTGGAAAAATGAGCAAGATATTATAAAGCAGCAGCTTATAGGGGGAAAAAGTGATCAATGAGGCGCGGCCCACTCGGCGGAATAAGTCACACGGAGCAGTGAGCCGTCATACTTCTCCTATCAGATTGGCACGCATTTAGAAGCTTAACAATCCTCAGGGTCCTCAGAGATGCAAGGGAACGGGTATGTTTTTCATTCTGGCAGTCGTACACATTTTTGGACAACAGTGTGGCTGCTTCCGAGGTGAAAATTCTTTGACTCAGTAACGCCCCCACTGGGACTGATCATATTAACGGAATTTGCATACTCCTACAAACACTCCTACAAGAAGGTTCTTTGCAGACAACAGTAGTGGGATTAAAACAGGGGATGTACATTTGCATAAATAAGGGAAAGTTTAAATTGAAAATATAGAGTCTCTATGGATTCCTCAACAAACTAGGAATAGAACTACCATATGATCCAGCAGTCCTACTACTAGGCATATATCCTGAGGAAATCAAAACTGAAAAAGACACATGTACCCCACTGTTCACTGCAGCACTATTTACAATAGCTGGAACATGGAAGCAACCTAGAGGTCTACGTTCAGTTTGGGGTGGGTGTCCCGGGATGGAACCTGACTCTAGGTAGAGGAAGATCTGTCCAGTAGAATCCTGGGGAGGTAAAGCTGTGCGGGATACGACATCAGGGGCTTCGACTCAGAGACTCCTGCCTCCAGTGACATGTGCAGTGACCCCACGGACCATTCCAGGGGGCCCACCTGGAGATCTGACTCTGAGCAGACGTCTTGGGTCAGAATATCAGGGGTGGCACTTATCTTGGGCAAAATGCTTAAGCTAAGTCTTAATAAAAAGATCTATAAAATGACCATCAGAATGCCTTCCTCACATGCTTATAGGTATTACATGAAGTAATGTATGTAGAGTGGTGCATACAGTGCTTAACTTTTTCCAGTTCAGACCCCTCTTCTTTTTAATTGGAGTATTGTTGCTTTACAGTGTTGCGTTAGCTTCGCCGAAGTGAATCCGCGTATCTATACATCGATCCCCTTCTTCTCGGACATCCTCCCACCCCCATCCTACGCCTCTGGGTCATCGCAGAGCGTCGGGCTGAGCTCCCCGTGCTGGACAGCAGGTACCCACTAGTTGTCTATTTCACACATGGTCGTGTGCTATCAATTCTGATCCCATAGTCATCTGGGAACCTGCCAACTGCTTCCCCGAAGCAGCTGTACCTCTACTCACTCAGAACTGAGCTCTGAGCCTCAGCCTCCCACAGACCTCTTCTAAGGCTGCTGCTGCCCGGGCTTTTCCATCCTGGTGGGTAACACCTCATCCTTCCAACTGTTCAAATCTGGATTCATTGATGCAGTTTCATTTCTCCAAAGCCTGGTAGGGCATGTACACACACACACACACGCACACACAGTTCTCATGAACATTATCTCATCTCTCACCTGGACAGCAGTCCTTCCTCTCTCGTTTGCCTACTCCACTTTATTTTCTAACAACCAAGGGATCTTAAAACAATGCAAATCGGTTATCCCACTCTCTTGCTTGAACCTGTCCAGCAGCTCCAGAATGATCGCACGACCAAGTCCAAAAGTATTTCCATGACCAACGCCACACTCCATGATCTGGCTTCCACTTACCTCTCAAGCTTCACCTCCTGACTGCTGCCTCATGACAACCTCCAGTCACGCTGGCCTTCTGCATTCTCACAGGTGCCCTTTCAGCCCCAGGGCTGTCTATGGATGTTCTTTCTGCCAGTCTTCTTGTCTCTCGAGCATCCCTCTTCTTAACCTTGGCACCCAGATGAAAACTTTCTTACTGAGCTTTGTGGCACCTGCAATCTTTCATAATAACACATATCAGAATTTTAAAAGGATGTGCATATTCACATCAACATGTTTAATATTTGCCTCTCTCCCAAAGACGAAATGCCCAATAAGAATAAGAAATAGATTTCTTGGTAACAGCGGTATCTGGAACTTAACACGGTTCTTAGAATTGAAACTCAATAAATATCTGTTAAATGAATAAATCGAATGACGGTATGAAGGCATACAAAGCAGAACCATCAAAGGTCTGAGCAAGGTCTTAACCACTGGGTCTCCAGCTGGGGGGCTCCAAGTCAGTTCATAACACTGCTGCTGGTGGCATGCCTGTGGGCGATGGTTTTGTCTAAAAACTGGGAATAATTTCTGTCGACAGGGTTGTTGAGAGAGTTAAATTGCAACCCACATGAAAAAGCACAGTATGCCATAAACGTGTGGTGCTCAATAAATGTTAGTCTTTCTCAGTCTCTGTTTCTCTCCAGAAACCACTGTTGTGCTGTTTAAAAAGGCAGCCCAGTAAACAGACTATTTAGAAAAGTACCATTTTCACCAAGACTTTTAGAAGCAGGAGTTGGAATTAAAGGTCTTCTCTTGACCCAAATGGAATACACAGGGTCTTTTAGGACGATTCCAGCCAGTGTCTTTGTTTGGAACAAACAAACACACTTCCTTTGTTCTCTCCTTTTAACTGGATCTTAGCTTAAAAGTAACCTAGGCGATCTGAGCAACATTTAAACCCTGGTAAGTAGATAATGGTTTCCAGCAACTGTCAGAATTTCTGGAAGAGGAGAAGATCAAAAACTAAAAGGATTTTCCCATTAGAGTTCCCATCGATGAGCTTTGCTTATATTGCAGCCTGCTGGGTAGTTACAGAGGTGGACTCGCAGCCCACATCTGCTTCTAAAAGATAAACTGAAGATAGTGTGATGGAGTGTGGGCCCCTCCACCCATTAGACTTGCCAGACTCTAGCTTTCAGATTTATGGGAGAAACCACCAGTACCTCATGGCTTCGGAAAACGTTGACTGGAAACATGATCTTCTTGGCGAGCTGTGGCACCTCCCAATCTTTCCCTTTTTTTATTTTTAACGGCACCCAGATGAAAGCTGTCTTCCTGAGCTGTGTGGCACCTGCAATCTTTCATAATAACACATATCAGAATTTTAAAAGGATGTGCATATTCACATCAACATGTTTAATATTTGCCTCTCTCCCAAAGACGAAATGCCCAATAAGAATAAGAAATAGATTTCTTGGTAACAGCGGTATCTGGAACTTAACACGGTTCTTAGAATTGAAACTCAATAAATATCTGTTAAATGAATAAATCGAATGACGGTATGAAGGCATACAAAGCAGAACCATCAAAGGTCTGAGCAAGGTCTTAACCACTGGGTCTCCAGCTGGGGGGCTCCAAGTCAGTTCATAACACTGCTGCTGGTGGCATGCCTGTGGGCGATGGTTTTGTCTAAAAACTGGGAATAATTTCTGTCGACAGGGTTGTTGAGAGAGTTAAATTGCAACCCACATGAAAAAGCACAGTATGCCATAAACGTGTGGTGCTCAATAAATGTTAGTCTTTCTCAGTCTCTGTTTCTCTCCAGAAACCACTGTTGTGCTGTTTAAAAAGGCAGCCCAGTAAACAGACTATTTAGAAAAGTACCATTTTCACCAAGACTTTTAGAAGCAGGAGTTGGAATTAAAGGTCTTCTCTTGACCCAAATGGAATACACAGGGTCTTTTAGGACGATTCCAGCCAGTGTCTTTGTTTGGAACAAACAAACACACTTCCTTTGTTCTCTCCTTTTAACTGGATCTTAGCTTAAAAGTAACCTAGGCGATCTGAGCAACATTTAAACCCTGGTAAGTAGATAATGGTTTCCAGCAACTGTCAGAATTTCTGGAAGAGGAGAAGATCAAAAACTAAAAGGATTTTCCCATTAGAGTTCCCATCGATGAGCTTTGCTTATATTGCAGCCTGCTGGGTAGTTACAGAGGTGGACTCGCAGCCCACATCTGCTTCTAAAAGATAAACTGAAGATAGTGTGATGGAGTGTGGGCTCCCCCTCCACCCATTAGACTTGCCAGACTCTAGCTTTCAGATTTATGGGAGAAACCACCAGTACCTCATGGCTTCGGAAAACGTTGACTGGAAACATGATCTTCTTGGTTCAGAACTTGCTAGCCAGTTCTTAATGAAGGTTCAACAAAGGGAGATAAATTCAGGTCTCAGTGACAAAACTGGCCTTTGAGGTCTTTCATTTTCGTTGTTACTGCTAATGGCTGGCAAGGGGTGAAGACCTTTCACTAACTCTGTCATTTTAATGGCAAAGGGCCGATGGAGCCCCCCGGGGGGTGTTAATGCCTCAGCACCTCGGAACCGTTTGCTCTTCTCTGTTCCCACTGTCTTGGTTCACTCCATTGCCACGTCTGCACACACATCACCTCTGGGGTCCAATGTCCTCCCCTCCCAAGGAAGGAGCTAGATCCCAATCCATTTCACCCAGTGAGGTCACACCTAGAGCAGGGGTTTCCCAACCTCCAGCATCTACTGCCTGAAGACCTGAGGTGGAGCCAGTGTAAGAATAACAGAAATAAAGTGTCTTAATCGCTCAGTCCTGTCTGATTCTCTGCGACCCCATGGACTGTAGCCTGCCAAACTCCTTTGTCCATGGACTTCTCCAGGGAAGAATACTGGAGTGAGTTGAAATTTCCTCCTCCAGGGGTCTTCCCAATCAAGGGATTAAACCCATGTCTCCTGCATGGGAAGGCGGGTTCTCTACCACTAGTGCCACCTGGGAATTCTTTCTCCCTTGAGCCACAACCATACAGAATCACTAAGGAGTACATTCACTCTTTTCTGTATTCCATACATACGGAAGTGTCTGTACCTTTGAAAACATCAGCTCATTGTCTTTGTTTGGAACAAACAAACACACTTCCTTTGTTCTCTCCTTTTAACTGGATCTTAGCTTAAAAGTAACCTAGGCGATCTGAGCAACATTTAAACCCTGGTAAGTAGATAATGGTTTCCAGCAACTGTCAGAATTTCTGGAAGAGGAGAAGATCAAAAACTAAAAGGATTTTCCCATTAGAGTTCCCATCGATGAGCTTTGCTTATATTGCAGCCTGCTGGGTAGTTACAGAGGTGGACTCGCAGCCCACATCTGCTTCTAAAAGATAAACTGAAGATAGTGTGATGGAGTGTGGGCTCCCCCTCCACCCATTAGACTTGCCAGACTCTAGCTTTCAGATTTATGGGAGAAACCACCAGTACCTCATGGCTTCGGAAAACGTTGACTGGAAACATGATCTTCTTGGTTCAGAACTTGCTAGCCAGTTCTTAATGAAGGTTCAACAAAGGGAGATAAATTCAGGTCTCAGTGACAAAACTGGCCTTTGAGGTCTTTCATTTTCGTTGTTACTGCTAATGGCTGGCAAGGGGTGAAGACCTTTCACTAACTCTGTCATTTTAATGGCAAAGGGCCGATGGAGCCCCCCGGGGGGTGTTAATGCCTCAGCACCTCGGAACCGTTTGCTCTTCTCTGTTCCCACTGTCTTGGTTCACTCCATTGCCACGTCTGCACACACATCACCTCTGGGGTCCAATGTCCTCCCCTCCCAAGGAAGGAGCTAGATCCCAATCCATTTCACCCAGTGAGGTCACACCTAGAGCAGGGGTTTCCCAACCTCCAGCATCTACTGCCTGAAGACCTGAGGTGGAGCCAGTGTAAGAATAACAGAAATAAAGTGTCTTAATCGCTCAGTCCTGTCTGATTCTCTGCGACCCCATGGACTGTAGCCTGCCAAACTCCTTTGTCCATGGACTTCTCCAGGGAAGAATACTGGAGTGAGTTGAAATTTCCTCCTCCAGGGGTCTTCCCAATCAAGGGATTAAACCCATGTCTCCTGCATGGGAAGGCGGGTTCTCTACCACTAGTGCCACCTGGGAATTCTTTCTCCCTTGAGCCACAACCATACAGAATCACTAAGGAGTACATTCACTCTTTTCTGTATTCCATACATACGGAAGTGTCTGTACCTTTGAAAAACATCAGCAAATTCATCCCTGTCCTATGTAAGAATTTCATACCTTGTCTGGTCTCGTTCAAAATACACCTGAGAACTTTTTCCATCAGCCCATGTAGAGCCATCCTGCGGTTTCCCAGGTGCCAGGCGCCAGGAGGTACACTGACAATAAAGACAGAGCCCTGACTCAGTATATGGGCCTAGGAGGTACTTCACGGAGAGAATTTCTTTCACAGAGAAAGTGACCAAGTGTGAACGGCCCAAGCTCTCACTTCTGACTTCAGGAGGTTTGCTGTGAGTAGACCCTACTTTCCACGCGCCCTCATTCCATATCGTCCATCTACCACCTGCACAGCCTGCAGAGATCAAGGATAGTGACATGTGCATATCATCGGCGTGTCGGTGCAAACGCAGCCCCTGTTCAGGCTGGAACTGCTGACTTGGGATGTCGTGTCCTCAGAGAAACAGCCTAGGCTCCGTTCCACCACTTGGCCAGTCCCCGCGACAGCCCTGCACAGGTGGGTGCTGGCACCCGGATGGTAAAAGAGTAATGAGCACCTAATTATGGATAATTGCATAATGAGGTCGCTCTTGCCTCTGCCAGTCCCCAGGAGCAGCTGGTACCTGAACCCTCTGCTTGTGGCAACAGGCTGCTTGCTTCTTGAATCATTCGAGGGGGAAAGGCAGCGAGCCAGCACCCCAGCATGGATTCAATTACCCCCAACAAGTCGGTGCCTGATTCCCATTTCTCCAAGGCAGGATGGGAACCTGTCTAGTCATTTTCCTAATTATCCGGGGAGATTTGTGTGTGCTCCCAGGTTGGGCTGTGGACTAATAATCACACTTTCCATTTGGAGAGGACCTTTAACATTCAGGCTATGTGTGTATAGCTTGGGAAAGAGCTGCACTATCATCCATGCTACAGTGAGAGTTATGTCGAGCCTGTGTTCCCCAGACTTGCCTGTTTATAAAGCCATCTTGATCTAACATTGTTAACTGGCTATATTGTTGTTGTGTTAGTTGCTCAGTCGTGTCCGACTCTTTGCAATCCCATGGACTGTAACCTACCAGGCTCCTCTGTCCATGGGATTCCCCAGGCAAGAGTACTGGAGTGGGTTGCCATTCCCTTCTCCAGGGGATCTTCCCAACCCAGGGATCGAACCCATGTTTTTCGAACTGCAGGTAGGTTCCTTACCATCTCAGCTATCAGGGAAGCCCCCAAACCACCTTGGACATGTATTAAACATATATCCTTTCAAACCTCCATCCAAACCTACAGAATGAAACTCTGCCAGCAGATCCCAGATCTGCCACTAAACGTTGGAAGTCATGGTTTTCTTTGCCTGGACTGCCTCCGTTCTGAAATGAGATGGCAACCTCCAAGATCTGAGCGTGTGATTCTACGTGCTGCAGTCCATGAGGTCGCAAAGAGTCGAACACGATGTCGCGACTGAACAACGTCCACTCTTTCTTATAAACACCAAATTTTAATCTCTGTCAGTTCTGAGGGGAAGAAACACCACCAGGTGCTGTTGAGAACTTCGCTCCAGAATAAAGCAATGATGCTCATTCCTCCACGCAGCCAAATTCAAAGTCTCTCAAAACCAAAAGCCCACGCAGAGAACAAAGTAACAAAAACCACATTCTAAGGCTCCAGTGCAGTTAACAGCATTTGGTAAAATGTCTAATCCTCCTTCAGCTGACTTTCAGAAAAAGAATGCCGTGGCTCATCAAACTATACATTTTTCCATTTGCACTTTAAAACTGAAGATAATGATTAAAAAAATAATAACTTGAAGGAATTCACAATCAATGGCCTCACTTTGCTGTCTTGGGTAGCAGCCAAAGGTCTGGACAGCCATCTGAGCTCACATGGTAAGGGATTAGCCAGCTTGAGGGATTCGCTGTCCATTTTTCTCTCCCCTTTTCAAGATTTTTGCATTTTCTTCTTAATTTTTTTTTTAAAGAATCTCTTATCCTGTTTAGTCTGCCATGGAACTCAGACACTTCCTAATTTCACTGGTGTTCATTTTAGGGCTGAAAGGATAAGTGCTTATGGGCTCAGCCAAAGGAATGTTCCAACCAGGAGTCTGATTTCCTAGGGGAGAATCACTTATTTATTTTTAAACATTTCATGTCTTGCTGAATCCTTTCTCTTTTGACGAGAGCGCTCTTGCCCTTAAAACGGTATTCGTGACTCTGTGACATTCAGGGCAGCAGAGTTCAAGACTCTGGAACAGGCTTTCTCATTGGTTCAGTGGTTAAAAAAAAAAAGTCAGCCTGCTAATGCAGGAGACATGGGTTGGATCCCTGGTCCAGGAAGATCCCACGTGAATGGAGCAACTAAGCCCGTGCACCACAACTGCTGATCCTGTGCTCTAAAGTCCAGGAGCTCCAACTACTGAAGCCCCTGTGCCCTAGAGACCACGCTTTGCAACAAGAGAAGCCACCACATGAGAAGCCTGCTCACCACAAGTGGAGAGTAACCTCCGCTTACTGCAACTAGAGACGAGCCCATGCAGCCACGAAGACTCGGCAGAGCCAAAAAGCGAAAAAGACTTTGGAACAAAATGCTTAGAGAACATTCTAGAATTTCTTATGAGATTTAGAGATCTTTGCCTCCTCTCCCTCATTTTTCCCCCAGCACATTACTAGTCACAGGCATCGTCCACTTCTCATTATCCGAGAGCTAGTAGAGGAATGATGAAGTCATCATCAAATTCATGACCTGAAGCCCACGTTGGATGCATTACTGGGTATTTTCAAACTATAATATTTCAAATGAGGGAGGAAAGAATTCAGTGGAAATGGCAGGGGACCATTATCTAAGAGCATTTTAGAGAGATGATCTCTTCTAGGGCACAGTTATTTTTTAAAACAATATTTTCTTTCAAAACTTTCTCCTAGGCCCTGACTTTTCTTACCACTAACTGACTCTGCTTCTTCAAGATTGTTGCCTACTTTGTGATAAACCTGGAGTCTTTTTTTCAAATTGTAGAGGTCCCCAGTGCTTGACCATTTTGTTTAAAAATAATGTATCTTAAAATTAGTGTTTAAATGGGAAGTTTTGTACCTGTTCCAAGAGTCTCAGCTGCCCCCTACATGCCCCAACTGTTTCATCAGAAGTAAGTCATTCAGTGTTTCCCAGGCGGCCGTGTAAGGAAATGCCTGCCAATGCAGGAGACGTGGGTTCAATCCCTGGATCGGGAAGATCCCCTGGAGGAGGAAATGGCAGCCCGCTCCTGTATTCTTGCCTGGAGAATCCAATGGACAGAGGAAACTGGCGGGCTATACAGTCCATGGAGTTGCAAAAAGTTGGAGATGACTGAGTGGCTGAGCACACACACACACAGCCAGAGTTTACACGAGGATGAGGTTCTCATGGTGTTTACAGAAGGACCAGAGAAGCCTCTCAGAGTCCGAGATTTCCAGAAAGGCTCTGTTTGGCTGCTCTTCCCAGAGCACCCCACTCTCTGAAGCTTGTACACCCTCCCCTGCAGGAAGAACATCCCTCTACCCAACGTCTTCCAGAATACTTCTGCCCCCAGCACACAGCCTCAGAAGGCAAAGAACAGACTCTCGGCCTCCGGCCACAGGAGTCCCCTGCAGGCTGCGATCCAGGCTTTGTGTGGAGAGACCACAGGGCACACCCTCCCCTCCGAGTCTGGTTCCTAGTCTCTCTTCATTTTCTCCCCATCCTGCCTTCTATCTGGGGCTGCTGGACACGAGGCCCCTCTGGGAACTGACAGCCTCCGGAGACCTGGGACATGGCTCTCTTCGGGCTGTAAACATTTCGGCCAAGCCCCACCCCTTCCTTGGTGAGTGTTTTGAATATAAAAGTCACCATTCTCTGCCCCCACCCCAACTCAAGAAGACTAGAGACTCTGAGATCCACCCATGGAAACCTGTTGCTCCGGAGAAGAGCTTGCATCCATCCTTGGCCGCGCCATACCCTCTCATAAAACAGTCCTCCCTCTGGGGATGCTGGACCCTGAAAGGCTCCACCCGCGGCCGTTGACAACCACAACCTGCTGAGTGCCAGATAAGGTTTACTGCCTTTGGAACATGATCTAAAGCCAAGCCCTGTCACTGTCTCAGTCACCCATGATCAAATGCATCACCCGGCATCCCTGTGTGGAAGGCGTGAGGGGCTGGCCCTTCCTGGAGATGCCAAGGCAACAGATGTCTGCCTCCTGCCGCCAGCCTGGACCATGGGTGTTCCAACCACCAGTTACTGCCTGGCCTTCGGGAAGCCCATCAGGGTGTGGTGACCACAGGGTGTGCAGGTCAGGAAGTGGGCGGAGCAGGCATGGGCCAAGGGCATCTTGGCAGACATCCAGCCGACAGCGTCTTGGACTGCGGGCTAACACATCACAGGTTTGGGGGACAAGTGTGTGGACCTCCTAAAGGGCCCTTTTTCTGCCTGTCACAGGACCTTACCAGGGGAAAATGGATCAGGATTCCTAACATTTGGATATTCGGTGTTGCCAGAGGCTCACTGGTGGATTGCTGCTCTGTTGCTCAGTTGCGTCCGACTCCTCGTGACCCCATGGACTGTCGCCCGCCAGGCTCCCCTGTCAATGGGATTCTCTGGGCAAGAAGACTGGAGTGGGTAGTTATTTCCTCCTCCAGGGGAGAGTCCCAACCCAGGGATTGAACCTGTCTCTCCTGCATTGCAAGCAGACTCTTTACCATCTGAGCCCCCTAGTTGTTCTCTAATATAGGGAACAAGAGGAAATATCAACTGAAAGCACAGGATGAGAACAGCTGTTGATGCAAAGAGGTCTGATCAGCAGCACCCAAAGCCCCAGGGAAGCAGCCTCAGCGTCTTGACAGAACTCTCGTGCCTACCTTGCATCTTTCTTACGTCGGGCTTCTCGAAGCCACGTCCCTGTAAGAAAGCATTAGGTCTCATCCCTGTTTGGCGTTCCCCTCCCTGGGGTGTATGAAGCAGCCTTCAGGATGCTGCCCTCCCAGCTGCTTCCTAAGGAAAAGCAGACAGGAGAGCAGCACCTGCCATCGTATCAAAGTACAACTCAACCCTGGCTGTTGCTAGCATCATCTGAGGGTGCCTTTAAGACCTAGCAATGCTTGGGCCCCCCTGCAAAGATTTTGATTCTATTGGTTGGGGAAGGTCCAGGCATTAGCCTGTTTTAGATGCCCCCGAGGTGAATCTAAGGTGTAGCCAGATTATAAACAGATAAGATTTTCTTTGCAATCCCATGAACTGCAGCACGCCAGGCATCCCTGTCCGTCATTCTCTTCTGGAGTTTGCTTAGACTCATGTGCATTGAACTGATGATGCCATCCAACCGGCTCATCTTCTGTTGCCCCCTTCTCCCTCAAGACTGTCTTATCCTGAGTCAGTTATCAGGGACAGAGCTTGGCAGCTAAGAACGTAAATGCTGGACTCGTGCTGTCTGCGTTCAAATTCCTGGTTTGCCCCTAACATGCTGTGAGGCCTGGGCAATTCATTTACCTTCTCTGTGCCAAGATGAACAATGCCTCCTTCATGGAGAATTCAGTAGGGTTTCCTCTGCAGAGCACTCTGGATGATGTCTGGTCATGGTAAGCATGGGGCAAGCTTTTGATAATTAAGCATGCTCTACACATGGCAAAATCAATGTGATTTATGAAAAAGACCTATTATTGCCTTAAGCTGTTTTGGCTAATTACTTAGATTAAATGATTTAAACATTTTGTCAAGTGTCAAGTTTAACTTATTCTCTGATTCGAATTTTGAAGACTTTCTTGGGCTAAATTTCAGTTTGCTTGTGTTGGTCGAGTTTGAAAAAAAAGAGGAAAGAAAAGATGTCAGATTTTTCTCTAACTCTTCTAGGGTAGACTTTATTACTAACAGGTCCCTCCAATTACAGCTAATTAGTGAATGTATATTTTTCTTTTGCACAAGGCTGTCCAGAGACACGTCTCGTCATTAGCAAGGCTTAAGCGCCGAAGACCGTGGTCCTAGCAGGCAGTTCCTGCTGGTAGAAGCAGCAGCGTGAAGTCAGGGCAGGAGCAAGGTTGCTGCGGGAGCCTTGGCTCTGAGGATCGCCTGCCAGTCAGGAGAGAGTCCAGAGTAGCAGTTCTCAAAGTGTGGTCCCCGGGCAGCTGCAGCTGCATCCCCTGAGACCTGGGAGAAAGGCTTCCTGGGGATCCCCACCCCCCACCTGAGGCCACTGCATCAGAAACTCTCCCTGGCTGGGGCCCTCTGTTTGAGCTGGACTCTCACGCTTGCTAATTGTTGGGAACCAGATCTGAAACGATACCCTTCTGTTTCACCAGGAAAGGAAAACGAGCAACAACCACAGGAATTTCCACCAAATTCTTGTCTTTAACCTGAGAGAACGTATTTTTTTAAAAAATGCTGTGCTGTAAACCAGAACTACTGTGACTTTAATAACCAGTATGAGTCAGTGATTCATTTGGCTGACATGGTTTAAAAATACGGAGTTTAGTTGATTTATTGTCAGTGCCTCTGTGGGTACGAAGGGCTAAAAACTGTATATGTATATCTCCAGAGGCATTTCCTGTCTCTTGGGAACTTCTGTGTTTTATTTACTTGTCCTTTCTTCCTTTTAGCTATTTTTCCTATTTTTGAGTGATTTTTGTCTTACGGAGGTAAGCTTTTTGTTTTTTGGTGTGTTTCTATTATGTATACGAAATCTGAAATGGCCTATTACACATAAATTTTGACTTCTCTGATAGAAATCCTTAATTCAATAGTTAAAAAAAAGAAATTGTGAGACAGAGGTATTTGCTTAGTATGAGGTGTGCACTGACATTTATTTATTTTTATTTATGATTTTTTTCCTGAAAATGAACTCTTTTTTGGCAAAATAAAATTGAATAGTCATAAAACTGATGTTTTACACAGTGTTGTCCACGATACTGTGATTTCCCCTTTCTGAGGCATGAAACAATATAAAGTAAATCTTTTTTAAAAAAATAAAAGACAAATCCCATGGAAAATATATCAAGAAGTAATAACTATTAAATTAGATTATTATGTTTATAATACTGTGGTCTTTTGGTATTACTGTTTCCTTAGAGAAAGACCATATTTATTGTAGTAACATCTTGAATTCTAAGATTTAAATAAAACTGACCCCTCTTTAAAAAAATTAGTTAATATGAAATTTGATACCAGAAACATCCAACTTTATATAAGTGAAAGGTTTTAGTTTTGTGGCTTCTATCAGTATGAATCTCAGTGTAGTTCCTACCTACCTGAGCCCAGAAATTTACATTTGACAGATGAAGACTTCCCTGGTGCCCCAGTGGGTAACAATCTTCCTCCCAAGGCAGGGGATGCAGATTCTGGCCCTGGGTGGGAAACTGAGATCCCACTTGCCAAGGGCAACTAAGCCCATGTGCTGCAATGAACACCCAGCACAGCTAAAATAACTGAATAAATACATTTTTTAAACGATAGCTTAATAAATACATTTGATAGATACTTTCTACATAGCCAGCTTCCTAGGTGGCTCAGATGGTAAAGCATCTGCCTGCCATGCAGGAGATCCAGGTTGGCTACCCACTGTAGTATTCTTGCCGAAAACCCTGGGTACGAAGGGCTAAAAACTGTATATGTATATCTCCAGAGGCATTTCCTGTCTCTTGGGAACTTCTGTGTTTTATTTACTTGTCCTTTCTTCCTTTTAGCTATTTTTCCTATTTTTGAGTGATTTTTGTCTTACGGAGGTAAGCTTTTTGTTTTTTGGTGTGTTTCTATTATGTATACGAAATCTGAAATGGCCTATTACACATAAATTTTGACTTCTCTGATAGAAATCCTTAATTCAATAGTTAAAAAAAAGAAATTGTGAGACAGAGGTATTTGCTTAGTATGAGGTGTGCACTGACATTTATTTATTTTTATTTATGATTTTTTTCCTGAAAATGAACTCTTTTTTGGCAAAATAAAATTGAATAGTCATAAAACTGATGTTTTACACAGTGTTGTCCACGATACTGTGATTTCCCCTTTCTGAGGCATGAAACAATATAAAGTAAATCTTTTTTAAAAAAATAAAAGACAAATCCCATGGAAAATATATCAAGAAGTAATAACTATTAAATTAGATTATTATGTTTATAATACTGTGGTCTTTTGGTATTACTGTTTCCTTAGAGAAAGACCATATTTATTGTAGTAACATCTTGAATTCTAAGATTTAAATAAAACTGACCCCTCTTTAAAAAAATTAGTTAATATGAAATTTGATACCAGAAACATCCAACTTTATATAAGTGAAAGGTTTTAGTTTTGTGGCTTCTATCAGTATGAATCTCAGTGTAGTTCCTACCTACCTGAGCCCAGAAATTTACATTTGACAGATGAAGACTTCCCTGGTGCCCCAGTGGGTAACAATCTTCCTCCCAAGGCAGGGGATGCAGATTCTGGCCCTGGGTGGGAAACTGAGATCCCACTTGCCAAGGGCAACTAAGCCCATGTGCTGCAATGAACACCCAGCACAGCTAAAATAACTGAATAAATACATTTTTTAAACGATAGCTTAATAAATACATTTGATAGATACTTTCTACATAGCCAGCTTCCTAGGTGGCTCAGATGGTAAAGAATCTGCCTGCCATGCAGGAGATCCAGGTTGGGAAGATCCCCTGGAGAAGGGAATGGCTACCCACTGTAGTATTCTTGCCTGGAAAATCTATGGACAGAGGAGCCTGGCAGGCTACAATCCATGGGGTTGCAAAGAGCTGGACATAGCTAGCAACTAACACTTCCCAACTCAGCACTGGGTAGAGCAGTACTGGCAGCTCGAAAATGGTCAGTGGCAGTAGTCTTTTTTTTTTTTTTTCAATTTTGGCTGCTTTTATTGGTTTTTAATTCATTAATTTTCATCCGTCTTTATTCTTTGTTGTTTGCGGGCCTCCCATTGCAGTGGCCTCTCCCACTGCAGAGCACCAGCTCCGGGCGCATGCACTCCAGAGCACTGGCTCATAATTGGTCACACTGGTCCAGCCGCTCCGCGGCACGTGGGAACTTCCCGTGCCAGGGATCGAACCAGTGCCCCTTGCACTGCAGGGCGAACTCCTTACACACTGGACCACCAGGGAAACTTTGGCAGTCGTCTTTACACCATGAAAATTGGCAGAAGCTACAGACGGAGCTTTTTGTTTCTGTTTGCCTATTTATATATAAATATACATGGAGATCTGGGTGTTAAACAAGTACCAGCACCAGAGACATCCATTCGGAGTTGTTGACAGTGTTGGCTGAAATAAGTTCCATCACTGCTGGCTTCGTGGCTGGGACCTGGCGAGGGCTGACTCAGTGAGAGCTGTCGATCTGAGTCAGAGCAGAAAGAGTAGATGTTACAGAAACAGCCCTTTCTTTGTCTCTGGGCAGACCCCAGCTCTGCTTCTGTGTCACTCTGGGTAAGTGAACTTTATCTCTCCGAATCATGCTGTATTGGTTTACCTGGACTCCGCTTTATTCCAGAGGGGTGCAAGATATCAATGTCCTCTTTGGCTCCCTCCAGAATCCCCTTTTCATCTCCCCGGATGTCCCCAAATTCTCACCTATTGTACTTTTGACCAGAGCCTCCGTGAGAACACACTCAAAAATTTTAAAAACCCCAACCATCAGATAACGTTGCTTTGGACCTGGCACTGTAGCTTCTGGATTTTGGCTTTCAAACGAATGGCTCACATTAAGGTAGATCTCATCAAACAGCTGGGAACATCCCCGAGGGAGAATATTTCCTGGAGTTTGCTGTCATTTAGATTTAAACGATTTCTGTTTCCAAACAGCTAAGGCAGACTAGATGTAGAAAAGATGAGATGTTCTCTCTTTCCCTCCAAATGCAGTGAAGGAATTTTATAGACAGCACAGAAAATCCCAAAGAGTCAAACTATGGATGATAGAGTCCTGAAATGTCCCCTCAAACTTCCAGAAGTTGAAGAGGATTTCCTGGCATGTCAGAGCTGGAAGGGACCTTTAGGTGATCTCACATAATCCCCTCCTCTCACAGAGGAGGAAAGAAATGCCTGCGACTTTAAATCACCTGCCCGAGGGGAAGTAGCTGGCTCCAGGCTCCAGAACAAGGGGGCTTGGGTCTCTCCACTGCCTGTGAGGTGGAGGATGCTAATCCATTTTTCAAACTCAAGAGTATTGACATCAAAGCAAATCCTATGTGACCTCAGGGGGTTATCTTCTGTAAACATCTCCTAATTGGTTTTGCCAACCTGAGACCTTTATGGTCTTCCCACCTCATCTCCCTTCTTCAGTGTATTTCTTCCTCTATAAAAAGATCCATCTTCCCTCCCTGTCACCTGACACACTCGTGGCACCTCCCTTCAACTCCCCCCTCCACTGAGGATATAAAGCTGTCAAGGCTGCCGGCGACAAGAGCCAGGCGACGGTGCTTGGTTTTCATCTTCATGTAGGGAGGTGTGTGTATCCGCAGGCTGGCTCTCTCCGGGGACTGATGAGCCAGATCGGGGGCTGTGTGCTGGATCTCCTAGTCTTCTTAGGTCTGAGGTTTGCATCAGACTGGACCCCAGCCTCATGGCTACTGTCTAACTCGGTGGTCCAGAAAGCGATGACGTTAAGTACCCAGAACCTTCCAGTGGTTTTTTTTTTTTTCTTTTTTCCCTTTATTTTAAAGGTTTTACAGAGTTTTGTTGTTCACTCCAGTGGTTTTTGAAACAAGATGAGGCAGTGATTTTCTGTTCTTGGGTGACTTAATATCATTTTAAAACTTTTTGCCTCTCAAGAATCCCACCTTGGACTGAAATGGCCTTCCTATCCACATAAGTTGATTTTCCTGGCATTGGGAAACATTTTTGAAATTTAATTATTTAATTCTTATGTATTATTTTAAATATATTTACATTAAATTGTTATATAATGATAAAGTTATTTATTATTTTAAAATGTTTTAAATATTTGTATATTTAAAATATTTTATACAAATATACAAGTGTACATTTGTACCCTTTAAATGCTATTGATCATTTTATTTTATTTTTAAATGATGTATTTTAGAAAATAAAATTTTAATTTAGTGCCTCCCTGATGGCTCATTGGGTAAAGAATTCACCTGCCGCACAGGAGATACAGGAGACGTGGGTTTGATCCCTGGGTCAGGAAGATTCCCTGGAGAAGGAAATGTCAGCCCACTCCAGTATTCTTGCCTGAAAAAGTCCCATAGACAGGATATTCACAAAGAAAGAATGACTGAGAGCTCATAAATTCTGTTGTTGAGTCGCTAAGTCGCATCCTGCTCTTTGTGACCCCTGGACTTGTGCAGCGCGCCAGGCCTCCCTGGCCTTCACCATCTCCTGGAGTTTGCTCAGAGTCATGTCCATTAAGTTGAAGATGCCGTCCAACCACCTCATCCTCTGCTGCCCCCTTCACCAGCTCGCGATCTCTCCCAGCCTCAGGGTCTTTTCCAATGAGCCAGCTCTTCACATCAGGAGGTCAAAGTATTGGAGCTTCAGCTTCAGCATCAGTCCTTCCAAGACAAGTAGATGAGAAGATAATCACTCTTGATTAGACATAATTCAAAAATTCACAGCTTTAGAAAATGAAAAAGGTGAGACATGCTGATGAATGGGCAGAAAGCTTTGTAATGCAGTGTATGGGTTTCTGTAAAGAAAGGATCCCTCTCGCATGCGGCTGGTAAATTGTAACCAGGAAATTGAAACCAGTTTGAAGACCAATATGCGGATATATATAAGCTTAAAATGGTTGCAGACTCAGCAGTTCTGCACGTCATCACAGCCTGCATTTGGAGTCGGACAGACCTATACTCGAGTGTCATTGCCACATGGCTTGTCATGGCAAAAATAAGAGACACGTTTATGTCCAGTACTAAGGGGCTGAGCAAATACACATGGTACACCCATATGGAGCCAAACAAAGAAAGCCGACTGATATTTAGGAACTGGTATACAAAAAGAAAATCTTCAAACGTTTAAACAACAGCAAAAATCCCTGAGTTGAGAAGATCCACTGGAGTAGGATATGGCAACCCACTCCAGTAGTCTTGCCCAGAGAATCCCGTGGGCAGAGGAGCCTGGTGGGCTAAAGCCCATGGGACCTCACAGAGCTGGACCCGACTGAAGCAAGTTAGTGCACACACACTCATATCCATATAATATATGAAAATAATATGCATCTGTTCTACTGTCTGCGAAGTGTTTCTGGGAGGCTTAAGTTGGTCAAATTCAGTCTTGTGGTTACTTCTGGGAGAGGGCCTAAGGACATTCATGTACAGGAGGCTTATGTTCTTTTTTACACATGTCACATCTAGATTTTTTCTAGATGTGATATTAACTTTTAATTAAAAGCAGTTAATCAAAGAAATCCATAATGAGTCATTGAGGTTTTTTAAAATTAGGAATGAGTCAGAAACCTCCCAAAGGCAGACATCTGTTATTAAAGTGTTCTCTCTGTGTCATGTGTCTAGGAACTGTAACAACCCCTCTTAACTGCACCTAGAAACAAGGGTGGGCAACAGGGCCTCTGCTGGCACGCACACACACACGCACACCTGGCAACATTTTTAAGAAAAAGGCTACATATAAACCTAAAATTTTAGTTAGATAGTTATCTCTGGTAGGTATATGAGTGATTATCTTTTCTTTGTATTCTTTTCTCGCATTTTGACAATTGGCTTATAATTTATAAAGAGAAAACATAGTTTTAAAATTATTTATATAGCTGAGGATTATACTCAGTAATCCAAGTTGTATTTGAAAATATGTGCAAGATACATATTCACGTGAAAGGAAATGCACCAGAAAGATTTAATCGTAGGTAGCTCTTCCTAGAAAAGATTTTCCTCTTTGTGACTTCCAAGTGTTTTGTGATGAGCATTATCATGCTTTAAATAGAAAGCAACTTTAATGGTAGGCTTCCCTGGTGGCTCAACAATAAAGAATCTGCCTGCCATTGTAGGAGACACAAGAGTTGCCGGTTCAATCCCTGGGTCAGAAAGATCCTCTGGAGGAGGGAATGGCGATCCACTCCAGGATTCTTGCCTGGAAAATTCCATGGACAGAGAAACCTGGTGGAATACAGTCCATGAGGTCAAAAAGAGCTGGGCCTGACTGAAGTGACTGAGCACAGAAGCATAAAATTGGGAAAATATCTTTAAGATGCAGTTTTTAAAAAGAACCATCAGATTCTTGAAGATTTCCCATGATTAAAACAAATGAAAACTCTTTTTTCATTTGGTGTAGTAATTTTTCAGAAAGAATGAGGAAAATATTAATAAACTGAGTAAGCAGCATTTCTTTGGGGCACTTTCTATCGGTCTTTCATTTAGTTCCAGCTTTGTTCTTTGGCCTGTGGGCCTCCCGTCGCAGTGGCCTCTCTCCTTGTAGAGCTCCGGCTCTGGGCACATGCACTCCAGAGCATTGGCTTGGTAATTGGACACATCAGTCCAGCCGCTCCACGGCACGTGGGATCTTCCCAGGTCAGGGATCGAACCGGCGCCCCTTGCACTGCAAAGCGGTGTCCTTACCCACTAGACCACCACAGAAGCCCTTCAGTATGTAGCTTTAAAATCGGATAGGAAAGCAGTCATGGGAGATACAAATCTGGAGGATAAACCTACTTTAGGGAATATCTTTACAGTTTGCACTGCAGTGGGTAGCAATATTAGAATGTTCTGTATATAAATGCCTTTACGCTGATTTAATTCACGAACATCTAAAGAGAAGAGAGGGAAGCATCACTTATCCCTAATAGAGCACAAACCTCTGTGATTCAAGTCAGAAATGACTGCACAGAACGCTCTGGCCTCTGGCTCTGACGCACAGAAGTGGGGTTGATGGGAGAAACAGCAAGAGAATGAGGCACTTAAAGACCCAGATGAGGAAGAGGAAAGACGTGGAAACAACCTAAATGTTCATCAGCAGATGAATGATAAGGAGGATGTGGTACATACACACAACAGAATACGGCTCAGCCATAAAAAGAATGAAATAATACCATCTGCAGCAACGCTGATGGACCTAGGGATGATCATACTAAGTGAATTAAGTCAGAAAGAGAAAGGCAAACACCATATGATGTTACTTATATGTGGAATCTAAAATAAGACACAAATGAACATATTTAGGAAACAGAAACAGACTCACAGACAGACGGCCAGCTTGTGGTTGCCCAGGGGAGGGGTTTTGGGCAGGGAAGGATTGAGAGTTTGAAATTAGCAGAGACCAACCATTGTATGCAGGATGGATGGACCGCGACATCTTACTGCGTGTATAGCAGAGGGAACTATATCCGGTATCCTGTGACAAACCAGATTGGAAAAGAATATAAATAAGAATGTGTGTGTGTGTGTGTGTGTGTGTGTAGATAGATATAGATAAATATAGTTACTTTGCTGTACAGCAGGGATTAACACAACATTGTAAATCAACCGTGCTTGAATTTAAAAAATAAAAAATAAGAACCCAAGTGAGGAAAGAATAGTCCTGCTTTTATATTTGAGATAGAAGGAAAAGGGGAGGAGATGAAGTGGGAAGAAGCACAATCCACTAAGAGTTAAAATACTGCAGAGAAAGACCTTCATCTACACTTATGTGCTTTTATGTCTTTAAACCTCATTTGAGAGCATGTCAATTCATCTACATACTGATGAACGCGCTTAGCAGTAGCCAGTCTTTTTGTGGAAGGTGCGGGCTACAACAGCGGTAAACCAACACATACGCACACACACACACACACAGACACACACACAATCTGCAAGTTTTTTCAAGGCCACATTAACATTTGATTTTCCCAACCTTACCGACTCACTTGGCAGCCACATCTTAATGAGCAGAGAAGAAGTGACGACGCCTAGGCAAAAAAAAGAAAAGCTTCTAGAAGGCACATTAAATTTTATGAAGATATGAGCATTAAGTCGGCATGCTTCAGGGGAAAATGGAAAGTAATGACACCATTTTTGGCAAATACATTTTTATTATGCAACATGGAAATGAACAAGCCGCACAGACAACCAGGATCCGAATTGAGTCTGTCTCCCTTTTGTCACCTTTGTCTCACGTTGTGACTTGTAAGAAACACCTGCTACAGACGCTGCCGGAGGCCTCCCCTCCTCCCGTCCTGCACATCCGCCCAGCCTCCTCCACCCGCCGCAGCCCTGTCCTCCTCGTTCCTGTTCCAGGCACACACATTTTCCATAAAGAGGATATCCTATTGCCTGCACCCATGCCTTCTTGTATCTATCCTCCCATGAATTGGTCTCTCCGTCCCATACGGCATTCATAGGACTTAACCTGGTTGCTGCCTGGGGTTCCGTGGATGTGGCACAGCGGATCAGTTCTTCTTCTGAGGTTTACTGAGGTCTTTCACTTTCTGCTTCCATAGACAGCACGGCCACACGCATTCTTCATCTCCACGTACATCCGCCCTGGAGTTTTGTGGGTAGTGAAATCACAGAGTCTTGGGGATTATACAGCCGTGTCTTTTTTTAAAAATGCTTTTTATTTTGTATGGGGTATAGTCAGTTAACAATGTTGTGATGGTTTCAGGTGGTCATCGAGGGGCCTCAGCCAGACAGATGCACGTATCCACCCTCCCCCAGCCTCCCCTCGCATCCAGGCAGCCGAAGAACACCGAGCAGAGTCCCCTGTGCTGTACAGGGGGTCCTGGTCAGTTATCTGTTCGAAATAGAGCAGTGTGGACCTGCCCATCCCAAACTCTTCAACTATGCTTTCTCCCAATCCTCCTGCCCTGCCTTGCAACCAGAAGTTCCATCTCTAAGCCTTGCACACTTAGAGTTTTAGTCTTAATAGACATTGTCAAATTGTCCTTCAAAGTAGTTTTATAAATTTGTGACGTATTTCTATCAGCAGTGGTGCAGAATCTGTGTTGTTTCCACATTCTTGTCAATTCAAATTTCACACATTCTCATTTGGGCCTCTCTATTGGGGTAAAATACTGTGTCAATTTTGCTTGTTTTAGCATTCATTCTCTTGGTTATAAGTGCCATTGACATTTTTTGAAATGTTTATTGACCATTTAGATTTTCTCTTCTGCTAAATGTTCTCTTTTTTGTAGATATTTTAAAATTGATTTGTAGAATTAAAAATATGATTTCTGGACAATACTTCTTTGTCAGTTAGATGGGTTGAAATATATGTAAACAATGGACATTTGTTACATTGTATTTCTTTTTGCCTATTATCATATGGAAATACTTACATTTAAATGGAAGGAAATTTATAAAAGTATTTCCTTTCATGGTTTTTGATATTTCCTCTCAATTGAGGAATCCTGCTCTATCCTAAGCTATGATGACATGCTCTTACTTTTCCTTCGAAACGTTTTCTCCTTTATATTTTCATGTTTCATTCATCTGTTCAGCTGGAATTTAAATTTTGTGCACGGCATGAAGTCATTTCACGTTCTTGCTTATAAATGACCAACTTTTCAGTGCTGCCTACTGAATACTGCATTGTCTTCTTAGCCATTTGTTATGGAATCCTTCTGCCTTTTGTCACATTTTCATGTGTGGTTGGCTTGTTTCTGTGATCTCTAGCTACCCTCTGTTTCACCTGTTCCTAGATTGCTACCATGACTTTATGGTAAATCTTCACTCATGGAAGAGCAGTATCCCCCCCGCCACCCGCCCCCACCACCAGAGTTTCCAAGTCTCTGCTGGTTGTGTTCCTTTTCTTCTCCACATGCCTCTTAGCATCTGCTTCTCAGCTTCAGTGCAGGACGGTGTTTGAAATTTGGAGAACGCATTACCAGATGCCACCATGCAGCTTCAAACATGTACCTATTTAACTGCTATGACCGAGGCTTGCTGTATGTCGGACATGGATCCAGGCATCAGCTATACAGCAGTGAAAGACAAAGGCTGACCAAAAATAAAGCAACCAAGTGAGAAGATGAGTAAACCTGTTATAAATCGGTAAATGGTATAGAGAAAATGTGACTGCACTCAAGTTGGGCTGTTTATTGCTCAAGAATCCAGTACTGAGAGACAGGTGGCGGGTCAAAAGGAAAGAGAGTTTTACTGAGGAAGCTGGCAATCCTGGAAAAACAGGTGGATTCGTGTCCCAAAGAACCAACTCCTTCTTGTCCGTTAGGGCACAAAAGATTTTAAAGGGGGCATCTCAGGGGGCTAGAGGCAGGGGTTCTATGTGCCAAACAGCACAATCAACTCCGACAGTCGTCTTGGAACTGGTCGTGTGGTGGTCTGATCAGGGTCATCCTTACTGCTGTAAGCAGGGCTAATCTTCAGCTCCAGGGTTGGCTCGCTCCCAGTTCCTTGAGGCCAGCTCTCGGGACTGTGTAAGAGAGAGCAGTTTATGTCATGGCTATAGTCTGGCCAGCATGTAGGTAGCTTTTTCCATTTGGTGGCAGCTTTAGTGTCTGTAAAACAACTCAGAAATGTGCATCAGGTAGTTTTATCCTTCAAGGAGGAACTCCTGACTCTATAAGCCTGATTCAGGGTTTTAACTACTTCCCGTTCTCTAGGTCTAACTTTGCGCCTACCTATCACAGCTCTCACTATCTATACTCATTAATAAAATAGATCATATCATAGATATATGATGGTCACTAGCTTAGCCCTTTTTCCCCTCCAGCGTGGTTGAGATCTATTTGACATCTAGCACTGTGTCACTTTGAGATGTAGAGTGTGATGACTTAGTGTATTTCTAGACTGCAAAATGATGACCACTGTGGCATGAGCTATCAGGTCACATAGTTGCCGTTTCTTTTCTGTGGTGGGAGCATTTAAGAGGTGCTCAAGGGACTTCCCTGATGGTCCAGTGGTTAAGACTCTGAATTTCCACTACCAGGGGTGCAGTGTTCATTCCCTGGTCTGGGAACTAAGATCCAACATGACCCAAGGCCAAAAAAAAAAGGAAAATTTCTGGAACTGAATAAAAATGAAAATACAACATATGAACATAAAAACATTATTTAAAAAAGATGTACTCAGCAACTTTCCAGTAGTTAATACAGTATCACTAGCTATAATCACCATGATTTACAGCAGAACTGATTGAGCATATGACTAGAAGCTTGTACCCTTTGAGCAATCGCTTCCTGTTTCCCCCACCTGTGTTGGTCTTTAATAAACTAAAATACAAGTTGATTTCTAACCCTCTAGACTGATTTCCTATATATAGAAATACAACGTATTTTCACATATATTATGCTCTGCAATCTTGCTGAATTCATTTATTAGTTGACTGGGTGCCAGATATTCAAACTTTACCTTGTTAGATACGTGTTTTTTATTTCTGTAAATGTTTGTGAGCTTTGTTCTGGGATCCAATGAATTTAGTTACAAGGATACAAACAGCTTGATCCTTTTATGATGTATTTCACAGGTCCAGAGTGGTGCTCCATGGAATTATTTTCAACGATTGAGGCAGTTTTCCTGAGGTTATTAGCTATTGCCTTGAGAATTATGATTTTGTTTTTCTGGTCTGTCTGGTGGGAACAGATAGAACAGAAACTTCCAGCCCTTGGTGAGTCCCAGGAACTGTTCCCCACAGACAGATATTTTTTAAGGACAAAAACAAAGGCCTGGTCTTATTTGCATGCATCAGGAAAATCCCATTATCACGTCTTTCTTTTTTCCCTTATTCATTTTTCCCTTTTCTTTGTTCAGATCCGCTATGAATAAAAGAAAAAAGGTGAGGACCTCTCACACATGTGCAGGGCTTTCCAGTGGCTCAGCAGTAGAGAATCTCCCTGAAGTGCAGGAGACACAGGAGAGGCTGGTTTAGCCCTTGGGTGGGGTAGATCTCCTGAAGGAGGAAATGGCAACCCACTCCAGTGTGTCTGCCTGGAGAATCCCACGGACAGAGGAGCCTGGCGGGTTACAGTCCATGGGGCCGCAGAGTCAGACCCGACTGACACACACACTGACACATCACACGCGCGTGGTCACCGTGGAGTGCTCCGTCATAAACACCCCTGGGTCTTCATTTGTTCCCAGAAGGTCAGGACTGTGGCAGCTGACCCATGCCTTCCAGAGCCGCTCAGGGCTCCTACCATATTCATCGCACGTGTGTCTTTATTAAACTCCATCTGAAAATTTAAAAAGATGTACTCAGCAACTTTCCAGTAGTTAATACAGTATCACTAGCTATAATCACCATGATTTACAGCAGAACTGATTGAGCGTATGACTAGAAGCTTGTACCCTTTGAGCAATCGCTTCCTGTTTCCCCCACCTGTGTTGGTCTTTAATAAACTAAAATACAAGTTGATTTCTAACCCTCTAGACTGATTTCCTATATATAGAAATACAACGTATTTTCACATATATTATGCTCTGCAATCTTGCTGAATTCATTTATTAGTTGACTGGGTGCCAGATATTCAAACTTTACCTTGTTAGATACGTGTTTTTTATTTCTGTAAATGTTTGTGAGCTTTGTTCTGGGATCCAATGAATTTAGTTACAAGGATACAAACAGCTTGATCCTTTTATGATGTATTTCACAGGTCCAGAGTGGTGCTCCATGGAATTATTTTCAACGATTGAGGCAGTTTTCCTGAGGTTATTAGCTATTGCCTTGAGAATTATGATTTTGTTTTTCTGGTCTGTCTGGTGGGAACAGATAGAACAGAAACTTCCAGCCCTTGGTGAGTCCCAGGAACTGTTCCCCACAGACAGATATTTTTTAAGGACAAAAACAAAGGCCTGGTCTTATTTGCATGCATCAGGAAAATCCCATTATCACGTCTTTCTTTTTCCATTATTCATTTTTCCCTTTTCTTTGTTCAGATCCGCTATGAATAAAAGAAAAAAGGTGAGGACCTCTCACACATGTGCAGGGCTTTCCAGTGGCTCAGCAGTAGAGAATCTCCCTGAAGTGCAGGAGACACAGGAGAGGCTGGTTTAGCCCTTGGGTGGGGTAGATCTCCTGAAGGAGGAAATGGCAACCCACTCCAGTGTGTCTGCCTGGAGAATCCCACGGACAGAGGAGCCTGGCGGGTTACAGTCCATGGGGCCGCAGAGTCAGACCCGACTGACACACACACTGACACATCACACGCGCGTGGTCACCGTGGAGTGCTCCGTCATAAACACCCCTGGGTCTTCATTTGTTCCCAGAAGGTCAGGACTGTGGCAGCTGACCCATGCCTTCCAGAGCCGCGCTCCAGGGCTCCTACCATATTCATCGCACGTGTGTCTTTATTAAACTCCATCTGAAAATTTGGAATTTCACCCTGGCTACCACCCACTGAGGTCTTTCTTTGTGGATGTTTGTTCTGTTCACAGTTATCGCCTCATTAATCCGCCTCTGTCACTTGGCCTTCTGGAAAGTAATGTGGTTTGTATTAATATCTTCAATCACCTTCATAAATCCATACTTCACACCACGTTGCTTAAGTATCTCGATCCCTATTCTTTCAAGCCTCTGCTATTTACTGTATTTATCCAAACAAACAGTTCAAGACTGTCGTAGGCATTAAATGAAATGGCCCCTGGTGTTTCCAAAGAAATATGTTACTAACGGAGCTGACAGTGAGGGAGACAGGAAAAGGCTGACTTTCTCACCAGAGCAAGGAAATAGCACTTGTGGGCACAAATGAGCCAGGGCCCAGCAGTCGCTCTGGGAGTGGATTAAGGGATAATCCAGGGGAAGAACTGCCAGCAGAGAATTTAAAGGAAGATACTAGCACGTCTTCCTCTTGTGTGTGTGTGTGTGTGTGTGTGCTCAGTGGTGTCCGACTCTTTGGGACCCCATGGACTATAGTCTACCAGGCTCAGACTCTGCCCATGGGGTTTTTCCAGGCAAGAATACTGGAGTGGGTTGCTATTTCCTTCTCTTGACCAAAAGGATTGGGAAAAAAAAAAAAGCAAAATTAGGGGAGAGGGGTGGGCAGAAACAGGGCAAGGTAGCAAGCGTATGGAAAAGAAATATGAAAATGTATGTACACACATTTGGAGAAACTGACTAACTTAAGGATAGTATACCTAAGAGTCCCAGTGGTCACGCAGCGGGAAAGAATCCACCTGCTGATGCAGGAGACACAGGTTCAATCCTGGGGTTGGGAAGATCTCTGGAGAAGGAAATGGCCACCCGCTCCAGCATTCTTGCCTGGAGAATCCCGTTGACAAAGAAGCCTGGTGGGTTATGAAGAGTTGGACATGACTGAGCAACTTTGTAAACCTAAGAGTCACAATTGTTACTACTAGAGGGTAGGGTTTGTGACTTTCTCTGTTTATGATCTTTTTCTGTACTTTTGGCATCTTCCATATTCGGCATTTAACTTGATGTTTATAATTTTTCAAAGGCCATTTTGAACTCAAACTATAAACTGAAGAGAGGTCTTCATTGGGCATTTACCCTGCATTTAGGAGTGAACAATAAATTCACTCGGATGGTTCTAACATCACATTAGAGTGAGCAAAAATATTCTGACTCATCCCCCTCTGCCAGTCCGTCTCTTTTTATTTGGACAGGCATTGTGCTGTTCTGAGTCACTTCAGTTGTGTCCAACTATTTGTGGCCCCATGGACCAGAGTCTGCCATTTCTGTGTCCATGAAATTCTCCAGACAAAAATATTGAAGTGGGTTTCTGTGACTCCCCTTCAAGGGATCTTCTGGACCCAGGGGACGAACTCGTGTCTCCTGCACTAGCAGGTGGGTTCTTTACCACTAGTGCCCCCTGGGAACCCTCTGGACAGACACTGGGCATCCAGTATTTCAAATTCCACAGCATCACCCGTGTCAGGTTATCACACCAGTCGTGTAATGATGAGCAGTGTCCAAAGACACCAAAACGCTCCAAGGAGCTCAGCTAACAATGGCTCCTGTCCCCTTTGAAGGATGCAGTGCAGCCCTCCTGTGAGCCCTGGACCCAACAGTTTGATCCAACAGCTCACGTGAAAAAAAAAAATCGCTCCGTTCCATGAAGAAATTTACGTGCAGGAATATGATTTACAAAAATTAAATTGGCAAGGAATGTGGCAATAAAGTTGTCTGATGTATTCCAGGGTGATGGTGGAGAGATGATTTAAAATAGCCAAGGGTATGGAAAGAAATATGAAAATGTATGTACACACATTTGGAGGAACTGACTAACCTAAGGATAGTATACCTAAGGGTCCCAGGGGTCACGCAGGGGGAAAGAATCCACCTGCTGATGCAGGAGACACAGGTTCAATCCTGGGGTTGGGAAGATCTCTGGAGAAGGAAATGGCCACCCGCTCCAGCATTCTTGCCTGGAGAATCCCGTTGACAAAGAAGCCTGGTGGGTTATGAAGAGTTGGACATGACTGAGCAACTTTGTAAACCTAAGAGTCACAATTGTTACTACTAGAGGGTAGGGTTTGTGACTTTCTCTGTTTATGATCTTTTTCTGTACTTTTGGCATCTTCCATATTCGGCATTTAACTTGATGTTTATAATTTTTCAAAGGCCATTTTGAACTCAAACTATAAACTGAAGAGAGGTCTTCATTGGGCATTTACCCTGCATTTAGGAGTGAACAATAAATTCACTCGGATGGTTCTAACATCACATTAGAGTGAGCAAAATATTCTGACTCATCCCCCTCTGCCAGTCCGTCTCTTTTTATTTGGACAGGCATTGTGCTGTTCTGAGTCACTTCAGTTGTGTCCAACTATTTGTGGCCCCATGGACCAGAGTCTGCCATTTCTGTGTCCATGAAATTCTCCAGACAAAAATATTGAAGTGGGTTTCTGTGACTCCCCTTCAAGGGATCTTCTGGACCCAGGGGACGAACTCGTGTCTCCTGCACTAGCAGGTGGGTTCTTTACCACTAGTGCCCCCTGGGAACCCTCTGGACAGACACTGGGCATCCAGTATTTCAAATTCCACAGCATCACCCGTGTCAGGTTATCACACCAGTCGTGTAATGATGAGCAGTGTCCAAAGACACCAAAACGCTCCAAGGAGCTCAGCTAACAATGGCTCCTGTCCCCTTTGAAGGATGCAGTGCAGCCCTCCCTGTGAGCCCTGGACCCAACAGTTTGATCCAACAGCTCACGTGAAAAAAAAAAATCGCTCCGTTCCATGAAGAAATTTACGTGCAGGAATATGATTTACAAAAATTAAATTGGCAAGGAATGTGGCAATAAAGTTGTCTGATGTATTCCAGGGTGATGGTGGAGAGATGATTTAAAATAGCCAAGGGCAAGAGCGATTTAGAATGGGCGGCTGAGCAGCGAACGTTTTCAGAGCGGTCTGAGTCTTGGGTTGGGTGGACGGCGTTTTAGTTCAAAGGCTGTAGTCCATTTCAGGGTTTGACAGGAAGAAGAGGCCAGCTGAATTCTTGCCAGGGGATATAACAAAGAATTCAGAATCCAGTACCCAGCCCAGCTCACACACAACAGTGGCTCTTTTCTCCCTTGTTTGAAATGCAAGCCCGACACTTTTCTGTTCCTACAGTTGTAACTAATGCATCACCTTTGGAGAACTCTTAACAATGACCTCCTTTTTTGCCTCTGGCTTACTTAACTTTTCTTATTGTTCTTGTTTCCACTTTCCCCAAGAAGTCAGGTCTCTAAGACCATTTCTAGTGGCTGCAGCATTACACTTCATGCAGAGGACATACAATACTTTGGCCACTTGACGCTAAGAGCTGACTCACTGGGAAAGATCCTGAGGCTGGGAGAGACGGAGGGCAGGAGAAGGGGACTTCAGAGGGTGAAATGGTTGGACGGCATCACCGACTCAATGGACTTGAGTTTGAGCGACCTCTGGGAGACAATGCCAGGGAAGCCTGGCGTGCGGCCATCCATGGGATCACAGAGAGTCAGACACGACTGAGCAACTGGACACACACACACGCACTGTTGTGATGTTTCCAGATGAAAGTGCGAAGACACAGAACAAACTATTAAGTGTTCTACAAATAAGCTCACCCACTCAAGTGAAGGCAGGTAAGCGTTGTTTCTGTCCTATCACTTTGCAGTGGGGAATAGTCATTTATTTTCAACGTGGACACAAGTTAAAATGCTTTCTCGTCTCAGCTAGCCACAGAGAAACAGAGGGAAATACAGGGGATTCCAGGTGCCTAGGGTCCACCTCTGGATGATTCGTCAAGTAGCTGTGCGCCCTTGGTCAGACACCTCCCTCCTCTGGATGTCCGCTTCTTTACCTGTAAATTAGAAGATTCACACTAGGTCGTGTGCGAGCTCCTTTTCAAGCCGAACAGTCAAGTCTAACCACAGACCTTCCAAGGTTGGGTTCCACAAAACTGTAATGGAGAATTCATCCGCAGCCTCTCCACGTCTTTGGTCCGGGCTCCATCTGCCAGCATTTCTCGATGAAAACTGAACAATGGTTAATTGCCCAGATGCTTCCAAATATCCAGATGTTTGGCATGGAGACGCAGTGTGGGAGTGATGGACTCCATTGCTTCATTTTTCATCCGGACGTTTTGGCTGCGTTCAGAGGCAACCCTTCTCACCAGACCTGGAAGAGGATCCCGCACGTGTGAGGACCTGAAGGGAGGACAGGGAGGAAAGCGCAGATTCTGAGCTCTTTCTTCCACACGCAGATTAAAGCCGAGACGTCTTAGAGATAAGAGGGCCAGAGACATTTCATACCATCTTCAGTAATTCTGCTTTCCTCTCTCCAATTTCAGTCGACTGCAGCATTTGCAGAGGACATACAATACTTTGGCCACTTGACGCTAAGAGCTGACTCACTGGGAAAGATCCTGAGGCTGGGAGAGACGGAGGGCAGGAGAAGGGGACTTCAGAGGGTGAAATGGTTGGACGGCATCACCGACTCAATGGACTTGAGTTTGAGCGACCTCTGGGAGACAATGCCAGGGAAGCCTGGCGTGCGGCCATCCATGGGATCACAGAGAGTCAGACACGACTGAGCAACTGGACACACACACACGCACTGTTGTGATGTTTCCAGATGAAAGTGCGAAGACACAGAACAAACTATTAAGTGTTCTACAAATAAGCTCACCCACTCAAGTGAAGGCAGGTAAGCGTTGTTTCTGTCCTATCACTTTGCAGTGGGGAATAGTCATTTATTTTCAACGTGGACACAAGTTAAAATGCTTTCTCGTCTCAGCTAGCCACAGAGAAACAGAGGGAAATACAGGGGATTCCAGGTGCCTAGGGTCCACCTCTGGATGATTCGTCAAGTAGCTGTGCGCCCTTGGTCAGACACCTCCCTCCTCTGGATGTCCGCTTCTTTACCTGTAAATTAGAAGATTCACACTAGGTCGTGTGCGAGCTCCTTTTCAAGCCGAACAGTCAAGTCTAACCACAGACCTTCCAAGGTTGGGTTCCACAAAACTGTAATGGAGAATTCATCCGCAGCCTCTCCACGTCTTTGGTCCGGGCTCCATCTGCCAGCATTTCTCGATGAAAACTGAACAATGGTTAATTGCCCAGATGCTTCCAAATATCCAGATGTTTGGCATGGAGACGCAGTGTGGGAGTGATGGACTCCATTGCTTCATTTTTCATCCGGACGTTTTGGCTGCGTTCAGAGGCAACCCTTCTCACCAGACCTGGAAGAGGATCCCGCACGTGTGTGAGGACCTGAAGGGAGGACAGGGAGGAAAGCGCAGATTCTGAGCTCTTTCTTCCACACGCAGATTAAAGCCGAGACGTCTTAGAGATAAGAGGGCCAGAGACATTTCATACCATCTTCAGTAATTCTGCTTTCCTCTCTCCACTGGAATGTAGGCTTCGCTATGCTCGATGCTGTCAGCCCCTAGGAAAGAGAGTGACTAATGGAATCAACAGGCAGAGTCCCTTCAACCCAGACACCAGGTGAGTCAAAGCAATAGATAAAAAGAACGAGCATCTGAAAACCATCTCTCTCCTGTGGCCGTTCCTCTTCCTGCTCTCTCTATGCACGTATCTGCCGGCATGCCTCAAAGCTTGTATCCTTATCTAGAATTCTTCTTATTTATCATCTTCAGAAATATATCTATTTTCATAAATCAGGAGTCGTCTCATCGTAAGTGGAGAGGGAGAATGGGAAGGCACCTCATCAGTCTGGACTCTGAAACTTGTCTTCCTGCCCTTGTAAGGAAACGCATGGCCACTATGAAATAATTTTCAGCCACCCACAAGAAGTGACATATAGACTGACGCTTAGTATGATTACAGTTTTTTGTGAAGGTAAATATTGTAAAGTTATGGCAAGATGGTGGCGCCAGTGGTTAAGAATCCAACGGCCCGGCAGGAGACACAAGAGATGTGGGCTTGACCCTTGGGTGGGGAAGATTCCTTGAGGGAGGGCGTAGCAACCCACTCCAGTCTTCTTGCCTGGAGAATCCCATGGACAGAGGAGCCTGGCGGGCTACAGTCCGTGGGGTTGCAAAGAGTTGAACCCAACTGACCGACTTAATACTCAGGAAATAAAGGCCATTGATGAATTTAACAAATAGTCTTTGATCCCTAGGCCAAGGTGCCTGATTAGTAATCTAATATTATCCTGCTAAACAACAAACTATCCCAAACCCAAGGTCTAACGCAACCAAGAGTATTTAGCACATGATTCTGAAGGGAAGCAGTCTGAGTGGGGGTTGGGCGGCAGTTCTTCTAGTCATGGCTGGAGTCCCTCATGCACGTGCGGTCAGTTGTCTTGTGAGCTGCAACCGGCGCGTCCTGTGACAGCCCCTGGTAGGCAGCACAGTCTCTCGTCTCCCAGCGGGTTGTCCAGTGGCAGACAGTGGTCCAAGAGTGCGTGGGAGTCTACCATGAGGGCTCTTAGGCTTGGAAATGACCAGCAGCGCGTCCCTCATGTCCTAGGGTCAAAAGAAATACAATTCACCCTGATTCAAGGAGTAAAGAGACTCAACATTTTGATGGGTAAAAGTGCAAAATCAGATTGCAAAGAGTAGAGATATTCTGCAGTGGAGAAACCTGATTTAGACAGGATGGTTAGGAAAGACTGGGATAAAGAAGGAATATTTGCTTGAGACACAGAAGCATAGTCGGTATCAGTAATTAGCGTGATGTGCGGGTGTCTTTGGGGAAAGAGGGAGGAACAAACTACAGAGTCCCCGGGACAGGTGAGAGCCTGCCAGGGTGACGACGGCAGACTTTGGGCTTTGGCTTTATTCTAAGTGTGAGCAGAAACCACCCAAGAGGTCCGCCAGAAGCCTTGGGAGGCCAGGCAGCTGAGGAAGGGGATTCAGGGACCAACAGGGTGATTTCGTGGCTAATAAATGACATCATGTAGATCAAGTGCTTAGCAGAGTGTCAGGTGCGTACAAAGTGTTGAGTAACTCCCAGGCATTATTACTTTTACGCCAGTGGTTAAGAATCCAACGGCCCGGCAGGAGACACAAGAGATGTGGGCTTGACCCTTGGGTGGGGAAGATTCCTTGAGGGAGGGCGTAGCAACCCACTCCAGTCTTCTTGCCTGGAGAATCCCATGGACAGAGGAGCCTGGCGGGCTACAGTCCGTGGGGTTGCAAAGAGTTGAACCCAACTGACCGACTTAATACTCAGGAAATAAAGGCCATTGATGAATTTAACAAATAGTCTTTGATCCCTAGGCCAAGGTGCCTGATTAGTAATCTAATATTATCCTGCTAAACAACAAACTATCCCAAACCCAAGGTCTAACGCAACCAAGAGTATTTAGCACATGATTCTGAAGGGAAGCAGTCTGAGTGGGGGTTGGGCGGCAGTTCTTCTAGTCATGGCTGGAGTCCCTCATGCACGTGCGGTCAGTTGTCTTGTGAGCTGCAACCGGCGCGTCCTGTGACAGCCCCTGGTAGGCAGCACAGTCTCTCGTCTCCCAGCGGGTTGTCCAGTGGCAGACAGTGGTCCAAGAGTGCGTGGGAGTCTACCATGAGGGCTCTTAGGCTTGGAAATGACCAGCAGCGCGTCCCTCATGTCCTAGGGTCAAAAGAAATACAATTCACCCTGATTCAAGGAGTAAAGAGACTCAACATTTTGATGGGTAAAAGTGCAAAATCAGATTGCAAAGAGTAGAGATATTCTGCAGTGGAGAAACCTGATTTAGACAGGATGGTTAGGAAAGACTGGGATAAAGAAGGAATATTTGCTTGAGACACAGAAGCATAGTCGGTATCAGTAATTAGCGTGATGTGCGGGTGTCTTTGGGGAAAGAGGGAGGAACAAACTACAGAGTCCCCGGGACAGGTGAGAGCCTGCCAGGGTGACGACGGCAGACTTTGGGCTTTGGCTTTATTCTAAGTGTGAGCAGAAACCACCCAAGAGGTCCGCCAGAAGCCTTGGGAGGCCAGGCAGCTGAGGAAGGGGATTCAGGGACCAACAGGGTGATTTCGTGGCTAATAAATGACATCATGTAGATCAAGTGCTTAGCAGAGTGTCAGGTGCGTACAAAGTGTTGAGTAACTCCCAGGCATTATTACTTTTACGTATCATTCAAGGGAAACAGTTTCTACTCTTGGAGGTTCTGCTGCCTCCCTTGTAAAATGTCCACCCCCGAGTGTGAACACAAGACAAGAACCATACCCTAGACCAGGAGGCACAGGTCATTTTTGATCCCATTGGAAATGGCCAATGGAGCGGCCCCGGTGCTCTTGCACCCTGAGACTACTTGGACTGGTGCAGAGAGTGCTCTGGGCTCTGGGAAAGTGTGAGCGTGCGGGTGAGCTGTGGAAGTGCCACCGGCATCCCCGGCTTGGACACAGTGCCTTTCTTCCCCAACACTCCCCAGACCTTCTGCGTGGGGGGCGGAGGTGCTGCCAGGAATCACAGAGCGAGCCTTCAGCCCCGTGCACATGCCTTGGCGTCTGTCCCGCCCCCAGTGCCAAAACAGCCAGACCTGAAACCTAGCGGCACCGCGGGTTTAACGACCCACTGAGGTGGGTTTTAGAAATGTGCGGTTTCTCTTTGTGCCCGGAGGCTGGTTTTCCTCTGGTCCCGTTTTCTGCAGGTGGTCCATTTAATCGAGCTTCCAGCCTCTGCCTTCTGCTTTGATTTGGGGAAGTGACTTGTCTTCTCCATACATTTCAAATTCCAGAATCCTTTACATTTCCTGTGCTTTTCTTCTCCTCTCCTCTCTCCACAGTTCCCAAACTGCAGTGCAAAAAAATTTAAAAAGATTTAAAAAATCCTACAGAATAAAAAAATTTCCACAAATCTGACCTGAAATCTGGCATCATTTATACCTAAGCATCTATAGTGGACTCTGTGGCCGGAAATGGTCTGCCTCAACACCTGATTTTTTTTTTTTCTTTTTGAATGGCCTTGTTTTAATGGTCCGATTTGGACAAACCCTGAGTTCTTGCTGAAAGGCATATATGAGACACCTCATTTCTCTAACTGGTGACAGGAGTTTATGAAGTCTGGGCTGGTCCAGGGAGGCAAAATTAAAGAAATGAATGGAAGTTTCCAGTTTGGACAAGTTGACAGGGGTGAAGCCCAGGGCGCACACACCATCCCTGAGACTAGGAGAGGAAGGCTTCCTGCAGGAGGGGGTGCTTCAAAGCAGTGGCTAGAGAATGAGAAGGTGCAAATCTGGGAAGATCTTCCAGGTACAAGGAGGGCCTGGATAATCGTGCTGTGACCCTCAACTGCTCCGCAAAGATAAGTAAGGTCTTAAAATCACACAGACACACAGAGCCACGTCACTCGTCACAAGGGAAATACCAATGAAAACTGCAGTGAGATACTACCGCACTCCTGTTAGGTGGACAAGCGATAGGAATAAAGGGCACCCCTAGCGTGTGCAGCGACGGGGACTCTCTCAGTGGACGTGGCGGGACCACAACAGTGATGCTCAGGTACTTTGGGAATGAACTTGGCAGTTTCTGTAATGTTAAACGTCCACTGACTTTATGATGAACAATCCCATGCCTGGGCATTTACCCGAGAGAAACCAATGCCTGTTCACACTAAAGCCTGTATGCACATGTCTACAGTGACTTGATTTGGAACTGGAAACAGTCCAGATGTCCTTCAGCTCGTGAATGGATACCCGCATGTCATCTTTCTATTGGAAAAGAATTCTCATTGGAAAAGCCCCCGATGCTGGGAAAGACTGAGGCAAAAGGGGAAGGGGGCGGCAGAGGGTGAGATGGCAAGGTAGCCTCACCTACTCAATAGGCATGAGTTTCAGCAAACTCTGGGAGACAGTGGAGGGCAGAGGAGCCTGGGACGCTTCAGGTCGTGGAGGTTGCAAGGAGTCGGACACGACTTAGTGACTGAAGAAGCCTTTCCATGTGATAGAATTCTATTCACCAAGAAAAGGAACGTACATGCGACCCACACAACAGCAGGGATGAATCTGCCAAGCTTTATGCTAAACCGAAGAAGCCCAACTCTAAAGGCTACATAAGTGTGACTCCATTTTTATGACCTTCTAGAAAAGGCGACACAATGGATCCAGTGGAAGGGGTGGGCTTGACCCCCAAGGGGCAGGAGGGCGTTTTCGGGGGTGATGGGATGCTTTTGCGTCTTGATTGTGGTACAGACTGGTGCGACCTGCTGAAACTCCTGGAACTGTCTGTTTTATAGGACGCCTGCGTGTGCGCTCAGTCGCCTCCGTCGTGTCCGACTCTGCGAGCCCGTGGACGGCAGCCCGCCAGGCGCCTCTGTCCAGGGGATTCTCCAGGCGAGAAGACTGGCGTGAGCTGCCACGCCCTCCTCCGGGGTTGGGGGAGGAGGGAGCGGGCCCTCCTGACGCGGGGATCGGAACCAGGTCTCCGGTGGCTCTCGCAGGGCAGGCGGAGTCTTGACCGCGGAGCCACGAGGGGAGGCCTTAAGCGTGAATTTGCTCCAGGTAAACTACGCTCGTTTTTTTTTTTTTTTTAATTCCAAATTCAAATCACTGTGAGAGATAACAGTGGGCTAAAAGCCAACGACATTACAATGAGGTCAGTTGGCCAAGAACTGGCCGGAGGTTGGTGCTCTGACCCCGCCTGGCTTTGGAGAACAATTGTTGAGGCGGGTGGAGACCGTGGGGCTGGGGCGGGGGACACGGCGGGGACCAGCTGGTGGGGCTTCCCCCGGGCCAGCCCCATCCCCGTCCCTGGGGCACTTGAATAAGCCATTCATTTGCTAATGATTCTTTGGGAGCAGCTTACCAAGAGCCCCCGTGCCCAAACCCCAGCCCCCAGCCCCGCATACCTCCGCTGCTCACTGAATTCTTTTCCTTGATTTGCCAGTTGATTTGAACAATATTCTGAGACCAAATGATACATCACAGGTGTATTGAGCCCTGTGGCTCAGTCTCTCTTCCGTGCAAAGCTGGGTGCAATCTCCTAAAGTTCTCTCCCCTGGTGTTTTGCTCACGCGGCATCATGTGGCAGAAGGAGGGCTCAGGTCTCTTGACTTAGTGACTGAAGAAGCCTTTCCATGTGATAGAATTCTATTCACCAAGAAAAGGAACGACATGCGACCCACACAACAGCAGGGATGAATCTGCCAAGCTTTATGCTAAACCGAAGAAGCCCAACTCTAAAGGCTACATAAGTGTGACTCCATTTTATGACCTTCTAGAAAAGGCGACACAATGGATCCAGTGGAAGGGTGGGCTTGACCCCCAAGGGCAGGAGGGCGTTTTCGGGGGTGATGGGATGCTTTTGCGTCTTGATTGTGGTACAGACTGGTGCGACCTGCTGAAACTCCTGGAACTGTCTGTTTTATAGGACGCCTGCGTGTGCGCTCAGTCGCCTCCGTCGTGTCCGACTCTGCGAGCCCGTGGACGGCAGCCCGCCAGGCGCCTCTGTCCAGGGGATTCTCCAGGCGAGAAGACTGGCGTGAGCTGCCACGCCCTCCTCCGGGGTTGGGGGAGGAGGGAGCGGGCCCTCCTGACGCGGGGATCGGAACCAGGTCTCCGGTGGCTCTCGCAGGGCAGGCGGAGTCTTGACCGCGGAGCCACGAGGGGAGGCCTTAAGCGTGAATTTGCTCCAGGTAAACTACGCTCGTTTTTTTTTTTTTTTTAATTCCAAATTCAAATCACTGTGAGAGATAACAGTGGGCTAAAAGCCAACGACATTACAATGAGGTCAGTTGGCCAAGAACTGGCCGGAGGTTGGTGCTCTGACCCCGCCTGGCTTTGGAGAACAATTGTTGAGGCGGGTGGAGACCGTGGGGCTGGGGCGGGGGACACGGCGGGGACCAGCTGGTGGGGCTTCCCCCGGGCCAGCCCCATCCCCGTCCCTGGGGCACTTGAATAAGCCATTCATTTGCTAATGATTCTTTGGGAGCAGCTTACCAAGAGCCCCCGTGCCCAAACCCCAGCCCCCAGCCCCGCATACCTCCGCTGCTCACTGAATTCTTTTCCTTGATTTGCCAGTTGATTTGAACAATATTCTGAGACCAAATGATACATCACAGGTGTATTGAGCCCTGTGGCTCAGTCTCTCTTCCGTGCAAAGCTGGGTGCAATCTCCTAAAGTTCTCTCCCCTGGTGTTTTGCTCACGCGGCATCATGTGGCAGAAGGAGGGACTCAGTGGTCTGAATTCTGGGTCCAGGACGCTTCGCTGGTGGCATCACCCCTTGCTGCCTCATCCAACCTCAGTTTTACCACCCGTCAAATGGAAACTGTCGTTCTGAGCAGTAATGAATTCCTCAGTGCTGTGTTCTCTGAGAAATGCTGCTTCTGAGGGAAAGTCCGGGTGTGGACCCGAGTCCCCTGAGAGGCGACTGAGACTCCCCCCACCCTCTCCCGACGGCACAGACCTTTGTTCTACGATTCTTACATCTGCGAGTGATAAGCGCCTTCTCAGGGCGGGGTGGGGGGATCCCGGTTCCCACTAATGCAGCCCCTAACAATGGCTTCGATGAAAGAGATAAGCGAAGAGGCCAGAGGGTCTCCGGAAAGAAAGGGAGCTTGTAGCTTTTCAAGTTCAATGAGGCTTAGGAGGTTGGAGGGCTCTTCACATAAAAGCCTGTTGAAAAGAGCGCCCCGGATTCAAAGCCCAGGCTTTCCCAGACCCCTGACCACTTGCAGCCATCGGGGAAACTTGCGTGCACGGTGTCTTGCCGTCCCTTCTCCATCACTTTTCCACTGCAAGCTGAGCCTCCAGATTGTAAGGACCCAAAGGGATCACCTATAAGGTCTGAGGGGCGTCAGCCTGGGAAACCCAGGAGGCAGGCGCAACCATCACCCCATCCCAGCCCGGGGGCTCCATGTATGCAGATGCTGGGGCCCGAGGCCGGGACAATGGAGCATCCTTAATCCCCCGGGGCAAGGGAGGCGGGAGTCCCTGGTCTGCACCCCTCCCCCTGCTGGAGCCTACGCAGGAAGGAGATCTTCCCGAATGGGCCCTACCTCCTCGCAGAGTATATAGCCCAGAGGGGGCCCTGGCTCCTGCCGGGATGCCTGGGAGGCCCAGCGCGGTGCTCTGGGATTGGCGAGGGAACTCTCAGCGGCTCCTGCTCGCTAGTGAAAACGCGCAAGCCCTGGAGGGGGCAGGGGGCCTGAGGAGGTCGGACAGGGCTGTGCAGGCCGCAACCTTCAAGACTTTTCTTTATGATGTCTTCCACCCGAGCCGACCCCCGCTCCTACTCTGCTTGGCCCGAGTGCCTGGGCCAGCACCCCTTCCCTTGGGACGGAGGCAGCCCCGCCCTCTCCGAGGATCCAAAGCAGAAGCAAGGTGGCCTCTTCCTGCAAGGTTTGCGTCAAGCCACCGCCACCGCTGAGGGGACCCAGGTTTCCGCCCCCACCGGAGGCCACGGAAGCCCACTTTCACACCCAGCGTTTAAACTGAGCAAGTCTCACTGCGCTGGGTGTCTGGGGGATGCAGTGGAAAACGCGGGGTCCCTGATCCTCCCACCCGCGCCCCGCCCCGCCCCAAATGACCGTGCCCCTCCCAGGCCCTCTCTCCCCCCACAGAGGACCTCAACCTTCAGAGCACCGCTTTCCCCCCAGGGCAAGAAAAAAGAGTGTGACGCAGCCTGCACGGGAATGAGACCCCTTTACAGAAGCCTCACGCTGCTCAGGCTCTGCCAGGGCTGGCCGCCGTGTCTTCCTCCCTCCGCAAGCTTTCCTAAACTCCTCAGCTGAGAACCGGTCCCCGCTTTGATGCCGTTCCCAGAAGCTCCCTGAATTCTGGCCCTTTCTGGAGCACAGCCCCCTTTAAGGCGGGAGGTGGTGCACTGTTAGGCAAAGCCCGAGGCTCCCTGCAGGCCTGCGATTCCGTGACTCGGGAACTGAGCCGAGCTCTGCAAGGATAATCCCGTAGCGTGCGTGTCTGCTGTCGGAGGGCACTTTAGCTCTGCCCTGGGGACAGGCACAGAGCCTGCGCTGGGGCATCTTGAAAGACAAGACGAAACATTTCGCCCTCTGCTTTCGTATCTCCGGGGAGATTCGCTTCTTAGACGCTCTGTGCCTGACCACATTTAGGAGGAGCCCCGGGCGGGCTCTGGGCTCTGGGCGGGGGACACCGTGGTCCTCTTCCAGACACCGTGGCCGTGCCCGAGCTCGAGCCCAGCCAGCGGCGCGTGTGGCATGGCACTGATGTTCTTGTCCTTCCAGAAGCCTCAGAAAACTCCAAAGGCGCCGCCCACTTGCCCTCCTGCCACGGGGAGAGTCCGGTTCATTACTTTCCATGTTTTCAGATTCAAATGATCGTGTCAATTAGCGATAGGAAATCACCATTAAGTCAGCTGTGCTATGCTCTCAGGCGCTGAAGTGGGATCAACCCACGTTCTCCAGCCCTTTGTCCTCCCTCGTGTTAAATAATGTAAGGACGGCGCTGCTATTCTTGAGAGAGTATTGCATATTCTAATAGGTTCTCCCCAGTTTAAGAAGGCCTTTCATCTTTAGCCCAGTTTCCTTTCTTGAAATTCATTTCATGACTTCATTCTTTGGGTCTCCTTTTATGGCAGCCTCTCCTTTCTGGGACTTAGATCCTAAAGATGCCTTTCTTAAGACTGGTTCTGTGAGATCCACAAGCCTGGCTTGCCTGGGATGGGAAACAGGTCCAAGTGGACCCAATCTTTCCTTCCTGGTGTTATAGGAATAAGTAGAATGATTATAGAATTGATCACAGATACTAATGAGTGGGTGATATTGACCCAGATCTCTGGGGTGTCGTGGGTCAGAGGTCTCATTGGTATTTTTCTTGGATTCCTTATGATTCAAACAATATAACTGAATCCATTGCCTTCGGAAGGACCTGATACATGACTTAGAAATATCCCTTTGCCTTGCTGTGTTTCTCAGATGAACCCTTCTGTCCACCTGTTTCCATCTAACAGTGTAGAAGATGGTCAGGGAGTCAGGGCTCTTGGGGGCGGTGATGGGCAGTATTCTCACCGAGGACTCAGAGGATGTGGTGTTTCCAGGCCCCTTTCCTTTGTTCAGTACTTAGCCTCTGCCCTGTCGGAGGGCACAGGGGGCACAGAGCCTGCGCTGGGGCATCTTGAAAGACAAGACGAAACATTTCGCCCTCTGCTTTCGTATCTCCGGGGAGATTCGCTTCTTAGACGCTCTGTGCCTGACCACATTTAGGAGGAGCCCCGGGCGGGCTCTGGGCTCTGGGCGGGGGACACCGTGGTCCTCTTCCAGACACCGTGGCCGTGCCCGAGCTCGAGCCCAGCCAGCGGCGCGTGTGGCATGGCACTGATGTTCTTGTCCTTCCAGAAGCCTCAGAAAACTCCAAAGGCGCCGCCCACTTGCCCTCCTGCCACGGGGAGAGTCCGGTTCATTACTTTCCATGTTTTCAGATTCAAATGATCGTGTCAATTAGCGATAGGAAATCACCATTAAGTCAGCTGTGCTATGCTCTCAGGCGCTGAAGTGGGATCAACCCACGTTCTCCAGCCCTTTGTCCTCCCTCGTGTTAAATAATGTAAGGACGGCGCTGCTATTCTTGAGAGAGTATTGCATATTCTAATAGGTTCTCCCCAGTTTAAGAAGGCCTTTCATCTTTAGCCCAGTTTCCTTTCTTGAAATTCATTTCATGACTTCATTCTTTGGGTCTCCTTTTATGGCAGCCTCTCCTTTCTGGGACTTAGATCCTAAAGATGCCTTTCTTAAGACTGGTTCTGTGAGATCCACAAGCCTGGCTTGCCTGGGATGGGAAACAGGTCCAAGTGGACCCAATCTTTCCTTCCTGGTGTTATAGGAATAAGTAGAATGATTATAGAATTGATCACAGATACTAATGAGTGGGTGATATTGACCCAGATCTCTGGGGTGTCGTGGGTCAGAGGTCTCATTGGTATTTTTCTTGGATTCCTTATGATTCAAACAATATAACTGAATCCATTGCCTTCGGAAGGACCTGATACATGACTTAGAAATATCCCTTTGCCTTGCTGTGTTTCTCAGATGAACCCTTCTGTCCACCTGTTTCCATCTAACAGTGTAGAAGATGGTCAGGGAGTCAGGGCTCTTGGGGGCGGTGATGGGCAGTATTCTCACCGAGGACTCAGAGGATGTGGTGTTTCCAGGCCCCTTTCCTTTGTTCAGAGACAAAAAAAATTCTCATTTTTCAAAGATGCCCATGAAGTATTGGCTTGGTCACAGGGTATAGGTGCTTGGCTCAACTCTGTTTCTGGCTGGTTCTGCAGAAAATAGGGAACTCATGTGCAAATTTGGCCAGAACTCTTTCTGGACTCGTTTCTTAGAACTCTCCTCAACTCCTGGCCACCTGACTTGGAGACCCCCAAGCCCCGCCTGCTGCTCCCACACCTGTTTGCCTCCCCTTCAGACTTCTCCCCTTCCTTGGCTCTTGACCTCGAAGTCACAGGAAGGGATTCTGATAAATGAATTCAATGTCAAGTTCTCCTTGGCAAGGCGAGGGCAACTTTCCAACCTCAGCAGCTTGCGTGAGAGTTGCCCGTGCAAAGTAGGTGCTCATTCGAGGGATGTTGCTTAGAAAAGAGGCTACTGCTTTTCTGAAGATTTCAAAGACAAGGCTTACTCCTTCTGTTCCCTCCTTTCATTCCTCCAACCCTCCTTCCTTCCCAATGTTGAGTCTTCATGCTTCTTTTACACATCCTGTTGAGCCCTTGAACACAGCAAGCATCTTTTTAAAGTTTTTTTTCTATTTTGGATATTTGATTATTTTAATGGAAGGGTAATTGCTTTACAATGTTGTGCTGGTTTCCGCCGTGCATCAACACGCATCGGCCACAGGGTACACGTGTCCCTCCGCTTGAGCTTCCTCCTCCTCCCACCCGTCCCACCCCTCTAGGTGGTCATGGGGTTTGCAGGCGTACCACTGCCTCGCGAGCTTTTGGTTATAGAATTGTTTTTCACAGATACTAATGAGTGGGTGATATTGACCCAGATCTCTGGGGTGTCGTGGGTCAGAGGTCTCATTGGTATTTTTCTTGGATTCCTTATGATTCAAACAATATAACTGAATCCATTGCCTTCGGAAGGACCTGATACATGACTTAGAAATATCCCTTTGCCTTGCTGTGTTTCTCAGATGAACCCTTCTGTCCACCTGTTTCCATCTAACAGTGTAGAAGATGGTCAGGGAGTCAGGGCTCTTGGGGGCGGTGATGGGCAGTATTCTCACCGAGGACTCAGAGGATGTGGTGTTTCCAGGCCCCTTTCCTTTGTTCAGAGACAAAAAAAATTCTCATTTTTCAAAGATGCCCATGAAGTATTGGCTTGGTCACAGGGTATAGGTGCTTGGCTCAACTCTGTTTCTGGCTGGTTCTGCAGAAAATAGGGAACTCATGTGCAAATTTGGCCAGAACTCTTTCTGGACTCGTTTCTTAGAACTCTCCTCAACTCCTGGCCACCTGACTTGGAGACCCCCAAGCCCCGCCTGCTGCTCCCACACCTGTTTGCCTCCCCTTCAGACTTCTCCCCTTCCTTGGCTCTTGACCTCGAAGTCACAGGAAGGGATTCTGATAAATGAATTCAATGTCAAGTTCTCCTTGGCAAGGCGAGGGCAACTTTCCAACCTCAGCAGCTTGCGTGAGAGTTGCCCGTGCAAAGTAGGTGCTCATTCGAGGGATGTTGCTTAGAAAAGAGGCTACTGCTTTTCTGAAGATTTCAAAGACAAGGCTTACTCCTTCTGTTCCCTCCTTTCATTCCTCCAACCCTCCTTCCTTCCCAATGTTGAGTCTTCATGCTTCTTTTACACATCCTGTTGAGCCCTTGAACACAGCAAGCATCTTTTTAAAGTTTTTTTTCTATTTTGGATATTTGATTATTTTAATGGAAGGGTAATTGCTTTACAATGTTGTGCTGGTTTCCGCCGTGCATCAACACGCATCGGCCACAGGGGTACACGTGTCCCCTCCCGCTTGAGCTTCCCTCCCTCCTCCCACCCCGTCCCACCCCTCTAGGTGGTCATGGGGTTTGAGCTCCCTGCCTCGCAGAGCGAATTCCCTGTTTCTTTTACATACCATAATAATACGTTTCCGTGCACCCCTCTCCATCCGCCCCGCCCTCTCCTTCCCCCGCCGCATCCACCAGTCTGCTCTTGACATCTGCATCTCCTCTGCTGCCCTGCAGAGAGGTTCACCAGGGCCATCTTTCTAGATGCCATCTGAACATGTTACTATACGATATTTGTTTTTCCCTTTCTGACTTCTAAGGATTCAGAAGAAAACAAGACGAACAAAGTCCTTCTGTGAGACTTGTATCTGTTGGGGAAATACCATAAGGGAGTCATCCCAGGAGGGTATGAGATACACACGGAGCCAGGCCGGCCAGAGCGGTGAGGAGCATCCCCTGAGAGAGGAGCTGCAGATGCGGGGGAGGGGAGGGCTTCCTGGGATCAGGGCCCTCAGATGCTAAAGAATCCGCCCACCAAGGCAGGAGGCCTGGGCGTGTTCTCAGGCTTGGGGAGCCCCCCTGGAGGAGGACACGACAACCCCCTCCAGTATTTTTTTTTTTTTGGCCACTTCTATTGGTCTTTCATTTACTTATTTCCATCCATCTTTGTTCTTTGGCCCGTGTGGGCCTCCCATCGCAGTGGCCCCTGTCGTCGCAGAGCACCGGCTCCGGGCGCATGTGCTCCAGAGCTCCGGCTCGGTCATTGGACACATCGGTCCGGCCGCTCCGCGGCACGTGGGATCTTCCCAGGCCAGGGATCGAACCAGCGTCCGTTGCGCTGCAAGGCAGTGTCCTTACCCACTGGACCACCAGGGAAGCCCCCCACTCCTTGCCTGGAGAAGCTCATGGACAGAGGAGCCTGGCGGGCTACAGTTCAGGGGGTCTCAAAGAGTCAGACACAACTGAGGGACGCACACACACACGGGTCCCTGTGCTTACTGATGTTTCTGCTGGATAATTTCCAGAGTCTTTTCTAAGTCCAGCATGTTAGGGTGGTGACGTCCATAAATACTCCTGTTTGCATAGGATTCTGGTTTCAATTAGGTCATTCCTCTGCCCAAATTGATGGGCATGAGAAGACGGAGGAAAGGATTCGGACGAAGCGCACGGCCCCCTCAAATCAGACTGCAGAAGGTGCTCCTAGGCTGACCCTGGCGCTGGCACCATCCTGGCTGCAGGGAGTAAAACCCAAGGCCACCGAGCTTCGTGGCTCACCTGGCGGGATGGACTGGCAAGCCTGAGCTCGCTGAGTGTTTCAGGGCATCGGGGCTCTGCCCCTGCTGCTGGGGCTTCTCCAAGCCACACGCGCGTCCCCGTGTGCGGAATCAGCGGGGAACTGCCGTGAGGGGCGGCCCGACAATGTGGCATTGTCCTGTGGGATTCACGACCAGGTTTTAACAAGCGGCCCTTTATCCCGTATGTTTCTCCCTGGGTCGTTTGATCTGCCTCAGCTCCGGCTCATGGGGGATGATCCGCAACACCTGTTTTTCTGTTGTGTCTCCGGTATTTCTCGGTGCCTCTTTCCGCTCTTGATTGGCGCTGTCCTGGCAGCGTCCTGAAGATGGAATGTTGTTGTGTGGGTGCCGGGGGGCGCTGGCAGGGGCAGTCCTGGTGGCAGCTGCGATTTGTGGCGGAGAATGTTCCAGAGTTGGATTTGCCCCAGCAAACTCCTGCTGCAACTCGGCATGGGATGGAACGATGCTGTCAACATCCAAAGAAAGGAGGAGAGGGTATTCTGTGTCAGCCAAGGCTAAGCAGGAAAAACATCTTTCACACGTGACGGAAACATTCTTAAGGAAATGCATCATTGCAGCTCTATGATTTGTCTGCAAACTGGGATTCAAGTCCTGAGTCTTACTCTCTGTCTTACAGAGACCTGTACTGCAGGTTCTGCTTTGTCATCTCTTAGGTGGACGTGAATATCTTTATTTGCTTTACGTGGCTGCTGTGCAAATCAGATGAGATGGTTATAATGATTGAAAAGTACTTTCAAAGGTTTTCACTGCTGCAGGGGAAGAGGCCAAGAGCAGAAATGTGGGGTTGCAGTCAGTCAGCCCTGGATTCAAATTTAGTTTTTGCAGGATACCCGAACCCCTGCATTCACAGCAGCGCCATCCACAGCAGCCATGATGAGGAAACAGCCAACATGTCCACGGACAGAGGAATGGATAAGAAGATGTGGTACCTATACACAATGGAATACTACTCAGCCATAAAAAAAGGACAAACTAATGCTATTTGCAGCAGCGTGAATGGACCTAGAGATGGTCATACTAAGTGAAGTCAGCCAGGCAAAGAAAGAGAAATACCACATGATATCCCTTACGCGTGGAAATTTAAACAGGATGCAAATGAACTTATTTATGGAACAGAAGCAGACTCGCAGACATAGAAAACAAACTTGTGGTTTGCCAAGGAGAAAGGGTATGGAGGAGGAATAAGTGAGGAGTTTGAGATGAGCAGATACGCACTACTAGATATAAACTGAATAAACGGCAAGGTCCTGCTGTGTAGCACAGGGGACTGCACGTTGTCTGTGTCCTGCAATAAACCATAGTGAAAACAATATGAAAAAGAACATCTGTACATCAAGCGGAATCACTTGCTGTATACCAGAAGCTAACACAACGTTGTACGCCAACCATACTTCATTAGGAAAAATAAAGTAAAAAAAAAAAAAAAAAAAACCCTCCCTCCCTTACCCCTTTTCTCTTTGGGAACCATAAGTTTGTTTTCCATGTCTGCGAGTCTGTTTCTGCTTTGTAAATAACTTCATTTTTGTATAATTTAAAATTCTTTGAGTATTTTTTTTAAGACTCCACATGTAAGTGATCACATACGATATCTGTCTCTGTGTGACGTACTTTGTTCAGGGTGGTCATCCCTGGGTCCACCTAGGTTGCGGCAAATGGCCTCACGTCATTCTTCTCGTGGCTGACCAGCCATCCACTGTGGATGCACGCCGCATCTTCTCGATCCACTCCTCGGCCCGTGGACACGCAGGTTGCTGCGGCGTCCTGGAAACGGCACTTCCGTGAACCCTGAGGTCCTCTGGGCTGAGTCGGGACAATAACAAACACCATCATTGTTTTCTAGGCGCTTCGAAGCCCCCACGGTGTTTCTCAGAAGAGTATTTTTACAGACATAAAATAAAACAAATAGTATTAAAACATAAAGTGAATGATACAGTGGAGATGCTCTTACCAAGCTCTTTTAGAAGCTGCAGTGTAGTGTGTGTGTTCATCGCTGTGTCGTGCCCGACCCTCTGTGGCCCCGTGGACTGCCGCCCGCCAGGCTCCTCTCTCCGTGGGGCGCTCCGGGCGAGAAGGCTGGAGGGGCTGCATGTCCTTTTCCAGGGGACCCTCCCCACCCAGGGGTCAGGCCCGAGTCTCACATTCCCTATACTGGCAGGCGGGTTCTTTACCACTAGCGCCACCGGGAAGCCAGTAAATCAACTGCATTTCAATAAAAATAAATAAGAAGCAAAGGTCTTTACTGAAGCTCTGATAAAGACTGGGGGCGGAGTGGACTCCTAAAAGAGTCTGTGGCCCCTGTCTCAGGCCTGAGGTGAGCTTTGGAAGCGCTGCCCAGAAGGGCTGATGTAAAAATTACTTAAGCAGGCTGAGGAGGTGGGATCATTTCAACTTGGGTGTTTAAAAGCGCCTGAACATCACATGCAAGGAGCCCATTAGATCCCCCCGAAGGCTGGCATGGCACACGCTGAGGTGCTCTCAAGGGATTTACGGATTGCGCCCTGGAATGTTCCTTTTCCTGTTTCCATCCTGACGGAATGGGCAAAATGGCTCTGGGCAAAAAAAAAAGCCACATTTTGTTTGGTAACTGCACCAAATAATGGATCGAAAATAGTATTTTAGACGTAATTGGTGCCTTTTTAGATGGAGAGAGACCAAGAGAGTTCTTATGTATTCTGAAAAAAAGAATTCAATGGAACTAGCCGTGTTATTGAAACAGCCCCTGGGACACTGCACACAGGAGAATTAAATTCTAGTTGCGGACAATGTGTACTTCCTCTCTGGTCACAGGCTTAGGAGAATGAGCCCAGGGTTGAACAGGTTTCCCTCTTACGGGACACTTCTTCTTCATAAGGGTGCAGAGAGACTTGGTTGGTCCCTTTGGTCCTGGAGAGGTCGCCAGCACACCTGGGCAGTCCTTTAAGAATATTTTGGCTGGGCCAGCTGGAGGTGTCCCACCCTGTGGGGGACAGAACCATCCTTACCCTGGTAAGAGGATCTCCTGGGAGGGGAGGGTGGACACTCTTGGCTCCCTTGATGTGAGGTTCAAAGTCATTAGAACCTGTCTGATGGGCTGAACGTGCCCTACCCGGGCCAGGTGTCAGAAAACGCGTTTTCGGTCTTAGAGGAGACATCATCATAAAAATCAGGGCATTCTTGTCCAGGGACCCCTGGCTTACTAGTGAGGACCCAGCTCATCCCCAGGTGAAGCCCAGGTGCCATGGCGAAATATCTCCGCTCTGGGTTTCTCTGGTGGCTCAGATGGTAAAGAATCTGCCTGCAGTGAGAGAGACCGGGATCCATCCTTGGATTGGGAAGATCCCCTGGAGAAAGGAGTGCTAGCCTCAGTATTCTTGCCTGGAAAATTCCATGGACAGAGGAGTCTGGCAGGCTAATAAAGTCCATGGAGTGGCAAGGAGTCGGACGGGACTGAGCAACCAACACTTTCATGTCACTAGACTTCCTGGAATAAGGACTCACTTTGCAGGAAGTAAAGGCCATTCTGCGGCACTTGCTTGCATTTATGCATGTATTTTAAAAGAGCTGCACTATGGGAAACCCAAACCAGTGTCGTGAGGCTCCTCCAAAGCCTGAAAGCCACAGCGATGCCTCCCGAACCTCCCAGACCGTGGCTGGGTTTCCTACCGAAGAGGTGCTTGTGAGCAGCACAGGATCCTCAGTGGCAGGTAGATTTCTTCCTGGTTTTGGGACTTAACCATGCAAGGGAGAGAAAAATGCCCTTCTTTCAATTTGTAGAATAAGTCCAGGGAGTCGTAATCTGGACACAGAAGAAATACGAGTTGAAGTGGCACCCTTGGGCAGCGAAGTGAGGCATATCAATTATCCTTGACTGTGGAGCGGACAGATGTCCCCAAGGTGGGCTTCACCAAGAGAGAGAGAGGCGCATGCTCCCAGGAACCCACCACCATCTTTCCCTTTACAAAGTTTTCCAAGAGCAGATGCTTTCAAATCCTCCCTGAAAACCTTGTGAATGATGAAAGGTAGGTTGTGTGCCAGGTACCCAGGATGTTCGGAAACATCCCTGCCTCCATGGGCTGACACTCTCATGGAGGGAAACAGCTAATACGGAACAAAAATGTGAAGAAAGTGAATCATACAGTATGTTGGAGGTGGGGCAATAAGGGGGCACAGTTGGGGAAAGACAAGCCAGGTGGGCAGGGGGTTGGAAGATCGTGATTTTAGAAAAGAGACCAGGACTCATTGAGAATGTGCTCTTTAAGCGAAGATGCGAAGGAGGTGTTGAAAGAGGCCGGGGAAGGGGGGTTCCCGCAGCATGAGCGGACACCGTGGAGGTCCCCGAGCAAGGGGTCAGGCGTATCTGATGGCCAGCAGGTGGCCAGGGTGGCTGTGGCCGAGGGACGGAGGAGCGTGTTAGGACGTGAGCGGGCAGGGGCTGCAGGTGGTGTCAGACCACAGAGGGGCCCGTCGGTCATCTCAAGCCCGTGGGCTCTCTCTGCCTGAAATCACCACGGCAGGATTTGGAGCAGAGCGGTGGCGTATTCTGACTTGTATTTGAAAACTGCCTCACTCCCTCCAGGGTGCTCGGGGGAAGTACTGGGGGTGAGGGGAAGCAAGGAAGCCAGTGAGAGGTTATTCCAGAGGCCCGGGCGGGGGAGGCTGGGGGCGCGGGCCGAGAGGCAGGCATGGAGATGGGACAGAGCCCGGGGACAGAGAGCCCGGCGGCTACAGGCCAGGCGGTCGCAGAGTCGGACAGCAACTGAGCAACAACAAACGGCCAGTCACTCTGACCGGTCAGCAGAGAGACTCAGGAGAAGGGAGACAGCACTGTTTTCTTGCTTTCTGAACAAAGGGCCCCCATGCTTGTGTTGTACAGGACCCTGAAAATGCTGCAGCTGGTCCTCAAAGGAAGTTCTCTATGGACAGAAGTGTCTCCCGCCTACTCCCCCGCCCCAACGCAAGCTCCGAGGAGCCTGGCTCGCAGGACCCCAGGTACGCAGCCCCCGAGAGCTGCTCCCGGGGAGACCTGGCCCCACAGAAGATGCCGGGCCTCCAGCTCTGCAGCTGGAGTCCTGACGGAGTGCTTCCAGACGGTCCGGCTGCCATCAGAGCAGGATAACGAGCCGTGCCTTCAGAGGACGAGCTGCGCGCAGGCAGGAAGGGCGGTCATTAGCAGCTCTCCCGTGGATCCACCAAGGCCGGCAGAGACGTCTGCAGACAAGCCATCTGACGGGGCGTGTTTTGACAGTAAACTCAAACCAGACAGAGGTTGAGTGGGGAAGGGGGAGAGAACACAGGCGGAGAAGCCATGAACTTTACAGGAGAAAATAACTGTTTTCCTTCACGCTCGCGGCCCCAGGGAGGAGCCGCGGAGAGCAGGCTGCCAGGGGAGGCAGTGAGCGCTGCTGGGAAGCTCCCCGGGTCGAGGGTCAGCCCTGGGGTACCTGGCTGTGTCTGCTGCAGACCAGCTAATCCCCACAGGGCAGCGATGTCCGCCTTGTGAGCCTCCTTCTAAGATTTCTGTAGCCCTGAACGTATCCGTATGCTTAGGAGGGAGGGCTGGGGAGGGACCCCTGAGCCTCAGCCTGATAGCATTTTCCCACCTGGCCTCAGGCCAGAGGGTTGCCAGGGCAATGGCCCTTGGTTTGGGAGTAAATGGGCAAATGTGCCCATGGACCCGTCAGACTGAGCATGTGGGCTCTACCCCAGACACGGCAGGAGGGAGGGGCCGTCAGACACCTGCTGTAATTCCTGGAAACTGTAAGCGCATTTCATGTTGAGCTCCAGCCGTCTGGGCTCATTATCTACTTTCAGAAATCCACAGATTAGCAAGTACGGTCAGACATGTTGCCCGGGCGTAATAGGGTCAGTCACTGGGACAGGGAGTTTTAAGACATGTTGCCCCCCATAGAACTCAGGAGAAGGGAGACAGCACTGTTTTCTTGCTTTCTGAACAAAGGGCCCCATGCTTGTGTTGTACAGGACCCTGAAAATGCTGCAGCTGGTCCTCAAAGGAAGTTCTCTATGGACAGAAGTGTCTCCCGCCTACTCCCCCGCCCCAACGCAAGCTCCGAGGAGCCTGGCTCGCAGGACCCCAGGTACGCAGCCCCCGAGAGCTGCTCCCGGGGAGACCTGGCCCCACAGAAGATGCCGGGCCTCCAGCTCTGCAGCTGGAGTCCTGACGGAGTGCTTCCAGACGGTCCGGCTGCCATCAGAGCAGGATAACGAGCCGTGCCTTCAGAGGACGAGCTGCGCGCAGGCAGGAAGGGCGGTCATTAGCAGCTCTCCCGTGGATCCACCAAGGCCGGCAGAGACGTCTGCAGACAAGCCATCTGACGGGGCGTGTTTTGACAGTAAACTCAAACCAGACAGAGGTTGAGTGGGGAAGGGGGAGAGAACACAGGCGGAGAAGCCATGAACTTTACAGGAGAAAATAACTGTTTTCCTTCACGCTCGCGGCCCCAGGGAGGAGCCGCGGAGAGCAGGCTGCCAGGGGAGGCAGTGAGCGCTGCTGGGAAGCTCCCCGGGTCGAGGGTCAGCCCTGGGGTACCCGGGCTGTGTCTGCTGCAGACCAGCTAATCCCCACAGGGCAGCGATGTCCGCCTTGTGAGCCTCCTTCTAAGATTTCTGTAGCCCTGAACGTATCCGTATGCTTAGGAGGGAGGGCTGGGGAGGGACCCCTGAGCCTCAGCCTGATAGCATTTTCCCACCTGGCCTCAGGCCAGAGGGTTGCCAGGGCAATGGCCCTTGGTTTGGGAGTAAATGGGCAAATGTGCCCATGGACCCGTCAGACTGAGCATGTGGGCTCTACCCCAGACACGGCAGGAGGGAGGGGCCGTCAGACACCTGCTGTAATTCCTGGAAACTGTAAGCGCATTTCATGTTGAGCTCCAGCCGTCTGGGCTCATTATCTACTTTCAGAAATCCACAGATTAGCAAGTACGGTCAGACATGTTGCCCGGGCGTAATAGGGTCAGTCACTGGGGAATCGAAGAGAGTAGGCTAATATTCCCCTTCAAAGTTCCTGACAGGTGGTGTCCACCTTGACTCTGAACTTCTCTCCCAGGAGGGCTGCCTACAGGGGTCTCTTTGCTCTTTGCGGAGGACTTGCCTTCCTTACTGTGGCGTCCAGAGCATTCCTCTGGCTTATGTCGTTTATTTATTTCTGTAGCGGTCATTTTCAAGTAGAGATTTGCATCTCCTATGCGAGAATCTCTCCCTCAAACAGGGTTAACCAAGAGCCTGCTATGTGTAAGGAAGGTGTGTGTTTTTTTTTTTTTTTTTGGCCACTTCTATTGGTCTTTCATTCATCTATTTTCATCCATCTTTGTTCTTTGGCCTGTGTGGGCTTCCGATCGCAGCAGCCCCTCTTGTCACGGAGCTCCCGCTCTGGGCACATGCGCTCCAGAGCTCCAGCCCAATAGTTGGATCTTCCCAGACCAGGGCTTAAACCAGTGCCCCTAGCACTGCAAGGCGGTGTCCCTACCCACTGGACCACCAGGGAAGCCCCGCAAAGAAGGTTTTTATTCTGAGGCTCTGGGCCATAGAGAAGATGTCTGAGATGGTCTTTATCATAAAGCAGGGTTTCTCAAACTTTTTGTCCTTGTTGATCCCTTAAGGAGAAAAATTTTCACTTAAATTCCTCCCATCAAAAGAAATTAAATCATAAGGAATAGATTTCATCAGGGAGGGTGAAAGTTTAAAGAACCACAGACCATTGAGGCATCTGACCCAGACCGGCAGGAGGGAGGGCGGGGGGCCCCTGACCTCAGCCTGATAGCATTTTCCCACCTGGCCTCAGGCCAGAGGGTTGCCAGGGCAATGGCCCTTGGTTTGGGAGTAAATGGGCAAATGTGCCCATGGACCCGTCAGACTGAGCATGTGGGCTCTACCCCAGACACGGCAGGAGGGAGGGGCCGTCAGACACCTGCTGTAATTCCTGGAAACTGTAAGCGCATTTCATGTTGAGCTCCAGCCGTCTGGGCTCATTATCTACTTTCAGAAATCCACAGATTAGCAAGTACGGTCAGACATGTTGCCCGGGCGTAATAGGGTCAGTCACTGGGGAATCGAAGAGAGTAGGCTAATATTCCCCTTCAAAGTTCCTGACAGGTGGTGTCCACCTTGACTCTGAACTTCTCTCCCAGGAGGGCTGCCTACAGGGGTCTCTTTGCTCTTTGCGGAGGACTTGCCTTCCTTACTGTGGCGTCCAGAGCATTCCTCTGGCTTATGTCGTTTATTTATTTCTGTAGCGGTCATTTTCAAGTAGAGATTTGCATCTCCTATGCGAGAATCTCTCCCTCAAACAGGGTTAACCAAGAGCCTGCTATGTGTAAGGAAGGTGTGTGTTTTTTTTTTTTTTTTTGGCCACTTCTATTGGTCTTTCATTCATCTATTTTCATCCATCTTTGTTCTTTGGCCTGTGTGGGCTTCCGATCGCAGCAGCCCCTCTTGTCACGGAGCTCCCGCTCTGGGCACATGCGCTCCAGAGCTCCAGCCCAATAGTTGGATCTTCCCAGACCAGGGCTTAAACCAGTGCCCCTAGCACTGCAAGGCGGTGTCCCTACCCACTGGACCACCAGGGAAGCCCCGCAAAGAAGGTTTTTATTCTGAGGCTCTGGGCCATAGAGAAGATGTCTGAGATGGTCTTTATCATAAAGCAGGGTTTCTCAAACTTTTTGTCCTTGTTGATCCCTTAAGGAGAAAAATTTTCACTTAAATTCCTCCCATCAAAAGAAATTAAATCATAAGGAATAGATTTCATCAGGGAGGGTGAAAGTTTAAAGAACCACAGACCATTGAGGCATCTTAAGATTTTTTTCATTTTTCCCAAGAATCAATTTTCCTCTGGGAGGCAATTTTGGTGGAAATTGACATGCTGATTTTAATTTAATGTGAAAATGTAGAGGATTTAGACTAGCCTAGAGACTTTTAAGAGAGAACAAAACTGGGGGACATAGATGACTAGCTTCCAGCATTGACTCTAAAGGTACAGTGGCCGACCCAGTGTGGTATTGGAGCAAAGGTAGAACTAGAGATCAGTGAAATAGAAGAGGGTCCAGAAACAGGCCCCAAGAGAGGTTGCCAATTGATATATATATTTTTTTATAGCTGAAGGATAGGTATATGGGATTTTATTATTTATTTGTTTATTTATTTATTGGGTGGGGGTCGGTTTGGGGAGGGCGGGGAGTGGGCGGGCCACCTCCATTGGTCTTTCATTTCTCCATTTTCATCTGTCTTTGTTCTTTGGCTCCTGTGGGTCTCCCATCGCGGTGGCGTCTGTTGTCGCAGAGCACCGGCTCTGGGCGCATGCGCCCCAGAGCTCCGGCTCGGTGATTGGACACATCAGTCCAGCCGCTCGGCGGCACGTGGGATCTTCCCAGGCCAGGGATCGAACCGGCGCCCCTTGCACTGCAAGGCGGTGTCCTTACCCACTGGACCACCAGGGGAAGCCCCAGGCTTGCTTTTTCAGTAGCATTTGGGCCCTGCGACATGGCTGGTAGGAATGTAAAATGGGGTGGGGAGAGCTGGCTTTAGGAAAACAGTTTCTTGTGAAGTTAAACACACACTTACCACCGCTCCCCTCCAGCCCTCTCCCCGGCATCTGCCCAGGAGAAATGAAAACACATGTCTACGCAAACTCACGAGGATTCAAAGCAGTTTCTACATCACTGCCGGAAGCTGGAGACAGGCACACGCCCACCCCCTGGCGAATGGGTGGAGCGGTCTGAGAGTGGGTACCCCACTTTCTTGCCTGCCATACAGGGCCAGCCTGAGGGGTGGCTCCCGCTCGCTCCCCGAGGTCCCGGTGGAACCGCGTCCAGGCCGCCTGCACAGGGGCTGCTCGCTGGCTCCTTCCGCCCCGCCTCCCAGCCTTGCTGGTCACATCCTCCCTCCCCGCCTGGGTCGTGCCCTGGATCAGGCTCAGATACACCCCCGGCACGTATACCCCTGTCCGAGGACCTGGTGATGCAGCCCAGGGTGGAGCTGCTGCCTGGGAGCTCTGGTTTGCTCTCAAAGCACTCTTCACACCATACCGATCCCTAGGGGAAATCTGGGGTTGGATTCTCAGTGGCTTTTCACACGGGGTGTGGCTGTGGTCACGGTGAACCCTGGAGGGCCAGGCGACACGGGTGAGCGATCGTCTGCAGTCCTTTCCCCTGAAGGAAGTCTGCGGCTGTGACTGGGGCTTCAGAGCCCTCCCTGTGTGTGCGATATGAGAGATGTTAAAAAGAAAACCAGGGGACATCCTGGGTGATCCAGTGCTTAAGACGCCATGCTTCCGATGCAGGGGTCATGAGTTCCAGTCCTAGCCAGGGAACTAAAATCCTACATGCCTCTTGGTATGGCCAAAATATAGAAAAAAAAAAACAAAAACCCATAAAACCAGAAAGTTGGCCAGCTCCACATTTACCTTCCTCCAGGGAAAAAATGGCCTTATCTTTCACTGGGCACAATAATCACAAACAGAGATTCATTATGACACATTTAAGTTCTTAAAAAATTGTTGAGGATCTATCGTATGCCTGGAACTCTGCTAGACACTATGAGACCAAGGAGTAAAGGAGGAGGAGGTAAGCCTGGTAGACAAGACAAAGAAAATCACAGTACGATGTGTGTAGAGGTACAGGAGACTACCTGTGGACTTAAAAAAAGAAAGCACAGTGTGAGAGTTGAGAGTTGTTTTATTTGAGGCAAAATGAGGACAACAGCCTGGGAACCAGCGTCCGCACGAGGAGCTCTGAGGAGCTGCTCCAAAGAGCTGGGGGAGGTCAGTATATACGTGGTTTGGTAAAGGGGGTCCATGGGGTCAGACACACATGTTGGCAGAGACTGCCTGCTGGTCATGAGGAACAGATGCGACTGTTAGTAATTTTCATGCTTTTCTAGATAGGAGGAGATGCACGAAATTCGGCTCATAAAGTCTTCTCCTGAAAATGACTATGTGAGGGTCTGTTCTGCCAGTTTTTCCCAGAGCACTTCATTCCTGATTGGCACCTGGTCCCCTTTCCAGGGCTGCTGAAGGCCAGAGATGGTAGTGGCTAGTGGCTTCAGTCTTCTTAATAGTAAGCCATAGCTTGCAGTTGGCTTGCCCTAGGCATGAAGGGAGAACGGAGAAGACAGATGGCCCTTTTGCAGAGCTTCGGCTGAGTTTTGAAGGGTGAATAGGAGCTTGTCAGACAGAAAAGGGAAGGGCACTTGGGCAGACAGAATAACATATGCAAAGGCCCCAAGGGCTGACAGAGTCGGGCAGGGTCAGCCAAGAGAATTCTACAGAGCCAGGGGAGGGGAAAGGCTTTGTTCTGATCAGCAAATGGATGAGGACAGAGGGTTACAGGGGGGACCAGGTATTGTCACCCAGCTGTGGCTTCAGAGGGCCAGAGGTATGGGATGTGTGGTCCCCCAAGAGGCCACGTAGAAAGATGAATTTCCCAGTGAGCGGAATGGGACCAGGGAACTCACGTCCTGGAAGCTTTGAAGCCCTCTGTGAGCTGTCAGCCCTTTTCTCAAATCCTCAGCCTCCTCTCCTTACAGCTGCTGCTCAGATGACCATGGCTGGTTCTCTCCTGTATGAAAGGAGAAACCTTCTCCATACATCTTTTTTTTTTTTAACTTTTATTTATTTATTTTTGGCTGTGCTGGGTCTTTTGTTGATGTGTGGGTTTAGCTGCTCTGTGGTATGTGGGATCTTTCCGGATCAGGGATCAAACCTGTGCCTCCTGCATTGGCAGATGGGTTCTTATCCACTGAGCCACAAGGGAAGCCCTCCATACATCTTTAAAGACTGGCCAAGAGTGATGGCTGGCCTATGCAGGAGGCATAAGAGATGTGGGTTTGATCCCTGGGTCAGAAAGACCCTCTGGAGGAGGACATGGCAACCACTCCCGTATTCTTTCCTGGCGGATCGCGTGGACTGTAGTCTGGTGCGCTACAGTCCACGGGACTGGAGCTCCTTTAGCGGCCTGGAGCGTGATGGAGACGAAAGGATTAAACAAGGCTTTAGAATCGCTTCAGGAATAGCCGAGGCATGGCTGCACCCAGGGGCCAGGCTCAGCAGAAGCGAGGGGTTCCCTGGAGTCGCAGTCCCGGGCCACGCCCCACAGAGCATGGGCCACTTGGGACATCCTCTTCCTCTGTCGTCCTCTGCCTAGGGCTGGCCTGAGCATCCTCCTTCACGTCAAAGGAAGAGCCCTGTGCACAGCCTTCCCCATCTGTGGAATTAAATCGCGGGGGCCACCTCCAAGCACGTCCTTTGGCAACGGGATTCTTGAGTCCAAAGGTATCCGTGTTGAGAAAGCATTTGATGTCCGCTGCCAAATTCCCCTCCACCAGGGTACCAATTTACCAATCTACACTTCTGCGGGCGGCGTATTAAAGGCCCACTCCCCCAGTCCTGCTAACACCGGGGATTAGCTTTCTTTTGAATTTTGGCCAATTTGATGGGTTTAACAAATGGTCCAGAGGGCCAGAGGTATGGGATGTGTGGTCCCCCAAGAGGCCACGTAGAAAGATGAATTTCCCAGTGAGCGGAATGGGACCAGGGAACTCACGTCCTGGAAGCTTTGAAGCCCTCTGTGAGCTGTCAGCCCTTTTCTCAAATCCTCAGCCTCCTCTCCTTACAGCTGCTGCTCAGATGACCATGGCTGGTTCTCTCCTGTATGAAAGGAGAAACCTTCTCCATACATCTTTTTTTTTTAACTTTTATTTATTTATTTTTGGCTGTGCTGGGTCTTTTGTTGATGTGTGGGTTTAGCTGCTCTGTGGTATGTGGGATCTTTCCGGATCAGGGATCAAACCTGTGCCTCCTGCATTGGCAGATGGGTTCTTATCCACTGAGCCACAAGGGAAGCCCTCCATACATCTTTAAAGACTGGCCAAGAGTGATGGCTGGCCTATGCAGGAGGCATAAGAGATGTGGGTTTGATCCCTGGGTCAGAAAGACCCTCTGGAGGAGGACATGGCAACCACTCCCGTATTCTTTCCTGGCGGATCGCGTGGACTGTAGTCTGGTGCGCTACAGTCCACGGGACTGGAGCTCCTTTAGCGGCCTGGAGCGTGATGGAGACGAAAGGATTAAACAAGGCTTTAGAATCGCTTCAGGAATAGCCGAGGCATGGCTGCACCCAGGGGCCAGGCTCAGCAGAAGCGAGGGGTTCCCTGGAGTCGCAGTCCCGGGCCACGCCCCACAGAGCATGGGCCACTTGGGACATCCTCTTCCTCTGTCGTCCTCTGCCTAGGGCTGGCCTGAGCATCCTCCTTCACGTCAAAGGAAGAGCCCTGTGCACAGCCTTCCCCATCTGTGGAATTAAATCGCGGGGGCCACCTCCAAGCACGTCCTTTGGCAACGGGATTCTTGAGTCCAAAGGTATCCGTGTTGAGAAAGCATTTGATGTCCGCTGCCAAATTCCCCTCCACCAGGGTACCAATTTACCAATCTACACTTCTGCGGGCGGCGTATTAAAGGCCCACTCCCCCAGTCCTGCTAACACCGGGGATTAGCTTTCTTTTGAATTTTGGCCAATTTGATGGGTTTAACATACAAGGCATGACACTGCTGTTTTAATTGGCGCTTTTAAAAATTACTTATGAGGTTAATATTTTTTACAGGATAGTTGTCAATTTCCTGTTCAGATCCTTCTCTGTTTTGCTTCCATGTGTTGGCTGGTTTTCTTTTCTTGATGTATGAAGACATTTAACAAGGTAATCATTTCTTTCTTCTGACATTTTTCAGTCAGAAAAACTCAGTCCAGTTTGTCATTTTCTTTGTAATTTTAATGTCTTAAACTTTATTGCAGGATGTTGTCTAATAAAACACGAATGATCAAAGCCAATTTAAAAAATGAAACTATTTTTTGAATCCATGTCCTTCCCATAGTATGATGAAGAACTGAGCATTTTGATTCTTTTCTCCACTCGCTGACTGGTTTTAGTTATAAAACCTGAATACTTAGACCTAGATTACATTATTATGTTATTAGTTTGATATTAAACATCTTTTATTAGCAGAGCAATTTTTAAGCAGCCAGACCCTACTGTATAGCCCAGGAAACTATATTCAATATCTTGTAGCAACCTATAATGAACCTGAAAAAAAATACTGAATCATTTTGCTTACACCTGGAACTAACACTGCTTTGTAAATCAAGGATACTTCAAGAAAAAAGAAAAAAAGTAATTTTTGACATCTGCGTTAAGTTTTATAAACAAAAATACAGGAAATACTTAGCACAGTGCCTGGCATAAGTATAAATAAATATTAGTTTTAAAATTATTATTTGACCAAATATTTTTAATTAGTTCCATGTTCAACTGTTTCAATGCTCAGAAACAACTTTTTATAAAGTACGTCCTTACCTCAAGTCTTTAATTTTGTTCTACTTTTCATGTGGAATGAATTTGCAAGTACCGTTTTTTAGGAGACATATTCTGGGAATACATTAAGTCTTTAGATAGCCAGCGACCTTATTACCTTCACATATAAGAGAAAAAATGAGTTTACTATTGCTTTATCATAGTTCTTTTGCCTCAATCTGCCTTTTTTAAAAAACAAAATTGAAGTAAAAATGAAAATCAAAGTAGAGTTGATTTACAATATTGAGTTATCGAGCTTTCTTTTTTTCCAGTTCTATTTTTTTTTCTTGCTATTTGACATAACACAGAAGAAATCTAAAATCCACTAGATTTGTATTTCTTTGCTTCACCAGTTTCTATTGGCTATTTGTAGAGCTTTTCTTTTTTTTCTTTCTGAGGAAAACTTGGGCTCTGGTATTTATGGGTCTGGTATTTTAGTTCAATGTAAGGTGGTGAATTCTTCCCATTCGCAGAACTTCTGTAGAAAAATAAAAATAAAAAATGTAAGCAACATATTTTTGTATATGCATTCAGTGACTCACTCTATGGTACTTGTTTTAGCTCTCAGAAATTGATTGCCTCTGGAGAGCTAGTCTCTGTTCTCTGTCTTCATACCCCCCATTGTTTGCATGGTGCTCATTGCATCAGGATGAGCCAGGCAGTGCTGGTGATGATGTCATTGCCCTCGGGTGACGCTGGCTCTCGACTTCATCACTGACAGAGCTGCCCGTTGGCCAGAGTGGGAAGTCTACTCAGATTAACCTTACAGACACCCCTGTGTCCTGAGCTCCTCTGCCTTCCATTGACTCTAATAGAGAGGAACGAGTGAATGAAAAGCAAACATATCCTCGTGAGCACTCCTCAACAGGCTGAAGGTGGCTCCAAGATTGAGGAGGGAAACCAGTTCAAGTCAGTTGGAAATGTCAGCCTAGGAAGTCTGTGCATCACGGAGGCCTCAGTCCCTGGCCTCTGTCAGTCCCAGTGACACGCCTCACCCCTCTGCTGTGGCCCCAGCGCCTCCGTGGGTGTTCCCCTCGCCTCCTGCCGAAGCATTTATGAATACCACAGCAGTTTTGATATTTCTTGCTCTTTTAGACAAGTGTGGTTCCATTGGGTGTCACTTTTCTGGGGTGCAGGGTGAACTTGGGGATCTGTTGGTGGGGAGGAGGTTATTTTTGGTGGCCACAGTGGTCTTTAGAGTTGAGAGATGTATCTTCTTGTAATGTAAGGAGCCAACCCACAGAAAGAACTGTCCCTCATTTCTCCCGAGTTTTGAATGTTCAGCTGGACATTCATCTATGGTGAAAACCTTGTTTATAACTCCTCTGAACCTGGGATCTAACTCCATGTTCTATACAAGGGAAACGGGCACACCTGGATATATTCTGAGTTCTCTAAGAAAACGGCTACCAGGTAAATCAAGGGGAGATCATAATTTTTTTTAAGACACCTCGTTAATTGTTCACTATTTCAGTATCAGTGGTTCTCATGGAAATTGATATGACAACAACAACAACAAAACAGCAAAAAATATAGCCTACCCTTGCAACTGTCATGGTCAAGGTGATTCTATATAGAGAGCAGGCATTTGATGACTTGATTTTGGTGGGTCACGCTTAAGTATTTGCATATTGAAATGCATATGTCTTTTTTCTTAAAAAAATATTTCCCTCTAAGTCATTGTTTATTTTTCATCCATCTTTATTCTTTGGCCTATATGGGCCCCACATCACAGCAGCCTCTCTCGTTGCAGAGCACTGGCTCTGGGTGCACGTGCTCCAGAACACTGGCTTGTAATTGGACACACCAGCCCAGCCATTCCTCAGCGTGTGGGACCTTCCCTGGCCAGGGATTGAACTGGTGCCCCTTGCACCGCAAGGCAGACTCTTTACCCACTGGACCACCAGGGAAGCCCTGAAATGCGTATTTCTTATGTAGAACTTTTTTTCATTTCTATTACACACACAAAAGTGTTCTATTGATTTTTTTTGATTCATGGGCAGATAGATTTTATTACCTGGATAAACAAAATTCAGGAGAGTATTAGGAGTGATTAGAAAATGTGATGGGAAAAAAAAAAAAGAGAGAGAGAGAGAAAAAAAGAAAAGAAAAAAGAAAATGTGATGGAGAAGAAAGTGCCAGAGTCTGATAGAAGTAGGACTCATTGCACCAGATCATAGCTTCACCAAGGATCTTCCTACTGTTCAAGGAGAACAGTCATATTTACATCTTCATCACTGGTTCATAAGAGAATGTCTCCCACCAAAGGACACCAATATATTTTAATGCTACTTCATGCGTGTAACCTGTAGTTTCTGTTTCTTGCTAATGGCCACAGTGGTCTTTAGAGTTGAATGTTCAAGAACCCCTGTCCCTCATTTCTCCCGAGTTTTGAATGTTCAGCTGGACATTCATCTATGGTGAAAACCTTGTTTATAACTCCTCTGAACCTGGGATCTAACTCCATGTTCTATACAAGGGAAACGGGCACACCTGGATATATTCTGAGTTCTCTAAGAAAACGGCTACCAGGTAAATCAAGGGGAGATCATAATTTTTTTTAAGACACCTCGTTAATTGTTCACTATTTCAGTATCAGTGGTTCTCATGGAAATTGATATGACAACAACAACAACAAAACAGCAAAAAATATAGCCTACCCTTGCAACTGTCATGGTCAAGGTGATTCTATATAGAGAGCAGGCATTTGATGACTTGATTTTGGTGGGTCACGCTTAAGTATTTGCATATTGAAATGCATATGTCTTTTTTCTTAAAAAAATATTTCCCTCTAAGTCATTGTTTATTTTTCATCCATCTTTATTCTTTGGCCTATATGGGCCCCACATCACAGCAGCCTCTCTCGTTGCAGAGCACTGGCTCTGGGTGCACGTGCTCCAGAACACTGGCTTGTAATTGGACACACCAGCCCAGCCATTCCTCAGCGTGTGGGACCTTCCCTGGCCAGGGATTGAACTGGTGCCCCTTGCACCGCAAGGCAGACTCTTTACCCACTGGACCACCAGGGAAGCCCTGAAATGCGTATTTCTTATGTAGAACTTTTTTTCATTTCTATTACACACACAAAAGTGTTCTATTGATTTTTTTTGATTCATGGGCAGATAGATTTTATTACCTGGATAAACAAAATTCAGGAGAGTATTAGGAGTGATTAGAAAATGTGATGGGAAAAAAAAAAAAGAGAGAGAGAGAGAAAAAAAGAAAAGAAAAAAGAAAATGTGATGGAGAAGAAAGTGCCAGAGTCTGATAGAAGTAGGACTCATTGCACCAGATCATAGCTTCACCAAGGATCTTCCTACTGTTCAAGGAGAACAGTCATATTTACATCTTCATCACTGGTTCATAAGAGAATGTCTCCCACCAAAGGACACCAATATATTTTAATGCTACTTCATGCGTGTAACCTGTAGTTTCTGTTTCTTGCTAATGGTAACCCTTCCAACATGAACACAAGGCTACAGTGCTCTGCAAAATCATTTCCTCTCACCTATTTCAAGGAGCTATTAGGGAGTGTCTAATGGCAAATAAGATCAGCTTTATAAAACATCAGTCATTTTATAACAAAAACAAAGCTAGGTGTACCTGGGAGCTTGGTGTATGAGAAAGGTCACCTTCGGATTGGGTAAAGAATAAATGACTGAATAAATGTTGAGAAAATTGACTCTCTTTATTGAAAAAAAAGTAGATCTTTGCCTCACACAAGGCACAAAAGCCCTCTCCAGATGGAATAAAGGCATAAATCTGTAAAGCTAGACATGAAAACTGTGAGAAGAATACATAACAGTATGTTCTTATGGACTTGGAAGAGGGAATAATTTCCTAAATAAGACCCAAAAAAGTACAAGTCACAAAGAAGGGACTGATAAATTTGACCGTATTTAATGTGAAGGCCTCCAAATTTCAAGACATAATTAAGTATTGCATTTTTTAGTGAAAAAATACTAGCAGTGTATCTAACTCATGAAGTATCCAGAATATAGTTTTAAATCCCTGTAGGTCAGGAAAGAAAGGAGAAAAAATGTAAAAGGAGACAAAAGATGTGAACGAATAATAAATAGGAAACTCAAATGGCCAGAAGATCCATGAGAAGTTCAACTTTGCTGGCAATCAAAGCATAAAAAGGGCAAACTGTTTAATGGCAAACGCTTTAACTTGGAAAAAATAGCACTTCTGAAAAACAAAGTGTTAATGAGTATTCAGATTCTCAGATGTGGTGATGAGCATGTAAGTTCGTACCCCCATGGCAGAGAAAAACTTGCCACACCTCCTGAAGCTGAATTCAAGCACAATATGTGACTCATCAAATCCATTGCTAGACATATTACCGTTGTCTGAAGGTATTTCAGACTGTTTTTAAAGAACTCACAGTAGAAAGTACCTTTTGCAGGACAGCTTGTACACATGTATCCTGACCCTGGAATAGAACCCAGGTCTGTTGCATGGCAAGCAGATTCTTGACCAACTGAGCTACAGGGGAAGTCGATATATACATGTACAGTTGTATTTACAATTTTTTTTTTTTTGGCTACTTCTATTGGTCTTTCATTTATTTATTTCCATCCATCTTTGTTCTTTGCCCTGTGTGAGCCTCCCATCACATGGCCTCTCTTGCCGCAGAGCACCAGCTCTGGGTGCATGTGCTCCAGAGCTCCAGATGGGTAGTTGGACACATCAGTTCAGCCGCTCTGCAGCACGTGGAATCTTCCCAGGCCAGGGATCGAACAGGCACCCCCTGCACTGCAAGGCGGTGTCCTTACCCACTGGACCACCAGGGAAGCCCTGTACAATTGTAGATAAGACATTATTTCATGCAGCATTCATGACCCTTAATTGCATATGATGTATTTTTACATTTTTATACTATATGCTTTATCATATTCCTTCAGAAATTTTGGGAGTGACTCCCTAGATTTACTTCACAGTCCTCAAATGGGCTTCAACCAGTCCTCTCCAAGAGGAGCCCTCAAACACGCATGAGGAGATGGATGACAGGGTGACCAAGGAGAAGCCTGTTCTCCTGGCTTGTAACCAGTTTCTGCTTGCAGATCAGCTATTCTCTTTTCTGAAAACTAGGAAACCATCAAGCCATCGATGGTTGTTTCAAAGCCAAATGTCACTTTAGGGCTGTAATGAAATACTCAGGTCTTGGAGCCTCTGAAGTTCTTAGAACTCCCTGGAATAAAAGAGCCAGTGTAGTGTGGTGACGTTGGCCCTTTTAAAGCCGAGCTCCATGTCCTAGGCGATAATCTCTGATCCAGCTTCATGAGGGTTTCAGATCCTCTGCGTTTCTCTTACCATCCATTAGATGGTCTTTCCTATCCACAGTGTTCTGAACATCTACCTGAGGCCAAGCTATAGTTGTCACTGTAAATTTCTCTTGCAATAGCTCAGTTGAATCATTGGCTAATAAAATGTCTCAGCTGGCAAACTCTAAGGGTGATAGAATTACACCATGAAACCAGGTCATGGGCAGCAGTAAATCCAAAGAATCAGTTGAAGAGTCTGGATGAAAAGACACACAGGGCAGAAGATCAGCTTGAAAGGAGGGCTGGAAAAATAGGTTCAACATACAGTGACAGAGGGCTTCCCCACTGGCTCTGCAGTAAAGAGGCTGCCTGCAATGCTGGAGACGCAGGAGACATGGGTTTGATCTCTGGGTTGGAAAGACTCTCTGGAGGAAGACATGGCAACCCACTCCAGTATTCTTGCCAGGAGAGCCACATGGACAGAGGAGCCTGGAGAGCTGCAGTCCATGCGGTCGCAGAGTCAGACACGACTGAAGCCCCTGAGCGTGCACACATTGTGCTAGAAGGCAAAGATGAACAGCAACTTCCTAGAGGAGATGTGAGTTCCAAATCATTAGGAGTGCACTTCCCAATCTGATGACCCACAAACTGTACTTCCATAACTTGCCACCAGCCATCTTATGACGAGGTATGTTCTGAGTTCAAACAAGGTTGTGAAATTTGATTAAAACAGTGAGACTTTTTTTTTTTTTGCTTTATTATATTCCTTCAGAAATTTTGGGAGTGACTCCCTAGATTTACTTCACAGTCCTCAAATGGGCTTCAACCAGTCCTCTCCAAGAGGAGCCCTCAAACACGCATGAGGAGATGGATGACAGGGTGACCAAGGAGAAGCCTGTTCTCCTGGCTTGTAACCAGTTTCTGCTTGCAGATCAGCTATTCTCTTTTCTGAAAACTAGGAAACCATCAAGCCATCGATGGTTGTTTCAAAGCCAAATGTCACTTTAGGGCTGTAATGAAATACTCAGGTCTTGGAGCCTCTGAAGTTCTTAGAACTCCCTGGAATAAAAGAGCCAGTGTAGTGTGGTGACGTTGGCCCTTTTAAAGCCGAGCTCCATGTCCTAGGCGATAATCTCTGATCCAGCTTCATGAGGGTTTCAGATCCTCTGCGTTTCTCTTACCATCCATTAGATGGTCTTTCCTATCCACAGTGTTCTGAACATCTACCTGAGGCCAAGCTATAGTTGTCACTGTAAATTTCTCTTGCAATAGCTCAGTTGAATCATTGGCTAATAAAATGTCTCAGCTGGCAAACTCTAAGGGTGATAGAATTACACCATGAAACCAGGTCATGGGCAGCAGTAAATCCAAAGAATCAGTTGAAGAGTCTGGATGAAAAGACACACAGGGCAGAAGATCAGCTTGAAAGGAGGGCTGGAAAAATAGGTTCAACATACAGTGACAGAGGGCTTCCCCACTGGCTCTGCAGTAAAGAGGCTGCCTGCAATGCTGGAGACGCAGGAGACATGGGTTTGATCTCTGGGTTGGAAAGACTCTCTGGAGGAAGACATGGCAACCCACTCCAGTATTCTTGCCAGGAGAGCCACATGGACAGAGGAGCCTGGAGAGCTGCAGTCCATGCGGTCGCAGAGTCAGACACGACTGAAGCCCCTGAGCGTGCACACATTGTGCTAGAAGGCAAAGATGAACAGCAACTTCCTAGAGGAGATGTGAGTTCCAAATCATTAGGAGTGCACTTCCCAATCTGATGACCCACAAACTGTACTTCCATAACTTGCCACCAGCCATCTTATGACGAGGTATGTTCTGAGTTCAAACAAGGTTGTGAAATTTGATTAAAACAGTGAGACAGATAGCTCTAATAGCTGAGATTCTTAGAAACTCTACATTTTACGTATTTATTGTGGTTCCCCCCACACAATCCATAAATGTTTTCCTGCCTTGTTTCATCCTGGAACGTCTTAGGTATTCTTTTTCCCAAACTATCTGTTAGCTGCTCCTCAAACTTATTTTGCCCAAGTTTCTTTGTTGTTGTTCAGCTGCTAAATTGTGTCCTGCTCTTTGGAACCCTGTGGACTGCAGCATGGCCAGGCTTCCCTGTCCTTCACCATCTCAGAGTTTGTGCCAACTCGTGTCCACTGAGTCGGTGATGCCATCCAACCATCCTATCCTCTGTCACCTCCTCTCCTTCTGCCGTCAGTCTTTCCCAGTATCAGGGTCTTTCCCAATGTGTCGGCTCTCCGCATCAGGTGGTCAAAGTATTGTAGCTTCAGCTTTGGCATCAGTATTTCCAATGAATATTCAGGGTTAATTTCCTTTAGGATTAACTGGTTTGCTCCTTGCAGTTTAAGGTACTCTCTCCAGCACCACAGTTCAAAAGCATCAATTCTTTGGTGCTCCACCTTCTTTATGGTCCAACTCTCACATCCTCACGTGACTACTGGAAAAAACATGGCTTTGACTATATGGACCTTTGCTGGCAAAGTGAAGCTTCTGCTTTTTAATACAGTATCTAGGTTTGCATTGCTTTCAGTTCAAGGAGCAAGCACCTTTTAATTTCATGACTGCAGCCACACCATCCAAAGTAATTTTGGAGCCCAAGAAATTAAAATCTGTCACTGCTTCCTCTTCTTCCCTTTCTACTTGTCATGAAGCGATGGGGCCAGAGAACAGTCCAAGAAGATCCGATAATGATAGCTTAGTCATTAAACAGAGTCAAGGACTTCTAGATTCTTCTCAAGGGCAGTAGACAATATTGTGAGCCACATCCTGTGAGCTGTCTTGTAGAACTGATACCCTCACCAGGTGGAAGAAGTTGACTATATAATGACCAGACTGTAGACACAATGCTGTTGTTGTTCAGTCAGTAAGTCACGTCCGATTCTTTTTGACCCCTTGGACTGCTGGGCTTTCATGTCCTTCACTGTCTCCTGAAGTTTGCCATGACATAAGGTGCCACAGGTCTGAGAACTGGCCTCAAGGAAATGGAGCGAATCCTGGAACTGAAGACTAACCGCACCTACAACAATCAAGATGGCACTGAACAGACCACTAATGACAAACTTCAAGACGACTGTCAGAGCAGACTATGTTGTTTCTGCATGGAACCCTCTCTCTCTGTCTATAAAAGCCCTTACCTCCTTAATTTTCAAGGGTGGAGTGTGCTGTGTTTTATTTTTTCCTTTTCTAAGTCAGTGTTCTCAAATGGCCACAAGACTTACAGAATGGTGACAAATGGTACAAGTCAATATGTCCAAGCCTCAAGTGATGTGAAGAGTAACATTTCCCCCAGTTGTTTGAGAATACGTACGTATAAAGGGTTTTATACGTTTGGACTCAATTGACTTTTTGGCAGGATGAAATTAATTACTCTTAATAAAAGTTCAATTTATAGTCAACTCTTGCCTAATTCATTAAAGGAGAGTAATTTTTGGTCTTCCCTTTCCTTCCTCAGTAATCCTTAAAGGGAGAACTTGAAAAGATAAGTCAGTAGCAGAATGAATCCCCTCGGCTCTCTCACTGGCGGTGTTGTTTCTGTGTTTACTCTCCTCTGTGTTCTGAGTCAATAAAGCTTTCAGAGCTCTTTTTCCCTTGTTCAAACAAAAACAACACATTCTCCACCCTCACACCTTCATTCCACAAAGGTATTTGCTTTCATCATAATTAAATTAAGGCTCCTGAAGTTCTATTCCACGACCATTGTTACAAGGATTCTGAGCAAACAGTTTACCAAAGCCTGTAATTTGCCTAGTAATGCCATCAGCTCATCACTGGGATTTGCAGCAATGACTACTTTTTAGCTCAGCCTCATGCCTAAAAAGCATTTTAATGGGCTCAAAATGACCATAAGTGCTATTTGCAAAGGCCAGAAAATTGTGGATAATGATATTCTGTGCAGGAAATCATTCTCTCAAACTAATCCTACACATTCTGTTCATTCCATCTACCTAGGTTTTGCACAACTCTGCTCAGAAGTGAATGGTATCTCCCGGGGTCACAAGGCAATGACATTAGTGGAATTCTCTGGATCTTTCTGGAAGATGTTTGACACCATTTCATCAGGTAAGACCAGAGAGAGGGATCCCAATTCTGAATAATCTGGAACCAACAAGACACATATTATTATTATCCTCAGGGCCCACTTCACTTTGGCTGTAGAGAGCAAAATGATGTCTGTACATCCAATCCACTGGATCTTTGGCTTGGAGTTATCATCCAGTCGAGTCCATGAGTCGGCATAACATTGTTACACTGCTTTGATCAGTTGTTCTATCAGCTAACGTGACAGTTCACTGGCTGCACCAGCCTGCTGTGGGGTCTACACAAGTCACCTCTTCTGGGCAGTGCTGGTCATAGAAAAAGCCCAAACAAGCGGGTGGGGGCGGGGGGGGTCAGACAATTCCGTGAAAGAAATATCCCTTGGCGTTCGTGTTCCTGCCAGTTACAGATGCCAAGTGTCCTGGGCACTGGGCTTGATCTCTACAGGTTGACGTGGCCAATTCATTCAAATGAGGTCTATCCAGGATCCACATGAAAATACCTTTTTCTTAAAAAAAATTTTAAAAAGTCAACCAGTAAAGGTTGTGTGTTTGGGGTGGGGGTGAGCATAGTGTGTGGAAGTCAGGCAAAACCAGCTGGGCTGAGGGTTGAACTGTGAGTCTTAAAACCTCAGAAAACTAGGAAGCGAGGACTCTTTTCCCTTGTACAAACAAAAACAACACATTCTCCACCCTCACACCTTCATTCCACAAAGGTATTTGCTTTCATCATAATTAAATTAAGGCTCCTGAAGTTCTATTCCACGACCATTGTTACAAGGATTCTGAGCAAACAGTTTACCAAAGCCTGTAATTTGCCTAGTAATGCCATCAGCTCATCACTGGGATTTGCAGCAATGACTACTTTTTAGCTCAGCCTCATGCCTAAAAAGCATTTTAATGGGCTCAAAATGACCATAAGTGCTATTTGCAAAGGCCAGAAAATTGTGGATAATGATATTCTGTGCAGGAAATCATTCTCTCAAACTAATCCTACACATTCTGTTCATTCCATCTACCTAGGTTTTGCACAACTCTGCTCAGAAGTGAATGGTATCTCCCGGGGTCACAAGGCAATGACATTAGTGGAATTCTCTGGATCTTTCTGGAAGATGTTTGACACCATTTCATCAGGTAAGACCAGAGAGAGGGATCCCAATTCTGAATAATCTGGAACCAACAAGACACATATTATTATTATCCTCAGGGCCCACTTCACTTTGGCTGTAGAGAGCAAAATGATGTCTGTACATCCAATCCACTGGATCTTTGGCTTGGAGTTATCATCCAGTCGAGTCCATGAGTCGGCATAACATTGTTACACTGCTTTGATCAGTTGTTCTATCAGCTAACGTGACAGTTCACTGGCTGCACCAGCCTGCTGTGGGGTCTACACAAGTCACCTCTTCTGGGCAGTGCTGGTCATAGAAAAAGCCCAAACAAGCGGGGTGGGGGGCGAGGGGGGGGGTCAGACAATTCCGTGAAAGAAATATCCCTTGGCGTTCGTGTTCCTGCCAGTTACAGATGCCAAGTGTCCTGGGCACTGGGCTTGATCTCTACAGGTTGACGTGGCCAATTCATTCAAATGAGGTCTATCCAGGATCCACATGAAAATACCTTTTTCTTAAAAAAAATTTTAAAAAGTCAACCAGTAAAGGTTGTGTGTTTGGGGTGGGGGTGAGCATAGTGTGTGGAAGTCAGGCAAAACCAGCTGGGCTGAGGGTTGAACTGTGAGTCTTAAAACCTCAGAAAACTAGGAAGCGAATGGAGAGTCATCATTTCCCTGTACGCACCCATAACTTAACTTCCTGATTGTTTCAGAGCCTCTTTAAATGGAGATTAGAGCCTTCAACTAGCTCTAGCCACAAGACTCAACGAGTTAATTAACTGATTAGGAGGTATGCCGTTTTCTAATTTTTAACTCATTTTAAAGGATAAAGGGATCCCTTGGTAAACTCTGAGACTGGCGAGTGAAAGGTAACCCTTTGCCTCATTTTGTTGATTCTTTGATTTTGGCTCAGGACTGTGCAGAGTGGACGGTGGGCTGGGTGTTGGCGTGGCAGGCAGGTCTGCTGCCAGGAATGCCCCCACTTCGGAGGCTGTGGCCAGGAGGACCCAGAGACTGGAAGACATCAGTCACATCACATAGCCATTCTTGTGTGCGTGTGGGCGGGTAGCAGAGAGGGATGAGAATGAAGAAACTGCGCGGAGGTGATGGGGTAAGTCAGCCCAAGCAGTCAGGTGGGTCACCTGTCTGTTTTCTTCAAGCTGTATCAGTCATGTGTCTCTTCCGTTCAGCAGACTTCCTTAGGTGGCTTGAAGTTGGAGAGTCCCTGTGGAAGTCACCAAGCCTGTTAAAAATGATAGAATCGCTCTTTCCTCCAGACCTGTGCTTTCCAATGTGGCCATGACACTCGGTTTGAGCAGAGCGGGTGCGATGCAGGCCGCCTCCCCTGAGAATCGCGAGGAGCCAGTGCACACTGGACCACGGCGCCCTCTTCCCTGCCCCTGTGGCCACGTGTGTGTGTGTGTGTGCTAAGTCGCTTTAGTCGTGTCCAACTGTTTTCAACCCTGGGAACTGTCGCCCACCTCTCTTACATCCCCTGCGTTGAAAGGCTGGTTTTTTTACCAGTGCGCCACCTGGGAAGCCCCTCTGTGGCTATTACCAGTTGCCAATCCCCTGCGGTTGCTCCCTTGACCCGGGGCCAAGTGTGGGTGACGACATGGAGTTGGGTCCCCAGCCAACTTGTCCTGGACATGTACCCTGGGAGAGAACAGCCTTTATTTTTTTTTTATCCCTTCCCTTAGAGAAATCAATAGGTAACAGTACATTTCAGTCCTAGCTGATTACATCGAGGTGATCTGACTTCCATAAATCAACTAAAACTGGGAAGAGAAAAATGAAATTTGAACCTGCCCATTTCTTCATTTTAATATCCTATGGTTATTGTTAAAATTAAAACATTAAAATGTGTTAATAGTTAATGCAGAAATGTAGAAAACATGTAAGAGATGTGGGTTTGATCCCTGGGTTGGGAAGATCCCCTGAAGGAGGAAATGGCCACCCACTCCAGTGTTCTTGCCTGGAGAATCCCATGGACAGAGGCGCCTGGTGGGCTGCAGTCCCATGGACAGAGGCACCTGGTGGGCTGCAGTCCAAGGGGTTGCAAACAGTCACACATGACTGAGTGACCGAACACACCTTTTGTGAAGTGATTCGAGGGGCTTGACCTGAGAGGTCCAGTCTATCTCCATCACTTCAAATCTCCAGGCTCCCCAATCTTCTCCGACCCTTGGAATGCTGAGATACTGGGAGGCAGGGCCACCAAAATTCCTTCGTTAAAGATCTGAGGGTGGGGGCGGGTTTGCTCATCTGTCTCGTCCCCCGAGTTAGTTGGAAACAGACAAAGGGCCACACACACCTCTTCCAACAACTCTTCAGTGTGTCCATCAGAATGTGCCTTTTGAGTAATCAACTTGTGTCATTAATATTTTGGGCATGTTCCATGGTTGTAAAGAATCTCACAAGGGGAAAGTCATTGCTAAGGACAGGGATGTTTTATAGTGGCTGCTGATTTACAGGCTGGTAAAGTCAGTCTTCAGTTGCCCTTGAGGCTATAAAAGACCAAAAAAGACAGTGTGCAAAATCCCCCAGGCAGTCTTGATCTACTCTGATATAAGGATAGGATACAAAACCAGTGAGCACCTCAGATACACAACTTTCTTTCTTAGGTGTCTTTAGCTTAGTCACGCCATTCTTTTTTAATGTTTATTGATTTGGCTGCACCATGCAGGATCTTTCATTATAGTACGCAGGCTCAGATTGTGTGGGCTCAGTAGTTGTGCTGTTCTGGCTTCATTGCCCTGTGGGACATGAGCTCCTAGTTCCCTGATCAGGGATTGAACCTGTAGCCTCATGCTTTGCAAGGCAGATTCTTAGCCACCAGACCACCAAGGAAGTCCCAACCCATGGTATTCTAAGAGCTCTTTTCTCCTGGTACCTGCCAGCTGTGGGATTCTCACACAGGGTAAAATGGGGGCAATAAAGACCAACACGGCAGACAAAAGAGGTAAGGGATCAGCTAGAGACCAATGAAAGCAATTCCATGTGTGAACTGAATACAGTAGATGCAAATGATCAAAAAAGGTGTCATAAATTATAAGATTTAATATGAGATGCTTTAATGTTATGAAATGAGAAGGTGTTCAGAACATGACATGCCCTTGTTTGTGTTTGATAATGGAAATTTAGGCAGGTAGGAACAGCAGGTTTTATTTGGTGAGCAGGATGAAAGGAGCATCCAGATTCTGGAGTCATGCAGACTAGGAGAGGTGGACACACCACAAGGAGTTAGAGTCAGAGAAAAGTCATCTCAAGTTAGCACAGCATTCAAGCCATTAATTCTCCACCATTCCAGTTCCCTGCTTAGTGAGAGTCAGGGCCCTTGGGAACAGAATCAAACTCGCGGAAAATGAGAAAACACAGAGAACAGAAGACGGGAACTGTGAAACAGTTTTTCAGTGGAGGGATAACATTTTATTTCTTCCAGATTGAGGTGGTGTAGTGTATTTCTGGTTATCAAAAAACTCATAGCTTTGGGACTTTCAAATGCGAAAGCATCTACCTAACTGTATGGTCTTATGTGTTAAGTCACTCAGTCATGTCTGACTCTTTGTGACCCCACAGATTGTATCCACCAGGTTCCTCTGTCCACTGTGGTCAAGAATACACCTGTCAAAGCAGGAGTCAAAAGAGATGCTGGTTCAAACACTGAGTTGGGAAGATCCCCTGGAGGAGGAAATGACAACCCACTCCAGTATTCTTCCCTGGAGAATCCCATGGGCAGACTAAACAACAATTCACATTTCACACATAAGTTGTCTAAGTATCATTTTCTGTGAAATCAAGTAGTGGGTTTTGTTTATGAAGTAAACTCCAATCCAGTGTCACGTAGGGTGTCACCTGAAGAAAATGGAAATTGAGTGATCAAATTAACCTGTGCATTGCATGTTTTAAAAATAACGATTATAATTTTCTCAACCTTTAAATGAAATCACCCAGTGTGTTTATTTTAGTTTTATGGGGAAGTGAAGTTCTTTTGGCCATTATTCTCACAGTCCTTGAACTTTCAGCCAGGTATGAATTACTTGGTTGTCCAATCTATTGCAAAGAATTTGTTCTGGAATTTTTAAAAAAAAAGGTAAGGGATCAGCTAGAGACCAATGAAAGCAATTCCATGTGTGAACTGAATACAGTAGATGCAAATGATCAAAAAAGGTGTCATAAATTATAAGATTTAATATGAGATGCTTTAATGTTATGAAATGAGAAGGTGTTCAGAACATGACATGCCCTTGTTTGTGTTTGATAATGGAAATTTAGGCAGGTAGGAACAGCAGGTTTTATTTGGTGAGCAGGATGAAAGGAGCATCCAGATTCTGGAGTCATGCAGACTAGGAGAGGTGGACACACCACAAGGAGTTAGAGTCAGAGAAAAGTCATCTCAAGTTAGCACAGCATTCAAGCCATTAATTCTCCACCATTCCAGTTCCCTGCTTAGTGAGAGTCAGGGCCCTTGGGAACAGAATCAAACTCGCGGAAAATGAGAAAACACAGAGAACAGAAGACGGGAACTGTGAAACAGTTTTTCAGTGGAGGGATAACATTTTATTTCTTCCAGATTGAGGTGGTGTAGTGTATTTCTGGTTATCAAAAAACTCATAGCTTTGGGACTTTCAAATGCGAAAGCATCTACCTAACTGTATGGTCTTATGTGTTAAGTCACTCAGTCATGTCTGACTCTTTGTGACCCCACAGATTGTATCCACCAGGTTCCTCTGTCCACTGTGGTCAAGAATACACCTGTCAAAGCAGGAGTCAAAAGAGATGCTGGTTCAAACACTGAGTTGGGAAGATCCCCTGGAGGAGGAAATGACAACCCACTCCAGTATTCTTCCCTGGAGAATCCCATGGGCAGACTAAACAACAATTCACATTTCACACATAAGTTGTCTAAGTATCATTTTCTGTGAAATCAAGTAGTGGGTTTTGTTTATGAAGTAAACTCCAATCCAGTGTCACGTAGGGTGTCACCTGAAGAAAATGGAAATTGAGTGATCAAATTAACCTGTGCATTGCATGTTTTAAAAATAACGATTATAATTTTCTCAACCTTTAAATGAAATCACCCAGTGTGTTTATTTTAGTTTTTATGGGGAAGTGAAGTTCTTTTGGCCATTATTCTCACAGTCCTTGAACTTTCAGCCAGGTATGAATTACTTGGTTGTCCAATCTATTGCAAAGAATTTGTTCTGGAATTTTTAAAATTGTATTCCTGGATTTATTTTCCCTTCATAGGTTATCAAACACTTGATCTTATCAGTCTTAAAATTATTTTTGCCAGTAATTTTGTTGTTGGGCATGAAATTGTTGATGTTTTAGTACTTATTTTCCTGATCATTAGTGAGAAAGAGTACCTTTTCATAGGCTTACAGAAAGTTGATTCTCCTTATTTTTGTTAATTTCTTATTAATGTCATTTGACTTTTTTCTTCTGGAATATTTATGTTTTCTTTTTTTATTTGTAGGAGTTCTTTGTCTGTCCTGAACTCCTTTGTCAAAAATTCTTTACCTCATCTGAGATTTGATTTTTTACCTTTGTTTTTGGCATCTTCTGAAGCACAGAAAATTGTTAAACTTGGAATTGATGTATTTATTTTCATTAAGAATAAAAGAAAAGAAAAGCTTTTAAAATAATGAACTTTGACAAAATCAAACATGTCAACATTTTCCTTGGTGAGTCAGGCTTTCCTGTTTAAGTAATCCCTTCTTCCCGAACACACACGTGCTGCTTTCCAGATATTATTTTTCAATAACAGGAAACATTTTCCTTGAGAAATTGCTGATTCCATATCCAGGGCTGAAAATGTAGAAGGTGTTTTTGGAACATCTTAGACCTAAAAGAAAAGAAATTATCAAGTATAAATAGAGTGTAAAAAGGAAGGAAATGACAACCCACTCCAGTATTCTTCCCTGGAGAATCCCATGGGCAGACTAAACAACAATTCACATTTCACACATAAGTTGTCTAAGTATCATTTTCTGTGAAATCAAGTAGTGGGTTTTGTTTATGAAGTAAACTCCAATCCAGTGTCACGTAGGGTGTCACCTGAAGAAAATGGAAATTGAGTGATCAAATTAACCTGTGCATTGCATGTTTTAAAAATAACGATTATAATTTTCTCAACCTTTAAATGAAATCACCCAGTGTGTTTATTTTAGTTTTTATGGGGAAGTGAAGTTCTTTTGGCCATTATTCTCACAGTCCTTGAACTTTCAGCCAGGTATGAATTACTTGGTTGTCCAATCTATTGCAAAGAATTTGTTCTGGAATTTTTAAAATTGTATTCCTGGATTTATTTTCCCTTCATAGGTTATCAAACACTTGATCTTATCAGTCTTAAAATTATTTTTGCCAGTAATTTTGTTGTTGGGCATGAAATTGTTGATGTTTTAGTACTTATTTTCCTGATCATTAGTGAGAAAGAGTACCTTTTCATAGGCTTACAGAAAGTTGATTCTCCTTATTTTTGTTAATTTCTTATTAATGTCATTTGACTTTTTTCTTCTGGAATATTTATGTTTTCTTTTTTTATTTGTAGGAGTTCTTTGTCTGTCCTGAACTCCTTTGTCAAAAATTCTTTACCTCATCTGAGATTTGATTTTTTACCTTTGTTTTTGGCATCTTCTGAAGCACAGAAAATTGTTAAACTTGGAATTGATGTATTTATTTTCATTAAGAATAAAAGAAAAGAAAAGCTTTTAAAATAATGAACTTTGACAAAATCAAACATGTCAACATTTTCCTTGGTGAGTCAGGCTTTCCTGTTTAAGTAATCCCTTCTTCCCGAACACACACGTGCTGCTTTCCAGATATTATTTTTCAATAACAGGAAACATTTTCCTTGAGAAATTGCTGATTCCATATCCAGGGCTGAAAATGTAGAAGGTGTTTTTGGAACATCTTAGACCTAAAAGAAAAGAAATTATCAAGTATAAATAGAGTGTAAAAAGGACACAGAGCAAACTGAAAGGACTCTCAAGTCAACATGCGGACACTTTGACAATCAGCATAATATAAAGACCGTGGAAAACAAAAAGCAATTTGTTGTTGCTGTTTAGTCGCTAAGTTGTGTCTGACTCTTTGCAACCCCATGGACAGCAGCAGATATTATATATTTAATAGGTATAAAAATATACAAATTTATTTTAAAAGCTGTTAAATATATAAAAATCCATGAACCCCTAGGAATACAAACAAGGAAGTGGAGTTCAGGATGCAGTTCTCATTAACGTTCTGTATGCTTGAAAATGTGCATGGTTAATATTTTTGAAATATCTAAAACTCAAAAAGGACAATGATTCTTCCAATAAACAACCAATGAACTTTAAAAACAGTATGTCATTGAAGTACAGTTGATTTACAGTGTTGTGCTAATTTCTGCTTTCCATCGCCTTGTTGTACAGCAGAAGCCAGCACACCATTGTAAAGCAGTTTCCCTCCAATTAAAAAAATAAATTAAAAAAATTCCTTCAATACAGCAAATTGATTCAGTTATACATAGTTACACATTCTTTTTTTTTTTTTTAAAGATTTATTTATTTATTTATTTTAGGGCAGGGGTCGGGTTGGGGAGGGGGGGGAGTGGGCGGGCCACTTCTGTTGGTCTTTCATTTCTCTGTTTTCATCGGTCTTTGTTCCCTGGCTCCTGTGGGCCTCCCATCGCGGTGGCCTCTGTTGTCGCAGAGCACCGGCTCTGGGCGCATGCGCTCCAGAGCTCCGGCTCGGTAATTGGACACATGGGTCCAGCTGCTCCGCGGCACGTGGGATCTTCCCAGGCCAGGGATCCAACCGGCGCCCCTTGCACTGCAAAGCGGTGTCCTTACCCACTGGGCCACCAGGGAAGCCCCTACACATTCTTTTTGATATTCTTTTCCATGATGGTTTAGCTCAGGGTATTGAATACAGTTCCCTGTGCTGTCGAGTAGGACCGTGTTGTCTACACATCCTGTATATAATAAGAGCCCACATCTGCTAATCCCAGACTCTCGATCCATCCCTCTCCTCCATCCCCCATCCTTCTTGGCAACCACAAGTCTTAAGCAACAAATTTTAATAATAAAAAGAAGAAAGACTTTCTGACTCCATCCCCACCTCTGTCCCCGCCCACATCACTCTCTCTTCAAATTACTTTACATATTTACATTTAGAGTTTTGCTACAACTTGGGTTTATTTTTGAGGCAGGGAGATGTATCTACCCAACACTTACTGATTTGTCCATTTTTCCCCCATTTAATTAAAACATCTCCTCACTCACATAACAGAGGCTCATAAAGGTTTAGGTCTATTTTATATGTTCTCTTTGGGTCCATCGACCTCTTTGCCTAGCCCTGTGCTGGAATTACAATAGGTATTAATAGGTGGTAAGTCAAGTTCTTCTTGCCTTTTCTTTTCCCTCAAATTTCCAGACTATAAGAAGCTACGCTTGGAGATGGACAGAGACACAGAAGTCTGGGCTTTGCTGGGAGGCAGCAAATAGTCAAAACTTTGCTTTTACTCCCTCAGGAGGAATGTGAATGTGCTCTGTGTGTCACATGTGCTTCCATGATTATTTCGGTCAAATAAATAACTTCGGTCGACCAGTTAAAATGCTCATCCATGGCAGATAACTCAGTTTCTGTTCTCTCTTTCTTCCTTAGTTAGAAAAGCTCAGATTTGGCTGGGCTTTCACTTCGTAGTTTTTCTTATGTTCATGTGTAACATGTTTAAATTCTGGTCGGTGATGTGTGAGTGAAGCAAGTTTCCAGAAGTCTCTCCGGTGATTGCTGATGTGATTTTGCCCTTTTTGTTCTTTGTCTATTCTTCCCTCTTTCCCCCTTCCTTAAATTATGCTTTAATATTCAATTCTGGGAGGGGGGGTTTGTATGGCAGATTTTTCTTTTATTTTTTGTCTGTCTACTTTAAAAAATTATTTATTGCAATATAGTTAATTTTTTCTTCTTCCATTTTGACACCGAGAGTCCTGACATGACGGTTGGAGTTTGGGCCTTCATCTTTGATGGTGAGAACAAGGTCACGTAGAGACAGACTGGGATCTGAGGTCTGGGGCCCTTTGCTGCAGTAATTGCACCCAGACAGACAATGGTCTCCCCAGAGCAACGAAGTACAAAGAAACCTGGAGGGACTAAAATTAACCGTGTGCATGCGTAGTTGGGGCAAAGTATGGCCAACAAGATACAAAAAGACCAAAAACCCAACTGCCACTTCTGAAAAGCCTGGAGCGAAAGCAGGGTCCATACATGTACCCTGCACACAACAGCAGCACACGGCACCACCAAGCGGGTGTGCAAACCGCCTCATCCCACATGAGGAGCCAGCTCACTCCCTCTTGCTGAGCACCTGAGCGAGGGAACCTGTTGCTTATTCTCATCCTACCTTATTCTCACCCCATGCGTGCACCAGGGGCTTCCGTGAAGCCTCGCCTGAGTTTCTTGTTTGGCTCCTTATCAATTTCTATTGATTAAGGAAGATCCAAGAACCTGATCAGTAACAACATCATAGAAATTATGGACCAAGCACATGGTGGACTAGTGACTTCCTGGAACTCCCTCAAAGCCCTGAGGATGACTACCTCATTTCCAGGCAGCAAATAGTCAAAACTTTGCTTTTACTCCCTCAGGAGGAATGTGAATGTGCTCTGTGTGTCACATGTGCTTCCATGATTATTTCGGTCAAATAAATAACTTCGGTCGACCAGTTAAAATGCTCATCCATGGCAGATAACTCAGTTTCTGTTCTCTCTTTCTTCCTTAGTTAGAAAAGCTCAGATTTGGCTGGGCTTTCACTGTAGTTTTTCTTATGTTCATGTGTAACATGTTTAAATTCTGGTCGGTGATGTGTGAGTGAAGCAAGTTTCCAGAAGTCTCTCCGGTGATTGCTGATGTGATTTTGCCCTTTTTGTTCTTTGTCTATTCTTCTCTCTTTCCCCCTTCCTTAAATTATGCTTTAATATTCAATTCTGGGAGGGGGGGTTTGTATGGCAGATTTTTCTTTTATTTTTTGTCTGTCTACTTTAAAAAATTATTTATTGCAATATAGTTAATTTTTTCTTCTTCCATTTTGACACCGAGAGTCCTGACATGACGGTTGGAGTTTGGGCCTTCATCTTTGATGGTGAGAACAAGGTCACGTAGAGACAGACTGGGATCTGAGGTCTGGGGCCCTTTGCTGCAGTAATTGCACCCAGACAGACAATGGTCTCCCCAGAGCAACGAAGTACAAAGAAACCTGGAGGGACTAAAATTAACCGTGTGCATGCGTAGTTGGGGCAAAGTATGGCCAACAAGATACAAAAAGACCAAAAACCCAACTGCCACTTCTGAAAAGCCTGGAGCGAAAGCAGGGTCCATACATGTACCCTGCACACAACAGCAGCACACGGCACCACCAAGCGGGTGTGCAAACCGCCTCATCCCACATGAGGAGCCAGCTCACTCCCTCTTGCTGAGCACCTGAGCGAGGGAACCTGTTGCTTATTCTCATCCTACCTTATTCTCACCCCATGCGTGCACCAGGGGCTTCCGTGAAGCCTCGCCTGAGTTTCTTGTTTGGCTCCTTATCAATTTCTATTGATTAAGGAAGATCCAAGAACCTGATCAGTAACAACATCATAGAAATTATGGACCAAGCACATGGTGGACTAGTGACTTCCTGGAACTCCCTCAAAGCCCTGAGGATGACTACCTCATTTCCATAAGGGATACAGAGAAACCATGACGTGAGCGGGTGGGGGAGGGCAGAGAGGACACAGGAAAACTGAAGTGGTACAGAAGAGTAATTTAATTTGTAGCTGCCACCTTGTATCCCCTTAATTATATTCAGGAAGCTCAATGTAGAAACACACAAAGCATGCCCTCCTCTGTGCCATAAAGTCAGCCCAGATAGACTCAGTGTTCTGGGGAACCCGAGGCCAGATGCTTGGCGGAGACCCATTCTAGAGAAAAGAGGGAGGCAGTGACGGGGCAGGTTAGGACATCCGACTCCAGAGCCGAGTTCCTCCAGCCTGGGGGGTCTCTGGGCGGACTGGAAGTCATTTTCTCCAGATGCTGCCTGGTGTTTCAAAGGCACGTTTTGAAGCCTCAGCAACTGATCAAAACGACTACTAAATATTGTTGTCCGTGTGTGAATACCACAGTGGAGAGCCGCGGGATGAGCCCTGAAGACTTCTGAAGTTGGGCTTACACACAGCTGTCCTTCTGAGCTGTCCTTTTAAAATTGCAACCTCCTTCCTTCCTCCTTCCTTATCCGCCTAACACCACCACCACTCCCCTCCCCTCACCCCACCCAGCCCCACCAATTCTCTCCCAAACTTGAAGCTCTGGTTCTGGTTTGTCGATAATGCATTCACGGTCCCCTGCAGGGAAAGATTCAGAACCTGTCACTGAATATGGGTCAGTGATGGAAACAAATACAAAATGAATGCTTGTTTGCCAAGTGTTTAAGGGAAGCTGGGGGTCCATACATGTACCCTGCACACAACAGCAGCACACGGCACCACCAAGCGGGTGTGCAAACCGCCTCATCCCACATGAGGAGCCAGCTCACTCCTCTTGCTGAGCACCTGAGCGAGGGAACCTGTTGCTTATTCTCATCCTACCTTATTCTCACCCCATCGTGCACCAGGGGCTTCCGTGAAGCCTCGCCTGAGTTTCTTGTTTGGCTCCTTATCAATTTCTATTGATTAAGGAAGATCCAAGAACCTGATCAGTAACAACATCATAGAAATTATGGACCAAGCACATGGTGGACTAGTGACTTCCTGGAACTCCCTCAAAGCCCTGAGGATGACTACCTCATTTCCATAAGGGATACAGAGAAACCATGACGTGAGCGGGTGGGGGAGGGCAGAGAGGACACAGGAAAACTGAAGTGGTACAGAAGAGTAATTTAATTTGTAGCTGCCACCTTGTATCCCCTTAATTATATTCAGGAAGCTCAATGTAGAAACACACAAAGCATGCCCTCCTCTGTGCCATAAAGTCAGCCCAGATAGACTCAGTGTTCTGGGGAACCCGAGGCCAGATGCTTGGCGGAGACCCATTCTAGAGAAAAGAGGGAGGCAGTGACGGGGCAGGTTAGGACATCCGACTCCAGAGCCGAGTTCCTCCAGCCTGGGGGGTCTCTGGGCGGACTGGAAGTCATTTTCTCCAGATGCTGCCTGGTGTTTCAAAGGCACGTTTTGAAGCCTCAGCAACTGATCAAAACGACTACTAAATATTGTTGTCCGTGTGTGAATACCACAGTGGAGAGCCGCGGGATGAGCCCTGAAGACTTCTGAAGTTGGGCTTACACACAGCTGTCCTTCTGAGCTGTCCTTTTAAAATTGCAACCTCCTTCCTTCCTCCTTCCTTATCCGCCTAACACCACCACCACTCCCCTCCCCTCACCCCACCCAGCCCCCACCAATTCTCTCCCAAACTTGAAGCTCTGGTTCTGGTTTGTCGATAATGCATTCACGGTCCCCTGCAGGGAAAGATTCAGAACCTGTCACTGAATATGGGTCAGTGATGGAAACAAATACAAAATGAATGCTTGTTTGCCAAGTGTTTAAGGGGAAGAAAAGCATGAAAGCAGCTAGGGTGTGTTTGCCTTGGATTGGTCTCTAAATTATCTAGACAGTCATCCAATTTAATATGAGTTTGAATCCCAGCTAGAGAAGGGAGGCTTGCACAAAGTTCAGTATCTTTGGACCATTTCAATAAGGTGTCTGAATGTCCCTCTCATCCCTATACGATTCCTCATTCCCCAATCCCATTGTATTGACTTTGATGGGAAAGGCCTGAGGATGGAATTCTACTGAGAAGGTGCAGGATTTCCCATCATCCTTTCATCCAGTGGCTACATTGTTATGAGACCAGCATCCCCTCTCTTTTTGCTCAATTCTCCTCAGTTCTGCTGAAATGACTTTTCCAAAATCAATAGGTGATCAAGTGATTCTCTAACCTAAAAGAGAATCAGTCTGTTGCTCCCTATGGTCAAAAAAGCACTTTCTAAGGACTAAATCCCGTCTCCTTTTTCAGGTGCATCTCCACCCAAGGAACTCTGCAGTGTAATCCATTGAATTTCTTGTCTCTCTGAAAATAAACATACTCTTTCATGAGTCTGTTTTGGAAAATGCTTAGAAAGATTAATGTCTACAAAGCCACATAGCTTGGAATAGAGAGAGTTGGAATTCAAGTAAGAGCAATGACAATAGATCACATGCACTTTTCCAAAAAAAAATTGAGACATTAAAGAAAAAATCTGCACATCTTCTGAATTTTAGCTTTGATGCCACAGCCATAGAGGTGACTCTTCTATTTGCCTCTATGATCTGGCTCAGTGCAGTCCCCACAGAAGAGCTTTCCTGATGATCGTCACCTGGTCTTCCCACTTCTCCTTGAGAAACTCTGTTTAAATAATTCTGCATTATCACCTTTGGCATCTCTCTTTTATCGGTTGTGTAAGGAATAAGTGAGAACTAAATCTTGGTTAAATGAATAAAAAGATGAATGTGTTTCATGAATTTGCCCTCTCCTCCCTTCCTGGAGGGAAGGCAGCAAATTAATTTTTCTCCTTCCTTCTCACAGTAACTGAGGTTATAGCTAACACTCAATAAATGCTTTTTATCCAACTGTATCTGATCAGAGATGGAAGAGCATCTAAATAATCCACAGTTTTCTCATCAAACTGTCAGGCCCAATAAATGCCAATAAAGTGGGGAAGAGGAATTCAATTCCATAGCTGAGTCCCAGCGACATTTTCTCACAAAGATTCATAATAATAATCATCCCTGGGAGCCTTGGCGATTCATTTCCTATTGTTCTTTGTCGAAGGGCTCTTCTTTTTGGGCTTTGCTTTGTTTTGTTTTGTTTTTTCAAAAACAAAGAATAATACTCTGTGATTTTTGAGAAAAGCACGGAGTTAATGAAATGGTACCAAAGAGGATAGAAGAGAGGAACTACAAAGGACAAATTAAATTCTGTCCTTTTGAAACTTCAAGGGTGCCAAGTTTTATATTTTAACAAGCATAAACCATCCTTTGTCATGTCCAAAGTGGGGAGAGGCTCATGGAAGAAAGAAAACAAAGTGATTCTTGTGGCAGAACTGAGCTCTGTTTCTCTCTGTGATCCTTGTGAAATATTAGAAAACTTACATGTGAAAAAAGGGGGAATTTCCATAATCTTGGACAAATGGGAGAGAGGGGAAATGTATATTGTTTTAGATTTGGGTGGTCTCTTTTGTATTTGTCTAGAGTAGGGGAAATGATCCTAACAGGGAAAAGAGGATTTATCCAGAGGGCTAAGAAGGTGGGGGCAAGGATGGTCCAGGAAAATGTCTTCCTAAACTGGGTGATATTTAGCTGAGATGTCACCATTCATCTTCTTTTTGAGGATGTACACTGTCATGTACCCCTCATGTATGCTGGGCTCTCTGACCTGATCCTCATCTTACAAAGGCCAAATGTTCTGTCTTCTGACACAATGTGTACACAGCCATTAATGCAGAAGCCCTGGACTTCTCTGATCAACAGGTGGCCCAGGGATGGTGGCAACTCCAAGGCTCTCTGAGCGTACTGGGTCCACGTGCCTGAGTTTTTCCTGCCTTTAGAAGAATATTTTCGCTTTCTTACAATTTCATCTTTGAATTTCAAAGGTTCCTGATAAATATTTTCTCTAGAGTTTGTATGTGGTAATGAGAGGATTTCAGGATTGCTCGCCTGTCAATCATATTCCCCAAAATGAAAGCGCTACCAGGTGGCTAGAAATCATACATTTGATATTTGAATGTCTGTCTTATTTGCCCGAGGGCTCAGCCATAAGGAATCTGCCTGCCATGCAGGAAACACAGGAGATGCAGGTTTGATCCCATGGTTGGGAAGATCCCTGGAGAAGGAAACGGCAACCCACTCCAGTATTCTTGCCAGGGAAATCCCATAGAGAGAGGAGCCTGGCGGACTACAGTCCATGGGACTGAGCGACTAAGCACAGTACTTATTTCCCAACTACTTTCACATCCAAACAGAGAAGATTGCCCTCCTCCCCTCAAAAATGCCTTTTTGGAGATCAAGACTCTTTACCATTCCCATGAAATTGTCTTTCTTCTGGAAAACAAATGGATTAATAGACATGAATTTTTAGATTGTTATTAAGAAACCTGGGCAAACTATGCGTCCCCTTTACAGAAAACAGCCTTCATAGCTGCAACCAAGGAGGAAAATAGGTCATATCTATAATTTCCCTATTTAGAGTCTTGGAAATTGTGCTTGCATGATCTCATGAGCCCTTTGCTGCTCTCAAGTAAGTGAAGAGATGTAATCATTTATAATCACAATTTCTGCCCCAAGTAAGGAAATTGAATGAGTCAGACATCTCCCAACTATCAGAACAATTGCCCAGTTTCCCCACAAAAGATCAGCTATGTGGTAGCAGGGGGAGTTCTTTGTGTCCCCAGCCCCGTCACTAAGAATGTCAACCCAACCCCAGGTCCATTCCTCCTGGTAAATGATCTCCTTTTTGGCCAAGAACTAAATATGTAGGGTTGATTTCTGAATTGAATGTTGAGTAACATTTCACAGGATTTGACCGAGGGAATTTTAAGAAGTAATTAACAGTACCTTTTGACCAGTTAGAGACTAGTGTATGATTGTCTCTAAGAATTCTGAATTTCCCCACCTTGTTATGATGAAAGAATAAATAAGATTTAACCCCAGAGAGGAGAGTGCATTCACTCCTGCCCTGCTAAGATCACACACACCAACACACAAGGTGAGATCATCAGTGGCCTTGTCTTCATACCGAGATGGATGACGGGAGGTCCAAGTCTACCTAAAAGTGTGTCCCTGAATCTGCTCCATGCTTGTAACAAGTCTCATATAGTGCAGTTTTCTCATTACAAGGGGATAATCCCATTACGATCCTCTCACTGAGTCATGATGTGCAGTATGAATGTTCTGGGTCCCTCTCTTTCCATGAATTTGGTTGTGAGGACAAGACTGGTCCTGGAGATGCAGGTTTGATCCCATGGTTGGGAAGATCCCTGGAGAAGGAAACGGCAACCCACTCCAGTATTCTTGCCAGGGAAATCCCATAGAGAGGAGCCTGGCGGACTACAGTCCATGGGACTGAGCGACTAAGCACAGTACTTATTTCCCAACTACTTTCACATCCAAACAGAGAAGATTGCCCTCCTCCCCTCAAAAATGCCTTTTTGGAGATCAAGACTCTTTACCATTCCCATGAAATTGTCTTTCTTCTGGAAAACAAATGGATTAATAGACATGAATTTTTAGATTGTTATTAAGAAACCTGGGCAAACTATGCGTCCCCTTTACAGAAAACAGCCTTCATAGCTGCAACCAAGGAGGAAAATAGGTCATATCTATAATTTCCCTATTTAGAGTCTTGGAAATTGTGCTTGCATGATCTCATGAGCCCTTTGCTGCTCTCAAGTAAGTGAAGAGATGTAATCATTTATAATCACAATTTCTGCCCCAAGTAAGGAAATTGAATGAGTCAGACATCTCCCAACTATCAGAACAATTGCCCAGTTTCCCCACAAAAGATCAGCTATGTGGTAGCAGGGGGAGTTCTTTGTGTCCCCAGCCCCGTCACTAAGAATGTCAACCCAACCCCAGGTCCATTCCTCCTGGTAAATGATCTCCTTTTTGGCCAAGAACTAAATATGTAGGGTTGATTTCTGAATTGAATGTTGAGTAACATTTCACAGGATTTGACCGAGGGAATTTTAAGAAGTAATTAACAGTACCTTTTGACCAGTTAGAGACTAGTGTATGATTGTCTCTAAGAATTCTGAATTTCCCCACCTTGTTATGATGAAAGAATAAATAAGATTTAACCCCAGAGAGGAGAGTGCATTCACTCCTGCCCTGCTAAGATCACACACACCAACACACAAGGTGAGATCATCAGTGGCCTTGTCTTCATACCGAGATGGATGACGGGAGGTCCAAGTCTACCTAAAAGTGTGTCCCTGAATCTGCTCCATGCTTGTAACAAGTCTCATATAGTGCAGTTTTCTCATTACAAGGGGATAATCCCATTACGATCCTCTCACTGAGTCATGATGTGCAGTATGAATGTTCTGGGTCCCTCTCTTTTCCATGAATTTGGTTGTGAGGACAAGACTGGTCCTCAGAACGTTCCCTCTTGCTCACCTCTAACCTATTGGATTCTCATGCATGTCCTGGGTCCTGGGGGCTCGGCCACTGTCAATATCCAATGCCACCACTGGCATTTTTACAATAATATATTTCCCATCTACATGGAATGGTTATCGTTTTCTTTGACCACCCAACATCTGAACCCCCTTTCCTGCCTTGATAGAATTCTGTTGCCCATGAGTCTTGGTCGCAGGTAACTTGCAACTAGGATTCAGATCTAGGGCTCCGGTTCTATGTCATAGATATCTGACCTTCTCAGACCAAATAAAAGACGACCTATCTTTGCAGCCAGCTCAACATCTCACATGTGTTAGGAAACTTTCTGTTCTCTTTAGTCAATGGACAAATGCATGTTGAAATCAGATGTCCACAGTTGCCTTCCATATGGCCTTGAAATGACAGACATTCCACAGCCGGCCCTTGACATCCGTTAGTCTAAGTGGCCGCCATATGCCCACCATCTCCTAAACACCCAAAGATTCCAATCCTCATGTCCACTAGCCCTTTTCTTTCTCCTGATGCTTTTTCAAGCCATCTGTGAAGGGCTGTGTTTGGGAGATATTACGGAGAAGGATAAAAACCAACTGAACTCTTTAAGAAGGTCAGATGTCTATGAGTGAAGCTGTAAGATGGGAGGATAGGAATCAAAAACAGAAAGAACAGCTCTATCGAACACAAGAAGCCGAGAAGAGTGGCATTTGTCAAAGGGCAGAGGTTCAGAAACCACTGTATCACTTTGCACAAGCCGCCCCCCTCCCTTTGGGACCCCTGAGTCCACCCACAAATGAAGGCTGAACACTCAGATCTCTCTTTAAGGTACCTGTCCAGCTCAGACATCACACTTGCAGAAGGGAAAAAAGTGTCAATCCATAATTTGTCTTTCGCCCCGTGAAAAGTCCTTGAACAGAAACCAAACAACAGGGCACAGGCAAGAGTGGAGCCCTGTGATCACGGCTGGGAGTACGATCCTCTACAAGGATAATCCCATTACGATCCTCTCACTGAGTCATGATGTGCAGTATGAATGTTCTGGGTCCCTCTCTTTTCCATGAATTTGGTTGTGAGGACAAGACTGGTCCTCAGAACGTTCCCTCTTGCTCACCTCTAACCTATTGGATTCTCATGCATGTCCTGGGTCCTGGGGGCTCGGCCACTGTCAATATCCAATGCCACCACTGGCATTTTTACAATAATATATTTCCCATCTACATGGAATGGTTATCGTTTTCTTTGACCACCCAACATCTGAACCCCCTTTCCTGCCTTGATAGAATTCTGTTGCCCATGAGTCTTGGTCGCAGGTAACTTGCAACTAGGATTCAGATCTAGGGCTCCGGTTCTATGTCATAGATATCTGACCTTCTCAGACCAAATAAAAGACGACCTATCTTTGCAGCCAGCTCAACATCTCACATGTGTTAGGAAACTTTCTGTTCTCTTTAGTCAATGGACAAATGCATGTTGAAATCAGATGTCCACAGTTGCCTTCCATATGGCCTTGAAATGACAGACATTCCACAGCCGGCCCTTGACATCCGTTAGTCTAAGTGGCCGCCATATGCCCACCATCTCCTAAACACCCAAAGATTCCAATCCTCATGTCCACTAGCCCTTTTCTTTCTCCTGATGCTTTTTCAAGCCATCTGTGAAGGGCTGTGTTTGGGAGATATTACGGAGAAGGATAAAAACCAACTGAACTCTTTAAGAAGGTCAGATGTCTATGAGTGAAGCTGTAAGATGGGAGGATAGGAATCAAAAACAGAAAGAACAGCTCTATCGAACACAAGAAGCCGAGAAGAGTGGCATTTGTCAAAGGGCAGAGGTTCAGAAACCACTGTATCACTTTGCACAAGCCGCCCCCCTCCCTTTGGGACCCCTGAGTCCACCCACAAATGAAGGCTGAACACTCAGATCTCTCTTTAAGGTACCTGTCCAGCTCAGACATCACACTTGCAGAAGGGAAAAAAGTGTCAATCCATAATTTGTCTTTCGCCCCGTGAAAAGTCCTTGAACAGAAACCAAACAACAGGGCACAGGCAAGAGTGGAGCCCTGTGATCACGGCTGGGGAGCTGGGCCAAAGCCTGCCAAGGGCTCGGCTGCTGGAACCCCAGTAGCTGCAGCTCAGATTTCCCGGTTCCAATGGCTGCAACACACTCAGGATTAGCTTCACCCGCAGCCTGTGGCTAATGACTGTTTGTAGGGTAACCGCCTGCTGTTATGTCGACAAAACGCGTGTAAAGACTGTGCTCGGAGTTTCAGGAGAGGCTGCACATCCCCCTATGGACGGCAATGCCATTTAGAGGATAAAAAGCCCCTGGAACACTTCCCCTAACACCCATCCCCACATCAGGCTCTGAGTAGCCATCGTGACGATGCGAGAGGCGGTTGCCACCCAGCACCATGAAGTGCAGCGTTCCTAGACACCAGGAGTGGCTGGCTCCATTCCCTCTGCCCATCACAGATCAGTTTTTTTATTTACTATTTTTAATTGAAGTAGAGCTGATTTACAATGTTGTATACATTTCTGCTGTATATAAAAGTGATTCCGTTATACACACGCACATATGCACACACATATATACAGTCTAATTTTTGAGATTTTTTTTCCTCTATGGTTTATCACAGGATGCTGAATATAGTTCTCTGTGCTGTACAGTAGGACCTTGTTGTTTATCCATTCCATATGTAATAGCTTGCATCTGCTCATCCCAAACTCCCAGTCTATCTCTCCCCTAGCCCCGCCCCCTTGGCAACCCCCAGTCTGTTCTCTAGATCCCTGAGTTTGTTTCTTAGGTCAGTTCTTTATATGTTTGATTGCACATGTAAGTGTCCATCACTGTTTGATTCACCTATTTCCCTTTATGCTTGCTTTCTTTGTAAACTTAAAAAGGTCTCCTCCATTCCCAGAGGGAGAGACCTACTCATATTCGGACAAGATTTACATCAAAGGTGACATGGCATTTTTTTTTATCACCAAGGAATCGATACCAAAATATTTCTGAAAAATTCAATGGCTTCTTACTGGCAAAGAAGAAAGTTCAAAATACTTTACATCATTCGAATCCCCCTTTAAAGGACTCCAAGCTAGTGGCTCAGATGGTAAAAAATCTGCCTGCAATGTGAGAGACTCAGGTTCGATCCCTGAGTCAGGACACTCCCCTGGAGAAGGGAATGGCAACCCACTCCAGTGTTTTTGCCCGGAGAATCCCATGGACAGAGGAGCCTGGTGGGCTACAGTTCATGGGGTCCTGAAGATTGAGTGACTAACTCTAGGCTGGGTTTTTAAACTTATCCTTCCATCCTGGACTTCATACCCATCTTGCTCTGGTGAAATATACTGTTTTAAGTCTTTCAGACCATCTTCACTCACATTCCTGCTGCTGCCAGAAACCTCATCCATCACTCCTGTTCACTGACATCATCTCTGTGGCTTAAAGTTCAGACTAAGTCTGCTTTTTTTACTGAGTGCCCAGCAGCCTTTTCTCTTATTTCCTTTTCATCCTGCTTCATAACTCAATGATTTAGGTACAATTTTCTTTATCCTTATAGACTTTTTAAAAACCAAACCAAAACAAAGAAAAGTGTTACTTGCTCAGTGGTGTCTGCCTCTTTGTGACCTCATTGACTGTAGTTTTCCAGGCTCCTCTGTCCATGGGATTTCCCAGGCAAGACTACTGGAGTAGGTTGCCACTTCTTTCTCAAGGGGTCTTCTCAACCCAGGGATTGAATATGGGTTTCCCAAATTGCAAGCAAATCCTTTTTTTCTGAGCCACCAGAGAAGCCCTCAAACCTTACTGAATATAAGGGCTGTATCATATTCACATTTCTTTTCCTCCTGATGCCGAGGGCAGAACCTCAGAGAGCAGCACTCAATTTCTGTTGAATCATCACTATTCGTTTGTTTTTTAATTCAAAACTTAATTTTGATCCAAGAAACCCATGGGAATTTAATGCACCCCTCTCTTCTCAGATTTGTAATTTAGGGATACTAAAACTATATGGGGGCTTCCCTGGTGGTCCAGTGGGTGAGGACACCGCCTTGCAATGCAAGGGGCACCAGTTCCATCCCTGGCCTGGGAAGATCCCACGTGCTGCCAAGCGGCTGGACCAGTGTGTCCAACTACCGAGCCGGAGCTCTGGAGCGCATGCGCCCAGAGCCGGTGCTCTGCGACAACAGAGGCCACCGCGATGGGAGGCCCACATGGGCCAAAGAACAAAGATGGATGAAAACAGATAAATGAAAGACCAATAGAAGTGACCTACCTGCCCCCTCCCTCCCCACCCCACCCCCCAAAATAAATAAATTAATTAAAAATAAATTAAAAAAAAAAAAGAAGAAGCCTGAATTCTAACTCAGACCAGATAGTTCTTTGGGGGCATAAGTTCACCATCATCTTGGTTTGCTGGCTTTCTCCAGTAAAGTTATTATTTTAAAAAAAACAATAATATGGAATTCACTTTCATTCTTTGACTGACAGAATGGAATCAAATTGTTCAGGCAAGCCCTCCAACTTCCTTTTTCAGGACCTGTATGTATATTTGGACTAAATAGGCTTTAAAGGTAACTATGTTCTTGTAGGTTTACAGTTTAATAAGTCAGTACCTTAATGCAGGTTGAGTCAGTAGCAAGTTGTGAATTTTAGAGGGTGCTTAGGTATAAATAAAATTACTCCTTTCTGATTGAGAATATCATTATAAAGATTCATAGACTGATACAGGAAAAAAAAAAAAAAGACCACAGCTGTCTTTGAGGGGTTCTGCCAAGTTGCATGAAAGTGAAAGGCTGACATAGTGGATGATAGCCCCTGAGGGAGCGGAGAGGAAAAGAGACCTGGAGGGAGAAAGCAATATGCGATTCTTCCTGAAAGGAACCAGAGGGACCCACAAAAGAATTTTAACACCAATGCAGGCCAGTTGAAGATGAAGGAGAAAGCTCCTATTTGTACCTGGGCACCCTCATTTCTCTAAAGGTGACCTAGGAATGTGACTTTTCCAAGACAATGGCCTTTCATGTTTATCACCAGCCTTTTTATGAATGCTCTTTTTTCTTACCTATGGAAAACCTCTCCTAAGACTCTCCCCTCCGCACAAAACATAGGTTTAAACGACTGGGGCTATTTCTCAAATTTGGATGTATACAGCAAGGACAGAAGGGAAAGAAGGGCCATTTGTGACAATATTTTGAAGGCCTGTCGTCCCCTTTCTGCTGTTAAGTACGTGTTAAGTGTTTAACGGAAGAGGAATTAGAGCTGCCGCTTTTACGCAAACACATACTGGCACCTGCTATGGAAACACGCGACGCCCTTACCAACAGGGGAGATGCACTGGTGACAAAAGACAAAAATGAAAACTCAAAACATTCAAAGTACTGGGACTTCCCTGGTGGTCCAGTGGGTAAAGAGTCCGCCTTGCACTGCAAGGGGCACCGGTTCGATCCCTGACCCAGGTGGATCCCATATGCCGCATAATAGCCGAACCGGGGTGTCCGATTACGAGCCGGCAGTCTGGAGTGCATGCGCCCAGAGCCGGTGCTCTGCAGTGAAAGAGGCCACCGCGATGGGAGGCCCATACAGGTCAAGCAATAACGATGGATGAAAATAAATAAACGAAGGACCAATAAAAGAGGCCAAAATTAAAACACACACACACATTAAAAAAAAAAAAATCCAAAGTATTGATTCTGGGGGTCAAACACTAAGGGAAGTATGTAGATCGTTTCCAGAAGGTCAGGGAAAAAAAACAGGTGCATCTCCAAGCTTCCGAGGTGAATGAAGCCAGTTGCTCGTCTGTCTGTTACATTTCCCGGGGCGCACTTACGTTCTACTGGAGGTGCGCAGTCATGGGCGGCCCTTACCTCACAGTCCACCCTCCTCCCTCTCGGTGCTCAGTTGCTCAGCTGTGTCCCACCCTGTGACCCCACCAGGCTCCTCCGTCCAGGAGTTTCTCCAGGCATGAATACTGAGAGGATTGCCATTTCCTCCGGTAGGGAATCTTCTAACTCAGGAATCCAACCTGAGTCATCCTGCATTGGCAGGAAAATTCTTTACCACTGAGCCGCTTGGGAAGCCTGGCAACCGGGGATCTCCTAAAGGTTTGACCTAGGAATGTGACTTTTCCAAGACAATGGCCTTTCATGTTTATCACCAGCCTTTTATGAATGCTCTTTTTCTTACCTATGGAAAACCTCTCCTAAGACTCTAACCTCCGCACAAAACATAGGTTTAAACGACTGGGGCTATTTCTCAAATTTGGATGTATACAGCAAGGACAGAAGGGAAAGAAGGGCCATTTGTGACAATATTTTGAAGGCCTGTCGTCCCCTTTCTGCTGTTAAGTACGTGTTAAGTGTTTAACGGAAGAGGAATTAGAGCTGCCGCTTTTACGCAAACACATACTGGCACCTGCTATGGAAACACGCGACGCCTTACCAACAGGGGAGATGCACTGGTGACAAAAGACAAAAATGAAAACTCAAAACATTCAAAGTACTGGGACTTCCCTGGTGGTCCAGTGGGTAAAGAGTCCGCCTTGCACTGCAAGGGGCACCGGTTCGATCCCTGACCCAGGTGGATCCCATATGCCGCATAATAGCCGAACCGGGGTGTCCGATTACGAGCCGGCAGTCTGGAGTGCATGCGCCCAGAGCCGGTGCTCTGCAGTGAAAGAGGCCACCGCGATGGGAGGCCCATACAGGTCAAGCAATAACGATGGATGAAAATAAATAAACGAAGGACCAATAAAAGAGGCCAAAATTAAAACACACACACACATTAAAAAAAAAAAAATCCAAAGTATTGATTCTGGGGGTCAAACACTAAGGGAAGTATGTAGATCGTTTCCAGAAGGTCAGGGAAAAAAAACAGGTGCATCTCCAAGCTTCCGAGGTGAATGAAGCCAGGTGCTCTCCTGTCTGTTACATCTCCCGGGGCGCACTTACGTCCTACTGGAGGTGCGCCGTCATGGGCGGCCCCTTACCTCACAGTCCACCCCTCCTCCCTCTCGGTGCTCAGTTGCTCAGCTGTGTCCCACCCTGTGACCCCACCAGGCTCCTCCGTCCAGGAGTTTCTCCAGGCATGAATACTGGAGAGGATTGCCATTTCCTCCGGTAGGGAATCTTCTAACTCAGGAATCCAACCTGAGTCATCCTGCATTGGCAGGAAAATTCTTTACCACTGAGCCGCTTGGGAAGCCTGGCAACCGGGGGATCTCCCTCAACTACGCTCTCTCTTTAGATAAGCACAATAACCTTGCTGATGAGCAGGGATGGTCCTTTAACCCAGGGGAGCTCCTGTCACCTTCTTCCAACGCCTCAGGTTAAGGGGGACGCGCACTTATGATCACCTACACGGATTCTTTCAACTGTCTGTGGACCTGCTAGACCTCAGTTCCCACCGCTGGGAACGCCTGTGGGGTCACTTCATAGGAAGGTGGCCTGTAGAAGCTTACAGCTGATTTTGAGAAAGGAAAATTCTCAGTAAAATATTCTTCCGGGCTTCCCTGGTGGTCCAGTGGGTGGGGAGTCCGCCTTGTGGTGCAGGGGACACCGGTTCAATCCCCAGCCTGGGGGAAGGGGGGATCCCGCATGCCGCGGAGCGGCTGGACAAGTGTGTCCAGTTGCAAGCTAGCGCCCCGGGGCGCATGTACCGAGGGCCGGTGCTCTGCAGCAGGAGGTGCTGCTGCAGTGGGAGGCCCACACAGGCCGGAGAGTGAGGATGGATGAAAATAAATAAATAAATAAAAACCAATGAAAGAGGTCAAAATTAAATATATATATATATATATATATATATATAAATTAAAATATTTATTCAGTGTAGCACTTGCTAATTCTACAATGGGAGTAAACACCGGGGAGCAATGCAGTTGTAAACAAACCGTGAAAGGCTACATGGAAAACCCACTGAGATCCGACTTCCCTAGGGATCCAGTGGTTAAGAATTTGCCTGCCATTGCAGGGGACTTGGGATCCATACCTGATCTGGGGAGATCCCACATGCCAAGGTCAGGGAAAACAGGTGCATCTCCAAGCTTCCGAGGTGAATGAAGCCAGGTGCTCTCCTGTCTGTTACATCTCCCGGGCGCACTTACGTCCTACTGGAGGTGCGCCGTCATGGGCGGCCCTTACCTCACAGTCCACCCTCCTCCCTCTCGGTGCTCAGTTGCTCAGCTGTGTCCCACCCTGTGACCCCACCAGGCTCCTCCGTCCAGGAGTTTCTCCAGGCATGAATACTGGAGAGGATTGCCATTTCCTCCGGTAGGGAATCTTCTAACTCAGGAATCCAACCTGAGTCATCCTGCATTGGCAGGAAAATTCTTTACCACTGAGCCGCTTGGGAAGCCTGGCAACCGGGGGATCTCCCTCAACTACGCTCTCTCTTTAGATAAGCACAATAACCTTGCTGATGAGCAGGGATGGTCCTTTAACCCAGGGGAGCTCCTGTCACCTTCTTCCAACGCCTCAGGTTAAGGGGGACGCGCACTTATGATCACCTACACGGATTCTTTCAACTGTCTGTGGACCTGCTAGACCTCAGTTCCCACCGCTGGGAACGCCTGTGGGGTCACTTCATAGGAAGGTGGCCTGTAGAAGCTTACAGCTGATTTTGAGAAAGGAAAATTCTCAGTAAAATATTCTTCCGGGCTTCCCTGGTGGTCCAGTGGGTGGGGAGTCCGCCTTGTGGTGCAGGGGACACCGGTTCAATCCCCAGCCTGGGGGAAGGGGGGATCCCGCATGCCGCGGAGCGGCTGGACAAGTGTGTCCAGTTGCAAGCTAGCGCCCCGGGGCGCATGTACCGAGGGCCGGTGCTCTGCAGCAGGAGGTGCTGCTGCAGTGGGAGGCCCACACAGGCCGGAGAGTGAGGATGGATGAAAATAAATAAATAAATAAAAACCAATGAAAGAGGTCAAAATTAAATATATATATATATATATATATATATATATATAAATTAAAATATTTATTCAGTGTAGCACTTGCTAATTCTACAATGGGAGTAAACACCGGGGAGCAATGCAGTTGTAAACAAACCGTGAAAGGCTACATGGAAAACCCACTGAGATCCGACTTCCCTAGGGATCCAGTGGTTAAGAATTTGCCTGCCATTGCAGGGGACTTGGGATCCATACCTGATCTGGGGAGATCCCACATGCCAAGAGGCAATGAAGCCCATGCACCACAACAACCGAGCCTGTGTTCTACAGCCCAGGAGTTGCAACTCCTGAAGCCTGTATGCCCTAGAGGCTGTGCTCCCCAACAAGAGAAGTCACTACAAGGAGAAGCCCTCGAATTGCAAAGAATAGCCCCCGTTAGCCACAACTAGAGAAAGCCCACAGAGAGCAATGAAGACTCAGCACAGCCAAAAATAAGTAAACGAATATATTAGTAAATTAATACATTTAATTAATTATTAATTGAATTAAATTTTAAACCCACTAGGACCACAGCTGAGTGTCCAGAGTTGAGATTGGAGCCTGCCAAGTGAGCGAGCCCCGGCGGGCTGAGCCCCGTGGAGTGCTGATGATGAACAGATCCTCGGTGACCTTGGTGAGATGCTTTCTGTCGAGCGACAGGGACAGAAACTGGATTTTGTGAGATTAGGGAGAAAGTGGGTGGTAAGGAAATGGGGGCTCTGGGGGTGCAGACTACTTAAGAAGTTTAGAGTGAAGGGAAGCAAAGAATGGGACAGTAGCTTGAGGGGGCAGCTTAAACTCTTACCGCTTCCATGGATATAGACATTTTAATAGGGATCAGCACCTCAAACTAAAGGGATTAAGTGCAGTGGGTGGAATGTCGAGCAGCCAGAGGTGGGGGAGCATGGGCATTTTTCCAAAATCTCAGAAACCTCCCCACAAATAGGCATCCGCCTCTTCCGCATAAAAGTGAGGCTGATCCTAGAAGCCTACGGAATTTGGGGTCTCCCCATCCTGCACTCATGCTATCTCACATCTTTATGTCCTTTCCAGATGCCATGTACTTTCAGATGCAATGATCTGCTTGAAGTGAGGATGCTAAGAACCAGACCCTGCAGGGATGGGACGAAGCGCCCACTACGGGTTTAAACATTCGATTTCGGTCGCTTTCAGCCTCCAAAAATACAAAACTGTACTAGGGAGCTAATAAAGAAAAGTATTTTGAGTTGTAAATAGCTGTCACCACGTTTATAAATTTTCAGTCCACTAACAGAGAGGTGGGACCTGCCTTCGCCTTCTCGGACTAAACATTTTACGTGCAGTAGGGCAGTGAGCACCGCTGTCGGGCTCCCTGTCCCCGTGGGTCCAGCTCACCACGCAGCACTTTCTTCCCTCCATTGTCCTCTGGCTCAGTGTCCTCACCAGCTCAGGCCAGCCCTTGTCTTCTCGGCACCGAGTCCACCTGCGTCGCTGTGACCTCTTCATCCCCCACCGCCCCAGCCCCGTCTCTCCATCTAGTGGGCTTGCTTCAGCTCTCAGTCACTTGCAACGCCTGTCTTGCCAACTGTACCCACATCTTCTCCAGAACCCTACAGGCTGACAGCCTGTGCCAGAAAAGTCAGTCTTGACACATGCAAGGGTGTGCATGCGCGTTCTCTGTCTCTGTCGTGTCCGACTCTTTGCGACCCCCTGGACTTGCAGAGTGTTTCGTCGAATGTCTGAACTGTTCCCTGCCTGGTAACCTTCTGTTCTTTTCTTTTTTTAAAATATTTTTTATTGACCTATAGTTGATTTACAGTGTTGTGCCTAATTTCTGCTGTACAGCAATGTGACTGGGTTATACACATACATATTTCTTTTCCTATTCTTTTCCATTCTGGTTTACCACAGAATATTTTTTCTTCTTTTTTTTTCTTTTGGCCACTTCTATTGGTCTTTCATTTATTTCTATCTTTGTTCTTTTTGGCCTGTGTGGGCCTCCCATTGCAGCGGCCTCTCTGGTCGCAGAGCACTGGCTCTGGGCGCATGCGCTCCAGAGCATTGGCTTGGTAATTCGACACATTGGTCCAGCTGCTGCGCGGCAGCAGCAGGGATCTTCCCAGGCCAGGGATCGAACTGGCGCCCCTTGCACTGCAAGGCAGTGTCCTTACCCACTGGACCACCAGGGAAGCCCTATCACAGGATATTGAGTATAGTTTCCTGTGCTATACAGTAGGAGCTTGTTGTTTATCCATCTCATATATAGTAGTTTGTATCTGTGAATTCCAAACCCCAGCTCCTTCTAACCCCACCTGCTGTCCCCCTTGACAGCCGAAAGCTATTGTTCTTTACACAAGTGCCACTTTTTACCATATTTCATCTCCTCCGTTCCTGACGTGTGTGTTTAGTAACTGCATTTGTATGCCAGTCATCTTCCCATTGAAGATTAAATGAATTTCACAATGGTAAATTTAAAGACAGGTTTAAATGTAAACCCTGGAGCCTCAAGGAAAGCTTCTACAGCGCTGACTTGATGACCGTGAGCTCACCGTCTCCTAAAGAGGCCCTCTTGGTGACCGCGCTTTGTCATGGAAGGATGAGCGGGGAGCATGACAGAAGAACAGTGACAGTGACCAGGGGCAGGAAGATGGGCTGATGCACAATGAGAGACAGTGTCACTTTGAATCTTGAGATCTCAGAGAACCCAGCTTGAGTTAGGAAGGCTGGAATGGCCAGGTGGATCAGTTCTGCCTCCTGTTCTGACGTCTTTCATGCCAGAACTCTTACTTACTGATTTCTGGCATGCACACCTATCAAAGGATTCGGTTGTTTGAAGTTGAACACAGAAATACTGTGTCCCTGCCTGACTGCCCACTTCATCACCTACTCCGGATCCTCCTGCCTCCTCCCCACAACCCTGGAGGAAAACTTAAATGAAGGCTTCACATCCTGCTTCCTAGCTTTCTACTTGTTTTACAAGGTGCAGCATTAGTTATTCCTTGAAAACGCTCCTATTAGAAGCCAAGGTGATGCTATTAAACCCCTTTGGCTTTCTGGCTCTAGAAGCAGAGACTCAGAAAAGTTAAGTGGTTTGGCAGGGTTGCCCAGCAGTTTGATGACTGAGATGCTTTTTAACTTCTGGCTGACAGAGCTTACAGAGAGCGTTCACACGCCAGAGAATGTGCAGTGGCCACGACTGGGGACATTCCAGATAACTCAAGGAGGCAGCCTCATTTAGCATGCAGCTGGCAATCAGGTATAAATGATTATTGTTTAAATCTTGAACTGAGGAAGGGAATGGACTCATAAGAAAAAGGAAGTTTCAAGTCTAAATTGGAAAGAGAGAAGGCTGTGAATGGGTGGCCCCCCAGTGGCTCTCAATACATGATACAACCCCCAGCAAAGGCCTCCAGAGGGGAGGGTCCCTGTTCCCATCAGGAGACCATGGGCCCGTGAGGCTTTGCGAGCACTGGCGTTAGAAGTGTTAGCATTCCAGCGTCGTCTCTTCCTTTATGGCTCTTCACAACTCTATCTGATGACAAAGCAGCTCTTTGCCATTTAAAGGTCGAATGCCAGTAATGGAGAGATGGCATTTTATCATCCGATGAGCGCGAGCAGAGGGGAGATGAAAACGTGGAGGCCTGAGCCAAGTGCAATCATGTCCCTGGGTTGAGAGTCTGTGAAAATATGGAATGTACCTTCAATTAACCTCTCACAAACACCTGGTCACCCGGACCGATTTATCTGAAGGTTGTTGGCTGGGTTTGCAGAGCGCATGCGTCTCCTGCCGAGAAGGAGCAAGCGTCAGGTCTTCTCAGCTAGGTCCCAATCAGTTCGCCTGTTCTGACGTCTTTCATGCCAGAACTCTTACTTACTGATTTCTGGCATGCACACCTATCAAAGGATTCGGTTGTTTGAAGTTGAACACAGAAATACTGTGTCCCTGCCTGACTGCCCACTTCATCACCTACTCCGGATCCTCCTGCCTCCTCCCCACAACCCTGGAGGAAAACTTAAATGAAGGCTTCACATCCTGCTTCCTAGCTTTCTACTTGTTTTACAAGGTGCAGCATTAGTTATTCCTTGAAAACGCTCCTATTAGAAGCCAAGGTGATGCTATTAAACCCCTTTGGCTTTCTGGCTCTAGAAGCAGAGACTCAGAAAAGTTAAGTGGTTTGGCAGGGTTGCCCAGCAGTTTGATGACTGAGATGCTTTTTAACTTCTGGCTGACAGAGCTTACAGAGAGCGTTCCCCGCCAGAGAATGTGCAGTGGCCACGACTGGGGACATTCCAGATAACTCAAGGAGGCAGCCTCATTTAGCATGCAGCTGGCAATCAGGTATAAATGATTATTGTTTAAATCTTGAACTGAGGAAGGGAATGGACTCATAAGAAAAAGGAAGTTTCAAGTCTAAATTGGAAAGAGAGAAGGCTGTGAATGGGTGGCCCCCCAGTGGCTCTCAATACATGATACAACCCCCAGCAAAGGCCTCCAGAGGGGAGGGTCCCTGTTCCCATCAGGAGACCATGGGCCCGTGAGGCTTTGCGAGCACTGGCGTTAGAAGTGTTAGCATTCCAGCGTCGTCTCTTCCTTTATGGCTCTTCACAACTCTATCTGATGACAAAGCAGCTCTTTGCCATTTAAAGGTCGAATGCCAGTAATGGAGAGATGGCATTTTATCATCCGATGAGCGCGAGCAGAGGGGAGATGAAAACGTGGAGGCCTGAGCCAAGTGCAATCATGTCCCTGGGTTGAGAGTCTGTGAAAATATGGAATGTACCTTCAATTAACCTCTCACAAACACCTGGTCACCCGGACCGATTTATCTGAAGGTTGTTGGCTGGGTTTGCAGAGCGCATGCGTCTCCTGCCGAGAAGGAGCAAGCGTCAGGTCTTCTCAGCTAGTCCCACAAATTAGAAATTCCCCCCAAATCTCCCAGGGATAAAGATCCCTCTGATATGCCTGAGCACAGAGGCCTGCCAGGGAGCCACGGGGCCGGGGGCTGCTCCTGACAAAGAAGCAATGTTCAAAAGATTTTAAAGTATTAGTCTCCTTAAGGAAATTTAGAGAGAAACGTACGTTGCAAAATAAAGTCTCGGTGGTGTCAACAGCAAAGATAATAATGTTGGAGGCTGCTGTCTCTTTTAAAAAGTTTTTTCTTTTTTTTTTTTAATGCCTTGTGTGTGCACACGAAGTCACTTCAGTTGTGTTTGGCTCTGTGCGACCCCATGGACTGTAGCCCGCCGGGCTCCTCTGTCCCTGGGACTCTCCGGGCAAGAACTCTGGAGTGGGTGGCCGTGCCCTCCTCCAGGGGATCTTCCCTCCTTCAAATTCTTTCAACACCAGGAAGGAGGCAGAAAAGGTATTATTTACATGACTCAGAGAGGCCAACTGAACGTCTCAGGGTCACATAGCTATTAAGTGCTAGAGCTGGGATTTTGAGCCACGGGTTTTTTTTCATTAATCCAGTGTTTTTTCTGCCATTGCCTTTACCTCCCAGAATCATTAACACGGGGCAGGATCTGGCTTTGCAGAAAGAGGAGAGACCTCCCTTCCGCCTTAGAGGAAATTCCAACAAACTCTACCCTGATCTGGATGAGCCTGTTCTAACTCTCACCTTTACTTAAAAAAAAAAAAAGAAGAAGAAGGAGAAATCTAGCCGTTCATTAAGATAAAGTCATGTGCTCCTCTGGGGACTGGGGGCTGGGGTTCACCACAAGCACAGCCAGGTAGAGGTAATTTGCCCTAAAGGAGGGTGAGGATGTAACTTTTGAAGTGGCGAATAATCTCCCTGAGAGTCTGTGAAAATATGGAATGTACCTTCAATTAACCTCTCACAAACACCTGGTCACCCGGACCGATTTATCTGAAGGTTGTTGGCTGGGTTTGCAGAGCGCATGCTCTCCTGCCGAGAAGGAGCAAGCGTCAGGTCTTCTCAGCTAGTCCCACAAATTAGAAATTCCCCCCAAATCTCCCAGGGATAAAGATCCCTCTGATATGCCTGAGCACAGAGGCCTGCCAGGGAGCCACGGGGCCGGGGGCTGCTCCTGACAAAGAAGCAATGTTCAAAAGATTTTAAAGTATTAGTCTCCTTAAGGAAATTTAGAGAGAAACGTACGTTGCAAAATAAAGTCTCGGTGGTGTCAACAGCAAAGATAATAATGTTGGAGGCTGCTGTCTCTTTTAAAAAGTTTTTTCTTTTTTTTTTTTAATGCCTTGTGTGTGCACACGAAGTCACTTCAGTTGTGTTTGGCTCTGTGCGACCCCATGGACTGTAGCCCGCCGGGCTCCTCTGTCCCTGGGACTCTCCGGGCAAGAACTCTGGAGTGGGTGGCCGTGCCCTCCTCCAGGGGATCTTCCCTCCTTCAAATTCTTTCAACACCAGGAAGGAGGCAGAAAAGGTATTATTTACATGACTCAGAGAGGCCAACTGAACGTCTCAGGGTCACATAGGTATTAAGTGCTAGAGCTGGGATTTTGAGCCACGGGATTTTTTTCATTAATCCAGTGTTTTTTCTGCCATTGCCTTTACCTCCCAGAATCATTAACACGGGGCAGGATCTGGCTTTGCAGAAAGAGGAGAGACCTCCCTTCCGCCTTAGAGGAAATTCCAACAAACTCTACCCTGATCTGGATGAGCCTGTTCTAACTCTCACCTTTACTTAAAAAAAAAAAAAGAAGAAGAAGGAGAAATCTAGCCGTTCATTAAGATAAAGTCATGTGCTCCTCTGGGGACTGGGGGCTGGGGTTCACCACAAGCACAGCCAGGTAGAGGTAATTTGCCCTAAAGGAGGGTGAGGGATGTAACTTTTGAAGTGGCGAATAATCTCCCCTGAGATCACTGCACTGGGAGCTGATCTGGGTTCAGACCTGAACTGGCCTCCTCTCAAAAGCCTGCAGACCTGGGCTGCAGATTCCCAGCCCGGCAGGCAGAGCAGGGTGGAGCCTCGGGCGGCCTCCTGTCTTATTTATTTATTTTCATCCATCTTTATTCTTTGGCCTGTGTGGGCCTGCCATCGCAGTGGCCTCTCTCGTTGCAGAGCACCGGCTCTGGGCACACGCGCTCTAGAACGCTGGCTCGTAATCAGACACAATGGTCCAGCTGCTCCACTGCACATGGCATCCTCCTGGGCCAGGGATCGAACCAGCAGCCCCTGCATTGCAAGGTGGACTCCACCCACTGGACCACTCGGGAAGCCCTCTGGAGAGCCTATTTAAAGAGCAACCTGGAGCTATTCTGGCAAGGCCAGGGAATTGTGCCTTTGGAAAATAATAGGAGACCCTTACACCAAGTTCAAGTTGACAAAAAAGAGTGACTTGTATTCAAAGAACAGAAAGCCTCGGTCTCCCCACGTGAGAGATGCGAGTAAGAGTACACGGCACAGAGCTGTAGTCGGATGAAAATTTACCAATAACGAGAGGCCTTTGAAACACGAGTGCTTTGTGTTATGTTATGGTTCCCCTCACAGCCGTCGTGCGTGCTCAGTCGTGTCCAGCTCTGCGACCCGGAGCCCGCCAGGCTTCTCTCTCCACGGCCTTCTCCAGGCAAGAATCCTGGGGTGCGGGCTTCCCCTGGTGGTCCAGTGGGTAAGGACACCGCCTTGCAGTGCAAGGGGCGCCGGTTCCATCCCTGGCCTGGGAAGATCCCACGTGCCGCCGAGCGGCTGGACTGATGTGTCCAATTACTGAGCCGGAGCTCTGGCGCGCACGCGCCCAGAGCCGGTGCTCTGCGACAACAGACGCCACCGCGATGGGAGGCCCGCAGGAGCCAAAGAACACAGACGGATGAAAACAGAGAAATGAAAGACCAATGGAAGTGGCCCGCCCACTTCCCTCCCTCCCCAACCCGACCCCCGCCCAAAATAAATAAATAAATAAATCTTAAAAAAAAAAAAAGAATCCTGGGGTGCTTGCCATTTTCTCCTCCAGAGTGTCGTCCCCACTCAGGGCTCAGACCTTCGTCTCCAGAGTCTCCTGCATCAGCAGGTAGATTCTTTACCAGCTGCGCCCCTTGGAAAGCCCCATTCCCCTCATGAGTAACTGACCTCCCCCCTTTTTATTGTTCATTTGTAGCCAGTGTTAGGAGAGCCAGAAAGGGGTGCTCGGAGCCAATGGTGTTACTGGAAATGCTTACCTTGTGTCTGAAACCCTAGTGGGGGCAATGTTTCCTCTCCACTGAGTCTCCTTTCCCTCCAAAGCCCTCGCCGCCCCCAGGAAGCTCTGTTCGTGGCAAACCCTCAACACTGAAGTCATTAGGCCTGTAATTTACCCCCCACTAGAACATGAGAAAATGTAATCAAATAAATATTATTGTTTTTCCTTCCTTTCTTAGCAAATTACCACCTTCCGCTCCTCTCTCCCCGCAAGCTCTCATAGTCGGGCAAGTCTGGAACTGATCTCTCAGCAGAAAATTCTTATAAATCCAGGTGCTGCCATCTGGGACAAGTTCCCCATCCTCAAGCCCAGAAACCCCCTTCAGAGATCAGGAAATACACGTCAATTTGGCTCCGAGGGACGGTGCTTGGTTGGGTTCTTAAACTCCACATGCAAAACTCACATGTGTGCCCTAAAATATGACTTGCCCAAACAAAATGCACCCTGATGCCCCTGGAACAAAGGTGGAATAATTTCCTTCTCCCTAAGGGGATTCTCCACCCTGGCACCTTCAGAGAGCGAGCCAAGTCTGGAGGCTTGGGAGGGAGGGAAGGAGGGAGAGGAAAGAAGACACAGAAGGGACAGAAAAGAGAGAGGCAGGAGATCGCTGGTTGTGGAGCTTTGTCTTCTCTACACATGAGGAGTAATCGGTTCTTGTGTGTGTTTCCTAAACACACACCAGTGATGCCCCAGACTGGAGACTGCTCACATACGTGACACCCTAGAGACCTCAGTGCTGTCTCTGTTTAAATATGTATTTCTTTATCTGGCTGTGTCAGGTCTTAGTTGGAGCACGTGGAATTTTCACCGTGGCTCAGGGGCTTCTCTCGGTATGGCGTGGGCATAGATGCCCCACAGTATGTGGGATCCTAGGGCTTCCCAGGTGGCTCAGTGGTAGGGAATTCGCAGCCCAATGCAGGAGATACGGGTTCGAACTCTGGACTGGGAAGATCCCCTGGAGAAGAAAGTGGTAACCCACTCCCCTCTTGCTGCCTGGAGGACGCCAGGGACAGAGGAGCCTGGCCACGGAGCTGCAGTGAGTTAGACACAGCTGAGCTTTGCACTCACACGTGTGGGGTCTTAGTTCCCCAATCTAGGACTGACTCTGGGTCCCGCTGAAACAGGTTCTCAACTCCCGGATCACCGGGAGTCCCTCTTGAACATGAGAAAATGGGCTCTGTTCGTGGCAAACCCTCAAATAAATAGGCCTGTAATTTACCCCCACTAGAACATGAGAAAATGTAATCAAATAAATATTATTGTTTTTCCTTCCTTTCTTAGCAAATTACCACCTTCCGCTCCTCTCTCCCCGCAAGCTCTCATAGTCGGGCAAGTCTGGAACTGATCTCTCAGCAGAAAATTCTTATAAATCCAGGTGCTGCCATCTGGGACAAGTTCCCCATCCTCAAGCCCAGAAACCCCCTTCAGAGATCAGGAAATACACGTCAATTTGGCTCCGAGGGACGGTGCTTGGTTGGGTTCTTAAACTCCACATGCAAAACTCACATGTGTGCCCTAAAATATGACTTGCCCAAACAAAATGCATCCTGATGCCCCTGGAACAAAGGTGGAATAATTTCCTTCTCCCTAAGGGGATTCTCCACCCTGGCACCTTCAGAGAGCGAGCCAAGTCTGGAGGCTTGGGAGGGAGGGAAGGAGGGAGAGGAAAGAAGACACAGAAGGGACAGAAAAGAGAGAGGCAGGAGATCGCTGGTTGTGGAGCTTTGTCTTCTCTACACATGAGGAGTAATCGGTTCTTGTGTGTGTTTCCTAAACACACACCAGTGATGCCCCAGACTGGAGACTGCTCACATACGTGACACCCTAGAGACCTCAGTGCTGTCTCTGTTTAAATATGTATTTCTTTATCTGGCTGTGTCAGGTCTTAGTTGGAGCACGTGGAATTTTCACCGTGGCTCAGGGGCTTCTCTCGGTATGGCGCGTGGGCATAGATGCCCCACAGTATGTGGGATCCTAGGGCTTCCCAGGTGGCTCAGTGGTAAAGAATTCGCAGCCCAATGCAGGAGATACGGGTTCGAACTCTGGACTGGGAAGATCCCCTGGAGAAGAAAGTGGTAACCCACTCCCCTCTTGCTGCCTGGAGGACGCCAGGGACAGAGGAGCCTGGCCACGGAGCTGCAGTGAGTTAGACACAGCTGAGCTTTGCACTCACACGTGTGGGGTCTTAGTTCCCCAATCTAGGGACTGACTCTGGGTCCCTGCATTGGAAAGCAGGTTCTCAACTCCCCGGATCACCAGGGAAGTCCCTCTGTTCGTTGTTCAATCTGTCGTTTGCCTTATATAATTCAAGCATTTCATTTTCACAGTGAATACTTCTTCTCAGTGTCTTTCTGTGCTCTCTTGTTCCTTTTTTCTGTTGCTCACCTGTAGCTAGGAGGGGTCACCTGACACTTTCTGTTGGCTGAATTACTGCTGTCATGAGCTAGCCCGCTTCTGTTCTTCTTGGTCTTTCAAGAGTATTGCACTTCACTGTTCTCCTCATTTGACTCCTGAGGACTCTTGGAGCCGAGATCAAGAGACAGCAGGTGAGAGGAAGGTACTTGTCTGTCCCAAGGCGAAGAGGAAGCAGAAGAACTTCAGTAATTATTTCCTGTTTCAGTCTTTCGCAGCCAACTTGCTACACACACACACCCTCAGCTCCCCAGAATTTATTACCGCTTCCTCCTCATCGTGCATTTGCCTTTTTTGTTCTCTCCAGCTTGCTCCTGGCACAGTAATCCTGCAGTTGTTTGAGTCCGGCGTCCTGGCTGGACACAGCACGGGAGTCTCAGCGTGATGACCTCCGACCCCTTCATTTCACAGACGAGGATCCTAGAGCGCAGGGAAGCTACGTGAGGGCACACCGCCTGTCAGTGGGGGCCGTCAGTGCCTCCTCCCGCTCTGGAAGTCCGCTGAGGACCAACCGCCTCCGCGAGCGTGGATGCCTACCACGCGCTTAGTGCTGATCCATCAGTACCGCAAATTCAGTATTCTAAAAGCACTCCAATCCCTATGTGAAAATTTTCAGCCACCAATTTTCCTGGCGGGGGAGGGAACCCATATGTGGGATCCTAGGGCTTCCCAGGTGGCTCAGTGGTAAAGAATTCGCAGCCCAATGCAGGAGATACGGGTTCGAACTCTGGACTGGGAAGATCCCCTGGAGAAGAAAGTGGTAACCCACTCCCCTCTTGCTGCCTGGAGGACGCCAGGGACAGAGGAGCCTGGCCACGGAGCTGCAGTGAGTTAGACACAGCTGAGCTTTGCACTCACACGTGTGGGGTCTTAGTTCCCCAATCTAGGGACTGACTCTGGGTCCCTGCATTGGAAAGCAGGTTCTCAACTCCCCGGATCACCAGGGAAGTCCCTCTGTTCGTTGTTCAATCTGTCGTTTGCCTTATATAATTCAAGCATTTCATTTTCACAGTGAATACTTCTTCTCAGTGTCTTTCTGTGCTCTCTTGTTCCTTTTTTCTGTTGCTCACCTGTAGCTAGGAGGGGTCACCTGACACTTTCTGTTGGCTGAATTACTGCTGTCATGAGCTAGCCCGCTTCTGTTCTTCTTGGTCTTTCAAGAGTATTGCACTTCACTGTTCTCCTCATTTGACTCCTGAGGACTCTTGGAGCCGAGATCAAGAGACAGCAGGTGAGAGGAAGGTACTTGTCTGTCCCAAGGCGAAGAGGAAGCAGAAGAACTTCAGTAATTATTTCCTGTTTCAGTCTTTCGCAGCCAACTTGCTACACACACACACCCTCAGCTCCCCAGAATTTATTACCGCTTCCTCCTCATCGTGCATTTGCCTTTTTTGTTCTCTCCAGCTTGCTCCTGGCACAGTAATCCTGCAGTTGTTTGAGTCCGGCGTCCTGGCTGGACACAGCACGGGAGTCTCAGCGTGATGACCTCCGACCCCTTCATTTCACAGACGAGGATCCTAGAGCGCAGGGAAGCTACGTGAGGGCACACCGCCTGTCAGTGGGGGCCGTCAGTGCCTCCTCCCGCTCTGGAAGTCCGCTGAGGACCAACCGCCTCCGCGAGCGTGGATGCCTACCACGCGCTTAGTGCTGATCCATCAGTACCGCAAATTCAGTATTCTAAAAGCACTAACAAGCCTGACTATGATTCACTTAGTCCATTCTGAAGGTGTCTATTTCTTTTTTTATTTGCAATATCTCATGACTTTCAAGGGTATTAACCATGATCCAAAAATGAATAAATAAATAAATAAATAAAAATACTGGAAGTGCTGCAGACACCACAGACACAGCTTTCTATGAAATTTCCTGAGATGTAATGACAGACTGAAGAGTAGCCCACAGACTGGGGGAAATTCCAGCAGCCACAGCGAGCGGGTTTGACCCTTGGAAGCAGCCAAGTTCCACGAAATGCAGGCTCTGCTGTCCACAAGGATGCAAACAGCCCTGAAGCTGCGAGTCTACAGACGCGCTGTGTGTGTGTGTGCTCAGTCGCTCAGTCCTGTCCGACTCTTTGCGACCTCAGGCTGCGTCTGCCAGGCTCCCGTCCAGGGAATTCTCCAGGCAGGAATACTGGAGTGGGCTGCCATGCCCTCCTCCAGGGGATCTTCCTGACCCAGAGATTGAACCTGTGTCTCCTGCACTGGCAGGCGGATTCTTTACCACTAGCGCCCCCTGGGAAGCCCTGACAGACTCTTTGAGAGCAAATTAATTTTTTCTTCTTCTGGGAAGGAAATCAGGGCTGGAATTCGCTAAGCGCTAATTGAAATGGCGGACTGACTCCTTGTTATGGAGATCCTGCTGTAAGCCCTTGAACCCAACCCAGGAGAAAACAAGGCACAGAGGAAAATGTGTTCTGGTATCTCAATTTCAATCAGACTTAAATACAATTCCCAGAATAAACACCCAAAATTTCCCTGAGACTTTTATTAGCGTCCATACTAATAGTTAGTGTCCGCTCCCAGTAACAGAGCGCTAAAAGGAAGGGACCTGAACTGTTAATCTGGACCCACAGCACGGGAGTCTCCGCGTGATGACCTCCGACCCCTTCATTTCACAGACGAGGATCCTAGAGCGCAGGGAAGCTACGTGAGGGCACACCGCCTGTCAGTGGGGGCCGTCAGTGCCTCCTCCCGCTCTGGAAGTCCGCTGAGGACCAACCGCCTCAGCGGCGTGGATGCCTACCACGCGCTTAGTGCTGATCCATCAGTACCGCAAATTCAGTATTCTAAAAGCACTAACAAGCCTGACTATGATTCACTTAGTCCATTCTGAAGGTGTCTATTTCTTTTTTTATTTGCAATATCTCATGACTTTCAAGGGTATTAACCATGATCCAAAAATGAATAAATAAATAAATAAATAAAAATACTGGAAGTGCTGCAGACACCACAGACACAGCTTTCTATGAAATTTCCTGAGATGTAATGACAGACTGAAGAGTAGCCCACAGACTGGGGGAAATTCCAGCAGCCACAGCGAGCGGGTTTGACCCTTGGAAGCAGCCAAGTTCCACGAAATGCAGGCTCTGCTGTCCACAAGGATGCAAACAGCCCTGAAGCTGCGAGTCTACAGACGCGCTGTGTGTGTGTGTGCTCAGTCGCTCAGTCCTGTCCGACTCTTTGCGACCTCAGGCTGCGTCTGCCAGGCTCCCGCGTCCATGGAATTCTCCAGGCAGGAATACTGGAGTGGGCTGCCATGCCCTCCTCCAGGGGATCTTCCTGACCCAGAGATTGAACCTGTGTCTCCTGCACTGGCAGGCGGATTCTTTACCACTAGCGCCCCCTGGGAAGCCCTGACAGACTCTTTGAGAGCAAATTAATTTTTTTTCTTCTTCTGGGAAGGAAATCAGGGCTGGAATTCGCTAAGCGCTAATTGAAATGGCGGGACTGACTCCTTGTTATGGAGATCCTGCTGTAAGCCCTTGAACCCAACCCAGGAGAAAACAAGGCACAGAGGAAAATGTGTTCTGGTATCTCAATTTCAATCAGACTTAAATACAATTCCCAGAATAAACACCCAAAATTTCCCTGAGACTTTTATTAGCGTCCATACTAATAGTTAGTGTCCGCTCCCAGTAACAGATGCTCTATGAAACTGAGAAATGGGAACAAGGGACCTGACAAGGCTGTTAAGGGCAAAGCCTAATTCTCATCAAACAGCCCACTCAGCACCCTTGAGAACGGAATAGAAGGTAAGCTCGCCAGATGATTTCTGTGTCTTGCAGCCGCCCTCGCTCTGCTCCTCTGCAGAAACACACTTTCCCTGCCTCCGAGATGGGAGGCTGCCTGCCCGGCGCCTGCTCCTGGGTCCCAGCCTGTGGGCTCTGAGGCAGTGACGCTAAGCCAGGGTAGTAGACAATAACTAAAGAATTCCGTTTCCTCAATCAATAGCTATCTTCCGTGTGGAAGAAATAAAGAGCAGTCACAGCAATGGAAGCTCTCAAAGGTAGCTCTGCAGTCTCCCCTCCTCTGCCCACCCATCCTCCAAGTTTTGGGAGAAAAATTATCCAGCTAAATTACTAACGGAAAACAAATCTAATTTGGGGAAGACATGGCATAAAATAAATTCCAGAGGAAAATCAAACTGGGAAAGTAGCAAGTGATTGAGAGAAATCTTCTGTAATAATGGGAGAATAAATTCATTAGGAAGATGTAATTCACTGTGTATGTACCTAACAACTGAGCTTGAAGCTTCACAAAGTAAACAGTGACAGAATTAAGTTAAAGGGGGAATAGATAATTCCATAGGCATGGCCAGGAAGTATTAGCATCCTCTTTCAGTTGATGGGATTGTTGTTGTTCAGTTGCTAAGTCGTGTCTGACTCTTTGGGACCCCATGGGTGGCCACACGCCAGGCTTCCCTGTCTTTCACCATCTGCCGGAGTTTGCTCAAGCTCATGTCCACTGAGTCGGTGATGCTATCTAACCATCTCATCCTCTGTCGCTTTTTTCTCCTCCTGCCTTCAGTCTTCTCCTCCTATCCCTCAATGGATGGGATATTTAGCAGGGAAGTCAGAAAATCTGAACAACTCCGTCTCCACTCAAAGTCTGCCATTTGTTTGTGGAGTAGTGCTGAGCAGGATGGAAGTGAGGAGCTTGGAAGAAAGACTGTTTCTGTTGGTGATGTCTGCTGTGGACACAGAGCAGGATAAACAAAAGCCTCTGGACCAGTCACTCCTTAATCCTGGTGGTGCGTGAGACGGGGAACATGGGGGCCTGTTAGCTATCATGAGGCTGGGACCCCTCACCTGAAGAGCTCACTGTAAGTCCTCTGTGATACAGCCCAGGTGTCTGTCATTCGTCTGAAGTCTCCCCAGGTTATTCCAGTGAGTAAGGAGGATGAGAAAACACTGTCCTAAACTGTGAGAAAGGGACACGCGTACTTTGATGAAGAAAATGTAAAATATATAGAATACATGAAGGGCCTTCAATGCATTATTTCATCTAGAAACCTCCTTTCTAGGAAAGTAGTAATGACGCGCCCATAGAATTTATGTTCAAGAATGCTTTTGGCAGCTCAATGTGTAACAGCAATAGAGATAAATAAATTAGGTGGGGACTTCCCTGGTGGCTCCGTGGTAAAGAATCCGCCTGCCAATGCAGCAGGCACAGGTTCGATCCATGGTTTGGGAAGATCCCCTGGAGGAAGACATGGTAACCCACTCCAGTATTCTTGCCTGGAAATCCCATGGACAGAGGAGCCTGACCGGCGACAGTCCATGGGGTCGCAAAGGAGTCAGACGTGATTTAGTGACTGAACAACAGCACAATGATAGATAGGTGCACAGATACATGGATATACAAACAGATAATTGGAAAAAGGTAAGGAAGGGAGGGAGGGAGAGATGGAGAGAAAGGAAACCGAATTATTCAGCAGTATGGGATCGATTGACTATACTCAAATCAAAGTATAATAGATATCTCTTAATAAGATGATGTTAATAAGTATCTCACATCAAATATGTCCATAACAAGCTGAGACAAAGATGCTGCAAAGTAATCTATTAAATATTCCATTTTTAAGTCAATATTTGTGTACCCAGAAAAGAGAAAACCAGTCTTAAAGGTTTTGCTTCAAAATGTTCATCTTATTTATCCCAAGGTAATGGTGTCACAGTGTGTGTAAAATGAATACATGGCTTTAGGTAGTAAAACCTATAATAGGGACAACAAAGCCAACGCTCCCTGATGACGGTCCCTCTCTGGAAAGGGAGACAACCTTTCATCTCTTCAGTTCTGATCCTCGAAAGGGGGTCAAGTGGAGGATTGTGCCAGGGATGGGATTAAGAACTCAGAGCAGCTCTGGGAAAGGGGAGACGGGAACATGGGGGCCTGTTAGCTATCATGAGGCTGGGACCCCTCACCTGAAGAGCTCACTGTAAGTCCTCTGTGATACAGCCCAGGTGTCTGTCATTCGTCTGAAGTCTCCCCAGGTTATTCCAGTGAGTAAGGAGGATGAGAAAACACTGTCCTAAACTGTGAGAAAGGGACACGCGTACTTTGATGAAGAAAATGTAAAATATATAGAATACATGAAGGGCCTTCAATGCATTATTTCATCTAGAAACCTCCTTTCTAGGAAAGTAGTAATGACGCGCCCATAGAATTTATGTTCAAGAATGCTTTTGGCAGCTCAATGTGTAACAGCAATAGAGATAAATAAATTAGGTGGGGACTTCCCTGGTGGCTCCGTGGTAAAGAATCCGCCTGCCAATGCAGCAGGCACAGGTTCGATCCATGGTTTGGGAAGATCCCCTGGAGGAAGACATGGTAACCCACTCCAGTATTCTTGCCTGGAAATCCCATGGACAGAGGAGCCTGACCGGCGACAGTCCATGGGGTCGCAAAGGAGTCAGACGTGATTTAGTGACTGAACAACAGCACAATGATAGATAGGTGCACAGATACATGGATATACAAACAGATAATTGGAAAAAGGTAAGGAAGGGAGGGAGGGAGAGATGGAGAGAAAGGAAACCGAATTATTCAGCAGTATGGGATCGATTGACTATACTCAAATCAAAGTATAATAGATATCTCTTAATAAGATGATGTTAATAAGTATCTCACATCAAATATGTCCATAACAAGCTGAGACAAAGATGCTGCAAAGTAATCTATTAAATATTCCATTTTTAAGTCAATATTTGTGTACCCAGAAAAGAGAAAACCAGTCTTAAAGGTTTTGCTTCAAAATGTTCATCTTATTTATCCCAAGGTAATGGTGTCACAGTGTGTGTAAAATGAATACATGGCTTTAGGTAGTAAAACCTATAATAGGGACAACAAAGCCAACGCTCCCTGATGACGGTCCCTCTCTGGAAAGGGAGACAACCTTTCATCTCTTCAGTTCTGATCCTCGAAAGGGGGTCAAGTGGAGGATTGTGCCAGGGATGGGATTAAGAACTCAGAGCAGCTCTGGGAAAGGGTGTGGGAACCGCTCGGTCACCTTTGGTGAAAACACACACAAGACGGTCCCTTTGAACCAGGGGTGCCCGTTCCTCTCGGCGTTCTCTGGGTGGAGCCAGACCCAGCCTGTGGAGAGGATGAGGCCAGCTGGTACCTGCCTGCAGTCCTTCCCGAGGTGTGGCTGGGAAAGTGGGAGCTGCCGGGTCTCCACCCAGCTCTTCTGCCACCCTGAGAAGGTCACACCTGGCCATCCATCTTCTTCCAAAAAGAAGGAATCTGGGTGGGTCTCAGCCAAAGGAATGGAAACAAAGCCTCGTTCTTTTGGGGCATTCCACCCCTTCTTCCCCCAACACCCTCCCTCTGTCTTCACTTTCATTGCTTTCCAGACCTCAGATTCTCTCCTTTGCTCTAAGACAGGACTTCCCAGGTGACTCAGTGGTAAAGAATCTGCCTGCCAATGTGGGAGACACAAGAGACACGGGTTCGATTCCTGGGTTGGGAAGATCCCCTGGAGATGGAAATGGCAACCTGTTCCAGTCTTCTTGCCTGTGCAAACTCATGGACAGAGGAGCCTGGGGGGCGGCAGTCCACAGGGTCACAAAGAGTCAGATACAACTGAGTAGTTGAGAACACGTATGCACTAAAAAAAAGTGGTCTAAAAGTCTCATTTTCGTTAAATCATTCATATTTGCATTTAAAGAGAAGATCAGAGGAATAATGTTTGCAAATAAATGACTTTTAAAAAACATTTTAATTTTATTGGAGCGTAGTAATTTACAATGTTGTACGGCAAAGTGATCCCGTTATACATGTACATGCATTCCTTCCATTCATATTCTTTTCTCATACAGGTTGTCACACATACTGAGTAGAGCTGTCTGTGCTATACGGCAGGTTCTTGCTGGTCATCTGCCATATATAGGAGTATGCACATGGTTACCCCAAGCTCCCAATTTATCCCTCTACGCTATTTCCCCTTTGAAAACCATAAGCTTGTCTTCGGCCAATAAATGACTTTTACATGGAAGAATCTCAAGCGCCAACTTACAGAAAGGGAAGTGATGAAGAAAAATCTGAAACACCTGTGATTCTGGACCACAGTCCCAGCCGAAGTGGGACATTGCCCCTGGGACAGCAGCCGTTACGAAAACGCTTCCCAGGCTTCCCTGGTATCTCCGTGGTAGAGAGTTCGCCTGCCAGTGCAGGAGACATGGGTTCAATCCCTGATCCATGAAGATCCCACATGTTGTGGAGCAACTAAGCCACAACTGTGGAGCCCATGGGCCACAACTACTGAAGCCCGTGTGCCCTAGTGCCCGAGTTCCACAACAAGAGAAGTCACCGCAACAAGTAGCCTGCTCACCTCAACTAGAGAGGAGCCCCTACTCCCTGCAACTAGAGAAGAGCCTGTGGCAGCAGTGAAAACCCAGAATAGCTAATAAATAAATAAATAAATAAGTACATGAAATTTAAAAAAAAAAAAGAAAATGCTTCCCTCCAGGGAGACTCTCCTAATGGTTTTGAGAAACTAAGTGAAGAAGATAGAACCCCTGCTCTCTTTCCCTCTCTCTCTCTCGCTCTCTCTTCCCTCTGATAAGCCCCCCTCCTCCCAGTCGGGCGAAGAAGCCAGATGTTTTCAGCCCTACTCCTAATTTATGTCACCGTCTCCATATGGCGGTGCTAGCATCATGGGATGTGTTTTCTGCAAACAAGCCGGGAAGTATTCCTTGACGTCAGGTCACCCAGCCAAGGCTCCAGGTGGTGGTGGTCACTGCCGTCTCCCCTGCCTCCATCACTAGGCCATGGTTTCTTTTAAACGGAGCTGTAAAGCACAGGGTATTTTAGCCTCGCCCTGCTTCAGGGCGCTGGGTGCTTGTCAATACCACGCTTCAGTGACAGATGGGTTCAGCCTGCCATGGTTATGTGGTGATCATTTATCACGGGGCAATCTCATGGACACAAAATATAGTGCCCTGTGCCTGCCTCTTCACTCTCCAGCACTTGCTGACAGCAAATGAAAATGGCACTGCCTTCCAGAACCCGCCATCACTCAGCCTCATTTTCCAGAAAACCTTCCTGGGGGCACTACAGAATAATGAGCTGTGCCCTGCCTCGCTGCGGTGCGTTCTGACCAACCAGCCCAACACCTGATCAACCCTCCGGAGATGAAAAGCACGGCTTCCTACAGGTTTTACTGTATAATTTAAGCCAACGATAAAAGTAGGCAACTAATGGGAACCTGCTGCATGGCACAGGCAATCTACTCAGTGCTCTGTGTGACCTAGATGGGAAGGAAATCCCCAAGAGAGGCGATCTATGGAAATGCGTAGCTGATTGACTTGGCTGTGTGGTAGAGACTAGCAGAGCACTGCAAGGCAGCTGTGGGTAGTGGTTTAGTCACTAAGTCGTGTCTGATTCTTTACAGCCCCGCGGACTGTAGCCTGCCAGGCTCCTGTGTCCAGGGGATTCTCCAGGCAAGAATCCTGGAGGGGGCTGCTGGCCATTTTCTTTTCCAGAGAGTCTTCTGACGCAGGAATCGAACCTGCATATAGTGCAGAGCAGGCGGATTCTTCGCCGCTGAGCCATTCAAGCAGCTGTACTCCAAGAAAATTTTTTAAAAAATGAAGCAAGTGAGTTCAGTGCAATATTTCTCTTTAGCCATAACCAAGAAAGTGATCACTACTGGTGTGAGAAACAAGAGAAAATGATTTTCTTTCCTAATCTCATTTTCTACCATCCTGCTTAAATAACTGACAGCAAGTTGAATCTGAAAACATAAAATAACCCAAATCACAGAATCCATGAAAAGCCCACAGAGGACATTCCTACCTCTTAAGGTTCTTCCACAAGCTAGTCTAGGGAGGTTGTTTGGCTTTTAGAATAGCGCAAGACCAAGTTACACACATTTCCTCTGTGCACTTAGGCAATCAGGTATTTTGTTGCACTAAGCTGTAGACTCTGCTTTATCTACCTGCTATCCTCAACAACTAGCTTAACGCCTCGCACATAATAATTTTTAAAAAACTGATATACATATAATTCATACATTATGAAATTCATGCTTTACACATGTACAAGTCAGTGGCTTTAATAATCAGTTCAGTTCAGTCACTCAGTTGTGTCTGACTCAGCTGTGTGACCCCGTGGCTGCAGCACAGGTTGCCCTTTCCTTCACTCTCTCCCAGAAATGCTCAAATTCCTGTCCACTGAGTCAGGGATGCCATCCAACCATCTCATCCTCTGTCATCCTCTTCTCCTTCTGCCTTTTATTTTTCCCAGCATCAGGGTCCTTTCCCACGAGTTGTCTCTTCTCATCAGGTGGCCAAAGTGTTGGAGTTTCAGTTTCAGCATCAGTCCTTTCAGTGAATATTCAGGCTTGATTTCCTTTAGGATTGACTGATTTGATCTCTTTGCAGTTCAAGGGACTCTCAAGAGTCTTCCCCAAGACCAAAGTTCAAAGGTATCGACTCTTTGGTACTCAGACTTCTTTGTGGTCCATCTCTTACATCCATACATGACTACTGGGAAAACCATAGCTTTGACTATACAGACCTTTGTTAGCAAAGTGATGTCATTGCTTTTGAATATGCTGTCTAGGTTTGTCATCACTTTTCTTACAAGGAGCAAGCGTCTTTCATTTCATGGTTGCAGTCACCATCTGCAGTGATTTTGGAGCCCAAGAAAATCAAGTCTGTCACTGTTTCCGTTGTTTACAGCAAGTTGGCAATGTATGCCAATAGCCTTGAAATGATCAGTCAATTTGAGTCCCCTAATTATATCTCTGAAATATGATACTAAAGATATAATATAAAACACAGAACGGAAACTTTGCTATTTCCACAAGCTAGTCTAGGGAAGGAATTGTTAACCCAAATCACAGAATCCATGAAAAGCCCACAGAGGACATTCCTACCTCTTAAGGTTCTTCCACAAGCTAGTCTAGGGAGGTTGTTTGGCTTTTAGAATAGCGCAAGACCAAGTTACACACATTTCCTCTGTGCACTTAGGTAATCAGGTATTTTGTTGCACTAAGCTGTAGACTCTGCTTTATCTACCTGCTATCCTCAACAACTAGCTTAACGCCTCGCACATAATAATTTTTAAAAAACTGATATACATATAATTCATACATTATGAAATTCATGCTTTACACATGTACAAGTCAGTGGCTTTAATAATCAGTTCAGTTCAGTCACTCAGTTGTGTCTGACTCAGCTGTGTGACCCCGTGGGCTGCAGCACAGGTTGCCCTTTCCTTCACTCTCTCCCAGAAATGCTCAAATTCCTGTCCACTGAGTCAGGGATGCCATCCAACCATCTCATCCTCTGTCATCCTCTTCTCCTTCTGCCTTTTATTTTTCCCAGCATCAGGGTCCTTTCCCACGAGTTGTCTCTTCTCATCAGGTGGCCAAAGTGTTGGAGTTTCAGTTTCAGCATCAGTCCTTTCAGTGAATATTCAGGCTTGATTTCCTTTAGGATTGACTGATTTGATCTCTTTGCAGTTCAAGGGACTCTCAAGAGTCTTCCCCAAGACCAAAGTTCAAAGGTATCGACTCTTTGGTACTCAGACTTCTTTGTGGTCCATCTCTTACATCCATACATGACTACTGGGAAAACCATAGCTTTGACTATACAGACCTTTGTTAGCAAAGTGATGTCATTGCTTTTGAATATGCTGTCTAGGTTTGTCATCACTTTTCTTACAAGGAGCAAGCGTCTTTCATTTCATGGTTGCAGTCACCATCTGCAGTGATTTTGGAGCCCAAGAAAATCAAGTCTGTCACTGTTTCCGTTGTTTACAGCAAGTTGGCAATGTATGCCAATAGCCTTGAAATGATCAGTCAATTTGAGTCCCCTAATTATATCTCTGAAATATGATACTAAAGATATAATATAAAACACAGAAGATACTTTATTGTGAAGATACTTGTGGATAATAATAAAATCTATAAACCAATCTAAACACTCAATATAATGAAATATTTAAAGAAGACATCATGCATACAATTAAATGATGTATAGTTATTAAAAATCACATTTGGAAGAGTTTTAACCAATCAGAAAGTGTGTATTCAGTGAAAGTGGCATCATATGGTTGATCTAAAATATTAATATATGAAAATTTCACAGAAGAATAGGAATTTGAGGAAAGTTACAAAATGTGAACTTTTGTAAAAGGTGAGATTGCGGATAATTTTTATGGTGATGGGAATGAAGAATAAAGGAAAATATTACACGTAATTTCATCTATTATGGCTTAGATTAAATAATGCTTATGTGGCTTAACTCCTCTTTTAGTTTTTTATGAGTGAGAAATTTTATTATTATCTTTTATTATTGCCCTAATTTATATGAGGACATGATATGCTCAGAAAAATTAAATATTAAGTCACCAAACTAGAAAGTGGTCAGCTCCTCTTTTAAACAGCAAGTTCTGAGAGGGCAAAGAACCATCTTAAACAGCACCATTTCTGTATTAAGTATACAACAGATTTTAATTATTAAAAAAAGAAATTGACTTGTATTAGCCCCCACTTAACCCCTTCAGCCACGATACATAGAATAGGTATTTCCAGTCATTATTTTAGAACTCAGAATTTTTAGACATTTAAAAGTTTGTATCTTCCCCAAGACCAAAGTTAAATTGCTCTTTGGTACTCAGACTTCTTTGTGGTCCATCTCTTACATCCATACATGACTACTGGGAAAACCATAGCTTTGACTATACAGACCTTTGTTAGCAAAGTGATGTCATTGCTTTTGAATATGCTGTCTAGGTTTGTCATCACTTTTCTTACAAGGAGCAAGCGTCTTTCATTTCATGGTTGCAGTCACCATCTGCAGTGATTTTGGAGCCCAAGAAAATCAAGTCTGTCACTGTTTCCGTTGTTTACAGCAAGTTGGCAATGTATGCCAATAGCCTTGAAATGATCAGTCAATTTGAGTCCCCTAATTATATCTCTGAAATATGATACTAAAGATATAATATAAAACACAGAAGATACTTTATTGTGAAGATACTTGTGGATAATAATAAAATCTATAAACCAATCTAAACACTCAATATAATGAAATATTTAAAGAAGACATCATGCATACAATTAAATGATGTATAGTTATTAAAAATCACATTTGGAAGAGTTTTAACCAATCAGAAAGTGTGTATTCAGTGAAAGTGGCATCATATGGTTGATCTAAAATATTAATATATGAAAATTTCACAGAAGAATAGGAATTTGAGGAAAGTTACAAAAATGTGAACTTTTGTAAAAGGTGAGATTGCGGATAATTTTTATGGTGATGGGAATGAAGAATAAAGGAAAATATTACACGTAATTTCATCTATTATGGCTTAGATTAAATAATGCTTATGTGGCTTAACTCCTCTTTTAGTTTTTTATGAGTGAGAAATTTTATTATTATCTTTTATTATTGCCCTAATTTATATGAGGACATGATATGCTCAGAAAAATTAAATATTAAGTCACCAAACTAGAAAGTGGTCAGCTCCTCTTTTAAACAGCAAGTTCTGAGAGGGCAAAGAACCATCTTAAACAGCACCATTTCTGTATTAAGTATACAACAGATTTTAATTATTAAAAAAAGAAATTGACTTGTATTAGCCCCCACTTAACCCCTTCAGCCACGTATACATAGAATAGGTATTTCCAGTCATTATAGTCAGAACAAGGTAATAGACATATAGCAAACTGAGCATGTGAAGTTTCTGTAATCCTTTTGACAGGGTCTTTCCGGAAACAGGTAAAGGACTGATGGCTTCTTAGCCTGCCCAGCCAGAGAACCCATCGGAATGAAGGGCAGGTGGGCATAAGACACGTTCAGTAGGAAAGTAGATGGATCCCAGGACAGAGGCGAGTGTCTGATGAGTCACTTACGGGGTGAAATATGTTATACCTCTTTCTTCCACCAACACAGCAAGTGCGTTTTTGTCCTGTCTCCATGAATCCAGTGGCAGGTGGGACAGGCCAGTCTAGACACTGGGGGGAGGAAATTGAACAGTAATGGCCTCTATGTTTATACAACTGTGACAAGTTGTGAGGATCTCGAAGCTTTCAATGCGTTTGCCCCAAGCATCTTTTTTTCCATTATATTTAAACATTCAAATCCCCTTTACAGAAAATACACTCCCACATGGTCCTAATTCACTTCTACTCAACTTATCAAAACATTATCCTGTAAGATTCATTTTAAGTCCAGAAAATTATCTGAGCTTCTGGTATGAGACTGGTATTAGTTCTTCTTATAAACAAGTTCGGTCAATGACTGGTTTTGCACGTCCTTCAACTCTGCATGTGTTTGCGTGACTTGAGTTGAAGTCAAACTGGAGCACCTTTGCATCTGAGCTGCAGACATTATCCAGATAATTCAAATGTAAGTATCTGTGTAGTTCAAATGGTCTCAAGAAAAGAGTAGTCTGAAACCATGCACTTTAGTCTTTGTTGGAAAACAAAGCAAAGAGTTAATACTCTAACTCTTTCTATACACACAGCAGAGTCATGATTTAGTTACCTTGTAAAACAATAATAGATAAAATTAATTGTCAGAATTGATTACATGCTGAGGGTTATGTTATGGCTTCATGTACATGTTTTCATTTTATCCTCAGAAGATGATAAGAGATTAGATGTTTCTAAGAGAAAACCTATATATTCACCAAAAAAATTTACACTGGAACATTCATAGATGCTTACATACAGCAGCCCCAAACTGGAAATAACCCAGATGTCCACCCATAGATGGACAAATCATGGTATATTCATACATAGAATAGGTATTTCCAGTCATTATAGTCAGAACAAGGTAATAGACATATAGCAAACTGAGCATGTGAAGTTTCTGTAATCCTTTTGACAGGGTCTTTCCGGAAACAGGTAAAGGACTGATGGCTTCTTAGCCTGCCCAGCCAGAGAACCCATCGGAATGAAGGGCAGGTGGGCATAAGACACGTTCAGTAGGAAAGTAGATGGATCCCAGGACAGAGGCGAGTGTCTGATGAGTCACTTACGGGGTGAAATATGTTATACCTCTTTCTTCCACCAACACAGCAAGTGCGTTTTTGTCCTGTCTCCATGAATCCAGTGGCAGGTGGGACAGGCCAGTCTAGACACTGGGGGGAGGAAATTGAACAGTAATGGCCTCTATGTTTATACAACTGTGACAAGTTGTGAGGATCTCGAAGCTTTCAATGCGTTTGCCCCAAGCATCTTTTTTTCCATTATATTTAAACATTCAAATCCCCTTTACAGAAAATACACTCCCACATGGTCCTAATTCACTTCTACTCAACTTATCAAAACATTATCCTGTAAGATTCATTTTAAGTCCAGAAAATTATCTGAGCTTCTGGTATGAGACTGGTATTAGTTCTTCTTATAAACAAGTTCGGTCAATGACTGGTTTTGCACGTCCTTCAACTCTGCATGTGTTTGCGTGACTTGAGTTGAAGTCAAACTGGAGCACCTTTGCATCTGAGCTGCAGACATTATCCAGATAATTCAAATGTAAGTATCTGTGTAGTTCAAATGGTCTCAAGAAAAGAGTAGTCTGAAACCATGCACTTTAGTCTTTGTTGGAAAACAAAGCAAAGAGTTAATACTCTAACTCTTTCTATACACACAGCAGAGTCATGATTTAGTTACCTTGTAAAACAATAATAGATAAAATTAATTGTCAGAATTGATTACATGCTGAGGGTTATGTTATGGCTTCATGTACATGTTTTCATTTTATCCTCAGAAGATGATAAGAGATTAGATGTTTCTAAGAGAAAACCTATATATTCACCAAAAAAATTTACACTGGAACATTCATAGATGCTTACATACAGCAGCCCCAAACTGGAAATAACCCAGATGTCCACCCATAGATGGACAAATCATGGTATATTCATACAAGGGACTGTTACTCAATGATTAAAGAAAAGGATGCATCACTACTATGTGGTATAGCATAGATGAATCTCAAAAACGTTGAGAAACATATATAAATATGAAATACAAAAATCAGTGTATGATCTATTTATATAAAGTTCTAGAACACATAAAACTAACCTATATGGATATAAAATTTTTAAAAGGTAGCTATTTATTGGAAAGGTACAGGAGGGAATATTCAGGCTGTTGCTGTTGGTCGATAAGTCATGTCTGACTCTTTGTGACCCTGTGGACTGCAGCACACCAGGCTTCCCGGTCCTTCACTATCTCCTGGAGTGTGCTTAAACTCATGTCCTTGGAGTAGAGGATGCCATCCAACAATCTCACCTTCTGTTACCTTCTTCTACTCCTGCCTTCAGTCTTTTCCAGCATCAGGGTCTTTTCCAGTGAGTTGGCTCTCCCCATCAGGTGGCCAAAATATTGGAGGTTCAGCTTCAGCATCTATCCTTTCAATGAATATCCAAGGTTGATTTCCTTTAGGATTGACTTATTTGATCTCTTTGCTGTCCAAGGGACTCTCAAGCATCTTGTCCAGCACCCCAATTTGAAAGCATCATTTTTTTGGCACTCAACCTTCTTTATGGTCCAACTTTCCAACCTGACACCTTGCCAAACAGTTCGTGAAATAATCCACAATTATGTTTGGCAGCAGCCACATGCAATGCATTGTCCTAGCTGCTGTGGGGAATAAAGAAGTTCAACTAAATGAGTCAACACATGTAAAGTGCTTATTATGGTGCCTGGCATATGGTAAGAGCTCTAGAGTGTTAACTACCGTTATTATAAGATACGAACCTTGGCCTCAAGGTAATTATAGGGTCTCTGGGGAAACAAGCCATTAATTCATAAATCATTAAACAACAGTATAAGAATCGTAGTTCAGGCTAAGAAACGGCACAAGGAACTATTATACCTAAAGCCACGGCCAGACACTCACGGTCTGTAGGAGCCGAGCAGCTTCACAACAGTGCAGGAGGGAGCAGGACACGTGAGCACACAGAACCTACCAGTGGCACAGCTGTGCAGTTTGTGCCACAGCCTGCTGTTTCCGTGTGGAGACACCAGCCTGATATGGTCAGATCTGTTTTTAAAGAACCCAGAAATGTCGACGTTTATGTGACTTGTCCCAGTGTTCACATGTTGGCTACTAATTCAGTGTAAAAAGTGTATCATCTTTGGGTTATGGCTACAACGTAGGTTCTAAATACCCAATGTTAAGAAGACTTTGAAAGTGAAAGTGTTCGTCACTCGGTCGTTTCCGGTTCTTTCGCAGCCCTATGAGCTTAGCCTTCCAGGCTCCTCTGTCCATGAGATTTCCCAGGCAAGAAGACTGAAGTGGAAAGACTCTGGAGGACACTGAGACAGCTGCTCCCCGTCTTTCCTACTCACTTTTGACAAGGAAATCCAACCTAGTGAGGGGAGGCCCTTGACCAAGGTTCCCCAAGAGTGGGAAGAGACGTGGACTTAGAATTGAGGCTTTAAGGAATTCCCAAGTTTAAAGGCTTTATTGAGGAGGTTGAGCTAGGGAAGGAAACGGGGGAAAGCAACCAGAATTCTGCTAGTGTCAACATCGAGTCCCTCGTAGGGATAGCAGGTGCTACTACTCTAATATCTGACATGATGGAGGCGAAAGGCAGCTGAAAGAGGGGAAAAAGAGGGGAAGGAGGAAACAGAGGTCAGGAGTATGGGCCACACATTCAGGAACTTTGACCAAGATGGATAGAGATATGGGACCGTAAAAGTGGTCTGCTTTATGTAGGAGAGATATTAAGGTGATTTAAAGCAAAAAACAAAGATGGTGGGAAGCTCTTAAGACACAAGAGAAATAGGAGAGTCAGAGAGAGGGGATAGGAAAGCCACAGGAAGTGGGACCAGAACCCATGACAAAAGAGGTACCACTTGGTTGAGATTGACACCTTTCATACCGGAAACCTGCAAGAGTTTCCACCTGGTGAATTGTTACACTCTTCACCCACGGGGCAAGCTTAGACTAAACGCCCTCTTTGGTTTCCCTCCAAGAACTATCTGAACCCATAATTTAGATGGTATGGGAGTTGAATTTCTCCTGATCTTGAGGCTGTCAGGCTCTTAGAAGCAAAAATTAATGATCTTATTCAGCCTTCTTCACTTCAGCAGGTTCCTTGGGTATAAGTCCCAGGAATTCAAAGATACACAAGACAGCCTCGGACCCAAAAGAGGTAATGGAATAAAAACATGTATATAATTGACTATGACAACAAGCACAACAATAGAATGATGGACAAAACCGCAGTCCCCAGAGGATGAGCCGGTGGGTGGCAGGGCCCAGAAAGGGATCCTGGTTTCTTGACTCACTGTCCATATAGATAATATTACTGTTATCCCCAAAGAAGATAAGCTGTATAAATCTATTTGTGTAACCCACAGAGATGATATCATCTTTCAGCCTTCTTGTTAAGATACCAGCGTCACTAAGCCAAGATCAACACTCGTATGAACCATTGGCCGAGAACTCTATGATTTGGATTCTGGTCTAAGCCACTCTTTTCCTCTGAAACATTAGTTTGGAAACCATTAAATGGCAGATGGTCATCGTGTGTCAACCATCATTCACTAGAACAGTTCTACTCAGCGGTGTCTATTTAAGGCCACAGAATCAACCACATTTTGTTAGTTTATTTATATTCTCAATACTGCTGCTGTTATAATTCTAGCTTACTAGTTTAAAGTAGCCAAAAGCTTTGACCATTTTTCATTTCCATGTCTTTTGTCCTCTTGGTTGAACCTATACTGATGGTTAGGAAGTAAAATTTTAGTCACTGGTAAGTCAGCTTCATATGGAGTAAACCAGGCACTAAAATGAATTCTTACCTTCCTATATGTTTTTGGGGAATTCATCAAATATTTATAGAAGACCCACAGTTGCCTGGGATGAAGCCAAACACACCAAGGCGGAAGAAGAGATAGTCTGGGTTTTTTAAGAGCTTGTGGTATAAATCCAGAGATCCCTCTTTGACCCTTTCTCAACCATAAATGTTGATTTTAAAGCAGATAATGGCACTTACAGTGGAAACAAAACAGAAACTTTCTAGAAGGAAGATTAACACGTTCATCCAGTTGAAACCCATTGAAGTGGAAACGATTCTGAAGGGTCACATCAGCTAAGCCATTCTTCCCTTTAGAGTTTCCTCCTGCCCTGGGGGCGGGTCCACAGATCTCGCTTTGGTCCAACAGCGAGAAGAACAGGGTGATGATACAGTACACTCGTCAGTGTTTTCTCCTCAAATAATCCACCAACTGCCAGTGAACAAGCATCATGCCAAGGGCCCTTGGAGGAATATAAAGACAGAAATGCTGCTGGGAAATGTGAAGTTTGGTGGGGGAAAACAGGATGGAAACAGCACAGGCAGGGTGAAGTGCACGCTAACTCGTCATGGACAGAAGCATGCTGCGGAAACGCGGAGAAGGATGAGGTTTCCTCTGACCAGGAGGCTGAGGGGAGTCCTCTGGCGCTGAGGATAAACAGGATTCGGGGGCTTGAAAAGATGGGGAGGACGGTGTAGAGCTACTTCTGTCTTTGCAGAAGTGATCGAGTCATATGGCAAATACCCCCGCATAAGCCCAGAGAAGAATTACGCTTGGTTTTTTCCACTTGGGGACCACTAACGTGTGGCCATGTTGATGCCTGGATTCAGGAATAATCTGTTGTAGCAGATTAGAACCACAGACTCCCTCTAGATGGTCCCCCTAGTTGTGAGTACGGAGGCTTCTCCCGACCTTCAGGCAGACAGAAAGGAGAACCTCGGCAGCCCCCGCTCGCCGCAGCCTCACTGGGACAAAGGCAGAGCCACGAGGGTGGCGAGAGGCCACGGCGCTAGGAGTCAAAGGAGGAAGCTTGCTGCGATGTCATGATCTTTTTTTCTTTGTACACAGCATGGCATCACGCCCTTCCCACACTTCAGAGGGGTGGAGATTATGGTTGTGTGTGTGTCGTCGCTCAGTCAGACCCCATGGACTCTAGCCGGCCGGGCTCCTCTGTCCGTGGGATTTCCTAGACAAGAATACTGGAGTGGGTGGCCATTTCCTTCTCCAGGGATCTTCCTGACCCCGGGATTAAAACCACCCCTTTTCTCAACCATAAATGTTGATTTTAAAGCAGATAATGGCACTTACAGTGGAAACAAAACAGAAACTTTCTAGAAGGAAGATTAACACGTTCATCCAGTTGAAACCCATTGAAGTGGAAACGATTCTGAAGGGTCACATCAGCTAAGCCATTCTTCCCTTTAGAGTTTCCTCCTGCCCTGGGGGCGGGTCCACAGATCTCGCTTTGGTCCAACAGCGAGAAGAACAGGGTGATGATACAGTACACTCGTCAGTGTTTTCTCCTCAAATAATCCACCAACTGCCAGTGAACAAGCATCATGCCAAGGGCCCTTGGAGGAATATAAAGACAGAAATGCTGCTGGGAAATGTGAAGTTTGGTGGGGAAGACAGGATGGAAACAGCACAGGCAGGGTGAAGTGCACGCTAACTCGTCATGGACAGAAGCATGCTGCGGAAACGCGGAGAAGGATGAGGTTTCCTCTGACCAGGAGGCTGAGGGGAGTCCTCTGGCGCTGAGGATAAACAGGATTCGGGGGCTTGAAAAGATGGGGAGGACGGTGTAGAGCTACTTCTGTCTTTGCAGAAGTGATCGAGTCATATGGCAAATACCCCCGCATAAGCCCAGAGAAGAATTACGCTTGGTTTTTTCCACTTGGGGACCACTAACGTGTGGCCATGTTGATGCCTGGATTCAGGAATAATCTGTTGTAGCAGATTAGAACCACAGACTCCCTCTAGATGGTCCCCCTAGTTGTGAGTACGGAGGCTTCTCCCGACCTTCAGGCAGACAGAAAGGAGAACCTCGGCAGCCCCCGCTCGCCGCAGCCTCACTGGGACAAAGGCAGAGCCACGAGGGTGGCGAGAGGCCACGGCGCTAGGAGTCAAAGGAGGAAGCTTGCTGCGATGTCATGATCTTTTTTTCTTTGTACACAGCATGGCATCACGCCCTTCCCACACTTCAGAGGGGTGGAGATTATGGTTGTGTGTGTGGTCGTCGCTCAGTCAGACCCCATGGACTCTAGCCGGCCGGGCTCCTCTGTCCGTGGGATTTCCTAGACAAGAATACTGGAGTGGGTGGCCATTTCCTTCTCCAGGGGATCTTCCTGACCCGGGAATGGAACCCAAGTCTCCTGCATTGGTAGGCAGACTCTACTGTCTGAGGCACCTGGGGAACCTCAGGAAGCTTTTCTCTGTGGACTGGGAGCTCCCTCCCAGGATTCTGGGGCTCTTCCGGGGCCTGCTTGGGCAGAGAGACTTACCCGTGGTCCCGCCCAGGAGCAGATGGGCACCCGTTGGTCCTTCACTTGCTCTCCCGTCCCCTTCTGCTGCTGCTCCGTATCTGCTTTAGGTTTGGGACAGTTCTCTTGCATCATCGAGCACTGCGGTTAATGGAAGAAACTCTATCCTCCAACATTACCAGGTCCTGAGTCTTTGGGGGCTCAAGAAGCCCTCTCTTAAAAAGCCCTGCTCTTGTCACACGGAGCCCCTGCTTCCAAGATCGTGTCTCTACTACCGATTTGTGTAAATGTTCTGAAATTGAACTGACTTCCTTATTCTGGGGCTGTGTCTGCCTTGACGCCGAGGGAAGGAGGCTTCTGACTCAAGGTAGGAGGGTCCTGAGGCACAGGACAGCGGCTCGGGGAGGACCTGAGCTGCCAGGGAGGGAACTTATGTCCCGATATGGGTGTCATTGAGAGGTCATTCAGTGATTCGGAGCATGGCTTTCATCCTCAGTTTCTCATCTTGCAACAAGATGCCCCAGTTTGTGAAGGGGGGACTCATTCAGGGGTCCTGGGTGGTGGGGGGATTCACCCGCCATGGTTCAGAGGAAAAGAGTCTCGTGAAGGTCCCAGGTAGAGAGGTTGAGCAGGGCAGAAGGACCAGGAAAGGGTGTTGAGGCAGCCAGAGACCAGCCGCAGGGGAGACGGGGCCCCCTGGGGCCGCCCCAGAGGAGCCTTCATCAGGGAGAGAGGCTGCCAGTCACTTTGAGACCCTGAACACAAGGCAGGGCGCGGGCCCAGGAGGCGATCCTAGGTCTCACCCTCTTCTCGTCCTCCACCTCCCCAACTTCCTGTGGACCAAACCCAGGCTGGCATCGGCCTGCAAACAAGCCCGGGTGCGATTCCTCGGGGCTCTGGACCCCATGACGCAGAGCAGAGCACACAGGGTGGGAGGAAAGGAAAAAAAATTAACCTGGTGAGAATAGCATTTAATGCTCCATTTTATTTAAAAAAATTTTTTGGTTGGCGTTTAATCGCTTTCCAATGTTGTCTTAGCTTCTGCTGTACAATGAAGAGGATCAGCTGTAGGTCCACACATTCCTCTCCCGACGTCCTCTCCCACGGCCTGCCCTCCCAAGTGGGTGGGGGGACAAAATAAATGGTGGCCCGTCCAATAATAATCTTATTCTGCTCTAAAAAGAAATGAGTTATCAAATCGCCAAAAGGCCTGGAGGAAGCTTATGAGTATAACGTAAGTTTGATGCAAAGGTTACATGTTGTATAATTCCTAACCTGTGGCATTCTGGGAAAGCCCAACTAGGCAGACATTGAGAAGATCTTTGGTTGCCAGGGGTTAAGAGGGAAGGGGGGCTGAAGGGTGGAGTGGAAACGATTCTTCAGGCGACGACGCTCCTCTGTGTGGTACAAGAATGGTGGACACACGTCATCCCATCCTGGTCAGAACCCACAGAACACTGAGTGAGCCCTAATGTCAACCTGGACTTGAGGTGATTACAATGTGTCGATTATGACATGCCCTGGACTCCAGGCACATCAGCGGCAACAGACGGGACACTCTGGGGGGAGGCTGTGCACCCGGAGGGGTGGGGAGCCTGTAGGAACTCCCTGCACACTCTGGTCCGTAGTGCTTGTGAGCCTAAAGGTCGTCTACGAAACGTAAAGTCTGCTTTTTTTAAGAAGAAGAAAGATGAGAAAGAGAAGGAAAGAAAAACAAACTAGAAAGTCAGAGGCTGACAGAACTTTTATGATAATCTTGCATCAGAAAATCCAGCCAGGGCCACCGACTCTACCTCGACAGCCGTGGCATTTCCACTGACTTTGGTGTGCACCCTGCAAACAGAGACGCCAGTCTGTGTCTAACTGTGTTTGTTTCCCCTGCAGGCGCTTCACTGTCCTAACCGCTGCGATGGCCCCATAAAATTTTATGACGACAATTGCTTAAGTGAAATTTCTATCCAGTCTGTTTGTGGGATCGGCCTGCAAACAAGCCCGGTGTTGGCTCTGGACCCCATGAGGGGCAGAGCACACAGGGTGGGAGGAAAGGAAAAAAAATTAACCTGGTGAGAATAGCATTTAATGCTCCATTTTATTTAAAAAAATTTTTTGGTTGGCGTTTAATCGCTTTCCAATGTTGTCTTAGCTTCTGCTGTACAATGAAGAGGATCAGCTGTAGGTCCACACATTCCTCTCCCGACGTCCTCTCCCACGGCCTGCCCTCCCAAGTGGGTGGGGGGACAAAATAAATGGTGGCCCGTCCAATAATAATCTTATTCTGCTCTAAAAAGAAATGAGTTATCAAATCGCCAAAAGGCCTGGAGGAAGCTTATGAGTATAACGTAAGTTTGATGCAAAGGTTACATGTTGTATAATTCCTAACCTGTGGCATTCTGGGAAAGCCCAACTAGGCAGACATTGAGAAGATCTTTGGTTGCCAGGGGTTAAGAGGGAAGGGGGGCTGAAGGGTGGAGTGGAAACGATTCTTCAGGCGACGACGCTCCTCTGTGTGGTACAAGAATGGTGGACACACGTCATCCCATCCTGGTCAGAACCCACAGAACACTGAGTGAGCCCTAATGTCAACCTGGACTTGAGGTGATTACAATGTGTCGATTATGACATGCCCTGGACTCCAGGCACATCAGCGGCAACAGACGGGACACTCTGGGGGGAGGCTGTGCACCCGGAGGGGTGGGGAGCCTGTAGGAACTCCCTGCACACTCTGGTCCGTAGTGCTTGTGAGCCTAAAAATCCTCTAAAAAAAGTAAAGTCTGCTTTTTTTAAGAAGAAGAAAGATGAGAAAGAGAAGGAAAGAAAAACAAACTAGAAAGTCAGAGGCTGACAGAACTTTTATGATAATCTTGCATCAGAAAATCCAGCCAGGGCCACCGACTCTACCTCGACAGCCGTGGCATTTCCACTGACTTTGGTGTGCACCCTGCAAACAGAGACGCCAGTCTGTGTCTAACTGTGTTTGTTTTTCCCCCTGCAGGGGCGCTTCACTGTCCCCTAACCGCTGCGATGGCCCCATAAAATTTTATGACGACAATTGCTTAAGTGAAATTTCTATCCAGTCTGTTTGTGGGACCTTCAAAAAAAGCCAGAGAAAGCCAGATAGATATAGCTCGGGACATTTTTCTGAGCTCTCATTTAATTATAAATCATGACTATATGAGTCTTCCATTCAAAACTCATACGATGTTCGACAGCACAAAATAATTTATGATTCCCGCAAGACAGCGAGCGCCTGCCCGGAACCCGAGGGCACCCTGGACATCATGCCTTTAGAAACAGGACCCGTGACACTGAGAATTGGAGAGCTCTGTCCCCCATGCCTCGCCCATCAGGGGCCTTGGGCCCAGAAGAGAGCCATGCCAAGAGGCCTTGAGTGTTTAGTGAATCCAAGGAGGAAAATCAAGACACACAAATGGCTGCTCCTCTCCACCCCGGGATGGCCTGTTTTTACCTTTTTCCAGTGTTCACATCCGTGGCAGTTAGGAAAATTCTGGGTCGAACCGTCCCACGACCTAATTTAAGGCAGAGGCTTTCAGAGATGGACTCTGAAATAATTGGGTGTGAAATGCAAATAGATTTAGCGGGTTCCCCACTATTTATGTAGTCTTCAGAGAGGCCTGGGGAAGTGGGGTTTTCTTGTTTGCTCGGCACATCTGGACATTTATGCAAGATGCTGGGATCCGTGAAAGCTGGCCTTTCGGTAGGGACGGCTCGGGACTCTTGTGAAGGCAAGCCAGAGTCACTCTCATTCCGGGAGGAAGGATGAGACTTATGGCTAAGATTTATTCAGAGTTAAAAACAGCATAAGGCAGGGATTCTGAATGTGGGCAGACCCTAAGTGGGAGGTCAAAAGAGTTAATTAACAAAAGCAAGAAAAGCTAAGCTTTCTGAACTTAGTTTTCTCTCGAACAAACAACCAGAAAATGTAGTGGTAAAGATTTCAATAATTCCCATGTAAAGAGAATTATTGAAATCATATACAGAACTGTTGCAACTCAGGTTAACAGAAGGAAACAGTACATTCAAGGTGGCAAAAGCCTTCAACCCCTACCGGCTCCTGCACCATGGGAACGGGTGTGCTCTGCACCCTGCAAACAGAGACGCCAGTCTGTGTCTAACTGTGTTTGTTTTTCCCCTGCAGGGCGCTTCACTGTCCCTAACCGCTGCGATGGCCCCATAAAATTTTATGACGACAATTGCTTAAGTGAAATTTCTATCCAGTCTGTTTGTGGGACCTTCAAAAAAAGCCAGAGAAAGCCAGATAGATATAGCTCGGGACATTTTTCTGAGCTCTCATTTAATTATAAATCATGACTATATGAGTCTTCCATTCAAAACTCATACGATGTTCGACAGCACAAAATAATTTATGATTCCCGCAAGACAGCGAGCGCCTGCCCGGAACCCGAGGGCACCCTGGACATCATGCCTTTAGAAACAGGACCCGTGACACTGAGAATTGGAGAGCTCTGTCCCCCATGCCTCGCCCATCAGGGGCCTTGGGCCCAGAAGAGAGCCATGCCAAGAGGCCTTGAGTGTTTAGTGAATCCAAGGAGGAAAATCAAGACACACAAATGGCTGCTCCTCTCCACCCCGGGATGGCCTGTTTTTACCTTTTTCCAGTGTTCACATCCGTGGCAGTTAGGAAAATTCTGGGTCGAACCGTCCCACGACCTAATTTAAGGCAGAGGCTTTCAGAGATGGACTCTGAAATAATTGGGTGTGAAATGCAAATAGATTTAGCGGGTTCCCCACTATTTATGTAGTCTTCAGAGAGGCCTGGGGAAGTGGGGTTTTCTTGTTTGCTCGGCACATCTGGACATTTATGCAAGATGCTGGGATCCGTGAAAGCTGGCCTTTCGGTAGGGACGGCTCGGGACTCTTGTGAAGGCAAGCCAGAGTCACTCTCATTCCGGGAGGAAGGATGAGACTTATGGCTAAGATTTATTCAGAGTTAAAAACAGCATAAGGCAGGGATTCTGAATGTGGGCAGACCCTAAGTGGGAGGTCAAAAGAGTTAATTAACAAAAGCAAGAAAAGCTAAGCTTTCTGAACTTAGTTTTCTCTCGAACAAACAACCAGAAAATGTAGTGGTAAAGATTTCAATAATTCCCATGTAAAGAGAATTATTGAAATCATATACAGAACTGTTGCAACTCAGGTTAACAGAAGGAAACAGTACATTCAAGGTGGCAAAAGCCTTCAACCCCTACCGGCTCCTGCACCATGGGAACGGGTGTGCTCTGCAGGGTGTTCGCTTCTACACAGCAGCAACAAACTCTGACACTGCAGGGGCTTATCCCCACAAAGGTTTGTTTCCTGTTCTTTCAACGTCGGAAATGGGGCAAGCATCCTGTCTCCTCCTTAATTCTGCGGCTTCTGGTGGGTTGTCGCGGCATGAAAACAGATGATGCAGACACACCTGCTCTCAGCCTTATCAGCCCCGAGGTGAGATTGGCCTCAGGTCGTCACGTGGTCCAAAAGAACCATGGGAGAGCGAGATGGAATATTTGATTTACACAAGGGAAGAGAGGCGGGGGTGTGTCCCCATGTTTTCCCCTTCTTACCCTGGAACCTCACGGAAAGGAAACGATAGAAGCACCTAGATAGGCGTGGGCAAGCCCACGAGTGTCAGGAGAGGCAGGTGGCTGCCTGGAGAGGCTGCCGTGGATGGACATGGTCCGTCTGGATGTTCTGCTGAGGGAGGAGGAGAGGGAGCAACAAAGATGGAAAACCAAGACAAAGATGCTGCAGCGCGCGGGAGGTTTGCAACCAGAAGCCAGTGGTCCAGACAATGGATTCTAGACGCAGCTGTAGACACAAGTCCGTCCCCTCTCATCCAGAAGTAGGGCTCACCTCCCGCCTCTTCAGCCTGAGCCCCGCACAACTCTCCATGCACTCAGAGGTGTCACTCAGGAAAGAGAGAGCCCATGAGAAGGAGAGAACCATATGAAAGACTAAGCATTTTCTCAAAGAAGACTGAGACATCAGAAAGCCTCTTAGATTGGAAGCGTCTATGATACAATGTCTCAGTTGCTTGGCCATGTCCCCTCTTGGCCCACCAGGCTCCTCTGTCCATTGGATTTCTCAGGCAAGAATACAGGATTGGGTTGCTATTTCCTCCTCCAGGGGATCTTCCCAACTCGGGATCGAGCCCTTGTCTCCTGTAGCTCCTGCTTTGGCAGATGGATTCGTTCCCACAGAGACACCTGGGAAGCCCATGTAAAGAGAATTATTGAAATCATATACAGAACTGTTGCAACTCAGGTTAACAGAAGGAAACAGTACATTCAAGGTGGCAAAAGCCTTCAACCCCTACCGGCTCCTGCACCATGGGAACGGGTGTGCTCTGCAGGGTGTTCGCTTCTACACAGCAGCAACAAACTCTGACACTGCAGGGGCTTATCCCCACAAAGGTTTGTTTCCTGTTCTTTCAACGTCGGAAATGGGGCAAGCATCCTGTCTCCTCCTTAATTCTGCGGCTTCTGGTGGGTTGTCGCGGCATGAAAACAGATGATGCAGACACACCTGCTCTCAGCCTTATCAGCCCCGAGGTGAGATTGGCCTCAGGTCGTCACGTGGTCCAAAAGAACCATGGGAGAGCGAGATGGAATATTTGATTTACACAAGGGAAGAGAGGCGGGGGTGTGTCCCCATGTTTTCCCCTTCTTACCCTGGAACCTCACGGAAAGGAAACGATAGAAGCACCTAGATAGGCGTGGGCAAGCCCACGAGTGTCAGGAGAGGCAGGTGGCTGCCTGGAGAGGCTGCCGTGGATGGACATGGTCCGTCTGGATGTTCTGCTGAGGGGAGGAGGAGAGGGAGCAACAAAGATGGAAAACCAAGACAAAGATGCTGCAGCGCGCGGGAGGTTTGCAACCAGAAGCCAGTGGTCCAGACAATGGATTCTAGACGCAGCTGTAGACACAAGTCCGTCCCCTCTCATCCAGAAGTAGGGCTCACCTCCCGCCTCTTCAGCCTGAGCCCCGCACAACTCTCCATGCACTCAGAGGTGTCACTCAGGAAAGAGAGAGCCCATGAGAAGGAGAGAACCATATGAAAGACTAAGCATTTTCTCAAAGAAGACTGAGACATCAGAAAGCCTCTTAGATTGGAAGCGTCTATGATACAATGTCTCAGTTGCTTGGCCATGTCCCCTCTTGGCCCACCAGGCTCCTCTGTCCATTGGATTTCTCAGGCAAGAATACAGGATTGGGTTGCTATTTCCTCCTCCAGGGGATCTTCCCAACTCGGGGATCGAGCCCTTGTCTCCTGTAGCTCCTGCTTTGGCAGATGGATTCGTTCCCACAGAGACACCTGGGAAGCCTACTTTGATACCACTGGCAAATTGAAAGTTAAATGTTTCCCCTTCTTCCCGGCATGCTGATGGGATTCCGGGAAAAAGCAGACGCATGACAGAATAGAAATGTTAAAATGCCTGCGCACGGCTAAGTACGGTGTAAATAAATATGTGAGATTGCCACACATACTGACTTAATTACTTTCCATGGAAAATTTAGATTTAGCCATACGCATTCAGAGAGAAAGCCCAGTTCCCTGCCTTCTTTAACTAGAAGGTGAAAGAGCTTCACCAGCTGCCTGGTTTCATCTGGGAGGGCGTCTAACTTCATTTTTGTAAATGAGAAATGGGCTATTTCCTGCCATATCGGTAAACAAGGGTGTCACAGCGCTCAGCAATGCCAGCCCTCCAGTGTGAGCTTGGGGAGTCCTGAGGGCACTCAGAATACCTGTGATCTGACAGCCGTCAGACTTCAGCCACGCCTGCCCGGAGCTCAGGATGTGAAAACACAGATGGCTGAGGAGCGTATGAAAGGAGTGATTTCAGTGAGCCCAGACTCTTGCATCTCCCCGTACATAGAAGAGTGCTAAATCCCTTAACTTAATGAGATATCTGGTTTTCTTTAATTAACAATAATCCTTTGATGTTCAGACTGCCTGCCCTTTGTTGCAAAACTCCTAGGTAACCTGGCTCCTCCCCTCACCTGCCTCCTGGGAGGGGCTCTCCCAGGGTCACATGAGGTACCATCTCCTGGATTTGTAGGCCTAAAAATTCCTGCCGAATAAAACCTAACTCTCAGCTTTTAGTTTGTGAGTATTTTTAGGTCAATAATTGTTTTCCTGGTTTCATCTGGGAGGGCTGTGTGGCTTCATTTTTGTGCAGGCAGGGCTTCACAGAGAGTAGGAAGAGCTAGTCACTATCTGGCAGGTGGCAGGACTGGCAGCTGAGAGCCGAGAAGAGCTCCCTGGAGAGGAGAGGATGTTAGGACAGGGCAGACCTGCCTCATGCTGGAGGAAAGTAAAAACAGTCAGGAAGCCGGGCTCCTCCAGGCAAATTGTCTCCACAGGTTGGCTTCTTGCATCTAAACCAGCCCGGTAAGAGAGGGGCCACACCTGCAGGGTGGCTGCCCGGGTGGCATTAGTGGTAAAGAATCTGCCTGCCCATGCAGGAGGCCCAAGAGACGCAGGTTCACTCCCCGGATGAGGAAGATCCCCTGGAGAAGGGAATGGCAACCCACTCCAGTCTTCTTGCCTGGAGACTCTCATGGACAGAGGAGCCTAGCGGGCTACAGTGCATGAGGTCGCACGACTGAGCGGCTGAGCACGCACGTACAGTTAATTTACAATGCATCAGTGTAAGTGTGCAGCGAGGTGATCCAATTATACAATTGAATATGTATGTGTATACGTTTTAATATATATGGACCCTCTTTTTTCCAGATTCTTTTCCGTTACAAGATACTGAGTGTATTTCTCTGGGCTGTATTTCGCCTGCACTACAATCGTCCTCTGAGCCTCTGCCTCTGGGAACGCCGGCCCGAGACACCTCTGTGCAGGACTGCAGGTGCCAAGTGGGTGAGCGATCCCGAGAGGGAAAGTTGCATCCAACGGGAAAGACACAGAGGAAGGAGAAAAAGGTGTCTGGAAATGATGTCTTCAGAAGAATAATTAAAGAGACAAGGGGTATTTAACCTTAGGAAGAGACTCAAGGCATACACAAATCTTTAAGTGTCTGAAATCCTGGTAGGCGGAAGAGAGGATGGCTTGGTGTGTGTTGATCCAGGGGATGACCGTGGATGGTGGAAATAGGGTGTCTATATGGAGGCAAACTGGGTGTCTCGGCCCTAGGTAATGGATGTAGCTTGGAGACAGGGGAAAGAGTGGCTAACAAAGCCAAGGCCTTAACAGATTTAGACTATTCGGAGTGGAGATTAGTGTTGAGATAAAGGTTTTTAAATGCTGATGCTTTTAAGATCAGATTGCTAGACAGGCGGCAGTCCCAAGTCTGATTTCCTTCCTCCCTCCCAGAGGGGTCTCTCCCTCGGCCTTCTGGACAGTCACTCCAGCAACGCGTAATGAGTTCTGTGTCCCCACATTTCCAAGGGGACTCACTGTCTGCTTGGCAGCCTCCCACTTGTGGGGATGAGAGAGAAAATCGCCCTTCTTTCAAGAGGCCTGGGATAAAGAGGCTGCCTCAAAAGGAAGAAGAAGGCGTAAGAGTTCAGACACATTAAACATCAGCCCTCTCAAGAACGACTGCAAGCACGGGAATGTGAATCCCTTATTTGTTGCTGCCATTGAGTGGGTATTGTGCATGACTTTTGTTGTTGTTCAGGCTGACTCTCTTGCGACCCACGGACTGTACCCCACCAGGCTTCTCTGTCCATGGGATTCTCCAGGCAAGAATACCAGAGTGGGTTGCCACTTCCTTCTCCAGGGGATCTTCCCTATCTTGGGATCAAACCCATGTCTCCTGCATGTATAGGCAGATTCTTTACCATGGAGCCACCCAGGGAGCCCATGCAAGAATGACTGCTTACCCATGAAAATTTAGAGCAAAACATTAAATGTGACTCAATGTTTTACAGAAACACCAGGAAATGTTCACTTCAAAAATACACTGTGTTAAAGCCTTCTTTCTACCTAAAAAGATAAACTGAAATGTGCTATAGAAACTAAAATACCTGAAGGGAATAAAGCATACCATAACTTAGTTCCTTCCAGCGCTCAGGCAACACACAACTCACAGAAAAATGAACTCATAGTGACTTATTTCATAGAGACACTTAGTGCTTACTTAGCAAAGCGTCCTAGGATTGATCCAGGGCTCATCATCAGGGTACCACTTCTTCCTTTCCTTCCTCTTTTTTTTAAATATTAATTTATTTGGCTATTCTAGGTCTAAGTTTTGGGACTTGGAACCTTTCCTTGGAGCATATGGGACGTAGTTCCATGATCAGGGATTGAACCCAGGCTCTCTGCATTGGGAGCACAGAGTCTTAGCCATGGACCACCAGGGAAGTCCATCTTCCACTTCTATTCTCTGCATCGTTGCTTTCTTCCTCACTTGTCACCTCATTGTGGAAACTGTAATCAAAGGAGAGAAATACAGAGGAATTTCTGATCTCCTTCCCTCCATTTGCTTGGTGGCTTGGATGCTTGGTGGCCGCCACTGCACCAAGCACACCTTCTCACAAAAGGATGTCAAGTACTGCATGTGAATTTTCATAGTGACTTTGTTCATTATTGTCTAAAGCTGAGAGCAATCAGGGTGGCCTTCAACAGGCAAATGGATGAACACACTGTGGTGCATCTATACAACAGAATATTATTCAAGGATGACATGAGCTATGAAGCTAAGAAAAGACACAGAGGACATGGAATGCATGTTGTTAAGTGAAAACAGCCAGTCCATGAAAGTCACAGATGGTATCATTTTAACTATGTGACATTCTAGAAAAGGCAAGACCATGGAGACAGTTGTGTAGTAGTCGAAGGTTACAAACAGGTGGAGACAGGGGACTTTGGGTCAGTGAAACTGTTCTCGATGGTGATTCAGTGGTAGATACAAGACATCATGCATTTGTCAAAGCACAGAGACTATACACACCAAGAGTGAACCCTGTAAAGAGTGTCAACTTTAATAAAAGTCTATTACTAGGGGCTCATCAATCATAATATAGGTACCACACTAATGTAAGCTATTAATAATAAGGGAACTTCTATGTCAAGATTGGATATTGGGTGGGTACATGGAATTCTTTGTACTGAGCTCAATTTTTCCATAAATCTAAATCAACACTAAAAAATATAATGTCTATTAATTTTTAAAAAGAGACTCTAATACAGAAATGGAGGAAAGGAAATCAGAAATTCCTGTCTGTATTTCTCTCCTTTTATTACAGAGAAAAATCTCTGCCAGAACCGCTAGCATCAGACTCGTCTGATATGTCCTGGTCTAGATTTGGGTCAATTCTAGCGGCAGGAGAGTCTGAGAAAATAAATGCCCCCAAATTGAGGGCTGTGGAGAAGACTGGGGTGGCTGCTGGGTTGGAAACCAGTGGAATCTGACACTAAACCTGCTCCTCAAGATGGTTAAGTGACATGGCAAGAATTCTAAGTCTCAGCGATTCACATTCATTTGAAAAGTGGCTTTAGAACTTCTAGTTTCAGTTGAAATCAGAATAGAGGCTTACAACTGAAAGTCATCTATTTTTAAATATATGATCTGAAATTTTTTCTCTATAATATTAAACAGTAGAAAAAAAATGAAGGTAACAGTCTCAAATTTATCTGGAGCAAAGCTTGTGACCTAATAATTAATCATGTGGACTAGATGTTAACGGAAGATATTGAAGGAGAGGGAAAAAGTATCACCCACGTACTATTCGTTTAATAATCCATAAATATTATTATAAATCTATAATCTACTGGGTGCATCAAAACATAGAATTCAAAGAAGAGAACATTTGTGGAGTTACAGCCATGGTGGGAGAATACTGAAACCATTAAAACTGAGAACTGAACCTAGACTACAAATAAAAACGATTTTATAGATGAACACATCAGGCTTACATAAGAGAACACAATGATTTAAGAGTGATTCTCTGTGCTGAAAGTCATAGACTCTGCCCTCAAATTCAGGAAAGAATTGCAGGCAAGATAAGTTTGAGTGAAAGTGTTGGACAAGTCCAGTTTTTGTTAGCGGGCAACGAGAAGGGTTGCCATTTTGATACAGATCACTAGAAAAATAAAAGTTGAAGAAGAATTGGCATAAAATACCCTCTAGTAGAAATAGAAACAGGATGTGACATAAACAACTCAGCAAAATAGGAAAAAAAAAAAAAAAAAAAACCCACAGGAGAGAGCGGAGGACAAAGTAAAATCAAACACGGTGGGACAATAAACAGACATCTACAGTTAAATGCAAACGGAAGTACTCCAGACGACCAAAGCTAAGAGCACATGGGGGTATAATGTCTATTAATTTTAAAAGAGACTCTAATACAGAAATGGAGGAAAGGAAATCAGAAATTCCTGTCTGTATTTCTCTCCTTTTATTACAGAGAAAAATCTCTGCCAGAACCGCTAGCATCAGACTCGTCTGATATGTCCTGGTCTAGATTTGGGTCAATTCTAGCGGCAGGAGAGTCTGAGAAAATAAATGCCCCCAAATTGAGGGCTGTGGAGAAGACTGGGGTGGCTGCTGGGTTGGAAACCAGTGGAATCTGACACTAAACCTGCTCCTCAAGATGGTTAAGTGACATGGCAAGAATTCTAAGTCTCAGCGATTCACATTCATTTGAAAAGTGGCTTTAGAACTTCTAGTTTCAGTTGAAATCAGAATAGAGGCTTACAACTGAAAGTCATCTATTTTTAAATATATGATCTGAAATTTTTTCTCTATAATATTAAACAGTAGAAAAAAAATGAAGGTAACAGTCTCAAATTTATCTGGAGCAAAGCTTGTGACCTAATAATTAATCATGTGGACTAGATGTTAACGGAAGATATTGAAGGAGAGGGAAAAAGTATCACCCACGTACTATTCGTTTAATAATCCATAAATATTATTATAAATCTATAATCTACTGGGTGCATCAAAACATAGAATTCAAAGAAGAGAACATTTGTGGAGTTACAGCCATGGTGGGAGAATACTGAAACCATTAAAACTGAGAACTGAACCTAGACTACAAATAAAAACGATTTTATAGATGAACACATCAGGCTTACATAAGAGAACACAATGATTTAAGAGTGATTCTCTGTGCTGAAAGTCATAGACTCTGCCCTCAAATTCAGGAAAGAATTGCAGGCAAGATAAGTTTGAGTGAAAGTGTTGGACAAGTCCAGTTTTTGTTAGCGGGCAACGAGAAGGGTTGCCATTTTGATACAGATCACTAGAAAAATAAAAGTTGAAGAAGAATTGGCATAAAATACCCTCTAGTAGAAATAGAAACAGGATGTGACATAAACAACTCAGCAAAATAGGAAAAAAAAAAAACCCACAGGAGAGAGCAAGGAAAGAAATAAAAGGACAAAGTAAAATCAAACACGGGTGGGACAATAAACAGACATCTACAGTTAAATGCAAACGGAAGTACTCCAGACGACCAAAGCTAAGAGCACATGAAGGAGATGTAAAGGCAAAACGCTTTAAAAGGGGCAATTCGTTTCCTGTGACGATATGGCCAGGCAGCTCTTCTCTCTCTCTCTCTCCCATTCTCTCTCCCTCTCCCTGCCCCGCCCCCGGCCGCCGGCCCACATCCTCTACCTCCTGGATCACTGATATCATCATAGAAACCTGCTAAGATCTCTCTGGTCGCAACAACAATCTTCTTAGATACATGCCTAAGCCATCGCCTTTCTTTTCTACATGACCAAAATCCCCCAAGAGAAGAGAGTACTATCGGCTCTTGAATTTGGATTTGAAATTGACCGCAATTTGTTGTCCACTTCCAACATGGCACCAATGCTGTGGTCACTGACATGACCAGGGACATAGCAATGCCAAGCTCAGTGGATTTGCTTCCATCTTGGCTAAGGTCTTAGCAACAACCTACTCAGCACTTTCCTTGGTGAAACCCCAGCCCTCGCTGACCACAGTCCCCTGAGAATGTTGGGCCGCCCCCTGGACTTCCTCGAGTCTGAAGAGAACTCTTGTTTCCGTCCTCCTCCCACTCCTGCTCCATCGTCGGTGTGTTTTTTCTCAATATCCTCGACCCTCAGACTAGACACCTCGGAATCATTCCTGACGCCTCGCTCCTCATTCCCACGTTTAATCCGTCACCAGGTCGTCTGGGTTCCACTGTCTGGCAAGTTCGTGAGTTCATGAACTGTGACACACTGCCATCGCTGCTCTGCAGCTGGGTGGCTCTCCTGTCAGCCTTGGTCACCTCCAATCGCCTCTCCACTCGGCATCCACGGTGATCTTCAGGAGCAAAAATCAAAGAAGAAAGGAATTCTCCTGATAGAGGCACGAACTCTCACTACACTGACCATCATATTCTAATATACAAATGTATAAACCAACCTGCCGTACACCTTACATTTATCCAGTGTTCTTTGTCACATATATTTCGATTTAAAAGTGTGCTTAAAAGAAAAAGAAAAGAAATCTGATCATGGCGCTCTCCTAACTAAAATCCTTCAACAGTCTCCTTAGCCATGGACTGCTATGCTTTCTGTTCATCATGGTTATCATTGTTTGTAATAATATAGTTATTGCTTTGTTTCTTTGGTTAACATCTTTCTCCCTCGGCTGTAAGTTCCATGAGGTCGAGGACCATAATTGTTTGGTGAATTGCTATGTACAAACCTTTAGCTCAGTGCAGGGCACAGGCCAGGTGCTTGACAAAGGTTTTAACTCACTGAAGTATTAACATTGCCATAATTATAGCAGTGAGGCTCTTGGACAGTAAAAGACTGGACATTGAACAGTGTAGGTACCCAAGAAATAAATCCAGATGCATAAAATGATTTATGACTTGATGAAAATAATTTTTAGTGGCCAGAGGATGCCATATGCCTTTCTATGGAAACTAACCAACTGGGGCGTGGGGTGGGACCCAGCCTGTATATCATGCCATACATTAAAAGTATGTGCATAATAAAATTGAAAAATTTTATAAATTGTGTAAAATGTTTATAAAATTGAAAAAAGGATCTAAGAATATTCACAAATATGCTCTACTCTCAATGGAAGTTTCATCTTAGAGGAAATATACTTTGAGTAGAAAATAATCAGTTAACTTGGGAAGCCACAACTGAACAGAGACAGTCTTTGCTACAACCAATGACTCCCTAGATGGCAAAAGAAAATGAAGAACGTAGGAACACAGAACGTGTATTTTTGATTCACTCATTGAAATACTATTAAACATCTAGGGCATCCAAGACACTAAGGAGGCCACAGAGAAGGCAAAAGCAAAGAGTTTCTGAGTTAGGACTTTAAAGGGCTGTTTGGAAGTTGGGATGGAGTCAGGCATCTGTTTATTATTTTATACGAACAACCTCCTCCATCCAACAGAGCTGGCTTTTTTTCCCCTTCTTTTCCATTTTCTGCAGCATCTCAATGTACTCATTTTCTAGAAGGAACTCAAGACCCAAACAGCCACAAATGTTTGCTGGGTTCACTGGTTAAGAATGGTTGGTGGTTTGCAAAATATAAATAGAAGAAACTATAACCAGTTTCAGCCAGTTTGACGCCACTGAAAAAAAACCTGATGAATAAATAATAAGAGTGTGCTGCATCTTTCATTAGCTCAGACCTGGGGCCCTCAACTGGGGGCCACCACATCATTCCAAAGTCAGACGCAGGAAATTCATGCTGTCTCTCTTTGAGGCTTTGGGGGAATTTAGTGTTTCAAAATGGAACCCTCCTGAGAGAGAACTCCCGCCAAATGCCAGCCACTCTTCCTCGATGGGAATTGGTCTCATGTACTTAATGCTGATAACTTAGCAGAATCTCTTGTTGTGTTTCATCCCATCTCGCGCACCCTCTCCCTTGGACAGCTGCTCCGCTCCTGCCCGCAGCCGTCCGTGTGGCCCGGGGGGTCCTGGGGACGTGTGAACAGCTCCGTGGCTGGAGCCTCAGTTATAGAGCAGAGCTATTGTTTAGTTGCTAAGTCACGTCCGGATCTTTGAGACCCCATGGACTGCAACCTGTTGGGCTCCTCTGTCTGTGGAGCTTTCCAGATCAGAATACTGGACTGCATTGCCATGTCCTGACCCAGGGGACCTTCCTGATCCAGGGCTCAAGCCCACGTCTCCCGCATTGCAGATGGACTTTTCACCACGGAGCCACCAGGGAAGGCCTTAGACTCGAGAGAACAGCTCCCTTTGATATCAGAGACTGTGGTTCTGGCCATGTTGTCCACCTGTTCTAGGACCCAGAGTATGTCCTAGAAGACTAGGCTGGTGGGGTGCTTGCACTTCTTCTAGCCAGCTTATACCTCACAGAATCCCCTCAGGTAAGGAGGGCAAGTCATCTTCTTATTGCCACTTTGCAAGAATCTGAGAAACTTTCTTAAGGACATGCAGCTTAATCAATGTCAGAGACTAACAAAATTCATAATGTTTGTTCTCAAATTCGGTGACTTTCCTGTTCTCGCACGGACACCTGAGGCACTGTCCCCATTAAACACTAAACCCACCTTCTCTGTGAATGTACTCATTTTCTAGAAGGAACTCAAGACCAAAAGCAAATGTTTGCTGGGTTCACTGGTTAAGAATGGTTGGTGGTTTGCAAAATATAAATAGAAGAAACTATAACCAGTTTCAGCCAGTTTGACGCCACTGAAAAAACCTGATGAATAAATAATAAGAGTGTGCTGCATCTTTCATTAGCTCAGACCTGGGGCCCTCAACTGGGGGCCACCACATCATTCCAAAGTCAGACGCAGGAAATTCATGCTGTCTCTCTTTGAGGCTTTGGGGGAATTTAGTGTTTCAAAATGGAACCCTCCTGAGAGAGAACTCCCGCCAAATGCCAGCCACTCTTCCTCGATGGGAATTGGTCTCATGTACTTAATGCTGATAACTTAGCAGAATCTCTTGTTTGTGTTTCATCCCATCTCGCGCACCCTCTCCCTTGGACAGCTGCTCCGCTCCTGCCCGCAGCCGTCCGTGTGGCCCGGGGGGTCCTGGGGACGTGTGAACAGCTCCGTGGCTGGAGCCTCAGTTATAGAGCAGAGCTATTGTTTAGTTGCTAAGTCACGTCCGGATCTTTGAGACCCCATGGACTGCAACCTGTTGGGCTCCTCTGTCTGTGGAGCTTTCCAGATCAGAATACTGGACTGCATTGCCATGTCCTGACCCAGGGGACCTTCCTGATCCAGGGCTCAAGCCCACGTCTCCCGCATTGCAGATGGACTTTTCACCACGGAGCCACCAGGGAAGGCCTTAGACTCGAGAGAACAGCTCCCTTTGATATCAGAGACTGTGGTTCTGGCCATGTTGTCCACCTGTTCTAGGACCCAGAGTATGTCCTAGAAGACTAGGCTGGTGGGGTGCTTGCACTTCTTCTAGCCAGCTTATACCTCACAGAATCCCCTCAGGTAAGGAGGGCAAGTCATCTTCTTATTGCCACTTTGCAAGAATCTGAGAAACTTTCTTAAGGACATGCAGCTTAATCAATGTCAGAGACTAACAAAATTCATAATGTTTGTTCTCAAATTCGGTGACTTTCCTGTTCTCGCACGGACACCTGAGGCACTGTCCCCATTAAACACTAAACCCCACCCCTCTCCCCAGCACCCCCAACCACCACTGTATTCTCTGTCTCTGTGGATTTGACAATTCTAGAAAATCAGGAGACAGCATGCAGTATTTGTCCTTTATGTCTGGCGTATCTTTTTCCTTATATATGTCATTTTTTAAGAAGTTATTTTTATTGGAGTCTAGTTGATTTACAATGTTGTGTTAGTTTCAGGTGAAGAGCACAGTGAGTCAGTTATTCATGGGTTAGTGTCGCCACTCTTTTTAGATTCTTTTCCCACGTAGGTTGTTACAGAGTAGCGAGGAGAGTTCCCTGTGCTAGACAGTAGGTTCTTATTACTTATCTATTTTGTCCGGATTATTAGTCTTTGAGCACAATGTCCTCGAGTTTCATTTGCACTGCAGCATGGGTCAGATTCCCATCCTTTTGAAGGCTGAATAATATTCCATCTTATGTATATACTGGGCTTCCCCACTGGCTCAGTGGTAAAGAACCTGCCTGCCATGCAGGAGACCCAGGTTGGATCCCTGGGTCAGAAAGATTCCTTGCAGAAGGAAAGGCAACCCACTCCAGTCTTCTTGAGTGGAGAATTCCACGAACAGAGGAGCCCGGTGGGCTATGGTCCACGCGGTCTCACAGAGTCAGACACGACTTAGCGACTGAACAATAACAACGATGTATGCACTGAGATGGCCGTCGTTCATCTTTAGTTTAAAGCAAGACAGGGGATACTCAGGGGTTGGCACAGTTTTTCCAAAGTCCTGCTGGAAAAGCAAAATGGGGTGGAATGCCTGGGCCTCTCCAGGAACTCCAAGCAGTTTCCAGGCTGACCCCGTTTCCTTGGTTTGCAGCTGGCCCTAAATGTTTTCCCAGTCTCACTGGTTGCCTTGCATTCATGGTTTTTCCCGTGTCCTTGTTCTTCAGGCTCCCTGGGTAAGCTTCTCCCCTAGGCGAGAGCTCTGAGTGAAACCCGCCCTTCTTGTCTCCTGGGCACTGGGTTAATAGCAGAGGAGCCTAGCCCCAAGGCACCAGCTCTGGTCTGCAGGGAAACACAGCCTTGGGACATCTCCGCTCCCAGTCTGGAAAAATTTAGAGGGGACTTTGTGGAAAAATCAGCCTCATTGTTCATGGAACACTTTGAAGATAAAGACGAGACAAAATACACATATTAAAAGTGCCAAGTTAAACCAATTAGTAAGGTAGTTTCCATGCAAACAATCTCAGGAATGGGGGGGAAAATTACTTCTGCTTACCTCATACCTTTCTGGGCTCCTAAACTGCCCTAAACAGAATCCCTTTGAATGTTTTCCATGGTGTGACATCCTTGACTTCTGAAGCTCCTTTTCTTGTTTTTCTTGAAGGCGTTTCCTGATCCAACTAAAAAGTGTCACAATGAGCATGAACAGGAGAACAGGAGAATACTATGGTTTGGTTTTGTTTTTTTAAAGCCAATTGATTATGAAATGTGCAATGCTAATGGCTTTGGGAAGGGAAATTGGATGCCGAATGAAGACACCGTAAATGATCGCCTCTTAATTTGATGTGCATTGTTATTTTCCAGTCCTTTCAAGTTCCTGGCTTAGGAAGCAGCTCTACCCTTGCAGCGTCTGCACAGGCAAAGGCCTCCTCTTCTCGCACTGACCCAGGCATGAGCAGGGTGCGGGGGGATCTCTGTGCCGTGTGGCTATAGTGCTGCCCACTCATGCACTGTGAGGAAGCTTCCTGCTACAAACGGAGCCCTGAACACCTCTATGCGTGCTCAGGACCCAATTACAGCAGTGTCTTCAGCCCTCAGAAAGTCTCTCCTGTCCATTCATTCTTTGGTTATGTCAGGGGTAATAAAGAACCTACAGAGTAGTGTTATACAAAGTTAGTTTTATTGATATGTATTATATATGTGCCTGTGTGTATAGAACTGAATCACTTTGCTGTACAGCAGAAATGAACACAACATTGTAAATTAACTAGACTTCAATTTTTAAAAAGAGAGAAAGAAACCGCTATTTATGAATCTCTGCACGTTCAGGACTTGTTACTGCTGCATTCTTTAATCCTTGCGCATAAAAGTGCCGCCTGTGCACCAGGTGGCTCAGTGGTCAAGAATCCACCTGCCAATGCAGAAGACCTGGGTTCCATCCCTGGGTTGAGAAGGTCCCCTGGAGAAGGAAATGGCAACCCACTCCACTGTTCTTGCCTGGGAAATCCCATGAACTGAGAAGCCTGGGAGGCTACAGTCTATGAGGTCGCAAAGATTTGGCTATGCTGATGGACCAAGCACAGAGCAGCAGCCTTTGTTGCACTGGATGGGCCCTTTGAGGGCCTCAGGGAAGAACACAGCTGCTGAGGCGAGTTTTCAGACCCCACTAAGGGAACGGAATGTCGTGCAGAAAATGAGTGGGGTGAGCTGAAATGAACACAGATCATGAAAGGGGAGACTGCCCACCATAGTGGCGAGAGTCAACTCTGATGCCCCTCTGCATTTATGGTTTTCTTCTCTGTAAAATGGTATGATAGGAGCCATTGCAGCAGGTTGTTAGGAGCTCATGTGAGAGAAGGCAACAGGAAAAATCCTTGGTGTGGTGCCCGCATTTCAAGGCACTCAGTAAATCGCAGTATTGTTTTGTTTAATTAGTTATCACTGGCCTTTAGAAGGCAAAACTGAAAGTGCATATCATCATCAGAAAGGTCAGCAAAGATCCAGCTGACAAAACAGTCCTTGAGCTGATCCAGCTGCGGGATCTCTGTGCCGTGTGGCTATAGTGCTGCCCACTCATGCACTGTGAGGAAGCTTCCTGTACAAACGGAGCCCTGAACACCTCTATGCGTGCTCAGGACCCAATTACAGCAGTGTCTTCAGCCCTCAGAAAGTCTCTCCTGTCCATTCATTCTTTGGTTATGTCAGGGGTAATAAAGAACCTACAGAGTAGTGTTATACAAAGTTAGTTTTATTGATATGTATTATATATGTGCCTGTGTGTATAGAACTGAATCACTTTGCTGTACAGCAGAAATGAACACAACATTGTAAATTAACTAGACTTCAATTTTTAAAAAGAGAGAAAGAAACCGCTATTTATGAATCTCTGCACGTTCAGGACTTGTTACTGCTGCATTCTTTAATCCTTGCGCATAAAAGTGCCGCCTGTGCACCAGGTGGCTCAGTGGTCAAGAATCCACCTGCCAATGCAGAAGACCTGGGTTCCATCCCTGGGTTGAGAAGGTCCCCTGGAGAAGGAAATGGCAACCCACTCCACTGTTCTTGCCTGGGAAATCCCATGAACTGAGAAGCCTGGGAGGCTACAGTCTATGAGGTCGCAAAGATTTGGCTATGCTGATGGACCAAGCACAGAGCAGCAGCCTTTGTTGCACTGGATGGGCCCTTTGAGGGCCTCAGGGAAGAACACAGCTGCTGAGGCGAGTTTTCAGACCCCACTAAGGGAACGGAATGTCGTGCAGAAAATGAGTGGGGTGAGCTGAAATGAACACAGATCATGAAAGGGGAGACTGCCCACCATAGTGGCGAGAGTCAACTCTGATGCCCCTCTGCATTTATGGTTTTCTTCTCTGTAAAATGGTATGATAGGAGCCATTGCAGCAGGTTGTTAGGGAGCTCATGTGAGAGAAGGCAACAGGAAAAATCCTTGGTGTGGTGCCCGCATTTCAAGGCACTCAGTAAATCGCAGTATTGTTTTGTTTAATTAGTTATCACTGGCCTTTAGAAGGCAAAACTGAAAGTGCATATCATCATCAGAAAGGTCAGCAAAGATCCAGCTGACAAAACAGTCCTTGAGCTGGTCCAGCTGGGGAGGGCAGGGTCACGCTGCTCTCTGCCCGGCTAGGAGCATAATCTGAGACCATCTCCCCGAGGTGATGTGGCTGGCGGGGGCTGGCGGCATTGGGAGATAAGACCTCAGAAGACCAGCTGGCCGCAGCCGTGGTTTGGAGCCAATCAGGGGTGGAGAGGACTTGTGGGTTAGAGGGAGTCTGATGGGAACTCACTTTAAAAAGTCATAAAGCCATGCATGGGTGAACTGAGTGCTTTCACTGGAAATAGATGGACATATATTTTGCCTGAGAAGCGAGGCACTTGGAATTGTTTATGATGAGGAGCACCCAAGGACGGATTGGGACAGCAGGTGGAGTGGATTTGTAGAAATGGGCAGATTCGAGGGAGGAGAAAGACAAGGTGGGTAGACTGGTTACACAAATTCTCGCCACCCAGCATGGACAGTGGGTGGGGAGGCTTTGAAGAGGACAGAGGAGCTGGGAGTGAGGAAGAAGAGACAGACGGAGAGCAGAGGACAATGAAGAAGAGACCCGGGGAATAAGGAAAGAGAGAGCGCAAAGGGTCTTTGGGGATTCAGCTTGTGATAGTCACAACCGTTCCGTACAGGAGCATGATGCGGCATTTTCTCTCTCTTCCCACGGAAATAGACTCCCAACCTCCCAACATCCTCATCTTTGCTTTGTGGGCGCCGATCCCCACCCTCTCTTCCACCTTCAGGGAGTCAGGAATTCTATTTGCCTCCTGGGGAAGGCACAATCTTCTGAGACAATAGAACTTGCTAGAGAAACGGACAAAGCTGACCCTTCCAGTAACCCCTTCCCTCAGGCCCACTCTCTGCTAGGGAACAGACACTCAATCTAATAAAGGTAATTCCGTTAATGCATTAATGATCCTGGCAGATTCGTGTGACCTCCCTCTAATGTCACTTATTTGCATGCTAATTGGGTGTCCTGAGACCGTCTCTCACCCCAAAGATGCTGGGATCTTTGCTATGCCTCTGATAACCTTCGTGATGTTATTATTTTCTCTCTCCAGGACTTGGTTTCTTCATTTGTTAGAAAGAAGCTACAGTATGTGTAACAGTTCACACACATTTGAAACTAGATAATTCTACAGTCCACCCTGAGGAGGATGGGCCATTTCTGGAATCTGCTTCCTGAAAGAGATGTGGGGATGTCACAGAAAGTTTTCCATCCTTCCAGGCTGCCAGTGGGGCCCTATGAAGGTCCCAAGCATCGGGTCCGAAGATCTGGAGAGTTTGCACCTGACCTTGAGTGACCAGCAAGACACCCAGTGACATGGGTGAGAAATTTGGGAGAAAATAAAACATGATTGTACAACCCCTGAGACTGAGGGAGGCTATCAAGGAGAAAGTCACAAAACTTGGCAAGTTCAGTGTTGATAATCTTCAGAGAATGTCCGCTTTTAAATACTACTTAAATCGCCAGCTCGTACCAGGATGTTCAGGCTTCCCAGGTAGCTCAGTGGTAAAGAATCTGCCTGCAATGCAGGAGACTTGGGTTTGATCCCCGGGTGGGGCAGATCCCTTGGAGAAGGGAATAGCTACCCCCTCCAGTATTCTTGCCTGGAGAATCCCATGGACAGAGGAGCCTGGTGGGCTACAGTCCAGGGGTCAAAGAGAGTCTGGCACACCTAAGCACACACAGCACAGCACCAGGATATTCCCTATTCTATTTCAAAGAGTGGTGAGATGAAGACCAATCAAAACCCAAAAGAAAGAAAGAAAGAAAGAAAAAAAAACTAGAGGCAAATTAAACACTAATTAAACACTAGAGGCTACTGGATCTATAGTGATATGCTCACAAAGTGAAATGAAACACAGAAGAAATGAACGAACAAGGCCAAGTGATCTGAAAAGGACACCAGTAAGTGAGAAGAAGCAAATCCCAGAACTGTCGGTCTCTGGGATATAAAGTTTGACCATAAGCAAAAATTAAACAAGTAAACACACACACACACATAAAGAAGAAGGATCAGAATCAGTTCAAAATCAGTTCAAAATCTCTCTTTTTGTGCCAAATATTGAGGCAAATGTGGAGTTTTTATAATCACCATTGACTACGATGTTAGCTGTTGGTTATTCATGGTTACTCACTATCAGGCAAGTTTCTTTCTGTTCTTAGTTTGCTGAGAGTTTCTGTCAAGCATGGGTTTGACATTACATCCAAACTTTTCTGCATTGATGAGTCGATCATGAAATGTTTTGCTTTGCTACTGTAGTGAAATTCACTGACTTTTGAATGGTACACCACTCTAACATGCTTAAGGAAAAAAAAAAAAAACTCTGTGTCTTATGATGTTTTATTATTTTTATTAATATGTGTCTTTCTGAATTCAATTTGCTCATATTTTGTTAAGGATATTGGTGTCTTTGTTCAGGAGAGATACTGGTCTGTGGTCTGGGTGATGTTCTTGTCTGGTTTGGGAATCTGGGTTAGGCTGGCCTTGTGTTTTCAGACAAAACTTGGCAAGTTCAGTGTTGATAATCTTCAAATGCCAAAAAGCCAGCTCGTACCAGGATGTTCAGGCTTCCCAGGTAGCTCAGTGGTAAAGAATCTGCCTGCAATGCAGGAGACTTGGGTTTGATCCCCGGGTGGGGCAGATCCCTTGGAGAAGGGAATAGCTACCCCCTCCAGTATTCTTGCCTGGAGAATCCCATGGACAGAGGAGCCTGGTGGGCTACAGTCCAGGGGTCAAAGAGAGTCTGGCACACCTAAGCACACACAGCACAGCACCAGGATTTTCCCCTATTCTATTTCAAAGAGTGGTGAGATGAAGACCAATCAAAACCCAAAAGAAAGAAAGAAAGAAAGAAAAAAAAACTAGAGGCAAATTAAACACTAATTAAACACTAGAGGCTACTGGATCTATAGTGATATGCTCACAAAGTGAAATGAAACACAGAAGAAATGAACGAACAAGGCCAAGTGATCTGAAAAGGACACCAGTAAGTGAGAAGAAGCAAATCCCAGAACTGTCGGTCTCTGGGATATAAAGTTTGACCATAAGCAAAAATTAAACAAGTAAACACACACACACACATAAAGAAGAAGGATCAGAATCAGTTCAAAATCAGTTCAAAATCTCTCTTTTTGTGCCAAATATTGAGGCAAATGTGGAGTTTTTATAATCACCATTGACTACGATGTTAGCTGTTGGTTATTCATGGTTACTCACTATCAGGCAAGTTTCTTTCTGTTCTTAGTTTGCTGAGAGTTTCTGTCAAGCATGGGTTTGACATTACATCCAAACTTTTCTGCATTGATGAGTCGATCATGAAATGTTTTGCTTTGCTACTGTAGTGAAATTCACTGACTTTTGAATGGTACACCACTCTAACATGCTTAAGGAAAAAAAAAAAAAACTCTGTGTCTTATGATGTTTTATTATTTTTATTAATATGTGTCTTTCTGAATTCAATTTGCTCATATTTTGTTAAGGATATTGGTGTCTTTGTTCAGGAGAGATACTGGTCTGTGGTCTGGGTGATGTTCTTGTCTGGTTTGGGAATCTGGGTTAGGCTGGCCTTGTGTTTTCAGACAGAGTTTGTAGAAAATTGCTTTTATTTCTTCCTTAACTATTTCATAGAACTTCCTAGGGAAGGCATTGTTCATGGAGTTTTCTTTGAATGAAGATTTTATTATAAGTTAAAGTTGATTAAATGTATTTTGAGCTATTCACATTTTCAGTTTCTTTGTGTGTCTGTTTTGGCAGGTCGTGTCTTCCTAGGAATTTTTCAATGTTTTTTAAGTTCCTACACTTAAAGACAAAAACTTGCTCGCGGTATTCCTCTATCATCTTTTTTAATATCTGTAGCATCATCCTAACATCCCTCTTAATTCCTGAGTTAGTCATTTGTCTTTGCTCTCGCCTTTATCGGTATCAATTTATCAGTTGTTTAACCAGAGGTTTTTCGATTTTATTGATCTTTCAAAGAACCAGTCTTTGATGTTCCTCATCTTGCTCTATTGTTTGTTCATTTTGTTTTCGTTCTTATTGTTTGTTCACTGCTTTCTGATCTTATCTTTATTATTTCCTTCATTCCTTTTAATCTGGCTTTAATTTGCTCTCTCTTTTTCCCCCTAATGCTTTAACATGGAAGCTTAGGTGGTTGATTTTATTTTTTATTTATTTATTTATTTATTTATATTTGGGGGGGGCGGGGGTTGGGAAGGGAGGGGAGCAGACGGGCCACTTCTATTGGTCTTTCATTTCTCTATTTTCATCCGTCTCTGTTCTTTGGCTCCTGTGGGCCTCCCATCGCGGTGGCGTCTGTCGTTGCAGAGCGCCGGCTCTGGGCGCATGCGCTCCAGAGCTCCGGCTCGGTAATTGGACACATGGGTCCAGCCACTCCACGGCACGTGGGATCTTCCCAGGCCAGGGATCGAACTGGCGCCCCTTGCACTGCAAGGCGGTGTCCTTACCCACTGGACCACCAGGGGAAGCCCCTGGTGGTTGATTTTAAATCATTCTTCTTTCATTGTATAAGCATTCAGAGCTTAGATGATTATATGTAGCAATATTAAAATGGCTACAGCCTTCGAATTTTAATATATTGTGTTAACCTTTATCAGTCAGTTGGAAATATTTTCCTTATGGTCTCTCTTCATACCCAGGATTAGTCAGGACTTCATGTCTATTTTCTAAATAGCTGGCGATTTTCCAAATTTCTTTTTATTTCTAATTTAATTCCACTGTAGTCAGAGAAGATATTCTGAATAATCGATTGAATACTTTGATATTTATTAAGACTTGCTTTATGGCTCAGCATCTGGCCTATCTTAGTGAATGTTCCACATCCACCAGAAAAGAATGTGTTTTCTACTTGGTTGGGTGTGTAGTTCTATAAATGTCAATTTGCTAAAGTTGAATGATTGTTGTTGTTTAGTCTGTAAGTCACGTCCAACTCTTGTGACCCCATGGACTGTAGCCCACCAGGCTCCTCTGTCCAGAGCATTTCCCAGGCAAGAAGACTAGAATGGGTTGCACCCCTTCTCCAGGGGATCTTCCCAACCCAGAAATCAAACCCACGTCTCCTACACTGGCAGGTGGATTCTTTACCACTGAGCCACCCAGGAAGCCCAAGTTGAATGACAATGTTGTTCAAATCCTCTGTATTCACTTCTTGTACCACCTACTTGTTTTATCAATTATTGAAAGAGCAATATGTTAAATAATAAAATTCCAGCTAAAATTGTACATATGTCTGTTTCTCTCTTTAATTCTATTAGATTTCATCTTTTTATCATTACAAAATGATAATTACAAAATTATCTCTGATAATACTCCATGTCTTGAAGCGTATTTTTTCTTTTTTTTGATTTCAAGATTTTTATCTTTTTAAATCTTTTTATTTTGTATTGGGGTATAACCGATTAACAAGCCATGTTATGACCAGTTTCAGGTGGTCAGTGAAGGGACTTGGCCATACATAATGTATCCATTTGAAGCTTATTTTTTCTGAGGCCAATACAATAACTCATGCTTTCTTAGGATTATTGTTTGCATGGGTTATACTTTTTAAAGATGCTTCCAGAAGGTTCCCCTTTGTTTATTTACTTATTTATTTGAATCAAACCCAATATTCTGTGCGTGTATTTATTTTCTTTTTGTCTGGGTTGTATCTTAGTTGTGGTGTGCAGGATCTTTTGTTGCAACTCATGGGGGCAGTTCCCCAGGAAATATTTTCCTTATGGTCTCTCTTCATACCCAGGATTAGTCAGGACTTCATGTCTATTTTCTAAATAGCTGGCGATTTTCCAAATTTCTTTTTATTTCTAATTTAATTCCACTGTAGTCAGAGAAGATATTCTGAATAATCGATTGAATACTTTGATATTTATTAAGACTTGCTTTATGGCTCAGCATCTGGCCTATCTTAGTGAATGTTCCACATCCACCAGAAAAGAATGTGTTTTCTACTTGGTTGGGTGTGTAGTTCTATAAATGTCAATTTGCTAAAGTTGAATGATTGTTGTTGTTTAGTCTGTAAGTCACGTCCAACTCTTGTGACCCCATGGACTGTAGCCCACCAGGCTCCTCTGTCCAGAGCATTTCCCAGGCAAGAAGACTAGAATGGGTTGCACCCCTTCTCCAGGGGATCTTCCCAACCCAGAAATCAAACCCACGTCTCCTACACTGGCAGGTGGATTCTTTACCACTGAGCCACCCAGGAAGCCCAAGTTGAATGACAATGTTGTTCAAATCCTCTGTATTCACTTCTTGTACCACCTACTTGTTTTATCAATTATTGAAAGAGCAATATGTTAAATAATAAAATTCCAGCTAAAATTGTACATATGTCTGTTTCTCTCTTTAATTCTATTAGATTTCATCTTTTTATCATTACAAAATGATAATTACAAAATTATCTCTGATAATACTCCATGTCTTGAAGCGTATTTTTTCTTTTTTTTGATTTCAAGATTTTTATCTTTTTAAATCTTTTTATTTTGTATTGGGGTATAACCGATTAACAAGCCATGTTATGACCAGTTTCAGGTGGTCAGTGAAGGGACTTGGCCATACATAATGTATCCATTTGAAGCTTATTTTTTCTGAGGCCAATACAATAACTCATGCTTTCTTAGGATTATTGTTTGCATGGGTTATACTTTTTAAAGATGCTTCCAGAAGGTTCCCCTTTGTTTATTTACTTATTTATTTGAATCAAACCCAATATTCTGTGCGTGTATTTATTTTCTTTTTGTCTGGGTTGTATCTTAGTTGTGGTGTGCAGGATCTTTTGTTGCAACTCATGCGCTTAGTTGCCCCGAGGCATGTGGGACCCCAGTTCCCCAACCATGGACAGAATCTGCGTTCCCTGCATTGGAAGATGGGTTCCTAATCACGACGCACCAGGGAAGTCCCGCATAAGTTGTATCTAATGTGTGCCTCTTACGAGCAGTATAGAGTTGAACCTGTGGCTATGTGATTTAGAGGCAATTTTATCTCAATTGTCCTAAGAACATTGACAAAGATAAATTTCAGTTTAAAAATCCAACAAAGTCGACCTTCTTTTCCTACCTAGGGTCTCTCAGTCAAGACCCGCCAAAAAGCTTTATCAGCACAAAGAAGTGATAAAAGATTGGATCTACATTGGAACAAAATAATATTCCATTGTGCTCATCTGTGTCCAGCATGAATTTAAAATAAACTGTAGAATCTACTGGTCAGCTGAAATGATATATCATTTCATAAATAAAAGTAGCCAAGTATTTAATGCAGGCTAGATGTATCAAGTCAAAATATTTAGTCATCATATAAAAATTCAGTCAGCAGCCCAGCTAGATGGTTCAATGTTACTTAATAACTTTTCTGAATGAACTGAAGGTTTTGGAAGAATATCAGACTCATTCTTATTTGAACTGCAAATTTATCTCTAGACAGTGAACTATGTCCAAGGGCGAACAGACCACTCCATTGTAAATTCTGCTTTAACTCCCCCATAGACGCAACTGACAGACTCTCTTGCAATTATTTAAAAAACATAACTGGGGTGAAGGTCATGTACACGACAAAGAGCAATGATTTATTCTTCTCCATGGCCAGATTAGATTACTGCAGCTCTGGTCCCCCAGACCTTCCTGCCAACCCTCAAAGGAGCACATTTTGAAACAACGTTCCACCAACTGTGAGCCATTTCAAATACTGTTCCTCTGTCCTTCTGCTTTGTACAATGACTGGTCCTCCAGGCTAGAAACAGTGCTGGGGTGACCCAAAGCCAAGGAGACTCCCCCCAGAGGTCAACAAACCTATCTCTGAATCCAGGAGAACCTTCTTATCAACCTTGGTTCAGGTGGATAGGAAACAGAAGCACCAAAGTCCTTGTAAATTCTCTGGGGAAAAATCATTTGTAAAAGTCATTCTGAATTTTTGATATTCCCAAGGAGCGGGCAAATCATAAACATATATATACAGTTTTAGGGGCCTACGGAAGGAGCCTGAGGAAACAGGCTCTGAGTAGTAGCTGATGTCAGTGGATGTTTTCATCTGTATCTGAGGTCTGTGGACACCAGTAGGAATCAACCTAGATAATCAAATGCCGTCTTTGACTTCTTATTCTGATGCTTCTTAAAATGAGCAGAAAACCCTTCGCTGGAGGCTGTGTAGGGTATCCATTCTGCTTCCACCTTGGCCTAACTTCGAGAGTGGATATAGAAGAATATTACCTGTCATAATTTTTGAAGACAGAGCAACTAGAAGTAGGAAGAAAACCTACAAGATACATAGAAACCTTCACAGAGTGGGTGGGAATCTTCTCTAGTGGTCTTTCATTCCTCAAATGGAAAACTCAGTCTCAGACAGGATCCGCTAGGCCATCTTAATTCAGTCTGTTTTTTCTCCCATGTGTGCCTGTTAAGTCGAACGACTTAACAGTGGTTTCTTTGTGATCCTTTGGACTATAACCTGCCAGGCTTCTCCATCCATGGGATTCTCCAGGCAAGAATACTGGAGTGGGTTGCCATGCCCTCCTCCAGGGGATCTTCCCAACCCAGTGATATACCAGCTTCTCTCGCATTGGAAGACAGGTTCTTTACCAGTGTCACCAACTGGGAAGCCCCTCTTCCCCAATAAATAGGAGTAACTTAGAGCAGATTGCAATGCACCTTAGGCTGAAGCTGATCTGATAAGGTAGGTGCATGAGATGAGATAGAGAAAAGGCCACATGTGAGGTTAGAAATCAAGACTTGAACCGGTTCCACTTTTAATTACGTTCAGTCCAAATTTTGCAGGGCAATGAGCATGATCCTTTTCAATCACAAATCAGAAGGGATACAACGCATCTGTCTGAGGGACTTCCAGTTGCTCTTATAATCTATTTTGTTTTCATGTCCACTGCACTAGCCCAAAGCCAAGGAGACTCCCCCCAGAGGTCAACAAACCTATCTCTGAATCCAGGAGAACCTTCTTATCAACCTTGGTTCAGGTGGATAGGAAACAGAAGCACCAAAGTCCTTGTAAATTCTCTGGGGAAAAATCATTTGTAAAAGTCATTCTGAATTTTTGATATTCCCAAGGAGCGGGCAAATCATAAACATATATATACAGTTTTAGGGGCCTACGGAAGGAGCCTGAGGAAACAGGCTCTGAGTAGTAGCTGATGTCAGTGGATGTTTTCATCTGTATCTGAGGTCTGTGGACACCAGTAGGAATCAACCTAGATAATCAAATGCCGTCTTTGACTTCTTATTCTGATGCTTCTTAAAATGAGCAGAAAACCCTTCGCTGGAGGCTGTGTAGGGTATCCATTCTGCTTCCACCTTGGCCTAACTTCGAGAGTGGATATAGAAGAATATTACCTGTCATAATTTTTGAAGACAGAGCAACTAGAAGTAGGAAGAAAACCTACAAGATACATAGAAACCTTCACAGAGTGGGTGGGAATCTTCTCTAGTGGTCTTTCATTCCTCAAATGGAAAACTCAGTCTCAGACAGGATCCGCTAGGCCATCTTAATTCAGTCTGTTTTTTCTCCCATGTGTGCCTGTTAAGTCGAACGACTTAACAGTGGTTTCTTTGTGATCCTTTGGACTATAACCTGCCAGGCTTCTCCATCCATGGGATTCTCCAGGCAAGAATACTGGAGTGGGTTGCCATGCCCTCCTCCAGGGGATCTTCCCAACCCAGTGATATACCAGCTTCTCTCGCATTGGAAGACAGGTTCTTTACCAGTGTCACCAACTGGGAAGCCCCTCTTCCCCAATAAATAGGAGTAACTTAGAGCAGATTGCAATGCACCTTAGGCTGAAGCTGATCTGATAAGGTAGGTGCATGAGATGAGATAGAGAAAAGGCCACATGTGAGGTTAGAAATCAAGACTTGAACCGGTTCCACTTTTAATTACGTTCAGTCCAAATTTTGCAGGGCAATGAGCATGATCCTTTTCAATCACAAATCAGAAGGGATACAACGCATCTGTCTGAGGGACTTCCAGTTGCTCTTATAATCTATCTGGAATTACAGTGTATTTCTTTCTACATTGTCCACTGCACTAGAACCCAAGTTCTGACAAGGCAGACATTTTACTGTCCTGTTCTTCCAAACCTAGAACAATATCATCATAGAACAGGTGCACGATTAGCATGTGATGACTGAATGAATGCAATAATATTTAGATCTTATTCCCAACTATCTGACTATAATCCTATCTGTTTTCTTATCTGGAAATAAGCACAAATGTACCCTTTCTTGGGAACTACAAGAGATTATCATTCCCTCGTCTTCATTACCTTCTCAGTCCAACCCCTCTCCTCCTCAAAACAAAAAGGAAAAAAAAAAAAAATCAGCAATCAGAAAGTGAATGCCTGTGGGGCTCACATCTTAAGATCAACACACAATGGATTGAGTCCCAGATTGAAAACCTGCTGAGGCAGAGGGAATAGCTTCCAGCAATTCATAATGTGTTTGAATATATTTCCTTGTGTAAATGACTTATAGGTGCAGTACAGTTCTGTTTGCAACCCCGTGGCCTGCAACACGCCAGGCTTCCCGGTCCTTCACCATCTCCCAGAGTTCCCAAAACTCATGTTGAGTCGGTGATGCCGTCCAACCATCTTGTCCTCTGCCTCTGTCTTGTCCCCTTCTCCTTTTGCTGCGTATTTTCCCCCAGCATCAGGCTCTTTTGCAGTGAGTGAGCTCTTCGCAGTAGGTGGCCAAACTATTGGAGCTTCCGCTTCAGCACCAGTATTTCGAATGAATATTCTGGATTGATTTTCTGTAGGATTGGCTGGTTTCTTCTGGTCATAACTTGACCTGATTGTATTTGGATTTTCTTACAGGGAGAAAATGTGCTGATGAAACAAACTTTGAGTTGTCCAGTCTTTTTGACAATGATCTTCTCTGTAAATAACTAGATTCGCATTCTGGTATCTTTCTGAGTGCTGTGTGCTTTTTGGTTCCAAAAACCCTTTTTGAATTGAAATTGACTTTTAAAATTGAAAACAATTCTAGTGTATCTCTTGAGCGACCTGAGTGTGTACTTAGGGCCCCAACAAAATGAGGGATCACAGACAACAGCGACAGTAGTAATCTATAGAATGCCACTTTTAATTACGTTCAGTCCAAATTTTGCAGGGCAATGAGCATGATCCTTTTCAATCACAAATCAGAAGGGATACAACGCATCTGTCTGAGGGACTTCCAGTTGCTCTTATAATCTATCTGGAATTACAGTGTATTTCTTTCTACATTGTCCACTGCACTAGAACCCAAGTTCTGACAAGGCAGACATTTTACTGTCCTGTTCTTCCAAACCTAGAACAATATCATCATAGAACAGGTGCACGATTAGCATGTGATGACTGAATGAATGCAATAATATTTAGATCTTATTCCCAACTATCTGACTATAATCCTATCTGTTTTCTTATCTGGAAATAAGCACAAATGTACCCTTTCTTGGGAACTACAAGAGATTATCATTCCCTCGTCTTCATTACCTTCTCAGTCCAACCCCTCTCCTCCTCAAAACAAAAAGGAAAAAAAAAAAAAATCAGCAATCAGAAAGTGAATGCCTGTGGGGCTCACATCTTAAGATCAACACACAATGGATTGAGTCCCAGATTGAAAACCTGCTGAGGCAGAGGGAATAGCTTCCAGCAATTCATAATGTGTTTGAATATATTTCCTTGTGTAAATGACTTATAGGTGCAGTACAGTTCTGTTTGCAACCCCGTGGCCTGCAGCACGCCAGGCTTCCCGGTCCTTCACCATCTCCCAGAGTTCCCAAAACTCATGTTGAGTCGGTGATGCCGTCCAACCATCTTGTCCTCTGCCTCTGTCTTGTCCCCTTCTCCTTTTGCTGCGTATTTTCCCCCAGCATCAGGCTCTTTTGCAGTGAGTGAGCTCTTCGCAGTAGGTGGCCAAACTATTGGAGCTTCCGCTTCAGCACCAGTATTTCGAATGAATATTCTGGATTGATTTTCTGTAGGATTGGCTGGTTTCTTCTGGTCATAACTTGACCTGATTGTATTTGGATTTTCTTACAGGGAGAAAATGTGCTGATGAAACAAACTTTGAGTTGTCCAGTCTTTTTGACAATGATCTTCTCTGTAAATAACTAGATTCGCATTCTGGTATCTTTCTGAGTGCTGTGTGCTTTTTGGTTCCAAAAACCCTTTTTGAATTGAAATTGACTTTTAAAATTGAAAACAATTCTAGTGTATCTCTTGAGCGACCTGAGTGTGTACTTAGGGCCCCAACAAAATGAGGGATCACAGACAACAGCGACAGTAGTAATCATAGTGGAAGCAATTATATATTGCAAAATATGCTCAAATATTCCCCATCAAAAATTATATCAATAACATTGTTGAATTCCCTGCAATTGTTCTGTGGGTTAGAACACGTTGCCTTTTGAATGGCTCCGGGCTGCTGAAGGGCAGAGAAAGGGGGGCTGCATCATAATTTAAGTGTTTAAACCTTCCAAAGATTCTGTCCAGCCTCAGGAGCATCATTTTAACATGATGCCTGTGAGCCCAGCAGCCTTTCTGGTGCAGAGAAGAATCGAGCTCAGCTACTCACCGTCACACAGAGCCAAGGACAGGAACTCTGCCCTTAAGAGTTCAAGCCCCCTAGCTCTACCAACCACACAACTGACTGGTCCTGGGACCTGGCTGGCCCCTCCCTTTTCCCTTCCCTGCCTCTTTCTTCAGGGGCCTCTTCTGGGGAACCCTGAGGCGACTTCCTTATTCTGTATTCAACGACTCAGGGGATAAACAATGGAGTTCATCAAGTCTCTTCTACCCGATCCTCAGGGGAGAAGGAAAGCTTCCACTCCGCCTGCTTCTCTCTGCCCTGGATGGCAATCTTCACTCACCTGGGACCGGGAAGACTCAGGCTGAAGCGCTGGAATACTCTGAACATGTTCCGCCCGGGCAGCAGCTGCGCAGTTAGGGGCAGCTAAGCTCCTTTCAGAGCAACCTGAGTCTCTACATTATTTAGGGCCCCTGCAGGGAAGCTCCTAAAGGCAGAGTGATTAGTGATTGATCCGATTAGAGTAGAGACTCAATCGATGAAGACGCCTTTGGGGAGCCGCTTGTGTGCCTGGAGTGCTGATGAAAACGGTGGAAGTAGGAGAGGCAGGGAGAAGGGGGCGGGATCGAGCAAACCAACCCCGGGACTAATCAATCCAGGCTTCAAGCCACTCGCCAAGCCTCCGTGAAACCCCTTGACCCACGAGGCTGTGATTCTGGGTTTCTGCTTCTGTTTTCCTTTAATGAGTGAAGGAGAAGACTTTAAAATTGAAAACAATTCTAGGGTATCTCTTGAGCGACCTGAGTGTGTACTTAGGGCCCCAACAAAATGAGGGATCACAGACAACAGCGACAGTAGTAATCATAGTGGAAGCAATTATATATTGCAAAATATGCTCAAATATTCCCCATCAAAAATTATATCAATAACATTGTTGAATTCCCTGCAATTGTTCTGTGGGTTAGAACACGTTGCCTTTTGAATGGCTCCGGGCTGCTGAAGGGCAGAGAAAGGGGGGCTGCATCATAATTTAAGTGTTTAAACCTTCCAAAGATTCTGTCCAGCCTCAGGAGCATCATTTTAACATGATGCCTGTGAGCCCAGCAGCCTTTCTGGTGCAGAGAAGAATCGAGCTCAGCTACTCACCGTCACACAGAGCCAAGGACAGGAACTCTGCCCTTAAGAGTTCAAGCCCCCTAGCTCTACCAACCACACAACTGACTGGTCCTGGGACCTGGCTGGCCCCCCCCTTTTCCCCTCCCTGCCTCTTTCTTCAGGGGCCTCTTCTGGGGAACCCTGAGGCGACTTCCTTATTCTGTATTCAACGACTCAGGGGATAAACAATGGAGTTCATCAAGTCTCTTCTACCCGATCCTCAGGGAGAAGGAAAGCTTCCACTCCGCCTGCTTCTCTCTGCCCTGGATGGCAATCTTCACTCACCTGGGACCGGGAAGACTCAGGCTGAAGCGCTGGAATACTCTGAACATGTTCCGCCCGGGCAGCAGCTGCGCAGTTAGGGGCAGCTAAGCTCCTTTCAGAGCAACCTGAGTCTCTACATTATTTAGGGCCCCTGCAGGGAAGCTCCTAAAGGCAGAGTGATTAGTGATTGATCCGATTAGAGTAGAGACTCAATCGATGAAGACGCCTTTGGGGAGCCGCTTGTGTGCCTGGAGTGCTGATGAAAACGGTGGAAGTAGGAGAGGCAGGGAGAAGGGGGCGGGATCGAGCAAACCAACCCCGGGACTAATCAATCCAGGCTTCAAGCCACTCGCCGCAAGCCTCCGTGAAACCCCTTGACCCACGAGGCTGTGATTCTGGGTTTCTGCTTCTGTTTTCCTTTAATGAGTGAAGGAGAAGACTGCATCCCATTCATCTTTGCATCGTTGGTACCACATTTATTCATAGATCCTGACGTGGAGAGGGCAATCAACAAGTGTTTGTGACACTAAGCGTCAGAAAATATGGAGGGACAGGGATGAATGGAGGAAGGAGGGAATGTGTGTGTGAGTGTGAATAGAAGAATGAGTCACCGTGAACCAGTGCATTGCAGCAGCCGACTCTGGCATGGAATCCTTCTGAATCTGGAAAACATCTCCGCACACAGATCCCTAGGGGAACTGGCAGAGCAGTGGAGGAGAGGATGTGTTGATTGTGGTCTTACCTTTCAGATTCACCTATCCCCTAAAGGAACCCACCCGACCCGGGACCAAATTCCCATGTTTCCAGCTTAAGCTTTTATGAGTGTTCTGGGCTGTCTGGCCAGCTCTCCTCCAGTGAAGGTCTGTGGGGAAGCTGCCAGAAAGGTTGTTATAGGGAGAGGTTGGGGTTCATTGTGCAAATAAGAGCCAGTGCTCACCAGGGGCGGGGGTGGCAGGTCAGGGAAGAGGACTTCTCAGGCTCTGTCCAGGTAGCACAAAGCAAAGACTCCGCAATTGGCCAATTGTCAGCAATATATGTTGGAGGGTCCAATTGGTATTTTAAAGTGGCATTAAAGTCGTATACATTGGGACTTCCCTGGTGGTCCAGGGGTTAAGACTTCACCTTCCAATGCAGGAGTGTGGGTTGAATCCCTGCTTGGGGAACTAAGGCCCCATATGCACAGGGATCAAGAAACCAAAACAGAAAAAAATACGATCTCGAATTCAACAAAGACTTTAAAAATGGTACACATCAAAAAATCTTAAATATAAATACATCGACATATTTTAAAAGTCTAATATATTTACCTATATCTACAGAGCTCCAGTAGATGTCTCACTGCATCTCATGTTGGATGGTGAGACCCAGCTCCTGTCTTCACCCATATCCATCAGGGCTGGGAAAGACTGAAGGCTGAAGGAGAGGGGGTGCCAGAGGGTGAGATGCTTAGTAGCATCACCCACTCAGGAGACATGAATCTGAGCAACCTCTGGAGGTCATAACAGATGGGGAGCCTGGCGTGGTGCAGTCCACATGGGGTCACCACGAGTCAGACGTCACTTAGCGGCTGAACAACAGTCAGTGCTCCTCCCCATTGTCCGTGTGAATACCAGCTCCGAGAGCCACATGCCCTTCCAGCTCGTGTCCATTCCAGGAGGAGGGTCTCCTGCCACTGCAGATGTCGGGGTCTGTTCTGTAACCACCTGTTTTGCAGAAGAGCAGAAACTGACGTTGGCACAACCACTTGTCTTCACCACCCATTTGTTCTCCAGAATGCCTTGCCTTTTGTAGGTTCTCTATTAAGATATGTCTCTTTGTTAGGGTTTCCTCCTATTTTGCAATGAGGGCATGAGAAATGCCACTATATTTGGACAGAACTTCCCCTTTAAAGATTAGGTCAAACCAGCAGATTATAAATTCAGCCCAAGGGCAGCAAATGACAACCGTTTCTCCAATGTTGTTGGACTCGTACCGAAGGCCGATTCGAGAAGAAAGCGGGTTGATGCCCTGTGCTAATATTTTACAACCCTATCGAGTTTTAGGTATTTTTTTCTTCATCAGATTCCTTTCAGGTCTATTATTTCATTTAATCTCATACTGTGCCTGTGAGTTAGCTAGAGGTCTTACCAGTTAAACGTGATTTATGTTTGTCCTTGGGCACAGGAGAAACTAGAAAATTGGCTCTAGGATTTGTTTATAACCATTTATAAAGCATGAATCATGGCATTAGAGAAATGTTACAACTCAACCGGCCTTCCGGAGCCAGACTTCATCCTTTAGTCTCCGCACGTGGCACCCAGGTCCTGGGAAGGTGAAATGATTTACCCAAAGCCACACAGCCAGCGAAGGGCAAAGCTTCATTCCGCACAGCCGTTTTTTCTACCTAGAGATTCAATGACTTACTGGACAATGTTGGAAGACAGCTGCCAGGAACGACTGAGCGGATGAAAGCAGACCCGAGGGCCTCTCTGCTACATTCGATTGCCTCTTGGTGCCACATGGGGCCACGCCATCTTGTTTCCCGCAAGACCCTCCTGGTTTCCCAGCCTATTTCTGGATAACTCTAAAAAAGTCTCTTGTCTTGGTTTCACACTAGACTTTATTTTTTTCAGGTACGGGTTTTAATTTTTTTATTATTACTATTTTTGGCTGCACCACCATGCATGTGAGATCTTAGATCCCTGACCATAAGAAGCAGGAGAATTAACCACTAGACCACCAGGGAAGTCCCAAATTTTATTTTTTTGAGTTACTTTATTGGACATAAATAAAGTGGACATCTCATACAATCCACCCATTTTGGGTGTATGATTTAATGATTTCTCTAGCAATGTTCCTGAGAGGTGACACCACCACCATGATCAGTTTCAGGGCATTTTCATCCCTCCCAGAGATCCTTCATGTACCTTTCAAGTTAATTCCCATTCCAACTTCTTAGGAGGGCTTGGATTTTTCTAATCCAGCTAAAAAAAGTAAACCAGAAGCAAAGAACTTTTTTATAGTGCAAGAGTTTTGACCTGCTACAGTCTTTCACTCCAAAGACCCTTTTGCACCCAGGGAGATAATTTGCTAACCATGTTGGTTTGTCTCCCAGAGAGGAGGGCCTGGTCATGTGCCCTGGGACAGTGATTCCCACTTAATCTTTGAGATGTGAGTGAGTCTCTTTCTTGCCTTCGGGGGTGGGTGGGCAAGCCTGCTAACTCTTTCTGGCTATGTCCCTTCTCTCATTCCATCTCCAGGACATTTTTAGCTATCTGGCTAAGGGATTAGGATATCAAGACGTGGAAGATTGGTCCAAACCCCCGTCGCCCCTAAAAGAGCTGTTCCTCTTGCCCCATCTGATTGGCTCTATACTGCGCCATCCCCATTTTCCTGCTGAGTAAGAACACAGAGCTTGGGTCGCACGTTTCCATCAGCTCTTCTCTGGCTGGCTGGCTATTTCTGCAGGTCACCTTGTGTGCCCTGTCGCCTGCTCTGTCTGTATTTTCCCTAAACCAGCACAAAAAAACCTCATTGAACATTTATTTCTAAAACCATTAAAAACATGCTGATGGATAAACCCTGCTCATTCGATTGCCTCTTGGTGCCACATGGGGCCACGCCATCTTGTTTCCCGCAAGACCCTCCTGGTTTCCCAGCCTATTTCTGGATAACTCTAAAAAAGTCTCTTGTCTTGGTTTCACACTAGACTTTATTTTTTTCAGGTACGGGTTTTAATTTTTTTATTATTACTATTTTTGGCTGCACCACCATGCATGTGAGATCTTAGATCCCTGACCATAAGAAGCAGGAGAATTAACCACTAGACCACCAGGGAAGTCCCAAATTTTATTTTTGAGTTACTTTATTGGACATAAATAAAGTGGACATCTCATACAATCCACCCATTTTGGGTGTATGATTTAATGATTTCTCTAGCAATGTTCCTGAGAGGTGACACCACCACCATGATCAGTTTCAGGGCATTTTCATCCCTCCCAGAGATCCTTCATGTACCTTTCAAGTTAATTCCCATTCCAACTTCTTAGGAGGGCTTGGATTTTTCTAATCCAGCTAAAAAAAGTAAACCAGAAGCAAAGAACTTTTTTATAGTGCAAGAGTTTTGACCTGCTACAGTCTTTCACTCCAAAGACCCTTTTGCACCCAGGGAGATAATTTGCTAACCATGTTGGTTTGTCTCCCAGAGAGGAGGGCCTGGTCATGTGCCCTGGGACAGTGATTCCCACTTAATCTTTGAGATGTGAGTGAGTCTCTTTCTTGCCTTCGCGGGGCTGGGTGGGCAAGCCTGCTAACTCTTTCTGGCTATGTCCCTTCTCTCATTCCATCTCCAGGACATTTTTAGCTATCTGGCTAAGGGATTAGGATATCAAGACGTGGAAGATTGGTCCAAACCCCCGTCGCCCCTAAAAGAGCTGTTCCTCTTGCCCCATCTGATTGGCTCTATACTGCGCCATCCCCATTTTCCTGCTGAGTAAGAACACAGAGCTTGGGTCGCACGTTTCCATCAGCTCTTCTCTGGCTGGCTGGCTATTTCTGCAGGTCACCTTGTGTGCCCTGTCGCCTGCTCTGTCTGTATTTTCATAACAGCACAGCTCAGAAACCACCCATAGACTCAAGTCAAAAGGAAATGGCTAAACACATCATTGAACATTTATTTCTAAAAACCATTAAAAACATGCTGCAGAAGACGATCTCATGACCTAGAAAATTCTGTGTGCTATTTATTACACTGAGGAAAAAAGAGGACACATACTTCTATTTTTTTAAAAAAATCAGCTTTTCAATTAATTTTTTATTGGAGTACAGTTGATCTACCCTGGTGTGAGTTTCAGATGTACAGAAAAGTGATTCAGTCATACATATATGTATATCCATTCATTTTCAGATTCTTTTCCCATATAGGTTATCACAGAGTATGGAGTACGTTCCTTGGGCTAGAAGGCAGGAAAGAGACTCTCTCACATCTCAAAGATTAAGTGGGAATCATCGTTCCAGGGCACATGACCCAGGCCCTACTCTCTGCTTATCTATTTTGTATATAGTAGAGTGTGTATGTGTATCCCAGTCTCTTAGAGTTTATCCCCACCCTCTCCCACAATTCTCCTTCCGTGCCACAAACGTGGAGACACAGCATGAAACCTACCTCTAGCAACGTATTTACACGTCTGACCCTCAGAGCGTGCGCAGCAAATAAATCTGGACCCCAAAACACCCGCACATGAGCAGTGGTTACCTCCGAGAGGCAGGAGCATGGGTAACGCGTCCTGAATTCTTTCTGTCTCCCTGGAATGTGCCACTCTGCACATCATGAACGCGGATCGCTGCGGGAGCGAGAGAAAGAACCGGAAGTGTTACAAAGGAAAGAAGGAAGGCTGGGCCCCGGGGGCTGAGGAGCATCTCAGGGGCTCGGCCAGCACCAGCGCTCCTTCCTCTGCACGTCGCTGCAGTGCCGTGCTAATCACAGTGTGCAGAGCTCCTTCCTCGCCGCTAATCGCCCGCCACACCTGGAGGCTGATCTCGATGGAGGAGAATCCCGAGGAGACAGACAGTTTGGCCTGAGTTCAGAGGCGAGTGCGCCCAACGATCAAGGGAGCGGGGCGGGCTGTTGCTGGCGAAGAGATGAAAGGGTCGCTGCCTTTATAACTCCGCTGAGCCGAGGCTGGGGTGGGGCCTTGAAAGCAGCCCCCAAACACCTGAAGACCCTGAGTAAAGGAGAGGGAGGAGGGAACCCACAGCCTGGACATTCAAGGTCTCCCCTGGACACACACCACTGGGTCCAAAGCAGATGGATCCCCAGGGGAAGAGAACATCTCTTATTCAGAGAGTGGACCCTGATGCAGCCCTGGCCTGGCAGATCAGCGGGAGCCTTCCATTCTAGGTCCCACGAGGCGAGCAAAGGTCCTTGCTGTTAGAAGCCCAGATGCACACTGCACCCATCAATCACAGACCAATCAATCACTTCCTCAGCCAAGCTCCAGGGACACCTACACCCCAGAGAGCAGCTCGGCCCTGCCGCCTCCGCCCAGGGCCTCTGCTGTTTATTTGCCCTTCTCACACCAGCTCTTTCAGAAGGATTTCTTCAGAGGCCCTGGCTGCCCCGTGCTGCTCTTAACACAGCCGAGAGGTAAGGGCAGCTCCACAGAAGTTATCTTTGCCCGTTGCGAGCTCACACAATCATCGTGCGCTCCAGATGAGGCCCTCTCGTGGGTGTGGCTGGTGGAGCTCTGGCACCTCCTGAAAACTTGGGGGCCTGGAGCCTGAGGATCGCGATGACACAGGGCAACGCCTGCCACGCTGAGCAGAGTCCGGAACACAGCAAATCAAGTAAGTGCACCCCACTTCCCAGGCTCCCAGCTGCTATCCATTCCCATCCCCAGAGGAGGAGACCTGAATGCAAGACTCAGGGCTCTCAAGCCAGAGAATCGAGCCATCTGAGCCTTCTCTCAAGAAGACCATTCTGCAGAAAGATGGTTAGCAGCGCGAGAGATGGGAAGCGAGGGAGACGGTCAGCATGCGGCCACCAGGGTGGGTGAAAGACGTCAAGATCTTGGGTGGAGAGGAGGCAGATCGCACAGAAAACGATGGGTGACCCACGCCTCTCCCGCGTGGAACCCACACAGTCCGTGTGACCCAGGTCCCTAGAATTGCTGGCTGATAGGTGCTGATTCTGATGCGTGCGGGGGACATCAGAAAGCAAGACCCAGGGACCAGGGAAGGCAGAGCCGTCGGCTTTAGCGGCTGAGCAAAGCTTCTACTTACTCCAGTGGGAAGACAGCAACAGCTCTGAGCTCAGAGGAAGAGCTGAGTCCAGGAAGAACCGGATTTATGAGACGACCCACAAAGAGATCAGAAAAGGGGGCTTCCCTGATGGTCCAGTGGGTAAGGACACCGCCTTGCAGTGCACGGGCCGCCGGTTCGATCCCTGGCCTGGGAAGATCCCACGTGCCGCGGAGTGGCTGGACCGATGTGTCCGATTACCGAGCCGGAGCTCTGGAGCGCATGCGCCCAGAGCCGGTGCTCTGCAACGAGCGAGGCCACCGCGATGGGAGGCCCACACGGGCCAAAGAACAAAGACGGATGAAAATAGACAAATGAAAGACCAATAGAAGTGGCCCGCCCGCCCCCTCCCTTCCCGACCCGCACCCCCATAAATAAATAAATAAATGTTAAAAGAGATCAGAAAAGCCCCAATTGCCGCTTTTAAGTAGCCTGGAGCAACACCAAGTAACAGGATGACGTGAGGAGAGAATATAGCCAGGATGAAGGAAGGTGGAGAAGAAACCCCCGGAGAAGGTCCACATTGAGGAGTATACTTGGTCCATGAGAGGTATTCAGAGGGAGAGTGGACAATAAGCTCTCCAGCACTCGGGACCTGGGCCATGGAGAAGCTCCGATCCATTCATGTTCTTTCACGCTGCATTCCAAGAGCTCCCTGGGTGTATCAGGTCCTGGGTGCTGCTGGGTTAGAGACATGAACAGGAGATGGACCCGGCCGCAGGTGCTCGTGGCCCAGGACGAGAGTCGCAGGCGCTCTAGCAGGAGAAGACGTGGGGAGGAAGTGCCTGGTGGAGACGCCGACGGAGGCTGGAGACGGGCAGCTCTGAGCAGAGAGCTCCAGTGGGGCCGGCTGGACCTGGGGCCAGGCTCGCACCTGGCCACGCGTCTCCTGGGGCAGCAAAATGCAGAGAAACTGCATGGCACTAAAAAGAACTGTCCAGATGCAACTGGGGCAAATTTTGGACCAAAGATACAAAGAGACTTCCTATACACAATTAAATAAATAACAAATTTAAAAGTACGTATTTCAGAGATGTACAAAACTATTTTGTATGAAAATCCGGGACCAAGGCAGAGCTCGGCTTTAGCGGCTGAGCAAAGCTTCTACTTACTCCAGTGGGAAGACAGCAACAGCTCTGAGCCAGAGGAGAGAGCTGGTTCCAGGAGAACCGGATTTATGAGAGACACAACAGCTCGAGAGGAAGAGCTGAGTCAGAAAAGGGGCCCTTCCTGGTGGTCCAGTGGGTAAGGACACCGCCTTGCAGTGCACGGGCGCGGTTCGATCCCTGGCCTGGGAAGATCCCACGTGCCGCGGAGTGGCTGGACCGATGTGTCCGATTACCGAGCCGGAGCTCTGGAGCGCATGCGCCCAGAGCCGGTGCTCTGCAACGAGCGAGGCCACCGCGATGGGAGGCCCACACGGGCCAAAGAACAAAGACGGATGAAAATAGACAAATGAAAGACCAATAGAAGTGGCCCGCCCGCTCCCCTCTATCCCCTTCCCGACCCGCACCCCCATAAATAAATAAATAAATGTTAAAAGAGATCAGAAAAGCCCCAATTGCCGCTTTTAAGTAGCCTGGAGCAACACCAAGTAACAGGATGACGTGAGGAGAGAATATAGCCAGGATGAAGGAAGGTGGAGAAGAAACCCCCGGAGAAGGTCCACATTGAGGAGTATACTTGGTCCATGAGAGGTATTCAGAGGGAGAGTGGACAATAAGCTCTCCAGCACTCGGGACCTGGGCCATGGAGAAGCTCCGATCCATTCATGTTCTTTCACGCTGCATTCCAAGAGCTCCCTGGGTGTATCAGGTCCTGGGTGCTGCTGGGTTAGAGACATGAACAGGAGATGGACCCGGCCGCAGGTGCTCGTGGCCCAGGACGAGAGTCGCAGGCGCTCTAGCAGGAGAAGACGTGGGGAGGAAGTGCCTGGTGGAGACGCCGACGGAGGCTGGAGACGGGCAGCTCTGAGCAGAGAGCTCCAGTGGGGCCGGCTGGACCTGGGGCCAGGCTCGCACCTGGCCACGCGTCTCCTGGGGCAGCAAAATGCAGAGAAACTGCATGGCACTAAAAAGAACTGTCCAGATGCAACTGGGGCAAATTTTGGACCAAAGATACAAAGAGACTTCCTATACACAATTAAATTAATAACAAATTTAAAAGTACGTATTTCAGAGATGTAATACAATATGGATATAATGGCAGTATTTTGTATGAAAATAGTCAAACTCATTCATAATCAAATTAGATAGTAAGCTATTAATTTGTAGCTATAGGAGTTTTACTTAAAATCTCCAAAATTTATATGAAGAAACAGTTATGCCTTGCTGGTGGGTGTGCAAAAGGATTTAATCTTCCTGGAAGGCAGCTTGGCAATACTTACCCAAAGGCCCTACAATTCTGCCTCTTCCTTGACCCATCAATTTTTCTTCCCGTAATTTCTCATAAGGCAGGGCATGGGCTGGGCATAAAGATTCAGATCCAAGGATGATTTTTATGGTAGAGAAAAAATTATGGGGACTAGAATATAATCTTATATCTCAACCAGAAAAAAGAATCCTACTTAGGAATGACTTTTATCATGCACAAAGGAAGTTATAAAGCAGAATGTCCAGTGTGATTTCAATTTTAGTTTTTGCAAGAGAGTAAGAAAGAATATGAGAGAAAATAGATAAAATACTAGATAACTATACATTTGACTCATTAATAAATTACTAATTATTTAATCATTCCATTTCTCCATGCAATAAGGTTTGAACAGTTTTAAATTTTTTTCCTTTTGCCTCTTTTTTTTTTTTTTCAAAAAATTTTCTGGAATGAACTTGTGTGACTTTTGTAATTGAAAGAACAACAGTTGTGTGGAAAAAAAAAATACACAGACGAGTGTATGTTACAGGAAATGCCTGATTTTCAGCACCTAAAATTAATAGCTTTCCAGTGTAATATTCTGTTCAACAGAGTGAAGGAAATTTTCTTCTTTCTTATTCATGGAGGTTAGCTATAGGCAAGAAACCTTGTTCGTGTCCCCATTCAGCTTTTGTTTGATTTAAAAGCTCTATTGCTTTATCCTGCCGCCGTTTCTTACGAGATCTGGGAATGATAAGAAAAGGTGCCAAATAAAAGGCACGTTTTCCAGTTGTCCATTTCTAAGGGTTACACAGAACCTTACAGTTAAATTAAAATCCACCCTACTTTCAGAGTTTCAGTTAACAATTTTGCAAAGAAAAGTTATACAAATTAATAAAAAAGTCGTATTTCAGAGATGTAATACAATATGGATATAATGGCAGTATTTTGTATGAAAATAGTCAAACTCATTCATAATCAAATTAGATAGTAAGCTATTAATTTGTAGCTATAGGAGTTTTACTTAAAATCTCCAAAATTTATATGAAGAAACAGTTATGCCTTGCTGGTGGGTGTGCAAAAGGATTTAATCTTCCTGGAAGGCAGCTTGGCAATACTTACCCAAAGGCCCTACAATTCTGCCTCTTCCTTGACCCATCAATTTTTCTTCCCGTAATTTCTCATAAGGCAGGGCATGGGCTGGGCATAAAGATTCAGATCCAAGGATGATTTTTATGGTAGAGAAAAAATTATGGGGACTAGAATATAATCTTATATCTCAACCAGAAAAAAGAATCCTACTTAGGAATGACTTTTATCATGCACAAAGGAAGTTATAAAGCAGAATGTCCAGTGTGATTTCAATTTTAGTTTTTGCAAGAGAGTAAGAAAGAATATGAGAGAAAATAGATAAAATACTAGATAACTATACATTTGACTCATTAATAAATTACTAATTATTTAATCATTCCATTTCTCCATGCAATAAGGTTTGAACAGTTTTAAATTTTTTTCCTTTTGCCTCTTTTTTTTTTTTTTCAAAAAATTTTCTGGAATGAACTTGTGTGACTTTTGTAATTGAAAGAACAGCAGTTGTGTGGAAAAAAAAAATACACAGACGAGTGTATGTTACAGGAAATGCCTGATTTTCAGCACCTAAAATTAATAGCTTTCCAGTGTAATATTCTGTTCAACAGAGTGAAGGAAATTTTCTTCTTTCTTATTCATGGAGGTTAGCTATAGGCAAGAAACCTTGTTCGTGTCCCCATTCAGCTTTTGTTTGATTTAAAAGCTCTATTGCTTTATCCTGCCGCCGTTTCTTACGAGATCTGGGAATGATAAGAAAAGGTGCCAAATAAAAGGCACGTTTTCCAGTTGTCCATTTCTAAGGGTTACACAGAACCTTACAGTTAAATTAAAATCCACCCTACTTTCAGAGTTTCAGTTAACAAGACTGCTTTAGCGTAGGCCTGCCAAGGATGGCCGAAAGAATCAAAGAGATGAGGAATTCTCCAAAGCTGCAGGGAAAGGGTGGGGTCCACCTGTAAGAGAAAGTGTGGACATCTCAGATTTCAGATATTCAGAGAATTATGATGCAGAATAAGAGCCAATGGGATCTGAAGAGATTTCAGGAAGGAAACAAATCTCTGGCAGGCTGAGGTTTATGGAGGTCTAAAGCAGACCACTGATGGAGGAATTACTCTTCTTTCTTTTGTGAATTTAAAGTGTAAGACAGAAAAGTATCTGCTTGCAGTCATCCCAGATGGCAGAAAAGGAACTAAGGGTATTTACAATAAACAGCCGCCCCCAGTGCCCATCTGGCTGTCCACTGTCCACCCCACATTTCCTTGATGAGTTTACTTGTATTGAGAGGCTGCAGGGTTGCCTGAGAGTGGACAGGTGCTTCCGTGGAGCTCTGAAAGAGCAAGAGGTCACGAAAAGATTGAACTTCTCTGCAAATGTCTTGGGGATTAGCAACAAGTCTTTTGACAAACTGTCAAGTGTTTGCAGATCTGCTAAAATCCGACTGTGGTTTGCCCCTGAGAACTTTCTCGTCTAAATGCTTTATGCTTGTTTATTTTAAGAAAAACATAGGTTTGGCGTTTCTGGGTCCATGGGCGCCTAGCTCGTTCCATGGGTTTGTATGTCTGTTCAGTGTCCAAGATGCCTTGTGGGACTCAGAGGAAGTTGTCTCTCCAGCAAGGGCTCGCTTCTGTCTGCGGGAAACAGAGGCCAGGCTGGAAAAAGCCCTGGTTCAGCTCCATCCTCGCCACGGGAAACACGACCAGCGTCTGAACCTTCCAAGGGTTCTTTAGCTGCATTTGTATTAAAGTATCAACGCTTCCCTCTCATTGTCTGGGCTGAAACCCATGGATGTGCTTGAACATGGGAAAGTATGTTAGAACTGAGGTCAGATAAATGATCTTTGCTAGGAAATATGCACACATCTCAAGTTCAGATCATCAACTTGGATAAGCTCTCATCGGTTGGCTTCTGGGCTCATTTGTATCCAATGCTAAACTGAATGGCCTAAATGTTTAAGTCTGGAACATGTCAGTCACTCACCATTCATGCCTTTGTTTCTGCTGTGTGCACAGAGTTGTGCTGGTTAGAAAGTTGTTGAAACAGATATAGTGTAGGGTCCACGTATCTGTAGGAGGTGGGGTTTGTAGGCGTGAAGCCATTAATACGCAATCAATTACTGAGTGCATGGCACAGACTTCAGGAGTGATGGGAATTCGCTGGAAAGAAAGGTCTGAGGACTGGTGAGATGTAAGTAGCCCCAAGATAGCCTTAAATATACCAGGAGGGAGATGCGGGAGACATATACACAGACAGACAAAGAGGTATAAACAGAAAGAGCATTAATTACAGGCTCATGGCAGGATGTGGCAAGGCCTATGGTCAGAACGACGTGCAGTTTGAGTGGAATGTACGGGTCTTCTGTGTGGGAGTCGTGGAAAATAAGATGAGAAAAGCTCATTGGCAGAAGGCCAGGCAAATGTGTTTATCCTTGACACAGACACCCCTAAAACACCATTATTGGTTATGACGCACAAGTGTGGAAACTGCAGTGTTGAAGCAAAATTAATACAAAGGGAGTGTGTGGGATGAAGTAAGGGGAGGCCAGGGAATCCAGCGGTGCGGCTGTTGGAAAGGTCAAAGTACAAAGTGAAGCGCTGATGCAGATAAGAAAGGTTAGTAGTCTTGTCGCAAAAATCCCTTGGGATGTGTTTGCTGCCTTGTGCCTTAGGATAATGACAGGTACTGGCAATTTCATAGGCTTCAGCATTTAAAAAAGCCTAACAGTCTAGCAATATGTGGACTTCAGGTACAGCTTGATCCAGCAGTTTGGTGATGTCATCCGGATCCCGGTTTCTATCTATCTCTCACTTTTCTTTGCATGTTACCAAGTCAACATCCCTTAGCGGCTGGTTGCCCTCTCATGGGGAGAAGAGTGGATTGCAACTCCTTTAGGGAAAAAAGAAGAACATTCTTTCCCAGACACCCAGGATGTGAACTGAAGGTCAGATAAATGATCTTTGCTAGGAAATATGCACACATCTCAAGTTCAGATCATCAACTTGGATAAGCTCTCATCGGTTGGCTTCTGGGCTCATTTGTATCCAATGCTAAACTGAATGGCCTAAATGTTTAAGTCTGGAACATGTCAGTCACTCACCATTCATGCCTTTGTTTCTGCTGTGTGCACAGAGTTGTGCTGGTTAGAAAGTTGTTGAAACAGATATAGTGTAGGGTCCACGTATCTGTAGGAGGTGGGGTTTGTAGGCGTGAAGCCATTAATACGCAATCAATTACTGAGTGCATGGCACAGACTTCAGGAGTGATGGGAATTCGCTGGAAAGAAAGGTCTGAGGACTGGTGAGATGTAAGTAGCCCCAAGATAGCCTTAAATATACCAGGAGGGAGATGCGGGAGACATATACACAGACAGACAAAGAGGTATAAACAGAAAGAGCATTAATTACAGGCTCATGGCAGGATGTGGCAAGGCCTATGGTCAGAACGACGTGCAGTTTGAGTGGAATGTACGGGTCTTCTGTGTGGGAGTCGTGGAAAATAAGATGAGAAAAGCTCATTGGCAGAAGGCCAGGCAAATGTGTTTATCCTTGACACAGACACCCCTAAAACACCATTATTGGTTATGACGCACAAGTGTGGAAACTGCAGTGTTGAAGCAAAATTAATACAAAGGGATGTGTGGGATGAAGTAAGGGGAGGCCAGGGAATCCAGCGGTGCGGCTGTTGGAAAGGTCAAAGTACAAAGTGAAGCGCTGATGCAGATAAGAAAGGTTAGTAGTCTTGTCGCAAAAATCCCTTGGGATGTGTTTGCTGCCTTGTGCCTTAGGATAATGACAGGTACTGGCAATTTCATAGGCTTCAGCATTTAAAAAAGCCTAACAGTCTAGCAATATGTGGACTTCAGGTACAGCTTGATCCAGCAGTTTGGTGATGTCATCCGGATCCCGGTTTCTATCTATCTCTCACTTTTCTTTGCATGTTACCAAGTCAACATCCCTTAGCGGCTGGTTGCCCTCTCATGGGGAGAAGAGTGGATTGCAACTCCTTTAGGGAAAAAAAAGAAGAACATTCTTTCCCAGACACCCATGGCAAATGTCTCCTTTCAGTTCCTTGGCCTAAGATGAATTGTTCATCACCGAACCAAATACAGAGGCCAGCGCAACTGGATGAGGAAATTATTAAGCCAAGTAAGATCCACCTTAGTGCTGAGGGTGGGACTGATCACACCTGAAGTCACAAGGTTTTAAAATTTGAGGTCCCGTAGGAAGAGGGGAAGAGGCAAAGGATGAAATGATGTCCACTAAGACTTCACTGTTGTGTTTCCCTTCACCCGATACAGTGCTGCTCCTGGAGGCCCAGGGCAGGCAGGAGCTGCTACCCAGACATCCTCTAGCCGAGACCCAGACAAGCCTTGGAAGCAAAAAGGGGAGAAGGTCAGCTCTGTGTCCAAAGGCGTGGGGGGCCCTGACGTCTTGCCTCTGCTGATTGAGCAGGCGCGGGCACAGTGGGATCCAGAAACAGAGGCACGGATGTGAAGTCAAGATGAGGGTTATTCGCATCGTGCGAGAGTGAGGTCCTCATGGAAACGGGGCACAGAGCGCTGCCTGTAGCATTGCAGCTCTTCAGACAAGGGCAGAATCAGACTCGCTCAGACCTTGTTGCCAACGCTCGTCTGGGGGCCAGCCGATATTTTCGTGATATGCACCAATCAGATCATTTCCAAAACCCTGCCTGATACTGCCAGGCCACTTTCTCTGGCTGTAACCAACACCCGGAGCCCATCTGCCTGCCACGAGTGGATTGTCCCTGCCTTATTTCATGACCAGATAATTCACCTCATTGAGACTCATCCACCGCGTTCCCGCCCATCAGTGCCAACTCCAGAGCTTTGCCTGCAGTGTATCCCCCATCAGCCCGGCCAGGCACTTTCTGGGGAGCTTTGTGCCCTCTGCCAGTGCGGAGATTTCATGGTGCCTGTGTGTCTGGGTCATTTATTTGGTGGGTGAGGGAAGTGAAAGACTGCTGCCCACAACCCACCCGTCTCTGGGAAGAATTTCTGGTTTTCCACTCGCTGAGCCTCAAAGTCAGTCTTCGGTGACTTATGGCTGTTCTGTCTCTGGTGCTGTATTCAGGTCCTTTGAGGGCCTTTGCACCTGGAGGGGCTGCAAATGCTGCTTTTGTCTTTGGGTGCACCAGCCCCAAGGCAGCTGATATAAAACAAGACAGGTGTTTGCGTCATAAAATGAATCAGGGGCCTCAGGGGGGCCGTGGTGGCCTCCCTTGTAGTTTTCTGAGGTCTTCAGATGCGTCCAGCCCCACCAGGCACCACGCACTCCACCAGAGGGGCAGCTGGCCGAGCAAGACCAAAGGGAGCCTCAGCTGGACGCTGATTTTATGATGACTCAACAGCTCAGCAATAAATACTAAAAAATAGAAGCAACTTTAACCACTCTTTCCAAATGCACGCTCCAGCCTGGGAGTGTTCACACTGTTTCCGTGTGAGTGTGTGGATCCCCAGGCAGGCTTTTCCTGCAAACAGAGCCTCGACAGGGCTGACAGATGCTGGGAACATGCAATCCAGCCAGGGAAGCCCTCTTCTCACCAGATGTGTGGGTGGAAGGTGAGCGACCCTAGCATCTGCAGGACAGAGTAGATGACCGTCTAGCGCGGGGGCAGGGGTGGCTAGGAGATGGGAGTTTGGGGCAAAGTTGGGAGGACTCTGAGCTCTGTAGGATACTGGCTCCAGCTCGGGGCATTTGCCAGGGCCCAGGAGGGGCGGGCGAGTATGCTGCACTTCGAAAACTCAGCATCTTCTCTGCAGTGTCATCTCAAGGACTTCTGCCACTGTAGAGGAGGTGGGGGTTCACCCCAAAGAACCTGCTATCAACTCGTGGCGGGGCTCAAGCTGCCATCCTCCTAAAGTCTGAGCTGTACCCTGACCCAAATTGTTTCCTTCTCTTTTTTTTAATATTTCCTTTTAGTTGCGCTGGGTCTCCGCGGCTGCTCGGGCTTCCTCTAGCTGCAGCAAGCAGGGGCTCCTCTCTCGCGCAGTGCTTGCCCTTCTCATCGTGGTGGCTTCTCTTGTTGTGGAGCACGGGCTCTCGGGTGCTTGCGCTTCAGGGGAGGCTCTAGCGCACAGGCTCAGTGAGCACAGGCTCACTGAGCTTAGTGAGCGTAGTTGCCCCAAAGCATGTGGCTCTTCCTAGACCAGGGATCGAACTTGTGTCCTCTGGGTTGGCAGGTGGGATGCATAACCACTAAGCCTTCGGGGAAGCCCTGTTTTCTTATTGTTGATGCAAACTCTGCTAAGGAAAGTGTTCATCCTTCCTAGTAACAAAGAATGGAGAAGGAAATGGCCACCCACTCCAGTATTCTTGCCTGGAAAATTCCATGAATGGAGAAGCCCGGAGGGCTGCAGCCCATGGGGTCACACAGAGTCGGACAGGACTGAAGCGACGAAGCAGAAGCCGCAGTAACAAGGAAATGCAAAATAATTCAGCAACAGACGGGTTTCATCTGCTAAAGAGGCTCCTTCTTTAACAGCATCATTCAATGCCAAAAAAGATCTGATTGGCACTGTCTCTGTGAGATGATTTGGCAAAACCTGTCAAGAGTTCAATTCCAGTAACATGACCCAGTTGGACAGAAAAAAAATTTTATATAGATTTTAGCTTGTGAACCTCCTCCAGAACCCGCCTCAGTACCATTCAGCAATACTTGCTGTGGACCGGCCAGCACGACAGGGATGGAGGGGCGCACGAGAGGATGCTGGGAGAGCTGCTGAGAAGCTGCTGGCGTCCACCTGTCAGTGGGGTCAAACAGGGCAGCAGCATCTCTTTCCTCTTTTTACTGTTTCCCTTGAAACCTCCTACAGCACTTAGATGAATGATAAGAAAGGTCGAGGTGAAAAGAACATTGTTTTGCTGAGTCCTTACCAAGAGCCAGGCTCTGGACGGCAGCTCCATGTATGCTACCACTAGGCCCTGCGGCTCCGCAGGCTGGTCTGTCTGGAGGGGGGTGCGTGTGTGTTCAGTCCCGTCCAGCTCTCTGCGAGCCCACGCACTGTCACCTGTCAGGCTCCTCTGTCCACGGGATTCTCCAGGCAAGAAGACTGCCATGGGCTGCCATTTCCTCGTCCAGGAGAACCGTCCTTGTTAGGCCTCGGCGCTCTCTCTCTTCCAGGGGATCCAATGAAGGTGGGTTCTTTACCCCTGAGCCAGCAAGGAAGCTGTCTGAGGTGGCTGGGGGTTCTTTATAGCCTCATTGCAGGTCTCATGGCAGAAGAGCATGCGGATCTGTCTGTTCCCCCAATTCCTTCCTCGGCAAGACGGTCGTCTGAGCTTGGGGCAGGGGAGGAGGGAAGGAGGATGGCCACCGAAAGCTCTTTCTCCTGGACGCTGGCTGACCCTCGTCCCCCTCCTCAGGAGAGACCCAGCCTCTTTGTCGTCTACTGCATTTTGTCGGCTCATTGGGTACACCCCCAGAGAACCTACAGCCTTCTGGGTGCAGGTGCATGCCCCTCCTTCAGCTGGTCACCAGATGGACACCTGGGGACATGTCCAGCCTCCTTCTGAGACCCGCTGTCAGCCACAATATCTCCCTTGCCAGAACCCAGGGGTCAGCCCAGCAGAGACCTTCTTCCAGGTCATCTCTTTGCTCCCAGCACCTCCAGGGCAGGTGGCAGGCTTTCCATTTTAAGAAAGGGAGAAGCTGAGGCTGAGCAGCAGAGCGCCCATTTTCTGAGCACCTACCAGGTGCTGGGTTTGGACCAAGATATTCACAGGCATCGGTTCGTGGATTTTACACAGCAGCCAACGCAATCATCATAACCCACCTTGAAAATGAAGAAATGGAATCTTGTAGACTAATTGCCCAGGGGTCAAACGAAGTCTGATGCCTGAGGGTCCTGGTCTAGCCTCTCCGATCTCCTGGTCTGGGAGAAAAGGAGGCTCGTGACCTCTACCTTCCTAAAGGCAGAGAGACTTTCGATCAAAGACAATACGACCATTAGGAATATTGTGATTTATACGCTGTGATGGTTTCAGGTGGACAGCAAAGGGGCCCTGCCGTATGACTACCTGTATGCATTTCCCCCCAAACTCCCCGCCCACCCAGGCTGCCACATAACACAGAACAACATATGGAAATGCAGCAAAAGGCAGTATTCCCATCCACCAAGTGGGACCAGGGAAATTAGAAACAGCAAAGTTGACCTAGTATTAATATGAATATTCAGAAAACGGTAGAGCATCCACAAATGCCTAGGGGATTGACTAGTGCCGACAGGGTTGCCTCGTCCAGGAGAACCGTCCTTGTTAGGCCTCGGCGCTCTCTCTTCAGGATCCAATGAAGGTGGGTTCTTTACCCCTGAGCCAGCAAGGAAGCTGTCTGAGGTGGCTGGGGGTTCTTTATAGCCTCATTGCAGGTCTCATGGCAGAAGAGCATGCGGATCTGTCTGTTCCCCCAATTCCTTCCTCGGCAAGACGGTCGCTGAGCTTGGGGCAGGGAGGAGGGAAGGAGGATGGCCACCGAAAGCTCTTTCTCCTGGACGCTGGCTGACCCTCGTCCCCCTCCTCAGGAGAGACCCAGCCTCTTTGTCGTCTACTGCATTTTGTCGGCTCATTGGGTACACCCCCAGAGAACCTACAGCCTTCTGGGTGCAGGTGCATGCCCCTCCTTCAGCTGGTCACCAGATGGACACCTGGGGACATGTCCAGCCTCCTTCTGAGACCCGCTGTCAGCCACAATATCTCCCTTGCCAGAACCCAGGGGTCAGCCCAGCAGAGACCTTCTTCCAGGTCATCTCTTTGCTCCCAGCACCTCCAGGGCAGGTGGCAGGCTTTCCATTTTAAGAAAGGGAGAAGCTGAGGCTGAGCAGCAGAGCGCCCATTTTCTGAGCACCTACCAGGTGCTGGGTTTGGACCAAGATATTCACAGGCATCGGTTCGTGGATTTTACACAGCAGCCAACGCAATCATCATAACCCACCTTGAAAATGAAGAAATGGAATCTTGTAGACTAATTGCCCAGGGGTCAAACGAAGTCTGATGCCTGAGGGTCCTGGTCTAGCCTCTCCGATCTCCTGGTCTGGGAGAAAAGGAGGCTCGTGACCTCTACCTTCCTAAAGGCAGAGAGACTTTCGATCAAAGACAATACGACCATTAGGAATATTGTGATTTATACGCTGTGATGGTTTCAGGTGGACAGCAAAGGGGCCCTGCCGTATGACTACCTGTATGCATTTCCCCCCAAACTCCCCGCCCACCCAGGCTGCCACATAACACAGAACAACATATGGAAATGCAGCAAAAGGCAGTATTCCCATCCACCAAGTGGGACCAGGGAAATTAGAAACAGCAAAGTTGACCTAGTATTAATATGAATATTCAGAAAACGGTAGAGCATCCACAAATGCCTAGGGGGATTGACTAGTGCCGACAGTCCTGTGTTCTGTGTTGTTTAAATAAAGGCTTTCCTTCTGTTAAATGTGTATGCAGGCCCCAGAAAGGGGAGAGGCCACACCAGACCGTGATGGTTTCGAACGCTGAGTGGTGGGGAATGGCGGAAAGAAAAAGCAGATGGCAGCTTCTTTTGCAGCAGCCGTGTAATTTCATGGTGTATTTTCTGTTCATGGTTTCACTGAAATTCAAGCCCGGGGGCCAGTTCCTTCTGGAAGGGGAGATAGGCTCAGGGGCAGGTAGGAAGCAGCAAGAAGACAGAAAGCCTCACAAAAGGTGGGCCCTCGGGTCTCTGCTTCAGGAGGATGTCTGCTGTTTTTTCAGGGCTTCAGCCCAACCCACGCTCGTGAGGGTCACATCAGCGCCATCTCTGCCAGTCCACCGCCCTCCGCGTCATTCAGATTCCCCAGGGTTGGTCCAGATCACCTTTTGGAGTGAGGTCACACAAGTCAAGGGTCAATGGCCAGATTACTGAGAGATGACCTCTTAGGTCAACACCTGGTCCTTCAGGCCAGCAAGGGCCCTGCACGGTTAGACGCCCCCCAAGAGTATGTGGGTGGGAGCCGTCCTCCAATAAGTGGTGGATAGCAGTTGGAAAAGAAATGAAGCAAATCTCTAGAATAATCGTTATCCAAAGTGTGGTCCCTGGACCCGCAGTATCTGCACCAGCTAGGAACTTGTTAGAAATGCACATTCCCAGGTGCGCCCCACCCCTCCACGGACTGAATCAGAAACTCTGGTGTTGAGGTCCAGTAATCTGTGTTTTAAATAGCCTTCCTGGGGATCCACATTGAAGTTTGAGAACCACAGATTTAGAGTAATTTCAGAGTGTTCCACGCTTGCAAGGGCTGAAGGAAAATGCGAGCTTATTCCCTTAAAAGGATGTGGACCCAATAAGAGTGAAATGATACCATCTGCGTCGACATGAATAACACAGAACAACATATGGAAATGCAGCAAAGGCAGTATTCCCATCCACCAAGTGGGACCAGGGAAATTAGAAACAGCAAAGTTGACCTAGTATTAATATGAATATTCAGAAAACGGTAGAGCATCCACAAATGCCTAGGGGGATTGACTAGTGCCGACAGTCCTGTGTTCTGTGTTGTTTAAATAAAGGCTTTCCTTCTGTTAAATGTGTATGCAGGCCCCAGAAAGGGGAGAGGCCACACCAGACCGTGATGGTTTCGAACGCTGAGTGGTGGGGAATGGCGGAAAGAAAAAGCAGATGGCAGCTTCTTTTGCAGCAGCCGTGTAATTTCATGGTGTATTTTCTGTTCATGGTTTCACTGAAATTCAAGCCCGGGGGCCAGTTCCTTCTGGAAGGGGAGATAGGCTCAGGGGCAGGTAGGAAGCAGCAAGAAGACAGAAAGCCTCACAAAAGGTGGGCCCTCGGGTCTCTGCTTCAGGAGGATGTCTGCTGTTTTTTCAGGGCTTCAGCCCAACCCACGCTCGTGAGGGTCACATCAGCGCCATCTCTGCCAGTCCACCGCCCTCCGCGTCATTCAGATTCCCCAGGGGTTGGTCCAGATCACCTTTTGGAGTGAGGTCACACAAGTCAAGGGTCAATGGCCAGATTACTGAGAGATGACCTCTTAGGTCAACACCTGGTCCTTCAGGCCAGCAAGGGCCCTGCACGGTTAGACGCCCCCCAAGAGTATGTGGGTGGGAGCCGTCCTCCAATAAGTGGTGGATAGCAGTTGGAAAAGAAATGAAGCAAATCTCTAGAATAATCGTTATCCAAAGTGTGGTCCCTGGACCCGCAGTATCTGCACCAGCTAGGAACTTGTTAGAAATGCACATTCCCAGGTGCGCCCCACCCCTCCACGGACTGAATCAGAAACTCTGGTGTTGAGGTCCAGTAATCTGTGTTTTAAATAGCCTTCCTGGGGATCCACATTGAAGTTTGAGAACCACAGATTTAGAGTAATTTCAGAGTGTTCCACGCTTGCAAGGGCTGAAGGAAAATGCGAGCTTATTCCCTTAAAAGGAGTGTGGACCCAATAAGAGTGAAATGATACCATCTGCGTCGACATGGGTGAGTCTCTAGGTGTCACTTTAAGGGAAGTAAATAAGAAGACAAATATCATTCCTATGTAGAATCCAAAACTAAGATGATACAAATGAACTTGTGAGGGCATGCTCAGTCACTCAGTCGTGATTGACTCTTTGGGACCCTAGGGACTGTAGCCTGTCGGGCTCCGCTGTCCATGGGATTCTCCAGGCAAGAAGACTGGGGTGGGTTACCATTCTCCTCTCCAGGGGATCTTCCCGACCAGGGGTCCAGCCTGGGTCTCCTGCACTGCAGGGGGCTCCTGAGCCATCAGACAAGCCGAAGTTTGAGAGGATTAAAACGTGCTGGAGGGGATGGTAGTGAAGATGGCAGAGAGATGTGAATGAACTCAATGCTACCAAAATATGCATTCGAAGTGTTTTAAATAGTAAATGCTGTGCCATATATATATGTATATGTATATACGGCACAAATTCTACACACACACACACACACACCAGGAAGAACACAGAACTCTAGACACCATGTCTCTCTCACCTTTAAAGAGTGGTGAGGATGGTGTGCAGAGATGTGACCATAGCATACTTCTAAAAAGGGTGGTCCTGCCCCACAGAGGGAGGGGCAGTGACTCAGAAACACCGAGGAGGCCACACCACACCCAGAAAGGAAGCATTCATCACAGCTGCCCTCAGCCCTCTCTGAGCACGTCCCTCCCCACTTCCTACAGCCCAGGGAATTCAGACACCTACAGGTGTGATCCTTACAGCTTCAGAGGAGGGTCCAAGTCCTGTGAAGAAAGTTGTTGGAGGCTTCCCTGGTGGTCTAGTGGGTAAAGAGTCCACTTGCAATGCAAGGGGCACCAGTTCGATCGCTGGCCTGGAAAGATCCCACGTGCCGCAAAGCGGCTGGACCAGTGTGTCCAGTTAGAAGCCAGCACTCTGGAGCGCAGGGCCCCATGCATTTGGAACTTGGAGTCTTAGCCAGTGGACCACCAGGGAAGTCCCCTTTTGATTTTTTGTTGACTGACACTCAGTGAAAAGTTAAGCTCCAGGAAAGCAAGGGCTGTGTCTTGGATCATCTCTGTGGTCCTCGATGCCTAGGCCACTGGCTTCATCCCTGTACCAGCTGGACCCGTGTGTCCAATGATGAGCCAGCGCTCTGAAGCGCATGCGCCCAGAGCCAGTGCTCTGCAACGAGAGAGGCCACTGCAATGGGAGACCCACACAGGCCAAAAGAATAAAGATGGATGCAGATAAATAAGTAAATAAATAAATAAACCAATAAATGAGGCCAAAGTTAAAAAAAAAAGAAAAGAAAGAAAGTTGTTGGGAAGTGAACCAGTGCTGACCTACAGCAAGACCACTCACGTACTTAGCACCCAGGCGAGGAATAGAGTTCTACTGAGACCACGGACTCCCAAGCCACACTCCCCTTTCCAATGCTCTGCTTCCTCTCTCCAGGTTTAACCATCTGGTTACAATATAAATTGTGATCACCCGATCTTTACACACTGAGGTGGCAGGAAATAGACCATATACTCCTGAAGCTCAAGAAATACTTGCGAAGAAAATGGGCCATGATTCGTTGCAGTATTTTCATATTTTATAGCGAAATTTAACCCATTTCCAAAGATTTTAAAAGATGCGCCTTGTCCAAGGAAAATGTACTTCAGGATTGCAATAGATATCTTTTGTTAAAAGCTCTATAAAATTTCACAATGTTTATAGGTCCAAGAAGCCAGAATGTTCATGGTGGAAAGTGCCCCCCAAAACCACGATCAAATATAACATCCATTTCTTATAAAGGAATAACCATCATAAATCACCAGTCAGAATATTCTTTTGTGCTGAAATATGGTTATAGGAACATCCCTTGACAGAATTCTAAAGCACCAGTCAACGCAATAAACAAAAGAAAAGTTGTAAGAAACCTAATCTAATTTGTGGACAGTTCAGTTCAGCTCAGTCGCTCAGTCACGTCTGACTCTTTGCAACCCCATGGACTGCGGCACGCCAGGCTTCACTGTCCTTCACCATCTCCCAGAACGTGCTGAAACTCATGTCCACTGACTCAGTGATGCCATCCAACCATCTTGTCCTCTGTCATCCCTTTCTCCTTCTGCCTTCTATTTTTCCCAACATCGGGCTCTTTTCCAGTGAGTCATCTCTTCGCATCAGGTGGCCAAAGTATTGGAACTTCAATTCAAGCATCATTTCTTCCAATGAATATTCAGGGTTGATCTCCTTTAAGATTGACTGGTTTGATCTCCTTGCCGTCCAGGGGACTCCTAAGAGCCTTCTCCAGCTCCACAGCTCAAAGGCATCGATTCTTCAGCACTCAGCCTTCTTTCTGGTCCAGCTCTCACATCCATACATGAGTACTGGAAAAACCATAACTTTGACTATATTGGCAAAGTGATGATGTCTTTGCTTTTGAATATACCGTCTAGGTTTGTCAGAACTTTTCTTCCAAGGAGCAAGTTTCTTTTAATTTCATGGCTGCAGTTACCATCTGCAGTGATTTTGGAGCCCAAGAAAATAAAGTCTGTCACTGTTTCCATTGTCTGTCCATCTATTTGCCATGAAGTGATGGGACTGGATGCCATGGTCTTCATGTTTTGAACGTTGAGTTTTAGGCCAGCTTTCTTCACTCTCCTCTTTCACCTTCATCAAGAAGCTCTTTAGTTCCTCTTTGCTTTCTGCCATAAGGGTGGTGGTGGACTGTAAGCACCCAGGAAATCTAAGAGAGGTCACTAAAACTCGTGAAAACTAGAAAATAATTCAATAAGATGAACAATGGCAAAAGAAATACACAGAGTAATACTTTTACCGCACATCAATAAAGGCCAAGTAGAAAGTATAGTTGAATACAGCTTAAAATATCTAGTGAGAATGAAAATTATGACTTTCTAAAACTAACTTTTTAAATGGCATGGGGTTCTTGAGATGCGTTTTAAAATGAGACTATAGAATCATGATGGGGACTCGAACATAAATCTCATGGTTTAACAGCGTTCAGTTCTCACCAAGTAATAGACAGTCCTGATAAAATCTCGATGGTTTAACTATTGAATAGGGCATGAAATATTCACCTTCTGATGAATATATTTTTGTGGTAATGTGACCTCTTGTGTCTGAGCCTGGATTAGGAGACGGAGCAAGAGAGGGTTACCTGGTGGAGAGGAAACTGCATCGCTTTGGCGCCCTGCATCCTCAGCTCCGCAATGAACTGGCAGGACTGTCCCTATCGTTTCTGTTCCAATCGTATGTATGTACTTGGTTGGGGAAAACAGAGAGGGTTCCAAGGGCTGGGCACAAGGCCAGGGTGGCTACAGGCTTTGGGTCCCCTAGACATGCCTCCAAATGATCTGCACCATTTGAAAGAGTCCCAGAAAGAAGCTCCAGGCAGGGCGAGGAGGGTGCAGCACCACACCCAGCCAGAGGCACAAACCAAGGTCACCCTCAGAAAGGCTTAAGGAATCTTGCCTAGATTCGTTGCAGGTATCTCCCCGGGAGGAAACGGCAGTCTACCTAGAACACCAAACTTGCCAGAGTCTACAGACTATTTACAAATAAATCAAAGCTCAAAATCTAATATCAAAAGCCACAAGCTTTTTTCCTTTCCTCAAGCTAAATGGGATAGTGATTTACCTTTTTGGACATTTCACTTAGAGCTATTTAGTCATCTCGCCATCTCTTATCAAAATATTTCATCAGAGTTTCCCATAGAATCATTTAAATAACCCTTATCTGAACATCATTGCAAAGTAAATTATGCAGCACACCCTGGATACCATTCCAGGTTTAAAAAAGCTCCATCTGCTAAAAGCCTTCCTGTACTACCTAATCCAAAAGTACCAAATTCATCCTTTCCCCTGCCTTTAAAAGCCTTCCTTGAGTCCAGTCCACTTGCCAACATTACTTCCAAACAAATAGTCTGGAGCCAAACACTTCTACCTTAAAACACAATTTACCACTTCTTCAAAACTGCACCGCAGTTGAATTCCTCAACTCTTGTTATTTAATTTATTCTGGTATGTGTTTGGGCTTAACTCGTTCACTTTCCTCAGCACTTGGGTTCTAGCAAGAATGTAGTTTTCAAAGAGCCATGAGAGGTTCGTGGTAGTAAGCAGCAGTTTGAGGCCATGCCAAACATGTGATTTGCCTGAGAATTTTTTCTTACTTTAAGTTTCTGCTCTTTCAGGAACCAAAAGGTGGTCTTTGGAGTTGAAGGGGGAGGGTGGGAGTCATGATCTTTTTAAGAAACAAAGAAAAGAGCCAAAAGGAAGGAGAGGGGAAAGGAAGGGAAGAGGGAGAGGGAGGAAGACAGTGGGTGAGGGAAGGGAAAAAAAAGAAGAGAAAACAGCTGAAATTATTCTACCCGTTTTGCACGTTCTGGTTGGCGTTCAGCCAAGAGTTGAACAAAAGACGTTGTCTGCTTATCAATTAAATATCGGGCTCCATGCTAAGTTGCTTCAGTCATGTCCGACTCTTTGTGGCCTTGTATGGACAGTAGCCCGACAGGCTCCTCTGTCTGTGGGCTTCTCCAGGCAAGAACAGTGGCAAGAATACTGCTGTGTCCTCTTCCAGGGGATCTTCCTGACCCAGGGATCAAACCAGTGACTCTCATGTCTCCATGGCAGGAGGGTTCTTTACCACTAGCACCACCTGGAAAGCCCTGAATACCAAGCTCAGTATACTCTATTGCATCACTGAGTCTAGGGCTCATGGTGCCAAAAAAAATTACTCCATCAAGCCTAGTTTCCTTTCTCTCTCTCTCTTCTCCCCTCCACTCTTTTGAACTGAATGATTCTAAACAATATAGTGGACATGGTGGTCAGTTCTCCAACACACTTTCCACTCTTTGTCTGTTTGGTAACATCCATGGCATTTTATGAAGTAACTCCAGGTCTGGGAATGAGATGAGTATTGATTCTTCAAAACCAAACATGTTAATCCCGTCAGATTGTTCAAGGACTCCACCCTGAAACAGTGTATGGCATTCTCCTTGCCACAGCTATTGGTTCAGGGCCCACACACGACCATCAGAAGGAAGAGAGGAATTTTATTTCCTGACTTGGGGATAGGGTCTTCTTTTCCTTCTACCACTTGATCCTGCAAGTGCCATGGTGGGGAGCTACCCCAAGGCAGAAGCCGGAATTATGGATGACAAAAGAAAGGGACTATCAGAACCTAAATTCTTCCCTTTTTTGAAATTTGGCCTCTTTATTGGTTTTATTCATTTATTTTCATCCATCTTTATTCTTTGGCCTGTGTGAGTATTTAAGCCTCCCTTTCTTTCAAGGAACCAAAAGGTGGTCTTTGGAGTTGAAGGGGGAGGGTGGGAGTCATGATCTTTTTAAGAAACAAAGAAAAGAGCCAAAAGGAAGGAGAGGGGAAAGGAAGGGAAGAGGGAGAGGGAGGAAGACAGTGGGTGAGGGAAGGGAAAAAAAAGAAGAGAAAACAGCTGAAATTATTCTACCCGTTTTGCACGTTCTGGTTGGCGTTCAGCCAAGAGTTGAACAAAAGACGTTGTCTGCTTATCAATTAAATATCGGGCTCCATGCTAAGTTGCTTCAGTCATGTCCGACTCTTTGTGGCCTTGTATGGACAGTAGCCCGACAGGCTCCTCTGTCTGTGGGCTTCTCCAGGCAAGAACAGTGGCAAGAATACTGCTGTGTCCTCTTCCAGGGGATCTTCCTGACCCAGGGATCAAACCAGTGACTCTCATGTCTCCATGGCAGGAGGGTTCTTTACCACTAGCACCACCTGGAAAGCCCTGAATACCAAGCTCAGTATACTCTATTGCATCACTGAGTCTAGGGCTCATGGTGCCAAAAAAAATTACTCCATCAAGCCTAGTTTCCTTTCTCTCTCTCTCTTCTCCCCTCCACTCTTTTGAACTGAATGATTCTAAACAATATAGTGGACATGGTGGTCAGTTCTCCAACACACTTTCCACTCTTTGTCTGTTTGGTAACATCCATGGCATTTTATGAAGTAACTCCAGGTCTGGGAATGAGATGAGTATTGATTCTTCAAAACCAAACATGTTAATCCCGTCAGATTGTTCAAGGACTCCACCCTGAAACAGTGTATGGCATTCTCCTTGCCACAGCTATTGGTTCAGGGCCCACACACGACCATCAGAAGGAAGAGAGGAATTTTATTTCCTGACTTGGGGATAGGGTCTTCTTTTCCTTCTACCACTTGATCCTGCAAGTGCCATGGTGGGGAGCTACCCCAAGGCAGAAGCCGGAATTATGGATGACAAAAGAAAGGGACTATCAGAACCTAAATTCTTCCCTTTTTTTTGAAATTTGGCCTCTTTTATTGGTTTTATTCATTTATTTTCATCCATCTTTATTCTTTGGCCTGTGTGAGCTTCCCATTGCAGTGGCCTCTCTCATTGAGGAGCGCTGGCTCTGGGCGCACACGCTCCAGAGTGCTGGCTTCTAATTGGACACACCGGTCCAGTTGTTCCTTGGCGTATGAGATCTTCCCGGGCCAAGGCTCAAACCGGTGCCCCTTGCACTGCAAGGTGGACTCTTTACTCACTGGACCACCAGGGAAGCCCCAGAACCTATACTTTTGATGAAGACGTTGAACTTCTGGATTTACTAATCGTAAATTCCATTCCTTGCTATGAGGCTTACAGTCATGTGAGCTATAAATTTCTTATCATTCAGTCTAACTCTAGTCACATTTTCTGTTACTACTAAAAGTCTTCTAATTATAAAAAGTCAACATAAATGGTTGCTTCTGATTAATCAGTGGTGGAAAAGATGTCCATTGGAACAGAACAGCCTAGTGTCAGTTGCTTATATAGTTTGGCAACGTACAGTCAGAAACTTGGGGATGTACTTTGACTATTTAAGAATTGTACGTCATTTTGTACATGGAATAAATTAGCGTGTCTGCTTCTCTGGCCAACTCCAGGTTCTGCGGTCTTCAGGGACCACCTGCGGGCACGTCCAGCTATTGAGCTGTAGGCTGGAGTCTGTCACTCACTGGCCATGGTGCTTTTGGTTGTCTGCCTGGAATTTCCATACTTTTACCAACAGTAAAAAATAGAGATGAGACACTATGCAAGCTCCTCAGTCTGATGAGCAAGGATGCCTTTATGTGGAAGGAGACGGCTCACTCACACCTCATCATGTCTACCACACGCACCCCTCCTGGGGCTGAGCGTCTCCGCGTTTGAGGCTGAGTGTGAAAGCACAGTGTGGGTTCGTGCCCTCTTTTAGTCACTGGCGTCCTGCTAAGTCAGCAGTGATTTAGAGTTAAGAGGGTTTTACTGCTAGAGATTTACAGGTGAACAGTTAAGTCAGGGGGCTTAACCTGCCCTCCCTCTGGCGATGCACTCCCATCCCACTTCAGGCCAGCGAGACTGCCCGGATCCTGCCCTTCAGCCGGACGAGAAACACAAGGCGGGACCTCTCCCAAGTGCTTCTCTCGGGGCCGCTTACAGTTCATGGCTCTGACTCTACCAAACCCCAAGCCGAGGAGCAGACCGTCCTCCTTGGCACCGTCCCTTGGCCAGCTGTCCCACGTCCCCTCTTCATCCCCGAATCCTCATCCACATGACCTCACACTCACTTTGACTCTGCACTTAGGTCTTGAGCACCTGCCAGCCGGGCACTGAGCTCCACGTTGGGATATTTGAGAGAAACACGCATCCCTTCCTTTGCAGCGGTTGTGGGTCAGTTACAAGGACACGCACACAAAGGTTTAAGAGTCAGAAATGTATGTGCACAAGCTGAGAGGCATCTTATCAGGTTTGATTTTTCTGTTGTTGTTCTTTAGTTGCTCAGCTGTGTCCGACTCTTTTGTGACCCCATGGACGACAGCTTGCCAGACTCCTCTGTTCGTGGGATTTCTCAAGCAAGAATACTGGAGTGGCTTGCCATTTCCTTCTCCAGGATCAAATTTGATACTAGGTAAGAAAAAGAGGAAATAAGCTGCAGGGGAGAAATAGTAAGGAATGGCTTCTTGGGAGAAGCAGCATCTGAGCTCAGTCATGGGAAAAAGAGTGAACGAGGGGAAGAAGGGGCATGTCAGGCATATGACGTGGGTGAGTAGGAGTAACGTGCAGTGAGCAGAGATTCTGTGATCCAAGAAGCAAGAAGCCAGGCCATGATTCTAAGCCTTGGACATGATTCCAAATAATTGTGAAATTCTTTTTTAAGGAAATGTTTTCATTTAATCAAAATCATAGTCAAGGCTACATTAGCTGATGAAGCAAATAATTCCTGAATTTTCAGCAGATTCACACAACAAAACTCTAATTTCTGGTCCAATTCAGTGAGGCTGTGTCTGGTTGGGTGACTTTTTTCCACATGATCTGGAATCCGGGCTCCGGAAACCTTGTGAATTCATCATGTTCACAAGGAGCTCCTTGGTTGCCACCGATGAGAAGCATGCTGTCTGGGAAAATCTCCCAGCACTTAACAGCGTGGATCCAGAAAGATGCACACACATCGCTTCTGTCACTCTCCACTGGCCAGGACTAATCACAAGGCTCAGCCTAAAAGCGATGTGGGTACCTGCTCTGTGGGCAACTAGAGAGGAGACCAGTGACGAGGCTGTGGCTCCCATCCAGGTGACAAAGGACGACAAATGCAATAGGGGTCACCTACTACAACCACCGCTCTGTAGTGCTCAGGGTGGACAAGAGGAAGGGGGCCAAGAAACATGAAGGCAATGCAACACAGGAACTTGGTACCCAAACTCAGGGTCATAGTCAGAATGAGGAGCCAAAGGGTCATAGTAGAATGAGATTGCACAAGCGGTTGTGGGTCAGTTACAAGGACACGCACACAAAGGTTTAAGAGTCAGAAATGTATGTGCACAAGCTGAGAGGCATCTTATCAGGTTTGATTTTTCTGTTGTTGTTCTTTAGTTGCTCAGCTGTGTCCGACTCTTTTGTGACCCCATGGACGACAGCTTGCCAGACTCCTCTGTTCGTGGGATTTCTCAAGCAAGAATACTGGAGTGGCTTGCCATTTCCTTCTCCAGGATCAAATTTGATACTAGGTAAGAAAAAGAGGAAATAAGCTGCAGGGGAGAAATAGTAAGGAATGGCTTCTTGGGAGAAGCAGCATCTGAGCTCAGTCATGGGAAAAAGAGTGAACGAGGGGAAGAAGGGGCATGTCAGGCATATGACGTGGGTGAGTAGGAGTAACGTGCAGTGAGCAGAGATTCTGTGATCCAAGAAGCAAGAAGCCAGGCCATGATTCTAAGCCTTGGACATGATTCCAAATAATTGTGAAATTCTTTTTTAAGGAAATGTTTTCATTTAATCAAAATCATAGTCAAGGCTACATTAGCTGATGAAGCAAATAATTCCTGAATTTTCAGCAGATTCACACAACAAAACTCTAATTTCTGGTCCAATTCAGTGAGGCTGTGTCTGGTTGGGTGACTTTTTTCCACATGATCTGGAATCCGGGCTCCGGAAACCTTGTGAATTCATCATGTTCACAAGGAGCTCCTTGGTTGCCACCGATGAGAAGCATGCTGTCTGGGAAAATCTCCCAGCACTTAACAGCGTGGATCCAGAAAGATGCACACACATCGCTTCTGTCACTCTCCACTGGCCAGGACTAATCACAAGGCTCAGCCTAAAAGCGATGTGGGTACCTGCTCTGTGGGCAACTAGAGAGGGAGACCAGTGACGAGGCTGTGGCTCCCATCCAGGTGACAAATGACGACAAATGCAATAGGGGTCACCTACTACAACCACCGCTCTGTAGTGCTCAGGGTGGACAAGAGGAAGGGGGCCAAGAAACATGAAGGCAATGCAACACAGGAACTTGGTACCCAAACTCAGGGTCATAGTCAGAATGAGGAGCCCAGAAAAGAGTGGGTTGATGTTCAAACTTGGGACGTGATCAATGGACGGGCAGAGGCACCAAATTTGGGAGTTTAAGAGGAAGAACAATTTGGGAAGTGTTGAGGAGAGAAGGGGGAATACTGAATCAACTACACATAAGAAACCAATAAATATTTGTGCATGAATGAGTGAATAAATAAATAAGTGGGCTAAATAATAGAAATGCCAGAGGAAAACTAGTGAACTGAAAAGCAGAACTAAAAAATAACACAGCAAAAACACACAAAGAGACACTGAAAACAAAAGAAAGTTAGGGGAACTGGACAAGAGAAGGCAATCATCTGACACACATTTACTCCAGAAAAATAAGTGAGGAACAGTGAGATAGGGGCAATATTCAGAGAGATGCACTCCAGGAAATGTCCTGTACTTAAAATATATAAAGCACAAATAAAAGATGAAGCAAAAAAAAAAAAAAAAGAAAAAGGGCAAAGGCTACTAAGAGGCTGCTCACTAAAAAAAAAAAAAAAAGACCCAAAGGATTAATTAACATATGGAAAGATACCGAGGCCCATTAGTAATCAAGAAAAATCAATGGAAAACAATAATTAGATACTATATCTTACTCATTAGATTGAGAATAATTAAATCAACTGATAACATCGAGTGTCAGAAAATGGCCACTTTTATATATTGCAGTAAGAGTATAATTTGGAACAATTAATTCTGACATTAACTAGTCTAACTACTGACGTCCATCCCACAGCACAAAAAAACTCCTTGTAGTTTCTCCCCAAGAGTAATTCTCACAAGCATGCCAGGGACCTACACATCGCTTCTGTCACTCTCCACTGGCCAGGACTAATCACAAGGCTCAGCCTAAAAGCGATGTGGGTACCTGCTCTGTGGGCAACTAGAGAGGAGACCAGTGACGAGGCTGTGGCTCCCATCCAGGTGACAAATGACGACAAATGCAATAGGGGTCACCTACTACAACCACCGCTCTGTAGTGCTCAGGGTGGACAAGAGGAAGGGGGCCAAGAAACATGAAGGCAATGCAACACAGGAACTTGGTACCCAAACTCAGGGTCATAGTCAGAATGAGGAGCCCAGAAAAGAGTGGGTTGATGTTCAAACTTGGGACGTGATCAATGGACGGGCAGAGGCACCAAATTTGGGAGTTTAAGAGGAAGAACAATTTGGGAAGTGTTGAGGAGAGAAGGGGGAATACTGAATCAACTACACATAAGAAACCAATAAATATTTGTGCATGAATGAGTGAATAAATAAATAAGTGGGCTAAATAATAGAAATGCCAGAGGAAAACTAGTGAACTGAAAAGCAGAACTAAAAAATAACACAGCAAAAACACACAAAGAGACACTGAAAACAAAAGAAAGTTAGGGGAACTGGACAAGAGAAGGCAATCATCTGACACACATTTACTCCAGAAAAATAAGTGAGGAACAGTGAGATAGGGGCAATATTCAGAGAGATGCACTCCAGGAAATGTCCTGTACTTAAAATATATAAAGCACAAATAAAAGATGAAGCAAAAAAAAAAAAAAAAGAAAAAGGGCAAAGGCTACTAAGAGGCTGCTCACTAAAAAAAAAAAAAAAAGACCCAAAGGATTAATTAACATATGGAAAGATACCGAGGCCCATTAGTAATCAAGAAAAATCAATGGAAAACAATAATTAGATACTATATCTTACTCATTAGATTGAGAATAATTAAATCAACTGATAACATCGAGTGTCAGAAAATGGCCACTTTTATATATTGCAGTAAGAGTATAATTTGGAACAATTAATTCTGACATTAACTAGTCTAACTACTGACGTCCATCCCACAGCACAAAAAAACTCCTTGTAGTTTCTCCCCAAGAGTAATTCTCACACATGCATCCAAGAAAACACAACAAAACTGGTTGCCATTTTTGTAATCATGAAAAGTGCACACAGGCCAGCTGCCTTTTGTTGAGAAAAATCTACGATTAAATGGTGGTTTATTTAGATCGTGATTTTATTATACAGCAAGTAAAATAAGTGAACTAGACCTGTGTGTCAACAGGGAAAATTTCAAAGACATGTGAGTGAAAAAATGCAACATGTTAGATGTATTACGACAGAAAACAATACTACCCATTGTTTACAGAGACGTGCACACATAGGAAATGGATAAACACATGCATGGAATGACACACATCTATGTGAAAACAATGGTTATGTTTAGAGAGAAACTAGGAAGTGAGATTTTCATTCTATTTTTACAGATTTTTAAAATGCACCAAGCAAAACTTACAACATGTTAACTCAAACTCAGTTATATTATTGTTCATGCTTTTCTGTGTCTTTACCTTTTTTCATAATCCAAAATTACTTTGAAAAGAATGAGAACAAAATAAAGACATTTTTTTAGGTCTGCAAATATTGAGAATTTACAATCTAGAGACCCTCATTGATATATCTGGATTTATGTCCTTTAGGTTAAAAAAAATACGGGAAGGTGTAAAATGTGAATTAATGATGAATAAAAAAAACACTATGAATCATGTTAGAAAATTTAAATAACCATGGACAGTAAAATATATACAGACATGTATCATTACTATATGGATTGTTACTGTTAGTGATTTGTTGTAAAGCGAAGTACAAGTAAAGTCCTAGATAATAATTATATGAAAGATGGGAGGATGGAAGTTGGAAGCAAATTAAAGCAGGTGGGCATCTTCACTGGCTGGGGAGGGGGGTGATCTCTATGACCAGACGCTGAGACTTCTTTAGTCAAGCATAAAATGCAGTGTAAGTGATAGACATTTTAGGATGACAGCTAAAGGCATATAAATATAAGGTCTGATTTCCAAATGAGAAGAAAGAACACAAAAGGAATTATAAAAGACCTGATTAGGGCTTCCCTGGTGGTCCAGTGGGTAAAGAGTCCACCTTGCTGTGCAAGGGGCACCGGTTTGAGCCTTGGCCCGGGAAGATCCCATATACCAAGGAACGGCTGGACCGATGTGTCAAGTTAGGAGCCAGCACTCTGGAGCGCATGCACCCAGAGCCAGTGCTCTGCAGACAGAGAGGCCACTGCAATGGGAGGCCCACACAGGCCAAAGAATAAAAAGATGGATGAAAGTCAGTAAATAAAAGATCAATAAACATAGCCAAAATGAAAATAAACAAACAAACCTGGCAGTGCAGCCAAATAAATAAATTTTTTTTTAAAAGACCTGATTAATTTGATAGAAGGTAGAGAATATAAAAACACAAACCAAAGAGAAAAAGGCATGTTAAAAATTCAAAATAAAAATGTAAGTCATAAAAATAAACATGAGCAGATTCAATTCTCAATGGTTGAGCTGAATAAGGCTTTCCACCCAAGATGAATGTGATAGTTTTTCCACTTCTGCCTGGGCTCGGGACCAGCTCTGCTGCAAGGGACATGTGAAAGTGGTGGCCAGGCTGGGTCTAGAGGGCACAGGGCCCACTAGGGCAGCTGGGAGAGCAAGTCTTGTCACCTGATTCCCTGCCCAGCAACAAAGGGAAATCGCTTTTAATTTGCTGGCCTTATTGAGGTGTAATTTACATGCAATAGAATATACCCACATTGGGACTTCCCTAGTGGTCCGGTGGCGAAGACTCCATGCTCCCACTAATGATCCTTAAAAAACCAGTAAATAAATACCTTAAAAATTATCATTACTATATGGATTGTTACTGTTAGTGATTTGTTGTAAAGCGAAGTACAAGTAAAGTCCTAGATAATAATTATATGAAAGATGGGAGGATGGAAGTTGGAAGCAAATTAAAGCAGGTGGGCATCTTCACTGGCTGGGGAGGGGGGTGATCTCTATGACCAGACGCTGAGACTTCTTTAGTCAAGCATAAAATGCAGTGTAAGTGATAGACATTTTAGGATGACAGCTAAAGGCATATAAATATAAGGTCTGATTTCCAAATGAGAAGAAAGAACACAAAAGGAATTATAAAAGACCTGATTAGGGCTTCCCTGGTGGTCCAGTGGGTAAAGAGTCCACCTTGCTGTGCAAGGGGCACCGGTTTGAGCCTTGGCCCGGGAAGATCCCATATACCAAGGAACGGCTGGACCGATGTGTCAAGTTAGGAGCCAGCACTCTGGAGCGCATGCACCCAGAGCCAGTGCTCTGCAGACAGAGAGGCCACTGCAATGGGAGGCCCACACAGGCCAAAGAATAAAAAGATGGATGAAAGTCAGTAAATAAAAGATCAATAAACATAGCCAAAATGAAAATAAACAAACAAACCTGGCAGTGCAGCCAAATAAATAAATTTTTTTTTAAAAGACCTGATTAATTTGATAGAAGGTAGAGAATATAAAAACACAAACCAAAGAGAAAAAGGCATGTTAAAAATTCAAAATAAAAATGTAAGTCATAAAAATAAACATGAGCAGATTCAATTCTCAATGGTTGAGCTGAATAAGGCTTTCCACCCAAGATGAATGTGATAGTTTTTCCACTTCTGCCTGGGCTCGGGACCAGCTCTGCTGCAAGGGACATGTGAAAGTGGTGGCCAGGCTGGGTCTAGAGGGCACAGGGCCCACTAGGGCAGCTGGGAGAGCAAGTCTTGTCACCTGATTCCCTGCCCAGCAACAAAGGGAAATCGCTTTTAATTTGCTGGCCTTATTGAGGTGTAATTTACATGCAATAGAATATACCCACATTGGGACTTCCCTAGTGGTCCGGTGGCGAAGACTCCATGCTCCCACTGCAGGGGACCCAGGTTCGATCCCTGGTCAGGGAACCAGATCCCACAGGCCACCATGAAGGCCCAGCACAGCCAAGTAAATAAATAAATACCTTAAAAATAGATAGAATTTAACCTATGTTAAGTATACCAACTCGATGTGCATGAGTCTGACCAAACTCCAAAAGATAGTGAAAGACAGGGGAGTCTGGCGTGCTGCAGTCCACGGGGTCGTAAAGAATCAGACACAAGTTGGCAACTCAACAGCAACAAATGGTAAATATGCAGCAGGTGAGTTCTGACAAATGGATGCGTGTGTTCCCAGCCCTGTAATTCAGGCAGAGACCATTTCCAGGGCCCGGTGGTTCCCAAGTCCTTTCCTGCCGCTGGGCTCAGCTCCAACCCTGAGTAGCCATTGGATCTGCCTTTCCTAGAAATTCCTGCAATGACATCCTTTAACATGTACTCCTTAAAGTCTAACTTCTTTAACTTATAATCTTCCTTATTAATTACTCTATGACATTATTAATATGTTATTATATTCACCTGTGTTCTTGCATATACCAGTATATCTTCCATTTTCATTTTATTTTTTAAATTTTTGGCTGCCCCAGACCGCATGAGAAACTTCCCTGACCAGGAATCGAACCTGCGCCCCCTGCAAAGGTGTCTTAACCACTGGACCATCAGGGAAACACCTGCACTTCGTCCTTTACTCGTGAGTGGTTTTTCCCAGGAGGGATGTGTCAGACTTTGTGCCTGCTGATGTCCATTTGCGTTGCCTCTAGTCTGGAGCCGTTATTGCACAGAGCTGCTTAGATCATTCAGATGCAAGTCTCAGTGCGCACATTCTCATGTTTCTTGGGCGAGCACCTAAGCAGAATGCTGTGTCATACACGAAGGGCTTGTTTATAAGACTCGATGGCTCTTCTCCAAGGTCGCTGCACCATGGACTCCCCCACCAGCCAAGTAGGAGCGTTCCCGTTGTTCTATGTGATCATCCACACTTGGTATTACGTCTCCTTCCTTTAAGCTAATATCTTTGGGGTTTTAAAGTTGTCTTTTCCTGATGCCTAATGATGCTGAGCATTTGTTAAAAGTTTTAACCGATCACTCAGATAGCTTCTTTTTTGAAGTGTCTGTTTAATTCTTTTAGGAAAGGCACATTTTAAAAGCCTTGATATCATGGGAAGGCTCTGGACTGTGGGCCAGGGAGAAAGGGCAGGCGTTTCAGTCCTGTAAGTGGCAGTGACTGGGAGAAGGGATTCACAGACTCTAAGAATCGTGTCACTGTTACAATAAGGGGAAATGAATAGATTGGCTTTAAAGTTCTTTTTCTGCTCTGGAGGGCAGGACGAGAATCTCTTTCTTTCTTTCTTTTTTTTTTTTTTTAATTTATAAGACAGACACTTCCCTAAGGCTGAAAGAAACACGAAGTCACAGAATGTGAAAACAAACAGGGAGCCTGAAGATCTTACTCGGCTTCTGCCCAAATTCAGACACCAAGAATTAGCCAACATTGTACAACTATTTAACGCTATGTGTGTTAGTTGCTCAGTCTTGTTGGACTCTTTCTGACCCCATGCACTGTAGCCTGCCAGGCTCCTCTGTGTGTGGGATTTTCTAGGTAAGACGACTGGAGTGGGTTGCTGCTCCCTTCTCTGGAGGATCTTCCTGACCCAGGGATCGAACCCGGGTCTCCCGCATTGCGGGCAGATTCTTCGCCATCTGAGCCACCAGGGAAGCACATTTAATGGCACTGAGGCAGCTCAGTCAGGGTCATCTGATTCTAGGAAGGACAAACACAGGAGTCTGCTTCTGACTTCAGATGAAGTCCCCAGGAAATAAGAGCTGGGCACTGTGCTTTTTTTTCACCCAAAGTAGGACATTTTCCACTTGCATACGAAGGGTCTGGAGGGGTTCTCCGCTCAGGTGTCTTCCTGGGGAAGCTGCTGCACTCTGGCTTTGCAGGTGCGTCCCCACAAAGACACAAACCCAGTGTCCTCGGCCCCAGCAGCCTGTTTACAGAGCCGTGACTGCAATAAACATTGCCACACAAATCACATCTGCTCCCCAGCCTCCTGTAAACTGCCGAGGCCTTAGGAGCCCGGGCGATCACGGCGCGCCAGCCCTGTGGGTGTTAATGTTTATAGAAGGCTAGTTAACCTTGCAGGAGAGCTGGGATCACAAGGCTGTGTGTGCCGTTCAGCTTCAGAGGTAAAGAATGCTGGCCCCTGCCGGCGTGCGAACTGGGGCGAGGTGGACAATCGCAGCTGGTTCTTGGGCCGGACAAAGCCTCTGGCCCTGGCTTCCATGACTTTGCGTCCCTTGATTACTCAACCAAGGCCTACGGGGTCCCTTTTCCCTCAACAACCCCTATTTAATGGACTGTGGTGATTGGCCTTACACCACGACTCTGCTCTGTTACTTGAGCAAGCCATGCAGTTACACATTCGCTTGTAACTGCTCAAGACCCCCTAAGAAAGAAGAGGTCATTGCAAACCTTTGAAACAGAATCCAGACACGCTGAGGGCCTTGAAGACTGTTTCCAGTAACACCAGTCTCCTTTTCATCGTGCTCTCGAGGGGTGACAAAGAGGGACAAGACATGGTGCCTTTGTTCCAGAAGTTTACAATCTATAGTTTTGGGACAGACAAGGCAGGCACGCCCGACAGTCCATGAAACACACGGGGCCGTGGGTTTACAACCCATGCACTGTAGCCTGCCAGGCTCCTCTGTGTGTGGGATTTTCTAGGTAAGACGACTGGAGTGGGTTGCTGCTCCCTTCTCTGGAGGATCTTCCTGACCCAGGGATCGAACCCGGGTCTCCCGCATTGCGGGCAGATTCTTCGCCATCTGAGCCACCAGGGAAGCACATTTAATGGCACTGAGGCAGCTCAGTCAGGGTCATCTGATTCTAGGAAGGACAAACACAGGAGTCTGCTTCTGACTTCAGATGAAGTCCCCAGGAAATAAGAGCTGGGCACTGTGCTTTCTTTTCTCCCAAAGTAGGACATTTTCCACTTGCATACGAAGGGTCTGGAGGGGTTCTCCGCTCAGGTGTCTTCCTGGGGAAGCTGCTGCACTCTGGCTTTGCAGGTGCGTCCCCACAAAGACACAAACCCAGTGTCCTCGGCCCCAGCAGCCTGTTTACAGAGCCGTGACTGCAATAAACATTGCCACACAAATCACATCTGCTCCCCAGCCTCCTGTAAACTGCCGAGGCCTTAGGAGCCCGGGCGATCACGGCGCGCCAGCCCTGTGGGTGTTAATGTTTATAGAAGGCTAGTTAACCTTGCAGGAGAGCTGGGATCACAAGGCTGTGTGTGCCGTTCAGCTTCAGAGGTAAAGAATGCTGGCCCCTGCCGGCGTGCGAACTGGGGCGAGGTGGACAATCGCAGCTGGTTCTTGGGCCGGACAAAGCCTCTGGCCCTGGCTTCCATGACTTTGCGTCCCTTGATTACTCAACCAAGGCCTACGGGGTCCCTTTTCCCTCAACAACCCCTATTTAATGGACTGTGGTGATTGGCCTTACACCACGACTCTGCTCTGTTACTTGAGCAAGCCATGCAGTTACACATTCGCTTGTAACTGCTCAAGACCCCCTAAGAAAGAAGAGGTCATTGCAAACCTTTGAAACAGAATCCAGACACGCTGAGGGCCTTGAAGACTGTTTCCAGTAACACCAGTCTCCTTTTCATCGTGCTCTCGAGGGGTGACAAAGAGGGACAAGACATGGTGCCTTTGTTCCAGAAGTTTACAATCTATAGTTTTGGGACAGACAAGGCAGGCACGCCCGACAGTCCATGAAACACACGGGGCCGTGGGCAACCCCTTAGCTGGAGCGTGTAGAGCTTAGCTCATGAGAGGTTCAGAGGTGGGCGACACGGCTGTGGCCTGGCTAAATGCAGGAACACTGGAGGGAGGAGATGGGATTGGAAACAGCCCTTCCTGAAGGTTGGCTTTGGGTCAGCTGTGGATTAAGACGTGGAGATGCAGTGTCCAGGCTCGAGGAGAGGGAGAGGTCTGGCTGAAACAGAGCAGAGCGTCGAGGCCAGGGATGGAACACAGGGGCCACGCCCAGGTGGTGACAGTCCTCGAAAGCTGACAGAGGGTGGCGCAGAAGAGAAGATACTGAAAGCCAGGTGTCATCGCTGCACAGTATGCTTCAGTGCTTTGCCAGCTCACTCAGAGTAAAACAACAAAGTCCTGCAATGGTCCTACCTTGTCGGCGGTGAGCACCCTGCTACTTACCTGGTCCTAACACCTGCTGCTTTCTCTGTGGCTCATTCCACTCCATCCACACGCATATTCTTGTCCCTACCACACTGGAAGCAACTTTCCATCAGGGCAATTTTACACGGTCTGTCCCTTCCACCGGAAATGGACTTCCTGGGCTTCTGTGGCAGTCCAGTGGTTAAGAATCCATCTATGTCGCCATATAAGGCTTGACCCCTGATCCAGGCAGATCCCACATGGGGTGGAGCAACTAAGCCTGTGCACCACTGCTAACCCCCACGCTGAGGCCCAGGAGTCACAGCAACGGAGCCCACGCATGCTAGGGCCCATGCTCCACAACAAGTGAGAGAAGCTACTGCAGTGAGAGGCCCACGCACCACAGCTAGAGAGGAGCCCTCACCCCGCCTCAACTAGAGAAAGCCTGCGGGCGGTAAGAAAGGCCCAGCATAGCCAAAAGTGTGTGACACATGAAAAAATACTTAGGAAAAGAAGTGTCCTTCCTGCTGGTATCCACAACCATGACAAGCTAGGGTGAGTATCAATTAGGGCTCCTGAGTTGTAAGCATCAGAAATTCATCTGTCTAGGGCTAAAGGTGATTCGTTGGAAAGAATCAAGAGTTCTCCAAATTGGCGAGAGTCCAGAAGAGCAGGCTGGGCGATGAAGGGAGACAGAGCAACCCTGGAGGCCAGGGATCGGAGGCCACGGCATCTACACAGAGCAGGGCTCGGGGCTCAGGAGGTTGCTGTGCACAGAACGTCCCTGCTTTCAATCTCCTTGTTCCTCCACCTGAGAGTTAAGCTTCACTGAGGGAACATCCAGTTGGCCCAGCCTGGACCACATGCCTGCCCTCCCCGCTCCTCATAAAGATTTACTGGGCTGTGTGGCCCCGCATCCGCGTCTCTTCCTAAAACCATCACCATCAAGAATTTCTCTCTCTGCCAGGTTGAGTCTACTTTTCTATGTTTCTCCTCAGAAGAGGTAACCCAAGAAATTAAACAAACAAGAAAGTTCCATTGCTCTTAAAAAGTTCCATTTTAAGAGCTTAACAGAATGAAAATAGATTTGAAGGACGTAGGACACCCGTCTCACGGGAACCGCAGCATTTCTACAGTGTAAGTCCCGACTCTGTGACTCCATGGAACGTAATCCATCAAGCGCCTCTGTCCATGGAGTTTCCCAGGCAAGAATCCCGGAGTCAATGGCCATTTCCTTCTCCGGGGCATCCTCCCAACCCAGAGATCAAGCCCCTGTCTCCTGTATCTCTGGCAGTGACAGGCAGAGCCGTCACCACTGAGGCCCCTGGGAAGCCGCATAAGATAGGCAGGTGTTACAAGGTGCGTGTTATGTTGTTTTTCTGTAGATGTACAAGTGGGTGTTTGCTAAGTGTAAGCAATGTATTCAAAATCATGACACCAGGACTGTTTGGGTATTAAATTCTGTTTAATGATGACCAACATTTATGAACAACGGCCATGCATTCAGCAGTGGTATTCACCTAGCATGAATTCACAGCATTAAATCTCACAACAACCCTGGGTGTTAAGTACTGATATTCTAGATAGTAGTTGGAGACTGAGGTAGGCCCATGTAACTTGCCAAAGGTAAGGTGCAGGAGCTAGACCCACGGTCCTGAGTTGTAAGCATCAGAAATTCATCTGTCTAGGGCTAAAGGTGATTCGTTGGAAAGAATCAAGAGTTCTCCAAATTGGCGAGAGTCCAGAAGAGCAGGCTGGGCGATGAAGGGAGACAGAGCAACCCTGGAGGCCAGGGATCGGAGGCCACGGCATCTACACAGAGCAGGGCTCGGGGCTCAGGAGGTTGCTGTGCACAGAACGTCCCTGCTTTCAATCTCCTTGTTCCTCCACCTGAGAGTTAAGCTTCACTGAGGGAACATCCAGTTGGCCCAGCCTGGACCACATGCCTGCCCTCCCCGCTCCTCATAAAGATTTACTGGGCTGTGTGGCCCCGCATCCGCGTCTCTTCCTAAAACCATCACCATCAAGAATTTCTCTTTTGCCAGGTTGAGTCTACTTTTCTATGTTTCTCCTCAGAAGAGGTAACCCAAGAAATTAAACAAACAAGAAAGTTCCATTGCTCTTAAAAAGTTCCATTTTAAGAGCTTAACAGAATGAAAATAGATTTGAAGGACGTAGGACACCCGTCTCACGGGAACCGCAGCATTTCTACAGTGTAAGTCCCGACTCTGTGACTCCATGGAACGTAATCCATCAAGCGCCTCTGTCCATGGAGTTTCCCAGGCAAGAATCCCGGAGTCAATGGCCATTTCCTTCTCCGGGGCATCCTCCCAACCCAGAGATCAAGCCCCTGTCTCCTGTATCTCTGGCAGTGACAGGCAGAGCCGTCACCACTGAGGCCCCTGGGAAGCCGCATAAGATAGGCAGGTGTTACAAGGTGCGTGTTATGTTGTTTTTCTGTAGATGTACAAGTGGGTGTTTGCTAAGTGTAAGCAATGTATTCAAAATCATGACACCAGGACTGTTTGGGTATTAAATTCTGTTTAATGATGACCAACATTTATGAACAACGGCCATGCATTCAGCAGTGGTATTCACCTAGCATGAATTCACAGCATTAAATCTCACAACAACCCTGGGTGTTAAGTACTGATATTCTAGATAGTAGTTGGAGACTGAGGTAGGCCCATGTAACTTGCCAAAGGTAAGGTGCAGGAGCTAGACCCACGGTCCTGAGTTTGTGCCCTGATTGCTGTGCTAGGCTTCCTCTCAAGTTTTATTAAATAAATGTCAATAGATAAGGGTGGCATCAACAATATTTACATTCAGAAGGTTTCCAGAAAAATCCCATTGGATCAACCAAGAGGAAAGCTAACCACAACAGTGTACAGCCATTATACTCCAGTAAAAAATTATAAAATAAAAACATACCTCTCTCCAAAAAAGAGGAAAGCTGAAATGTACCAGGTTACCAGCCCTATCCTATCCTAATCCTGAAAAGACTTGGAGAATGGATATTTCAGCAGCTGCCTGAAAGACAGGGTCAAGTCAGTTAACTAAATTCAGATTGAGTACCAAACATCACTTAAAAAATGCAAACTCAGGAGCTTCCAGGGTCAAGTCAGTTAACTAAATTCAGATTGAGTACCAAACATCACTTAAAAAATGCAAACTCAGGAGCTTCCCTGGTGGTCCAGTGGGTAGAGAGTCCACCTTGTAGCACAAGGGGCACCGGTTCAATCCCTGGCCCAGGAGATCCCACGTGCCACAGAGCGGCTGAACTGGTCTGTCCAATGACGAGCCAGTGCTCTGGAGCACAGGCGCCCAGAGCCGGTGCTCTGCAACGAGAGAGGCCACTGTGCTGGGAGGCCCACACGGGCCGAAGAATAAAGATTGGTGAAAAAATAAAAAAAAACAATAAAAACAGCCAAAAATTTTTTTAAAAATGAAAAATGTCCAAAAAAAATTTCTAGCATCGAAAAAATGCAAATTCCTATGTTCAGTGTGGTTTTTCACAGTGAAGATCATCTCTCCTTTCCTCAAGTGTTTCACGTACACATGCTCAGTCGTGTCCAACTCTCTGTGACCCCGTGGACCGTAGCCTGCCAGGCTCCTCTGTCCGTGGAATTTTCCAGGCAAGAATGCTGGAGCGGGTTGCCATTTCCTTAATGCACACATGGCTATACATCAATTTACACTGATGTTTTCTTTATGCTAAAGGAATGGGATGAAGAACTGAGAAAAACAAAGAAAGCAGTTTTGGAAGGGTAGGCCCTGCCCTAGAAGAGGTAAGAAAATGCCAGCTCTCAACTCAAGATTTCATGAGTTGATTTTTCACAAGTAAAATCGTTGGCCATAAATTCAAGTCACAAGGCTTTCATCTGCGGGTGGAATGGGACTCTGAGAGGGACTCTGGAATACCACGTTGGTCAGGAACATAATCACCAGGAACACAGGATGAGGGACACAATGCTCCAGGACCGTTTTACTCCACATATGTGTGGTACTGGGTTTATTCTTAGAAAAACACATGCCTTTAAGTTGGGGAGAGAACCCCCTTGCCGATAAGGGTCCCAGATTTTATGAGTAAACCATTCCGTTCCCCAGTCTTACAGTTTCACACCTCCAACGGGCTCTCTCAACAGCAACAAAAACTCCAAGGATTTGATGGGAAAATGGTGTTAAGTCTCATGTTGTTTCAGGAATTTCCCAATATGCACTAAATTAACTTTGGAGCCAGATGAGGCTGAGTGGTAGGAAATCGCTCCATTGGACACAGATGGCAGATCCTAATGTTCCCAGCAGCTGTTGCACACACATGAAATCAGATTGGGATTAACACTTACCTTCAGAACGGTCACACCCGGATGCGACGGCTTCTCTGTAACACACACCGAGCTTAGCGTGTGTCTCTGAAACCACATGACCTCACGGGGCCTTGGGAGCATTTGATCCAGGAAATCTGAACCTGGGCAGAAATCATAAAGCATCAGGTAGATGTTAAGCAGGAATTTATCTGCTTTTTGTCTGAAGTGGCTTCACATCCCTGCAGCTTTTGTCTGACGCGGAGTGAAATATTTATAGGCAAGGAGCTTTCTAAGGCAGAGTTACAGGCTAATGCAGGTTCGGTGTGAAATGTCTCTGCCCGTCGGCCACCTGTTGAATCCTCAATTCCAAGTGCAACCAGACCCACGCTTGTTTATAGCACCGTGAGTTTTAGCAATGATATCAGGTTGGTAACCAAAGCAGAATTTACAACACGACCTAGCTGCAGTGCCAATGTAACTCATTATTTGCAAACAGATTAAAACTTATCAAACTTTTACAATCAATGAAGACCCTCCTAGGACCACTTTCTCTTGTCTTCGAAAGATATATACTTCATTTAGGGAGGTTGTGGCTTTACAACTTCTGAATTTGACATGATTTTCAGAACTGTGGCTTGATCGTTCAAATAGACTTATGACTGTATCCTTGGAGGATAGATTTGATTTTTAGAAATAGCCAAGGGTTATTCAAAGCTGAACCTGATGATTTAGGAAGGGGATCAAGTTGGCAATACCCCAAGGGTGTGACAAGCTCCAGGACCGTTTACTAAGTGTGTACACAAACCTGCCTTTAAGTTGGGGAGAGAACCCCTTGCCGATAAGGGTCCCAGATTTTATGAGTAAACCATTCCGTTCCCCAGTCTTACAGTTTCACACCTCCAACGGGCTCTCTCAACAGCAACAAAAACTCCAAGGATTTGATGGGAAAATGGTGTTAAGTCTCATGTTGTTTCAGGAATTTCCCAATATGCACTAAATTAACTTTGGAGCCAGATGAGGCTGAGTGGTAGGAAATCGCTCCATTGGACACAGATGGCAGATCCTAATGTTCCCAGCAGCTGTTGCACACACATGAAATCAGATTGGGATTAACACTTACCTTCAGAACGGTCACACCCGGATGCGACGGCTTCTCTGTAACACACACCGAGCTTAGCGTGTGTCTCTGAAACCACATGACCTCACGGGGCCTTGGGAGCATTTGATCCAGGAAATCTGAACCTGGGCAGAAATCATAAAGCATCAGGTAGATGTTAAGCAGGAATTTATCTGCTTTTTGTCTGAAGTGGCTTCACATCCCTGCAGCTTTTGTCTGACGCGGAGTGAAATATTTATAGGCAAGGAGCTTTCTAAGGCAGAGTTACAGGCTAATGCAGGTTCGGTGTGAAATGTCTCTGCCCGTCGGCCACCTGTTGAATCCTCAATTCCAAGTGCAACCAGACCCACGCTTGTTTATAGCACCGTGAGTTTTAGCAATGATATCAGGTTGGTAACCAAAGCAGAATTTACAACACGACCTAGCTGCAGTGCCAATGTAACTCATTATTTGCAAACAGATTAAAACTTATCAAACTTTTACAATCAATGAAGACCCTCCTAGGACCACTTTCTCTTGTCTTCGAAAGATATATACTTCATTTAGGGAGGTTGTGGCTTTACAACTTCTGAATTTGACATGATTTTCAGAACTGTGGCTTGATCGTTCAAATAGACTTATGACTGTATCCTTGGAGGATAGATTTGATTTTTAGAAATAGCCAAGGGTTATTCAAAGCTGAACCTGATGATTTAGGAAGGGGATCAAGTTGGGCAATACCCATATATGTCAAAATGAGGTGTGACTTTTAATTAGTAATGCGGATTTTATTGTATGGCTTATACATATGGTCTTAAGGCAATTTCAAAACCTTTCTTTTTGTAATAACAGCCTATGCTGTAGCAACCTGAATGTTTAAATTCTGAAATGTTTGATTTAAAATAATATTTTATTACCTACTATCGCGGTCTGTATGTGACCCTAATCAGAGCAAACATATAGAGGAGATCAGAAGCTCTTCTCTCTGGGGCTCATCACAAAGAACTCAGAATTCCTGAGGTTTAACTCTGATACTCATCACTTATCAAGGTTATTAGTAAAGGTTCCACATTGCCCATACTTTTCTGTCTTTTAAAAGACCTGCTGGGCTTCCCTGGTGGCTCAGTGGTAAAGAATCTGCCTGTCAATGCAGGAGACACAGATTCGATCCCTGGTCTGGGAGGACCCCACATGCTGTGGAGCAGCTAAGCCTGTGAATCGTAACTACTGAACCTGTGCTCTAGAGCCTGGGAGCCGCAACAACGGAGCTCACGTGCTACAACAACGGGAGCCTGGGTCCACTAGAGCCCACGCTTGGCAACGAGAGAAACCAACGCAATGAGAAGCCCGTGCTACGCAACTAGAGAGTAACCCTGCTCGCCTAACTAGAGAAAAGCCCACATAGCAATGAAGACCCAGCACAGCCAAAAATAAATATAGAAATAAAATTATTTAAAAAAAAAAGACCTGCTAACCAGCTTTAAATGTCCTTCTGTTATCTCATTATCCCAACATTTACAGTTCATCTTTTGCAACAAAGGCCAAAAGATCTACAGCTAAAGCTCAACTGAGATTTTTGTCCTCTCTCATTCCTTTCACATTTAAGCATCCAAGGCTGATAGAGTGATTCCAGAATTTTGGAGAGCTCTCTCCTTCACATACAGTTTCCAACTTGTCCTTCAAGATGAGGGCTCAACAGCCGTCAGCACATCCACATGCCAGCCAACTGATGATTCAAGAAGAGAAATCGTTACTTTGCTTTCAATGACATCGCTTGGAAGTTGTATACACTATTCTATCACTGCTGTTTAAATTCTCCTGGCCAGAATAAACCCAAACACAAGGCTGGGAAATAGAGTGTAACTCCCAAGTGTGTGTCCGGCAGCATTTGTGATCTGATAATTCCAGTAAGAAAGAAAGAACGAATATTGGGGCAAACAAACCGTCTCTGACACACAACATCTTTGACAAAGTTGTATTTAATATGATTGACGGTTTTAGCTTTGCCTTAAGGAATTAGGAAACAGGCGATGGGGATAAGAAACCGGCCAAAAGACTCGTCATGATTTGACAAGAGCAAAGCGTGTAGGGTCCTGGCTGAGATCAGGCAGAGAGGGCAGTCAGGGTGAACCTGTGAAGCCCCTCCTTTCCTCAGGAGATCCCGCGACTAGTTAGACTGAGCTGCATGCTCTGTCTCAGCTGGCACGTCCATGGGTGCTCAGATACTAAAGGAAAAGAAGCCCAGAGACCACGGGGACTTCGAGGCTTAAGCTGGCTCCCATCAGCCGAGAATATTTGCAGTTCTGAAATACCCCGTTTCCTTCACCATTCTGACATGTTTCTTTCTAACAAATGGTACCAGACCAGAAAGGAGTCAGGTTAGGCAGAGACCAGTTTAAGAGCATGTGAGATCACTAGGAGACATGTTGGAAGAACTTGTTAAACTCCCTGCAGGACTTATTCAGGAAGTGCTTTGGAGCCGGCTCTCTAATTACCCTACAAAGTGAAAAGGGCATTTCGTAAACCTAAGATCAAGAGACTCCACGGCATCTGGCCCCATCCCCACGTCTGTGGATTGATGTCTAAATTATTTAAAAAAGACCTGCTAACCAGCTTTAAATGTCCTTCTGTTATCTCATTATCCCAACATTTACAGTTCATCTTTTGCAACAAAGGCCAAAAGATCTACAGCTAAAGCTCAACTGAGATTTTTGTCCTCTCTCATTCCTTTCACATTTAAGCATCCAAGGCTGATAGAGTGATTCCAGAATTTTGGAGAGCTCTCTCCTTCACATACAGTTTCCAACTTGTCCTTCAAGATGAGGGCTCAACAGCCGTCAGCACATCCACATGCCAGCCAACTGATGATTCAAGAAGAGAAATCGTTACTTTGCTTTCAATGACATCGCTTGGAAGTTGTATACACTATTCTATCACTGCTGTTTAAATTCTCCTGGCCAGAATAAACCCAAACACAAGGCTGGGAAATAGAGTGTAACTCCCAAGTGTGTGTCCGGCAGCATTTGTGATCTGATAATTCCAGTAAGAAAGAAAGAACGAATATTGGGGCAAAAAAACCCTGTCTCTGACACACAACATCTTTGACAAAGTTGTATTTAATATGATTGACGGTTTTAGCTTTGCCTTAAGGAATTAGGAAACAGGCGATGGGGATAAGAAACCGGCCAAAAGACTCGTCATGATTTGACAAGAGCAAAGCGTGTAGGGTCCTGGCTGAGATCAGGCAGAGAGGGCAGTCAGGGTGAACCTGTGAAGCCCCTCCTTTCCTCAGGAGATCCCGCGACTAGTTAGACTGAGCTGCATGCTCTGTCTCAGCTGGCACGTCCATGGGTGCTCAGATACTAAAGGAAAAGAAGCCCAGAGACCACGGGGACTTCGAGGCTTAAGCTGGCTCCCATCAGCCGAGAATATTTGCAGTTCTGAAATACCCCGTTTCCTTCACCATTCTGACATGTTTCTTTCTAACAAATGGTACCAGACCAGAAAGGAGTCAGGTTAGGCAGAGACCAGTTTAAGAGCATGTGAGATCACTAGGAGACATGTTGGAAGAACTTGTTAAACTCCCTGCAGGACTTATTCAGGAAGTGCTTTGGAGCCGGCTCTCTAATTACCCTACAAAGTGAAAAGGGCATTTCGTAAACCTAAGATCAAGAGACTCCACGGCATCTGGCCCCATCCCCACGTCTGTGGATTGATGTCTCGGCTCAGGAAATACCACGTGGCTGTGAGGCAGCGCCTTCTCCTCTGGCAAGCCCGAATGTACCCGGCAGCCTGAAAATGGTCCTCAGTGCCTGCTTGAGGATAATCACCACTGTCTCTGCTTTTCTGAGCCCTTACAAGAAGCCTCTGGCACGAGGAAACCGAAATCACGAGCGAGATTCCTCGACAGTGCTCTTAACAAACAGAGCAGAAGCACGAAAGAAGACTCAGTCAAAGCCGGTGAAGAAACACGGAAAGGCCGCTTTTCTGCAAATTGTCTTAAGAAATCCACCCAGGGGAGGATTTTCTAGAAGCCTGTGATGAGAAGCTTTGCAGAAGGCCAGCGAGCTGTGCTGCCTGGTGGGCTGTGGTCGTGGGGTCGCAAAGAGTCGAACACGACTGAGCGACCGAACTGAGCGGAACGGAACCAGCCGTGAAAGGAGGGCAGGGTGTCCAGACCATCCCTGATTCCCCAGCCTCTCGTCACGGAGACACTTCTTTCTTTTTTGTTTGTTCATTCATTTTATTTTTGTTTATTTCTGGCTGTGCCGGGGCCTCGCTGGTGCTCGGGCTTCTCTCTCGCGGTGAGCAGGGTGCTCCTCTCTCGCTGCGGCGTGCGGGCGGCTCGTGGCGGCAGCCGCTCCTGTCGGGCCGCACAGGCTCTGGGGCGCACAGGCTCTGGGGCGCGCTGGCTCCGGCGGCTGCTGCTCGCGGGCTCTAGAGCACAGCCTCGGCAGCTGCGGCGCACGGGCTCAGGAGCTCTGCGGCCTGGGGGATCGTCCCAGGCCAGGATTGAACCCATGTCTCCTGCAGGTAGATTCCTTACCACTGAGCCAGCAGGGAAGCCCAAGGAGAAATTTCAAAAGCAGAGGAGAAAAGAACGAAAGGACCATTTTAACAACGGTGGAGAAGGTGAGGAGCCACCAGGGAATCAGGGGACCAGAGAAGTTTAGGAATTCTGAAATGACACAGAGCAGATAGAATCAGATCTGACATATGGAAACGAACACCCACCCCAGGAGGAAAGCACAGCTCTGAGCACGCGGACAGAGCCTGCCTCAGGTCCCAGGCCGGGCTGAAGAGCTCTGGACCAAGGGCCCCGAGGAGCAGGGAGAGATCCCGCATCATCTAAGGAGCCGCTTGCTTTCACAGCTGCATTTGGGGCAATTCTCTTCCTCCTCCTTCTTGTGTGCTCGTCCCAAGGTAGCCATGGTACCTCAATGCAACACAGGGCCTGAATGCAGCAACCCCGGGAGACACGGCCGTCTGCACCCCTCCTGGCCACGCTGGCGGGGGCGGCTAAGGATACAGGCTTTCTTTGGGAGGTGATGAAAATTCTCCGAAGTTGACAGTGGTATGGCGGCAAAGCTCTGTGAAAATACTAGAACCCCCTGAGGTGATCACCTTGAATCAGCATATGATGTGGCATGGACGGTGGCGGGGGGCTTCCCTGGTAGCTCAGCGGTGGGAGATGAGCTGCCTACAATATAGGAGTCAAGGAGACACAGGTTCAGTCCCTGGGTCGGGAAGATCCCCCGGAGGAAGGCATGGCCACCCCCTCCAGCCTCCTTGCCTGGAGAATCCCATGGACAGAGGAGCCTGGGGGACGACAGTCTCTGGGGTCACAAAGAGTCAGACACAACCGAAGCAACTCAGCACGCAGGCACACGTGGTGTGGTATGTGAACTTGATCCCCTTAAAGCTGTTACTGAGAAGGAAGGAGGCAAGGAAACAAGGAAGAAATGTAAAAAGAAGAGAAAATATAAAGGAAGAAAGGAGGCAGAGTGGGAGGGAGGAAATCCTGAACAAACTAGTAATAGAAGAACACTTCCTAATCTAATAAAGAGTGACCGCTAGAAAGCTACAACAAGTATCTAATTAAGTTCCCACTAAAATCAGATTACGATTAGAATGTCTGCTCTCTCGGTCACTCCAAACTGCTCTTAGCATACTGTCGCATCGATGCATCGACAGAAGGAAACACAGAGACTGAAATATGGGGGAAGAGAAGAAAACACAATATGATCCTCTCCCTAATTTCAGATGATGGTGTTATCTATTTAGCATATATGGAAGCATCTCTCCCAAAATGAGTAGATCCATAAAAGGGCTCAGCAGAGCAGATGGATGTGGTGTCAACAGACATCAGGTCTCTACGCCAGCACCAGCCGCTAGGAAACGTTTCAGAGAAGGAAAACTGCAGGGACCGTCAAGTCCTACCTAACACCCAGATGCATAAGCTTATACAACAGCACCAAAGAACCTGAAAGATGAATGGAATAAAGGGAGAGACGGGTCATTTATTGCCAAGAGTATTTTGTATTCTGAAGATTAAAGTGCTGCCCAAATTAACACACAAATTCAAATCATTCTTAGGTAAACCACAGTGAAACTTACTGGAATTTAACAAGCAAATTCTAAAGTTCACAAGGAAGAGAAAATGGGCAAGAGTAGCCAAGAAAAACAGCATAGCAGGGAGGCGTGCCCTGTGCTTGGTTAGCATCAGGGAAGGCTGGTGCATTGCTTTGCCTCAATGTTGGGGTCTTTCAGAAAAAAGAATGTATTTGTGCATCCATTGTAGCAGATATTGGCACTTCTCCTTCCCCAAATATCTAGCTGGAGCTATTTGATATCAGTGTGTGCCCGCATACTAAGTTTCTTTAGTCATGTCCAGCTCTTTGTGGCTCTATGGACTGTAGCCCTCCAGGCTCCTCTGTCCATTGGATTCTCCAGGCAAGAAGCCTGGGGTGGGTTGCCACGCCCTCCTCCAGGGCCTCTTCCCCACCCAGGGATTGAACTGTCATCTCTTAATTCTCCTGCACTGACAGGAAGGTTCTTCATCATGAGTGCTACCTGGGAAGCCCATATGTGATACTGATGGTGTGACCTATTCACGTCTGAGCTGCGTTTTGTAGCCAATGATAATGATTTGGGATGAGAAGAAAGCAAAGGAAAAGCACCAGATCATGTTTACGGAGCAAGACGTGAGTAAATGTCAGGACGAACTGACGAGCTTTTCAAGAAAGCCAGTGTTTAGGGCCTTCCTGGTGGCCACTAAACTGTCGCATACGATGCATCGACAGAAGGAAACACAGAGACTGAAATATGGGGGAAGAGAAGAAAACACAATATGATCCTCTCCCTAATTTCAGATGATGGTGTTATCTATTTAGCATATATGGAAGCATCTCTCCCAAAATGAGTAGATCCATAAAAGGGCTCAGCAGAGCAGATGGATGTGGTGTCAACAGACATCAGGTCTCTACGCCAGCACCAGCCGCTAGGAAACGTTTCAGAGAAGGAAAACTGCAGGGACCGTCAAGTCCTACCTAACACCCAGATGCATAAGCTTATACAACAGCACCAAAGAACCTGAAAGATGAATGGAATAAAGGGAGAGACGGGTCATTTATTGCCAAGAGTATTTTGTATTCTGAAGATTAAAGTGCTGCCCAAATTAACACACAAATTCAAATCATTCTTAGGTAAACCACAGTGAAACTTACTGGAATTTAACAAGCAAATTCTAAAGTTCACAAGGAAGAGAAAATGGGCAAGAGTAGCCAAGAAAAACAGCATAGCAGGGAGGCGTGCCCTGTGCTTGGTTAGCATCAGGGAAGGCTGGTGCATTGCTTTGCCTCAATGTTGGGGTCTTTCAGAAAAAAGAATGTATTTGTGCATCCATTGTAGCAGATATTGGCACTTCTCCTTCCCCAAATATCTAGCTGGAGCTATTTGATATCAGTGTGTGCCCGCATACTAAGTTTCTTTAGTCATGTCCAGCTCTTTGTGGCTCTATGGACTGTAGCCCTCCAGGCTCCTCTGTCCATTGGATTCTCCAGGCAAGAAGCCTGGGGTGGGTTGCCACGCCCTCCTCCAGGGCCTCTTCCCCACCCAGGGATTGAACTGTCATCTCTTAATTCTCCTGCACTGACAGGAAGGTTCTTCATCATGAGTGCTACCTGGGAAGCCCATATGTGATACTGATGGTGTGACCTATTCACGTCTGAGCTGCGTTTTGTAGCCAATGATAATGATTTGGGATGAGAAGAAAGCAAAGGAAAAGCACCAGATCATGTTTACGGAGCAAGACGTGAGTAAATGTCAGGACGAACTGACGAGCTTTTCAAGAAAGCCAGTGTTTAGGGCCTTCCCTGGTGGCCCATGGGTTAGGACTCCTAGATTTCACTGCAGCAGGCACAGGTTTGCTCTTCAGTTGGGGAACTAAGATTCCACATGACACGTGACCAGAAAGAAAGAAAAAAAGAAGGCTTCCCTGGTGGTCCAGTGGGTAAGGACACCGCCTTGCAGTGCAAGGGGCGCCGGTTTGATCCCTGGCCTGGGAAGATCCCACATGCCACGGAGCGGCTGGACTGATGTGTCCAATTACCAAGCCAGCTGTCTGGAGTGCATGAGCCCAGAGCCGGTGCTCTGCAGCAAGAGAGGCCACTGTGACAGGAGGCCTACACAGGCCAAAAGAACAAAGATGGATGATGAAATACCAACAGAAGTGGCCAAAATAACAAACAAAAAGGCATTTAAAAAAAAAAAAAAGGAAAGAAAAAAAGAAAGCCAATGAGTGACTTTTTCTGCTACCTCCACTGAAATAATCCAAAGAAGTTATCCTGGCATGATTTGGGTTGGTCTTTCTCATTTTCGCCCACACGATGCTCATTGCCTTGGCTTTCCCTAAAAGGTTGAGGTCCTACCTTCATGAAACTGGATACTTGTGGCCAAAAATCCTATCAGATTCCCCTGCCTCAATCTCCCAGATGCCAACAGGTGCCAGCCACGCAGGTGACGTTCTCTAAGAAGGCTAAACCCTCCTGTTTTATTGGAAACAGATGCACAAAAAGAACCGAAGAGAAAAATCAATTTCTTAACATCTGAAAAGACTATCTTTTGTTGCAGTCACAAGAGACCAAGTGTAAATAACTGATAAATCCGAGTCTGTGTTTTCCGAAGCGTTCTTTCAGCCCCCTGCTGCCCCACTTGTCTGCAATTATTTTAATTATTTGTTTATATGGGCCAGGCTCATGCTTATCAAACTGTAGACACTCCATAAATATTTGTTGAAGAGATGAAGAAGAAAAGACACGAGGAGGAAGTTCCCACCAGGACAAGATAACGGAACCGTTAGCTCCTCCTTCCTTTGTACTGATTCTCAGTCTATCACTGGAGGCTGGGGTTCTGTTTAAATGTCAGGACGAACTGACGAGCTTTTCAAGAAAGCCAGTGTTTAGGGCCTTCCCTGGTGGCCCATGGGTTAGGACTCCTAGATTTCACTGCAGCAGGCACAGGTTTGCTCTTCAGTTGGGGAACTAAGATTCCACATGACACGTGACCAGAAAGAAAGAAAAAAAGAAGGCTTCCCTGGTGGTCCAGTGGGTAAGGACACCGCCTTGCAGTGCAAGGGGCGCCGGTTTGATCCCTGGCCTGGGAAGATCCCACATGCCACGGAGCGGCTGGACTGATGTGTCCAATTACCAAGCCAGCTGTCTGGAGTGCATGAGCCCAGAGCCGGTGCTCTGCAGCAAGAGAGGCCACTGTGACAGGAGGCCTACACAGGCCAAAAGAACAAAGATGGATGATGAAATACCAACAGAAGTGGCCAAAATAACAAACAAAAAGGCATTTAAAAAAAAAAAAAAGGAAAGAAAAAAAGAAAGCCAATGAGTGACTTTTTCTGCTACCTCCACTGAAATAATCCAAAGAAGTTATCCTGGCATGATTTGGGTTGGTCTTTCTCATTTTCGCCCACACGATGCTCATTGCCTTGGTTTTCCCCTAAAAGGTTGAGGTCCTACCTTCATGAAACTGGATACTTGTGGCCAAAAATCCTATCAGATTCCCCTGCCTCAATCTCCCAGATGCCAACAGGTGCCAGCCACGCAGGTGACGTTCTCTAAGAAGGCTAAACCCTCCTGTTTTATTGGAAACAGATGCACAAAAAGAACCGAAGAGAAAAATCAATTTCTTAACATCTGAAAAGACTATCTTTTGTTGCAGTCACAAGAGACCAAGTGTAAATAACTGATAAATCCGAGTCTGTGTTTTCCGAAGCGTTCTTTCAGCCCCCTGCTGCCCCACTTGTCTGCAATTATTTTAATTATTTGTTTATATGGGCCAGGCTCATGCTTATCAAACTGTAGACACTCCATAAATATTTGTTGAAGAGATGAAGAAGAAAAGACACGAGGAGGAAGTTCCCACCAGGACAAGATAACGGAACCGTTAGCTCCTCCTTCCTTTGTACTGATTCTCAGTCTATCACTGGAGGCTGGGGTTCTGTTTAAACTCACCCAGGACTCCTCAGGCGCCGATGCCCGGGTGCCCTGCCCAAGTCACCATCCTGAGACTTGACAAAAGCCAGAGAGTCTGTTATCTCTGAACCCCAGTTTCCTTCCAGCTCCAGAGGTTTCTTCACTTGGGAGGCAATGCTGCCTCCACCAAGTCACAAGCTCAACACCCTCTTTGCCGAACCCCAGTTAATATATGCCTGGTAACGTTCCCATTTCTCATTAACCTAGTTACAGTTTCATTTCCTTAACTTGGCTCCAGACATCCTATTTCTGTGACAATTAACCCCTGGTCCCGGGTGGTCCTCCCTCTGAGGCTGGGTGCTCTGGCTCCCCAGCGTGTTTACACGGGCTCCCCGTCAACTGCTTCATCCCCACCCTTGTGAACCACCCTGGCCTTCGCCACGCTACCCGGGTGAACACGCCATGGACAAATGTCTTTAGAAGTCAGCCCCTGCCTTCCAGATTAAAATTGTTTCCAGTTTCCCATTAAAATGCCTTTGAAAGCAGGGCAAAGCAGGAAACCCGCGGTACTATAAACCCAAATTGACAAGCCACAGAATATAAGGCCCAAGGAGGCATCTTTACAAAATAATGAGGCAAGAGGGTCTGGAAAATTCTACTCACGGGATTCTTTTCATCAGCTCTCTCCTCTCCAGCTTATCTCACCAGCAAATAGTACCTGCAAAGCCACCACATCCCTTGAAAGAACGCATCATTGGACCTTTATCTAATAAACAACACAGATGACAACATAAACTGGCTTGTTCAGCAGAGTGCACGCAGATATTGCGACTAGTATGATTATTGTTTTACAAACGACTGACTCTCAGCTACTTATTTCCATTCAGATGAATGGGCATCCGAGTTGTCATCTTCAAATGGACAAGTGCTCCCAGGTGTCATGACTTCTTAGACACTAAGAGCCTCCAGGGGACAGAAGGCTCCTGGCAGCCCTGGGGCACCATCGGCGAAGGAGGCAAAGAGGAAACAGCAAAGCCTAAGAGCCGAGTATAGGACCTGAGCGTGCACAGACGTGGTCTCAGAGGCGGGTCCTTCCTTTGTACTGATTCTCAGTCTATCACTGGAGGCTGGGGTTCTGTTTAAACTCACCCAGGACTCCTCAGGCGCCGATGCCCGGGTGCCCTGCCCAAGTCACCATCCTGAGACTTGACAAAAGCCAGAGAGTCTGTTATCTCTGAACCCCAGTTTCCTTCCAGCTCCAGAGGTTTCTTCACTTGGGAGGCAATGCTGCCTCCACCAAGTCACAAGCTCAACACCCTCTTTGCCGAACCCCAGTTAATATATGCCTGGTAACGTTCCCATTTCTCATTAACCTAGTTACAGTTTCATTTCCTTAACTTGGCTCCAGACATCCTATTTCTGTGACAATTAACCCCTGGTCCCGGGTGGTCCTCCCTCTGAGGCTGGGTGCTCTGGCTCCCCAGCGTGTTTACACGGGCTCCCCGTCAACTGCTTCATCCCCACCCTTGTGAACCACCCTGGCCTTCGCCACGCTACCCGGGTGAACACGCCATGGACAAATGTCTTTAGAAGTCAGCCCCTGCCTTCCAGATTAAAATTGTTTCCAGTTTCCCATTAAAATGCCTTTGAAAGCAGGGCAAAGCAGGAAACCCGCGGTACTATAAACCCAAATTGACAAGCCACAGAATATAAGGCCCAAGGAGGCATCTTTACAAAATAATGAGGCAAGAGGGTCTGGAAAATTCTACTCACGGGATTCTTTTCATCAGCTCTCTCCTCCAGCTTATCTCACCAGCAAATAGTACCTGCAAAGCCACCACATCCCTTGAAAGAACGCATCATTGGACCTTTATCTAATAAACAACACAGATGACAACATAAACTGGCTTGTTCAGCAGAGTGCACGCAGATATTGCGACTAGTATGATTATTGTTTTACAAACGACTGACTCTCAGCTACTTATTTCCATTCAGATGAATGGGCATCCGAGTTGTCATCTTCAAATGGACAAGTGCTCCCAGGTGTCATGACTTCTTAGACACTAAGAGCCTCCAGGGGACAGAAGGCTCCTGGCAGCCCTGGGGCACCATCGGCGAAGGAGGCAAAGAGGAAACAGCAAAGCCTAAGAGCCGAGTATAGGACCTGAGCGTGCACAGACGTGGTCTCAGAGGCGGGTCCTGGAACCAGTCCCCCGAGGACACCAAGATGAACGTATTGTGCAAATACAACCCGTGCTCGTGATATAAACGCGTGACTCAGCTTAACGTCACAAACTGAGCACGCCCATGTTAAAGCACCAAACCACAAAACAGAAATCCTCAGAATCCCAGTATCCTCCCCAGGAACTCCTCCCAGCCTGCAGCCCCTCCCAGAGGACAACCTCTATTTCTTTTTTAACCATTTTATTTATATGCTTATTTATTTATTTAGGGCTTCATTGCTGCACACGGGCTTTTCCCTAGTTGCAGTGAGCAGGGGCTGCTCTGTCGTTGTGGCTCTCGGGTTCTAGGGCACAGGCTCTGTAGTTGCGGTTCACGGCTTAGTTGCTCTGTAGCATGTGGGGTCTTCCCGGACCGGGGATGGAACCCATGATTTGCATTGACAGGCAGAGTCTTTACCACTGAGCCACCAGGGAAGCTCTATCAGAACTTCTTACCACCGGATCGGTTCTGCTTCTTTTGTGTTTTATGTAGGAAGCACTCAGCATGTCTACTTCTGTGTCTGACTCATTTCACAATACGATGTTTGTGCGATTTGGCCATCTGTCAATGGTCCGACCTCACCGCGCTGCAGTGTCCTATTGTGTAAACAGTGCACAGTTTCTTGATCTATTCTATGGTAGGTAGACTTTGCTGTTGGTGTTAATACATCTGGACGGCTGCTAAGAGTGCTGCTATGAACACTCCGTAGGTGTCTTTGGGTGACCCTGTGTCTGCACCTGCTGGGTGTCCTCCTATGGATCCTGCTGCTGAGTTGCAGACCCTGTGCTTCAGTTGAGACCACGAGGCACTTCAAGGAGCTGTTGTGTCAAATCGCCCTTCGTGTCCTGCTGCTGCCTGCTCTTGTCGACACTTGGCATTGTCAGTCCTTTTGGCTTTAGCAACCCTGGACAGGGCGCTGTGACCGTAACACATAACTGTTTTCATTTGCATTTCCCTTTTGACTAATGAGACTAAGCACCTTTTATGTAGTGAGTGGCCGTTTGGATAGTCCCTCTCATAAACTGTCTGGCTGAGTCTTTTTGCCCTTTTTTCTGTTGGATTTTCTTTTTCTAATGATTTGTAGAACTTATTCTTCTTTTGGCCAAAAGTCATTCATTTGGGTGGGCAGAAGGGGCTAGGGGTAATAAATGAGAGAGAGAATTTCCTCTCATTCGATCTTGTTGCCTTTTCAATATTGTTTTCCTTTCTTTTTTAAAGTTTTCAATTTTTAAAATAGTTCCATCTATTTTTTTTTTTTCCTTTAGGGCTAGTACTTGTTGCTTTCTGGTAAAAGAAGTCTGTTTTTCCCCATCAGGGTCAGGAAGGTGTTCTCTCGAGTTGCCTTTTCCTCAAAGCATTATTGTTTTACCTTCCACGATATTCACGGTCCATCTGGAACTGATTTTGTGTATGGTGTGAGTTCAGGGTCAAGATCGTTTTCTTTGTCCATACGGTTACTCAATTGACCCAGCACCGTATTTTGAAAGACCACCTTTCCCTCACCATTATTTTTTAATTTTCATTCTGCTGACTCACGTTGAATTTGTGGTCAGTCACAGAGCGCAGGTGCTTTTCGTGTGGACCACATTAAACCGGCCTCTGCCATCCTGCATAGATTGCACAAGTGTTTTATATTTGTATTTGTTTGTTTTACCTAAAGAGAGAATTTCATGTTTATTCTTGACAAACCTCCATTTATTCTCTTTAACCTATTATTTTTGCTGTTCAGAAAGCATAACATTTCACGTCATCATCCAATATATCTGCTATGCACAACAGGGCTCATAAGCAGGCTTTATTCCAATCAAAATGCTTTAACCACTGAAGAGGATGGGGTCTTACATTTTCCCCACGTCATCCACAAAAGACTGTCTTCTAGGTAAGCACTAATTCAGGAGTCATTCAACAATACAGAGCTTCGACCCACTGCCTGCACAATATCTGGCATGGTTATGTCCTGACCAGTCTTCTGCATCATCTTTATGGTCATCAGTGCTTAGCCCTACTTTGGGTCTAAGTACATTTTCCCCAAATCAGGGCTTAAGATTCGAAACAGTATCCAGTTAGCCATTGGCATGTGTGCTAAGTCACTTCAGTCGTGTCCGACTGTCTGTGACCCTATGGACAGTAGCCCACCAGGCCCTTCAGCCCATGGGATGTCCCAGGCAAGAATGCAGGAGTGGGTTGCCTCCTCCGGTGGATCTTCCTCACCCAAGGATCGTATACCGGCAGGCAGGTTCTTGACCATTAGCACCACCTGGGAAGCCCAGCAATATCTTTCTTGTGATCCAGAAAGCGAAGCTTCCCAGGGAGTTTAAAGCGTGCCAGCTCTTCCAGAAAGAGTTCAAAGATCTCCTGGCCAATGACAACACGCATGCTCCCTACCCCTAAGCTGCAGGGCTGATACACGCCGTAGACATGCTCGTCAAACCAGGACTCGCCACCCTCGCCCTCTTCCCACGGTGAGTCGGCATTCTCTGGGAGACCCTCTCGGGGAACATTGACTGCTCTCAGCCACGTGGTCTGGGTGGAGTTGCCTCCAACCTTACGTTCCAAGTGTAGAAAACATTACTTTGACCAAGGCCTGTTGCCAAACTCTTTTCTCCAGAGGGCCAGATAGTAAATATTTTAGGATTTTCAGGCCATAATATCTCCGAAGCCACCATTGACACCTCCCATTGCAGCACAGAACTGCCACAACCTCGCCATACACAAATCAAGCACAGCTGCGTGCCGAGAGAACTCCATTGGCAAAATGGCACTCTCTGCCGACCCCAGACATAGATTGTGCAAGTCAGCACATTTTCAAGTATTTGACCGCAGTGACTGGTTCAAGTGAGGCCTGTCGGAGCCTGTGGACCTCGGGTGGGCCTTTGAGGCACTGGGGAAGTGGGCTCTTTTCTTTTGGACCAGACACTGTGAAGAGGTGGGACTGGAGATGCTGGGAGGTGGCTGAGGATGGTGCCTTTGCGGAGGACGGAGAGGGAAGCGGAGCTGGGACGGCCTCCTGTGAACGTGCACGGCGGAGCTGCGAGGCCTGAGCTTGGGTTGTTCTGAGGTCCTTAAGTGAACATGGCAGCAACATGCTGTGCAAACATGCAGATGGCGATCCTGGAAGGCTCTCAAAGGCAGCCATGTGGGCAGCAGCCCTCGGTCCTGACTTGAAGAGGGCTCCCTCTCAGGAGGGGGGCTTTACTCCACCACGCACGTCACAGGGCTCCCCCCGTCGGAGCCGGGCAAGTCCACACAGGCAAGCCGTGGATGAGTCCGAGACGTTCCACACGGCCCCTCATGATGCGAGGGCCACATCCCATGTGGAGGTATCGCCTCCTGCCCACTCCTGTGCCCCTGGAGGATCTGGGAGCTGGAAAGCGCAATCGAACGGGGGCGCGTGCCCTTTCTTTCTAGGTCTCCTCCCCAGGAGCAGTTCAGAGGCTACAAGCCTTGAGAATCCATTATGGAAAATAACTGTGGAAATAACAGGAAAGCAGGAGGCAGAGGATCTTTATCATCAATGAGAAAAGCGAGATGACTTTAACCCACAGCTTTCACTGTTGTGAAAGCTTCAAACGATTGTATCATGTTGGAATAAAGAAAAAGTAAACTTCCGGATGGCAGAAACTGCGTCTTATGGGGATATCATGAAACAAATGTCAGGTATCACGGCAGTGGGTACACTGTAGGTGCTCAATAAGTGTTTCTTGAGCAACCTCAAGGAAAACAGTGGCAGTGAAGGCTTGAATAGGTGGAGGCACATACAGAGCCCTCTTCCTCTCCTTCTCAACTCCCCACAAAAAGAGTCTATGTTTTACACTCAATTAATGAACAACATCTTTAGCTATGACCTGTTCAAATGGACTCAGCAAAACTGCCCTCAACCCAAAGCCAAGGAACTTAGCAGAAAGGTGGAGAGAAGCTTCTGTTCAGTTCTGTCACTCAGTCGTGTGCGACTCTGTGAGCCCATGGACTGCAGCTCGCCAGGCTTCCCTGTCCTCCACCACCTCCCAGAGCTTGCTCAAACTCATTCTGTGAAGGAGGAAAGCAAGGTTTCCAGAAACGCCTCCCAGGTTTCATAACAAAGGCGGCTGTGGATGCAGATCTGCAGGAGTTGGCTCTCCTGTAGCTGGATTAATGGCCCAGGCGGAGAGAAGCGGAGCTGGGGAGGCCTGAGCTTGGTTGTTCTGTAGGTCCTTAAGTGAACATGGCAGCAACATGCTGTGCAAACATGCAGATGGCGATCCTGGAAGGCTCTCAAAGGCAGCCATGTGGGCAGCAGCCCTCGGTCCTGACTTGAAGAGGGCTCCCTCTCAGGAGGGGGGCTTTACTCCACCACGCACGTCACAGGGCTCCCCCCGTCGGAGCCGGGCAAGTCCACACAGGCAAGCCGTGGATGAGTCCGAGACGTTCCACACGGCCCCTCATGATGCGAGGGCCACATCCCATGTGGAGGTATCGCCTCCTGCCCTCCTGTGCCCCTGGAGGATCTGGGAGCTGGAAAGCGCAATCGAACGGGGGCGCGTGCCCTTTCTTTCTAGGTCTCCTCCCCAGGAGCAGTTCAGAGGCTACAAGCCTTGAGAATCCATTATGGAAAATAACTGTGGAAATAACAGGAAAGCAGGAGGCAGAGGATCTTTATCATCAATGAGAAAAGCGAGATGACTTTAACCCACAGCTTTCACTGTTGTGAAAGCTTCAAACGATTGTATCATGTTGGAATAAAGAAAAAGTAAACTTCCGGATGGCAGAAACTGCGTCTTATGGGGATATCATGAAACAAATGTCAGGTATCACGGCAGTGGGTACACTGTAGGTGCTCAATAAGTGTTTCTTGAGCAACCTCAAGGAAAACAGTGGCAGTGAAGGCTTGAATAGGTGGAGGCACATACAGAGCCCTCTTCCTCTCCTTCTCAACTCCCCACAAAAAGAGTCTATGTTTTACACTCAATTAATGAACAACATCTTTAGCTATGACCTGTTCAAATGGACTCAGCAAAACTGCCCTCAACCCAAAGCCAAGGAACTTAGCAGAAAGGTGGAGAGAAGCTTCTGTTCAGTTCTGTCACTCAGTCGTGTGCGACTCTGTGAGCCCATGGACTGCAGCTCGCCAGGCTTCCCTGTCCTCCACCACCTCCCAGAGCTTGCTCAAACTCATTCTGTGAAGGAGGAAAGCAAGGTTTCCAGAAACGCCCCCTCCCAGGTTTCATAACAAAGGCGGCTGTGGATGCAGATCTGCAGGAGTTGGCTCTCCCTGTAGCTGGATTAATGGTTTCAAGCTTAACAGTTTTTAAAATACTACCTTGTACTGGAGTGGGAGAGGGAGGTGGGAGGGGAAGAGAAGACTCTTGAGAGTCCCTTGAACAGTAAGGAGATCAAACCAGTCAATCCTGCAGGAAATCAGCCCTGAATATTCATCGGAAGGACGGATGCTGAAGCTGCAGCTCCCGAAGGGGAGAGCTGACTCGTTGGAGAAGACTCTGGTGCTGGGGAAGACGGAGGGCAAAAGGAGATGGGAGTGGCAGAGGGTGAGATGGTTGGATGGCATCGCTGCCTCAGTGGGCATGAGCTTGAGCAAACTCAGGGAGATAGTGAAGGACAGGGGAGCCTGGGGTGCGGCTGGCCATGGGGTCCCAAAGAGGCAGACACAACTTAGCCACTGGGCAAGACCAACAATTGAGGGTGGGATTTGGACCGGGCTGCCAGGAAGCTCTCAGAAGTAACCGTTTTAAAGTGGACAGCTTAGTGGTATCGCGGGCACTCACAGTAGTGTCTAACCATCACCTGTGTCTCGTTCCAAAACATTCTCATGACCCCCGAAATGGAATTCCACCCCCATCGTCCCCTTCCCAGCCCCAGCCCTGGCCACCCTGTCCTGGACACGTCCTCTCAGTGGAATCACACAACATAGGATCTCTGTGTGGCTTCTTCTGTTTAGCACAGTGACTTTTTTTTTTCTTTTTTTTTTTTAATTTATTTCTTTATTTTAAAGGTTTTACAGAGTTTTGTTGTTCATATACATGTATGTTCCCAGATCAGTCATATGCATATCCATGGTCCCCACCCACCCAGATCCCCCCATCCCACCCTCCAGACCTTTGCCCCAAGCCATTGTAAGCACTCCTATTCCCTTAGCACTGTGACACTAGTTATCTTTTCCACACATAACACTATAGGTTTCCTTGTTACTTCCTCCATGCTTCCCCCTCCCTATTTATTCACCACGATGTCCCTATGTCTATGCTCTGTCTTTTTTTTCATGAGTTCCCTGTGTGTGATATCAAGACCGTCCTACTAGATTCCATATATGTGTGTTAGTATACTGTATTTGTCTTTCTCTTTTTGACTTACTTCACTTTTTATGATAGGTTCTAGAGCCAGCCACCTCATTAGGACTGAGTCTTCTGCATTTCTTTTAACAGCTGAGTAGTATTCCATTGTATATATGTACCAGAGCTTCTGGATCCATTCATTCGTCGATGGACATCTAGGTTGCTTCCATGTTTTGGCTATTGTATAGAGAGCTGCAATGAACATTGGGGTACAGGTGCTTCTTTCAGTTTTGATTTCATCAGGATATAAGCCTAATAGTGGGATTGCTGGGTCATAGGGTGCTTCTATTTTTAGTTTTTTAAGAAATCTCCAGACTGTCTTCCATAGAGGCTGTATCAATTTACATTCCCACCAGCAATGCAAGAGGGTTCCCTTTTCTCCGCACCCTCTCCAGCATTTATTGTCTGCAGATTTTTTGAAGATGGCCATTCTGACGGGTGTGAGGTGATATCTCATTGTAGTTTTAATTTGCATTTCTCTAATAATAAGCGAGGTTGAGCATCGTTTCATGTGCTTTTGGGCCATCTGTATGTCCTCTTTGGAGAGGCGTCTCCTTAGGTCTTTTTCCCATTTTTTGATTGGGTTGTTCGTTTTCCTGTAGCACAGTGACTTCTGAAGTCCATCCCTGTTGTCGCATGAACGAAAACATCACTCTTTTTATGAGACGTTCAGTATGAGCTTCTGAATGAGGACAGGGCCTCCTTGCCTTGTGCCTTGTGAGGCCACTGGCATGAAAGCCCGTGAATCTGAACCCCGACTCACATATCCCATGTCTTCTGAAGCTGAAGAAAACGCCAGGAAAAACAGCTTCAGGACCTTTGACCTTAGAAATAGCCAGCACCAGCAATTCTAATGAAAAACAAACAAAGATGCCTAGACACCTGCGGAGCCGCCAGGGTGGAGGAACACATGTTTCCATTCAGAGCAAAGCGGATCCGGTTAAGACGCTCGCTCTAAGCTCTGACTTTCAGCAGGCCCGTGCAAGGTCTGAAACGCCAGAGCCTGGTCCTGCATCTGTGTCTAAAGCACCCCGGAAGCAAGCCTGTGGAAGACCGAGACCTCAGAGGAGATGGACCGACTAACCTGCATGTGTGCGCTGATGCTCAGTGGCGTCTGGCCCTTGCGACCCTGTGGCCTGTACCCGCCAGGCTCCTCTGTCCATGGGAGTCTTCAGGCAAGCAGACTGGAGTGCGTGGCCATTCCCTTCTCCGGGGGATCTTCCCGATCCAGGAATCGAGCCCAGGTCTCCTGCACTGCAGGCAGATTCTTTACTGTCTGGGCCACCAGGGAAGCCCGTGACTGTAACAATTCTGTAAGGGAAATTATAGAAAAATAACTGCATTATAGTCCCATTTCCACTAAAATATAAATACTTATTAATATATATGCCTCCCTGGTGGCTCAGACAGTAAAGAATCTGCCTACAATGTGCGAGACCCAGGTTTGATCTCTGGGTCAGGAAGATCCCTTGGAGAATAAAATGGCTACTGACCCCAGTATTCACGCCTGGAGAACGCCATGGACAGAGGAGCCTGGTGGGCTACAGTCCACGGCATTGCAAAGAATTGGACACGGCTGAGCGACTGACACTTTCACTTTCATACATCTTTTGGGGATTGTGGGAAGAAAAATGCCTGGAAGACCATCTCCTGCAACATCTGTAGTAGTTACTGTAGATCACTTTTTCTACAGTTATTATTTTGAATTCTCTTCTTCTCACTTTTCTTCAAGAAATAGAGACATGTATAATAAAAATAAGTATGAAAGCAAACAGACAAAAGGCTGGATGGAGTCCTAATTCTGGTTCAGTGATGTCTAGAGTCACCATTTTGGACCCAGAAGACTGAGTCTCGTCTCAGGCGTGAGTGTCCAAGGCCCAGGGCAAACTATGCTCCCAGGCCAGAGTGTGTCCATTTCATGTCTGAAAAGGCCACTGGCATGAACAAAGATTCCCGTCTTCTAGAAAAAACCTGACCTTTGACCTTAGAAATAGCCAGCACCAGCAATTCTAATGAAAACAAACAAAGATGCCTAGACACCTGGGAGCCGCCAGGGTGGAGGAACACATGTTTCCATTCAGAGCAAAGCGGATCCGGTTAAGACGCTCGCTCTAAGCTCTGACTTTCAGCAGGCTCGTGCAAGGTCTGAAACGCCAGAGCCTGGTCCTGCATCTGTGTCTAAAGCACCCCGGAAGCAAGCCTGTGGAAGACCGAGACCTCAGAGGAGATGGACCGACTAACCTGCATGTGTGCGCTGATGCTCAGTGGCGTCTGGCCCTTGCGACCCTGTGGCCTGTACCCGCCAGGCTCCTCTGTCCATGGGAGTCTTCAGGCAAGCAGACTGGAGTGCGTGGCCATTCCCTTCTCCGGGGGATCTTCCCGATCCAGGAATCGAGCCCAGGTCTCCTGCACTGCAGGCAGATTCTTTACTGTCTGGGCCACCAGGGAAGCCCGTGACTGTAACAATTCTGTAAGGGAAATTATAGAAAAATAACTGCATTATAGTCCCATTTCCACTAAAATATAAATACTTATTAATATATATGCCTCCCTGGTGGCTCAGACAGTAAAGAATCTGCCTACAATGTGCGAGACCCAGGTTTGATCTCTGGGTCAGGAAGATCCCTTGGAGAATAAAATGGCTACTGACCCCAGTATTCACGCCTGGAGAACGCCATGGACAGAGGAGCCTGGTGGGCTACAGTCCACGGCATTGCAAAGAGTTGGACACGGCTGAGCGACTGACACTTTCACTTTCATACATCTTTTGGGGGATTGTGGGAAGAAAAAAATGCCTGGAAGACCATCTCCTGCAACATCTGTAGTAGTTACTGTAGATCACTTTTTCTACAGTTATTATTTTGAATTCTCTTCTTCTCACTTTTCTTCAAGAAATAGAGACATGTATAATAAAAATAAGTATGAAAGCAAACAGACAAAAGGCTGGATGGAGTCCTAATTCTGGTTCAGTGATGTCTAGAGTCACCATTTTGGACCCAGAAGACTGAGTCTCGTCTCAGGCGTGAGTGTCCAAGGCCCAGGGCAAACTATGCTCCCAGGCCAGAGTGTGTCCATTTCATGTCTTTTTCAGACAAAATATCCCTGGCCCACCCTTTCGCTTGCCCTCCCTGCCTCCACCGCAGACTCTTCTTTGAATAAATATTGATGCTCACGGAGGGTCACGGTCGGCACAGAGGGTCAAGGTCGGCACGGAGGGGCGCTGTGCCTGTGAGGCCAGCTGGGCGTCACCTGGCGCGGACAGCATCTGTGCATCCCCCGGGGAGCAGGAGGGGCCTCACAGCAGCCAGAGGAATGAAAGGGAAAATGCAGAGTTTAGCTGTGTGGGTTGGGAAGATTTCTACCACAGCCCAAGTCGTTTGCACACCTGGGAATGTGTTACCCCAGGAGGCAGAGGAAGCCAGGGAATGCAGGACAGGAAACCCCAAAAGTGCCAGATGTGTCAAGAGCATTGTCCAGCTTATGAAACAGGAAAGGACAGGTCAAGCGGCCGTGGAGGGGTGGGAAGGGCTCCTTTCATCTTAAACGTGGACTGTTTCCACGGCCAGGGCCAGAGTCTCCACCTGAGACACCTGCCCACAACCTGGGCTCCTCTGGCAGGGAGGACCTCCTGGTCTTAGAGCACAGAGGGACAGGTGTGCAGAGAAAGCGACACCAAGCTGGCAGTGAGAAGCCCGGAGGAAACAGATGCTGTGACGCGGCTTCCCAGCCTGCACACTCGCTCTCCCCTTAGATTTACCCCTTGAAGCAAGCATGCATCTTCAGCCCTGTCTGACTCTGTGCAACTCCATGGATTGTAGCCCCCCAGGCTCCTCTCTCCGTGGACTTCTCCAGACAAGAATACTGGAGGGGGTAGTCATTCCCTTCCCCAGGAGATCTTCCTGACCCAGGGATCGAACCCTTGTCTCTTAGGTCACTTTTTCTACAGTTATTCTTTTGAATTCTCTTCTTCTCACTTTTCTTCAAGAAATAGAGACATGTATAATAAAAATAAGTATGAAAGCAAACAGACAAAAGGCTGGATGGAGTCCTAATTCTGGTTCAGTGATGTCTAGAGTCACCATTTTGGACCCAGAAGACTGAGTCTCGTCTCAGGCGTGAGTGTCCAAGGCCCAGGGCAAACTATGCTCCCAGGCCAGAGTGTGTCCATTTCATGTCTTTTTCAGACAAAATATCCCTGGCCCACCCTTTCGCTTGCCCTCCCTGCCTCCACCGCAGACTCTTCTTTGAATAAATATTGATGCTCACGGAGGGTCACGGTCGGCACAGAGGGTCAAGGTCGGCACGGAGGGGCGCTGTGCCTGTGAGGCCAGCTGGGCGTCACCTGGCGCGGACAGCATCTGTGCATCCCCGGGCAGCAGGAGGGGCCTCACAGCAGCCAGAGGAATGAAAGGGAAAATGCAGAGTTTAGCTGTGTGGGTTGGGAAGATTTCTACCACAGCCCAAGTCGTTTGCACACCTGGGAATGTGTTACCCCAGGAGGCAGAGGAAGCCAGGGAATGCAGGACAGGAAACCCCAAAAGTGCCAGATGTGTCAAGAGCATTGTCCAGCTTATGAAACAGGAAAGGACAGGTCAAGCGGCCGTGGAGGGGTGGGAAGGGCTCCTTTCATCTTAAACGTGGACTGTTTCCACGGCCAGGGCCAGAGTCTCCACCTGAGACACCTGCCCACAACCTGGGCTCCTCTGGCAGGGAGGACCTCCTGGTCTTAGAGCACAGAGGGACAGGTGTGCAGAGAAAGCGACACCAAGCTGGCAGTGAGAAGCCCGGAGGAAACAGATGCTGTGACGCGGCTTCCCAGCCTGCACACTCGCTCTCCCCTTAGATTTACCCCTTGAAGCAAGCATGCATCTTCAGCCCTGTCTGACTCTGTGCAACTCCATGGATTGTAGCCCCCCAGGCTCCTCTCTCCGTGGACTTCTCCAGACAAGAATACTGGAGGGGGTAGTCATTCCCTTCCCCAGGAGATCTTCCTGACCCAGGGATCGAACCCTTGTCTCTTAGGTCTCCTGCATAGCCAAGGGATTCTTCACCACTAGCGCCACCTGGGAAGTTGTGGCTGGTATTAAACCAGCCCTGGTTGGATCCCGCTGTTTCCTTTTCTTGGTCTCATTCCATTATTTTGTCCCAAGAACCTCTGAGAATCCCACGTCCTGAGAATCATTTATGACATTAGAAGTGTATGATGTAAGAGTTGTAAAGATTTGACCTGGGGGAAACAGGAGCCACCTGAGGGTCTGCACTGAGTTAGTGGCTAACCAGCTTCTAGCAATAACACCTCCAGTTCCTTGCTAGTCCCTCCACAGCCTTGCTACTCCCTGGGAAGTCTGTCGCCCGGATGCATCAGGAGTGCCTGGGAGTTGGTTAAAGATGCAGAATCTTATCTCAGGCTTGCCATAGTCTTAAAATCAGAATCTAAATTTTCATGAAATTCCGAGTCACATTAAAGTTTGCAAAGTGCTTTTTTCTTCTATTTATGTATTATTTTGGTATCTCGGTGGTAAAGAATCCGCCTGTAATGCAGGAGATGCGGGAGTCAAAGTTTTGATTTTGGGGTCGTCGGGAAGATCCCCTGGAGGAAATGGCAGCCCACTCCAGTCTTCTTGCCTGGAGAATCCCGCGGACCAAGGAGCCTGGTGGGCTACTGCCCCTGAGCCAGCAAGAATGGACACAACTGAGCACACATGCCGCAGAGTGAGGGCAGGGCAGATGCTTCTGATCGTAGGGCAGGTGTGAGACTCTTCCAGAGGAGTAGCAAGAGGTACTCCCCTCCTTCCCCACATTAGAAAAGAGAGAGAGGAGCACACACGCCCACAAACACACAAGGCAATTAAGTGACTTCCCCAAAAGCTATCGTGTTAAAAACATACTGAACTCAACGTCAATGCCCAAAGGATCAAAGACTTTCAAGAGAGAAACCATCCCCAACAGGACAAAATCTGGTACTAATTTAACTCCATGCTTGGCCATTCACAGAATTATAGGCAGTGCCAAAACTTTAAAAGCACTTAGCTCCTAAAGGGCGGTTTTCAAGTCCGTTTCTTCAAGTCCAAAATGCTTCCAGAACACTCAGTACTGATTGGGCGTTTGAAAATTAGTGGGATTTTTAAATGATCGTGAAGTGCGGCTCTTTTCCAAGCTAGTCCGTAAAATCCAATTTCACCCACAGGATACCTGAAACACCATTTCCCCCTCTGACAGTGTCTTTTAAGGGAGATAACGTTCAAACTTCTAATTGATGATAGTCTTTCCGATTCCATTATTTTGTCCCAAGAACCTCTGAGAATCCGTCCTGAGAATCATTTATGACATTAGAAGTGTATGATGTAAGAGTTGTAAAGATTTGACCTGGAAACAGGAGCCACCTGAGGGTCTGCACTGAGTTAGTGGCTAACCAGCTTCTAGCAATAACACCTCCAGTTCCTTGCTAGTCCCTCCACAGCCTTGCTACTCCCTGGGAAGTCTGTCGCCCGGATGCATCAGGAGTGCCTGGGAGTTGGTTAAAGATGCAGAATCTTATCTCAGGCTTGCCATAGTCTTAAAATCAGAATCTAAATTTTCATGAAATTCCGAGTCACATTAAAGTTTGCAAAGTGCTTTTTTCTTCTATTTATGTATTATTTTGGTATCTCGGTGGTAAAGAATCCGCCTGTAATGCAGGAGATGCGGGAGTCAAAGTTTTGATTTTGGGGTCGTCGGGAAGATCCCCTGGAGGAAATGGCAGCCCACTCCAGTCTTCTTGCCTGGAGAATCCCGCGGACCAAGGAGCCTGGTGGGCTACTGCCCCTGAGCCAGCAAGAATGGACACAACTGAGCACACATGCCGCAGAGTGAGGGCAGGGCAGATGCTTCTGATCGTAGGGCAGGTGTGAGACTCTTCCAGAGGAGTAGCAAGAGGTACTCCCCTCCTTCCCCACATTAGAAAAGAGAGAGAGGAGCACACACGCCCACAAACACACAAGGCAATTAAGTGACTTCCCCAAAAGCTATCGTGTTAAAAACATACTGAACTCAACGTCAATGCCCAAAGGATCAAAGACTTTCAAGAGAGAAACCATCCCCAACAGGACAAAATCTGGTACTAATTTAACTCCATGCTTGGCCATTCACAGAATTATAGGCAGTGCCAAAACTTTAAAAGCACTTAGCTCCTAAAGGGCGGTTTTCAAGTCCGTTTCTTCAAGTCCAAAATGCTTCCAGAACACTCAGTACTGATTGGGCGTTTGAAAATTAGTGGGATTTTTAAATGATCGTGAAGTGCGGCTCTTTTCCAAGCTAGTCCGTAAAATCCAATTTCACCCACAGGATACCTGAAACACCATTTCCCCCTCTGACAGTGTCTTTTAAGGGAGATCACGTTCAAACTTCTAATTCAAAGCATGTGACATCAGATTTCGTAATAATTATCTCACACTGTGTTTTATTGTTTTTTTGTTTTACTTTGAGACTGCTTTTCTCTCTTAAGATTTCTTTTTTGCTGTGGACCACTTTTGAACTCTTTATTGAATTTGTTACCATACTGCTTCTGTTTTATATTTTGGGTTTTTGGCTGTGAGGCTTGTGGGATCTGAGTTCCCTGACCAGGGATCGAACCCATACCCCCTGCGGTGGAAGGCAGATTCTTAACCACTGGATGCCCAGGAAAGTCCCCTCACGCTGTGCTTTCATTGCTTGATTACGTGCCTGTCTTCCCCTCTTGAGAGCGACAAAGTAGGGACCATGAGTCTTTGTCCTCATTGTACCTCTGGTGCAATGCCTGACACATAAAAATATGTAATGAATGAACAAGTGACTTGTTTATGGGGCCCGGGCTGCTCATCGACTGATTGAGTCTTATGTCCAGTCATGAAGCCGCGCCTCCCTGGCCATTCATGCCTCTGTGGCCTTGCTCTCCCTGGGATGCCCCACTCAGTGAGAAGCCAGCTGATGGATGTACGGGGAGACTGCTCAAGTAGCCCTGTGCAAAGATCCATGTGGTAAGGGACTGAGGCCACCTGCCAACAGTCACGACATTGAGCCACTGCGGAAGCAGACATCAGCCCTCGTCAAGCTCTCAGATAGACGCGTCCCTGGCTGACCCTGTGACGGCAACTTCCTGAAACACGCTGGGCCGGAAACACCCAGCGAATGCACTCAGGAATTTCGGATTTCCAAAAGACACCAACTTGAGATGATTGACGTTTACTCGGGTTCTAGTCCACCAAGTTGTGAGATATTTATGGCATAGTTGTAAATAACTGATAAACTTCCTATAAACAGAGAATGAGACAAACAGTGCTATCACATTCTCCTTGTAGGCTGCGCCTGGATGAAGGCTCTGAACCTAAGATTTGCTGTTTCTAAGTTAAAGGAGGCTAACAAGTATGCAGGTTAAAGATTGGCCTCAGCGTAGCCCTTTCTCTCCTTAAGGCACCTTTACGAAGAGAATAGATCGTAAAAGTTCATCTCAAGAAAGAAAAAAAAAAACTCTACCTCTTATCATGATGGATGTTACCTAGACTTGTGGTGAGCATGTCTCTATGTATACAAAGATTGAATCAGAAAACAGTAAGAACGACTCCCTTGGTGCCTCAAGTAGGTACTGGGGGTTTTGGCTTCACAGAGATGTTCTCTCTAGGACATCTCTGCATCAAAAGAACGCTATGCGAGGACTCATCATTGAAAGAGACAGAGTATACACACACACACACACACACACACAGTCACAGCATCAACCTCAGGGTGATCGGTAGGAGTTCATTCTTCAGCTGGAATTTCATTTCAAGGAGATGCTGTGGCTCATTCAGCCTCGCGTTCTGACTCCGAGACTGAACTTGGAATAACGTTGGCACAATCGAGACAAGAAGTGCAGCTGGAAAGGGCGTCTGCCTCTGCAGTGCCATTGTTCAATCCCAATCTCTTGCTCCATCTGAAATGGCTTCAGGACCCAGCCAAGAGTAAAGTCATAAACTACCGTTTCCAGGTCCACTTTGGACAATCCCTCATGAGCGACTCTGGCATGTGACTTCAGCCTGTGGACTCCCACCTCCTCCTCTGCCAAAGGAAGGCAGAGCCAGGTGACACCTGAGGAACCTGCTAGTTCTTGTCACGATCATCCCAGGTCAGACTTGAGACAGAAATCACTACAATTCATCAGAATGCCAGAGGACAGGCGGGATAACCCCCACAGAGCGGCCTGCAAAGCCGCTCCTTCTGCAAAGCTCCGGAGATTTTTAATGTGTTTTCTTAAGTGTCATATTGGTTCATTCAAGAGCTGAAAAATATATTTAGTCACATGCCCCAATTAAAAATAAACAGCATTCCTAATCTATGCATCAGAGCCGTTCTAATCACTGCTAAAAATAAAGCCTCTACCCTGAGTCTCATCCAAGTCATAATAATTAAATACCAAGCAGCAAAAGCTTGAAAGGGCTGAGGTCTGATTTCATTCCAGATGTGCACTGTTAAAGGAGGCTAACAAGTATGCAGGTTAAAGATTGGCCTCAGCGTAGCCCTTTCTCTCTTAAGGCAAAGAGAATAGATCGTAAAGTTCATCTCAAGAAAGAAAAAAAAAAACTCTACCTCTTATCATGATGGATGTTACCTAGACTTGTGGTGAGCATGTCTCTATGTATACAAAGATTGAATCAGAAAACAGTAAGAACGACTCCCTTGGTGCCTCAAGTAGGTACTGGGGGTTTTGGCTTCACAGAGATGTTCTCTCTAGGACATCTCTGCATCAAAAGAACGCTATGCGAGGACTCATCATTGAAAGAGACAGAGTATACACACACACACACACACACACACAGTCACAGCATCAACCTCAGGGTGATCGGTAGGAGTTCATTCTTCAGCTGGAATTTCATTTCAAGGAGATGCTGTGGCTCATTCAGCCTCGCGTTCTGACTCCGAGACTGAACTTGGAATAACGTTGGCACAATCGAGACAAGAAGTGCAGCTGGAAAGGGCGTCTGCCTCTGCAGTGCCATTGTTCAATCCCAATCTCTTGCTCCATCTGAAATGGCTTCAGGACCCAGCCAAGAGTAAAGTCATAAACTACCGTTTCCAGGTCCACTTTGGACAATCCCTCATGAGCGACTCTGGCATGTGACTTCAGCCTGTGGACTCCCACCTCCTCCTCTGCCAAAGGAAGGCAGAGCCAGGTGACACCTGAGGAACCTGCTAGTTCTTGTCACGATCATCCCAGGTCAGACTTGAGACAGAAATCACTACAATTCATCAGAATGCCAGAGGACAGGCGGGATAACCCCCACAGAGCGGCCTGCAAAGCCGCTCCTTCTGCAAAGCTCCGGAGATTTTTAATGTGTTTTCTTAAGTGTCATATTGGTTCATTCAAGAGCTGAAAAATATATTTAGTCACATGCCCCAATTAAAAAAAATAAACAGCATTCCTAATCTATGCATCAGAGCCGTTCTAATCACTGCTAAAAATAAAGCCTCTACCCTGAGTCTCATCCAAGTCATAATAATTAAATACCAAGCAGCAAAAGCTTGAAAGGGCTGAGGTCTGATTTCATTCCAGATGTGCATTTTTCACTGAGTATCAAAGTCACAGAGCTTCTGCAGGACAGCCAAGGCGGCTCGGTGCCAATTGGAGCATTCTCGTTGACCTACAGAAAGCTAACCTGCTGGACCTGAAATGCTGAGTGAACTGAGCTCATCTTCCAGGGCTGCCTGATGTTTTAACGACCTCGAGTTGACTCTAATCTACCTACGAACATATGTGTAAGCATAGAGACATGTCAGCCTAGAGTTATTTTCATAATATGTCCATCTCGTTGCATCTCAGGTTGAACTCCCAGCGATGAGGTATTTCCCCAAAACAAGCCTCGTCCTCTGTCACCCAACCATCTCCCACGTAACATCCCTTTTGGAGGCTAACAAGGCTACAAGGCCATTTTCTCTGCTGGCTATTTTTAGCACAGGCTCGGGGGAACATTTCTCTCTCAGGGTATTTGGAGAAACCATCTTTGAGGATGACGTACCATTTAAAAACCAATTTCAAATGTTGAGGTGACTGTTCCTTCTCTGTTGAGATGGGTGTGTGACACATTCAACCTGGTCACCCTGAAGGTCAGCGCTTATAAAGCATCATTCAATAAATATGGATCATTTTCAACATGAAGGGGATGCAAAAGATGAAGAGAAAGATGAAGAAGACGACGAAGATGAATGGAAGTAGGAGGGAGCGAGAACAAGAGAATAAAAGAGAAAAATGGAAACAAGGGAGGAAGTGATAGAGGAGGGACAAGGGGGATAAAGTGAAAAGCTATATTTTATTGCTTTACGTCTTCTCCTTAACAAACAGCGAGTTTCCTATGACAGTAGCTTTGCAGATAGCAATGGTGAGATGTACCCCAAAAGTCGCCAGTTCCAGCCCAACCTGATCTCAGAACAGTCTGCCCACGGTCACACGAGGTCAACGGCAGCCGTGTTCTGTGCCTCCCTCCATCCCCTCAATGTAAAGGAACTCCGTCGCTGTTGGATTACTGAAGGAGCCCCAAATGGTGCTTCAGACAACCGCACAGTGGTCCTGATCCATCTTAAGAAATCAAAAAACAGCAAAAGCTTGAAAGGGCTGAGGTCTGATTTCATTCCAGATGTGCATTTTTCACTGAGTATCAAAGTCACAGAGCTTCTGCAGGACAGCCAAGGCGGCTCGGTGCCAATTGGAGCATTCTCGTTGACCTACAGAAAGCTAACCTGCTGGACCTGAAATGCTGAGTGAACTGAGCTCATCTTCCAGGGCTGCCTGATGTTTTAACGACCTCGAGTTGACTCTAATCTACCTACGAACATATGTGTAAGCATAGAGACATGTCAGCCTAGAGTTATTTTCATAATATGTCCATCTCGTTGCATCTCAGGTTGAACTCCCAGCGATGAGGTATTTCCCCAAAACAAGCCTCGTCCTCTGTCACCCAACCATCTCCCACGTAACATCCCTTTTGGAGGCTAACAAGGCTACAAGGCCATTTTCTCTGCTGGCTATTTTTAGCACAGGCTCGGGGTAACATTTCTCTCTCAGGGTATTTGGAGAAAACCATCTTTGAGGATGACGTACCATTTAAAAACCAATTTCAAATGTTGAGGTGACTGTTCCTTCTCTGTTGAGATGGGTGTGTGACACATTCAACCTGGTCACCCTGAAGGTCAGCGCTTATAAAGCATCATTCAATAAATATGGATCATTTTCAACATGAAGGGGATGCAAAAGATGAAGAGAAAGATGAAGAAGACGACGAAGATGAATGGAAGTAGGAGGGAGCGAGAACAAGAGAATAAAAGAGAAAAATGGAAACAAGGGAGGAAGTGATAGAGGAGGGACAAGGGGGATAAAGTGAAAAGCTATATTTTATTGCTTTACGTCTTCTCCTTAACAAACAGCGAGTTTCCTATGACAGTAGCTTTGCAGATAGCAATGGTGAGATGTACCCCAAAAGTCGCCAGTTCCAGCCCAACCTGATCTCAGAACAGTCTGCCCACGGTCACACGAGGTCAACGGCAGCCGTGTTCTGTGCCCCCTCCCTCCATCCCCTCAATGTAAAGGAACTCCGTCGCTGTTGGATTACTGAAGGAGCCCCAAATGGTGCTTCAGACAACCGCACAGTGGTCCTGATCCATCTTAAGAAATCAAAAAACAGCAAAAAAAAAAAAAAGTAAATAAATGTGTTGGAGACAGGCGAAATTTCACCAAGGATGAGTGTTTTCCCGGCTGCTAGAGCAGATGAGAATCACCGACCAATGTTCTCCCCAGTCTGTATGAGCCCAGAGCCTCTCAGAGGCCACCGTCAGCTCCGATGTCTCGAGGACACGGCGACCCTCCATCACGCCTTCAGGGAAACTGAGTGCTTGGGGGTCACTGTAGCAGGACAATTCTCACGCATTTGTATTTTCATTCCATATTTTTCTTCCCTCCCATTTCTCACTGGCAGGCAGTGCTGTGGTTTGTCTTCAGGGGTTTTGGAAAGTGCGACCTCTAGAGCCATGGTTCTTCCATCTTTGATAAAGCCTAAATTAGCTGATGAGATGAAGCTGAAAGTCTGAAAGGATTGAGGGAGACAGGGAGTGCCTTTGAGGACAGCAAGATGAGAGCAAGAGGTGCTGGGCCCTCCTTAGAGAGGAAGCAGCCTCTAACTTCTGTCCAGACCTGGCTCTGGGTCTCCACAGTCTTCCACAGAGGAGGCCAGAGCTCAGAGGGTGCCCCTGTGAGACAGAGAAGGACTCTGGCCCTAGGACCCACGGGAACTTAAAGGCAGGGACAATGGGCATCTCAAGAGGAGTGGCGGTTCCTGGGACCAGGAGCCTCTATACACGTTGATGCTATTTCCAACCAGCTATCCAGGGCTACCGTGCCCACCTGTGATCCATGTCCTGCACAAGAAGTAGCAGGATTCCAGGGCTTCCCTGGTGGTCCAGTGGGTAAGGACACCGCCTTGCAGTGCAAGGAGCGCCGGTTTGATCCCTGGCCCGGGAAGATTCCACGTACCACAGAGCGGCTGGACCGATGTGTCCAGCTACCAAGCCGGAGCTCTGGAGCGCATGCGCCCAGAGCCGTGCTCTGCAGCAAGAGAGGCACTGTGATGGGAGGCCCACACAGGCCAGCAGAATAAAGAAATAAATGAAAGGCCAATAGAAATGGCCAAAAAAAAAAAAAAAGGCATAAAAAAAATTTAAAGAATTTAAAAAAAAAACAGAAAAGAAGTAGCAGGATTCCAACCTGCACTCTGCTCACCAAGATATACTCCTCGGGGCAGGTGTACCTCCTCTGAAAAGGGGCACCTTTTCCCAGCACGCACAAAGGTGCCAGAGGGCCTGGCAGTGCCCCTGCTGGGACCTTAGCCCTGCGTGAGAGCCAGAGCATCTCCAGTATTCTCGCCCGGGAAGTCCCATGGACAGGGGAGCCTGGTGGGCTATAGTTCTTGGGATCACAAAAAGTCTGACTTGACTGAGTGACCAAAATAACAACAGAGAAGGACCGGAAAGGCTTGCAACTGGATATAGGTGTTTAAAGAAGTAAGTGGAGTACAGGTTGTAGACGGAAATTCGTACCATCCACGCTGGATGCAGTGGTCAGCCGGTGCTCCGTCCCAGTCACGGGACAGTGAGCCCCTCCGCCTCTCAGGGGCACATCGTCCGGAGCCCGTGTCCCTGCAGACACACAGCAGGGGATGGCAATAGCTCATTCGTTCTCACTCCCGGGCAGGCAGCAGTGGAGACTTATTAGACGTGACTCCACCTGGGCAAATCGGAGGCCATCAGACCCAGCCCGGAGGCCAGCCGCTGGGACGCGGGTTTCCTCTCCCACGAAAGCTGTGTTTTGTCCAGGAGGCACCACGGCCCCATCCATCCCGGGATCCGGAGCAGACACCATCCCACCTCCTCGGCCACAGGCCCCCTGGGCTCTGACCCCTGCAAATCTCAATTAGCCAAAATTAGTCAAGTGCATCCAGGCTCTGTCTTCCGTCAAAACACCTAACTGTGTGAAAACCACATTCCACTGAGTCGCGGCCCCCACCTCCGTGATCAGGCCGTCCCCTCCCACTCCCCACCCCTCCCGAGCTTCTGTCGCATCTAGTTTCTTCTCTTAATGAACTGCGCCCATCATTAAGGAAAGGCCTCCGGAGCCTTCCTCCTCTTGGCGATCTTTCACTCATTAGCCAGCGAGCCAAACAAACATCTCCATTTATCGCCGCTTCCAGCCTCCAAGTCCAGCCAGGCACTTCGAGATCCCATCAGCTTTCCCATCCACCCTGCTGAGAAAACACAGTCGGGCCAGCGCTCAAGAAACATAAAGAGATGTTAATATTGTACCAATAACAGTGAGCAGAGCCGCATGCCAATGATTATACATCCGTTTCCTGCCTCCTGGTCTCTTCCCCAGGCCTTCTGCAGCATAAGTCATTAGAGGAAGGGTCACATGACCCAAAGCCAACATTAGGGATGCGTTTGGATTCCCCAGTGGTGAACTCTTCGAAAGGTACACACACTGTTTTCTTTTTCGAACTTTAAAAAGTACCCAAAAAAACCCCTTTATTTTGTACTGTGTTGGGGGAGGGCCCTGGTAGCTCAGACAGTAAAAGAAGTGCAGGAAACCCTGGGTCATGAAGACGGTCATGAAGACGCCTTGAAGAAGGGAATGGCAACCCACTCTCGTACTCTTGCCTGGAGAACTCCATGGACAGAGGAGCCTGGTGGGCTACAGTCCATAGGGTCACAGAGAGACACGAATGCCCAGCTCACACACACACAGCTGATGCACAAAGCTGTAGCAATTTCAGGTGGCTGGTGAAGAGACTTAGCCACACGGATGCATGTGACTGTTCTCCCCTAAACGCCACTCCCACCCAGACGGGCACAGAACAATGACTAGAGTTCCGCGTCCTGCCAGCAGGCCTTTGTGAGTTACGCGTTTTGAATATAGCAGTGTGTACCTGTCCATCCAGACTCCCTAACTACTCCTTCCCCTTCCTCCACCCCACAAACCTAGGTTCTTTTTATAAATCTGTCTCTTTCTGTCTTCTCAGTTCACGTGTATCGTTTCTTTCTAGATTCCGCGTATAAGGGATGTCACACTATATTCTCCTTCTTCGTCTGACTGATTTCACTCCACACAGCTTTTGTTGATGCAGTTAAATATTTGAGTTGTATCTAGTTTTGGCAGGAGGATGGCAGTGACCTCAAACTAAGCTGAGATCTCATTACTATGATCCATTTGCACGAATAAGACGTCATCCTTGACAGTGCCCACAGTGACCCCTTGGTGACATCAAGGCAAAGATCCAGGGTGTCCCAGGGGTCCCCACAGGAAGCAGAAGCTAGAGACACCCTAACTGACGGCAACATCCAGGAGGAATCTACCCTGAGGTGACCCAGGGTAGATAACGTCCAAAGTCTTGAGTTTGTTTCAGCCTTTGGGGGAAGAACTGCTTTTTAAAAGAAAACCTAATTACACTCACTGCCAACAAAGCCAAGTTAGACGTGAAGAGCCAGCTACGGTTTCCTTCTGTTCCTCCAGTCGTTTCTGCTGCTTCTGACAAACCCACATCAGACAAGTGAAATCCCCACTGAATAAGCCCTAGTGGGCTTCCATTAGGCCAAGGAAAACAGCAAACGCTATTCTGAAAACTCAGATGAAGTCACTTTGGCTTCCTTCTCTGTCTCTTCATGTAAAGCAAACAAACGCCTTCTTTGGTTTGCTCTGTTCTGTGACTAGATGCCGCTGGTGGGCTGTGTCCAAAGAAACTGGCAGAGTTGGGAAAGGCCCACTGACTGAAACTGCAGCCTCGGTCCACGCCTCCAGCCACGCTTAAAGAGGGTGACCCAAGGGTGGAGAAGCCCTTGAGAGGCCAAGGCCAGGGAGTGGCCAAGAAGAGAGGAGCGGTGGGGGGCGGGGCGGAACCTGCTCAAGGCCATGAGTGGAAACGGGCACCCAGATGGAAGTCCTGACCATCCACGAGGCCACGTCCCTGCACAAGGACCGTCCCGCCACCTCCTTCACAAAGAGTGCTGGAAACACGACCAGCTGGGATTCCAGGCAGCGTGGCCCAGCCTTCAAAGCACTTTCTCATCTGTTTGCTCGTCACACAGGCTCTGAGATGTTGTTTGGGCAGGTGTCATGCCCATTTTACAGATAAGCAACCGAGGCTGAGAAAGAGCCGAGGACTTGTGTGACGTCCTGCGGCCACTAAAGAGCAGAGCAGCCGAGACGGGAAAGCAGCGCCTCTGATGCAAATACTAGGGCCCTTCGTGGTGTTCCCACGAGGGATGAGGAGGATGGGCAAGACGCGGTGACAGTGATGCGCAAGACGGCATGCAGATGTTGGTAAACTCCACCGTGGGGTTCTGATCAGCTTCTTGGCAGACTGAGAAGGATTGCTCCCTCCTGCCAGGCTCCGGCAGCCCCGTTATCACAGGGGAACTGGAGGGACGAGCATTGCGCCAGGTGCCGGGCAGTGGTCCCTGGAGGCAGAAGGTCACCTGTCCCGCTGGTGGGGCTCGTCCTGGGACACGCAGCTCGGGCCATGTGGAGCTCGTTATCCAGGAACCTGCTGGAGTGGAGAGCTGAGAGGTCAAGGAGTCCTGGGATGACGACATGGCCAACAGATGCAAACTGGATTATTAAGAAGAGAGTCGGGACTCCGGGCTTTTCCCCTCGTGTCTGGGAGTGAAGCCGGGAGGAGGGAGTCAGACACGAATCCTCGGATGGCCTGACGGGGGCTGGACCTGAGGGGAGGCTTGCACGCAGAGCGTTTTTGTGGTTTTGATAAAGAATCTCCCTGGTGGTCCAGTGGGTAAGGACACCGCCTTGCAGTGCAAGGGGCACCGGTTCAATGCCCAGCCTGGGAAGATCCCACGTGCCGCGGAGCGGCTGGACCGATGTGTCCAATCACCGAGCCGGAGCTCTGGAGCGCATGCGCCCAGAGCCGGTGCTCTGCAACAACAGAGGCCACTGCGATGGGAGGCCCGCAGGAGCCAAAGAACAAAGATGGATGAAAATAGAGAAATGAAAGACCACTAGAAGTGGCCCGCCCGCTCCCCTCCCTCCCCAACCCGACCCTCGCCCAAAAATGTAAAATAAATAAATAAATCTTAACCAAAAAAAAAAAAAAAAAGAAGAATCTCCTGAGAACAATTGAAAACGCTTTGGCGTTGAGACAGGGCTGACCTCAGGGACCCAATCCGAACCCTTCTTTTCTTCCGTTGGTACTTACAGCCTTTGGAATGAGTGCACTTCTGACTAATTCAAAAAAAAGACACACAGAAAAGTAAGGTTTCCACGAGTCCCATCTCCAGGAGGCTGTGCGCACCTTTAGCACGTAGGGTCTGGGTCCTTCTCAAGGTCTTTCCCTCCAGTGAGGATGGTTTCTCTTTTTTAGATCAGCTAGTGTAAATTTCTTGGCACTGAGGGTATTTTTCTGCAGTGATTTTTTTTTTTTTTTTGATCAAAGGACAATTGAGAAACAAAAGGTGGAGAGGGGATGTGGTAAAGCTGCAGGAAGCGAGCAAGTAGCCCACCACACAAAGCAAACAAAACAGAAAACCCCAGGAAAAGAGGACCACCCCCCCTTAGGTGCTCCAGTGATCAAATTGAATGGAAAATTCCAATTAGGTTGATGGAAAATCATTGTAAAGCAATGATGCTCCAATAAAAATAATAAACATAAAATGAATATGCTACAGAGCTATAATGTACAGCATAGGAAATAGTCAATTGAATACAGAAAATATTGAATATAGTCTATATTATATACACACTATAAATGGAACATAACCTTTAAAAACGGAATCCCTATGTTGTCCACCTGAAACTCATATAATATCGTAAACCAACTACGTATCTATAAAAATAAACAAATAAAGATATATACAAAACTTTATAAAGAGAATGCAAAGCAGGAAGCTGAACAGAGATGGAGGGGAACAGGGTAAAGAGGAAGCAATAAGTCCCTCGGGGCTTCCCCAGTGGTAAAAATCTGCCTGCAAGGCAGGACACACGGTTCTGCCTCTAGGTTGGAAAGATCCTGTGGAGGATGGCGTGGCACCCACTCCAGTTTTCTTGCCTGGAAAATCCCAAGGACAGAGGAGCCTGGCGGCCTACAGTCCCCGGGGTCACAAAGAGTTGGACACAACTGCGCGACTAAACAACAGCAGCAATAATCAGTACCTTGGAGAAGAAAACGACTGAAACGCATCTTTCTAATAGGTAACACGACATCCAAAGCAACAGACTTAGAGTATAACGAAGGGAGGACGTGCGAGAGCGGATTAAGGGACGTTCTAGAGTCTGGGGTCCCCAGGCTCTCCCCCAGACGACAGGGCACACGGCCATCCTGCACGTGAATAAGTCCAGACCATCTAGCCCACCCTCTCCCCCACCACAATCGGGTACATAATTCTTCCCACATTATCTCCCTAGTAAGTATGTCTGACCACCACGCAGGCAGGCTCCCTGGATGGCCACAGTCTAAAATAAACAATGGTGAGGAAGGCCCCCACGATACCGTCCAGTCCTAATCACCACAAGCTTTCATGGTCCTGGTTAACACGCTATCAGTAGCCACTGAGCGGAGTCTGCTCAGCCCCGTTAATCCTCCCTGGATGGGAGGAAGCTTTCCCCAGAAAAAGCTGTAAATCTTGGCCGCTCCCCGTCTGGACGTCCAGCTCATTAGAGCAGTTAAGAGATGCACAAAGCTTATAATGACAGATTGTCAGCCACACGTCTGACGGTGGGGTTCAGGCACCGTCTAACGCAGCACGGGTGGGGTGAGTGGTGGATTCCGAGACCCAGGGGCAGCCAAGAGAGGCTCGCGGTCCTGCAGCTCAGACCAGACGAAGGCCGGACGGCTCTGCACGTGGCAGAGACATGCTTAAGGGTTCAACACTCCTCCTTCCTTCCCAGTGGAGAGGGGCCACGACCCGGGACATCTTTCCCCAGTGGGGAGGCGGGAAGAGATCTGGAAGTAGGTTCTGAATCCCCAAAGAGGGAGAATGTCCGGTGACCTGCGGATAGAAGGCACAGCCATTTGTGCCACGGCTCTGCGTCCCAGAACGCAAGCACACGGAGCCGCCTCTCTTCCTCCTTGGTAATCGCTGTATGTTCTTACCTTGTGACTTCCTCCGCTTCCCTCTGATTAGACCTGCTGCTACTGCTCGATCTTGTTTTTTAAAAGATTTTTTTATATGGATCATTTTTTGTTAAGTCTGTATTGAAGTTGTTACAATATTCCTTCCATTTCATGTTTGGAGTTTTTGTTGGTTTTTTTTTTTTTTTGGCCATAAGGCATGTGAGTTCTTAGCTCCCCGACCAGGGACAGAACCTGCACCCCCTGCACTGGAAGGCCAAGTCTTAAGCACTAGCCTGCCAAGGATGTCCTGATAAGGCTTTCTGACTGGTCTGCTCTCCGCTAACCCCAGCCCTTCCTTCCTGCTGACCTCTTCCTAAGGAAGAGCTTTCTTCTCTTCTGGATCATCCTTGAGAGCAGGAGCTCCTCATGCCCTCTTTCTAAAGTCTAGAGACTTCATTCTGGCATCCAAGGCCCCAAGCGCATTTCCACTGGGCTGCCCACAGCTCTCCACCAGATGAACGTCACGGGCTAACAGCAACCCTCAGTCCCCTGCGTCCACGCCAAGCCTCTCTGACCTGCGTCTCTGCCCAGTTTTGCTCTCCCCCTGGAGCGGTCTGTCTAGACCAGAGCCCCAGATCATGCAGGATTCCCGTGCCCCTGAAACCCGGTCTGAACTGAGGTGCACCGGAAGGCAAAAATACACAGCAGGTCCCGAGACATCGTAGGAAAGAAAGAAAACAAAGTATCTCTTTTGTAATCACATTATATAACATTTCAAAGACCGAACACACAAAAGGCTTTCTCGGGTGGCTCAGTGGGAAAGCGTCCGCCCGCCAGTGCAGGAAACTCGGGTTTGATCACAGGTTGGGAAGATCTCCTGGAGAAGTCAGTAACAACACACTCCAGTATTCTTGCTTGGGAAGCCCCCGGGACAGCGGAGCCTGGCAGGCTACAGTCGGCGCAAAGAGTGAGACACGCCTTAGCGACGAAACAACAACCCACAAAATAAGAATGTGAAAATACTCTATGAAGCACTTTTAGATGAATTAAACATTGAAATGATATTGTTTCGGGTATATTGAGCTAAATAAAATATCAAGTTGCATTTAAGTTTACCTAGTTTCTTTGACTGTCTAACTCAGTCACAAGAAATGGTTAAATGCCTTACCCGGCTCCCTCGGCAGCTCCCGCTGGGTTGGCACTGGAGGGTGTCGCTCTGGAAGGGCCGCCGGCCGGCTGGGTGCCGGTGCCAGGTTGAGCCTGTGACCCACCAAGCCTTGCACGACCCTCAGAAGCGCGAATGGTCGTTCTCTCCTCTGAAATTCCAAAAGCCTTATCTATCATCTTCTCAATCTCTACCTTGCAAACTATCATTATTTCTGTCCACACCTTCCTGCAATACCCAGCAAGCCCCCACTTGTGGTTCGCATCCCAGTCGCAGTGTTGTTTGGTGATTAAGAGCATAGGAGTTTGCATCAGACAGACTCATGTTTGATTCTGACTCCGAGACTGACTGGCTACGTGAGGCTGGAGGAGTTACTTAACCTCTCTGGACCTTGTTTGCACATTAAAATGTGAGAACAGGAAGAATGCCTGTTTTACAGGGTTGTGATGTGGTGAAGTTAAATGTGAAAGTGGGTGACACGGGATGAGACGGTTGGATGTCATCACTGACTCAGTGACACGAGTCCAGGCAAACCGCAGGAGATAATGAGGGGCGGGGAAGGCTGGTGTGCTGCAGTGCATGGGGTCGCGGAGTTGGACACAACTTAGCAACTAAACAACAACAACAAATCCTCCTCCTTCAGACAAAGAGGAAGACCGCCCGGGAAGCAACCCCCATACCAGGGACTACAGAAAGGACTGCAACTAGTATTTTAAGACGTCCCATTATACACATGTGTGAAACCCTCAGTTCTTCCATCCGGTCCTGCCACGTGACACACTCTCTCGGCTTGCTGGTCGTGGTACCTGCCCTCATCGCCGTTCTGAAAATCACTACCAGCCGTAGGTAGAGGATTTCAAAGACTGTCTCTGGCGAGGACGAGGCAAGGGAGCAGGGAGAACTAGCCTCATTACAGGTTCTCAGCTCGGGCCCCAGACTCCAGCTTCCTCTCTTCCATTCCCAAATATTTGTGCTGGAAAACAACATTCTCTTGAGATGCGACAAGAAGAAAAGTTTCGGTGATCAAATAAGGCTTGAAAAATAACACTTTCTATCCTCCTTTTTGGAGACTCCCCCAAGCTCTGGGAAGTTCTTCAAAGAGAAACTAAGTGAACTCTTTCGAAGCAATGTTTACCCAACGGCTCTGTCTTCAAAACATTCTTTAATAGTTTTTTTTTTTTTGCCACTAAGTCATCGTGTTTCGTTTCATCCATCTGTATTCTTTTGGCGTATGTTGGCCTCCCATTGCAGTGACCTGTCTCATTGCAGAGCAGCGGCTCTGGGTGCATGCGCCAGGGCGCTGGCTCATGATTGGACACGTTAGCCCAGCCGTTCCTCAGCACGTGGGATCTTCCCAGGCCAGGGATCGAACCTGCACCTGCAGCTGCATGTTTGGTGATTAAGAGCATAGGAGTTTGCATCAGACAGACTCATTTTCTGACTCCGAGACTGACTGGCTACGTGAGGCTGGAGGAGTACTTAACCTCTCTGGACCTTGTTTGCACATTAAAATGTGAGAACAGGAAGAATGCCTGTTTTACAGGGTTGTGATGTGGTGAAGTTAAATGTGAAAGTGGGTGACACGGGATGAGACGGTTGGATGTCATCACTGACTCAGTGACACGAGTCCAGGCAAACCGCAGGAGATAATGAGGGGCGGGGAAGGCTGGTGTGCTGCAGTGCATGGGGTCGCGGAGTTGGACACAACTTAGCAACTAAACAACAACAACAAATCCTCCTCCTTCAGACAAAGAGGAAGACCGCCCGGGAAGCAACCCCCATACCAGGGACTACAGAAAGGACTGCAACTAGTATTTTAAGACGTCCCATTATACACATGTGTGAAACCCTCAGTTCTTCCATCCGGTCCTGCCACGTGACACACTCTCTCGGCTTGCTGGTCGTGGTACCTGCCCTCATCGCCGTTCTGAAAATCACTACCAGCCGTAGGTAGAGGATTTCAAAGACTGTCTCTGGCGAGGACGAGGCAAGGGAGCAGGGAGAACTAGCCTCATTACAGGTTCTCAGCTCGGGCCCCAGACTCCAGCTTCCTCTCTTCCATTCCCAAATATTTGTGCTGGAAAACAACATTCTCTTGAGATGCGACAAGAAGAAAAGTTTCGGTGATCAAATAAGGCTTGAAAAATAACACTTTCTATCCTCCTTTTTGGAGACTCCCCCAAGCTCTGGGAAGTTCTTCAAAGAGAAACTAAGTGAACTCTTTCGAAGCAATGTTTACCCAACGGCTCTGTCTTCAAAACATTCTTTAATAGTTTTTTTTTTTTTGCCACTAAGTCATCGTGTTTCGTTTCATCCATCTGTATTCTTTTGGCGTATGTTGGCCTCCCATTGCAGTGACCTGTCTCATTGCAGAGCAGCGGCTCTGGGTGCATGCGCTCCAGGGCGCTGGCTCATGATTGGACACGTTAGCCCAGCCGTTCCTCAGCACGTGGGATCTTCCCAGGCCAGGGATCGAACCAGTGCCCCTTGCACTGCAAGTCAGGCTCTTTACCTACTAGACTGCCAGGGAAGCCTAAAACACTCTTTACAAGAGACAAATATTAACATCTTTAGAACAGAATGATACAAAATGAGAAATACTGGTCTAAGAGAGTTTTACCAAGGTCACAGGCTTCTGGATGCTCAACGGGTAAAGAACCGGCCTGCTAATGCAAGAGACACAGGAGACATGAGTCCATCCCTGGCTCAGGAAGATCCTCTGGAGGGGAAAATGGCAAGCCACCCCAGTATTCTTGCCTGGGAAATCCCACAGACGGAGGAGCCTGGCAGGCTACCGCAAAGAGCTGGACACGACTGAGTAACTAAGCATGGCAAGGCAGGAATCAAGTCTGAGGATAAAACGAAGCTCTCTAGGGGATTCAAGTCCTTGGATAAAACCTAAGGATGGTTGCTGTTGTTCAGTCCATAAGTCATGTCCAACTTTTTGTGACCCCATGGATTGCTGCACACCAGGTTCCCTGTTCTTCCCTATCTCCCAGAGCTAGTTTTACCTGATGGTGATGCTGCAAAGATAAGCATGCTGTGGGAAGGAGGAAACCAAAGGGAGAGGAGGCATTCTCCCACCTGCTGAGTGTCTGAGAAAGCCACAGGGAACAGGAGGATGGGGATCTCCCTTTCCCTCCTGGACGGAGAAAACACAACTGCAGGTCCCCTGGGCCGTCACCTGGAGAACAACCTTGTCCACATCTAGACTTCACCCCCAGCATTGATCCCAGAGGCTTATATTTTCACTCGTAAAGTCCCTTGTCTCTCCACAGGCCTGTGGGCCCCTAATTAAAACCAGACCCGAAGCTGTAGGTCAGCTGTGATGAAAATAGTCCCCATTCTACACAGGATTCTTGGGAGCAAGAATCATTCAGGAAACCAAATATGTGCGAGAAGACGAATGAACAAGGATAGTCATCGCCTCATTACTTAGGAGGAAGAAAACTGTTCAGGATATGGAAATAGTTAAATAAATAATAGTATATTTATATCATACATTACAGCTATTTAGAATTATTGATTCTGAGGAATGTTCAATGGCGTGGGAAACTGTTTATAGAATTGCATACGGTGCAAAAAGCAGAATAAAATATAAACGATACAATTCCAATTTGATAAAAAAGGGGGAAAATTGCGTTTAGATATGCATGAATGTATGTGTGTGTGTGCATCGATACACATATGTTTACTCCTACCTGTGTCTATGGGAAATGCTCCTAAAAGGTTACCTGTGTTTTTGCCTCTGTGGTAGGATTGTGGATATACTTATTTATTATTTATATATTTCCTAATATTCTAAGTTTTATGCCAAGTCTCTATCACTTTTATCATTAGAGAAAAAGCTCCTCATAAAAGATATGAAACCCCTCTTCTGCCAGAGATCAGATTCTCCTCTCTTGCACTGAAATTAACAGGTCTCACCCCGAGGATCGAGTATCTCTGAATTGCAAAGGCTGGGCTCCCTTCCTGCTCCCCAATTCTTCAGTCGCTCAGTCGTGCCGGACTCTGCAGCCCCGTGGACGGCAGCAGGCCATCCTTCGCCATCTCCCAGAGTTTGCTCAAACGCATGTTCATTGAGTCCGTGATGCCATCCAGCCGTCTCGTCCTCTGTCGCCCCTTCTCCTGCCTGCGTCTTTTCCGGCATCAGGGTGAAAACCTGAATGAAGACAGTGGGAGAAGAGGCGTACAGAGCCGCCACGCCAGGTCCAGCTTTCCATCCGGATGCCGCGCTGCAGGCGCAGGGCGAGCGCAGAAGCCCGGGGCCGGGGCCAGGGGCCGTTTCAGTTTCGCACTCCGGATACCCTTCCACTCACGTACCTGGATGACCAGATGCTTCGGTCGTGGCGTCCGTCTGGCGTGAGCCGTCGGGCTGACGTCACCTGAATGTAGCCAGTGACCCTGAGTAAGAGTTACAGCACGGACGCAGCGTGGTGGTACTACAAGTTTCACGAATATCCTTGGGAAGACAGGAACTCGTTTTGCAATCACCAAGGCTTATGGTCTTTGGGGAGCGCTGACTTGGATCTCGTCACTTGAAAAGCATTCCGCAGCTCTGCTGCCCCCAAATCGGATGCCAGCCACTGGCAAACACCTGTGCCCAGAGGAATGAGCTAGTGGTCACCCCCATGGACGCGGCGTGTCTCTTTGATGGATCCTAACTGGTTACTTAGAAAGAGAAAAGGGAGTGTTCCATAGCTGGGCTATGGGTTCACGTCCATTGCCCTGAAGCAGGGTGGATACTTCAGAGTAACAGCTGCGTGTGTGGTCAGGAGACTCCGGGCCGGACTCCACTGGCAGCGGCGCGTCACCTGGAAGGATGAGGAACAGCTGCAACAGGTGCAGAGCAAACAAAAAACACACCAGCAAACAAAAAAGCCTTGAGTATTGTAATGAAGGCCTCCAATCTGTCTTTCTTCACAGACAGCCTGATCGTCCACATATACAATTCAGTGAAACGTGCCAAAGCTCCAACTCAATGGACACACGTTTGAGCAAACTCAGGGCACTCTCAGGGGAAGGGTAGGGCAAGCTTGGCATGCTGCGGTCCACGGGGTCACAGAGTCCAGCACAATCTCGCGACTGAACACACACACACAAAGCTGCCAAACTAGGAAACAAAGGATACGAACTTGATATGCACAAATCAATAATGTATCCATATATTCACCATGAGCAATCAAAAAGGAAATTAACAATGCATCCTTTAAAGTAGCATGAAGACCTGTACTATCATAAGTGAAGAAAATAGCTCTAGTCATCGCTCTGTGAGAAAAGGAGATCTTTCAGGGGTGCTGTGTGATGGTCGGGAGGGGTGGGAAGGGGGGGATATACATATGACTAATCTGGGAACATACATATCTGTAAACAACAAAACTCTGTAAAAGTTAAAAGTGTCATAAAAGTTTAAAAAACTGCATCCTTTAAAAACATCATCAAAATTATGAAATACTTTGGCATAAATCTGACAAAAGTAAGTGTGAGACATTTATACAGAAAACTGCTTGCCGAGAGAAATTAAAGGAGACCTAAATAAATGAAAAGATAAATTGTTAAGAAGTCAGTGCTCCCCCAATTAATCTATATAGTTACACAACCCCAAGAAAAATTCCAGCAGATGCTTTCATAGAAATTGACAAATTTGAAAATTCTGTAGAAATACGGAGGACCTAGAGGAGCCAGAACTTTTGAGAAAGAACAAAGATTTATTATAAAACTACACTTGTCAAGACAGTATGGTATTGGCAGCCAGAGAGACAAATAGACCAATGAGGCAGAGTTGAGAGTCCACAAGCAGGCCCAGCTGTATTCAGAAAATTGATTTTCAGCAAAGATGCTAAAGCAATTGCATGGGAAAAGAGCAGCCTTTACAACACAAGGTGCTGGAACAGTTGGATATCCATAAAACAACTTCAGTCTTTATGCCATGTGCAGCATTTTACACAAAATGGATCACAGACCTAACTGTAATATCCAAAACTATAACATTTACAGAAGACAACGGAGGAGAACGTTTTTGCAAACATGGGTTAATAATCCTTCAGTGAACAATCTGTATACGGTCTTCTGTCCTGTTGGATGAGTGTCTTCAGGGTAAATTCCTAGAAGTAGTATCGCTGGGTAGAGGGTAACCACGTCTGTAGTTTTGTTAGGTGTTTGTTAGGTGTACCATTTTCCATTCCCACCAGCCATGTGTCTGAATAACTCACTTGGATTTTTTTGGTTAATACAGTTGGCTGGCATTTAGCCTCGGAAATTTATTTTCAAACCGTTTGAGATGAGGCCAAACCATCAGGATTTATTAAAAAAAAGTAATAACTTGCAGATGATCTTGTTGTACAACAAAAACGGAAGACAAAGGACTTAACTCCGGGATGCAGAAGAGGCAGAGAAGGAAAAGAAGGGCCTGAGAAGGAGACAGACATGATACACATGGAGAGAAAGGAAGGGGGGGCAAGAGAGCAGCGCACTGAGGAGATCCAGGACGAGAATGGACGAGAGCAGTCCGGAGCAGCCAGTGGCCGTGACACTGTGACGTGTAAGAAGGAATACATCTCTGGTCTCCGCCCCAGTTTTTGGCACAGAGCACTTAAAACCCTCGGAATGACCTAAGAGATGAGAGCTGTAAAGGTGTCTTTCGTTATGTTCATGAAGAGACTCTTGGAAAGACCCTCAGGACGGGGGCCGCCAGGGGAACCCACCCCGTGGTTAGAGGCTTGGAGGCCTCAGGCCCACCCCAACCTCCAGGGGGCGCAGAGGAGCTAAGGACTGAGTTCAAGCACCAGGGCCAGCAATGGAATCAACGATGCCTGCGAATGCTGGTGTTCAGTCACTCAGCCGTGTCTTGACTCTGTGACCCCAGTGGACTGTAGTCGCCGGGCTCCTCTGTCCACGGGAATTCCCAGGCAAGAGCCCTGGAGTGGATTGCCATTTCCTTCTCCAGGGGATCTTCCTGGACAGGGATTGAACCCGAGCTTCCTGCCTTGGCAGGCCGATTCTTGACCACTGAGCTGCCTGGGAAGCCCACTCCCGTGTAAGACAGACTCCATGCAAACCCGCAAGTGCAGAGTTTGGAGAGAGCTGGGGTTGGATCTGGGCAGAGCAACCTAGGCAGAGGGGGCTCAGAAGCTCTGCATCCTTGCCCCATACCTCAGTCTTTGAGAGTCTCTCCCTCCAGCTGCTCCTGACTTACATCCTTTTGGAATCCACTGGCAACAGGGTGAGTCAACAGGTCCCGGGAGGTCTCTGAGCCGCTGGGCCACGGGTCACACCCAAAGAGGGAGTCATCGGGACTTCCTGCCTGTGGCCGGTTGGTCAGAAGCCCGGGGAGACAAGCTGGATTTGCAACTGGTGTCTGAGGCGGGGGTGGGGGTGGTCTCGTGGGACTGAGCCCTCAACTGTGGAGCCCAATGCTGGTTCCGGGCGCCTAGAGGCAGAGGCAAGCTCAACTGAGGGACACTCAGCTGGGATCTAAGATTCACCCGGTGGTGTGTGTGGGGAAACCCCCACATTAAAGCTGACTGAAGAATCTTCCTATCACGGAGAAGTTAAACAATTGAATGGTGAAAACGTGCCCATTGGGGCAAGAGACAGCACTGAGGAGATCCATGCCCCCTGGTGACTCGTGTAGAAGGAATACATCTCTGGTCTCCGCCCAGTTTTTGGCACAGAGCACTTAAAACCCTCGGAATGACCTAAGAGATGAGAGCTGTAAAGGTGTCTTCGTTATGTTCATGAAGAGACTCTTGGAAAGACCCTCAGGACGGGGCCGCCAGAACCCACCCGTGGTTAGAGGCTTGGAGGCCTCAGGCCCACCCCAACCTCCAGGGGGCGCAGAGGAGCTAAGGACTGAGTTCAAGCACCAGGGCCAGCAATGGAATCAACGATGCCTGCGAATGCTGGTGTTCAGTCACTCAGCCGTGTCTTGACTCTGTGACCCCAGTGGACTGTAGTCGCCGGGCTCCTCTGTCCACGGGAATTCCCAGGCAAGAGCCCTGGAGTGGATTGCCATTTCCTTCTCCAGGGGATCTTCCTGGACAGGGATTGAACCCGAGCTTCCTGCCTTGGCAGGCCGATTCTTGACCACTGAGCTGCCTGGGAAGCCCACTCCCGTGTAAGACAGACTCCATGCAAACCCGCAAGTGCAGAGTTTGGAGAGAGCTGGGGTTGGATCTGGGCAGAGCAACCTAGGCAGAGGGGGCTCAGAAGCTCTGCATCCTTGCCCCATACCTCAGTCTTTGAGAGTCTCTCCCTGCAGCTGCTCCTGACTTACATCCTTTTGGAATCCACTGGCAACAGGGTGAGTCAACAGGTCCCGGGAGGTCTCTGAGCCGCTGGGCCACGGGTCACACCCAAAGAGGGAGTCATCGGGACTTCCTGCCTGTGGCCGGTTGGTCAGAAGCCCGGGGAGACAAGCTGGATTTGCAACTGGTGTCTGAGGCGGGGGTGGGGGTGGTCTCGTGGGACTGAGCCCTCAACTGTGGAGCCCAATGCTGGTTCCGGGCGCCTAGAGGCAGAGGCAAGCTCAACTGAGGGACACTCAGCTGGGATCTAAGATTCACCCGGTGGTGTGTGTGGGGAAACCCCCACATTAAAGCTGACTGAAGAATCTTCCTATCACGGAGAAGTTAAACAATTGAATGGGTCTGAAAACGTGCCCATTGAAGGGACTTCCCTGGTGGTCCAGGGGCTCAGACGCCACATTCCCAGCACAGGGAAGCTTGGGTTCCATCTGTGGTCAAGGAACTAGATCCAGCATACTACTGCTGAAGATCTCGCTAAGACCTGCCACAACCAAATGAATAAAAAATAAATAAATAAAAGCCCTACCCATGGAATCCAATCTCCTGCAGGTTCCAGTGGGTCTTCTAAGAGGTAACCTCACGGGGAGTGGGGGCCGGACCGAGGTTGAAGTGAGCTGAGAGGGGCATGGGAGCTACGCCAATCTAGACAGCAAGTTCAGAAGACTCCTAATAGAATCTAGGGGTGAGAGCATTTTTTCAATAGATGAGAACTTAAAAATAAAAAGATTTACAAGTGAAGGCAACTGATGAGCTTGAGAAGAGACTGGCTGTTCAGGATAAATAAAAGAAAAGCCATAGTAAAATGTTCCTGAGAAAGAGGAAGAGAATGAGGTCTGAAGACTGCTTAAGGAACTGGTTTCCATCAGGAAAAGGAACAGTTCACCAACAGACGAGAATGGAGACCCGAAGGCACAGAGGCCGCTGGAGTGGTCTGGGAGGAGGAGGAGGGTTGAAGCAGGAGGGCAGAAGAATTCTTACCTGGCAGTGCCTACTCTCTGTGAAGTACACATCAGGGGGTCCGGGGGAGAGTGTGGGGAGGTGGGGAAGCTGGGACGTTGAGGCTGAAGAAGGCTTGGCTCAGCCGCTACAGCGAGTCAGACATGAGCTGCCAGCATGCATGGTGGTAAATCCACACCTTGGGCTCTTCTCTGCTTCCATACAGGAGAGAGAACGTATACAGTGGGTTTCACTGGGGCTGGAGGTTGGCCGGAGGGGGCCTGACCAAAACCCAAAGGGGCAGGACGTTGAGGGGACTGGCAGGAGAGTCGTTGAGACAAGGGCCCTGACGTCTCAGTGGGTAGATAACAAGGTGAAGGAAGGAAGGAGAGGGAGCACAGAAAATGAAGGGGCTGGAGGTCACAGTGAGATCAAAAATGGTTCAGGTGGCTTTCATTAAAAAGTCGAGATGGCTGAGGCTTCCCTGGCGGTCCAGTGGGTAAGGACACCGCCTTGCAGTGCAAGGGGCGCCGGTTCGAGCCCTGGCCTGGGAAGATCGCACGTGCCGCGGAGCGGCTGAACCGATGTGTCCAATGACCGAGCCGGAGCTCTGGAGCGCATGCGCCCGGAGCCGGTGCTCTGCGGCAAGAGACGCCACTGCGGTGGGAGGCCCACACGGGGCAAAGAACAAAGATGGATGGAAATAAATAAATGAAAGACCAATAGAAGTGGTCAAAAAAATTAAATAATAATAAAAACAAAAAACTTAGAAAAAAAAAAAAAAAGCCGAGCTGGCTGAGGCATCCCTGGAGGCCCAGGGCTTTAGCGGTCGCCTCCTGGTGCGGGGGGTGGGGTGCCGTCCCTGGCAGGGGAGCTAAGCTAAGATCCCACACGTCTCAGCAGCCAGAAAGCCACAGCCTAAAACAGAAGCAATATTGTAACAAATTCAATAAAGACTTTAAAATGTCTCCACATCAAAAAAAAAAAAATCTTAAAAAGGAATGAATTTTTTTAAAAAATCAAAAAAAAAAAAAAAAAATCCAAGCTAGAAAGAACGAAAGGAAAGGTCAGAAGAAAACTCTTGCCTTAGTGCCGCTGGAGGTCACTAAGAAGACACCGGCAGACTCCAGTCACAGAAGTCCTCAGAGAGCAACTTAAAGCCCCAAAAACGTCGGTGTGTTAGATGAGTACGTCTGATATGTGAACTTTGTTCTCTTCGGTTATTTGGAAAGTATGCATCCTGTTTTTATCGCAACTAGTTCATATTTTGAAGTTTGAAAACTGTGTTCCGGAACATGCATGTCACCATTTATCTCTATTAAGGATAAAATAATGTCCCCCTGGGAACAATGAGGAAATTGTATTTTCTCCTATCATTCTGTCTCTTGGCTTTTGTTTTTGTACAACAGGACATTAGACCCAAATTCTTATAATTAGAACATGATCCCTTTTCAAGAGCTGCTTCATGACACTTCCATTCCGTTGTGTAAACATATTCTCATAAACAACCGTCTGCACTGAATTTTCCCTGTGCCCCTTTCAGGGCCACTATCATGACTGTAACATCCTAGAGCTCCATAGTTTGATTCATTCCACCTTCAGCTAAACCCAGTCTTCTAGTAACTTGTTCAGGTTCTAAGGGTGGGTTGTACATTGAAGCACTTCAGTGATTCAGCTATACACATAGATATATATATGGAGAGAGATTTCAGATTCTTTTCCATTATAGGTTATTATAGGATATTGCATCTAGTTCCCTGTGCTATATAGTCGGTCTTTGTATATCTAGTTTATATACAGTCGTGTGTATCTGTTCATCTCAAATTCCCAATTCATCCCTTCCCCTTTTGGTAACAATATGTTTGCTTTCTAGACCTGTGAGTCTGTTTCTGATTTGTAAATAAGTTCTTTTGTATCATTCTATTGATACTTTTATATGTTGGCTTTTAAAGCCTCTATGTAGAAACATCTTAAAAATATGTCCCACGCATTGAGTCATTCTATTGCACAACTTACACAGTGCTCAGAGCATAGGAAATGTGTGTCAAACAGAGCTATTGTATTAACTGTAGAAACATTAGAGGATTAGTCCCTCTTCATATTCTAGACGGGCTTCCCTGGTGGCTCAGACGGTAAAGAGTCTGCCTGCCATGCAGGAGACCAGGGTTCCATCCCTGGGTTGGGAAGATCCCCTAGAGGAGAGAATGGCCGCCCACTCCCGCCTTCTTGTCTGGGAAATCCCATGGACAGAGGAGCCTGGTGGGCTCCAATCCATGGGGTCATAAGAAGTCAGACACCACTGAGTGACTAAGCACACACACACAGATCTTAGAGATTTCTGCATTTTTAGAAGGAATTGATGGAATTTGTAGGAGACATTGAGTGGTTCGAGTTGAATTTTTAAAAGGCAAAATATTAAAGTTTAGTGAAAGATAAGTATTCTTGCCTGGAGAATCCCATGGACAGAGGAGCCTGGTGGGCTACAGTCCACGGGGTTGCAAGAGGCAGACACGACTGAGCGACTAACACTTTCACTTTCTTTTCATCCTTATCTTCAATTCTGAAGTTGAGAATGTAGAGGAAAAAGAAAAAAAGAGTCTGAAGGTTTTTAAGGTCAGGAAACAGCTCAGTAGACACCCCTCCCCTGCTAAGAACACAGCTCAGAGCAAAATAACTTCCTTGGATCTTTCTTTATCTGCAAGTGAGAAAGAACAATGTGTGGATAAAAGACTTGGAATCTCTAAGGAGATTGTACTCGCGTCCAGCACCCCCAGCCTCTGGGACCAGCTCCGTGCACATCCTCCAAGGCTCTTGACGCTCTCCGGGCGCTGCTGGCTGCCTGACCCTGCCTGGCGTGCACACCAGGGAGCGCCTCCCAGACGCTCCAGCACCCCCGTCCCTGCTGCGGAGCCTGGCGGCCTCGGCCCTGCCGACCCGGTGATGCGCTGGAGCCATGGCCGCCTGTTACAACGCCTGGTCCCTGGCAGAGTGACCCCACGACTCACACCACTCTCTCCCATGCTCGCTGTCTCACCCGACCTGTGAAAACATAAGCATCTCCGTTCTCCAGCAAGCCGTCTCTGAGAGGACGCAGAGAGAAGGGGAAGTCCTCCCTGGAGGTGTAAAATGACTTTCAGGCATCGGGATAATAACTCTGGAGCTCACCATGTGAGTCAGTGTTAGGTCAAGTCCAAGCTCAACCCGACTGCTGTGTGACTTATCAAAACGGCAGTATTTTATTGTCACTTCCTTAAGTAACGTCACATTACAAAGCATTTGGAATAAAGAGAATAAAATTACTACAGATTCAAAGCAAACAAACAAAACGCCAGTCGTGCAGTCATGGCCGCTGGCATTTCTGCGTGCTTAGTTGCTTCAGTCATGTCCAACTCTTAGCAGCCCTATGGGAGCTGCAAGGGAGCCCGCCACCGCCAGGCTCCTCTGTCTGTGGGATTCTCCAGGCAAGAATCCTGGCTGCCGTTTCCTCCTCCAGGGGATCTCCCCAAGCCAGGGTTCGAACCCAGGTGTTGTGCCTTTCAGGCAGACTCCTTCCCATCTGAGCCAGCAGGGAAGCCCTGGGTTTGCCAAAATAACCAGAATAAGCAAGTCAGACAATGTGGTCTCTCTGCGACTGACGACTCTTTCCTTTTATCTTCAATTCTGAAGTTGAGAATGTAGAGGAAAAGAAAAGAGTCTGAAGGTTTAAGGTCAGGAAACAGCTCAGTAGACACCCCTCCCCTGCTAAGAACACAGCTCAGAGCAAAATAACTTCCTTGGATCTTTCTTTATCTGCAAGTGAGAAAGAACAATGTGTGGATAAAAGACTTGGAATCTCTAAGGAGATTGTACTCGCGTCCAGCACCCCCAGCCTCTGGGACCAGCTCCGTGCACATCCTCCAAGGCTCTTGACGCCTCCGGGCGCTGCTGGCTGCCTGACCCTGCCTGGCGTGCACACCAGGGAGCGCCTCCCAGACGCTCCAGCACCCCCGTCCCTGCTGCGGAGCCTGGCGGCCTCGGCCCTGCCGACCCGGTGATGCGCTGGAGCCATGGCCGCCTGTTACAACGCCTGGTCCCTGGCAGAGTGACCCCACGACTCACACCACTCTCTCCCATGCTCGCTGTCTCACCCGACCTGTGAAAACATAAGCATCTCCGTTCTCCAGCAAGCCGTCTCTGAGAGGACGCAGAGAGAAGGGGAAGTCCTCCCTGGAGGTGTAAAATGACTTTCAGGCATCGGGATAATAACTCTGGAGCTCACCATGTGAGTCAGTGTTAGGTCAAGTCCAAGCTCAACCCGACTGCTGTGTGACTTATCAAAACGGCAGTATTTTATTGTCACTTCCTTAAGTAACGTCACATTACAAAGCATTTGGAATAAAGAGAATAAAATTACTACAGATTCAAAGCAAACAAACAAAACGCCAGTCGTGCAGTCATGGCCGCTGGCATTTCTGCGTGCTTAGTTGCTTCAGTCATGTCCAACTCTTAGCAGCCCTATGGGAGCTGCAAGGGAGCCCGCCACCGCCAGGCTCCTCTGTCTGTGGGATTCTCCAGGCAAGAATCCTGGCTGCCGTTTCCTCCTCCAGGGGATCTCCCCAAGCCAGGGTTCGAACCCAGGTGTTGTGCCTTTCAGGCAGACTCCTTCCCATCTGAGCCAGCAGGGAAGCCCTGGCAGGGGTCCTTTAAGAGGTATTTCCAAAATAACCAGAATAAGCAAAGCATCCAGAACAATGTGGTCTCTCTGCCCTCTGGCCTTCCCCGGAGACCTTCTCACATGCCTCTATGTTGCCTCCTGCCCTTCCAGTAGGCTATTTATGGCCCCCCAGGCTCCAGTAGAAGTTCAATTAAGAACTAGGCTCTGGCAGCTGCCCCCTGTTTTCTTGTCAGACACATTGTAAATCGCATAAATACTATTTTGGTGCAATTTACAACATTGGAAACAAAAACACTCTCTCGTGGGGTGATTTGTCTGCTGCAGCCCTAGGACGTCAGGACGCCTGGGCTCCTGGTCACAAGCTGGAAAGCGGCCAGCGAGAGGGACGGGCTCCGGGGGGAACAGACGCAGCGGGACCACCCAGAGGACTTCCCGCGTGCACTCGTGGTGAAGAGCCCGCCTGCCCACGCCAGAGACGCAGGTCTGATCCCCGGGTTTGGAAGATCCCCTGGAGGAGGGCATGGCAACCCACTCCAGTCTTTTTGCCAGGAAAAGTCCGTGGACCGAGGAGCCTGGTGACCGCCACATGTAACACACATATGCCTTAGCTGACTAACAGTGTTGCCTAAGTGTCGTCTTTCATTATGCACATACATGTATCTAGTCTTCAAATTATTTTCCTGTATAGGTGACTGCAGAGTGTTGAGCAGGGTCCCCTGTCCTATGCAGTCGGTCACTGCTGATCGTCTATTTTATATACAGTAGTGTGTATGCATTAACCCCAGCCTCCTAGTTTATCTGTCCCCTGACCTTTCCCCTCTGGCAACCGTAAATTTTTTTTTAATGTCTGTGAATCCGTTTCTGTTTTGTAAATACGTTCATTTGCATCCATTTTCAGATTCCCATATAAGTGCTCTCGTATGGTATTTGTCTCTGTCTGACTGGATTTCCTCAGTGTGGTGACTTCCAGGTCCATCCACGTTGCTGGCTCGTGTATTTTAACAGAAGCAGAGACGACCGGAGGAGGCTGGCGTTCCAAGTAGCAACAGAGGCCATTATGATGGTGGCGATAGTAGCTGTAAGTCCTGAACCAGAGTCAGGAAGACGTAATTCATCCCACCCCTCTTCCTGGAGTCTAGGAAGACTCAGTAAAGACACAGAGAAGCAGATTTTTTTGAGCTGCGTAGAATACGCATTTCTAGCAACACAACAGTTTCCGGAAACAGCCAGAAGCAAGCAGAGACAAAGGGACGAGTCTGATTTCAGGCCCATGGTTGGAGAGAGATGAATCAGATCGTGCAATTGTTGAGAGTGCCTGTGTGCTTAGCTGCTCAGTCGTGCCCAACTCTTTGTGACCCCGTGGACTCTAGCCCGCCAGGCTCCTCTGTTCCTGGGACTCTCCAGGCAAGAATACCTGAGTGGTTTGCCATTTCCTTCTCCAGGAGATCTTCCCGACCCAGCGACGGAACCCGCATCTTCCGCATTGACAGGAGGAGTCTTTACCGTGAGTCACATTGGAAGCTCATACCTGTAACTAGGAAAATGCAAATTAAACCACAATGAAACAGCAGTTCATGCTCAACATAATCAAAAAAGTGTAATCATAAGATGTGTTAGCGAGGATGCAAAGAAACCGGCATTCTCTTACACTGCTACTGAGAATGTGTAAGGCAACCACTCCAGTCTTTTGCCAGGAAAAGTCCGTGGACCGAGGAGCCTGGTGACCGCCACATGTAACACACATATGCCTTAGCTGACTAACAGTGTTGCCTAAGTGTCGTCTTTCATTATGCACATACATGTATCTAGTCTTCAAATTATTTTCCTGTATAGGTGACTGCAGAGTGTTGAGCAGGGTCCCCTGTCCTATGCAGTCGGTCACTGCTGATCGTCTATTTTATATACAGTAGTGTGTATGCATTAACCCCAGCCTCCTAGTTTATCTGTCCCCTGACCTTTCCCCTCTGGCAACCGTAAATTTTTTTAATGTCTGTGAATCCGTTTCTGTTTTGTAAATACGTTCATTTGCATCCATTTTCAGATTCCCATATAAGTGCTCTCGTATGGTATTTGTCTCTGTCTGACTGGATTTCCTCAGTGTGGTGACTTCCAGGTCCATCCACGTTGCTGGCTCGTGTATTTTAACAGAAGCAGAGACGACCGGAGGAGGCTGGCGTTCCAAGTAGCAACAGAGGCCATTATGATGGTGGCGATAGTAGCTGTAAGTCCTGAACCAGAGTCAGGAAGACGTAATTCATCCCACCCCTCTTCCTGGAGTCTAGGAAGACTCAGTAAAGACACAGAGAAGCAGATTTTTTTGAGCTGCGTAGAATACGCATTTCTAGCAACACAACAGTTTCCGGAAACAGCCAGAAGCAAGCAGAGACAAAGGGACGAGTCTGATTTCAGGCCCATGGTTGGAGAGAGATGAATCAGATCGTGCAATTGTTGAGAGTGCCTGTGTGCTTAGCTGCTCAGTCGTGCCCAACTCTTTGTGACCCCGTGGACTCTAGCCCGCCAGGCTCCTCTGTTCCTGGGACTCTCCAGGCAAGAATACCTGAGTGGTTTGCCATTTCCTTCTCCAGGAGATCTTCCCGACCCAGCGACGGAACCCGCATCTTCCGCATTGACAGGAGGAGTCTTTACCGTGAGTCACATTGGAAGCTCATACCTGTAACTAGGAAAATGCAAATTAAACCACAATGAAACAGCAGTTCATGCTCAACATAATCAAAAAAGTGTAATCATAAGATGTGTTAGCGAGGATGCAAAGAAACCGGCATTCTCTTACACTGCTACTGAGAATGTGTAAGGTACAGTTGTTTTGGGAAACAGTGTTCCTCAAAAGGTTAAACACACAGTTATCATATGATCCAGAAACGCTGCTGCTAGCTATATCCCCAGAAGAAATGAAAATATATGCCCACACGGGTCCTTGCACATAAACGAGCGTCACAGCTCTGTCCACAGGAACCGTGGAATATCATTTGACAATACAAAGGTTGCAGAACAATGTGAATGTGCATGAGGCTACTGCATTGCATAGTTTTAAATAGTTAAAATGGTAAATTCTACACTGTGTATTTAACCGCAATTAAAAATATTTTTCAAAAATTCATATATATTCCCTGGTAGGCTGGTGGTTAGGGCACTGCCCTTCCACTGTAGGGGGTAGAGTTTAGACCCCTGGCTGAGGAACTCAGATCCCTTATGCCTTGCAGTGAGACCAAAAAAATAAAAATAAGTAAAATAAAAATCACCTTTTCTCATAGGGACCCATATCCAATATCTTAAAATAAATCATAATGGGAAAAGAATATGAAAAAGAATATGTGTATGTTTAATTGACTTGCTTTGCTGTCCAATAGAAATGAACACAACAATGTAAGTCAACTATACCTCAGTACAATAAATTTTTTTTTAAATTAGCTTTTCAGAAAGTAGCCTGATTAGGTAACGTGGGCTGTCTGGATCTGGTCCATGGTTAGTCCAATATCTCCTGCCCACCTACCCCTTTATCACTGGGAAAGGAGAGGAAATGAACAAACCATGCTGCTTCTCCTCTAGTCCTTCCTCACTGGACACAATATCCCTGGAATTCTCGGTTAGCGAGGTATTCAGAATTTATCTCCTGTGGGTTCTAAAGGCCAGGACTTTACAACCTCATGGCTAAACGGCATTTGATAACGTGGACTGGGACCCAAAGCCTTAAAAAACCTGAGGTCCCCCAAATTGGAAAGGGGTCTTTACCGTGAGTCACATTGGAAGCTGTAACTAGGAAAATGCAAATTAAACCACAATGAAACAGCAGTTCATGCTCAACATAATCAAAAAAGTGTAATCATAAGATGTGTTAGCGAGGATGCAAAGAAACCGGCATTCTCTTACACTGCTACTGAGAATGTGTAAGGTACAGTTGTTTTGGGAAACAGTGTTCCTCAAAAGGTTAAACACACAGTTATCATATGATCCAGAAACGCTGCTGCTAGCTATATCCCCAGAAGAAATGAAAATATATGCCCACACGGGTCCTTGCACATAAGCAGCGTCACAGCTCTGTCCACAGGAACCGTGGAATATCATTTGACAATACAAAGGTTGCAGAACAATGTGAATGTGCATGAGGCTACTGCATTGCATAGTTTTAAATAGTTAAAATGGTAAATTCTACACTGTGTATTTAACCGCAATTAAAAATATTTTTCAAAAATTCATATATATTCCCTGGTAGGCTGGTGGTTAGGGCACTGCCCTTCCACTGTAGGGGGTAGAGTTTAGACCCCTGGCTGAGGAACTCAGATCCCTTATGCCTTGCAGTGAGACCAAAAAAATAAAAATAAGTAAAATAAAAATCACCTTTTCTCATAGGGACCCATATCCAATATCTTAAAATAAATCATAATGGGAAAAGAATATGAAAAAGAATATGTGTATGTTTAATTGACTTGCTTTGCTGTCCAATAGAAATGAACACAACAATGTAAGTCAACTATGCCTCAGTACAATAAATTTTTTTTTAAATTAGCTTTTCAGAAAGTAGCCTGATTAGGTAACGTGGGCTGTCTGGATCTGGTCCATGGTTAGTCCAATATCTCCTGCCCACCTACCCCTTTATCACTGGGAAAGGAGAGGAAATGAACAAACCATGCTGCTTCTCCTCTAGTCCTTCCTCACTGGACACAATATCCCTGGAATTCTCGGTTAGCGAGGTCTTCAGAATTTATCTCCTGTGGGTTCTAAAGGCCAGGACTTTACAACCTCATGGCTAAACAGCATTTGATAACGTGGCGATTCTGGGACCCAAAGCCAAGCTTGTAAAATAGACTCCTAAGTCTGTCCACAAGGTCGTGAGAGTGCACCTTACTTACGCCCACAGGATGAGCTGCTCAGGCTAACCTGGGCTTCTAACAGAAGGACAGAACGTCAGAGGGAGCCTTGGCAAACCTGTGTTGAGTCAGAGCTAAAAGAGAGAAGCGAATGTATACACCAGAGCTTAGTAAACTCACTTCCCTTGCCTTCTATCTCAGAGCTTGCTAATTTATAGACCTTCAGTCACGCACGGCCCGAAACGGTGAGGGCAGTGGTCGTGCATTTAAGCAGCTGACAAGTATGTAACAAGCTCGGTCTTCCCAGAGCTCGCGGCTCAGGTACTTGCCCTCCAGTAGACAGCTCACTGGCCTGTCCACTCATCTGTCCTTCCCTCCCCAGCCCTGCTCACTTCTTAACTGGGAGCCCCTGTTTCTTCTCAGGGATAGATGAAGGCAGGGCTGACAATGTAGAGTCAGCAAATAACTCACCAGAGATTAAATTCTTATCAAAACTCAGCTCCAGCTTCTCCTTTCTTTAGCCAGCTCCACCCTTCTGCCTCCAGCTCAGTGCAGCTGAGAAACAAACCTTTCGCTGCCCCGGAGGGGCCCCGCTGGTTGTCTCATTCATATAATCAGTGCTGCTACTATTGCTGTTACTGTTGCTGTGAGTTTTCAGTTTTGCTTGTTTATGTATCCGGCACTGGGTCTTCACTGCTGCTCTCGGGTTTTCTGTGACGAGCAGGAGCGGCTCATCTTGGCTGTGCGAGGGCTCCTCCCTGCAGTGGCTTCTCTGGCTGTGATGCGTGGACCCGAGAGCCCCGGCTCCGTAGGTGTGGAGCCTGCGCTTCGTTACCCCAAGGCATGTGGGATCTTCCCAGAGCAGGGATCAGAACGGTGTCCCCTGCAGGAGGATTCCCGGCCACTGCACCACCAGGGGAATTCCATATTATGACTCATGAGGCTTCCTTGCTCTGTGACATGTGAACGTCACATGTGCACACACACAATTAATAGTAGTAAGGTATATGAATAATAATACTATCATTCTAATTTTATTATTCTCTTTTATAATTTTTATTTTAATTTTTACTTTTACAGAGTTTTGTTGTTTACAGATATGTATGATCCCAGATTAGTCATGTGCTAATTGTATTATACTTGATTAAAAAAACATTCATTTTCAATTAATATGTGAGGAAATGGGAGTCACAAAGAAGTTAGGTGACTGCCTCAAATCAGCGAGCTTCACAAGCGGCAGAGCCAGGACTTGAACCCAGATAGGCAGGTTGCGGAATTTGTGCTCTAAACCACAGAAACACAAAGCAGCTAGATTTCCAACAGGTCTGTGAGAAGATGCAGTGTTTATCGTGGTGTTGGGGTTCAGTCATTAGGTCCTGTCCAGTTCTTCGTGACCCGAATGGACGGCAGCACGCCAGGCTAACCCGTCCTCCACTGGCGTTTGCTCAGACTCATGTCCATTGAGTGAGTGATGCTGTCTAACCCTCTCATCCTCTGCCACCCTCTTCTCCGTTTGCCTTCAGTCTTTCCCAGCACGTGGGCCTATTCCCTTCATTAACTCACCAGAGATTAAATTCTTATCAAAACTCAGCTCCAGCTTCTCCTTTCTTTAGCCAGCTCCACCCTTCTGCCTCCAGCTCAGTGCAGCTGAGAAACAAACCTTTCGCTGCCCCGGAGGGGCCCCGCTGGTTGTCTCATTCATATAATCAGTGCTGCTACTATTGCTGTTACTGTTGCTGTGAGTTTTCAGTTTTGCTTGTTTATGTATCCGGCACTGGGTCTTCACTGCTGCTCTCGGGTTTTCTGTGACGAGCAGGAGCGGCTCATCTTGGCTGTGCGAGGGCTCCTCCCTGCAGTGGCTTCTCTGGCTGTGATGCGTGGACCCGAGAGCCCCGGCTCCGTAGGTGTGGAGCCTGCGCTTCGTTACCCCAAGGCATGTGGGATCTTCCCAGAGCAGGGATCAGAACGGTGTCCCCTGCAGGAGGATTCCCGGCCACTGCACCACCAGGGGAATTCCATATTATGACTCATGAGGCTTCCTTGCTCTGTGACATGTGAACGTCACATGTGCACACACACAATTAATAGTAGTAAGGTATATGAATAATAATACTATCATTCTAATTTTATTATTCTCTTTTATAATTTTTATTTTAATTTTTACTTTTACAGAGTTTTGTTGTTTACAGATATGTATGATCCCAGATTAGTCATGTGCTAATTGTATTATACTTGATTAAAAAAACATTCATTTTCAATTAATATGTGAGGAAATGGGAGTCACAAAGAAGTTAGGTGACTGCCTCAAATCAGCGAGCTTCACAAGCGGCAGAGCCAGGACTTGAACCCAGATAGGCAGGTTGCGGAATTTGTGCTCTAAACCACAGAAACACAAAGCAGCTAGATTTCCAACAGGTCTGTGAGAAGATGCAGTGTTTATCGTGGTGTTGGGGTTCAGTCATTAGGTCCTGTCCAGTTCTTCGTGACCCGAATGGACGGCAGCACGCCAGGCTAACCCGTCCTCCACTGGCGTTTGCTCAGACTCATGTCCATTGAGTGAGTGATGCTGTCTAACCCTCTCATCCTCTGCCACCCTCTTCTTCGTTTGCCTTCAGTCTTTCCCAGCACGTGGGCCTATTCCATTGAGTTATCTCTTTGCATCACCCGGCCAAAGTATTGGAGCTTCAGCTTCATCTGTCCTTCCTGTGAATATTCAGGGTTGATTTCCTTTAGGATTGACTGGTTTGATCTCCTTGCAGTCTAAGGCACTCTCAAGCGTCTTCTCCAGCACCACAGTTCAAAGGCATCAATTCTTCAGCACTCAGCTTTCTTGGTGGTCTGGCTCTCGCATCCATGCATGACTACTGGGAAAATCATAGCTTTATCTATACGGACCTTTGTTTGGCAAAGCGTTTATACTAGATTTTAGGTCTGTGCTGGGTTTTCTTCATTGAGAGAGTCTTGCTGTGAAACCACATCAGCTGAGCTAAGCAGTGTGTGTAGTTTCGTAGCTGAGGTACATTCTGGCTCTGGGCCTGCATCTCCTTAGCAAGCGGGTCTAGAACTGCTCATAGGTGGGTCACTAACAGGTAGCACTGTTGAACCACCGGCCTGAGCTGCCATTCCCCAATCTCTCCCGTAAGAAGCCCAGCATCCACACTTCTTCCGCAAGACCGGGATTGTTGGCCAGAGATATTCGGAGAAGTCTGTACGGGTCAAACACTAGCAGAGGGTACAAAGAATATCTCCCCCTCCAAGCAGCGTTTGATATCTGTAAGGTACAGGCGCCTCTGTGGGAACAAATTCTTTCCAGACGGATGTACAGAAAGGCTTCTTCCAGAGTGACAGCTGGAGCCCTTTGTAATTTAGCGTGGCTTTGAACCCACTCTTGCAGGATGCAAAATAAGCCAAATTACGGTTACCCTCTCAGTAAGAGATAAGACTTCAAGATTTGCCTTTTCTTTTATATGGATGACCTGGAGCTATAGCCGGAGAAGAGTGCTCAATTACAAAGCACACTTGAAACAGAATCCTGTTTCAATCAGTCAATTAGCATGGAATTTGAACTGGAGAAGTGCAATTTCAATGTGCCAAATGTGGAAAGGGAAAGAACCGCGGACACACGCACTACTTTGATGCAACTGAAACTTGGGACCCGACGTTCCCAGCGGCTTATAAAGGCAGAAGTGGCCACAATTTTCCTTAAGAAGCACCAGGAAGACATCCAGTAAGTCATCAAGAAGCCTTGCAAAGGATCCGGCTCCTTTGGAAGAGTCAGCTCCTCACGGGACATACGCTGAGAGAGTATGGAGTGGCCAGATGTGGGCTCTGGGTTAATCCTCAGCTCTGCTGTGTATGGATCTGTGCGCACCACACCACTCGCCCCCTGGGCTTCTGTTTCTTTATCTGCCATGATGTCCACCTAATAAAGACCTGATGAGGATTAGCTACATGCCCAGCAGAGGACCTGGTACAAAGCAAGCCTTCCGTCGGGGCTGAGCCTTGTTAGAACCCATAGACCACTCCTATTTTAGTTTCTGCACTTGATATTTGTGCACCTTTTGAAGAAGTCTCCATTTCTTCATTAGTAAAATGACGGTAATGGAAGCTTCCATCTTCAACCCCCCACTGGATTGTTGTAAAGATTGAAAGAGACAATATACGTAAGATCCAGTATAATGCAATGCCTGGTATTTAATGCGAGCTTGGTAAGTGGTAACAGCTATAGCCATTATGAAGTGGGAAAAGTAGTAGTGACAGACTTTATTTCCTGGGGCTCCAAAATCACTGTGGATGGGGACTTCAGTCATGAAATTAAGACACTTGCGCCTTGGGAGGAAAGCTATGACACATTCAGATAGCATGTTGCAAAGCAAAGACATCACATTGCCAGCAAAGGGCTGTATCGTGAAGGCTATGGTTTTCCCAGTAGCCATCAATGGCTGTGAGAGTTGGACCACACTGAAGGCTGAGCAGGAAAGAATTGATGCGTTTGAACTGCAGTGCTGGAGAAGACGCTTGAGAGTGCCTTGGACAGCAAGGAGGTCACACCAGTCCATCCTAAAGGAAATCCACCCTGACTATTCACGGGAAGGACTGATGCTGAAGCTGAAGCTCCATTATTTTGTCCACCTGATGCAAAGAGCCAACTCGTTGGGAAAGCCCCTGGCGTCGGAAGAGATCGAAGGCAAGAGGAGAACGGGGTAGCGGAGGATGAGGTAGTTAGACAGCATCAGTGACTCAATGGATATCAGTCTGAGCCAACTCTGGACGGCAGTGGAGGACAGGGACGCCTGGCGTGCTGCCGTCCATGGAGCTGCAAAGAGCTGGACCCAACTTAGTGACCGAACAGCAGACAGCAACACAGCTCCCACCGCCGTCTTCCCCATCACCACCGCCTCTGTCTCCACCAGCTCACGATCACCCACTTCTTATTACGCTCTCATCCCAAAGCCTGCTGTTTTCCGTGTGGACAGCCCTTATTCTCATGGTAGCAGTAGGGTTCCCCTTTACTCCCGTCAGGGCTCAACGCCGCGGCAGAGTATTTGAGAGAAGGAGACTCTTGCCTCCCATCCCTCGTCACGCTGATCCTCGTGCTCTCTGCGGCACTCAGCGTGCACCCGTGGGGGCGCGGGTCACACCCAGGGTCCCGGGCAGGACGGCCTCCTCCCCACAGCGGTGCTCACGCGTCTGCGCGTAGCTCTGCGGTTCCTAGTGAATGCCCCTCTCAGGCATCTGGTTTCCTAATGCAGCACAAGGCACGGGGAAAAGCCGGGTCTTTCAAATCAGGCCGGGGTCTGAACTGTGACCGTGACTCTGGCTGCATGACCTCAGGAAGTCAACTCACCGTCCTGACTTCCAGGCTCTTCATTGGTAAGAATGTGGTTTCTATATTTCCTCCACAGCAGGTAGGAGCCGTGAGGAGGAGATGAGGTCAGGAAGCAAGGCGGGTTCCATGCCTTCCTTTCCCGTCTCTGTGACCGGCCCAGTCCAGGTGAAAACTAACAGGAACGTCAGAACCCCCTGCAGAGCCTGTGAAGATCTGGATTTCAGAGAACCCTCCCCAGAATTTCCCAGTGGCTAGACCTGGGGTGAACCCTGAGAATCTGCATTTTTAACAAGTGCCCCCCACCCCTCGACCCCGGACTCTGGCTCTGGGGCCTCAGGACTCCAGAGAGAGAAGCACAGCTGTCAAGGAACAAGAAGAAGGAAAACTTCATACCTGAGTGTTGAAGATGAAATACGAAGACACAGGCTCCCCTGGGAGCTCAAGTGGTGAAGAGTCCGCCTACCAACTGGGAGCCACGGTTCGATCCCTGATCTGGGAGGATCCCCACGTGCTGTGGAGCAACTAAGCCCGTGAGCCACAGCTATGGAGCCTGTGCTCTAGCGCCTCGGAGCCACAACTGTGGAGCCCATGGGCCGCGACTACTGAAGCCCGTGTGCGCCAGAGCCCGAGTTCCACGACAAGAGAAGTCATCGCAACAAGAAGTCTGCTCACCTCAACTAGAGAGGAGCCCCACTCCCTGCAACTAGAGAAGAGCCTGCGGCAGCAGTGAACACCCAGAATGGCCAAAAATAAATAAATTAATGAATCAAAACCAACCCCACTAAGACACATCCAAACATTTCGTGCTTTAAAAAATATATGAAGGGACTCCCCCGGTGGTCCGGTGGTTAAGACTTTGCCTTCTAATGCAGGGGGCGGGGGTTTGATCCTTGGTTGGGGAGCTAAAATGCCACATGCCTCCCAGCCAAAAACAGAACATAAGCAACAGACACAATATTGTAAATATATGTATTTAAAGTCTTTATTAAATGTGTTACAAATGTATATGCTTTTTTTAAGAAAGAAAAAGTAAGAAAACGTCTTAATAAATGACTCCTATGCAAATGTGGACCTACCACGTGTGCACCGCAGCTGACTGTTTACCCTCACGGACCCTCGTCCACCTACAGCCAGGGGCCTGTAGATCTGTGGCCTCCGAGAGCTGAGTGACCCTTAAGGAGTGACCCTGGGAGAGGCAGGCCCAGATGCTCTGTGTGTTTATTCTGAAGCTTCATGGAAGGCCCAGCGGTCTGGGGCCTCAGCACCTAATTCTTGAAATCCTCCGTCCGCATTAGAAGATCCAGGAAGATCTCAGTGAAAGCACATGGGTTTGAAACAGGTCACTTTTGGACTTTAAGCCACAGCCCAGCTGCACTGCCCCCAGGCCCGTGGTGCAATGTGTCCCCTCCTTCCATTCCAGCCGGCTCTCATGCTGAGGTGACTGTCCCTTCGGTCATTCTCCTGCACTCAAGTGTGCACATCTATCTTGGTCACAGTGTGGACCTCGGAGCCTAGAGCCCCATCTGCCCCCAGAGCAGCGTGTTGAATGGACGGTCCAACGAATTCCAATTCTACCAGGATAAGCTCTGTGGCCTGGGGCAAGTCTTCCGGTCCCTCACTAAAAACAGAATTACCTGCCTTAAAGGGCTCCTGTGAGAATCAAAATTTAAAAAGGATTGATAAGAGCATCTTGTGTCTAATCCCCTGGTACTCGACTGGTGCTCAGTCGGTGCTGTTCCCTGGCTCTGCCGGCTTGTTCCCTCTCGTTTACGCATAGCCCTGCTCACGTGTACCTGGGAAATGACCAGGAACCCTGGGATCCCTCTCAACTGAAGGGCAATGTTACAAAATGAACACTTCACGAAATTCTGTGGAAACAGTCAACCAATCCACTAGCCAGCTGATGAGTCTGGGGAGCCCACCCCCACGCCTCCCCCAGCAGATGGGAGCCTCACCTAGTTTTCCCAGACACCAGGCATGGTTCGCAAGGACCGCTAAATCAAAGGCAAGATGAAAATCACTCTCATTAAATGGAGGAAGAAAAAAAAATAACTTGCATTGAGATTCTTACAGGGGAAAACAGTATTAAAAGATTCCTTGACATGTTTCTATGCCATTAAAAAAAGAACCCCCCTTCCTATCTTTATTACCAAAACTAACGCCCTTTAAGTAGATTCATCTGTTCATTTCTGACTTTCAGACATTCACATCTTCCCCAACAAAATCTAATTTCCATAAATGCTTTATGAAATACAAAGAGGACAGATCATTGAATCTTCCTAATATGATTAATAACGGCTAAGAGGGTGTAACACAAAATTAATGGGAACTTTAATAATTTTCCTCTTGGAATTTCCTCTGCACCGAGTTCCCGGCGGGGAGAACGAACGTAAGTGGGTCCTTTCTGTAGACGGTATTGTTGAATGGAAACTTTGCAGAAATTAGAATGAGGCCTTTGGTGAAGGGGGATCCTTAATTTAATCTGTTTTTACTGCCGAGCAAGGGGAATGACTTAGGCTGCGTTGCACCAGCGGGCAGCCTGTTTAGAGTTCAGCTCTGCGGTGACCACCAGGGTAATGACTTCTCCAAGGCCGAGTGCTGGGAGAACAGCGCGGCTTAGTTATTCCAGGAATGGTAAATGTCATTAACAAAGTCCTAGAGGAGCAATGGCATTGCAGAGCCGCCTTATAAACACCCCTGGGGCCAGTCACTCTCCACAGACTTGAGCGGGAGGAGGGAGAGCCTGCAATGTGCCGGGGGCAGGGGAGGGGAGGGGAGCGGAGGGGAGGGGGATGGGAGCCCCGGCGTCTATTTGCATATTTTCCCCTTAAATTCTGTCTCCAGTTGAAAACACAAAATAATAACCCATTGTTGCTAATAGGTTTTTTTTTATTAGTGGTCTTTATCATGGCTTACTCTTCTTTAAAATTTATGCTAATTGGAGGATAATTGCATCAATGATACGTTATTGCGTGCATGCTAAGGCCCGTCATGCCTGTCGGACTCTGTGCCACCCCGCGGACTGGAGCCCGCCAGGCTCCTCTGTCCATGGGGTTCCCCTGGTAAGAATACTGGAGTGGGTTGCTGTGACCTCCTCCAGGGCGATCTTCCCGACCCAGGGATTGAACCCAAGTCTCACATCTCTCGCACTGCAGGTGGCTCCTTTACCACTAGCGCGACCTGGGAAGTCCGGTTTCCGCCATACAGGAGCGTGAATCCGCAGTAAGTGTACATAGGTCCCTTCCTTCTTGAGCCTCCCTCCCAACCCCCTCCCATCCCTCCACTCTGGGTTGTCACAGAGTACCAGGTTGAGTTCCCCGTGCTATATAGCAAATTCCCACTAGCTATCTCTTTTACCTGTGGTAATACATATGTTTCAGTGCTCCTCTCTCAATTTGCCTGGCCCTCTCCTATTGACAGATGGACGGATAAGGAGTTATGGCACATACATATAAAGGAGTATTACTCAGTCATAAAGAGGAACGCATTTGAGTCAGTTCTAGTGAGGGAGACGAACCTGGTATTCAGAGTGAAGGAGGGCAGAAAGAAAAAATATCATATATCACTGCATATATATGGAATCTAGGAGAAAATGGGGCAGATGAACCTACTTTCAGGGCAGAGACGCAGACGCAGAGATCAGCTGTGGTAATTCTTGGTTTGCTTGCCCCATTCTGACTCCGCTGTTGTCACCGCTGCCAGGGAGAGCCTGTCTCCCCAGAGAGAGCCCAGGAAGTCGGCGTTTGAGAGGCTAACCCCCTTCTCTGAGGTGCGTGGATCACCCAAGGAATCAAAAACCAGAGACTGGAACAGATGTACGTGTGCGCCAGTGTTCACAGCAGGACTTAAAACAGGAAAAAAGTAGAAGCGCCTCAGGCACTCATCAAGGGATGAATGCATCAACAGACCGGGTGTGCTCACGCCGTGGATTATTACTCGGCTGTGAAAAGGGATGACGCTCTGACACCTGGTCCCACATGAATGAACCTGGAGGACATCATGCCACGTGAGATAAACCAGACACACTGGGACAGATGATACATAATTCCACTCACAGGAGGTCCCCAGAATGGGCAAGTTCGTCAGAGATTGCTAGGCCCTCGGATGGAGGCAGGATGGAGAGGTGGCCGTTAATGGTTGGTTTCTGCTGCAGAGAGTGAAAACTTTTTCATAACAGAGAGCGGAGATAGATGCACAGCATTACAAACACAGCACCGCTGAGTCAGACTTCTAAAAATGGGGGGCGTGATCAATTTTACCTTGCGTATTTATTGACTATAAAAATACTCCCCAAATAAGGGGAAATGGGCTAGAATCTTTCTACTGCTTGGTCCTCCTCCTTCCTACCCTTCCGTTTCTCCCTCTTCCATGGAACTCTCACCTTCCCTCAGGGGCTCCTACTCTGCAAGGTTTTGCTTTTTGGCACAGAGTACCAGGTTGAGTTCCCGTGCTATATAGCAAATTCCACTAGCTATCTCTTTACCTGTGGTAATACATATGTTTCAGTGCTCCTCTCTCAATTTGCCTGGCCCTCTCCTATTGACAGATGGACGGATAAGGAGTTATGGCACATACATATAAAGGAGTATTACTCAGTCATAAAGAGGAACGCATTTGAGTCAGTTCTAGTGAGGGAGACGAACCTGGTATTCAGAGTGAAGGAGGGCAGAAAGAAAAAATATCATATATCACTGCATATATATGGAATCTAGGAGAAAATGGGGCAGATGAACCTACTTTCAGGGCAGAGACGCAGACGCAGAGATCAGCTGTGGTAATTCTTGGTTTGCTTGCCCCATTCTGACTCCGCTGTTGTCACCGCTGCCAGGGAGAGCCTGTCTCCCCAGAGAGAGCCCAGGAAGTCGGCGTTTGAGAGGCTAACCCCCTTCTCTGAGGTGCGTGGATCACCCAAGGAATCAAAAACCAGAGACTGGAACAGATGTACGTGTGCGCCAGTGTTCACAGCAGGACTTAAAACAGGAAAAAAGTAGAAGCGCCTCAGGCACTCATCAAGGGATGAATGCATCAACAGACCGGGTGTGCTCACGCCGTGGATTATTACTCGGCTGTGAAAAGGGATGACGCTCTGACACCTGGTCCCACATGAATGAACCTGGAGGACATCATGCCACGTGAGATAAACCAGACACACTGGGACAGATGATACATAATTCCACTCACAGGAGGTCCCCAGAATGGGCAAGTTCGTCAGAGATTGCTAGGCCCTCGGATGGAGGCAGGATGGAGAGGTGGCCGTTAATGGTTGGTTTCTGCTGCAGAGAGTGAAAACTTTTTCATAACAGAGAGCGGAGATAGATGCACAGCATTACAAACACAGCACCGCTGAGTCAGACTTCTAAAAATGGGGGGCGTGATCAATTTTACCTTGCGTATTTATTGACTATAAAAATACTCCCCAAATAAGGGGAAATGGGCTAGAATCTTTCTACTGCTTTGTCCTCCCTCCTTCCTACCCTTCCGTTTCTCCCCTCTTCTCCAATGGAACTCTCACCTTCCCATGACCTCCTTAAATACAGAGAAGGGAGAGGCAGTGCCCGCTCACTGCAGATGCTCAGCGAAAGCGTCTTCCCTCCCACCCGTGACTCTGTGTGCTTGTGGGTCCGGGGTGACAGGCTTCCTGTCTGTCTATCGTGCTGACTTTGTTTTTTCATTCAAATAAAGGTGCTTGAAGTTACTTTTACTGACAGAGTCTGGTTCTTCAAGAACCCATTCTTGTCCTCCGCTGACATGCTCACCGCACGGTCAGTGTTGAGCGCAGGCTTTAAATAGCCTGTCAGAGGATGATTTTATTTAGAATTCAGTTCATAAGAGACAACACCAGAGAGCCAAGAGAAAAACAACTTGTATCAGCCCCGATTCTAAGGACAGACAAGTTGCCTGAGTGACAATTTTCATCCCAGGGACCCCAAGACTGAAATGGGGTCCTGCCTGCCTCGTCCACACCCCTGTCGCAGAGACAGAAGTTTCAGTGCCTCTTAAGTTTGAGGGATTAATGTAAAACATTAGCAACAAAAACTAGGGTTTCCCTCGCATTTGTAAAAAAGCAGCACTAAATAAACTCTTACTTTTAAAGAGAGAGTGAAATCCCAGAAATTAAAAATTTTGATTTGCATCTTGAAAGCTACGAAAAAGCTTTTCCCCTTGATTCAACATTACAATAACATGTATGCATACGATCGGAATTAGAAAGGCATCCAATTGTACCTAGATGCTTTTCATTGTTAGATTTTTTTTTTTTAATGTGGGCCATTTTTTAAGTTTCTATTGAGTTTGTTACAATATTGTTTCTTATCTTTTGTTTTGTGACCAAGAGGCATGTAGGATCTTAACTCCCTAGCTAGGGATTGAACCTGCACCCCCTGCATTCAAAGGCAAAATCTTAATCACCAGACCACCAGGGAGGTCCCCCCATGTGCCTTGTTGACAGTCAGCTCTCAGTTTTCTTACAAGGAGGAAATAATCCTAAAATACAGATTTGATGGGAGTTATTTTTACCTGCCTCTTCCCCCAACCTCCCTCCAAAATTCATGATTTGTCTGGACGGATAGACTCAAGATGGTTTTTCTTTCTTTCTTTTCCCAGTTTGGCATGGCTATTTTCTCCCACAATGAGAAAGCATTCCTATGATGTATACCATGTTATTGAATGTTGCCAAGATGAGCTGTTTCTAATAAAAGGCTCCATTTCAAATTGTAGAGTCCCACACAGTGAGAAAGAAAACTCTGACCTTTCTCTCGGATTATCCTGAGATGCTTAATATTGACATCTAACCTCCCAGGTCGCTCGAGGGTGAAGAATCCCAATGGGGAACTACTGACAGAGTCTGGTTCTTCAAGAACTCATTCTTGTCCTCCGCTGACATGCTCACCGCACGGTCAGTGTTGAGCGCAGGCTTTAAATAGCCTGTCAGAGGATGATTTTATTTAGAATTCAGTTCATAAGAGACAACACCAGAGAGCCAAGAGAAAACAACTTGTATCAGCCCCGATTCTAAGGACAGACAAGTTGCCTGAGTGACAATTTTCATCCCAGGGACCCCAAGACTGAAATGGGGTCCTGCCTGCCTCGTCCACACCCCTGTCGCAGAGACAGAAGTTTCAGTGCCTCTTAAGTTTGAGGGATTAATGTAAAACATTAGCAACAAAAACTAGGGTTTCCCTCACATTTGTAAAAAAGCAGCACTAAATAAACTCTTACTTTTAAAGAGAGAGTGAAATCCCAGAAATTAAAAATTTTGATTTGCATCTTGAAAGCTACGAAAAAGCTTTTCCCCTTGATTCAACATTACAATAACATGTATGCATACGATCGGAATTAGAAAGGCATCCAATTGTACCTAGATGCTTTTCATTGTTAGATTTTTTTTTAATGTGGGCCATTTTTTAAGTTTCTATTGAGTTTGTTACAATATTGTTTCTTATCTTTTGTTTTGTGACCAAGAGGCATGTAGGATCTTAACTCCCTAGCTAGGGATTGAACCTGCACCCCCTGCATTCAAAGGCAAAATCTTAATCACCAGACCACCAGGGAGGTCCCCCCATGTGCCTTGTTGACAGTCAGCTCTCAGTTTTCTTACAAGGAGGAAATAATCCTAAAATACAGATTTGATGGGAGTTATTTTTACCTGCCTCTTCCCCCAACCTCCCTCCAAAATTCATGATTTGTCTGGACGGATAGACTCAAGATGGTTTTTCTTTCTTTCTTTTCCCAGTTTGGCATGGCTATTTTCTCCCACAATGAGAAAGCATTCCTATGATGTATACCATGTTATTGAATGTTGCCAAGATGAGCTGTTTCTAATAAAAGGCTCCATTTCAAATTGTAGAGTCCCACACAGTGAGAAAGAAAACTCTGACCTTTCTCTCGGATTATCCTGAGATGCTTAATATTGACATCTAACCTCCCCAGGTCGCTCGAGGGTGAAGAATCCCAATGTAGCAGACACAGGGTCCAGAAGATCCCCTCGAGAAGGAAATGGCCACCCACTCCAGTATCTTGCCTGGAGAATCCCATGGACAGAGGAGCCTGGCGGGCTTCAGTCTGCGGGGTCTCAAAGAGTCGGACGCCATGAGCACGCAGGCACGACCACCCCTAACCCCGGAGAAGCAGCCTGGCTCCATCTGCCTCCTGGCAATAGTGTGTGCCTACATTTTAAGGAAAGGAACCAAGAGTTTCTTGGGCAATGAACTTAGGACAACAAACACAGACTTCACTGTTTTTACAGGGCTGACTAAAGACCTCTAGAGAGCCCAGGCTCTTTAAAAGACTATGCCGCCCCCGCCCCTGTCCTTTTGTGATTCAAAGTACAATATAAACAACAGTAAACTGCCCTTACTGCTATTATTATTGAGACAGATTCTTTGCATTGCCTGGGCTTTCTCGGGATTAAATAGCCCACTTTGCAAGCCCACGTCCTGGCCTTGGCCACCCAGGTGCAACACCGAGCTCCACCCCCACCCCCACCCCCACCCCCACTGGATGTACTTGGGGCTTTGGCTCCAACTGCGAAGAAACCTCCCTAGAATGGGTCAGCGGATCCAGGATTTCAATCATCTCACGTGACTAACAGGATCGACCATTTTAATGGAACTGTCTCATCCATCCAAACAGCCAGTCAATTACATCTGACGATCAGCTTAACTGATCTCCCCCCCCACCCCCCTCCCCGTGGACCTGGCCCAATATCTGAACACGGGGAATTCACAGGTTGTTTTCACATCATGTACACATGGCCTTAATGATGGAGTTGGACCCACGCCACCACTGAGTCCATCCACTCCGCAGCAATCACTCCCCTATACTGAGCCCCTCCCTGCCCTCTTCTTTCAAACAGAATAACATCAGCTCAGAATCCGCTGGTCCAGTGGCCAGAGATCTTGGCCTGAGCCTCCCAGCTTCTGCAATGTCTTTGTACAAATTCTGTCAAGATGTACTTTAGAGGGCAGACACCTACCTACCCAGCGACTTACAAGCACTTACGTGCATATCGGAGTTTGGCGATGTGACAATAGAGTCCAGAAAATTCACAGCGCCCTCAAGTAGAAATATGCCAGCCTGTTTTTCCCATAAATGTATTTGCCCAAGTCCTCATTTTTTATTCCCATACTGTGGTCACCTTGGCACAGACAGGATCCAAGTCTTTGGTGCTTTAATAGCTCCTTCCTGGGCACATGGAAAGTCCCAAGTGCCCATTAACGGGGGTTACAGGCTGTCATAAAGGGCTGGAGTGTGCAAACTGACTCCACTTCTACAGCGGGCAGTGAAGCGAAGTCTTTCAAATCGCAAACACACAGACACTTTGTTCAGAAAATTCACTTCTTAGAATCTGTCCTACTGATACGCATGCTCTCCGACGGGTGGCATCACCTAAACATGTGTCAAATCACTGCCGCTTTGTTCAACCAGCAGAAGGCTGGAAACCACCTGAACGTCCAGCCATAGGTGACTGGTAAAACACATTATCGCAAATCTATACAATACACAGTCATAGCAAACACGGAAACTTTTTATGCATGAATATGGAACTGTTACCCAGATACGACATGAACTTTTAAAAAGCCAAAGTGAGAGACTTTCCTGATGGTCCAGTGGGTGAAATTCCACACTTCCAGTGCGAGAGGGCAGAGGTTTGATTCCTGGTTGGGGAACTAGATCCCACATTTTGTAAGGTGCTGCGCAGAGGCAGAGGTTTGATTCCTGGTTGGGGAACTAGTGCGACCTGGCCCAATATCTGAACAGCTTAACTGATCTCCCACCCTCCGTGGACCTGGCCCAATATCTGAACACGGGGAATTCACAGGTTGTTTTCACATCATGTACACATGGCCTTAATGACGGAGTTGGACCCACGCCACCACTGAGTCCATCCACTCCGCAGCAATCACTCCCCTATACTGAGCCCCTCCCTGCCTTCTTCTTTCAAACAGAATAACATCAGTTCAGAATCCGCTGGTCCAGTGGCCAGAGATCTTGGCCTGAGCCTCCCAGCTTCTGCAATGTCTTTGTACAAATTCTGTCAAGATGTACTTTAGAGGGCAGACACCTACCTACCCAGCGACTTACAAGCACTTACGTGCATATCGGAGTTTGGCGATGTGACAACAGAGTCCAGAAAATTCACAGCGCCCTCAAGTAGAAATATGCCAGCCTGTTTTTCCCATAAATGTATTTGCCCAAGTCCTCATTTTTTATTCCCATACTGTGGTCACCTTGGCACAGACAGGATCCAAGTCTTTGGTGCTTTAATAGCTCCTTCCTGGGCACATGGAAAGTCCCAAGTGCCCATTAATGGGGGTTACAGGCTGTCATAAAGGGCTGGAGTGTGCAAACTGACTCCACTTCTACAGCGGGCAGTGGAGCGAAGTCTTTCAAATCGCAAACACACAGACACTTTGTTCAGAAAATTCACTTCTCAGAATCTGTCCTACTGATACGCACGCTCTCTGACGGGTGGCATCACCTAAACATGTGTCAAATCACTGCCGCTTTGTTCAACCAGCAGAAGGCTGGAAACCACCTGAACGTCCAGCCATAGGTGACTGGTAAAACACATTATCGCAAATCTATACAATACACAGTCATAGCAAACACGGAAACTTTTTATGCATGAATATGGAACTGTTACCCAGATACGACATGAACTTTTAAAAAGCCAAAGTGAGAGACTTTCCTGATGGTCCAGTGGGTGAAATTCCACACTTCCAGTGCGAGAGGGCAGAGGTTTGATTCCTGGTTGGGGAACTAGATCCCACATTTTGTAAGGTGCTGCCAAAAAAGGGGGGTTTCTGCACACACTTTCCCTCTGTCCTCCTTGTTTTTAGGGGCGTCGGCACTTGCACCGTCAGACCATGTAGCCACCGCCCCGTTCTTTTCAACTCCCCTTTAACCTCAGTTCTACAGTAACTCGATGTTGAAAGCTGTACACCAGCCCCGTTGTCACTGCCTCCAACCATTTCAGTTCTCAGTGCCATCTTCTAGAACATTCCTCAGTAAGGAATTGTCTTAAAGATGCTCCCCTCTTTCTTCCAACATAAAACCTTGTGGCCAAAAACCTGATGATAATCAAATTCCTTTCCCAAGTCCCTGGCTGCTCTGGTCCAAAGGATTTCTTTTATGTTTTAATCCAACGCTTTTCCTACAATATGTGTTGGTGCTGGTCATTCTGGGTTGATACTGTTAAAGACACAGCACATTTTAATATAGTTTCTCATCTTGTATTTCAGGAATGTTGTCTTGCTTTCTAGTTCCTAGTTCTGAGCAAATCACCTTGCTTTTCTCTTTAAAGACCCACGGTATCCTGAGGTCAGAGGACATGGCTACAAACCTTGGGTTTCATACCTCCAGACACAGTCTCTCTCTCTCTCTCTTTCTCAGCTCTTACCGACTATTGCTCTCACTTTCCACTTTCCTCCCTCCCTCCCTCTCTTTACTTCACAGTTTTGGTCTCCTTTCTCTAAGAAGGTCACAAATTCCTTAACAACTAACCCATATTCCTATCATCTTTTCTGTAGCCCCGGACTCTCCTCAGACACACTGCTCTTAGCTCCTTGCCAGTAGCCCTCAGATAGTCTTGTAATCAAATCAAATAAGCTCCTCGCCTGGAGGGCCCTCTGGCCAGCTCCTGGTGGATAGCAATGCTCTGCTTCCTGCAGTGAAATAGGGGGGAGGACAGAGATCTGAACGCAGAAAAGGCCTTCAAATGCTCAATAGGTGGTCGGGAGTCAAACGACCAGCTGCCCCTTCCCTGTGGGTCTTTCCTCATCCATTGTCAGAATCCTGGATGAAATGCATAGGTTGTTCCTGCTGGGTGTGACCGGTTGAAAACATAGTGCAGAGCTTCATATATCATTATTAACAAGGAAGAAAGATCATTAAATGTTTTACTTACATTTGCTGGGTTTGTGGTCATTGGGGTGTACTCTACGTTGCCTCTCTTACACACTTACGTTGTTTAATGATATTGTTCTCAGAGCAGACTCTATTTTTCATAAAGGAAGTCATTTTCATGTACTATATTGAAAACAGCCCCTATGTTGTCTTTGACTAATACTGTGTTACTGTGCCCCAGAGAAAGTAATATTCAAAATCTTGTTTTTCATCTATTAGATTTAAACGATTTTTTATCTTTTCTCATTTCTAATCAAATTAGGTTATTCTTATCATCCTTTTCCAAAATCACTTGTAAGCAAAAAAGAGTTTTCAAATATTTTTGCTGGCAGGGCCCCTGCCAAAATATTTTTTAAAACTACTTACTAAAAAGAAAAACTTCATTGTATGTTTTACATAATCACAAAGAATATCTCTTCCAGTTCTTCAGCTCTTCATATTTTATAAACATTTGTAAATAAAATGGTGTTGTCACTCAGAAAGTATTTTCTTCAGTAGATTATTCTAATAAATACTTTGCTCTCTAAAGACTCTTTGAGAGTCCCTTGGACTGCAAGGAGATCAAACCAGTCAATCCTAAAGGAAATCAACCCTGACTATTCCCTGGAAAGACAGATGCTGAAGCTGAGTGCCAATGTTTTGCTCATCTGACGCAAAGAGCTCAGTCAATGGAAAAGATCCTGATGCTGGGAAGATTGAAGGCAAAAGGAGAAGGGGGTGACAGAGGAGGCGATGGTTCGATAGCATCACCAACTCAATGGACAGGAATTTGAACAAACTCCTAAGAGGACAGATGTGCCCGGCATGCCGCAGTCCGTGGGAGTCACAGAGTTGGACATGACTTAGCGACTGAACAACAACAATCACTATTTTTTAGATTCCACATGGAAGCAGTATCATGCCATATTTGTCCTTCTCTGTCTGAATGACTTCCCTCAGTAGGACAATCTCTAGGTGCATCCATGCTGCTGTGGACGTTGCTAGTAGCTTGCATCAGCTTGAATGGGGGATGGAAATGTCGCTGACACAGGGCTTTGGAATATGGATGCTTGTACTACACCTGAAGTTCCACAAAGAGAAGCCCAGCTCTGCAACCTTCTACCTCGTATTGCATCAGAAAAGAACAGTAGGTCCAGACTAGTCTTCAGAAGGAGGCGCCCTTCCTGTTTAAGGAAGGAACAACAATGAAGAGGGCCCAGGGATTCTGAAGTCTTCCTGGTTCAGAACAGACGTGAGAGCTTCCTTGTCTCAGAAATGACAGAGAACGCACACCCGAGATGCTGGTGCTGTTGCTTCAGTCAATTGACATCCAGGGCACGGGAGACACGGGTTTGAGCCCTGATCTGAGAGGATCCCACATTCTGTGGAGCAACTCTGTCCACAGTGACTAAGCCTGCAACTCCTGAGCCTGGGCTCTAGAGCCCAGGAGCCACAGCTACGGAGCTCACCAGCCACAACTGCGGAAGCTCACGTGCCCGACAGCTGGTGCTCCAGGACAAGAGAAGCCACCACGATGAGAAACCTGTGCACCACGACTGGACAGAAGCCCCTGCTCACCGCAGTGAGAGAAAAGCCATGTGCAGCAACGAAGACCCTGCATGCCAAAATAAATCAATAAACAATTTAAAAAACAAATCAGTGGACATTCAAGGAAGCCCCGTTGACGGCAGTGCAGGGTCGTTTCTTCTAGAAGGGCCTTTAGACAAGTGATCCTTCTCAAGAGCAAGACCTCTGTGTATGTTTACCCTCTCCTGAGCAAATTTACTCAGGACGTGGACATCCTGATGTCATCCACCTGCAAACACACTCAGATCCAACCATCCCGACGCTCTCAGATAGGGGCTCATAAAAGCCGGTTGTCAAAGTCAGTGGGTCAATTAAGGTGAGTGAAGGAAGCCTGGGCAAAGAGACAAATACTCAGGATTACACTTATTTTTTTAATGATTTTTTAAAAAATGGCCTCTTTTATTGGTCTTTCATTTATTTATTTTCATCCATCTTTGTTCTTTGGCCTGTGTGGGCCTCCCATCGCAGTGGCCTCTTCTGTCGCGGAGCACTGGCTCTGGACGCATGTGCTCCAGAGCGCTGACTCATAATTGGACACATCGGGCCAGTCGCTCCGCAGCACGGGGGATCTTCCCGGGCCAGGGATCAAACCTGAGCCCCTCGCACTGCAAGGTGGACTCTTTGCCCACTGGACCACCAGGGAGGCCCCAGATTACACTTATTATGAGAGGCACCTGGAGGAGGCAGGTTCATGGAGGCAGAAGGTAGGATGGTGGCTGCCAGAGGCCGGAGGAGGGGCGTGAGGAATGAGGGTTTACTGGTAGAGTTTCAGTTGGAGAAATTGATAAGTTCTGGAGACAGATGGTGAAGGTTGTACAACAGTATATACGCCCTTAATACCACTCAACTGTGCAGTTAAAAATGGCTACAGTGGCCCGTGCTGTGCTATTCGGACTGCAGCACTCCAGGCTTCCCCGTCCTTCATCGTCCCCTGGGGTCTTCTCAAAATCATGTCCACTGGGTCAGTGGCATCCTCCAACCATCTCATCCTCTGTTACCCTCTTCTCCTCCTGCCCTCAGTCTTTCCCAACATCAGGATCTTTTCCGTTGTGTCAGCTCTTCGCATCATGTGGCCAAAACATGGGTGCTTCAGCATCAGTCCTTCCAGGGACTATTCAGGAAATCCAATGACTTCCTGTAGGATTGACTGGTGTGATCTCCTGGTCTTTGAGAATCTTCAAGAGTTGCTCTGAACCCCAAAGAATCACAGAGCAAACGCTCAGTAAACATTTGTTGATGATCCTTACTCCTCTCTCCACTCCGTGTTGAGAACAGAGTAAGAAGCCAGGACTCTGAGGTCTCCACATGCATGAACCCAGTACACCTGCAAGGACACCTGCGGGGCGGCTCTCACAGCCGGGTTCCGTGCCCGGGCACCAGTCAGGAGCCGCCGCGCCTGGCTGCACAGCCTGTCAGACTCCCAGCTCCCCCGCACAGAACGACCACTCGCCAAAAGTGTCAGCAGACAACTGACTCTAAGCAACTGAGCTTCCGAAACAAATGTGCCCCAGGGTGCGTTTAAAAGAAACTTTACGCATTAGGGTAACAGAGGATTCTGTAAACTACAAACCAACAGGGTCAGCTGCTGCCAGGCCACAGATGACACACTCGCCAAACAGACACGTGGGATTCCGCGGCCGTCTATGGAGTCCTCTCCTGGATGGCTTTATCTGGATTTTTGCTGCCTTAGTTGTAATGCATAGTGTACTGCATTGTAATCCCAGATTTGTATAAAGGGGTGATTAATACTGGAAAAAAAAAAAAAAACTCATTATTTGAGACACATTCCTGAGGTTTACAACTAAAACCACTCCTAGACGGGCTGGGGATGGGGCTGCCGGAGGAAGGCATTCTTGCCTCTTCTGATCAATGAACTCGATGGGATGATGGTTAGAGGACTAAGGGACGAGGACTTGCCTGGCTGGTTCTCGCCTGACTCTGTGAATGGAATGTAGGGTTTTCTCAATGGCCCTTGGGTTTTGTTTTAATAACACCCACCCTGGGGACCCCTTCCATCTCCCTCAGCACCCACCAGGCCATGAGCACTGCCTGGAAGGTCTCCCACCGCCCACACCCTGATTAGTCCCTGACTCGGCCTCTGCCTGGCCCCTGGGAGCCCTCTTGGCCAAAGGGAAGGTGAGGCAGGAATGTAACGACTCCAGAGAACCCTGCCACCCCTGGCTGCCAAAGCTGGTAGGGAGAACAGCTCTGTTCTCCTTCCTCTCGGTGAGCGCCTCTGGATTTCGCTCTGTACTGTCTCCTGGGGGTCCTCAGGGACACTGAGTCCAGGTCCTCACATGGGAAGTGCTCAATAATGCATATTTTAAAATTATTTTTAATTGGAGGATGATTGCTTTACAATGTTGTGGTGGAGTCTGCTGTACAGCAAAGTGGATCAGCTCTACATGCGAATACATATCCTCTTCTTTTTCATTTCCTTCTCATTTAGGTAACCTCTTGTGCTTTCCAAGGGGAAGGGGGCATGGATTAGGAGTTTGGGATTAGCAGATACAGACTATTATATACAGAATGGATAAACAACAAGGTCCTACCGTGCAGCACAGGAAGCTATATTAAATATCCTGTGATACAGCTGTAAAAAGAAATGCAGAGGGCTTCCCCTGGTGGTCCAGTGGGTGGGGATACCGCCTTGCAGTGCAAGGGGTGCCGGTTCGATCCCTGGCCTGGGAAGATCCCACGTGCCGCGGAGCGGCTGGACCGATGTGTCCAATCACCGAGCCAGAGCTCTGGAGCTCGTGCGCCCAGAGCTGGTGCTCTGCGACGACAGAGGCCACCGCAATGGGAGGCCCACAGGAGCCAAAGAACAAAGATGGATGAAAACAGACAAATGAAAGACCAATAGAAGTGGCCCGCCCATCCCCCTCCCTCCCCACCCCACTCCCCAAAAGATAAAAATAAATACATAAATAAATAAAAAAAAAGATCTTTGCCATATTTAAAAAGAAAGAAAGAAATGCAGAAGAATCACCTAATGAGGTGGCTGGATCTAGAATCTATCATACAAAGTGAAATCAGTCAAAAAGAGAAAGACAAGTACAATACACTAACACATAAATATGGAATCTAGTAGGATGGTAATGATAATACACGCAGTGAAGCGATGAAAAAACAGACATGGAGAATAGACATATGGACATTGTGGGGAATAAACAGTGGGTGGGAGGCGTAAAGGCAGTAGCATGAAAACCTATACTATCATATGTGAAAAAAATAGCTATTGTCATTGTGCTCTGAGAAAGGGGATCCTGCAGGGGTGCTGTGTGACGGCCTGGAGGCGTAGGATGGGGAGGATATACATATGACTAATCTGGGATCATACATATTTGTAAACAACAAAACTCTGTAAAGGTAAAAAGTAAAATAAAAATTAAAAAAAAATATATCCTGTGATAAACCATAACGGAAAAAAAAAAGAAAAAATGGATCTATTCGTCTAACTGAATCCCTTTGCTATACAGTAGAAATCGACACACTATTATAAATCAACCATGTTGTTTCTTTTAGGCGCTGGGTCGCGTCTGACTCTTTTGTGACCCCGTGGACTGCAGTCCACCAGGCTCCTCTGTCCATGGGATTTTCCAGGCAAGAATCCTGCAGTGGGCTGCCGTTCCCTTCTCCAGGGGATCTTCCTGACCCAGAGATCGAACCCATGTCCTCTCCTGCATTGCAGGTGAGCTCTTTACCTGTAAGTCAACTATACTTCAATAAATAAATTTTAAAAAGAAGCACATGTCAAAAGTTGAATCTTAAGCTAATTTTTCTTCTTTCCCTAATTTCCTTTAGAAGTGATGGAGCATGCATGAGCACCTCCCCCAGCTCCCAGCATCCTGCATTTTGTCTCAGGGAGAATCACGCTGGACCAAAAGAATAAAGCTCATCCTCTCGCAGCCCTGCCTCAGCCCCTGCTCTGAGCCCCAAGCCTCCCTCCCATGGCAGCTATCTGCACCCACAGGGTCCCCGCAGAGAGGTGGGGGAGAGCTGGTTCTCACCAGGGTGGAGCTGGGACCGGCAGGCGGGTCCACCTTCCCCATGAGGTGACTGTGTGCCCACCCCTCTGCCCGCCGGCCGGCGTCTGCAGCCCCTCCTGTCTCTCCAGTGACCCTGGGTTTGCATGAGCCTCCCCCTAAGCCCGCTGTGTATCCTTGATCTCCGTTTGCTTTTCTGGCCCCTGACCCCTCTGTCGACCCAAACTTCAAGTGTTATCAAGCCCTTTTGTCCTCAGCTCCACGCTGTCCTGACCGCCTGCACTGGCCGTCAGCACCACAGAAATGCAGAAGGAGGGGGTATTTCACGTGGTCAATTGAGTGGTTAAGAAGAAAAGAGGTGGCTTTTATTTTTTTAAAAAAAGTAACTTGTTTAACTTGCATTGGTCAACCATTTGACCTAATCGACTCATCGGTTCCAATGGTCAATCTGATAGAACTGGGTAAATAAATGGGGAAAAGCAGAGAGTTCAAGGCCTCCGGTCTTTCCCCTCTTCTGATCTGACAGTGAGAAAAATCGCTACCAAAGAAGTGGAGATTCCAAGCTCGTGTTGTCCACAGGTCATCTTTATTTCATGAAACAGAGTCGTGTTGGAGGAACCACAACTTCATCTTCTCTGGGGTTTTAAGAGCATTCTGTAAATCTCTGCTAGAAAACAAAGAGCAAATTTCTCCCCAAAGTGCCCACGTTCGGTGTGCACCGTGGGTCTTAAAACATGATCTCATTCAGCAGGTAAGTAAGTCCTCCTGAAACCACCTTGGAAGCCCTGGTTTTAAAAGATCATCAAAGAAAAATGTAACTGCGGAGGGCACAAAGTGGAGGGAAAGTCCAGAATTCCACTAGCCACACACACACGTGCACGTACGTACACTTTCCTGCAGGCTCACAAACAAGGCGTAGGCACCAGTGACCTAAAAAACTGGAACTTACTTCCCCGTAAAGAAAAATAGAAGACACTTTAAAATATATATAATATTTTATAAAAACACAGCTTGGTGTTGTATCCAGTGGGGTACAGCTAAGGCAATGTTTCCCATTCTTTCATTTCCCAGCATCACGGGATAAATTCCTAAAGGGCCACCCACTCCAGGATTCGTGCCTGGGGAATCCCACGGACAGAGGAGCCTGGGGGCTGCAGTTCATGGGGCCACAAAAGAGTCCTACACGACTGACCGGCTAAACCGCAACAATAACATTCCATTTACAATGAAAGTCAAAGCATCTAAAAGCTCTGAATACATAACAAACTTATTGTTTTGACAAAATAGATTCAGAAATATAATTGAAGATGTGAGAAATTTTAAAAGAAATTCATATCCAGGCTTCCATTTTTCTGGAAAGTAATTTGACAAAATGTATAAGAAACTTTAAAAATACTCTCTCTGGGGAATTCCCTGGTGGTCCAGTGGCTAGGTCTCTATGCTGCCACCACAGAGGGTATGGGTTCAATTCCGGGTCACAGAACTAACATCTTGAATGCCATGTGCTGTGACAAAAAAAAAAAAAAAATTCACTCTTTTTGACTCAGAAATTATAATTTTAGACATAAAAAATTCTCAGAAAGTCAAGCATAGATTCATTCTTAACATATTTGCTGCAGTATTGATTATAATCACACAGACATGGAAGCAACTTACATTCCAACATTAGAATTTGACATAAAAAAGCAAATTATGATTTATGTTATAGAATATCATTTGACCATCAAAATTACCACGGTAAAAAAAATGTAACAAGGCTCAAAAAGTAATGTTGAATAAAATACAAAGTAAAACTGCATAGTTGGTATAATTTCAAGTGAATTATGAGCAACACACACACACACACACACATGGGATCATCACTCACAATCGACACACTGATGATGTTCACAGGAACAGGGGTCCTGGACATTTTGTGTTTCCTCAACTTTACAGAGAACAGAACTTTCCTAATAAAATGAGTCCTACTCGTGGGCTGGCTGGCGAGACTCACTCTGCTAGTACGTGAGTATGTGGTTTTACAGCTCACTACATGCAATACATTTTCAGGAAGATCCAAGGATAAGGGAGACCAAATATTCAATCAATGACTCAGTGACATAGCAAATACATGTGAATAAAAAAGACTGGGGGCTTCCCCTGGTGGTCCAGTGGGTAAGGACACCGCCTTGCAGTGCAAGGGGCGCTGGTTCGATCCCTGGCCTGGGAAGATCCCACGTGCCGCGGAGCGGCTGGACTGATGTATTCAATCACCGAGCCGGAGCTCTGGAGCGCATGTGCCCAGAGCCGGTGCTCTGCAACAGATGCCACCGCAATGGGAGGCCCACAGGAGCCAAAGAACGAAGACGAATGAAGATAGAGAAATGAAAGACCAAGAGAAGTGGCCAGCCCACTCCCCTCCCTCCCCAATCCGACCCCTGCCCAAAGTAAATAAATAAATCTTTTAAAAAAATAATAATAAATAAATAAATTTAAAAGACTGGAGGAAAATTTCGCTTAAACAGCACATTTTTCTTGGGAGTGGTATTATTTCACAAGTGAATAAATTCTCACTGTGCCTGGTTTGGGATTCACAGTGTCTGGCAAACCCTTTTCTCACAAAGAGTGAGAAATCATTTATATACATGAGCCTGTGCTAAAAAGAACTGATACAAAGAAATTTCAGGGCAACCTTGCATCTCCTTGTTTTCATAGAACAATTTGATGCTATGTGTAAGTTATCTGTACAACTCATAGACAGAGGAGCCTGGCGGGCTACAGTCCATGGGGTCGCAAAGAATCGAACACAACCGAGTGACTGAGCGCACACATGTTATTTGTATCACTAAATAAAGCAGGTCTTCCCAGGAGCCGTATTTTTCCAGGTAAGCAAAGTAATCATTTCACCCAGGAAGAAAGACATTCGAAGGACAACCATAGTCGCAGTGTATTTTTTACCTCCCTCCTTTCCGAGCAAATAAAGGTCATGGGGTAGAAGCCAGAGAGGTCACTTCTGACTAGTTACACATCATTAGGAAGATATTTTCAGCTTCCCCGTTCCTGAGCCCCCTAATTTTCTTGGTGGCTGCTTTCAACATCTGTGAACAGCTGGACAAGCCCGCTGAGCTGGAATCGGTTCTTAGGTGGCCAAATATAAACAATCATTGGGACACTGATTAATTTCTCAAGACTCAAAAATAATTAAGGTAACGGTAATCCCTTGCCCACACACTGCCCCATTCTTACAACCATTTGGTGGGGAGGTGGTGCAGGTCAGCCATGAAATTCTCTTCCCATGACTGCCCTGTAAGTGGTTATAGGATGCACCCTTGAGAATCATTAGGGAAGAAAGATCCTTTGGCTGCCTGTACCTACAAGCTGGGAACCAAACACCCACACCAACCCTGGGGAGGGGAACACTTCTCTGTGTGAGCCTGCACCAGAGGATGGGCCACGCTGTGTGTGCTGCCGCGCTTCAGTCATGTCCAGCTCTTTGCAATCCTATGACTGTAGCCTCCAGGCTCTGTGTCCACAGGATTCCCCAGGCAAGAATACTGGAGTGGATAGCCAAGCCCTCCTCCAGGGCACAGAGAAAGGGTAAATACCCCAAAGAATTGAGAGCAGGGACTCAGATATTTCACTCACAGCAGCCAAAATGTAAAAGCTACCCCAGAGGCCAGCAACAGACGCGTGGATCAACAAAATGTGGCCCATCCACACAAATGAATACTATTCTACGGAGAGAAAAAAGAAGGTCTTCACTTGCTCCGACATGGATACACTTGGAGGGTGGATGCTAAGTGAAGTAAGCCAAGCACACAGCAAGCCCAGCCTTCTCTGGAGGGCTTTGGAATGGCAGACATTTTTTCTCACAGTCCTGGAGACCAGAAGTCCAAGATCAGGGAGCCAGTGTGGGTCAGGAGACGGCCCGGTTCCGAGTCACAGACTTCTTGCCATGTCTTCAGCTGGCAGCAGGGCCAAGGAGCTCTGTGGAGTCTCCTTTAGCTGGACCCTAAGTTCATTCATGCATCCTTTCCCCCCGTCTTCCTCTGTGCCTCTCTCCCACCGGGGAGCTCTATGTTCGATGATACACCAAGCCCCCTACTCAGAACGAGTTCCATTCTGAGAGCACATTTGTAAGTCCAACTTGTTCGTAAGTCCAACAAAGTTAGCCTAGGTAACCAACCAGCACAATTGGCTACATAGTACTCTACCGTAATCAGTTTATAATATTTTCCACACAAATAATACATAAAAAAAAAAAAGCACAAAATATTTGTACCCTCACAGTATGGTACCTTGGCAAGTGCAGTGGTACAGTTAAGCAGCTGGTCTAGAGGGCAGGCATCACGGGAACAGCAGGCAGAGTCACCGATTGGAGGAGGTGGGAGGTGGCAGAGCTGAAGGGACCTCCGCAATAGGCGACGAGAAACAGCAGCGACTCCGCTCAGGCCGGCCATCGACGGAACACCTCCAAAGGTCGCCTCTTTGGAAGTTTGCACGTGGGAGAGTCACACGTGGGGGACTTCCTGTCCACAGGCAAGTGAGTGATGAAAATTCTTCTCTGGATTCTGTGAGCCGCTCCAGCAAATTAATGGAACCCAAGGAAGGGGCCGGTGGGAACGTCCCTCCTAGAGCCGGGGGTCGGCAGCCGGGAGACAGCCTGGACTCGGGACGGGTATCTGGAGCGGGAGGCAGCACATCCTGATGGGACTGAGACCTCACCGAGGCTCTGATGCCATCTCCTTGGTGGTGCGGGAAAACTCACACCCGAAAATCGGAGCTAGAATCGTTTTACCTCTCAGCAGCCTCACCCACATGGGGTCAAGGCCCACGGCCACTGTCAGAATACCAGGGGTCATCAGTGAATGTATTCTGAATAAATGTAGTCACTAAAACCTTTGAAAGGGCGGCGTGCTTGAAAACTCTTTAGTCATTACAGTCAACTTAAGTAATTGTACTTATAATTGAGTACTTTTCTCTTTAAAATTAAATGGTTCTGAATCACTAGACAGGAATCTAATCCTGTCTATGCACCCAGCTTGAGAAAAGTTCATTTTAACTTACCTTGAACCTTTACTTTGACATGAATTATGAGAAGAAAATTTTAAGCTGGACCCTAAGCTTATTCACGCATCCTTTCCCCCCGTCTTCCTCTGTGCCTCTCTCCCATCGGGCAGCTCCTGCAGGGAGCTCTATGTTCGATGATACACCAAGCCCCCTACTCAGAACGAGTTCCATTCTGAGAGCACATTTGTAAGTCCAACTTGTTCGTAAGTCCAACAAAGTTAGCCTAGGTAACCAACCAGCACAATTGGCTACATAGTACTCTACCGTAATCAGTTTATAATATTTTCCACACAAATAATACATAAAAAAAAAAAAGCACAAAATATTTGTACCCTCACAGTATGGTACCTTGGCAAGTGCAGTGGTACAGTTAAGCAGCTGGTCTAGAGGGCAGGCATCACGGGAACAGCAGGCAGAGTCACCGATTGGAGGAGGTGGGAGGTGGCAGAGCTGAAGGGACCTCCGCAATAGGCGACGAGAAACAGCAGCGACTCCGCTCAGGCCGGCCATCGACGGAACACCTCCAAAGGTCGCCTCTTTGGAAGTTTGCACGTGGGAGAGTCACACGTGGGGGACTTCCTGTCCACAGGCAAGTGAGTGATGAAAATTCTTCTCTGGATTCTGTGAGCCGCTCCAGCAAATTAATGGAACCCAAGGAAGGGGCCGGTGGGAACGTCCCTCCTAGAGCCGGGGGTCGGCAGCCGGGAGACAGCCTGGACTCGGGACGGGTATCTGGAGCGGGAGGCAGCACATCCTGATGGAACTGAGACCTCACCGAGGCTCTGATGCCATCTCCTTGGTGGTGCGGGAAAACTCACACCCGAAAATCGGAGCTAGAATCGTTTTACCTCTCAGCAGCCTCACCCACATGGGGTCAAGGCCCACGGCCACTGTCAGAATACCAGGGGTCATCAGTGAATGTATTCTGAATAAATGTAGTCACTAAAACCTTTGAAAGGGCGGCGTGCTTGAAAACTCTTTAGTCATTACAGTCAACTTAAGTAATTGTACTTATAATTGAGTACTTTTCTCTTTAAAATTAAATGGTTCTGAATCACTAGACAGGAATCTAATCCTGTCTATGCACCCAGCTTGAGAAAAGTTCATTTTAACTTACCTTGAACCTTTACTTTGACATGAATTATGAGAAGAAAATTTTAAGGCTTCAGCATTAATTGTGTGTCTCCTAATAGAATGTGATTTTGGAGCAATCTGGCATCAGAAGGCTTTGAAAGACACATAGTGTAAAAAACAAATTCCCCAAACGAGTGGAAACTGAGCGCCTTCTGAGGCATGGGAAGAGGCGGGTGACTCAGGGAGGCGTCATCTAGGCGAGAAGCCTTGAAGAATTCTTTAATGTGCATAAGTTTCATTTATAAAAAAAACCATCTTGAAAAAAAAAGAAAGAAAATAAGTGAATCGAGAATTTAAAATAAGACAGACCAGTGCAGTGCATGGTTAGAGGTAAACACAGCTTTCTATGGTGGCCATAAAAATGTGTCATGAAAAAAAAAAATGTGTCATGGGGGAGGGCCAGAAAGACTGTGCACCAGACACTTTAAAAGTCTAAAGAAGCGAGTTAAAGAATTTACTAGTCAGAGGCAACCACTGCAATATGTTCTTGCATAATACATATTTTAATGTGTTTTAAATAATTGAGATAACAATGAAGATACAATTTCATATCCTAAGCTTTTTCACCTGATACTACAGAAAATCCATTTCCCCCAAATTACCGTGGCTGAAAAAGACAGAAAGTGGGACTTTCCTGGTGGTCCAGTAGTTAAAGAATACACCTTTCAATGCAAAGCATACAAGTTTGATTCCTAGTCGGTGAACTAAGATCCCACACAGCTTGGGGCAACTAAGCCCTCCTGTGTCAATGACAGAAAAATAGATCCTGCAACTAAGACTAATATATACTTTACAAAAACAAAATCAAAAAAGAGAGAAAGCAATCCCTTGCTGTCTTTATAAAGGTCATAATCTTTGATTCTGTGTTCACCTACAAATTCTGTTTATATCTAATGACAAAGAAAATAATTCAAAACGGTTAAGCATTTAAGTCTAGAATTTTCACTGAAGCATTATTTGTAATAGTAAAAAAAAAAAAAGAAAAAACGGAAACAGGCAGAATTTCTAATAACAGGAAAAAGATAAAGAAATTATGATAATTGCAGTCATTAAAAATTATGTTTTCTAACAATGTACACTGTTAAAAGCATGTTTAATGAGTAAAAATGTTTGATAAATAAATAAAGCCGGACACAAAATTATCTATTTTTATCTAGATATATAATACACATGAATAAATTTATATGCAACTTATGAGCAGAAAAATATGATCCTATGGGTGTTCAACATGATTAACTCCAGGTGTTAGGAATCAACTGATTCCTGTGTTCCCATTATATTTTTCTATAGCTTCTAATTTTGTATAATAAGTAGGCATTAACTTCTTTATCCAGAAAGGGAAAGATAATATTTTAAGAAAGTCTCTTGATTGAGTTAATGCACAAAAGTCATTAGAAGATTTTTTTTAAGTTGGATAATTTTACACTATACATGAATGATAACGGTAGACAAATCATATTTGTATGACAGTCCTTAATTAGGTGGAAATAGTAGTACTTAAAAAAACTTTCTTGGGCTCAGTTTTAAAGCTTTTGATTCATAAATTCCAAGCTAAGTACCAGGGCTGTCAGGCCCTCCAAATCGATCACGGCTTATCCAGACTCCTTTTTTTTTATCCTGTACGACATTTTTGAAATGTTATTTCAACAGCTGAGGGACTGAAGATGATCAAGACGATAGAGAACTGAATTTTACAAACTCTTCAGGCCAAAATTTTTTCAGGGATGTATTTATGTTTCCTGCCTCTTAAACAGGTCCATCCATGCACAGAACACTGCAAAAGAGAAAGATGCCAATGGCCCATGAAGAACTTAAATGGATTTCCTCATCTGTAGGAGCGCGTCAACGCAGGCCAGCCCGCCATGCCATGGGCGAGAGCAGACCCTGGAACAGGGCCCAGTGGGCTGGCCGCAGAGGAGCAGCTGTCCGCCCCAGAAAGGCACCATTTCTGCCCACATTTTCTTTAAAAGTTGAGGTAGATTTTCTACTGGAAAAGATATAGACTCAGCATCACACGGAGCCTGAGTGGTCACATGGACCACGTGAAAGGTGAGTAACTACTTAGATACTCAGTTCACCTCTCCTGACAGACTGGAGTTGATCCCTGGTACAGTGGCAGGGGGCTTCCCTGCTGGCTCAGACAGTAGAGAATCTATCTGCCTGCTATCCAGGAGACCGGATTCAATCCCTGGCTCAGGAAGAACCCCTGGAGAAGGGAATGGCGACCTACTCTAGTATCCTCGCCTGGAGAATCCCATGGACAGAGGAGCCTGGTGGGCTATAGCCCATAGGTTGCAAACAGTCAGCCATGACTTACTGACATGACTTAAATAAACAGAAAAACTGAATGACATACTGCGTTAAACCAAGTCATCAATCAGGAATTTTAAACACTCGATGCCCCACATAATAGACTGTTTATGTATGTATACCTGTATGTTGAGTCATGTCCGACTGTAGCCCACCAGGCTCCTCTTGTCCATGGAATTTCCCAGGCAAGAATACTGGAATTGATTGCCATTTCTTCTTCCAGGGGATCTTCCTGAACCAGGGATCAAACTCTGTCTCTTGTATCTCCTGCGGGGAGGCAGGTTCTTTACCACTAGCATGGGATATTGCTTGGGCTCAGTTTTAAAGCTTTTGATTCATAAATTCCAAGCTAAGTACCAGGGCTGTCAGGCCCTCCAAATCGATCACGGCTTGTCCAGACTCCTTTTTTATCCTGTACGACATTTTTGAAATGTTATTTCAACAGCTGAGGGACTGAAGATGATCAAGACGATAGAGAACTGAATTTTACAAACTCTTCAGGCCAAAATTTTTTCAGGGATGTATTTATGTTTCCTGCCTCTTAAACAGGTCCATCCATGCACAGAACACTGCAAAAGAGAAAGATGCCAATGGCCCATGAAGAACTTAAATGGATTTCCTCATCTGTAGGAGCGCTCAACGCAGGCCAGCCCGCCATGCCAGGGGCGAGAGCAGACCCTGGAACGGGGCCCAGTGGGCTGGCCGCAGAGGAGCAGCTGTCCGCCCCAGAAAGGCACCATTTCTGCCCACATTTTCTTTAAAAGTTGAGGTAGATTTTCTACTGGAAAAGATATAGACTCAGCATCACACGGAGCCTGAGTGGTCACATGGACCACGTGAAAGGTGAGTAACTACTTAGATACTCAGTTCACCTCTCCTGACAGACTGGAGTTGATCCCTGGTACAGTGGCAGGGGGCTTCCCTGCTGGCTCAGACAGTAGAGAATCTATCTGCCTGCTATCCAGGAGACCGGATTCAATCCCTGGCTCAGGAAGAACCCCTGGAGAAGGGAATGGCGACCTACTCTAGTATCCTCGCCTGGAGAATCCCATGGACAGAGGAGCCTGGTGGGCTATAGCCCATAGGTTGCAAACAGTCAGCCATGACTTACTGACATGACTTAAATAAACAGAAAAACTGAATGACATACTGCGTTAAACCAAGTCATCAATCAGGAATTTTAAACACTCGATGCCCCACATAATAGACTGTTTATGTATGTATACCTGTATGTTGAGTCATGTCCGACTGTAGCCCACCAGGCTCCTCTTGTCCATGGAATTTCCCAGGCAAGAATACTGGAATTGATTGCCATTTCTTCTTCCAGGGGATCTTCCTGAACCAGGGATCAAACTCTGTCTCTTGTATCTCCTGCGTGGGCAGGCAGGTTCTTTACCACTAGCATCACTTGGGAAATCCGAATAAATTGCTTGATATGCGAGTGCCTGGATGCCCAGAGACCAGGAAACCTGGAAGAATAAACACTCGAGGTAAGAATGTTCCATAGCGATTGGCCAAATTATCAGAGGACGTTTGTCTCCATTCATGGGTCATTGAGGGAAAAGAGTTCAGCTAATATGCTAATAGTATCGTAATAGTATTAAGAGAACAAAACTCTTTAAACAGTTATTATTTAAAAATTCAGTGTTTTCCCCGAGTCACTCCCCTGTCTGGCTAAGATTACCTTTGACTTCCAATAGGTCAGCCCCCTCTTCCAGGCTCCCAGATGTTTAAGGAGCTCATTTGACCTGGTGCCTGTCGTGTGACATTTGAGGAGGCAGACCCACTGGACAGGCAGGGGTTAGTCAGCAAGCCAGGCTCTGCGCCAGCCACCTCCCCATCCAGGCCCTCATTCTGATGGTCACCTCACCATGGCAACGGGTGCCTCCCTCTTGGCTTCCTCTCCCCACCGGGGTTGTGTTCTGTTGGTTAAAGAAGTCATATCAGGGCTTCCCTGGTGGTCCAGTGGGTAAGGACACCGCCTTGCAGTGCAAGGGGCGCCGGTTCGATCCCTGGCCTGGGAAGATCCCACGTGCCGCGGAGCGGCTGTACTGATGTGTCCAATTACCGAGCCAGAGCTCTGGAGCGCATGCGCCCAGAGCCGGCGCTCTGCGACAACCAGACGCCACCGCGATGGGAGGCCTACACGGGCCAAAGAACAAAGATAGATGAAACTAGACAAATGAAAGACCAATAGAAGTAGCCCACCTGCTCCCCTCCCCACCCCACAAAAATAAATTAATTAAAAAAAAAAAAAAAGAAGTCATATCAGCAAGTCAGCGTGGTGCCCAAGGATGTGAACGTCAGGAAACCTGGCTCACAGGGGCCACCGTTCACCACGGGCACTGAGAGGAGACGTCCCTGGGAAATGCATGCAGATGAGGGCTTAAGATCTGAAAGGTGAGAGTCCACTAGCTAGCGGGGCTAGGTGTTAGGAGAGGAGTATCCACAAAGACAGAGGAAGCTACTGCAGCCGGAGCGTGGGGGCCACGGCGGAGACGAGGAGGCACGTCCAAGACGGATGAGCGAGCTGGGGTTCATCTGAAACATAACCGGAAGCTGTTTAAGGGCTTGCCGCAGGAGCTGTTAAAAGATGCTGCCAACTCCTCGGGCAGAAGAGGCCGCGGGGAGCCGCAGGAAACGCGTGGGCGGCCAGGTGCAGGGCGGCTGCAGGAGCCCACGGAGCAAGGGCAGCTTGTACCAGGTGTTGGCAGACTTCCTGGAAGTCCTCTCGACGGGACTTAGGATGGACTGGACGCAAGGAATGTGCAGGAAAGAGATGCCAAGAAAGTCTCCAGGTTTTCTAGCCTGAGCGCTGCAAGCAGGCGAGATGAGGGGAGCTTTAGGAAAGAGAATCTATTGAGTGCATTTCAACTGGGCGCATCTTTTTCTCGGAGATGCTCAGGGACGTCCAAATAGGTGTCGGGTGCGGGGGTGACTGGCTACGGGGGAAGCTCGAAAGCAGTTGGACTGCGTGAACTCGCCTACGACCCCATCCTCAGCTGGCCCCTCTAGGGCCTTCTCACCCCACCCCACTCCGTACCCGTCCCCACTGACCCGGGACGTTCCCACCCCGCTGGATTCCTGCGCCTCTGCATTCTTGTAATGATTCCCTCCCTTTGCCTCTTGACCACCCTCCAGTCAATCACATGGCTGCATCCGACAGAGTGAGAGATTTTGACCCTCCCCTTCCCTGACCCCAAATCTGGCTGGGCCCCCGGGGTCCTGGCTTCCCACAGCACCCCCTCAAGGCCCCCTGCTCACACTGCGCTGCATCTTGGCCTCCCCCAGGAATTCCTCGAGGCAGGAATGTGTCTTGTTTAGGTTGTGTCCAGAGCAGCCATACGCACTCAGTAAATATTTACTGAATGAACTCATCTCTGCCCCTAGCCTCTTCCTGCTCCAAGTCATACGGGACAGGCGTCTCTAACGAGCCTCCCATCAGAACCGGCTTTCGGAGCCTGCTGTGGGTCACGCTTCCTTCGTGATGTTTTCTGTTGCTCCCTTTTCTGCTGAAAATATCAGAGGAGAGCACACGCGAGGTGGAGTGGTTTCGAGCGGAGCCCCTCAGCGCCCCTGAGGAAGTCAGCTGCGTATTCAGTTGAAAAGGAGGAGAAATAAAGACCGATCCTATACGAAGTGCCGGAAATATACTGGCCAAGTTTGGATTGAAAATGGGAGGTGATCGTTCTCGGTCACTCTAGGGATGTAAAAGATCCACTCTTTTTTAAATTCCTGATGGCACCTAAGTCTACCATCCCACTCTTAGGAAGTTTCAGAAACAGGTCCGGCTTCCCAGGTGGTGCTCGCAATAAAGAATCCACCTGCCAAAGCAGCAGACGCAAGAGACCAGGGCTCGATTCCCGAGTCAGGAAGATCCCCTGGAGGACGGAACGGCAAGCCCAGAGGAGCCTGGCAGGCTACAGTCCGTGACCTCCTCTACCCTGCCCCATAATTGCCATTTCTTTCTTTCTGTGGTAAGAATCTTTAAGATCTGCTTTCTTAGGTACAGAATACAGTATTATTCTCTAGCATCATCATGCTATACGTTAGCTAGTCAAACGCTTGTAACTGGAATGCTGTACCTGTTGACCAGTGTCTCCCCATTCCCCTGGCCCGCTCCCTGGAATCCACCACCTGCTCTGTTTCTCGGAGTTTGCCATTTTTAGATTCTACACGTTAATGAGATGACACAGGACTTGTCTTTGTCTGAGTTGCTTCACTAAGCACAAAGCCCTCCAGGCCTGTGCTCAGAGAGACTTCTAAACGGACCTGTGTCGGGGTCTCATTCCCTAGAGATTCTGATGGGTCTGGTCCGAGGTGTGTTAGAGCTTCAGTCATGTAAGACCTTTCTAGGTCATCCGTGTATTTGCCCAAGCTTGAGAAATACTGCTCTAAACTGTGCCATCGGGTTAATGAGTAGATTTTAAGCCCATTTTATTACCGTTCTGTCGAAAAGGCAAGAAATTGATGGGCTGGGGTGCGAGGTCAGGTCTGTGGGCCTCTTCCTGCTCCAAGTCATACGGACAGGCGTCTCTAACGAGCCTCCCATCAGAACCGGCTTTGAGCCTGCTGTGGGTCACGCTTCCTTCGTGATGTTTTCTGTTGCTCCTTTTCTGCTGAAAATATCAGAGGAGAGCACACGCGAGGTGGAGTGGTTTCGAGCGGAGCCCCTCAGCGCCCCTGAGGAAGTCAGCTGCGTATTCAGTTGAAAAGGAGGAGAAATAAAGACCGATCCTATACGAAGTGCCGGAAATATACTGGCCAAGTTTGGATTGAAAATGGGAGGTGATCGTTCTCGGTCACTCTAGGGATGTAAAAGATCCACTCTTTTTTAAATTCCTGATGGCACCTAAGTCTACCATCCCACTCTTAGGAAGTTTCAGAAACAGGTCCGGCTTCCCAGGTGGTGCTCGCAATAAAGAATCCACCTGCCAAAGCAGCAGACGCAAGAGACCAGGGCTCGATTCCCGAGTCAGGAAGATCCCCTGGAGGACGGAACGGCAAGCCCAGAGGAGCCTGGCAGGCTACAGTCCGTGACCTCCTCTACCCTGCCCCATAATTGCCATTTCTTTCTTTCTGTGGTAAGAATCTTTAAGATCTGCTTTCTTAGGTACAGAATACAGTATTATTCTCTAGCATCATCATGCTATACGTTAGCTAGTCAAACGCTTGTAACTGGAATGCTGTACCTGTTGACCAGTGTCTCCCCATTCCCCTGGCCCGCTCCCTGGAATCCACCACCTGCTCTGTTTCTCGGAGTTTGCCATTTTTAGATTCTACACGTTAATGAGATGACACAGGACTTGTCTTTGTCTGAGTTGCTTCACTAAGCACAAAGCCCTCCAGGCCTGTGCTCAGAGAGACTTCTAAACGGACCTGTGTCGGGGTCTCATTCCCTAGAGATTCTGATGGGTCTGGTCCGAGGTGTGTTAGAGCTTCAGTCATGTAAGACCTTTCTAGGTCATCCGTGTATTTGCCCAAGCTTGAGAAATACTGCTCTAAACTGTGCCATCGGGTTAATGAGTAGATTTTAAGCCCATTTTATTACCGTTCTGTCGAAAAGGCAAGAAATTGATGGGCTGGGGTGCGAGGTCAGGTCACACTCAGGGCCCACGAATGTGTCGCCTGGTGTGTAACTCACTCCTGGTCTGAAGGAGCCAGTTCTATAAAACGTAGGCTTTTCACCATCACGTGCAAACCTGAGACTTGTTTCCTGGCCGAGCGGCAGGCATCCTCCTGTTTGGAAGGGTGCTTTTTCACCGGCTTTCCAAAATGCTAAGCTGGATTCAATCCCAAAAAGCAGGACCAGATCATGCCCTCTACAACTCTCTTCCCACCTTTACAGCAAGATGCCAACTCAGGGAAATGCTAGCCTTCAACAGGAGTGACCTTTGCCCGGAGCCAAGGTTGACTTATGGCAAACGTGATTTGAGTTATACATAACTAGAAATTACGAGCATCAGTTGGTTTTCGTTATCTTAATATTTACGTGTTTAATTATGATGTCTTATTTATAGAATGAGAGAATGGCTACTCCCCTAAAACTGTTAAGATGTTTCCTTTTAAAATTTCAGTTTCACAAAATGAATTAAATCCTTGACCCCTACTCCCCCCATAGCATCTGTAGATACTATACTAAATACCTAAAAAGTTGTTGAGAGGGTGGGTCTTATGTAAAATGCTCTTACCACAAAAATATAAAGGAAGAATGGTGGGGGGGCTTTCGGAGGTGATGGCTTTGTTACGGCGTTGACGAGGGCATTGATTTTATTTTTGGCCCTGGTATAGATTAAATATGCACACTTTTGTACGCCAATCTCACCTCAGTAAAGTGGCTTATAAAAAGAGGTCAAGATTCAGCTAAACGTTAATGAGATGACACAGGACTTGTCTTTGTCTGAGTTGCTTCACTAAGCACAAAGCCCTCCAGGCCTGTGCTCAGAGAGACTTCTAAACGGACCTGTGTCGGGGTCTCATTCCCTAGAGATTCTGATGGGTCTGGTCCGAGGTGTGTTAGAGCTTCAGTCATGTAAGACCTTTCTAGGTCATCCGTGTATTTGCCCAAGCTTGAGAAATACTGCTCTAAACTGTGCCATCGGGTTAATGAGTAGATTTTAAGCCCATTTTATTACCGTTCTGTCGAAAAGGCAAGAAATTGATGGGCTGGGGTGCGAGGTCAGGTCACACTCAGGGCCCACGAATGTGTCGCCTGGTGTGTAACTCACTCCTGGTCTGAAGGAGCCAGTTCTATAAAACGTAGGCTTTTCACCATCACGTGCAAACCTGAGACTTGTTTCCTGGCCGAGCGGCAGGCATCCTCCTGTTTGGAAGGGTGCTTTTTCACCGGCTTTCCAAAATGCTAAGCTGGATTCAATCCCAAAAAGCAGGACCAGATCATGCCCTCTACAACTCTCTTCCCACCTTTACAGCAAGATGCCAACTCAGGGAAATGCTAGCCTTCAACAGGAGTGACCTTTGCCCGGAGCCAAGGTTGACTTATGGCAAACGTGATTTGAGTTATACATAACTAGAAATTACGAGCATCAGTTGGTTTTCGTTATCTTAATATTTACGTGTTTAATTATGATGTCTTATTTATAGAATGAGAGAATGGCTACTCCCCTAAAACTGTTAAGATGTTTCCTTTTAAAATTTCAGTTTCACAAAATGAATTAAATCCTTGACCCCTACTCCCCCCATAGCATCTGTAGATACTATACTAAATACCTAAAAAGTTGTTGAGAGGGTGGGTCTTATGTAAAATGCTCTTACCACAAAAATATAAAGGAAGAATGGTGGGGGGGCTTTCGGAGGTGATGGCTTTGTTACGGCGTTGACGAGGGCATTGATTTTATGGTGTATACTTAGCACTAAACTCAGTGGTATAGATTAAATATGCACACTTTTTGTACGCCAATCTCACCTCAGTAAAGTGGCTTATAAAAAAGAGGTCAAGATTCTTGAGTTTGAGCCTTAATTTATCAACTTAGTGCTACTTTAAAATGCAACCAGAGGGACTTGCCTGGTGGTCCAATGGCTAAGACTCCATCTCCCAGTGCAGAAGACCCGGGTTTGAACCCCAGTCAAGAAACTAGGTCCCACATGCCACAACTAAGACCAAATAAGACCACAGCCAAATAAATACATGTTCTTAGAAAACAGTATAATAAAACAAAATGCAACTGGAGGTATACCAAATGAAAACAAATCTCTTGGAAATTGGAAAGAATTAAGTATAAGAATGAACTGAATATCTAAAGTAGTAAATAATAATCCATGACCATGCAGATGGTATGCTATGTCAAAAGAAAACAGAAGGTCGTTGGCCAAGGGCTGAAGATATGGATCCTGATGCTGGGAAAGACTGAAGGCAAAAGACAGTAGCAGAGGAGATGGTTGGATGACATCAGCAACTCAATGGACATGAACTTGAGCAAGCTCCGAGACTCAAGGAAGGGCAGAGAAGCCTGGCACGCTGTTGTCCATGGGGTCACAAAGATTTGGACATGACTTAGCGAATGAACCACCACCGCCACCTCCCTGTCCATTCGCAACACGTAGTAAAACACAGAAGTACCCACGTGTTGGTAAAATATATTTTATTTGTTCATACAAAGAAATAGGATGAATAACCGGAATTTCATTTTCCTAGAAACATCTTTCTCTGTGTAAAATTAATTTGTTATACATAGGACAAAATACTTGATTCTTTTTTTTTTTTCTTTTTGTACACATTGGCTATTCTAACATCCAGGTTATAGAGGATACACGGCTAGAATTTGCACAGTATTTCAGATTACTGGGCTGAATGAAACTCAGTCATAAATTAATGTTACAAAAGTGGAAAAGAATCTAACCATATCTTGAAGTTTTAGTGATCATCTTTCTTGATCCACTGAACAGAAAAAGACATTGACTTCCACCTAGGCCTTTTAGACACCCAGTGTTTCTAGTTTATCGGAATCTTCCATTTTCCTTTCTTATGAACATATCCTGGCAGGATGTGAACTCTGTTTCTCCAAAGTCTATAATGTCCCTGTCCCTCACAGGATCCCACGAGGGAGCCAGCTGCTCCTCCTTCATCTTCCAATCAGATGCCCACGCTGCAGCCCGTGTCCCTGAACCCCTTTCCAGGTACCACTGACCAAGTTCACAGATAAGCACCGCAAAGACAGCATGGGCTAGATAGGAACAACAGATTTTTTTCTTAACAATTTTTTTTGTTTTTAAACACACTGAGCAGAGTAAAAATTATCCCGTGAATAGCAGAGCTTTTCCTGCAAACAAGAAGAAACCCAAAATGTGTGTTAGGACAAAATTTGCCAGAACATGATATGGTATTGGTCTTTTAGCAGCTAAAACGTGCAGTCAGGGGCCTTGCAGATGGCTAGAACAGGGAGAAAGTCAAGGCCTCACTTCACGTGTGGCCTAACTTCTCCAGAAGGAAGACACGTGGGCCTGTCATACGTACCATGCGATGGGGGCGTAACCTTGGGAGCAGTCAGGAACTGCCAGCCCCCAGACCCCTCGGAAGAGATGCACGGGAAATCTGATTTATTTGCCTTCCACGGAAAACCTCGCCCTAGTCCTTCGGTGCTAATGATCGACATCTGTTTGGATTCAAGGCTTTGACCCAGAACAGAACCTTGACTCCCTTCAGTGTTCATGACTAAAGGACCCTCCTTCAAGCTGAGGATTTCCTGTTTCAATTTTAAGGCAGAGAATAAAGAACTTAATCAAAAATGGTCCGGCTTGGAACGACCAGTCAGGCCCCGCAGGGGAAGGAGATGTCCGTGTGCATTTTCCCCGCGGCTGCACGGCAAGCCCTTCTCGGACCTCTGCAAGTGGACATCACCGGCTACGCCTGAGCACAAGAGCGGCCAGAAAACAAACGGGGCAGGAGCCGGGGCGGCTGTGAGCTGGCTTTGACTTAAGCCGTGTTCTGTTATTCACAGAAAAGCGGTGTTTCTGGTTTTATTTCTAATCAGCTTTCTGATTGGAGAAACGAACGATCAATCAGCAGCCTTGTGAAGATGTCTTTGACACCCAGGCAGCGAGAGGAAGGAGTACTACCCCACGCTCAAGGGCGTTCCCCTAAGTGCAGGTTCTACTTGGCTTGCGAGAGGCTGTAAGGAAGCTAGGAAAGGATTACAGCATCTCAGGAATGCACCAACTCCCCTCCACCCGTGCCCATCCTCCCACACCGGACCTACAAGGTGGCAGCCTTCCTGCTGAGCACAAACCACCTGGGTGGGCAAAGCAAGCCACCCTGTCCGCAAGACATCCCTGGAAGACAACAGATTTTTTTCTTAACAATTTTTTTTGTTTTTAAACACACTGAGCAGAGTAAAAATTATCCCGTGAATAGCAGAGCTTTTCCTGCAAACAAGAAGAAACCCAAAATGTGTGTTAGGACAAAATTTGCCAGAACATGATATGGTATTGGTCTTTTAGCAGCTAAAACGTGCAGTCAGGGGCCTTGCAGATGGCTAGAACAGGGAGAAAGTCAAGGCCTCACTTCACGTGTGGCCTAACTTCTCCAGAAGGAAGACACGTGGGCCTGTCATACGTACCATGCGATGGGGGCGTAACCTTGGGAGCAGTCAGGAACTGCCAGCCCCCAGACCCCTCGGAAGAGATGCACGGGAAATCTGATTTATTTGCCTTCCACGGAAAACCTCGCCCTAGTCCTTCGGTGCTAATGATCGACATCTGTTTGGATTCAAGGCTTTGACCCAGAACAGAACCTTGACTCCCTTCAGTGTTCATGACTAAAGGACCCTCCTTCAAGCTGAGGATTTCCTGTTTCAATTTTAAGGCAGAGAATAAAGAACTTAATCAAAAATGGTCCGGCTTGGAACGACCAGTCAGGCCCCGCAGGGGAAGGAGATGTCCGTGTGCATTTTCCCCGCGGCTGCACGGCAAGCCCTTCTCGGACCTCTGCAAGTGGACATCACCGGCTACGCCTGAGCACAAGAGCGGCCAGAAAACAAACGGGGCAGGAGCCGGGGCGGCTGTGAGCTGGCTTTGACTTAAGCCGTGTTCTGTTATTCACAGAAAAGCGGTGTTTCTGGTTTTATTTCTAATCAGCTTTCTGATTGGAGAAACGAACGATCAATCAGCAGCCTTGTGAAGATGTCTTTGACACCCAGGCAGCGAGAGGAAGGAGTACTACCCCACGCTCAAGGGCGTTCCCCTAAGTGCAGGTTCTACTTGGCTTGCGAGAGGCTGTAAGGAAGCTAGGAAAGGATTACAGCATCTCAGGAATGCACCAACTCCCCTCCACCCGTGCCCATCCTCCCACACCGGACCTACAAGGTGGCAGCCTTCCTGCTGAGCACAAACCACCTGGGTGGGCAAAGCAAGCCACCCTGTCCGCAAGACATCCCTGGAAGACCAATGGTTTGTTTCTCGAGTGAGTGAGTCATCCCCATAGAACAGACCAAAGGGTCCTTGGTAAATACCACAACCCAGCCACACGGACCACATCTTCCCGCATATTCGTTAATGAAAGTGTAACGCAAATGACAAGTCCTTGACGGCTGAAGCATTCCAGGTGAGAACACTGAGGATCAGGTGAAGATGGCATTACGTCATATTGCTACAGTCTCCCAACTGCCACTAGCTGGTCACCATCAGATGCGCCCTCCGCTGTTGCTTCCTCCAGAGAGAAGTCTCGAAGAGCATTCTGCATCAGCAGCTACAGTCCTGACACCCTTCTGCCCGGGCCTGGCTAGAACAGGAAAGCCCAACCTCGAGGGTCACGGGCCACTCGGGGCCAGCGTTCCCACTCTCCTGTGTTAAGAGCCGCTTCTGGTTCTGGCTGCCTGGCTGATGACTATAGACTGTGCCGTCAGAGATGAGCTAGAAATTCCAGGTGCCAAAGCGGGGCTGGCCCTGCATCTAGTAGCACCTTGGCGCAGTCAGATACTGGGCGCGGGGGAGGCACCTGACCCCTTCGGGTCGACGCCCGGCACCCCTGGTTCGTGCCGGGGGTCCTGCTGGCCGAGGAGATTCTTTGGTGTGTCCAGGCAGAAACCCTCTGCCTGGAGAACGGAGCAGGATGCACTCACATGCACATGAGGAGGCGTGGTCTTTATTTCTAAAGCAGCAGCCGGGCATCTCACACAGCGGGACGGGGAAGGGGCGAACGTGTGCAGGCGGTCCAAGCCAGGTAATGAACCGGGGACCAGGCCGAGGAGGAGGCAGGGGGCAGCCTTCAAAATCAGAAGCTGAAGTCCACGACCCTGACCCCTGACAGACAGACGCTTAAGAGGACGCGGATGTCCCTGCCGAGGGAGTGATTCTCCTGCGTGCTGAGTGGACTTGAGGTCAGGGGTGGGAGGAGTCGAGCACTGGAGTCTGCGCCCTTGGACGGGTCAGAAGGTGGTCAAGGAAGCTGCCACCCGTGGCCGTGTGTCACCTCAGAGCTCTCAGAGGTGCCCAGGCGGCCAGGGAGACCAGAGAACGAGGAGACGATAAGTGCGTCCAGCCAGCGATGGAAGGCTACATACCCGTAACAACAAAAATCTCAAGTTGTGCTTTTCTTCTTTAAAAACAATGGGTAGAAAGAAAATTATAAGAAAAAAAAAAAAAGAAATCACCATCCATCGTGAAGACAAAAAGAAAATATTAGAAACACTTTGGAATGTTAACAGATTAGGTGACTCTCTAAAGAGCGTGGCTAGGCAGCTTAGTGAATTAATTGCTTATGAATTAAAAATAAATTATTATAAAATAGATTTCTGTACATTTTACATACATATAATCTCTCTCAATATTTCCTAAGCCCAAGGGGGCCCGATCAGTCCCAGCCGAAGTCGTGGCCGGTCATCTGGTAGAACTTGCGGTTGAAGGGCCGGTAGAAATCCCGCAGCTGCCGCAGCACCTGCGCGTCGATCTCGGGGTGCGGCCTCCCCTTGGTCTTGCCCAGGCAGTGCGGGCGGCCGCTGCCCTCCGCCTTCTTGAGGCAGGGGAAGCCCTTGGTCTGGTTGAAGTAGAAGTGCTTGTCCGAGATGATGCGCTTGAGGCCCAGGAAGTCCTGCACGCGGCCCAGCTCGCCGGCCGGGTCGCGCACCAGGCGCTCGCCGCTCACGAAGAGCAGCTGGCGCGCGGGGAAGTGGCGCAGCCAGCGCTCCAGGTGCTCGGCGTACAGGCCGATCTGGATGGCGCTCCACGCGCGGTCCACCAGCCCCGCCGTGCGGTTCCTGAAGGCCAGGCTCTCGAAGCTGGGGATGTCGGGCCGCTTGGAGAGCGTCTGCGTGTAGTCCGACACGGCCCTGGTCACCGGGTCCCGCACCACCACCAGCAGCTTGGTGGCCCTGGACATGGCCGAGATGCGCGCGGGCGCCTCGCGCGTCACGAAGTAGCTGGGCGTCTTCTCCATGGTGATCTGCCCGTCCAGGGTCCTCGGCATCAGGTCCCTGCGCGGGGCAAACAGACCAGATCGGGTCAGAGGCCACGGCTCTTCGGCCGCACGTCTGTGTCAACGCTTTAAAAAAATTGATTTTTAAGGGTCACTGCTTTGCAATGTTGTGTTCGTTTCTGCTGTACCACACCGTGAATCAGCCCTACGTATACATACGTCCCTTCTTGGTGGAGCCTCCTTCCCGCCCACCACCGCCCGCAGGTCACCACAGAGCATAGAGCTGCAAGGGCAACACTTTTCATCCTGGCGCCTTCTAATTACAGTTGTGGAAACATGACAACATCGAAGAAGCTGGATTTCAGAGCTGAGAGATGCAGGAACGTCCCTCTGAAGCGTCCAGGCCAGTTGCTCTCTATCCACCTCAGATGCGAAGGCCCCTTAGTTTAGGACAGAAGGAGGAAGACTGGCATTTCTCTAAGATCCTCTCCCGGGTGTCACTTCTGCCTTATTCGGGGTCAGGGGCGGTAATCCAGCTCTTAGACAGTTGCAAACACGTGACATCAGAACACAGAGCCCTCTGGCATCTGGACACGTGCCTTTCAAAACACTCTCCCCTGGGGCTCCTGCAAGGTCCTCCCTACCTTGTCTTGCAGTGCTCACCATGTCGGGGCAAAAGCCTGGTGGACCTGGGAAGGAAGAGGTGCCCTGAGCCAGTCAGGGTGTGCCTGCGTCGCTGACCAGAGGCTTCACTGTGAAAAGCATCCGGAAGGCCTCGAGGCACGGGGACCGCCAAGTGGAATCAGATGAAGTGGAAGTTGATGCAAAGAAAGAACCAGCCAAGAACCTAGAAGCTTCCAAAACTACTTCAGATCCCATTTGTATAGACAGCTGGTGGAAATGTGCCGTGGGCCGCAGAGAGCTCAAATCCAATGCGCTGAGACCACCAAGAGGGGCGGGGTGGGGTGGGAGTGGGGAGGGAGGCTCAAGAGGGAGGGGACATAGGTACACCTATAGCTGATTCACGGCGATGTATGGCCGAAACCAGCTCTACACTGTGAAGCAATTATCCTCCAATTAAAAATAATAATTAAAAGAGCGGGGGCAGGTGGGGTGGGGGACAACTCTGGCGGTCCAGTGGTTAAGGCTCACTCATTGCTGCCGATACAGGGGCCCTGGGCTTGATCCCTGGTCAGGGCATGAAGATCCCACATGCCACAACTAAGACTCAGGGGGCCAAAATAAATAGGTGAATAAATAAATATTTTTTTAAAGAGTGAAAGACGTGTGATAGTTATCCATTGCAGCATAATTTAGGGAGAACTTGAGCAAACTCTGGGAGATCGCGGAGGACAGGGAAGCCTGCAGGGCTGCAGTCGGTGGGGCCGCAAAGAGCTGGACACAACTGAGCAACAAACACTTAGGACGTTCTACACGTCCAGCTTCACGCCATCTCTAATCCACTGAGACCAAAATCGCTCTACAAAGACATTTTCAGGAAGCATGACATAAACTCTGTCACACGAGCCAGAAAGGGCTATGGGCCCTTCCTTCACAGAGAGTTAGAGGAATCGGGCGTCTCCCTGATGGGGGGCGGCCCTGCGGCCCCGCAGCCAGCCCTGGCTTAAGCTAAAGCTGGATTGACCCACTTTGCCCATTAACCACTTAGATGAAGGCAGCCATGTCATCAGGCTAATGCGATGGAGGATTAAAGAGGGCCTGGTCCCAACTCATTCTGCATTTCAAAGCAGGTCGAGTCTCATCAAGTCCAAGTGTCGTCCGCCTTGTTCCGTCCGCCCGCACCTAGACCAAGTCTACGAGAAAGGGCTTACTATTCAGAATCCAAGTGCCACCCCCATGACTTAAGGAAACCACCCCCCGCCCTGTTCTCTGGGGCCGTGCACGTGGAGCGAGGTGGGGGTCGGTCTTCAGAGGGTAAGAGTGACCCAGTACAGGTGCTGAAGGCCAGCTCCTGGTCTGACTCTCAGCACCCCTGGACTGAGGTGTGTACCCCTCACCTGTCTGCGCCTCCGTTTTCTCACTTGGTCTGTGAGCAAACGGAGGTCCAGCACCCAGGGTTTCTCCCTGGGACCGAGCCCAGGAACTAGCTGGTGCCAGGGAAAGGCTGTCGGTTCTCCACTGCTGACGGTGCCAGGAGGCAGGTCTGCACTCGGAGCTCGGAGAGGCGCCACGGGACAGGCAAAGCGGCAGGTACGGCGCGCGCGGCTTTTCACCCGCCTGGGCTCCAGAGCCACCTCTGAACCTTCGCTGCCTGCATCCCCCCAACACCCCTGAACAAGAACCTAGAGATCACGGAACAAAATGACCAAGTAGGAGAGCCCACACCGGGACTAGCGGAAAGGAAACAGGAAACAGTCACCATCTCTCGGTCCAAAGGCACAGCCTCCTTGGCCATCAGGGATCCCTGAACTCTAGGCAGATTCTTGGATTTCACCACCTGCTGGCTCCCCTCGGCGTGCTGGGGTATGAACGCCAAGGGACCCTGTCGCCCCAAGACAGTCCAGGGGTGCTCACAGATGTCAGAAAGCACTCAAAAGGCTCCAGATGTTCCCTGATTATCAAGGAACAGCCAGGGGAACAACTGACACGAGCCTCAGTCCCCACCCACTGCAGGCTCCTGGGCGTGCAAGGCTCGGGGGCGCTAGACGCGCGTCTCCTGCGGCCCTGCCCCGCAGCCAGCCCTGGCTTAAGCTAAAGCTGGATTGACCCACTTTGCCCATTAACCACTTAGATGAAGGCAGCCATGTCATCAGGCTAATGCGATGGAGGATTAAAGAGGGCCTGGTCCCAACTCATTCTGCATTTCAAAGCAGGTCGAGTCTCATCAAGTCCAAGTGTCGTCCGCCTTGTTCCGTCCGCCCGCACCTAGACCAAGTCTACGAGAAAGGGCTTACTATTCAGAATCCAAGTGCCACCCCCATGACTTAAGGAAACCACCCCCCGCCCTGTTCTCTGGGGCCGTGCACGTGGAGCGAGGTGGGGGTCGGTCTTCAGAGGGTAAGAGTGACCCAGTACAGGTGCTGAAGGCCAGCTCCTGGTCTGACTCTCAGCACCCCTGGACTGAGGTGTGTACCCCTCACCTGTCTGCGCCTCCGTTTTCTCACTTGGTCTGTGAGCAAACGGAGGTCCAGCACCCAGGGTTTCTCCCTGGGACCGAGCCCAGGAACTAGCTGGTGCCAGGGAAAGGCTGTCGGTTCTCCACTGCTGACGGTGCCAGGAGGCAGGTCTGCACTCGGAGCTCGGAGAGGCGCCACGGGACAGGCAAAGCGGCAGGTACGGCGCGCGCGGCTTTTCACCCGCCTGGGCTCCAGAGCCACCTCTGAACCTTCGCTGCCTGCATCCCCCCAACACCCCTGAACAAGAACCTAGAGATCACGGAACAAAATGACCAAGTAGGAGAGCCCACACCGGGACTAGCGGAAAGGAAACAGGAAACAGTCACCATCTCTCGGTCCAAAGGCACAGCCTCCTTGGCCATCAGGGATCCCTGAACTCTAGGCAGATTCTTGGATTTCACCACCTGCTGGCTCCCCTCGGCGTGCTGGGGTATGAACGCCAAGGGACCCTGTCGCCCCAAGACAGTCCAGGGGTGCTCACAGATGTCAGAAAGCACTCAAAAGGCTCCAGATGTTCCCTGATTATCAAGGAACAGCCAGGGGAACAACTGACACCGAGCCTCAGTCCCCACCCACTGCAGGCTCCCCTGGGCGTGCAAGGCGTGGACACAGAGCAGCTGATGGGCGAATGTGCTACAGGGCCCTCTGTCATTTCAGCAGGTGCGTCTGGAACTTTCTCCATGGGCTTCCAGGTGCATGTGGCGGGGTGGGGCAGGGAAGTAGAACATGCCACCCGAGATATGTCTCTTTTTATAAGGATTATTTTAGGCTGATTACTTTTAAGAAACGGTAGATATTTAAAAACTCTGCAAACCAGTCAATGCTACCTTTTAGTAAGAGGCACTTGCATTTATAAGGGAAATGCTGGGGAAGACGGCGGGCAGGAGGAGAAGGAGCAGCAGAGGATGAGATGGTTGCACGGCATCATCGTCTCAATGGACATGACTTTGAGCAAACTCTGGGAGATGGTGAAGCGCAGGGAAGCCGGGCGTGCTGCCGTCCATGGGGTCACAGAGTCGGACACGACTGAGTAACTGAACAGCAGCCACAGAGCGTCTTCCTGTCTGTACCAGGAAGAGAAGACTGGCCACCTCTCTCCAAGCTCATCTCCTTGGCGCTAAGTCAGCCTAACAGCCGTGTCCGTACCTGTGGGGCTTCTCCCCGCCACCTCCCAGCACTGGCCTCTCCCTCGAAATCTTCTTTCGCCTCCAGCGGGAGATGGCATTCAAGAAGGCGCCTTGGGCTGTTTCCAAGAGCTGCTCAGGTTTCCGGGGTCTCTCTTTTGTGCACAGGAGGGACGCGTGTGATTAAGTGTGCTTGTTTTTCTTCTGTTGACTGTCTTTTATTCCAGGGAGCTGGGGGGTCTCAGTCAAGAACCCAGAAGGGTGAAGGGAAAATCTGTTTTCCTCCCGCACCCTGACCCCGCACGCGGGGCTCAGAGCGGGCGTCTCCCCAGCACAGGCCCGCGGGTCATCGGCGGGGAGCACAGCGCGGCCGGAGAAGCGCTCCGGGCAGCTCCAGGTGAGGCCTTGCTCTTGCCTTGGCCGGCTCTTCTGTCCTCCCTGCCTCTCCACCTGGTCCTGGAGCGAAGCCCTTTCCATTGAGGGCCCAGCCAGCTTCCTGCCTGTCCCCTTCGCAGGCCAGGCTCTCCGGCCCTGATATGCTGAGCCTCTCGGGCACAGCAGTGGTTCCAAGAAGAAAGGATGGAGACGTGGCCAAGGGTGACCCCCATCACATGGGCCCTGAATGCCCACCCCAGGGGCTCGGGCGGGTGCAGGGTGGAAAAATGAGGCGAATGTGCTACAGGGCCCTCTGTCATTTCAGCAGGTGCGTCTGGAACTTTCTCCATGGGCTTCCAGGTGCATGTGGCGGGGTGGGGCAGGGAAGTAGAACATGCCACCCGAGATATGTCTCTTTTTATAAGGATTATTTTAGGCTGATTACTTTTAAGAAACGGTAGATATTTAAAAACTCTGCAAACCAGTCAATGCTACCTTTTAGTAAGAGGCACTTGCATTTATAAGGGAAATGCTGGGGAAGACGGCGGGCAGGAGGAGAAGGAGCAGCAGAGGATGAGATGGTTGCACGGCATCATCGTCTCAATGGACATGACTTTGAGCAAACTCTGGGAGATGGTGAAGCGCAGGGAAGCCGGGCGTGCTGCCGTCCATGGGGTCACAGAGTCGGACACGACTGAGTAACTGAACAGCAGCCACAGAGCGTCTTCCTGTCTGTACCAGGAAGAGAAGACTGGCCACCTCTCTCCAAGCTCATCTCCTTGGCGCTAAGTCGGCCTAACAGCCGTGTCCGTACCTGTGGGGCTTCTCCCCGCCACCTCCCAGCACTGGCCTCTCCCTCGAAATCTTCTTTCGCCTCCAGCGGGAGATGGCATTCAAGAAGGCGCCTTGGGCTGTTTCCAAGAGCTGCTCAGGTTTCCGGGGTCTCTCTTTTGTGCACAGGAGGGACGCGTGTGATTAAGTGTGCTTGTTTTTCTTCTGTTGACTGTCTTTTATTCCAGGGAGCTGGGGGGTCTCAGTCAAGAACCCAGAAGGGTGAAGGGAAAATCTGTTTTCCTCCCGCACCCTGACCCCGCACGCGGGGCTCAGAGCGGGCGTCTCCCCAGCACAGGCCCGCGGGTCATCGGCGGGGAGCACAGCGCGGCCGGAGAAGCGCTCCGGGCAGCTCCAGGTGAGGCCTTGCTCTTGCCTTGGCCGGCTCTTCTGTCCTCCCTGCCTCTCCACCTGGTCCTGGAGCGAAGCCCTTTCCATTGAGGGCCCAGCCAGCTTCCTGCCTGTCCCCTTCGCAGGCCAGGCTCTCCGGCCCTGATATGCTGAGCCTCTCGGGGCACAGCAGTGGTTCCAAGAAGAAAGGATGGAGACGTGGCCAAGGGTGACCCCCCATCACATGGGCCCTGAATGCCCACCCCAGGGGCTCCTCCAGCGGTGGTTCCAGCCCTGGGCGGGCGGGCCTCCCAAGCCAGCAGGGAGGCTGCAGCTTAATTGAGCGAGTCATTAGGAAATCCAGTTCCTCAAACTGATAGTCGCAGCTCATAATTAGGCAGTGCGCTGGGGCTCCTTGAGGAAGTTTCCCACACTCCATCGCATCGAATCCCTCGCAGACCTTCAGGGAGGCAGGGCCGGCCCCAGCCTATGAGGAGGGAGCCTGGGCAGACAGGGAGGGTCCCCTGAGTGAGCCCAGAGCTGAGACCCAGAGGGGGACCCTCTGACCCGGGTCCCAACGCCTGCCCCAGCCTTCAGCCGTCTTCTCACTATGATGAAATTTACAGAGAGCTACACAACCCGTCCTTTCTTTAAAGAGATACCTGTATTTCTTCTTCTCATTTGGAGATTCGCATCTTAATAATAGGGATTCCCGGGCTAGAATCACAGGACTATGATCGTAATTGTTCAAAGATGAGTCAGATTACAAAACTTCGGCTCACGCACGCCGGCTGTTAGCTGCGTGGGATGGCGCTGGGGGGTCAGGACAGTAGATCCTCCCGCCAGACTCCCCACGACCCACACAGCCCTGTGTCCTCCCGTCTCGACCACGCGGGCGGGAGGGACAGTCTTCAGCACCTGGCACAGGTCCCACACGGGTGCTTGTGAAGCCGGGGGGACTGGAGTTCCCTCCAGGGCAAGTCTGAGAACGACACAGCACGCTCCCGCCAAGCAGACGTGTCCCTCGGGACAGGGAGAGGCGATGCTAAGCAAAGGTGACGCCCACGACACTCAGGCCTGGGGATGAACAGTCCGGTGTCCTTCTAGGGGCAGCAGGGCCCTCAAAGAGCTGGACCGTGGAGGAGGAACCTGGGAATCGGGAGGGTCTCCTGCACGGCGGGCAGATTCTTGACCTGACGAGCTACAAGGGAATCACCTCCTCCACTCCACACACTAAAATTTTGGGCCGCCTGTCCCTTCGCAGGCCAGGCTCTCCGGCCCTGATATGCTGAGCCTCTCGGGCACAGCAGTGGTTCCAAGAAGAAAGGATGGAGACGTGGCCAAGGGTGACCCCCCATCACATGGGCCCTGAATGCCCACCCCAGGGGCTCCTCCAGCGGTGGTTCCAGCCCTGGGCGGGCGGGCCTCCCAAGCCAGCAGGGAGGCTGCAGCTTAATTGAGCGAGTCATTAGGAAATCCAGTTCCTCAAACTGATAGTCGCAGCTCATAATTAGGCAGTGCGCTGGGGCTCCTTGAGGAAGTTTCCCACACTCCATCGCATCGAATCCCTCGCAGACCTTCAGGGAGGCAGGGCCGGCCCCAGCCTATGAGGAGGGAGCCTGGGCAGACAGGGAGGGTCCCCTGAGTGAGCCCAGAGCTGAGACCCAGAGGGGGACCCTCTGACCCGGGTCCCAACGCCTGCCCCAGCCTTCAGCCGTCTTCTCACTATGATGAAATTTACAGAGAGCTACACAACCCGTCCTTTCTTTAAAGAGATACCTGTATTTCTTCTTCTCATTTGGAGATTCGCATCTTAATAATAGGGATTCCCGGGCTAGAATCACAGGACTATGATCGTAATGGTTTAAAGATGAGAGGGAGTACAAAACTTCGGCTCACGACGCCGGCTGTTAGCTGCGTGGGATGGCGCGGGGGGGTCAGGACAGTAGACCCTCCCGCCAGACTCCCCACGACCCACACAGCCCTGTGTCCTCCCGTCTCGACCACGCGGGCGGGAGGGACAGTCTTCAGCACCTGGCACAGGTCCCACACGGGTGCTTGTGAAGCCGGGGGGACTGGAGTTCCCTCCAGGGCAAGTCTGAGAACGACACAGCACGCTCCCGCCAAGCAGACGTGTCCCTCGGGACAGGGAGAGGCGATGCTAAGCAAAGGTGACGCCCACGACACTCAGGCCTGGGGATGAACAGTCCGGTGTCCTTCTAGGGGCAGCAGGGCCCTCAAAGAGCTGGACCGTGGAGGAGGAACCTGGGAATCGGGAGGGTCTCCTGCACGGCGGGCAGATTCTTGACCTGACGAGCTACAAGGGAATCACCTCCTCCACTCCCACACACTAAAATCTCAGAAAAGGAACAAAAATAAATAAAAAGTCTTCTTTTAGGAAGGGACTCCCTGAGTTCCTGGGCACTCACTGCCCAGAGGCCCGACTCTTCCTGCAGTCTCTCCTCCTGGGCTCCGAGGCCCTGGCACCTGCTTGGTGCCCAGCGGAGGGAGTCAGGCTGAGGGCACTCGAGGGCCTCAGCGGCTCAGCACCGAGGCCAGGGAAGCACGCCGGTGGCCAGCTTGAAAAGGGGAGAAAGAGGGGCTGGGGCGCGGCGGGGAGGGGACGCTGCCTAGAGGACAAGGCCAATGCTGCCAGCAGCCCTGGAGGTGGCAGATGCGGGCAAGTTTAAGGGAGAGACGGGGCGGGGAGGGGATGTGTGCCCAGGCTCCGGCGGGCACTGGGTGCCCTGGAGTTAATAAAACGTTTTCAAAAGAAAGCCCGTGGGTGGGGGGCTTCCTTGGTTGTCCGAAGTTAGGAATCTGCCTAGGTGCAGGGGACGTGAGTTTAATCCCTGGCTTGGGAACTGGGATCCCGCACGCCACCGAGCAGACAAGCCCCCGCGCCCTCGAGCCCACGCTCCCCCTGAGAAGCCTGCGCACCCCAATCCGAACGCCGCTGCTGCTCGTCCGCCACCACAACCAGAGAAAAGTCCACGTAGCACCAACGACCAAAAATAAATCACAAATTTTTAAAAAAAGAAAAAAACAAGGGGAAGAAAAAGAGGAGGCTCCAGGGTCATGACAGTCCTAACCAGAGGGGCTTCCTCCGTGACACGCGTGAAACCTGGGGTCCTCTTTCCTGAAGGCCCGTCCACCAGTCCTGAGCCCCCGTCGCTGGTCAGTACCCCCAACTGTCCCCGGGCAGCACCCTTCCACCTCGTGAGTCTGTAAGTTACAGTGGACTTCAGAGTGGACAAACGCAGAGGTCCAGCCTGTGGCTCCCGTTCCCACCAGAACGGGAGAGCCCCAGGGACGAGAAAGGAACCCCGCCTGCACACTCCGCCGCGGACGAGGACAGCCGGCGGCTCCTGAGACGGTAACTCGAGCTGCAAGGGGTAGCCCTGGGCAGTTTCATCTTTAAAGCAGCTTTCTTCCCTGGGGAGGAGGCAGGCAGGGTGGGAGGAAGATGGGGATCGACTTGGCCCCTTATCTGGAACCTTCTTCCTTTGTAGGAAGTGTCTGAGTCCAAGCGGACCCCTTCAAAGGGCCACACATCTCCCTAAGTAATTATCTCCGTTTGGGCGAGATGTTTGCATATCAAAGAACTCCTTTGGGAGGGCTTAAAATAATTTAAAATGAAATTGTAAACAGTCTGTTGTTCTCCGGGTCTCTCTGGTCCCAGGGGCGACTGGGCTCCCGGAAGTGATGTCATTATTCATTATAAAGTTTGCTGGGTCTTTTAACTTACTTTCCTTTTTGTAAAGGTAATGGGTAGGAAAGAAGGGAAATCACAAAGGATGGGCTCCCCCAGGCCCCCGCTTCTGCCCGCTCTCATCCCTTCTGCCCCTCGCAGCCCCCAACCCCCACCACAAGGATTTGGCTCCATTGTGCAGAATTTCAATACTGCTCAGAAAATGAAAAGCCTTTGAGTGCCGTAAGGGGGTGGTGCTCAAAAGAGCATCTCGCGGCTCTGGGTCAGCCCGAGATGCCTTTCATTTTGGCAGACCCAACGGACCGACCAGAGAATAACCCCTGAGAAGCCTGCGCACCCCAATCCGAACGCCGCTGCTGCTCGTCCGCCACCACAACCAGAGAAAAGTCCACGTAGCACCAACGACCAAAAATAAATCACAAATTTTTAAAAAAAGAAAAAAACAAGGGGAAGAAAAAGAGGAGGCTCCAGGGTCATGACAGTCCTAACCAGAGGGGCTTCCTCCGTGACACGCGTGAAACCTGGGGTCCTCTTTCCTGAAGGCCCGTCCACCAGTCCTGAGCCCCCGTCGCTGGTCAGTACCCCCAACTGTCCCCGGGCAGCACCCTTCCACCTCGTGAGTCTGTAAGTTACAGTGGACTTCAGAGTGGACAAACGCAGAGGTCCAGCCTGTGGCTCCCGTTCCCACCAGAACGGAGAGCCCCAGGGACGAGAAAGGAACCCCGCCTGCACACTCCGCCGCGGACGAGGACAGCCGGCGGCTCCTGAGACGGTAACTCGAGCTGCAAGGGGTAGCCCTGGGCAGTTTCATCTTTAAAGCAGCTTTCTTCCCTGGGGAGGAGGCAGGCAGGGTGGGAGGAAGATGGGGATCGACTTGGCCCCTTATCTGGAACCTTCTTCCTTTGTAGGAAGTGTCTGAGTCCAAGCGGACCCCTTCAAAGGGCCACACATCTCCCTAAGTAATTATCTCCGTTTGGGCGAGATGTTTGCATATCAAAGAACTCCTTTGGGAGGGCTTAAAATAATTTAAAATGAAATTGTAAACAGTCTGTTGTTCTCCGGGTCTCTCTGGTCCCAGGGGCGACTGGGCTCCCGGAAGTGATGTCATTATTCATTATAAAGTTTGCTGGGTCTTTTAACTTACTTTCCTTTTTGTAAAGGTAATGGGTAGGAAAGAAGGGAAATCACAAAGGATGGGCTCCCCCAGGCCCCCGCTTCTGCCCGCTCTCATCCCTTCTGCCCCTCGCAGCCCCCAACCCCCACCACAAGGATTTGGCTCCATTGTGCAGAATTTCAATACTGCTCAGAAAATGAAAAGCCTTTGAGTGCCGTAAGGGGGTGGTGCTCAAAAGAGCATCTCGCGGCTCTGGGTCAGCCCGAGATGCCTTTCATTTTGGCAGAATCCTCGGCTATAGACCCTGTTTCACAAAGGCCCGAGTTCCTGTTCCTGGAAGGGGCGGGGAGGGCGGAGGGGCGGAGGGGCGGAGGGAGGGTTCCAATTAAAAGCTAATAGCCTTTTGTGTCTGAGCTCTCTGGGGCATCGCTCGTGTTTATTGGACCTCACTGTGTGCGGGCACAAACCATGTGAAATCAGAGGATTCTGTGTCCCCCGTTTCCTGAAAAAAAAAAAAAAAATTGTTTTTGATCAATAGAAAGAGAGAAGAAAAAGTTTTCTGGGAAGCGCAGTCTTTAGAAAGTAAAATCAGCCTGCCCTTGGGCAGAGGCGGGGCAGAGCGAGGACCCGGAGAGGAGCCCTGGAGAGCAGAGCCAGATGTGGGAAGGCTGTCCCGGGTCCGTCCTGCCTGGACATACTCTTCTCTGTGTAGACCCGACCCCTTCTCATCTCCAGTTGGTGAGGACTTCCCCTCCGGAGTCAGCTCCTTTTCCCCGGGGGCGTCTGCCCTTGGTGCGCATGCTAGTAAACAGACCCTCACTCAAGAGCTTCTGGACCACTCAGCACCGCCCATCAATAGAGTGGACGGAAATCACACCTCTAACCGGGAAAGCGCCCCCACGCTCAGGACAAGGGGAGGGGCCTTCCCGGCACAGTGGCCGTCCACGGGGCGCAGGGCACAGAAAGCCCCAGGGTCTGGCTGCTGCGGAGCCGCTGACTGGAAAAAAAATTCATGGACTGGTTTAAAAGGGTGGTTGGCTCTAAAATCCTGTCTTATAACCTCCACCTCTCCCACCCCTCTCACGCCGCCTCCTTCCCCAGCCAGCCACAGGTTGGCCCAAGTCGGTAAAGGAAAAAAAAAACAGTCTGTTGTTCTCCGGGTCTCTCTGGTCCCAGGGGCGACTGGGCTCCCGGAAGTGATGTCATTATTCATTATAAAGTTTGCTGGGTCTTTTAACTTACTTTCCTTTTTGTAAAGGTAATGGGTAGGAAAGAAGGGAAATCACAAAGGATGGGCTCCCCCAGGCCCCCGCTTCTGCCCGCTCTCATCCCTTCTGCCCCTCGCAGCCCCCAACCCCCACCACAAGGATTTGGCTCCATTGTGCAGAATTTCAATACTGCTCAGAAAATGAAAAGCCTTTGAGTGCCGTAAGGGGGTGGTGCTCAAAAGAGCATCTCGCGGCTCTGGGTCAGCCCGAGATGCCTTTCATTTTGGCAGAATCCTCGGCTATAGACCCTGTTTCACAAAGGCCCGAGTTCCTGTTCCTGGAAGGGGCGGGGAGGGCGGAGGGGCGGAGGGGCGGAGGGAGGGTTCCAATTAAAAGCTAATAGCCTTTTGTGTCTGAGCTCTCTGGGGCATCGCTCGTGTTTATTGGACCTCACTGTGTGCGGGCACAAACCATGTGAAATCAGAGGATTCTGTGTCCCCCGTTTCCTGAAAAAAAAAAAAAAATTGTTTTTGATCAATAGAAAGAGAGAAGAAAAAGTTTTCTGGGAAGCGCAGTCTTTAGAAAGTAAAATCAGCCTGCCCTTGGGCAGAGGCGGGGCAGAGCGAGGACCCGGAGAGGAGCCCTGGAGAGCAGAGCCAGATGTGGGAAGGCTGTCCCGGGTCCGTCCTGCCTGGACATACTCTTCTCTGTGTAGACCCGACCCCTTCTCATCTCCAGTTGGTGAGGACTTCCCCTCCGGAGTCAGCTCCTTTTCCCCGGGGGCGTCTGCCCTTGGTGCGCATGCTAGTAAACAGACCCTCACTCAAGAGCTTCTGGACCACTCAGCACCGCCCATCAATAGAGTGGACGGAAATCACACCTCTAACCGGGAAAGCGCCCCCACGCTCAGGACAAGGGGAGGGGCCTTCCCGGCACAGTGGCCGTCCACGGGGCGCAGGGCACAGAAAGCCCCAGGGTCTGGCTGCTGCGGAGCCGCTGACTGGAAAAAAAATTCATGGACTGGTTTAAAAGGGTGGTTGGCTCTAAAATCCTGTCTTATAACCTCCACCTCTCCCACCCCTCTCACGCCGCCTCCTTCCCCAGCCAGCCACAGGTTGGCCCAAGTCGGTAAAGCAGAACCTGCCTCAGTGTTTGGTGACTGAAAAGGTACAAAGTGTACTGGAGGCGCGTGGGTGCACAGATCACCCCCACGAGTGCAATTCAGAGGGAGGTCACTGCCAACTGCAGCCCCAGAGTAGGCAACCTGGTGTCTGAGAGACCATCAAGCAAAGCAGGGCTCCAGGTCAGGTTCTGTGTCCTCCTCATCTGTAAAATGGAGATAATTGTTCTCTTATACAGAAAAAAATGAGACTCAGCTGTGTAGCTCATACGTGAACAGCTCTCAGTCCTTAACAAAACCCTGCGTAAAGGTAAGGTGGGACGGACCCCACGCACATTGCACTCTATCTCCTTTGACTTGTGGTTCTAGGTACCAGGGAGATTTCCAGGGAAATACTGCTAAGGAAAAAAAGCAATTCCACATTGGTTCTTATATCCAAAGCCTCTTGTAAAACAAGTACTTGAAAGAGTCTCCATTTCCTGAAATTCTTCACTTGTGCTGGGAAGGATCCCATGTTTGGACCTTCCTTCTTAGTCCCCTGGTAGGACCTTGGTGACCAAAAAAAACACCAAACTCCCCTTTTTGGATTATCACAGAACAGATGTGATGAGCCAAGCCAAAGAGGAGCAGGAAATGAGGCGGGCTCCCTAGTAAACACATCCTGTCCTGGAAGGTTTTTCTCTCTTTCCTTTCTTCCTTCTCTCTTTCCTCCCTCCCTGCTCCCTCTGTTTTTTTCCCTTCCTTCCTTCTTTCTCTCTTTTCTTTCTTTTCTTCCTTCTCTCTCTCCCTCTCCTACTTTCTTTTTTCCTTCCTTCCTTCCTCTCTCTCCCCCTCTTTCTTTCCATGGCAGAGAATGAAGTCTACATGAAGTCAAACAGCCCATTCAGGGGCAAGAGGCATCAGAGGCTGATGAAAAGAAGCAACCCAACTGCTGAAACCAGATCCATGGTGCGAAGACTTGACATAATCCGTTACCTTCCTGCCCCTTGACTGCGAAGCCAGCAGGAGTTTGGGATGAGAGAAATGCCAATCAGCTCCTAGGTGTGAGACAATGGTTCCACCCTGCTCCCCGCTCCCCTTCCACTCAACAAACAGAACCCCATTTTATGGTTATCAGCTGAAAACAGTATAAAGTAAATTAGGTCAATAAAAACCCAAGACCCAAGTCTGAGTTAAGCTCAACCAAAGGGAAATGAGAGCAAATAAACCCCCCTTATCACAGGCTCTAAATAGCTGAGAACATTTTAGAGAAAAAAAGATACTTTCTGCCCTGGGAGAACATCCTCGGGAGTGTATAAACCTGGAGGCTGCAGACAAAGCGACCCGCCGTTTCTTATCTCCCAGGCCTCTCAGCAGCAGCACTTATTTCTTCCCAGTTGGTCCGACCTAGTGCTTGAAGCTGATCGGAAGGTGTTTCGAAACAGGAAGTGACACAGAAAGGCAGACGCCCATCAGAGTTCGCCCTCCCATTCTTCTGGGGACTGTCAGCTTGGGAAGCAAGGAGGCTTCCAAGAGCGAGTTTTCAGGAGGAGATCCCATGTTTGGACCGTTCCTTCTTAGGTTCCCCTTTGAAAACAAGTACTTGAAAGAGTCTCCATTTCCTGAAATTCTTCACTTGTGCTGCGAAGGATCCCATGTTTGGACCTTCCTTCTTAGTCCCCTGGTAGGACCTTGGTGACCAAAAAAAACACCAAACTCCCCTTTTTGGATTATCACAGAACAGATGTGATGAGCCAAGCCAAAGAGGAGCAGGAAATGAGGCGGGCTCCCTAGTAAACACATCCTGTCCTGGAAGGTTTTTCTCTCTTTCCTTTCTTCCTTCTCTCTTTCCTCCCTCCCTGCTCCCTCTGTTTTTTTCCCTTCCTTCCTTCTTTCTCTCTTTTCTTTCTTTTCTTCCTTCTCTCTCTCCCTCTCCTACTTTCTTTTTTCCTTCCTTCCTTCCTCTCTCTCCCCCTCTTTCTTTCCATGGCAGAGAATGAAGTCTACATGAAGTCAAACAGCCCATTCAGGGGCAAGAGGCATCAGAGGCTGATGAAAAGAAGCAACCCAACTGCTGAAACCAGATCCATGGTGCGAAGACTTGACATAATCCGTTACCTTCCTGCCCCTTGACTGCGAAGCCAGCAGGAGTTTGGGATGAGAGAAATGCCAATCAGCTCCTAGGTGTGAGACAATGGTTCCACCCTGCTCCCCGCTCCCCTTCCACTCAACAAACAGAACCCCATTTTATGGTTATCAGCTGAAAACAGTATAAAGTAAATTAGGTCAATAAAAACCCAAGACCCAAGTCTGAGTTAAGCTCAACCAAAGGGAAATGAGAGCAAATAAACCCCCCTTATCACAGGCTCTAAATAGCTGAGAACATTTTAGAGAAAAAAAGATACTTTCTGCCCTGGGAGAACATCCTCGGGAGTGTATAAACCTGGAGAGGCTGCAGACAAAGACGACCCGCCGTTTCTTATCTCCCAGGCCTCTCAGCAGCAGCACTTATTTCTTCCCAGTTGGTCCGACCTAGTGCTTGAAGCTGATCGGAAGGTGTTTCGAAACAGGAAGTGACACAGAAAGGCAGACGCCCATCAGAGTTCGCCCTCTCCCATTCTTCTGGGGACTGTCAGCTTGGGAAGCAAGGAGGCTTCCAAGAGCGAGTTTTCAGGAGGAGAAAGGAAGTGCGGCCTCCCCAGAGTCTCATCCATTCAAGGTCACGGCCACCCTTTTATATAAAACCTCAACGCATCTGCAACAGATGACTACACGGCATCCAACTGCCTTGTGTATTTCACATCCAAGGACAGGAGGCGGAACATCTCCATCCGGAGACTCTGGAACGCCTTGGCGTCTCAAGTTATGCTCAAGTGTTCTGTATTATCTGAGTGCACCCCATCGTGACTGTTCATAGTCTATCAGGACTTTTTGGTAGATGGCGAGTCTTCAAATTTCCAGTCCTTCTGCGCTGCATACAAAGCATTTCCTCACTCCACCCCGGAGCTCCCACAAGGAAACAAGACGGTAACCACCAGGGAGATCAAATAACCAAATGGTTAGTGAGAGGGCTGTGAAGAATTACAAGCGAGATTAGCCCTTTACTCCGCATTAGCCCAGAGAAACACTGACACTGTAACTACTTTTAAGCCTAATGATGATTTCTAAGAACAAAATGTTTGGCTGAATCTTATGACCTGCCATAGTTTGTTCTGTATGCCTTTGGATGGTACATCGTAAAGACTTCCATCTTCAAAAGAAACACAGAAAAATGCCAAAACACCTGGTGTAGGAAGCACTGGAAAATAACCTGCCGAACCAACACATGAAGGAATGAAAGGAAGTGAACCACAGTGCCTAAAGCTGATGACTGGGGGCAACCTGGGATGATAAAACCCAAGACCCAAGTCTGAGTTAAGCTCAACCAAAGGGAAATGAGAGCAAATAAACCCCCCTTATCACAGGCTCTAAATAGCTGAGAACATTTTAGAGAAAAAAAGATACTTTCTGCCCTGGGAGAACATCCTCGGGAGTGTATAAACCTGGAGAGGCTGCAGACAAAGACGACCCGCCGTTTCTTATCTCCCAGGCCTCTCAGCAGCAGCACTTATTTCTTCCCAGTTGGTCCGACCTAGTGCTTGAAGCTGATCGGAAGGTGTTTCGAAACAGGAAGTGACACAGAAAGGCAGACGCCCATCAGAGTTCGCCCTCTCCCATTCTTCTGGGGACTGTCAGCTTGGGAAGCAAGGAGGCTTCCAAGAGCGAGTTTTCAGGAGGAGAAAGGGAAGTGCGACCTCCCCAGAGTCTCATCCATTCAAGGTCACGGCCACCCTTTTATATAAAACCTCAACGCATCTGCAACAGATGACTACACGGCATCCAACTGCCTTGTGTATTTCACATCCAAGGACAGGAGGCGGAACATCTCCATCCGGAGACTCTGGAACGCCTTGGCGTCTCAAGTTATGCTCAAGTGTTCTGTATTATCTGAGTGCACCCCATCGTGACTGTTCATAGTCTATCAGGACTTTTTGGTAGATGGCGAGTCTTCAAATTTCCAGTCCTTCTGCGCTGCATACAAAGCATTTCCTCACTCCACCCCGGAGCTCCCACAAGGAAACAAGACGGTAACCACCAGGGAGATCAAATAACCAAATGGTTAGTGAGAGGGCTGTGAAGAATTACAAGCGAGATTAGCCCTTTACTCCGCATTAGCCCAGAGAAACACTGACACTGTAACTACTTTTAAGCCTAATGATGATTTCTAAGAACAAAATGTTTGGCTGAATCTTATGACCTGCCATAGTTTGTTCTGTATGCCTTTGGATGGTACATCGTAAAGACTTCCATCTTCAAAAGAAACACAGAAAAATGCCAAAACACCTGGTGTAGGAAGCACTGGAAAATAACCTGCCGAACCAACACATGAAGGAATGAAAGGAAGTGAACCACAGTGCCTAAAGCTGATGACTGGGGGCAACCTGGGATGATAAATTACCATCGGGCAGTTTGAAAATGGTGACATCTCAGGATCGCGAGGCCCGCAGTAGTTAATTCAAGAGCAACAATTATGTACCATCACACCCATTACATTAAGTGACACCATTACATTACGAGGCCATCCCATAAAGACGGTCGTGACCTTGTTAAGCTAGAGCAAAGAACAAGTTCCTTATTTCACCTGAGGGACAGATCAGGTTCGTGAGCTCCCCTCATATTCGAACTCTGAATGCCCCAAAGTTGGTGGAGAGCTGGTCATCAACCACCAACGGAGAGGTATCTGAGCAAAGCCCAGGAGATTGCCAAGGGGAGCCTGGCGTGCTGCAGCCCCAGGAGGTCACAATGGACGCGACATAGAGACTGAACAACAACGATAAACCACCAAAAAAAAAAGGCTGATGAGCTGATGCCTAGCCATTGTCATTTGACTTCTTATCTTGCTTTAATTATCAGAATTCATTTGTATTTGTCTGATGATGGTGGGGTGAGACCCCAAGTGTCTCTCCGCTGGGTTACAAGAAGAAAGACAAGGAATGTGGGTGGGGTCTCTCTCGTGGATGGTTAAGGAATCAGTGAAACGGACCGAAGTTCTCATTCATTCACGGGGATGACTCTGGCCCTCTGGAGCTCGCTGTGTATTTGGAGAGAACGTCCACATCCAGGAAGTTTGCCAATAGAGACAGCATTGACGCATGGAAAAGACGCACCCCAAAGCTGTGTCCTTTGGGATGTCCAAAGCTTCCCTGAGCTGGTCCCAAGGCCAAGGGGGAAACAAAGATGCCAAGAGGAAAAGACACCCGAGTGTAGGGACATGAAGACAGCAGTTGAGACACCGGGCTTGGAGGGAAGTTTGTTTCTCTGTTTAAGGAATGGTGAGAAATTGGACTCCGAGGATGAGGAAGCAGCCAGGAGTGGACCCCTTTCCACGCAGCCTCCACCCACCGCTTCCCGACGTCTTGTCCAGAGGCCCAACCTGGAAACCGCGTGGCTTCTCATCGCTGAACAAGACGTTCAGGTTTCCTGGCTGGGAGTCTGCCTGCCTTTCCTCAAGGACATGCTCTGTCCTGTCCCTCTGTTCCTACCTCTCACCCCAGCCACGAGCTGAGTCCTCCTCCTTCTCGCACGTTCCTACAGCACTCCTTCCAGCCCCAGACTGGGCTAGCAATCCCTTCTCCTCTATGATCTCACCCTGCATCGGTCTCCGAGGCCATCCCATAAAGACGGTCGTGACCTTGTTAAGCTAGAGCAAAGAACAAGTTCCTTATTTCACCTGAGGGACAGATCAGGTTCGTGAGCTCCCCTCATATTCGAACTCTGAATGCCCCAAAGTTGGTGGAGAGCTGGTCATCAACCACCAACGGAGAGGTATCTGAGCAAAGCCCAGGAGATTGCCAAGGGGAGCCTGGCGTGCTGCAGCCCCAGGAGGTCACAATGGACGCGACATAGAGACTGAACAACAACGATAAACCACCAAAAAAAGGCTGATGAGCTGATGCCTAGCCATTGTCATTTGACTTCTTATCTTGCTTTAATTATCAGAATTCATTTGTATTTGTCTGATGATGGTGGGGTGAGACCCCAAGTGTCTCTCCGCTGGGTTACAAGAAGAAAGACAAGGAATGTGGGTGGGGTCTCTCTCGTGGATGGTTAAGGAATCAGTGAAACGGACCGAAGTTCTCATTCATTCACGGGGATGACTCTGGCCCTCTGGAGCTCGCTGTGTATTTGGAGAGAACGTCCACATCCAGGAAGTTTGCCAATAGAGACAGCATTGACGCATGGAAAAGACGCACCCCAAAGCTGTGTCCTTTGGGATGTCCAAAGCTTCCCTGAGCTGGTCCCAAGGCCAAGGGGGAAACAAAGATGCCAAGAGGAAAAGACACCCGAGTGTAGGGACATGAAGACAGCAGTTGAGACACCGGGCTTGGAGGGAAGTTTGTTTCTCTGTTTAAGGAATGGTGAGAAATTGGACTCCGAGGATGAGGAAGCAGCCAGGAGTGGACCCCTTTCCACGCAGCCCTCCACCCACCGCTTCCCCGACGTCTTGTCCAGAGGCCCAACCTGGAAACCGCGTGGCTTCTCATCGCGCTGAACAAGACGTTCAGGTTTCCTGGCTGGGAGTCTGCCTGCCTTTCCTCAAGGACATGCTCTGTCCTGTCCCTCTGTTCCTACCTCTCACCCCAGCCACGAGCTGAGTCCTCCTCCTTCTCGCACGTTCCTACAGCACTCCTTCCAGCCCCAGACTGGGCTAGCAATCCCTTCTCCTCTATGATCTCACCCTGCATCGGTCTCCCTGTGAATGCACACACGTGCATGCACAAACACACACACAAGGCAACACAACCTTTCTCTGTTATTGTCAACTTCCAGGGGCTGAGGACCGGACGCTGCCCTTTTTGCACGTTGTGGCCAAAATAAACGGCTCTTAGATGAATGTGTGTGTGTTAGTCGCTCAGTCATGTCTGAGTCTATGCGACCCCATGGACGGTAGCCCACCAGGCTTCTCTGTCCAAGGTAGCCCACCTGGCTTCCTCTTTTCCATGCAAGAGCACTGGAGTGGGTGGCCGTGCCCTCCCTCCACGGGATCCTCCCCACCCGGGGATCAAACTCATGTCCTCTGCATCGTAGGTGGACGTTTCACCGTCTGAACCCCACGGGAAGTCTCTCAGATGAATGAAGGTGCATAAATAAACAAAGAAACGCTAGGAAGAACTTGGATTTGACCTCAGACAATGAGAAGTCACGTGAAACGTGGGAGGCGAGCAGCCTGAAGACAGATCGGGAGTGGGGAGACAGATCCGGGCTTCTGGCCGATGAGAAACTCCACGAGACGACCGAAGCTTGAAGAAGCTTCTTTACAGAAGATGTGAAGAAACCCGGAGTCAGCAGCAAAGATGACGGGGTGTCTCCAGTGGAAAACGGAGCCGTGTGTTATCGGAGCCAGCCCTCTCACTGCCTGCGAGGCAGTGTGCGGCTGTGTCCACGAGAGGCGCCAACACGGCAAGGCGACCCGCTTCCTGACCACGGCGTGCAAGTGAGCGCTTTCCGGTGGCACATCTGCGGCTCTCCCTCTTCACTCTCCACGGTCATCCCGACGGCCCTTTCGTCCAAGGAAATTTAGGCTCTTCTGACGTCTCCTTTGCACCCGTGGTAACACCTGTCAGGTTCTCTCATGAAGAGTAAGTAAAATAAAATCCTTAATGTGCTCATTAAGGAAATCTAACCTTAGGAACTTGCTGAGTCGTGATTTTACCTTCTGCTTTTAGAAAACGATCCTTTACCAAAAAGGCTGGATTACTCATGTGGTTTTTATGAGTGTGCTATCCAGAAGATGTGGGCGGGGAGAGGTGTGTGTGTACATACAAACATGGGCTTCCCTGGTGGCTCAGACAGTAAAGAATCTGCCTGCAGTGCAGGAGACCTGGGTTCGATCCCTGGGTCAGGAAGATCTCTTGGAGAAGGGAATGGCCACCCACTCCAGCATTCTTGCCTGGGAAATCCCACGAACACAATGGCCTGGAGGGCTAGCGTGCAGAGAGTCACAAAGACTGAGACGTGACTGAGGGACTCACATTTTCATGTATGTAAGCACACACCGCAGACACTACACGGCCATTTTTTTAAAAAGAAATAATGCCGTTTGCAGCAACATGGATAGACCTCAAGATTATGACACCAAATGATGTCATTCAGACAGCGAAGACACATCCCATATGATATCAGTTATACACGGACTCCGAAATACGACACGAACGAACTGAGCTACGAAACAGAAACAGACTCACAGACCAGAGGCCAGACCCGGGGCTGCTGAGGAGCAGGCGGGAGATGGAGTGGGAGGCGAGGGGCAGCAGAGGCCAACGATCGCCCAGAGAGTGGAGGCACCCGGTCCTACCAGGCGGCCCAGGGAGCGATCGTCCATATCCTGTGATAAACCACGGCGGAAAGGAAAATGGCACAGAATGTGTACACATACACTTGGCTGCAGAGCAGAAATGAACACGGCATTGTCAATCGACAGGACTTCAATCAAATAAATTTTTAAAAATTTAACAGTGGGGGCTTCCCTGGTGGTCCAGTGGGTGAGGACACCGCCTTGCAGTGCAAGGGGCGCCGGTTCCATCCCTGGCCTGGGAGGATCCCATGTGCTGCCAAGCGGCTGGACCAGTGTGTTCAACTACCGAGCCGGAGCTCTGGAGCGCATGCGCCCGGAGCCGGTGCTCTGAGACGAGTGGGGCCACTGCGATGAGAGGCCCACGCGGGCCAGAGAACAAAGACGGATGAAAATAGACAAATGAAAGACCAATAGAAGTGGCCAAAACAAACAAAAATTTAACGGTGGAGTGGGATCCACACCAGCAGCTGTTCCTCCCCAGCGTCCCCTTTAGAAGCCCCTTCCCTTCTCCGTCCCGAGAGCAGCCTTGCTTTCTCCTGAGCACAGTCTGTCTGAGGGACGTGTGCACGGAGGCCCGTCTGTCTGTGGAGGCTGCCCTGACGCTGAGGGTCACGTCCACGCTCTGGCCCCGCTGCGGCTTCTCCTTCTGACTTCACGGTGTGTGTGTGTGTGGCCCTTTAGAATCACTCAAACTCCCCCTGATGTTCAAGGAAGGAGGGACAGAAGAAATGAATCCTGCAGATCTGAGCGGGAGGCGGGTGGTGGGTGAAGACGACGGGGCACGCTGAAGGAAGGAAACCAGGAAAGCTGGCAGCAGGTCAGAGGCGAGGAGGGACCCTTCAGTTTCTAAGGTCAAGGTGGATCGAGGGCGGGACACTGCAGGGGTCTGAGTTCACCCACAGACACTGTAGCTTCCAACACAGCGTTCAGAGTGGAAGTCAGAACAAGTAAAGGGCTCTTCTCAGAAAGGTTACAAGCACAGGAGGGTCTGCGAGTCTGTGCCGATAAGTAAAAAGCAGAAAGACAGATCGGTGAGCACGACCCCAGATCCTCAGCTAGGCCCCCTGGGTGTGGACAGATCAGCCCGGTGTCGGGCGGGGGGCTCCCTGGCAGGCCAGCTGGAGGCCGGCGCAGGGAGCAACGGCCGCCTCTCCCTGAGACGCTCAGTGCTGTCCTCCATTCGCTGACAAAACCAGATAAAGACCTTTAAGCGGCTACTTTCCCGAATGAATCTACTTCCAAATCCAGGGCTGGGAACACGCGGCACTAAGCCCGTGAGCAAACACCTCCTAAAGGGGAGAGCAAGAGAGCTCTCTCTGCTGCCCCAGTAGAACGCACGGGAAATGCATCTGCCGCCCCGCCCGCCACGGCCCCGAGGACACGGCGGCCCCGGGCTGGCTGAGCGCTTGGCACTGAACTTGCCACGCGGAGGTGGGCAGGACAACAAAACCAGGTGTCGCATCAACCATACAAGGGTCCCAAAACCTGCTGTCCTGACCATCTTTTTTTTTTCTTTTTTCTAAAGTTGAAGTAGAGCTGATTTATAATATGATGTAAGTTACAGGTGTACAACATAGTGATACAGTATTTTCACACATTATAGTCCATTTAAAGTTCTCATAGGGCTTCCCCTGGTGGTCCAGTGGGTAAGGACACCGCCTTGCAGTGCAAGGGGCGCCGGTTGGATCGCTGGCCTGGGAAGATCACGTGCCACGGAGCGGCTGGACCCATGTGTCTAATTACCGAGCTGGAGCTCTGGAGCGCATGCGCCCAGAGCCAGCGCTCTGGGACGACAGAGGCCACCGCGATGGGAGGCCCACAGGAGCCAAAGAACAAAGACGGATGAAAATAGAGAAATCAAAGACCAGTAGAAGTGGCCCGCCCGTCCCCTCCCTCCCTACCCCACCCCTCAAAAGATAAATAAACTAAAAAAAAAAAAGTTCTCATAGAATCTTGGCTAGATTCCTTGTGCTGCACAATGTATCCTTGGAGATTATTTATCCAATAAATAGTAGCTGGTACCTACCTTGTCCCTCGCCCTCCTCTCTCCCCACTGGTAACCACTTGTTTGGTCTCTGTGTCCGTGAGGCTATCCCTATCGCATCTATCAGAGATCTCCTATAGTATCTGTTTGTCTCTGACTTCTTTCTGTCAGCATACTACCCTCCAGGTCCAACCACGTCACCGCAGATGGCAGCATTCCATTCTTCTTTACAGCCAAGTCATATTCCATTGTGTATATATGCCTTATCTCCTAAGCTGTCTCCACGAATGCAGAATTCTGAGAGATCTTTTTATGAGATGAATACAGTATTTGTCCAAGGAAGGATCCCTTTTCCTCTGAATAGAGAGAGGATTCTCATCTCCTTCAGAACAGAAATAGGGCCTGTTTACTGTCGTGGCAGAATGTTACCCTCACTGACTGCAAAACAAGCACGCCCATCTCGGAGCGGGGCCCCACGGAGCGGGGCGCGTCCTCTTCCAGGGGTTGCAGAGAGTTCAGGGAAAGGCTGGGCTCTCTCGGCAGCTCAAGCATGCGTGTGTCGGGCACACGGGCCTCAGGACCCATGCTCAGGGGGTTCACAGACCCCGAGAGCCACGCATGGGTCCACGTGGAGAGGCCAGAAGAGCTCATCAGCCACACGCCAGCCACCGGCCAGCTCGCTGCTGGATCATCAAAAGCCCTGAGGAGGCAGTGTGTCAGGTGGTCAGTGTATTCAACACAGTGGACACGCGTTCCCCGTCCACACGGGAGCTCGGTGCCGTGGTCAGGCTCCCGAGCTCCACTCGCCCCCAGTGTTCTGCCGGAACCACCCCCAGATGGGCCGGGCCGCCGCGCGGTGGAGACAGCAGTGCAAAGAGCTGGCCTGCGGGGGCTGCCCGCGGCCCCGGAAAGCCACAGAGACCCTGCCCTCCGTGATGCTGGGCAGAACGCCAGTCACGGCCTCCCTGTGATCAGCAGGTGCCTCTCTCTCTGCCTTGGCCGTTATGAGGTCAGCTCTGAGACCTGCCTGGCACTTTACCCACCAGAAAGGACTGGGCACCCAGGCTCTCCAAGGGGTGGCGGCTCCAGCTGAGAGCTGGGAGAGGGAGGTTAGACGGAGCTGCCCCCACACGTCCGGCCACCACAAAGCAGGGACTCGGGCTTCAGAAGGTTCAGCTCCGAACGTCACGCACACCAACTCACGGCAGTTCTAGAACCACCGTGATTAAAACGAATCAAATGCAGTGACGGCCCCCTCAGACTCAGCCAGCCCACTGACGACTCCCTTGCTGAAGAGGTGTCCACCTCCCCGCTCTTTTGGACAATAAAAAATTTTTTAATGTTTAGTTTTAAATTCAGTGGGTAATTATAAGGGTACAAATTATAATGAAATAAACATATATAAATGTGCATATATATATATAAACAAAAATGTATGGGGAAGAGATGAATTTAGAAATTAGAAATAGGGCCTGTTTACTGTCGTGGCAGAATGTTACCCTCACTGACTGCAAAACAAGCACGCCCATCTCGGAGCGGGGCCCCACGGAGCGGGGCGCGTCCTCTTCCAGGGGTTGCAGAGAGTTCAGGGAAAGGCTGGGCTCTCTCGGCAGCTCAAGCATGCGTGTGTCGGGCACACGGGCCTCAGGACCCATGCTCAGGGGGTTCACAGACCCCGAGAGCCACGCATGGGTCCACGTGGAGAGGCCAGAAGAGCTCATCAGCCACACGCCAGCCACCGGCCAGCTCGCTGCTGGATCATCAAAAGCCCTGAGGAGGCAGTGTGTCAGGTGGTCAGTGTATTCAACACAGTGGACACGCGTTCCCCGTCCACACGGGAGCTCGGTGCCGTGGTCAGGCTCCCGAGCTCCACTCGCCCCCAGTGTTCTGCCGGAACCACCCCCAGATGGGCCGGGCCGCCGCGCGGTGGAGACAGCAGTGCAAAGAGCTGGCCTGCGGGGGCTGCCCGCGGCCCCGGAAAGCCACAGAGACCCTGCCCTCCGTGATGCTGGGCAGAACGCCAGTCACGGCCTCCCTGTGATCAGCAGGTGCCTCTCTCTCTGCCTTGGCCGTTATGAGGTCAGCTCTGAGACCTGCCTGGCACTTTACCCACCAGAAAGGACTGGGCACCCAGGCTCTCCAAGGGGTGGCGGCTCCAGCTGAGAGCTGGGAGAGGGAGGTTAGACGGAGCTGCCCCCACACGTCCGGCCACCACAAAGCAGGGACTCGGGCTTCAGAAGGTTCAGCTCCGAACGTCACGCACACCAACTCACGGCAGTTCTAGAACCACCGTGATTAAAACGAATCAAATGCAGTGACGGCCCCCTCAGACTCAGCCAGCCCACTGACGACTCCCTTGCTGAAGAGGTGTCCACCTCCCCGCTCTTTTGGACAATAAAAAATTTTTTAATGTTTAGTTTTAAATTCAGTGGGTAATTATAAGGGTACAAATTATAATGAAATAAACATATATAAATGTGCATATATATATATAAACAAAAATGTATGGAGAGAAAGAGATGAATTTAGAAAGTGTGAGCTAAATGTTTCACTGATCCCTGCAGTTCTAATCTTATGCCTTTATTTTTGGACCTTTTTTTTTTTTTTTTAATAATTTTGGCCTTTTTTAAAATTTATTTATTTTCATCCATTTTTATTCTTTGGCCTGTGTGGGCCTCCCATCGCAGTGGCCTCTCTCGTTGCAGACCACGGGCTCTGGGCACATGCGCTCCAGAGCGCTGGCTGCTAACTGGACACACTGCTCCACAGCACGTGGGATCTTCCCGGGCCAGGGATCGAACTGGTGCCCCTTGCACGGCAAGGCGGACTCTCTACCCACTGGACTACCAGGGAAGCCTTATGCCTTTAAGAGATCACTTTTCATCCTACCCGAAAGAAACAATCATAAAACGTAAAAGCATCAGACCAGCCCTAATGCCTCAGTCACTCTTCCTAAGGCGTCCTTTGTACCTTTAGCCCTGATGTTTTCCAGCAGCAGTTGTCTCGTAAAGAAATCTCTCTGCGACTTTCCTGGTGATCCAGTGGTTCATAACACTCCATGCTTCCGCTGCATGGGCTGTGAGTTCAATCCCTGGTCAGGGAGCTAAGGTTCCACTAAGATGCCACACAGTGAGGGCCAACAGGAAAAAACGAAGTCCCTCAACATTTCAGGGTTCTACAGGAGGCAAAAAACACTTGCCCCAAATCTAAGACCAACCTCAAAGACCAGGATGTGGTTCTCTCTGACTCACCCAAAAGGCTCTGTGCCCCAGGCTGCTGGGGACGAGGAACAACCAGGATTTCTCCCAAGGAGTCTGCAGGTACCTCAGACAGAACCGCTGACCTGACGCTGCCCGCACTCTGCTCTCCTTCTTCCCTTTAAACACACCAGGTGCGCACAAGGCAAAGTGAGCTGGTTCTAAACGCCCAGAGGCCAGAAATCATGGCTCCATCCACCTTCACAAGCCGGGAGACGCACAAAGCCGCGCCAGGCTGAACAAGCCTTGCCCATCAAGAAAAACGGGCGGGTCCACGGAGCAGCCCCCAGAACCCACTCGGCAGGCCGCCTTCCCCTCTAGCTCCTTAACTATCTGAGATTACCATCACACGGGGAGTCACCTCTCGGCTGGAAATTAAATCAGCCTGGCCATAACCCAAAGGTGTCGAGTGGAAACGATCTGATGAGCCGTCCCGGGGAAAACAACTCCACCCCCAAGCCCTCCCCGCCTAGCAGCCTCCCTCCACCCCCCAAGCTGGGCCCTTCCGGGCCGAGTCTCCTCTGAACGATGAGAAAAACAGCACAGCCACAGGGGCAAGCCTTTCTTGGTTCTGGTTTTCGGAGAAAAGCACAGTTCACCAGGGCAGAACAGTTCACCTAGTGAAACAACCAAAGAGGCGGCTTCGTGGGACGAAATGGTCAGGAACGTGGCATTGAGAAAGAGACAGCGTGAGAACTGCTCAGAGGAGAAAGAAGGGAAGGGCGAGGGGGCGGAGAGTGGGGAGGGGAGAATAAACACACGCGCGTGCGCACGCACGCAGCCAGCATCCTTGGGGATGGTCTGCACAGAGGCATCCGCCCCACCGAGGGGGCAGCAGGTCCTACCTGCCCCTTCAGAACTGGCGTGTGCCTGCAAAGCCTCCGTGTAATTACCAGGCTTGGCACCTGGCGCTGGCAGCCGGGCCCTGAGAGATCCTAAGCTTTCAGGAACCGGCACCTGCAGGGCGGCTCCTGTCGCGGGTCCCAGGGAGTCGACGAGTGCATTTCTAATTACACGGTGTTGGGCTTCGCCCTAATGACAGGCTCCCTCCAGGCAAGCAAAAAGCACGGGGCCCAGAGGATGTGGGTCTCCGAGCTCAGCCCCAGAGGACCCCAGCGCTTGCCTTTTTTTTTTTCCTGGATGGCATCTTCTCGGATCACCAGCAAAACAATGCCTGTTTCACACTGCTCAACGGCACCTTGTAAACCCCTCTTCCAAGCTGAAATATTTCACAGAGAAGAAAAGAAGGACGCACGATAAACTGTACTAGCTGCTCCCTGAAGCCATGACGTTAGAGGCTTGCTCGCCAATGACCTCGGTCCCCTCGAGCTGTCCTCCTGCCTTCTTTTCTCCTCTGCTGGCCCTCTCCTGCGTCCACAACACTTTTCCACACAAGCCTCCTTGGCTTTTCATGTGCGTTCCTTCTGCCAAGCAGACCTCCTTCCTCACCTGGTCTGTACCTGAACTCCTATTCATCTGTCAAAACTCTGCTCTGCATTACCTCCTCTCAGAAGCCTTTCCAGGAAAGATCCCTCCCCACTTAGATTTAATCGCTCCTTCTGCAATACTTCTTTGCCTTGAGCATTCTTCTCATTTGGCCTGCATCACGCACGACTGTATTTAGCCACCTCACCGCCCGCCTTCGCTTACACGGTCTACACTCACTACTCGCGTCGAAGGCCAAGCCCTGACCCTGCCTTCATTTACGGAGCCCCCAGCGCGCACCCTACACACTCAGGACACCCTGAGAACACAGAGAGCTTCCTCTCTGCCCCCAACCTGTCGTCTTTCCTTGAGCGCTGGTCACAGCGGCTGCTCACGGGGACCTGATCCTGTCCCCGGGTACCCCAGGGGTCCTTCCTCTTCCTTCGGGTCTCTACCCAGCATCACCCCTTCATAAAGGTCTAAAACAGCCCTTTTCTCCCGTCACCCTCTCCCCTACCACTCTACAGCCTCTCTCTCTGTTTTATGTCTCTTCAGGGCTCCTATCACCGCGGGCATCTTCTATTCTGGTTCCTTTGCCTGTGTGTCGGTCTCCCGCCCACCTCCCTAGTCGGACGTAAGGGAGGGGAGGGCAGGATCTGAGCTAACAAAATAGACACTCACCAATGTCTGTAAGAGTGGTAAGTGGCTGCCTCCACAGAGCTTGGCCCCGAAGAGCTGCTCTGTAAATTAATAAGATCAGTATGGAGCTACCAGCAGCGAAGCCAGCGTCTGTGCCCACTGTAGCCCAGGGACACCACGAGCGGAGGGAAACCAACCGGATGCGTCCCAGCTCTCTGTTTCTGCTATGCGTTTCCAACAGACACCGGCCCCAGGGTTGGTGGGGACCCCTACCTTCCACCCCTGGGCCGTCCTCTCCACGGACTCCACTGAGGAGAGAGAAGCCAAGGACTCTGACAGTCGAGATGGCAGGCCACGTTAGAGGCTTGCTCGCCAATGACCTCGGTCCCCTCGAGCTGTCCTCCTGCCTTCTTTTCTCCTCTGCTGGCCCTCTCCTGCGTCCACAACACTTTTCCACACAAGCCTCCTTGGCTTTTCATGTGCGTTCCTTCTGCCAAGCAGACCTCCTTCCTCACCTGGTCTGTACCTGAACTCCTATTCATCTGTCAAAACTCTGCTCTGCATTACCTCCTCTCAGAAGCCTTTCCAGGAAAGATCCCTCCCCACTTAGATTTAATCGCTCCTTCTGCAATACTTCTTTGCCTTGAGCATTCTTCTCATTTGGCCTGCATCACGCACGACTGTATTTAGCCACCTCACCGCCCGCCTTCGCTTACACGGTCTACACTCACTACTCGCGTCGAAGGCCAAGCCCTGACCCTGCCTTCATTTACGGAGCCCCAGCGCGCACCCTACACACTCAGGACACCCTGAGAACACAGAGAGCTTCCTCTCTGCCCCCAACCTGTCGTCTTTCCTTGAGCGCTGGTCACAGCGGCTGCTCACGGGGACCTGATCCTGTCCCCGGGTACCCCAGGGGTCCTTCCTCTTCCTTCGGGTCTCTACCCAGCATCACCCCTTCATAAAGGTCTAAAACAGCCCTTTTCTCCCGTCACCCTCTCCCCTACCACTCTACAGCCTCTCTCTCTGTTTTATGTCTCTTCAGGGCTCCTATCACCGCGGGCATCTTCTATTCTGGTTCCTTTGCCTGTGTGTCGGTCTCCCGCCCACCTCCCTAGTCGGACGTAAGGGAGGGGAGGGCAGGATCTGAGCTAACAAAATAGACACTCACCAATGTCTGTAAGAGTGGTAAGTGGCTGCCTCCACAGAGCTTGGCCCCGAAGAGCTGCTCTGTAAATTAATAAGATCAGTATGGAGCTACCAGCAGCGAAGCCAGCGTCTGTGCCCACTGTAGCCCAGGGACACCACGAGCGGAGGGAAACCAACCGGATGCGTCCCAGCTCTCTGTTTCTGCTATGCGTTTCCAACAGACACCGGCCCCAGGGTTGGTGGGGACCCCCTTACCCCTTCCACCCCTGGGCCGTCCTCTCCACGGACTCCACTGAGGAGAGAGAAGCCAAAGGACTCTGACAGTCGAGATGGAACAGCGCCACATCCCAACGAGAATTTAATAGGTTCGGGGAGGTTCCGGGCTGTAAATGCACGGGGCCGAACCTGTGTGGTGCTGTCACCTGGGAGCCTCTTCCTCCGCTGCCCGGACGACGGCGGTCCACGAGCACCGAGTCCACGGCCCCAGCATCCGGGACTCGCCCTCCCCCAGCTGCCACAGCTGGAGGCTGAGCAGCCATGGAGGCCACGTGTCCCCGGGTGCCAAGCCCTGGCGCGTCCCGCACCCCACCCCCGCCCGTCGAGACTCCCCTAGGACACCATCTGGGGCGAGGCAGGGCGGCTTTGATCAGAGTCTTCCAAACAAGCGCGAGCTCGAGCCTGGCGGAAGCTGGCACGCGTCCTCCCGGACCACGCTCCTCTAACGGAACACAGAAAAGCCACGAGCCTCTTCCCGACTTCTGCTTCCAGCCGGGACTGGAAGAAAGCAACCCTAAAAATAACCACGAGTGGCAGAACGTCCCACCAGAGGGTACAGACGGGGAGAGACAGGGCCAGGGCACAGGGCCCGACACCACTCCCGATCACGGGCAGGCCCCTAACCCGGAGGCCCTGGCTGGGCTCTCCTGGGTCCACCCCTCAACCTCCAGCTCCGGTTCTTCCAAACAGAAGTAGCCTCTGGACCAGGAGGCGCAGTTCTAAGCCGGGCGTGATCAATCACTGACAACATGTTCATAAGCCGGCGTGATCAATCCCCGCAGGGGCGGCCCCCGGCTGAGGAGGGAGGGCAGGACTGACTAACAAAATAGACACTCACCAATGTCTGTAAGAGTGGTAAGTGGCTGCCTCCACAGAGCTTGGCCCAAGAGCTGCTCTGTAAATTAATAAGATCAGTATGGAGCTACCAGCAGCGAAGCCAGCGTCTGTGCCCACTGTAGCCCAGGGACACCACGAGCGGAGGGAAACCAACCGGATGCGTCCCAGCTCTCTGTTTCTGCTATGCGTTTCCAACAGACACCGGCCCCAGGGTTGGTGGGGACCCCCTTCCCCCTTCCACCCCTGGGCCGTCCTCTCCACGGACTCCACTGAGGAGAGAGAAGCCAAAGGACTCTGACAGTCGAGATGGAACAGCGCCACATCCCAACGAGAATTTAATAGGTTCGGGGAGGTTCCGGGCTGTAAATGCACGGGGCCGAACCTGTGTGGTGCTGTCACCTGGGAGCCTCTTCCTCCGCTGCCCGGACGACGGCGGTCCACGAGCACCGAGTCCACGGCCCCAGCATCCGGGACTCGCCCTCCCCCAGCTGCCACAGCTGGAGGCTGAGCAGCCATGGAGGCCACGTGTCCCCGGGTGCCAAGCCCTGGCGCGTCCCGCACCCCACCCCCGCCCGTCGAGACTCCCCTAGGACACCATCTGGGGCGAGGCAGGGCGGCTTTGATCAGAGTCTTCCAAACAAGCGCGAGCTCGAGCCTGGCGGAAGCTGGCACGCGTCCTCCCGGACCACGCTCCTCTAACGGAACACAGAAAAGCCACGAGCCTCTTCCCGACTTCTGCTTCCAGCCGGGACTGGAAGAAAGCAACCCTAAAAATAACCACGAGTGGCAGAACGTCCCACCAGAGGGTACAGACGGGGAGAGACAGGGCCAGGGCACAGGGCCCGACACCACTCCCGATCACGGGCAGGCCCCTAACCCGGAGGCCCTGGCTGGGCTCTCCTGGGTCCACCCCTCAACCTCCAGCTCCGGTTCTTCCAAACAGAAGTAGCCTCTGGACCAGGGAGGCGCAGTTCTAAGCCGGGCGTGATCAATCACTGACAACATGTTCATAAGCGAACGCGGGCGGCTCCCAGGCTTGAGGGCCTCCGCAGCGAGTGCTGGGAACAGGACGAAGCCACTGTGGGGACGGTGGCGTCCAGGAACCCGGGAACCCTCGGCCTGCCCAGGATCCAGACAGTGGCCAGGGTCAGCCCCAGTCCTGGCCGGCCGGGCCAGGGAGCGGCCACGGGGCGTCCTTCTCCCCAGCGCCCTCGGCTCGCCTGGGAATCCGAGGGGAGATGGGCGGCCCTGCCTGTGGGCTGCGGCCGCCTGTTCCTTCCCCGCGTCTGGAGCCCAGTTGGGACTTGGGAAGGAGAGCCGCCTCTCCGCCGGGCCCTTTCGGACAGCCATCGAAGTCCCCAGAGAGCGGCGTGTGGGTTCTGCGCCTCTTCCCAAGCGTCACGGGGCACAGGCTCGTCCCGGAACTCCGAGAGCCTCGCACAAACCATCCAGTGGGTCTGAGTGATATCCACCCCCCAAACCATCAATATACATCTTGCCTTCTCTGCCTTGGAACGACCAAATCATTTCATTTCCCTTAAAAATACATTGACATGATTCAAATGCATAATTCATGTAAAATCTGAATTTCTTCAGTATAGGAGGCTCTGCTGGCCCCAAAGTGGCCTAGTGAGCTGAAGGTCCGTCCTCAACATAACCTTCTGCCTCTGAGCAGGCCTCCTGCAGCCTGCTGCCATCACCAGCATGTCCGTAGCACTCAGCCAGGCCTGACTCGGGGCCTTTCCTACAGAGCTACTGTACTTGAATGCCTTTATCCGTGTTCCAGGTTAGCCAGCAAACTCCTATGCGTACATCAAAGCCCAGCTCAATGGTGACCTTTCCTTTGGGTCCCCTGCTCTCGCTCCCCTGGCATTTCTCACTGTGTTCTATATTATCTCTCACTACGGCCCCTTGAACAAGGCCAGGAGCTCCCCAAGGCATCTGACAAGGACTTAATATCTGATTCTTCCAAGCACTTTCCTACTGCTTGGCCCATCGGAGTTATTTCAAACCGTCTGGCGGATGCAATCAAATCGCGAGGGAAACCGCAAGAGACTTCACAGTGTCCCATTAGGATGGTCATCCAGACGCTCTGGTCACAACTTGGCAAGAAGGCTGCACTGTTACTGCCTGATGCTCGGAGCCCCACAGAAAGAGAAAGTAGGTATTAAGTGTCCTGGTAAAAGACACGTAACTTTAGAGGAAAGGAAGTGTGATAAGAGTGAAAAGCTAGTCCAGAAGACCCCCTCGAGGACCCCACTCTGGTGTGAAACTGTCCACCTGCAGACCGTGCGAAATGCCCCATCCAGACACCTTCCCCACCCCTGGCGGGGCGAGCGGGCCACGCCAACAGGCGTTCTGATTTCACCAAAGACAAGGAAGGGTCCCAGCTAAGTGTGCCAGGAGATAACAAGGTCGTTCAAGCAGGCAGAGGGCATGGAGGGGTCCGTCCCTTGTAACTTAAGGTCTGTACAGACAGGTAAGCTAATCCCCACCGCGCTCTTAAAACAACCACTCATCTCGGTTCCCAGTGACACCCAATCTGAAAGTTTCCTTTGTTTCCGGCACTGCGAGACTAAAGAACACTTCTAAGTGTCCCCCCTCGGCCCTGACACAGAGAGGGGAGAATGTCTGGTAAGTAAAAAAGCAACTGGCTTTGTTGGCGGCTCACGGCCGCCTGTGTTTCCACGGCCCTGCGGTTACGTCTCAGGGTTCCGTGCGGGGGGACCAGGCAGCCTGGGGTGAAGAGCGCAGGTGGAGACGGGCGGCGACCCTGGACCAGGCAGGGTGCAGAACAGCCGCGCCCCTTCCCCAGTGACACCAGACATCCGGCTGTGTATAAACAGCACAGAGGCCAGCGCCTGCCTTTCATAACAGACATCATAAGCTGCTTGGAAAGCTGACCCGGCAATTAGCCTGAGGAGGGAACGGCGACGGAGGCCGGTGAAATTAGCTGGTAGCCAGGCCCAACGGTGAGACAGTAAGGCACCGTGGGGACTGCGTTCAAGGAAAGGCAGATGCTCCCCCACATCGCGTTCAGAAACCCAGATGCTCTCCGGCTCCAGCCAGCTGCGGCCCCAGAAAGACAGGTCCAGACTGTCAGCTCCGTCATCAAAAACAGAAAGCTGGGGGTGAGGGAGATAGCGGGGAGTTTGGGATTGACATGTACACGCAGCTAGATCTATTTTCCTAAAGGGAAGGGGCTTGGGGGCTTGTTTTGGCCACACTGGATCTTCACTGCTGTGTGTGGGCTTTCTCCAGTTGTGGGGAGCAGGGGCTACTCTCTAGCTGGGGTGCAGTGGCTTCTCTTGTTGCGGAGCACAGGCTCTAACCATGCAGGCTTAGCTGCCTTGCAGCCTGTGGGGATCTTCCCTGACCAGGGATGGAACCCATGCTCCCTGCAGTAGCAGGTGCATTCCTAACCATTGGGCCACCAGGGAAGTCCCACATTCTGTACTTAAAATAGATAACCCACAAGGACCTACAGTATAGCACAGAGAACTCTCCTCAATACTCTATAATAACCTAAATGGGAAAAGAATTTGTAAAAGAGTAGATACAGGTACAGGTATAGCTGGATTCCTATGTATACCTGGGACCGACACAACATCCATACGCCCATATAAAATAAAACTTAAACAGAAAATCTGCATTTGTCTATGAGCTCTCCAAATCAGTCGATATCGGTCACGCATCTGAATTTTTTAAAACCTTGGAAATAGTCACTCAAGGACTTCATTTATCTTGAGTCCATCAACAGATGAATCTCTCCGTGGCGGTGAGAGGCAGGACAGTGGTCATCCTTCTTGAGGGCACTTTCAGACAGACAAGCCTGTGCTTGGGGGTGGGTGGGCAGGAAGAAACAACAAAGGACAGGGCTTGCTCTGGTCCAGAAGGAATGTAGTGTCTGTCGAATTCAGTCCAGGAGAGAAGCTCCAAGTTCTGGGGTCTGAAAGGCTGGGCCACTACAGGCACTGCTGGATGACCCGGGCCATTCCACTGAGCTCCCCTTTCCTCCTGTGCAGTCCAGGGGAAACCACACAGGAAGGATCCCATTACGATGGAAACACGCTTCGGCCACCGGCCGGCACGCTGCACGCCTCCCTCGTGAAGGCAGGGCTCCTTCTTTCTCTCTATTGCGTCACTAGTAGCCAGCATCCCGTCTCGTTCCTTCTTCTTACCTCTCTCTGGAACATTTCCAGAAAAGTAACACGCAAAATCACATGTCTTAATTTTTACCATTTTATTCCATGCCCCCTTGTTTCCTGACAACGGTTCTTCAGCCCATGAATGGTTCAACAGGACTAACGGTTTTCTTAATTGGTGCTGAACTTGCTCTGACACCTGAGTCTGTAGATGTTAGTTCACCAACACACAGGGGTCCCTCAAGGACAAGCCCACGCCTCTTGAACGTCCCCAGAAACTCATGTGCTGCTGGGAGAGCCCTGGAGAAAACAACTGCTCACATGGGGCACGTCTAGGGCACGGCTCCTGCCCTGCTGTTGTTCAGTCGCTACATCCCACTCTGTGACCCCAGGACTGCAGCGCGTGAGGCTTCCTGTCCTTCACGGTCTCCCGCTGCTCAAATGCATGTCCGCTAGTGCTGTTCCATACGACACTAGAAAGGTGGATATGTGTCATTATATCCTTGTCAAAAACCGTAAAATGTGTACCATCAAAATGAACCCTGGGGCGAAGCGTGGGCTTTGGGTGACAGGGGTTCCTCACTTGGAAACAGAAGCGCGGCTCCGCAGCGGCGGGCTGACGGGGGCGGGGGACGGGGTGGAGCCTGGGAGAGGCGGGGCATAGATGGTCTTTCATTCAATGTTGCTGTGAATCTAAGCCCACTCTGCAAAATGCAGACTACACGTATTTTTAAAAATAAGTGCTCAACCGGGACGTCCCTGGCCTGGCCATCCAGCAGATAAGACTCCATACTTCCAATGCAGCAGGAAGGGTTCGATTCCAGGTCAGGGAACGAAGATCCCACATGCTGCCCGGGGTGGCAAGTAAACAAACAAAACAAACAAACACAAGCTCTGTATATATAAAAAGTCAGGGCTGTAACTCAGTGGTAAGGATCCGCCTGCCAGTGCAGAAGAGCAGCTCAAGCCATGGGTCCAATCCCTGGCTCGGGAAGATCGTCCGGAGTGGCAACAGTAGCCACTCCAGTCTTCTTGTCTGGAGAATCTCTTGGACAGAGGAGCCTGGCGGGCTACAGTCCATGGGGTCACAGAGAGTCAGACACAACTAAGCGACTAAACAGCAACGACAACAAAGTAAGTGCTTGCCGGATACGGCAGGTGGTTTTTTTTTTTTTTTTTCAGGTCTACATGATTTATAAGAACGTATTGTTCATTAACTATGCAGTAGTACAGCGTGTACTCAGGTGTGTCGGACTCTGCAACCCTGTGGACTGCAGCCCGCCAGGCTCCTCTGTCCATGCAATTCTCCAGGCAAGAATACTGGAGTGGGCTGCCATTGCCTTTTCCAATAGGATCTTCCTGATCCAGGGATCAAACCCACATCTCTTGAGTCTCCAGCATTGGCAGGTGGGTTCTCAACCACGAGAATCACATGGGAAGCCCTCGGGGGGTATAGAAAAAGCCGTGAAATGGTCCCCTTTCCCTTCTTTCTTTCTTTTTTTTTTTAAGAATTGTATTTATTTATTTATTTTTGTTTTGTTTTTTGGGGCCACTTCTGCTGGTCTTTTATTTATCTATTTTCATCCATCTTTGTTCTTTGGCCCGTGTGGGCCTCCCATCGCAGTGGCCTCTGTTGCTCCAGAGCTCTGGCTCGGTAGTTGGACACATCAGTCCAGCCACTCCGCGGCCTATGGGATCTTCCCAGGCCAGGGATCGAACCGGCGGCCCTTGCCCTGCAAGGCGATGTCCTTACCCACTGGATCACCAGGGAAGCCCTTTCCCTTCTTTCAATGAGCATTTCAAATCCATGACAATGCGAGGAGAGCCTGCTCTCCTCCCCCTGATCATACACATATTTGGGAATCTATAAATGCTCTCTGCGGGGACAGGATGCTTACTTCTCTGTGCATCTGAGCTGACTGGTAGCACCGGCACACACCAAGTGCCTGGAGACTGAAACGGTCAGGCGGAGGGTACCAGGGACGCAAGGACCAGCACTGGAGTGGAAGGGGCAGTGCTGAGCCGGGGAGGGGCTCCAACAGAGGGGGAGGGGCTCCAGCAGAGGGGGAGGGCTAGTCCGGAGAGGCCTTTCAGTCGGGAGCCGGGGCGGGGGCTGGGGAGGAGGCCCCAGGAGTGATCTCGGGGCTACCCTCCTGAACTGCTGGGCTGGGTGTGTGGTCTCCCTCAAGGAGCGAGATTACTTTAATGGCCGTGCGAACCAAACCCTGCATTCCTTCAGCTTCTCCTTGCCGCAATTCACAATGTCCTCACTGAGTTTTCTGCCCTTTTAAGACAGGTCCCCTCTGAAAATACTTCCAAAACACAGCTGCATGCTCAGTCGTGTCTGACACTTTGCGACCCCGTGGGGTGTAGCCCGCCAGGTCCTCTGTCCATGGAATTTTCCAGGCAAGAATACTGGAGTGGGTTGCCATTTCCTTCTCCAGGGGAGCTTCCTGACCTAGGGCTCAAACCCGCATCTCTTGTGTCTCCTGCACTGACGGGCAGATTCTTTACCAACCGCGCCACCTGGGAAAGCCAAGGCCGCCCTCATGCAAACCCACAGCAGAATTCTTCTCAGTTGCCACTGTGTAAAGCTCATCCCGAGACCAGGCCTCTTAGGCTCGGATTCTGCCTGGACAAGGCAGGGTCAGCTTATTAGTGACCCCCACCCCCACCCCTGCCTCCTCTAGGCTGGAGGGGCAGCAAGGCGGCTTCCAGGCTCCCCGGGGAAGACACCAGCGGGGAGGAGGGCGCCCGGGAGCGCGTGTCCTCCAGGCCCTAAGGGAGCAGCGGGGAGGGCTGAAAATGACTGGTTCTTCCATTCTCTTCTCTCCGTCGGAGTCTTCCCCTACTTTTCCACTTCATCCTGTTACTTAAGGGGTCACATTATGGGGATGAACATATTTTTGGTTTTCGAATGATTTCGCTGAAACTGCCTTTACCTGCCCCTTATAGAAAGAAGCACGAGATCTGAGGATTGTCTATTTCTTTCCTCCAAAGAAAAGTTGAGGAACAATGCTCTCTGGGACAGTGTTTTTGATCTGAGCTGACTGGTAGCACCGGCACACACCAAGTGCCTGGAGACTGAAACGGTCAGGCGGAGGGTACCAGGGACGCAAGGACCAGCACTGGAGTGGAAGGGGCAGTGCTGAGCCGGGGAGGGGCTCCAACAGAGGGGGAGGGGCTCCAGCAGAGGGGGAGGGCTAGTCCGGAGAGGCCTTTCAGTCGGGAGCCGGGGCGGGGGCTGGGGAGGAGGCCCCAGGAGTGATCTCGGGGCTACCCTCCTGAACTGCTGGGCTGGGTGTGTGGTCTCCCTCAAGGAGCGAGATTACTTTAATGGCCGTGCGAACCAAACCCTGCATTCCTTCAGCTTCTCCTTGCCGCAATTCACAATGTCCTCACTGAGTTTTCTGCCCTTTTAAGACAGGTCCCCTCTGAAAATACTTCCAAAACACAGCTGCATGCTCAGTCGTGTCTGACACTTTGCGACCCCGTGGGGTGTAGCCCGCCAGGTCCTCTGTCCATGGAATTTTCCAGGCAAGAATACTGGAGTGGGTTGCCATTTCCTTCTCCAGGGGAGCTTCCTGACCTAGGGCTCAAACCCGCATCTCTTGTGTCTCCTGCACTGACGGGCAGATTCTTTACCAACCGCGCCACCTGGGAAAGCCAAGGCCGCCCTCATGCAAACCCACAGCAGAATTCTTCTCAGTTGCCACTGTGTAAAGCTCATCCCGAGACCAGGCCTCTTAGGCTCGGATTCTGCCTGGACAAGGCAGGGTCAGCTTATTAGTGACCCCCACCCCCACCCCTGCCTCCTCTAGGCTGGAGGGGCAGCAAGGCGGCTTCCAGGCTCCCCGGGGAAGACACCAGCGGGGAGGAGGGCGCCCGGGAGCGCGTGTCCTCCAGGCCCTAAGGGAGCAGCGGGGAGGGCTGAAAATGACTGGTTCTTCCATTCTCTTCTCTCCGTCGGAGTCTTCCCCTACTTTTCCACTTCATCCTGTTACTTAAGGGGTCACATTATGGGGATGAACATATTTTTGGTTTTCGAATGATTTCGCTGAAACTGCCTTTTACCTGCCCCTTATAGAAAGAAGCACGAGATCTGAGGATTGTCTATTTCTTTCCTCCAAAGAAAAAAAGTTGAGGAAGGAGGGTTGGGGGTGGGGCGGGACGCACAGGCTGAAAACGGACCCGCTCCCTTCCCAGCCCCAAATGCGGCTCCCTAAAGACGAAGCTTTCACGTTTCGGGCAGAATTCATTCATTCAGAGGCACGTTCGACGCCACGGAGGCGGGAAACGTTGACTCCGACTCCTCCGCCCTCCCGGCTCCACCCAGCAGAGGCCAGCGTTCCGAGAAGAGGCACGAATCCGCGGATACAGCGGCTCTGCGCGCGCGCGGTTCGCGCACAGGAGGCGCCGCGGCAGGGAGGCGGGGGCGGGGCCATCCCGCAGAGGAACGACCATTGGCCTGCCGACACTCGCTCGAGCCAATCAGCGTGGGGCTCGGCCCGTCGCTCCACCCCTGCGAGCGCGGGAGGCTCGACCAGCGGCGCGCGACAGGTGAGGCCCGAGCTCCCGTTTCCCGGCGGGTCCCGAGGCCGCGGCGGGCGGCCGGCGTGCTGGCCCCGTCCCCGGCCCAAGGCGGCGCCGTCCTCTGCCTCCTCTGACCAGCGGCGGGGGTCCCACGCGGCAGGGGCTGCGCGCTCCTGTCCCCGAGGCCAGCCGGCCGAGGAGCCACGTCCCGAGCCGCCCCAACACCCGCTAGGCTGCCAGGTGCAGACACGTGGCCTGTCGCGGCCACCAGACGCCCCCCTTGCTGCCCTCTTCCTAAATCGAACGTGCATGAACCATCTGCTGCTCTACTTTACTTCTCTTCCCAATGTGGATGTCCGGTTTTTGTTTTTCCCCCCCTCCACTTGTTGCTCCAAGCTTCATATGGCCCAGAACCATCTTTCCACATTTTAGCTGAGCTTCTAATAAGCAAGTATAAATAACCCCTGTTAAGTATTTTGGGCAAATGTCTAGGCAGGCAAAAACAGGCATTCTGGATCGTGTGCCCCCAAGTTGCTTGAGGACGGCATATGGGCATCATTCACAGTCCACTCAAAGGTGGCTTAGAAGACGTGGCGCCTGGGAGGTTCATAGTCGGCTGTGGGCCATGGAATGCAGTGCACCAAACCCGGCTTCGCACGCGTGCTGCACTTAGGACAAAACGGTTTTTAGGCCAAGAGTTTATCTGTTCCATAAGAAATGTATCAGGTTAAAGTCACAGCAGACTCTTGTCTGTAAAAAAAACACAGGCTGAAAACGGACCCGCTCCCTTCCCAGCCCCAAATGCGGCTCCCTAAAGACGAAGCTTTCACGTTTCGGGCAGAATTCATTCATTCAGAGGCACGTTCGACGCCACGGAGGCGGGAAACGTTGACTCCGACTCCTCCGCCCTCCCGGCTCCACCCAGCAGAGGCCAGCGTTCCGAGAAGAGGCACGAATCCGCGGATACAGCGGCTCTGCGCGCGCGCGGTTCGCGCACAGGAGGCGCCGCGGCAGGGAGGCGGGGGCGGGGCCATCCCGCAGAGGAACGACCATTGGCCTGCCGACACTCGCTCGAGCCAATCAGCGTGGGGCTCGGCCCGTCGCTCCACCCCTGCGAGCGCGGGAGGCTCGACCAGCGGCGCGCGACAGGTGAGGCCCGAGCTCCCGTTTCCCGGCGGGTCCCGAGGCCGCGGCGGGCGGCCGGCGTGCTGGCCCCGTCCCCGGCCCAAGGCGGCGCCGTCCTCTGCCTCCTCTGACCAGCGGCGGGGGTCCCACGCGGCAGGGGCTGCGCGCTCCTGTCCCCGAGGCCAGCCGGCCGAGGAGCCACGTCCCGAGCCGCCCCAACACCCGCTAGGCTGCCAGGTGCAGACACGTGGCCTGTCGCGGCCACCAGACGCCCCCCTTGCTGCCCTCTTCCTAAATCGAACGTGCATGAACCATCTGCTGCTCTACTTTACTTCTCTTCCCAATGTGGATGTCCGGTTTTTGTTTTTCCCCCCCTCCACTTGTTGCTCCAAGCTTCATATGGCCCAGAACCATCTTTCCACATTTTAGCTGAGCTTCTAATAAGCAAGTATAAATAACCCCTGTTAAGTATTTTGGGCAAATGTCTAGGCAGGCAAAAACAGGCATTCTGGATCGTGTGCCCCCAAGTTGCTTGAGGACGGCATATGGGCATCATTCACAGTCCACTCAAAGGTGGCTTAGAAGACGTGGCGCCTGGGAGGTTCATAGTCGGCTGTGGGCCATGGAATGCAGTGCACCAAACCCGGCTTCGCACGCGTGCTGCACTTAGGACAAAACGGTTTTTAGGCCAAGAGTTTATCTGTTCCATAAGAAATGTATCAGGTTAAAGTCACAGCAGACTCTTGTCTGTACACACACACACACATACTTTTAAAATCAACAGAAAATATAAATGCCTGACTGGTAATACTCCTTAGGCCAGCTTCCTCTCCTACGACCCGGACTTAACATTTTTTAAAGCAGCTGTCTTTGGGAGGTGACAAACTGCATTTCGCCTTTGCCATTTACAAATGCTTCACACAATGAGGCACATTTGTTTTAATGTCCCAGAAACTTAAGACTAATTTTAATATTTTCAAGTCACAGAAATGCATATTTAAATAAAGAATTTCAGATATAATATAAAGGAAACCAATGTCACTCTTAGCTCCATACCGAGAAAATTAAAGGGGGATTTTATTAGCACTCGCTGTAATTTTACAGTCTCTTGGCTGGAATGAAAATTATTTATTAACATATTAGTAAGCCGATAATAGCTCCTCACAACGTAAACTTTCCCCCAAATCTAAAATCCGAAAGAAGCAGCAACATAGGCTAATATCAGTTTTATTTGATGTTAGTTTTATTTTGGTATAGTTTGAGGAGAGTTCTAATAAGGTAATCTTATATATATATATATATATATATATATATATATATATATTAAAGTTTCATGCTCTTCTCCCAAAGAGTTTTCAAAGGTATCAGTATCTTATTTCTTTTCGGTCATGGTAAATGTTTTCATTTGAGATAGGCAGCATATTGTATTCATTACCCTTGAAAATATGCCACATACTTGGGGAATTCATTTGGCCGAGATGCCTGTCTATCCCAACAGCTTAGCACTGAAATTTCCCTTACTGTCTGAAATCACAGACTGTTAAAAGAGAGACATAGCACCCTATTTGGGAACTAAGTCTATTCACAGCGAAGAAGTGCTCATTATGCAGTGCCTTGAGAGGACATTTTGTGTTTCTGTCAATCAACTTAATTTCCATGTTCATAGAATTAGCTAAAGAAAATGCTTTTAGAAGCGTGGCCCGGGGTTCCGGTCATGGAATGCAGTGCACCAAACCCGGCGCGCGTGCTGCACTTAGGACAAAACGGTTTTTAGGCCAAGAGTTTATCTGTTCCATAAGAAATGTATCAGGTTAAAGTCACAGCAGACTCTTGTCTGTACACACACACACACATACTTTTAAAATCAACAGAAAATATAAATGCCTGACTGGTAATACTCCTTAGGCCAGCTTCCTCTCCTACGACCCGGACTTAACATTTTTTAAAGCAGCTGTCTTTGGGAGGTGACAAACTGCATTTCGCCTTTGCCATTTACAAATGCTTCACACAATGAGGCACATTTGTTTTAATGTCCCAGAAACTTAAGACTAATTTTAATATTTTCAAGTCACAGAAATGCATATTTAAATAAAGAATTTCAGATATAATATAAAGGAAACCAATGTCACTCTTAGCTCCATACCGAGAAAATTAAAGGGGGATTTTATTAGCACTCGCTGTAATTTTACAGTCTCTTGGCTGGAATGAAAATTATTTATTAACATATTAGTAAGCCGATAATAGCTCCTCACAACGTAAACTTTCCCCCAAATCTAAAATCCGAAAGAAGCAGCAACATAGGCTAATATCAGTTTTATTTGATGTTAGTTTTATTTTGGTATAGTTTGAGGAGAGTTCTAATAAGGTAATCTTATATATATATATATATATATATATATATATATATATATTAAAGTTTCATGCTCTTCTCCCAAAGAGTTTTCAAAGGTATCAGTATCTTATTTCTTTTCGGTCATGGTAAATGTTTTCATTTGAGATAGGCAGCATATTGTATTCATTACCCTTGAAAATATGCCACATACTTGGGGAATTCATTTGGCCGAGATGCCTGTCTATCCCAACAGCTTAGCACTGAAATTTCCCTTACTGTCTGAAATCACAGACTGTTAAAAGAGAGACATAGCACCCTATTTGGGAACTAAGTCTATTCACAGCGAAAGAAGTGCTCATTATGCAGTGCCTTGAGAGTGGACATTTTGTGTTTCTGTCAATCAACTTAATTTCCATGTTCATAGAATTGAAAGCATAAAGTATTCAAAAACTACTGACACAGAACGCTGCGGGCAGGCAGCCCTGGTCATGTATTTCAGTCCCAAAGCTTTAAATAAATGCCACTTCCCTGATTCATAAAACTAGTCAACTGGTGAATTTTTTGTTAATTCCTGGTGTACTTTTAATTCTAAATAATTTTAGTGATTCCAAGGGTCATTTTAATATAATCAGAAAACCTTGTGTCCTGAAACATTTTCAACAAAATAAGACATCAGCATATACATCTAGAATGAGGTTTTTGTGACATTTGGTTTTTCGAACTATCTAAGTTTTCTTCAGACAAAAAAATAAAAGCAGCACACCAGAAAAAAAAGAAAACAAGCTGTAATGGGTCACTTTAAAAAAATATCTAGCAATACAACTTTAGACGGGTAAAGTATCTTTAGTAAGTGTTAGTCTACATTAAGTTGTAAATTGTCAATAATTTGGCTCCATCAAAAACGCAAAATCTAGTTGCTTAGTCAAACGGTGGCATTCTATTTTGATACATATTTTTAATGACATGGGCTGCAGCCTGATTTTTAGGGACGAGTTTAATAACAGCATATAATTTGGAAGATAATAAGTGTAATTTAATTCATGAACATCACCATTTTATTTACCTAAAACAAATAGGTAGCTATTTAATATTGACTATTTTATTAACTCTGAGCATCTGGGAAAACACTTATGATTAGGTTAATTTATGTTATATTTTCCCCTCAACTTGTAAAAGATTAATCAACCATTTTATGGTCTAATTTAGGTGCCTAATTGAAAACAGAGTCCAACACATGCTACACTGTCTTGCTAATAAATCCTGACAGCTTTGTAACAAGATGGTTTGTATTTCAAATCGTTGCATATAAATGTAGATTTTTGATCTTCACTCAGCAGCTTGAAGTGAGCAGATTTGATTTAAACTCCTGGACTGAAAAAATGCAATTACTTCCAAAAGGATTATCCCCAATCAGATCTTAACTTTCCTTTAGGGAATACAGAAACAGTCTTGGCCACTAGGTTTCTAGAAATAGGCTAGGAAAAGAGGGGAGACATTAGTTTTCTCAGCATGTGTTAAATGTAAAATGTAGGGAAAGTTGTTCTTTTCAGTTATAACCTTTCCAGACAGATATCCAAAGTTCCTGGGTTTTACATTCTAATTCTAAAGAGATCGACTCACAAGGTTAATTGTAAGTTTTACAATGGTCTTCTGGTTAAGAAGTCCATGTTTTCAGTCTTGATTTGAAGCACTGTATGTTTTTAAAGGAATAAATTCACTCCAGGAGCGTCTGGAACATCTCGTTTAACCCTGTGTTCTCCCATGTCTCCCAGCCTTAAAAGAGAATAAATGGAGGAATACATTTACTCTCAGTGGGAACGCTTGCCATGTTTTCTCAGTCTTTAGGCTTGGGGGCATTTTTGTCATTTTAATGACTCCACTGATTCTCACTGTCCTGTGCAGGCAGAGAATGGAAGCTGCCCGGTCAAATAACTCCCCTCACTCTGGTTATGACCCCCTCTGGATGCCCTCACTCTCCCCTTCTGGAGCCTGCCTTCCTTACAGTGAATGACCAAGCGAGCAGCCCTCACTGAAGTCACGGGAGGTGCAACAGACGCCTCCAAGTAAAAAAAAAAAAAAAGCCACAACTCAGTTTTGAATTCATTATAGAACCAACACCATGTTTTGTCACTGAAGCCAGGGAGAATGGCAGAGCGACCTCTGGGCCAGGACCGCCTGGGCGGGTGTACCAGCAGCTTTGCCACTTTCTGGCTGTGAGACCCTGGGCCAATGGCTTAACCTCTCTGTGCTGTTTTCCTCCTCGGCAAAAGTACCTACTTCCCAGGATCATAATGAGGATTAAATTTGCTAATCCTGTAAAACTTGAAACAGTGCTGGGCACATAGGGGAAACATTCAGTAAGTGTTAGCTGCCAACATTACTAAGCCACACATAAACACACACAGCACTTTCTTTTTTTCTAATGTGGCCACAGCATTAAAGTGTCAGCCTAGTTTGTACAACCAAAAATGGAAAGAAGAGTCGAAGTGGGGAAGAAGTTTCTGCCACTGTAAAGTCCAAGGAATATTTCTATTTTTTTTTTAAAAAAGTAGTTATACCGTATTTGGCTAATTTAAATCCCAAACCCAAACGGAAGTCATTCAAATTGGTGAAAATCTACCAAAGCTACGCCAAATCAAAAAGAGAAACTTATTAAAGAATGTATGTACTTAATTTGGGGCTTCACTGGTGGCTCAGATGGTAAAAAGTCTGCCTGCAATGCAGGAATCCTAGGCTTGATCCCTGGGTTGGGAAGATTCCCTGGAAGAGGAAATAGCAACTCACTTCTGTATTCTTGCCTGGAGAATCCCATGGATAGAGGAGCCTGGCAGACCACAGCCCATATGGTCGCACAGAGTCAAACAGGACTGAGTGGCCATTTGCAGTTTCAATCAGTGACGAAAGCCTGAAAGTACTGGGTGGGTGTTTCTCCCTCCTGGCAAGTGTGAGCTTCTCCTGAACCACCTGTCTCTGTTTTTCAAACACTATCACCCGCTTCCACAGAAGGCAAGGGCCCCTTTCACCAGAAGTGCGGATACGCCTCTAGCGGAGTTCTCCTCCCAAGTACCCGCTACAGTTGGGATTCAAGAGTCAGCTGAGTGATGGACAGGAAACGCCAACCCAAAAGAGTGTGCATCCTAGACTCCTGGGTTCCAGGGCAGATGGACCCTCTGACTTTTGCAGCGGTGAAGGAAGCGGTAAGCTTCCGGCTCTCTGGCCAGTGGTGGGTCAGCTCCAAGTGACCACCGCAGTGGACTCCATCCCACCAGGATCAGGCCAGTTGGAGCTGACGGTGTCTCCTTTCGCCACGTGGGAAGGAACTACAATCAACTTGGGAGACTTCAAGCAAACCCGCCCAGGTTACTGCTTAGGCCCCAGGCGGAAACTTAATAACCGCTTGCTCAGGCGCACAGGCATCTCACTCTCCAAGCAGGAGGATCCTGACCCTCGGATGCAGCCCTCCGAGCCTTCAAAATGTCGCCCCTGTTTTGTTTTCGAGCGTTGTGGATTTGTTTTAACGACTTGTTTCTGAACTGCAACACTGTCTAATTATTATTTATACTCTTCTTCAATCTAGTGCCTGATGGCAAAGAGGAGCCGAGGAGCGCCCCTCTGCCCAGCAGCAGGCCGGGGCCCGCGGACAGAATCCCAGGCAGGGGGGCTGAAGGGTGCTTGCTCCCTGAACTGTGGATTTTTAGGAAAAGCTTTCTGAGTCAGGCTTCTTCTCCTGGTGTGATCTGTTTCTCAAGTTAAAACCACTGCCTTCAAAATAATGAAGTCCACACATTCAGCTTTCTGATCAGACATGCAGGAATCCTAGGCTTGATCCCTGGGTTGGGAAGATCCCCTGGAGAAGGAAATGGCAACTCACTTCTGTATTCTTGCCTGGAGAATCCCATGGATAGAGGAGCCTGGCAGACCACAGCCCATATGGTCGCACAGAGTCAAACAGGACTGAGTGGCCATTTGCAGTTTCAATCAGTGACGAAAGCCTGAAAGTACTGGGTGGGTGTTTCTCCCTCCTGGCAAGTGTGAGCTTCTCCTGAACCACCTGTCTCTGTTTTTCAAACACTATCACCCGCTTCCACAGAAGGCAAGGGCCCCTTTCACCAGAAGTGCGGATACGCCTCTAGCGGAGTTCTCCTCCCAAGTACCCGCTACAGTTGGGATTCAAGAGTCAGCTGAGTGATGGACAGGAAACGCCAACCCAAAAGAGTGTGCATCCTAGACTCCTGGGTTCCAGGGCAGATGGACCCTCTGACTTTTGCAGCGGTGAAGGAAGCGGTAAGCTTCCGGCTCTCTGGCCAGTGGTGGGTCAGCTCCAAGTGACCACCGCAGTGGACTCCATCCCACCAGGATCAGGCCAGTTGGAGCTGACGGTGTCTCCTTTCGCCACGTGGGAAGGAACTACAATCAACTTGGGAGACTTCAAGCAAACCCGCCCAGGTTACTGCTTAGGCCCCAGGCGGAAACTTAATAACCGCTTGCTCAGGCGCACAGGCATCTCACTCTCCAAGCAGGAGGATCCTGACCCTCGGATGCAGCCCTCCGAGCCTTCAAAATGTCGCCCCTGTTTTGTTTTCGAGCGTTGTGGATTTGTTTTAACGACTTGTTTCTGAACTGCAACACTGTCTAATTATTATTTATACTCTTCTTCAATCTAGTGCCTGATGGCAAAGAGGAGCCGAGGAGCGCCCCTCTGCCCAGCAGCAGGCCGGGGCCCGCGGACAGAATCCCAGGCAGGGGGGCTGAAGGGTGCTTGCTCCCTGAACTGTGGATTTTTAGGAAAAGCTTTCTGAGTCAGGCTTCTTCTCCTGGTGTGATCTGTTTCTCAAGTTAAAACCACTGCCTTCAAAATAATGAAGTCCACACATTTTGCCCAGACATTCAGAATAGTCTGTTAATTTAAAAATTGTAATTCAGCAGATGGCATTTAAGGAAAAAAAATATTTTTTGTCCTTAAAAAAAATACTCCATTAACCCTGTGACCGCGCCCAGCTCGGGTGGAGGAGCCCGGGGACTCGGCTTTGGGGGCGAGCTGCGACATTTGCAGCTCGCTCCTCCCGGCGCGCGCTGGTCACCAAGGCCGGCTCTGCGCCGCGACCGTCCGGCTCGTCAGTGCGGGGAGGTGGCCCGGGAGGAGGATGCACTCCCCGCGCCCGCCCCGGGGCCCCGCAAGCCCAGCAGCCCCGAGGGCCGCGAGGCGAGCGGCCCCGGACGCCGGTCCCGGCTCCCGCTGCAGGCGCGCGGCCAGCCTTTCCAGGCAACTTCGTTCTTTACTCAGCATTTCGAGTCAATCAAAAGGAACGTGGCAGGTGGAGCGCGGCCGCCTGAGAGCCTGCGCGAGTCTTCCTGTGGGGATTTCCACCGCCCGCCAGGTGCTGCTCGCCGGCCGGACCTGAAGCATTCCGTTCTTTCTCCGCCACGTTCCTCCAGCCCGGCCCCCCGGCGCATCCGATCTCCGGAAACCCCGGGCTGCCCCCGGCCTCGGTGGGTTCTACCTGGAGGGAGCAGGTTGCAGCCGGCCGGCCCGGCCCCCGGAGTCGTCAGCCCCTGAGGAGGAGGAGGAGCGGCCGCGGCAGGAATCACGACGACAATACAGTCGGTGACAATAGCCGGCAATTAGCGGGGCCCCATCTGCCAGCCAGGCACCCGCCCGCGCCGGCGCAGTCGCTCCTCCCCGCGCGGCAGAGGACCGCGCCGCCCCGAGCGCAGGTGAGAGCGCCCGGGCCCGGCTAGCCGCCGGATCCGGGACCGGCCTCCAGGCGCCGGGCTGCAGAGCCCCGATCCGCCTCGACCGGAGTCGAGGGCCCCGGGACGGTGGGCAGGGTGACCCTCACGGCCGGCTAGACCTGCAGACTTGGGCAACTCCTGACAATAATCGGAACAGGAGGACAAAAGGGAGCCGGAGGGCGAGGCTGGGGAGAGAGCGGCGTTAATCCGCTCGGCCAGCCCTCTTTTCCCGCAAGCGCTCCCGGGCCCCACAGCGGGGAGGGGGCAGGGATGGGGTGGGTTCGACTCTCCTCTTTTGTTTTCCAAAGCCTCCAGCCCCTTGGAGACGGACTGGGGCCTGGTGGGGTGCCGGGGACTCGGGGGAGTCACGCCTGTGGGGGTCGGAGGCAGTGACCAGGGAGACGGGGTGGGGGCCCGTGGCCGGACCGCAGGCTGGCGACGAGACTTCCCAAGACCGGAGTCTGGACCCTTTGCCCACGCGCGTCTCACCGGAAAGTCGACCAGCCCAACAGTTACCCCCAGACTGTGGGAGGCCTCGGGAAGAGGTCGTGATTATGACACCGGGGTGGGGGGCAGTGCCCCTTTGGAGCCGGACCCCTAACCCGACCCGCGGTTACAGAAGCCCACGCAACCCGCATTTCTCAAATCAATGGGCCCGGCATGTTCTTTGTACCCCGAAGCGTCAAGGGCCCTCGGAGACCCGCGTCCCCGCCCTGGCTCTCGCAGCGCCCGGGTCGGAGAGGCGGAAACGGGCGGGCCGGGCCCCCGGCGCCGGGAAGCCCTGGAAGCCGCGCGCCTCCCGCCGGCTGCAGTGCGCGGCTTTGCCCGACAGGGACCAGCACCGCTCCACGCGCCGCGCGCCGGCCGGCTCGCCCTCCGGAGCCCAGGCAGCCCGGCCGCGAGCGCTCTGACCCCCTTCGGAAAGTGAACCGACTCCCCGGGGGCCTCCACAGGCCGGACGGCGTCGCCCCAGCCCAGCCCCAGCCCCAGCCCCATCTGGGCTGCGGAAGCCGGCCTGGGGAGAAGAGGGCGACCGGCGGGGTGCAGACCGTCCCGGATCCGCGACGAAAAATCAAGCCTGGGGCGACGCCGGCTAGATTCGTTTGGGACGCGGCCACCGTACCAGGGCTGCGCGCTTCCCGGAGCGCCTTCCCGGTCGCGGGCCCCCTCCCTCGAGGGAAGGTCGTCCGATTAATCCCAGGGCACCGTGGGCCGCCGAGCCGCCAAAGATCCTGGAGAAGTTTCTCCGGACGGGGGCGAGAGCGGGGCCCGGCGCGCCCCGGACCTCGCCGCGTGCAAGCCCCGCGCGGTCGGCGCTCGGGAACCCCACGCCCAAGCTCCCCGCCCCGGCGGCCCGAAGCTGCGCCCATGTCCCTCCCCCGGCACGTGCCACGTCTCCGCGCTCTCCGGCCGGGATCGCGGCTGGCGCCCCGGCCCTGCCCGGGCCACTCACCGGTACCAGGCGAGGCCCTTGTGGTAGCTGCGGTCGAAGAAGTGGGGCTCGTGGCCGGACCGCAGGCTGGCGACGAGACTTCCCAAGACCGGAGTCTGGACCCTTTGCCCACGCGCGTCTCACCGGAAAGTCGACCAGCCCAACAGTTACCCCCAGACTGTGGGAGGCCTCGGGAAGAGGTCGTGATTATGACACCGGGGTGGGGGGCAGTGCCCCTTTGGAGCCGGACCCCTAACCCGACCCGCGGTTACAGAAGCCCACGCAACCCGCATTTCTCAAATCAATGGGCCCGGCATGTTCTTTGTACCCCGAAGCGTCAAGGGCCCTCGGAGACCCGCGTCCCCGCCCTGGCTCTCGCAGCGCCCGGGTCGGAGAGGCGGAAACGGGCGGGCCGGGCCCCCGGCGCCGGGAAGCCCTGGAAGCCGCGCGCCTCCCGCCGGCTGCAGTGCGCGGCTTTGCCCGACAGGGACCAGCACCGCTCCACGCGCCGCGCGCCGGCCGGCTCGCCCTCCGGAGCCCAGGCAGCCCGGCCGCGAGCGCTCTGACCCCCTTCGGAAAGTGAACCGACTCCCCGGGGGCCTCCACAGGCCGGACGGCGTCGCCCCAGCCCAGCCCCAGCCCCAGCCCCATCTGGGCTGCGGAAGCCGGCCTGGGGAGAAGAGGGCGACCGGCGGGGTGCAGACCGTCCCGGATCCGCGACGAAAAATCAAGCCTGGGGCGACGCCGGCTAGATTCGTTTGGGACGCGGCCACCGTACCAGGGCTGCGCGCTTCCCGGAGCGCCTTCCCGGTCGCGGGCCCCCTCCCTCGAGGGAAGGTCGTCCGATTAATCCCAGGGCACCGTGGGCCGCCGAGCCGCCAAAGATCCTGGAGAAGTTTCTCCGGACGGGGGCGAGAGCGGGGCCCGGCGCGCCCCGGACCTCGCCGCGTGCAAGCCCCGCGCGGTCGGCGCTCGGGAACCCCACGCCCAAGCTCCCCGCCCCGGCGGCCCGAAGCTGCGCCCATGTCCCTCCCCCGGCACGTGCCACGTCTCCGCGCTCTCCGGCCGGGATCGCGGCTGGCGCCCCGGCCCTGCCCGGGCCACTCACCGGTACCAGGCGAGGCCCTTGTGGTAGCTGCGGTCGAAGAAGTGGGGCTCGGCGCCCACGGCGCGCACGTCGGGGTGCACCCGCAGGAACTCCAGCAGCGCGCGCGTGCCGCCCTTCTTCACGCCGATGATGATGGCCTGCGGCAGCTGCTTGCTCCCGGACCCGCTGAGGACGCTGGAGATGGGGCTGGGCGCGTCCGGCGCCTCGGGGCTCGGCTCCTCCGGGTTCGCGGCGCCCTCGGCCGTCTCCCCGCCGGCCGCCGCCGCGGGAGGCGCGTCGGGACCCGGGCCCGGCGGGGCGTGGGCGGCGCGGGACCCCGAGCCCGGCCGCAGCGGCCCCGGCGCGGCGGCGCAGGAGCCGGCGCAGGAGGACAGCAGCAGGTAGAGCCAGACGCAGAGCATGGCGAAGAGCAGCGCGAGCCTCCTCCTCACCGGCGGCGGCGGCGGCTGCGGCGGGAGCCGGCCGGGGACATCGAGGCAGGGCCGGCCGCCGCTCAGGCGCGGCCCCATGCGCGGCCCGCGGGCGCGGCGAGGGGCATGGCCAGCACAGGGCGCGGGGCCCGCCGGAGCAGGGCGCGCGCGGACGGCGCCCCGGACGCCGGGCGGCTCGGCTTGGCTCACTGGCCCCGCGCGCCCGCGGCCGCCGCCGCTGTTGCTGCTGCTGCTGCTGCTGCCGCTCTCCCCGCGGGCGCGGCGGCGGCTCTTGACATGTTGCCCGGAGCCGCCGCAGCCGGAGCCGGAGTCGGGTGGCGGCAACCGGGGGCCGCGACGCCGCGCTCTCCGGACGGGGCGCCGCACGGCTCGCCGGGGCTGCCTCCTCGCGGTCCGGCGGACGGAGCCCTGAGCGCGGGCCCGGCGCTTCCCCGCGGAGGCTGCACAGGGAACTGCGCAGGGAGAGAGCCGGGCACCGAGGCGGCGTGGGCGGGCCCGGCCGCCGGGAGTGACAGGTCACTCCGCCTACCAGGAGCTCCGGGCGCTATGCAAATCCAGCCGCGTCGCGGAGGGCGCGGCAGCCAACCAGCTCCCGGAACGTGGGGGTGTGGAAAGGGTCGGGGGCTGCCATTGGCTGAGAGGGAAGGGCCGGGGCGGAACCAGAGGTGCGGGGAGGAGGCAGGGAGACCGCGCGCGGGGAGAGCGCACACGTCCCAGAGCCCGGCGCCCCGGCTCCCGCGCGCACTTCCGCACTCGCTCACGAGGAGCCGGCCGTGACGGCCGTCGGCCCTGTGTGCGGGGCGAGTCCCCAGGCAGCTGTTTCGCGGGCGGGATCGTGGTGTGAGCTCGAGTTAGCAGCAGGGAGGGGAGGGTGGGACGGGGGAAAGGGAGCGCGGGCTCGGGTGGGAGGGGTCAGGGATATACCTGACAGTGGGGACTATGTATACCTGTGAACAAGAAAACTTCGTGAAAACATCTAACAATAACTTCGCTGTCCACCTGAAGCTAATGCAACATTGTAAAACAAATACACCCCAATTACAAAAGAATAAAGAAAGAAAAAGAAGAAATAGGGAGGGGACGGAGGAGCCGGAGTCAAGCTGGAGATGCCCCGGACTCAGGTGGGGACCCTTCCCGGACTGGCACCGGTTTGGGAAGTTTAAATAGAAATCAAGGCCGAACTTTTCTTTCTTTTTTTTGTAAGTCTCCTTATTCTTTCCCGGGCGTTGATCTCTCTCAGGCAGCAGGTTTACGCGGTCGGTGTGAACTGTCCTAGGAAAAATTCTTCGCGGAGCGCTGGGAAAGAATGGCCGGGGAAAAGAAAGGGAGAAACTCGCAGGGAGTTAAAGGCCGGAGAGAATGTTTCCTGGCCGAACAGCGCGTGTAGAAAGTTTTGTCCGGATAGGAGTCGTTAGGGATGTTCGGGGTAGAAAACGCTCAATTCCCTTCCCGTGAATAAAATATCAAAGCCGACAGCCGCCTGCATTTCAGGAGGCGGTTTGGTTTGCGGACCCGTCGCACGAATGATTGTCGGTTTTTTTTCTAAGTCAAGAGTCAGCTCGGAGCCAATCGACCCCTGAGGGGCCCTGCACGTCCACGCCAAGCCTTTCCCCGGGGAGTGACCCTCGCGGGCCGCGCGGCAGCCAACCAGCTCCCGGAACGTGGGGGTGTGGAAAGGGTCGGGGGCTGCCATTGGCTGAGAGGGAAGGGCCGGGGCGGAACCAGAGGTGCGGGGAGGAGGCAGGGAGACCGCGCGCGGGGAGAGCGCACACGTCCCAGAGCCCGGCGCCCCGGCTCCCGCGCGCACTTCCGCACTCGCTCACGAGGAGCCGGCCGTGACGGCCGTCGGCCCTGTGTGCGGGGCGAGTCCCCAGGCAGCTGTTTCGCGGGCGGGATCGTGGTGTGAGCTCGAGTTAGCAGCAGGGAGGGGAGGGTGGGACGGGGGAAAGGGAGCGCGGGCTCGGGTGGGAGGGGTCAGGGATATACCTGACAGTGGGGACTATGTATACCTGTGAACAAGAAAACTTCGTGAAAACATCTAACAATAACTTCGCTGTCCACCTGAAGCTAATGCAACATTGTAAAACAAATACACCCCAATTACAAAAGAATAAAGAAAGAAAAAGAAGAAATAGGGAGGGGACGGAGGAGCCGGAGTCAAGCTGGAGATGCCCCGGACTCGGAGTGGGGACCCTTCCCGGACTGGCACCGGTTTGGGAAGTTTAAATAGAAATCAAGGCCGAACTTTTCTTTCTTTTTTTTGTAAGTCTCCTTATTCTTTCCCGGGAGTTGATCTCTCTCAGGCAGCAGGTTTACGCGGTCGGTGTGAACTGTCCTAGGAAAAATTCTTCGCGGAGCGCTGGGAAAGAATGGCCGGGGAAAAGAAAGGGAGAAACTCGCAGGGAGTTAAAGGCCGGAGAGAATGTTTCCTGGCCGAACAGCGCGTGTAGAAAGTTTTGTCCGGATAGGAGTCGTTAGGGATGTTCGGGGTAGAAAACGCTCAATTCCCTTCCCGTGAATAAAATATCAAAGCCGACAGCCGCCTGCATTTCAGGAGGCGGTTTGGTTTGCGGACCCGTCGCACGAATGATTGTCGGTTTTTTTTCTAAGTCAAGAGTCAGCTCGGAGCCAATCGACCCCTGAGGGGCCCTGCACGTCCACGCCAAGCCTTTCCCCGGGGAGTGACCCTCGCGGGCCGCGCGGCTGTGCGTTCGTGCGCCGGCTCTCCACGCGGGCACTCAGGAAGTTCTGGCCGAGGCGTCCGCGGGCCTCCCACGCCCGGCCCTGCGCGGTTCCGGGACACAACCTTCCTTCCGATCCCGACCTCCGGCGGCCCCAGGCAGAGCGCGGCCCCCGCGGCCTTCCCTGTCCGCGCGGGCGGGCGGCGGAACCGCCGAGGCCCGTTCCCCCGACCGCGCGGGCCGCTCGCTGTCCCCTCCCCAGGAAGTGCCCCGGGTCCTGTTCCCCTCCGCCGGGGGCGCGCCGAGGAAGCCCTCCGGTCGCGAGCTCCTCCGGTTGGAAAGACCGCCAGGGAGCGGGGGCGGCGGCCCGGGAAGGTTCGGGTGACCCTGCGGCCCCCGCGCCCAGCTGGGCTCCGCGCGCCCTCCTGGTAGCTTTGGAGCCCACGGTATTTTCCTATAGAAAATACAGGGGAAGTGATGTAGGAAGAGGATTCCTTCCCTTTTATATTCGTAGAGAAATCTTTCCAGCGCTCTTCTCCTTCGGAAGTGACTCCTCTGAGTTTGTTTGCTTTTTAATTTTGGCCTCTTTTTATTGATATTTTATCTATTTATCTTTCACCCATCTTTATTCTTCGGCCTGTGTGGGCCTCCCATTGCAGTGGCCTCTCTCATTGCAGAGCACCAGCTCTGGACGCATGCAGTCCTGAGCGTTGGCTTATAATTAGACACACCGGTCCGGACGCTCTGCAGCACGTGGGATCTTCCCCGTCCAGGGATCGAACTGGCGCCTCTTGCACTGCAAGGCGGACTCTTTACCCACTGGACCACCAGGGAAGCCCTCTGAGCTTTTAGTTACGTGGATTTATGACTAATTTATTTTAAATTTCGGAAACAGGAGACTATATTTCAGAGCACTAGCTTCGGTCAACTTTGTATTCTTGTTTAAGTTAGAGGAAAATGTTAGTGTTTCGACGAAAAAAGTTAGAAAACGCTCAATTCCCTTCCCGTGAATAAAATATCAAAGCCGACAGCCGCCTGCATTTCAGGAGGCGGTTTGGTTTGCGGACCCGTCGCACGAATGATTGTCGGTTTTTTTTCTAAGTCAAGAGTCAGCTCGGAGCCAATCGACCCCTGAGGGGCCCTGCACGTCCACGCCAAGCCTTTCCCCGGGGAGTGACCCTCGCGGGCCGCGCGGCTGTGCGTTCGTGCGCCGGCTCTCCACGCGGGCACTCAGGAAGTTCTGGCCGAGGCGTCCGCGGGCCTCCCACGCCCGGCCCTGCGCGGTTCCGGGACACAACCTTCCTTCCGATCCCGACCTCCGGCGGCCCCAGGCAGAGCGCGGCCCCCGCGGCCTTCCCTGTCCGCGCGGGCGGGCGGCGGAACCGCCGAGGCCCGTTCCCCCGACCGCGCGGGCCGCTCGCTGTCCCCTCCCCAGGAAGTGCCCCGGGTCCTGTTCCCCTCCGCCGGGGGCGCGCCGAGGAAGCCCTCCGGTCGCGAGCTCCTCCGGTTGGAAAGACCGCCAGGGAGCGGGGGCGGCGGCCCGGGAAGGTTCGGGTGACCCTGCGGCCCCCGCGCCCAGCTGGGCTCCGCGCGCCCTCCTGGTAGCTTTGGAGCCCACGGTATTTTCCTATAGAAAATACAGGGGAAGTGATGTAGGAAGAGGATTCCTTCCCTTTTATATTCGTAGAGAAATCTTTCCAGCGCTCTTCTCCTTCGGAAGTGACTCCTCTGAGTTTGTTTGCTTTTTAATTTTGGCCTCTTTTTATTGATATTTTATCTATTTATCTTTCACCCATCTTTATTCTTCGGCCTGTGTGGGCCTCCCATTGCAGTGGCCTCTCTCATTGCAGAGCACCAGCTCTGGACGCATGCAGTCCTGAGCGTTGGCTTATAATTAGACACACCGGTCCGGACGCTCTGCAGCACGTGGGATCTTCCCCGTCCAGGGATCGAACTGGCGCCTCTTGCACTGCAAGGCGGACTCTTTACCCACTGGACCACCAGGGAAGCCCTCTGAGCTTTTAGTTACGTGGATTTATGACTAATTTATTTTAAATTTCGGAAACAGGAGACTATATTTCAGAGCACTAGCTTCGGTCAACTTTGTATTCTTGTTTAAGTTAGAGGGAAAATGTTAGTGTTTCCGACGACTTTCTTCAAACTCATATTATTTCAGGAGACGTGAAGTCACTGCGATCCCGAGGCGGCGTGAAGTTTGGGGACTTGGGGTTTTGGGGGGACGCGTGATCCTGTTTATGATCTGTGCGTGTTCAGGAGAATTGTAGTTTCCCGCGTGGCTAACTGTGGGCGTGGTTGGGTGTGATTGGTACAGGCTTTTTTTTTTTTTTAATTGATAATCCTCATACAAATGGCCCCTGTCCTGAGGATTAGCAAAGTCCAGTGTAAAAGGGAAAAAAAAATATGAGTTCCCGGATATATTTACGACTTTTTTTTCCGAGGGCGAAAGGAAGGAGGGGCTGGAAGCAAAGACCTGGGCATCGGAAATTGCCAGGAGGGCGCCGCGGGGCCGAGCGCTCCCGGGCCTAGTCGCCGCGAGGCCATCCTAGCGCGTTCGGTGCCCCCCGCCCAGGATGGGCGGCGCGAGGAGCTGATGTCTGCGGTGATCGTGTTCGGAGCGGCGCCCGGAGGACGGTTCAGGCGGACCGCGCCCCTGCGCGTTGACCCTTTCTCGCACTCGGCCGGTCAGCCGGCAGCGCTCCAGAGCCCCGAGCCGCGCCCCACGTCCGCAGGCTCGGGGGCCGCGCCCTGGGTCCGAGCCGTCCCCCTGTCGTTCCAAACTGCGGATGTGAAGCTCGAGGTCAGCCTGCAGGAGCTGGAGGCGCGGCCGACCGTGAACCCAGCTGGTGCCTCTGCCCTTAAGCATTGCTCAGCCGTGCGGGGTCTCCACGCCCGTGCCCGGCCGTCCGCAAAACGCCACGCAGACGCGAGAAAGGCTGCCCTTGGAGACATTGATCCATACGTTTTGCCCCCGGGACGCCCAGAGAGGAGCGAGTGAATTTCGGCACACGCGGAAGGGCTGTTTCCTTTGGCTTGATTTGTTGCCTACCTAATAGGATGCTCACCCAGGGCCGCGGACGGTCGAGAGTGGCCGACAGCCCCAGCAACGCGCAGGCCGCCCCAGGGGCACCGCCGGCCCCTCTCCACCGCCTGCTCCCTCCGACCCCCGTCGGCCCACTCTGGCTCTACAGGTCCCCCATCTGTAAAGCAGGGGGCCGGAGCCAAAGGATCCCGTGAGCTGTTCCGCCGGAAGGGTCTCTGCTCCTGCACAGGCTGCAGCCCCTGCGGCTCGGTCCGCCTCCGCTCCGGCCCCCGGGCCGGCCCCCAGCTGCCGGCCGCCAAGGCCTCACTTCCTGGGCTGCCTGAGCCGGCGGTGGCCCGGAGCCCGGTTCCTGCCACCGGAACCCGCGTCCCCTCCCCGTCCCCCAGCCAGGCGACCCCGGAGTTGGCAGCTGCAAGCTCCCTCCACCCTGCGCCCCGCTGCGCCCAGATGCCCGCCGGCAGAAGGGCGACCCGACAGCTGCGGGGTGGGGGCGGGGCCGGGGGCGCGCGCCCCAGCACCCAGGGGACCTGTCCTGGGGTGCCCCGAAGGCTCTCCTCCTCGCGGAGCGCCCCGCGCGGGGTTGTGGGCCAGAGGCAGGCAAGCAGACTGTTAAGCGCGTTGGGAGTTGCGAGGAAGTGGACATGAGAAACCCCTTCAAGAGTGGCCGCGGACAAAGGGCTCAGAAGACAGGGCTCCTCCGGCTGCGCTCCAGCGGCGCCTGGGGGACTGTGTGTCCGCCGGCCTCTGGCGGCTCTGTCGCCCCCACGCCAGGATTCTGGGCGGCACGAGGTCCCACGGGGAGCCTCTGCACATCCCAGAAGAGGGATGACTGGTCTTGCCTTCCGGATAAGAGAAGTCTGGTGTCTAGGCCGGTTTTGAGGTTGGTGTCCTGAGTGGTCAAGGTCCTGGGCAGATTCCAGCTCCCTCGCCCACGCGCCCACTGCTCTGGCTCACAGCTTCCCCTGACCACCAGCTGGAGCACAGGCCACAGTGGGAAGCCTGTGGGACAGGCACCACCGCCCCAGGCTCCTCTGGGCTCCTGCCCCTCTGGGGTCACCGAAGGCTGGCAGCCTCCCTCTTCTGCAAGACACAGCCCGCTGGGGAAGTCCCCACACCGCGTGGCTGTCTCCAGGCTCTAGAGTGGCGGGGTGCTCGCCTTTCCAGCGCCCAGCAGGGCCTCCCTGGGTTCGCCCCTCTGGCACCTTTGTGAGCAGGCCTTCTGTTTCACTCCCAACCTGCTGCCCAGCTGGAGGGACCCTGGCTCTATCTCTAGGGCCGCGTTACTTTCCAAAGCTGGTCCCCAGCCGCTTGCCGGCTGTGTGACTTTGAGTCATACCCCTCCTGAGCCTCAGTACCCCGGACTGTCACTGGGCTCCTCGCCGGCAGGTGCCCATCTCCACTAGGTCTCCTGGCCATGGACATCCTCCAAGGCCGGCGCTGCCTTCAGCCTTCCAGGCCTGAGCTGCGGAGCCGCTGGAGAAGGTCACACCTTCGAGAGGATGGGTCCAGCTCCACTAACGTCCACTCCACTAGCAGCCACGGGTACATAAGGGTGTGATTCTCTTAAGTGTCCCGATGAAGCCCACTTCCCCAGCCCGTGAGATAGTGTTGCTTATCTTTGGTCCCTCTAGAATTTCTCCATGCCTCTTGAAGAACAAGGATGCGGATGGGGATTGTTCACACACACACACACACACACGCACCTGCTCGACTCCTCCCGACCCCTCCTTCCTCACCCCTGTCGCCGTGGAGGAAGCTGTGGGCGGGGCCCCATAACCTATTCCTCATTTCCAATTCCCAACGGTCACCCAACAGACCGACGTCCCGAAAAAGTGAGTTGCCTGTCGTCCTGAACGCCACGCCCCACCCTGCCCCATCTCCTTGGCTCCGCTAAGTGCATTATGGAGAAACTGGCCCTACCACGAAGATGGATTTCCTGCTGACTGCCATTAGCGCTGGATGAATTTCTTAACTTTGAGCTTTTGGGAAACCCGTTTGAAATAGGAACGCCTGGTGCTTTCTGTCAAGTGAGAGTGTGAGTATAAAATAGTGAGGCTGACTTCCATCTGCCGGGCATGACCTTGAATGTTATGAGCCCGAAAGGTGGGCTTTGTCTGCCCACCTCTTAAACTTCCAGGGGCCAGAGTCAGACTGTCAACTCCATTTCCATCTGGAAGGCACAGAAGTCCCAACATGGATCTACCTAAGATCCAGCTTGATTTGTAAAACCAAGAGCCGCTTCTGACTTGATTTCCGTAAGACTGTGCCCTGAGGTTACTCGACCTTTGTGAGCAGGCCTTCTGTTTCACTCCCAACCTGCTGCCCAGCTGGAGGGACCCTGGCTCTATCTCTAGGGCGCGTTACTTTCAAAGCTGGTCCCCAGCCGCTTGCGGCTGTGTGACTTTGAGTCATACCCCTCCTGAGCCTCAGTACCCCGGACTGTCACTGGGCTCCTCGCCGGCAGGTGCCCATCTCCACTAGGTCTCCTGGCCATGGACATCCTCCAAGGCCGGCGCTGCCTTCAGCCTTCCAGGCCTGAGCTGCGGAGCCGCTGGAGAAGGTCACACCTTCGAGAGGATGGGTCCAGCTCCACTAACGTCCACTCCACTAGCAGCCACGGGTACATAAGGGTGTGATTCTCTTAAGTGTCCCGATGAAGCCCACTTCCCCAGCCCGTGAGATAGTGTTGCTTATCTTTGGTCCCTCTAGAATTTCTCCATGCCTCTTGAAGAACAAGGATGCGGATGGGGATTGTTCACACACACACACACACACACGCACCTGCTCGACTCCTCCCGACCCCTCCTTCCTCACCCCTGTCGCCGTGGAGGAAGCTGTGGGCGGGCCTCATAACCTATTCCTCATTTCCAATTCCCAACGGTCACCCAACAGACCGACGTCCCGAAAAAGTGAGTTGCCTGTCGTCCTGAACGCCACGCCCCACCCTGCCCCATCTCCTTGGCTCCGCTAAGTGCATTATGGAGAAACTGGCCCTACCACGAAGATGGATTTCCTGCTGACTGCCATTAGCGCTGGATGAATTTCTTAACTTTGAGCTTTTGGGAAACCCGTTTGAAATAGGAACGCCTGGTGCTTTCTGTCAAGTGAGAGTGTGAGTATAAAATAGTGAGGCTGACTTCCATCTGCCGGGCATGACCTTGAATGTTATGAGCCCGAAAGGTGGGCTTTGTCTGCCCACCTCTTAAACTTCCAGGGGCCAGAGTCAGACTGTCAACTCCATTTCCATCTGGAAGGCACAGAAGTCCCAACATGGATCTACCTAAGATCCAGCTTGATTTGTAAAACCAAGAGCCGCTTCTGACTTGATTTCCGTAAGACTGTGCCCTGAGGTTACTCGTGTGTGGAAAGTAACACACTGTCCTGGAGAAAAATCTCTAGGAGGAATGGCTGTTACCTTCAATTCAGTGAGTTTTTAGCCCGCAAGCTCTGCTGAGCTCCTCTCAACTAACGCCTTCCTCATCCCTAATTTCTGCCTGTCACTCTCTCACTCACAGAGTGGTTCTTGGTCGTGCGCACCTGTAGCCCTCAATTCTGGTCTCATCTGGACAAGACGGTCTGGCTCTGTCACCTGCCCTCCGAGGGCTCTTTGGACAGTTGGTCATTTACCTGTGCTTCGGTTTCCACCTGTGAAACGGGTTGGTAACACTGTCAGGGCTTAGAGCAGCGTCGCCCCGTGCCGGCCTCCGAGGTCTGCCTGTTCTCCCCATCGCGGGTAACAAACGCCTGTCACCTCACTCTCCCTCGCCTCAGGGGTCTCCTCTGCTCCCTAGCTCAGGAAGGCCTGTGATTCTCAGACAAGCAAGTGGAGGGGGAGGTGCCTTCAGAACCTCTGGGGCTGAAAATACACCCAGATGTTCTCATCTAATCCACCAGGAGACACCCTCTGGCCCTCCACCCCACGGATGTTCCCCCACAAGCTTCGTCTGAACGCCTCCTGTTCAGATACCTGTCCGGAAACTTGGCCGGCGGTTCAGACCACGCCCGGCCAGGGGAGAGGGGCTGGAGGAGGCCAAGGAAAGCGAAAGGCAGCAGATGCTGCTCCGGGCTGGTGGGCTGGTGTTCCCAGGTCTTCTAATTTTTCTGGCAAAGCTATAACAGAAAACTGGGTTTGTATGTGAAATTGCCTGCATTTTATATGGGAGGGGACTTAAAAAGTCACATGTTTGAATGCAAGAAGAGCCTTGAGGGTCATTAAGCCAAACACAAGTAGAACAGACTGAGAAACTCTAATTGCCAATCTCTGGCCTTTACAACTTCTGTTCCTTCCAGAGAGTTCCTGAGGCCAAGTGGAAATGACAATGTTTGAGTCAAAAGGACTTCCGACGCTTGTTAATAGAAGTGACCACTGATTTCCAACAAAGTAAAAGTCATCTCAGCTGCAGCAAAAGGGGCCGAGCTTGGTCCCCCGTGGCCCCCACCCCAGCACATAAGAGAGTCCTCTTGCAGCCTCCCTCAGGGAGAAGCCTGGACCACCTGTGCACGGGTCGTTTCTTCTGCTGGTACATTTCATATCAGCATCCACAGACCAGCTCTCCGGCTTTGTGAAAACCCTCCTCCCACCCTGCCGTGGCGCCCAGAGCCATCCCAGACTGACCGTCAGGGGCCAACAAATTGTTGTTGCTCAAAGTAATTAAAGTAATTAAGCACACTGGGTTATTGCATTAGAGTAATAACTTACTTAATGGCCCCTTAAATACTTTGCAATGTCAGTCTGTGGTCTGCTTGAAGTCTCCTACATTATAAAGTGAGTGGGTTTCTGGATCTCTCACTAGCTCAAAGCCTTGATTCACTCGTTGATTCATTCATTTATGTGCCTTTTCTTGAGCTACCCCCTTGGTTAGTGCTCGTGTTAGTAACAGAAATGCAGTCCATTGGACTTCCCTGGTGGCCTGTGGTTAAGACTCCACGCTCCCACTGCAGGAAGCACAGGTTCAATTTCTGGCCAAGGAACTAAGAGCCTGCACGGTGTGGCCAAAAAATTTAAAGATCAAAACTTGTCATTTAGTCGATAAGTCGGTAAGTTATGTGCGTCTCTTGGCATCCCCATGGACTGCAGCACGCCAGGCTTGCCAGCCTCTCCTCTGTTTCCTGGCATTTGCTCAGATTCATGTCCACTGAGAAGGCGAGGCCATCCAACCATCTCCTCCTCTGCCGTCCCCTTCTCCTTTCGCCTTCAGTCTTTCCCAGCATCAGGGTCTCTCCCAAAGATAAATAAATCTTTTCCAAAAAATAAACACATAGAGATGCAGTGCATGCCTTCAGCTCCCAATCTACAAAATCATCTTGTAGCTTCAAGTGTAGATATTATAAAGGTATCTACTCATTACAAGAGTGAAGAGAGATTAAACTAACGCCTGGACACCAAGGGTGAATTCAGCTGGAAACTGAGACGGCCGTAGACACGGACTCTCTCCCTACTCCCTGGCCCTCCTGTCTGGTGGCTCAGAAACAGGCATTCGCTAAAGGAACCGAGGAGGCCTGAACGATTCCTGCCCAGCGAGCTGAGCTGGGAGGAGCACAGATCTGGAGAGACTTGGGCTCCATCCAGGAAGGAACTCGTGACTTTGGAAAGCAGCATGTCATGACCTTCCATCTGTCTTTGGCCTCAAGGACTCCTGAGTATAAACACAGACAGTGCCTAGCAATGATTCAAGCCATTAGATCCCACTGGGGACGTCCAGAGAAAGTGTGTTCCGGTGCATTCGGGTTTGCTCTGTAAGAAATGATAAAGGGACTCCCTCGGACTGAAATGAAAGGATGCTGGAGAACCACTTACAACTGGATAAATAAAGACCTTCAATAAAAGTAAATCCGTGGGCCGATAGAAGATCCCCTCTCAATTGTTATTTTTATTGTTCATATGTTCTAAAAGACAAATGCATAAAAATCAACACTGTCTGATGTTGGACGCACTGTGTATTCAGATGTGATTTGTGACAAGAGACACATTAAGGAGGCGGGTGAGGGGCTGTGTGGGGGCAGAGCGTGGCTGCTGAAGTTACGTCGACAGCACTTTCAGCTAGATCGCTCTAACTCAAAGATGTTACGTGTGTCATAGTAGCTGTCAAGAGAAGATGTAGGCCTTCCCTGGTAGCTCAGTGGTGAAGAGCTCGCCTGCCAATGCAGGAGGACACGGGTTTGATCCCTGACCCAGGAAGATCCCACATGCTGCCGAGCAACGAAGCCCGTGAGCCACAGCTGTGGAGCCTGGGCTCTAGAGCCTCGGAGCCGCAACTGCGGAGCTCATGTGCTGCAACGACGGAAGCCCAGGTGCCCTAGAGCCTGAGTGCTGCAACAAGAGACGTCACCGCAGCAAGAAGCCTGCTTACCTCAACTAGAGAGAAGTCCCCACTCCCTGCAGCTAGAGAAGAGCCTGCAGCGGCAGTGAAAACCCAAAAGAGCCAACAATAAATAAATAAACAAATAAATTTTTTTTACAAAAAGAGCTATAGGGACAGGGAACTCCGCTCAGTGTTGCCTGGCAGCCTGGAGGGGAGGGGCGTTCAGGGGAGAGTGGACACGTGTCTGTGTGGCTGAGTTTCTTGGCTGTTCATCTGAAACTATCACAACTTTGTTAATGGGCTACACTCCAGTACGAAATAAAAAAGATTTCGTTTTTAAAAAGGAAAAGATCTATAGAAGATACACTAACAGAAGTGAGAAGGAAATCGAAGTGTGTCACTACAAAAAAAAAAAAATCAGCTAAACTAAGATCTTACTGAGCCATGTCTTAACTGCCATAAATGATGGTAGTAATGGAGGAAATGAGGGGCCAAAAAGATCTGTAAGACAAAAAACACAAACAGCAAAGGCAGGCGTCCTTACAAGTGGCTACAGGAAGTGAGGCCAGGGAAGGGGAGCGGGGCGGCATTCTGCGGGCTGGGGCTAGAGAAGAGCTGGAAGAGACAGGCAGAAGGGCTCGTCCGCCTGCTTTATTTCTCCTTTATTTCCCACTAGCCTTCTCGAAAGAGTGGAAGGAGGCTCCCGAGATGGGATGGGGGTCATCTGCCACGGGAGGGGGCTCTTCCTCCTCCTGACCCCTGCTGGCCGAGGCTCCTCAGCCTTCCGCCGGCATGACCAGGCCCTTTGGTGGCTGCAGCCCTGCCACGTGCAGCCCATCCACGTGACGCTGGATGCGGCAGGGGTCTGGATGCCGGTCTCCCCAAAGGAATGCCCACCCAGAACTTGTGAATGCAGCTCTCTTCAGATAAAGGTCTCTAGGGGTTTCATGTGGGTGAGGATCCCGAGCTGAGATCATCCTGGCTCAGGGGGAACCCCACATCCAGTGACAAGCGTCCTTAGAAAGGAAGAGAAGGACACGGAAGAGAACCCCGGGAGGACGGCGGCGGCGGCGCCTGGTCACAGCCGGGAGCCGAGGACCCCCGGGAGCTGGAGGAGACCAGGGATGCGTCCTCCACCAGAGGTTCTGGAACCCACGAAGCTGCCCACGCCGTGAGCGCCGGGATCCAGGGGAGAAAACTTTGCTGCTTCAAGCCATCAAGGGTATGGGCAATGGTGACAGCGCTCTTGGAACCCCAGGGGGCTTCCCAGGGGGTTCAGCGGGTAAGGAATCCACCTGCAGTGCGGGAGGCCTGGCTTGGGAAGGTTCCCTGAGGAAGGAAGGGCTATTCTTGCCTGGGGGAAATTTCCCTGGATAGGAATACATCCATGGGGCTGTCCACACAGGGACCGAGAGGAGGCGGCTGCTGAGGAGACCGGAGGCGCGCACGGGTGTCCCAGCTCCTCCTGCAGCCCTGCGTGGAGGCGACTCCGCCCTGCGCGTGAGCGACAGGTGGGACCTGAGGCTGGAACTAAGTGGGGCGAGGCTGGGGGCCGGGAGATCAAAGGGCGTTCCTGGCTCATTAAACATGGACGCTGCCGTCCACGAGGCTGGCAGCAGGAGGGAGCGAGAAGAGACACACACACAGGGGAGAGCAGAGCTGAGCTGGGCGCCGAGCCCCGGTGGGCAGGGACTGTGCGCGGGATAATCTGGCAAGACCTGAGCAGATGAATGGCTGGAGTTTCAGGTGCTGACAATAACACGGAAAAACGGCCCCCAAAGAGATCAAGCGCCACCCCCAGGACCTGTGGCTACTACTTTATCTAGCAGAAGAGGGGCTGAGGTCGAAGAGGCTGAGATGGGGAGGCCAACGTGGCTTATCGGAGGGCGGCTCTGGGTAAGGATGTGCATGTCCTTCTCTGAGAGACGTGATCGGGCTGAGCCCTTTGGCCACCGTGCAGCCCATCCACGTGACGCTGGATGCGGCAGGGGTCTGGATGCCGGTCTCCCCAAAGGAATGCCCACCCAGAACTTGTGAATGCAGCTCTCTTCAGATAAAGGTCTCTAGGGGTTTCATGTGGGTGAGGATCCCGAGCTGAGATCATCCTGGCTCAGGGGGAACCCCACATCCAGTGACAAGCGTCCTTAGAAAGGAAGAGAAGGACACGGAAGAGAACCCCGGGAGGACGGCGGCGGCGGCGCCTGGTCACAGCCGGGAGCCGAGGACCCCCGGGAGCTGGAGGAGACCAGGGATGCGTCCTCCACCAGAGGTTCTGGAACCCACGAAGCTGCCCACGCCGTGAGCGCCGGGATCCAGGGGAGAAAACTTTGCTGCTTCAAGCCATCAAGGGTATGGGCAATGGTGACAGCGCTCTTGGAACCCCAGGGGGCTTCCCAGGGGGTTCAGCGGGTAAGGAATCCACCTGCAGTGCGGGAGGCCTGGCTTGGGAAGGTTCCCTGAGGAAGGAAGGGCTATTCTTGCCTGGGGAATTCCATGGATAGGAATACATCCATGGGGCTGTCCACACAGGGACCGAGAGGAGGCGGCTGCTGAGGAGACCGGAGGCGCGCACGGGTGTCCCAGCTCCTCCTGCAGCCCTGCGTGGAGGCGACTCCGCCCTGCGCGTGAGCGACAGGTGGGACCTGAGGCTGGAACTAAGTGGGGCGAGGCTGGGGGCCGGGAGATCAAAGGGCGTTCCTGGCTCATTAAACATGGACGCTGCCGTCCACGAGGCTGGCAGCAGGAGGGAGCGAGAAGAGACACACACACAGGGGAGAGCAGAGCTGAGCTGGGCGCCGAGCCCCGGTGGGCAGGGACTGTGCGCGGGATAATCTGGCAAGACCTGAGCAGATGAATGGCTGGAGTTTCAGGTGCTGACAATAACACGGAAAAACGGCCCCCAAAGAGATCAAGCGCCACCCCCAGGACCTGTGGCTACTACTTTATCTAGCAGAAGAGGGGCTGAGGTCGAAGAGGCTGAGATGGGGAGGCCAACGTGGCTTATCGGAGGGCGGCTCTGGGTAAGGATGTGCATGTCCTTCTCTGAGAGACGTGATCGGGGCTGCACACACACACACACAGAATAGGGCCTGGAGGTGCGGGTGGGTGGGCAGCCTGGGACCCAGGGAGCCCTGGACTGGTTGGGACCCTCCTCAGAGGGCCCAACAGCCAATACACATTCACCTTGTGGATGCTGGCGGGTGTGGGTCTGTTCCTGACCTCCTTTATCTCAGTACAGGGGGCTCGGGGAGCAGAGGGGCCATGGTCCCAGCTGAGAGTCTAAAGGGGTGGCCCTCCTCCTCTCCCGAGCACCCGGCTGATGGCAGATCAGCACCCGCGGCGCATCCCTTCCTCCCCGGCCTCGGAGTCCGAGCTGCTGCCCCAACGCCGGGTGTGCACGAGTCCAGACATCGGTGCCTTTGATCTCCGCGCACGATGACACAGATTCATCAAATGCTTGCCTCCTTCTGCCCGTTTGAAAGGCTGATTTATAGGATGCAGCCTTAGCCTCCCTCCTTTCTTGAAATATGAAGTGTTTGTGAATAGCCGGGGCAACATTAATATCCTGCCAAGGAGCCTTTCCAACAGACTAACAAATGCATGAGGTCCCGCTCAGTGGACCACGGCTGTCTGTTGGGCTTGTCTTTCTGGACTAAATAAATTAGCATTACAAGGCTTCACGGAGCACGCCAAGAGCCCCCTTCTAGCTGAGGGAGCGGGGACAATTCCGAGGGAGAGGACCCTGGCCGGCCGGGGTGGGGCGCCAGGCCGTGGGCAGACGCTTTGGTGTTCCAAGTCTCTGGGCAGGAGCCGGTCAGCGGGGGCCATGCTGCCCACAGAAGCTCAGCGTCAGGGCAGCTGGAAACCAGACCCACCTGGCTTGTTCCTGGCGCTTCCATCCAAAGTGTTCCCCAAACGGTTCCTGAGAACGTGGGAGCGTCTTCCAAGAAGCACTTGACTTGGAGGAGGAAGCAGCTGATGCTGAAAGGTGCTGACGCAGATGTTCTTGCCGGGAACCAACTTAGCTTGCTGCGGTCCTGCCTCCCCGCGGAGGGTGCAGGCCTGGGAAGTCCTGACCTGGGTGCAGGCCTGGGAAGTCCCGCGGGTGTGGCTGACTCGCTCTGAAGAGCAGGTCGTGAGAGGCACCGGCTTTCACCCTGTCCACGGCCTTGGAATGAATGGACCTTCACCCTTGGCGTGGGTCTAAAGAGCCCTTTCCTTATGATGAGCTGGGGACTACAGGCAGGGTCGGCTCAGGTCAGGCTTGCCCTCGCGGTGCTGGGCGTCTGCACCCGCGCCAGGCGCTGCCTTTGCTGGGCCCCCTCTCCCAGGGCCTGAGGACCAGGCGGCAGTGCGCTTCCCCTTGGTCTACCCTCTGCTCACCTGGCCCCTCAAACCCTCCTGGTGGGAGGGGATGGCCAGGTCCCGCACGTGGGCCGAGGGACATGCACCAGGCTGACCGGGTCGGGAAGATGTGCAAAGCTAAGTCGGGCCAACCGGGGGTCAGCATCTCTGTGTCAAGACTTCCTCTCTCGCCAGCCTTGAGCAAGACGCTGTGTCCCGTCGCCCGGCCGCCCGCGTCAGAGGCGACCGCAGAGCCGCCACGAGCATGATGGCGGGGAGGCGCGTTTGTTCCCCCAGAACCTGGCCCAAGGCCAGCAGGAAACAGGTATTTGTGAATCAAGGCGTGAACGCTGGTTGAGGGCGTGTCTGCTTCTGAAGGGAGGGGCAGAGCCTTCCACGAGCTGCACCAGAGATGAGTGGAGAGAACAGGCTGCCCGGATCGAGCTGTGCCTGAAGCCAGCTGTCTCTGGACCTTTCACCTACAGGAACCAACTCATTCCTTCTCGTAAGCCAGCGTCAGTCGAGTTTCTGGTCACTGGTAATTGTGAATCTAAACTGGTACGGGAAGGTAGGTTAAAGCTCAAGTAATGAGGACGCACTCTATGAGATTAGCTGTTAATGTTTTTCCCCATTCAGAGAGGGTGACCTATGTTTTGGAGGTGAGTGAATACCAGTCAGCCAGGTCTGAGCAGACCTCAGCCGTGATTTAGGCAGGTTTAGGGGCAAACAGTCCCCTAACATCCCTCCAATCTGAATAACCCACTGGCCTATCCAGCCAGAGGTTCGGAGCTCACTTTGCAGATAAGAGAAGCACTCTTAGGGGATTCTTAGGGGCCCTCCCCAGGAGTGGACCTCCTCGGGGCCCGGCCTTCTCGGCCCACTGCTCAGTCTCCTCCATCCTCCCAGCTGCCTGTGACTCCGTGGCCTGAGTGCTTCTTTCTAAAGCACAAACCATGACAGCGCTCGGCCCTCAGTCGGTTTCTTAGTTTGAAACTCGCTGCGAGAGGCCGAGGGCCTTGAAGGCAGAGCCACAACCTTGTCTCCTGTAGGACCTGGGACGGCGGCCAGAGGCCACGTGCCCACGTGCCCAGGGGGCCGGGCAGGAGAGGGTTCACAGAGGGTGAGAGAGGTTGTGCAAACCTGGGTCCGGAATCTAATACCTCTCTTACTGTAAGGAAGACATTTTAGCGAAAAATACACAGCATGATGCCAAACAAGGAGATGAACCAACAAACTAAATAAGAAAAAAAAAGGGCTAATACTATGAATGAAAACTTGGAAAATGAGCACTTGAGACCCAACCCACAAACGAAAATCAAGTTATTTGTGAAGTATTGCCATGAATCTACACACCTTTTACTCTTTGTTAATTTGAAAAGTTTATTTATTTTCAAAAACTGTTGGCCACCCCACACAGCTTTCAGGATCACAGTTCCCCAACCAGGGATGGAGCCCAGGCCCCGGCAGTGAAAATGCCCAGAAGGAACCATTGGGTTGCCAGGGAATTCCCGACACACCTTTTAAATGTATTTAGCTATTTTGATTTTGCAAGTCTTTCTTGTTTTGTCATTCATTCCCTGTGTTTCACTGTGTCCTTTTTGAGGCCCCTCTTCTATTTTTCTGTTATTTTATGTTTTCAGCAAAGTTGCCACACGGCCAACGCACCTAGAGCCTGAGGACCCTGGGGGAGAAGCAGGAACACTCCGTCTACGTCCCACCTGCTCCAGAACTCTCCAGAGCCTAAGCTCCTGGGCCGGGGCTGAGGCCGCTTCTCCCCTTGGTCCCACGCCAGGCCGGCTCACGGCGCCTGGATGGTCACTTGCTGGTGGACGGCCGCTGCTTCTCCCCTCGCTGACACTCTGTGTGGCTTGTCTGTCTGTTTGTTGAGCTGGGGAGGGGCTTGCTTGTGTTTGCCTGGCGAATGCTCCGGGCATGGTTTTCTCTTGTCACCTGGCCCCTCTTTAGACGTCTGGAGGGGTTCCTCTGCCAGGCACTTGGCTCTCCCCTCTCCAGGTTCCCCTCCTCCCACCAGCCCCGGCTCTGCTCTGGACTTTGCTTTAGGGAGAGAAGCTGTAGGGTACCCTGGCACGCCATCTTCACCCCCTCAGGCTGGCCGACCTGGAGTCTTGCACTTGGGGTCCTTCTCTTGGCTTCCACTTTCTAGACAGTGCCCCAGTTTATGAGGCAGGTTGGGGCCCCGTCTCTTGAAGCTGGCCTGGATGCATGTGTTGGCCCTGACCTGCCGGAAGTGGGTGATGATTAGGGGAGAAGATGGAGCCGGACACGCGGGTCTCTGCTAATGTGTTTGAAAAGCCAAAGAGAGACTGAGAAAGAGAGAAATCGTGGCCAAGAAGCCAGCTTGACGGAGAGCTGCTTGCTGAGCAGCTGAGCGAGACAGCCCTGAAGATACAGGAAGGAGTGAACCTGTACCACACTTTGGAAAACAAAGACCAAGTAGCATCAGGAAGGAGCGGTCGTAGCTCATGTTGGCTGAACTCTGGCCATTTTCTTCCCCAAACAGTTTAAGAGTTGCGTCTCCCCGGGATTCGGTCCCACAGGGCCCGTAACCCCCACCCCCACCTCTTGCTGGTCCCCTGGGAGCGAAGACTCGTGCTCCTCCGGCTCCGGCCCCTTCCCTAAAGTCCCCGTCGGTTCCTTGGCTCACTGACGAGGCACCACCTCGCGGTCACTACTGAGGCCCTTCAGATCCAGGCGCCCGTGGACCAGCAATGAGAAGCTGACGTCTCCGCCTCCCTGAGCTTGGGATCTGAGGGCGGTGGGGTCAGGGGCGGGAAGGGGAGAGGTGCTGTGGCCAGAGGCCGTGCCCTTAGCCATTTTGCAATGTGCTCGGTGGAGACCAGCAACGGAGCGACGGAACCCCACGGAGAGACGGAACCCCGGCTGGAGGGTGTGATCCAGAGTCCCTTCTCACATTTGGTTGGAAATTGTAATCTTTCCGGAATAAGGCTCATTATGCTTGGTTTCCCAATGAAAAAGAAGCAGGTAGGGCCTTCCCTGGTGGCCCAGGGGTTAGGTCTCTGCACTCCCACTACAGGGGGCCTGCATTCAATCCCTGGTCCAGGAGCTAAGATCCTGCAAGCTGAGAACCTCTCCCCCAGCCCCGCACCTGCCAAAAGGCAACAAAAGTCTGTGGCTCCCACTTAACTGTGGCTTTAGGCAGATGACTAACTTATTTAAAATGTTTGACAGCTGACAGGAAAAGACCAGAAGTCTGTGGCGATGCTCAAGGTGATCGCTGGACTCTGTTTGTCTCCCACTTGCTTTGTATTTAGTCGCTTGCTGGTTGTCACCATCAATCCTACGAGACGGATGGAGAAAGTGTGCCCCTGACGGATGAAGTGCTTCGTGGGTGATCGCCGGCTGGCCGATCTTTGCAGAGGAAAAACCAAAGCAACATCCTGACCCAGCGTTTGCTTGGGCTGTGAGCATGTCATCAGAAAGGTCAAGTGGGCATTTCCCGAAGCCCTTTCTCTCCTGAGCTCCCCCTGCGGTCAGTTACAAGGCTCCTACTGTTTGGAGTTGGGAAAGGGGTGGGTGGGAGTCCACCTCAACTACGAGGAGTGAGTCTCCCATCACAATGGAGTCAGCAAGCAGAACGAGCTCTGCTCTGGTCCTGGCCCTGACGGGCCAAGGAGTGCTCTGTGTGTGTGTGTGTATGTGTGAGCTCAGTCAGTCCGTCCTGTCTGACGCTTTGTGACTCCGTGGACTGCGGCTCACCAGGCTTCTCTGTCCATGGGATTTCCCAGGCAAGAATACTCTGTGCTCCCAGGTTTGATCCCTGGTCACGGAACTAGATCCCATGCGCCGAAACTAAGACCTTGGTGCACCCACATAAATTAATATTAAAAGAGAAAGGCCTTCCGGGGTGGCTCAGTGGAAGAATCTATCTGCCAATGCAGGAAACACAGGTTCTATTCCCGATCCGGGAAGATCCCACCCGCCTCGAGCAACTGCGCCACGGAGAGACGGAACCCCGGCTGGAGGGTGTGATCCAGAGTCCCTTCTCACATTTGGTTGGAAATTGTAATCTTTCCGGAATAAGGCTCATTATGCTTGGTTTCCCAATGAAAAAGAAGCAGGTAGGGCCTTCCCTGGTGGCCCAGGGGTTAGGTCTCTGCACTCCCACTACAGGGGGCCTGCATTCAATCCCTGGTCCAGGAGCTAAGATCCTGCAAGCTGAGAACCTCTCCCCCAGCCCCGCACCTGCCAAAAGGCAACAAAAGTCTGTGGCTCCCACTTAACTGTGGCTTTAGGCAGATGACTAACTTATTTAAAATGTTTGACAGCTGACAGGAAAAGACCAGAAGTCTGTGGCGATGCTCAAGGTGATCGCTGGACTCTGTTTGTCTCCCACTTGCTTTGTATTTAGTCGCTTGCTGGTTGTCACCATCAATCCTACGAGACGGATGGAGAAAGTGTGCCCCTGACGGATGAAGTGCTTCGTGGGTGATCGCCGGCTGGCCGATCTTTGCAGAGGAAAAACCAAAGCAACATCCTGACCCAGCGTTTGCTTGGGCTGTGAGCATGTCATCAGAAAGGTCAAGTGGGCATTTCCCGAAGCCCTTTCTCTCCTGAGCTCCCCCTGCGGTCAGTTACAAGGCTCCTACTGTTTGGAGTTGGGAAAGGGGTGGGTGGGAGTCCACCTCAACTACGAGGAGTGAGTCTCCCATCACAATGGAGTCAGCAAGCAGAACGAGCTCTGCTCTGGTCCTGGCCCTGACGGGCCAAGGAGTGCTCTGTGTGTGTGTGTGTATGTGTGAGCTCAGTCAGTCCGTCCTGTCTGACGCTTTGTGACTCCGTGGACTGCGGCTCACCAGGCTTCTCTGTCCATGGGATTTCCCAGGCAAGAATACTCTGTGCTCCCAGGTTTGATCCCTGGTCACGGAACTAGATCCCATGCGCCGAAACTAAGACCTTGGTGCACCCACATAAATTAATATTAAAAGAGAAAGGCCTTCCGGGGTGGCTCAGTGGAAGAATCTATCTGCCAATGCAGGAAACACAGGTTCTATTCCCGATCCGGGAAGATCCCACCCGCCTCGGAGCAACTGCGCCTGCACAACAACGAAGCCCCACCACGGTCAAGTATAAATAAATAAAATTATTAAAAGAGAAAAAAGAATGCTGGAGTGGGTTGCCATTTCCTACTCCGGGGAATCTTCCGGACCCAGGGACTGAACCTGGGTCTCCTGGATCTCCTGCACTAGCAGGCAGATTCTTTTACCACTGAGCCACCTGGGAAGCCCTGAGGAGTGCTGAGCCCCAGCTATATTTTTTTAGTAAAGCTAACGGGAGGTGAGGATGCACTGACCCCAAAACAGACAGTCAGGGAAATCCCGTCCCTGAGAGCAAAGCAGTCTCCACCGGCCTTGCGTCTCTCCTCAGGCCCCCGGCCGGGCAGGCAGAGGGTGTCAGAGTGCCGGGAAGGGGCTTCTGCCAGGCACGGCACATCCCACGCGTCTGTCTGAACAGACAAACCTGTCGTGGGGATGGGCGACAGTGTCCTCCTCACTGTGGGCCCACGGGCACTAGGCCCTTCGGTGAAAACAGGCTTCATCCCTCACGGACACAGTGATTTACTACAAGGAAGTTTGTACAACTTGCCCAGAGTCAGGTGAGTGGCATCACCGACTCAAGGGACAGGAGTCTGAGCGAGCTCCGGGAGACGGTGAAGGACAGGGAAGCCCGGCGTGCTGCCGTCCCTGGGGTCGCAGAGTCGGCCATGACTGAGCGACTGAACCACCCCGGCGGCAGAAGCAATCCCGTGCTGAGAGTCCTGTTTTTGAAAAAGCTAAATAGGGAACTGGAGACAACCCCTTTTCTTGTCATGAGCTTGCTGAATGATGGAATAACCCAAGCTCAAGTGCAACCCTGCTTCCAAGCGCAGACTCCCGCGCCTACCTGCACGGCCCCTCCGGAGTCCGTGCCCGGGCCGCGGCCCGCCCTTGCAGCCTGACGGCGAGGGACGCTCTGCAGGTGATGTCCCAACAGGGCGTCCCGGGCGGGGCCCCTGACACGGCGGGGAGCCACGGGGTGAGCAGACGCGGACCTTCCTGTCTGTAGCCCTGGGTCCCGGGGAGGCCGTCTGTGCATGCTCCTGCCTGGCCAGCCCAGGGCGGCCACATTTCCCAGAGACCTGCGGCGGGTGCTGGGGGCACGCGCGCTTCACCTGCCAGGCAAGCGTGGCCGGTCAGTGGTTAGAGTCAGAACCCCGCCCCGCACCCCGCGCCCTGCAGGTGCAGCCCCAGGATGTCAGAAGCCTGGCTGAGCCAGCAGCCGCCTGGGCTCCTCAGGGGAGCGTGAATCCCACATTCCTGTGAGGACCGAGGGCTGGGGTTTGGGAAGGTGCTCAGCCCAGCACAGGGTGGCCCCAGGGAGGCGTGAGGAGCGGCGGGGGTGGGGAGTGAGGGGCTCCCACGGAAGGTTCTTGCCGTGGGGCTGAGCGCTGAGGAACAGGGAGGTCATGTTGAGCTGGGTGTTCTGAGCAGGAGGACAGGCCGGGGTCAGGGAGGCCCCGAGGACCACTGCCAGGGTGACAGTTTTGAAGGCCGGAGGGAGACACTGGTGATTCCGAGCAGAGAGAGGGTGGCTTCTCTCGGGAACGCAGGTGCCGCCCCACCTCCTCCAACAGAAACTGCCCCGCGCCTTCTGTTCCCCTGCCAGCTCGTGCAAGTGAGGCGAGTGTTCTCAGTTCCACCAGAAACCGGAGAAGGAGGGGAAAGACACCACACGCTGCGGCTGGAGGTGCTGGTTTACTGCAGCAGAAAGTGAGCCCGGCACACCTTACAGATCCAAGGGCCGTGGACGTCCCCGCCCGACACGCCCACGCCCGTTCCCACCGCCTGAGACCTGGACAAAGTGGAGACGGAAACCGGAGGCTGCCTGCCGTCTCTTTGGACAGTTTCGAGACAAGGGACGTGCTGTGAGGACCGTTTAATGAGAGCTGCCTAACCTCCCGGATGAACTCCTTCCCGGGCCGCAGGGCCCCAGAGACGCAGTCATTGGAAAGGCCTGTTAAGCTTCAAGAATTTCAGGCGCATGGGATGGGACAGTGGCCACACAGGCGGCCTCGGGGGCTGAGGGGACAGCTGATGACGGAGGCCACCCCTGGTTGCAGGACCCACGCACCTCCCTGGACCAGAAGCATCCCCAACTGGGCCTCCAGCGCCTGCTTCCGGCCCTCCAAGCTGAAGGCTCTGCGGAGGGCCATTTCTGAATGCAGAAGACAGCAGATGGAAATGTGTTTTTCACCAAAGGGCCGAGGATGTGAGCAGGGAGGGCTGGCCGGCCCAGGGCACCCCTTTCTGACTTCCCTGCCCGAGCTGACGACCACAGCAGAAGCTGAAAGAGGGCGAGGTGTGTCAGACGGCCGGCTTCAAGTCTAGCACGGCCCTTCCGGAGAGAAACACTCGGATACCTCCCGAATTGTACAGTGGACTTCAAAGAGGCCCCCAGTTCCGGGGGTGGGGGGTGGTTTCTGAAATGCTGCCACATATCGGGGTGGGGGCGAGGGCCAGTCAGACTCCCAGGCAACCGTTTGGAGTCAGTCCTCCCTGAGAAGCCGGGCAGCAGCACGTGGCTGGTGTGCTAGGATCGCCGAGGGAGGCCGAGGCTGAGCATGTGGGGCAGAGGGACCTGGAACCCAGACCCGGCACTTTCACAGAAGGTGGGCTGCGGCGGCAGCTGCATTTTCTCTGACGCAGCCCGTGCGCGACCAGAGGCCACGGAACCAGAGGCCAGGGAGCCCGTGCGCCCCTACTCTGGCCACCCCGGCGGCAGCGGGGGAGGGCCCCGAGAAGCAAGGGGTGCCTGCACTTGTACCTGAGGGAGAAGACCAACCCAGTGGGGGAGGCTGGAGGAAGGGCTCTATTCCAGCCCTCGAAGGAAGAGAAATCCTCTCTCAGTGTCCATCTGCTGAGCCAACCCAACTCTTACTTGGGGTCCATTTGTGAAAAGTTGTCCAGTGATCACTGAGCACCAAAGTATTTTATAACCTGTTTGTTCCAAACGCAGCGATTTCTCTTCTGGTGCTTAGGAATAACCAAAATATTTCTCGCCTGATAGCCAAATGGAAAAAAAAAAATAATAAAAAAACCCCGAACAAATAAACCTGTGCGTCTCCCCGGATGTGTCTGCCTCTCCCAGCGTGGGCGGCCGTCAGCTCGGCGGCGCCTCCGCGCGGTCGCGGGGCCCCGCCGGCCGCTTGCAGGTGAGCATCAGCAGCAGGAGCAGCGGCAGGTGCCAGAGGCTGCAGAAAAACAGCTTTCGGGAGCTCTTCCGGTCCGCGTCCCGGTAGAACCGGAAGCCGAGGTAGGAGATGTACAGGTTGATGGGCAGGGCGACGACCGGGAAGGTCCACGTGGTGACGTCCAGCGCGGGGGCGGCGGCCGACAGCGCGAGCAGGGCCAGGCAGTGGCGCAGGGCGACGCGCCGGCACAGGCCCGGGTGCGTGACGGACATCATGCAGTAGCCGCCGCGGGAGTAGTCCTCGCGGAGGCCCCAGCTCAGCGCGTTGAAATGAGGGAACTGCCAAGAATAGAGGATTCCCCCCAGGAGCCAGGCGCCTGCGGAGGTAACGCAGGCCGTCATCGGGCTGGCCGGCGCCCCTCCCACCGCGCCCCCGGCCTCCCCAGGGCTCCAGGGCGTCGGCGCCCTCTTCTCTGCGCAGAGGCCCCACGGAGAGGGAGCCCGGCTGGTGCGCTGCTCGCTCTGCAGGACCCCATGTCCTCACCACGGGGGCGGGGGCCGGGCACCTGGGCATCTGGCCGCCCGCGGGGCTGAGCACCTGCGTCTCCTGCCCGCCCAGCACCCCTCCCCCCAGCCCCCGTATCCACGCCAGGACCACAAAGGAGGTCATGTTCAAGGGCGGCACTGTCCTGGGGGGCTGCTTCACCTCTGCGTCCCCCAGCCGGCTGGCCGGTCAAGGGCCTGGGTGAGCGGTGGAAGGACCCTCCCCGCTCCGCACTGTGGGCAGAACCACAGTCCCCGCGGGTGCCCGTGAGATGCGGGGGCTCAGGTGCCTGGCCCTGCCCGCTGGGAGGGCGGAAGCCGCCACGGCAGGGCTGAAACACGGGGAGCGCGGGAGCCCGGGCCCAGGGCAGGCCGTCACCTGCCCGTCATCTCCAGTGCCTCAGCACAGTGGCCCCCGGAGCACCCCACCTCTGGAGCCGTGTTGCCCCTAAAACACCCTGGGGGCGAAGCCGCGGGTCAGGAAGCGCCCACCGACAGGCACGCTCTCACTGTGCGCTCGCTGGGCCAGGCCGCGGGGCTTCAGCAGGTGAGAGGCGCCTCGTGCCGGCGACCGCGGTGGCTCAGGTGGTCAGGGATCCCCCCGCAGCGTGGGAGGCTTGGGTTGGACCCCTGGGTCAGGAGGAGCCCCTAGAGAAAGGAAATGGCCACCCGCTCCAGCATGCTTGCCTGGAGAACCCCATGGACAGAGGAGCCTGGTGGGCTTCCGGCTACGGGGTTGCAGAGCGGGACACCCCTGAAGGGACCCCGCATGCACGCGTGCCCGGCGGCCGTCAGCATGCTGGCGGCCATTCAGGAGGAGAGGGAGGCTTGTTGGATGGACAGACCCTGTTGATGAAGACGAGGGTGCTGGCGCCTTAAAAAACTACAGACACACAGACGAGATTCTTCTTGACAGCGAGCCCCCCGGGGAACCAGCCGAGACAGACGGCCGGGGTGGACCACCCAGGCACACCTGCGGCGGCCAACAGGGCGGCAGAAGGCGGCCTCTCCGGCGGCTCGGAGGGCAGCACGGAGCCGGCTCTGGACGCGAGGAGGGGCCAGCGCCGAGGCGGCCGTGCGGCCGGCTGCTCGGCACCGAGCACAGCTCCGGCCCAGGGCCCGGCAGAACCAAGACGGGTCCGCGGGGATGGCAGCCACAGTGCCCAGCCGGGGGAGGGGCCAGGGAGCCGGGCTGGGGCTGAGAAAGTGCCAGGCCAGCCGGACACCAGGCTGGAGGCGGGCCAACGTCAGGCTCCCCCCGCACCCCGCCCCTTCCTCGGAAGCCCTCTTTTCTCGTGTGCCTGCCGCAGTATTCCGTTTTGCTCAACACACATTTTCAGTCATGCTTCTCCTTAAAATAACATAATTAAAAAGAAATCATTTTCCTAAGAGTGGCATCCTGCTTCCGCCGGGGGAGGAAATTGGGTAGGGGTTTGGCTCCTGTCACAAATAAAAGAGCTTTAGAAATCACAGCTTAGCCTTAAAGGGTGGTAATCACCCCCACACCGTTCTCCTCCCGGGGCTGCAGCCGCCTCAGCTCTCATAAAGAGGTAAAACAAATGCCTGCCTCCATCAAGATAAGCTGAGCGAGCACAGGAAGGCTGGAATTAGCCCGGAGCCTCGGGGGAAGCCACCTTCCTCCCGGGGAAACACAAAGCCCTCAGTTTCCTGACTCGAAGGCCTCGGCTCAGCCTCGCCCCTCAGAGCAGTCAGCTTTTAGGGGGCCCCTGTTCTGTGACAGCAGATCCTGACTGTGTGCCCACTCCAAGGCAGGCCCTCTCTCTGCTGGAGTCTGGCCAGGGACAGAAACAACACAGGAGGCACAGCCTGGGGACGTCACCTTTGGTGCAGGGCTCGAGGGGAGCACACAGGAGCAAGACCCGAGTCGGCCCTGGAGAGGTCAGGGAGGGCTTCCTGGAAGAGGTGATGTGGGACCCGAGATTTGGAGATGACACCTGACTTCAGTCTGTTCACACAAGCCACACTGCTTTCGGCTTTTCAATGCGCGTCCTTATTTTTCCTACCTAACTGCAGGATCTTCGTATCTACTGGGTTTAATCCTATCCAGAAGACATGTCTGCTTCCTTTCTTTTAATCAAATATGTGTGGGCCGATGGATACATGGCATATGGCCGTCAGTGACGGCTGGCATGTCTGTCTGTGATTCTCCGGAGGCTGGGTGAGGAGGGAGGACTCCCCAGTCCTGCTTGCAGGCAATTCCAGGGAAGGCCCGGGTGTCGGTGGCCGGCCTGCTGTCCCTCCCTCCATACGCACAGAACCCAGGGACGCTCGCCGACCGTGCTGTGTATGTGAACATGAGAGGAAGCCTTGTCTCCCGGCCGTGCCCTGATCAGGGGGCGCCTTGGGTGAGCAAGGCCAGCCCGGGTCTCCCCAGCCACTCTTGGGGAGGGCTCTTCCAAACACCAGCCCTTCAGGGCGGACCTCCCACCCGGCCCCCAGCCGCTCACTGCCCTCGGTGGCCCAGGCGGGACCCTGGCCGGGCGGAGACGCGCCCCCGTGCCGCCTTGCTGGGCTCCGTGGTCCCCCCTCCCTGGACCACGGGCTCCCTCTCCGCACCGCCCCCCAGGCAGCTCTGGGGTGATGAGCCTGTGTAAACTGGGGGCCGGCCGGGGGAGAGGGGGACGGCCGGGCCTGAAGCGTCATGGTCCGCGATTTCAAGCCTTTCTTCTGAGGGTGAGCACAAAGGTGCCGCCAGACAGACCGGCCCTCCTGTGGGATGACCTCCCAGGGCCCCCTGGCCGTCTGCCCTTTGTCACCCGAGCAGGAACCTGTCTGCGGAACTGAACTGGCTGGAGGTGCCCTCGGGCTGGGCCGCGTCCCCCGGGCCCAGCTTCTGAGATCCTGACCAGCCACGCGACCCAGGGATGGCGAGGCCGGACGCTGTGTACCCAACGGTCGCCAGCGACACCGCCGGCCTCCGGCCGCACCGGTTCCTGCCCCGACGCTGGTTTTTTCCTGTCTTTGAAGAGAACACAGCTCTAAGCATCGTCTGGCTTGCTAATGTTCCCGTAATGTCCCCGGCACACCCTGCCTTTAGAAACGTCATCTGTCTTGATCAGTCTCTTGCTCTTAAGTCTAGCTACGGAAAGACCTCACGCGAAAGGCGCTTACTCGTTTTCCGTGTCTGCTTTCAAAGCGAGGCAGCATTTTAAAGGGTATCTTCAAAACTGCCCAGGTTAAACCGCGCCTAGTACTTATAAGCCCTCACTAAATATTTGTGGAACGAATGAGTGAATGAATTCTTCTCTGCCTTCTCGTCCTGGAATAATGGAGGTAAATAAGGTGAGACGGTGTTTACCATTCTGTAGCTCAGCAGCGGAGGCTAAAAACGCTGCTTCTCTTTCTGTTCTTAGAATCATCCATCTGCCGAGTGTCACCTCCTGATAAGGGCCTGTTCCCGAGTCCTCATCTGTGCCTGACTGTTGGCCGGCACAGGGAATGTGGACCCCAGAACAACATCGGAACTCCTGGCCAGAGGCGATCCACGAGCCTCCGTGCGGCCACCACCAGACCCGTCACCCCCGGGACCGGGCACTTCCTCAGGCTCAGGAGAAGGACCAAGCAGAATCGGAGCCTCTGTAAGAAGCGGGGGCGACAGAAGAGGGGCGGCTCCGGCGTGGAGGAGGGGAGGGCAGGGGCTGAAGCCTCGAGATGAGCGAGACAGTCTCAGAGGGAAACGGGGCCGGGAGGCTAATGCGCGAGGCTCCAGGGCTGCGGCTGCCGGCGGCGCTCCGCGCGGGGCCCCTCCTGCCTCTGAGGGCCCGCGGGTCCCCCTCGCCTGGCTGGCCGCTGCCTGCAAGAGTCCAAGCAAGCGTGTCCACTCCTCAGACGGAGGTCTGGCTGCACCTGCGGCTGGCCCTCTTACCCTACCTGCCTGAGCGTCAGTTGGTGAGCATTTTTAACGTTTCCAGCTAACAGCACCAAAGCCAAAAAAAAAGCAAAGCCGTTAGGTAGGTGGAGGAAGGGTCTGGAGGAGAACCCACACGGGATCCCCCTGTAATGGTCTCCTCTACTCACCCCCAGGGTGCTGGGGGGCTGGGCCCCCTGAAACCAGAACTCCTCTGGGAGAGGAGAGCCTCCTGTTTAGCGGTCTTTGTGCCGCTCCACACGGCAGACCCGGAGAACAGCCCGCGTCTGCTAGCGTTCACGGCTGCCCCGGTCAACCTGCTTGTCTTCACCCCACCCCCAGCCTGGCCGTGCTCGCTACCCGCCTCCTGGGCTGGACTGCCGAGGGGCCGGTCAAGGGCAGGCTCCGCTCCTCACCACCCGGGCATCGCGACCCCAGGGAGGGGTGCTCTCACTGGGGCACACGAGCCCCCGCGGGGAAGAGCCAGCGCCCACGGCCGTGCTCACGCCGCTGCAGGGGCAGGTGCCCACTCTGGGTCCGCGCGTTCACTCTTCAGTGTATCCCACTCAGAGAGTCACCGCTCAGCTCGAGCCGGCTCTGCCTGCCACACTCACGCTTCGAACATTCTGAAGCAATTCGGAACATGGTGAGACTCTCGGTGTAAACCCGACAAGGCCTTCTGTGGTGCTTGTTTCAGTCTCCGAGTTGTGTCCAGCTCCCCGTGGCCCCGTGGACCGCAGCCCGCCAGGCTCCCCTGTCCTCGGGACCCCCAGGCAAGAAGACTGCAGTGGGCTGCCCTTCCCTCCTCCAGGGCAGCTTCCCGACCCAGGGATCGAGCTCGTGCCCGCGGCGTCTCCCGCACCGGCAGGCGGGTTCCTTACCGCCAGCAGCTCCAAGACCTACGGCAAGGGCTATGACAGACGTCAGCCGCGGGGGCGCAGGACCTGTGTGTGGTCACCCGGCCCGTCAGGCCGCCCTGCGCGACGCCACGGTCAGTGCAGGCGGACGACGGGCTTGTGGAACACGATCAGTGTGCGTTCTCGGGCCTCCGCAGAGCCCGGCCCGGCCCCAAGCTGTCCCTCGTGAATGCATTTGTACACAAATGATTAAATCTGCACTGTAGAAACTCTGCACCTTAAATTCTAGGAAAAAAAAAAAGTATTTTACCTGTGCCCGCTGGCCGTTTAAGTCAGATCCCGACTGCGGCTGAGCGAGGCTTCTGGACGCGCACCCTAAGTGGGAGGACCCGCAGAGCGCCTGGTGCCGGGATGCCGGGCCCGTGCCCACCCGCCCAACTTCCCTCCCCCAAGACAGCTCACCAACGGCCCCGGCGCGCCCCACCAAGCCGGCAGACCTCTCCCTGTCTGCAGAGCCTCAGCCGGGCCACAGTCAGGAACTGCTCAGAGCCTGCATAGGGCCTTCCTCCATCCACACTGACACACTGACCCTACGGACGAGGAAGACCCTCCCCAGCTCGCTGAGTCCTCACAGCAGCTCCAGGTGACCGGCCCTCCCAGCCCCGGGCGGAGGGCGGGGGGCTGGCTGCGTGAGGAGGTGGAGTTCCGTTCGGAAGGGCAAAGGCAGAGGCGGGCGGGGGACGGGGCGTTGGGGGGCGGCTCCAAGCCCAGGCCCCCCGCCCAGGGCCGCTGCCGCCGCCTCCCACGCGCCCGAGCCTCTGGTTTCAGTGCGTCATGGAGCAGACGGGAAGGCAGGCTTTGGGATTCTGCGTCTGCAGACGCGCGAGACCCCGGCATGGACAGCACGGGAAAACCGCTCTAAGAGGCGACCCCCGCGAGGGGTCCGCGCCCTGGTGAGCACGCCGCGCCCGCGTGGAAGGACTCGTGTGGGAAGCCTCGGGGATGTGGCTTCTGGGGCCACGGCCTCCTGCTCGCGCATGTGAAAAATGTGCACTCACACAGACGGCAAGAAACCTCACCACTTCCTTCCTACGCGTCGGTCAGGAACACTAATTACTTGACTCATTAGACTGTGAAACTTCCCTGACAGATGGTAGAAAGGACCGGTTTTCACCCCACACACTTCGCTGTGGCATCCCGGCCAGAAACCTGGAGGAATGTCTCAGTGGCTTTATTGTAGACAGCATGAGCCATTTAAGCAAATCATAGAAAAATAAATTGGAAACTAATGAAAATAGCCTGTCCTCTCTGAAGCGGGGGAAGCAACCTGGTTCTGGGGGAGGGAGGAGCTGGTGCCCCGCCGCCGTCGGGGCCCTCCGCAGACCCGGCCCCGCGCGGCTCCTGACTTTCAGCCACTTTCTTGCTCTGGCTGCTGTTTCCTTTGGGGTACCCAGCCAGGGGCCTGTGCACTTCTGACGCCGCACCCTAAGTGGGAGGACCGCAGGCGCCTGGTGCCGGGATGCCGGGCCCGTGCCCACCCGCCCAACTTCCCTCCCCAAGACAGCTCACCAACGGCCCCGCGCGCCCACCAAGCCGGCAGACCTCTCCCTGTCTGCAGAGCCTCAGCCGGGCCACAGTCAGGAACTGCTCAGAGCCTGCATAGGGCCTTCCTCCATCCACACTGACACACTGACCCTACGGACGAGGAAGACCCTCCCCAGCTCGCTGAGTCCTCACAGCAGCTCCAGGTGACCGGCCCTCCCAGCCCCGGGCGGAGGGCGGGGGGCTGGCTGCGTGAGGAGGTGGAGTTCCGTTCGGAAGGGCAAAGGCAGAGGCGGGCGGGGGACGGGGCGTTGGGGGGCGGCTCCAAGCCCAGGCCCCCCGCCCAGGGCCGCTGCCGCCGCCTCCCACGCGCCCGAGCCTCTGGTTTCAGTGCGTCATGGAGCAGACGGGAAGGCAGGCTTTGGGATTCTGCGTCTGCAGACGCGCGAGACCCCGGCATGGACAGCACGGGAAAACCGCTCTAAGAGGCGACCCCCGCGAGGGGTCCGCGCCCTGGTGAGCACGCCGCGCCCGCGTGGAAGGACTCGTGTGGGAAGCCTCGGGGATGTGGCTTCTGGGGCCACGGCCTCCTGCTCGCGCATGTGAAAAATGTGCACTCACACAGACGGCAAGAAACCTCACCACTTCCTTCCTACGCGTCGGTCAGGAACACTAATTACTTGACTCATTAGACTGTGAAACTTCCCTGACAGATGGTAGAAAGGACCGGTTTTCACCCCACACACTTCGCTGTGGCATCCCGGCCAGAAACCTGGAGGAATGTCTCAGTGGCTTTATTGTAGACAGCATGAGCCATTTAAGCAAATCATAGAAAAATAAATTGGAAACTAATGAAAATAGCCTGTCCTCTCTGAAGCGGGGGAAGCAACCTGGTTCTGGGGGAGGGAGGAGCTGGTGCCCCGCCGCCGTCGGGGCCCTCCGCAGACCCGGCCCCGCGCGGCTCCTGACTTTCAGCCACTTTCTTGCTCTGCGTCTGCTGCTGTTTCCTCTCGGCCTTGCGCTACCCAGCCAGCGAGCGCCTGTGCACCCTGAGGCCGGGCTGCCCCGAGGCCCGCCGCTCTGCGCCCGGTCCTTCCCACGGCCGCACCCCCACGCTGGCCAAAGGGTGGCGGTTTACCCGCTCAGTGTGTCTGACTCTTTCTGGCTCCGTGGCCTGCAGCCCCCCAGGCTCCTCCCCCGGGCAAGACTACCCGAGTGGGTTGCCAATTTCCTCCTCCTCCGGGGGACCTGCCCAACTCAGGGATGGAAATTAGGTCTCCTGCGTTACAGGCGGATCCTTCGCCGCTGAGCCACCAGGGAAGCCCCTGCCAAAGGGGCAGCACTGAACGAAACGTCCACCACCAGGAACTGCGGCCAGGGGGCTCTGGCCAGGGGTGTCCCCGCGTGGAAGCTGGCGCGCGGCCCCCACGCCCCGGGCCCGTCGAGAGAGAGGCGGAGACACTCACCGGCATCCAGGCTGCCCGTGGCTGCGGTCCAGCCCATGACGGGGGGGATGGCCCCCACGACGGCGCCCACCCACGTGTTGGCGATGCTGACCCTCTTGAGCGGGGTGTAGCAGCAGGTGTACAGGAAAATGTTGAAGAGGCCCAGGGCTCCCGTGAGGGGATTCACGCCCCAGGTCAGCAGGGCCACCCCTGGGACCGCACAGCACGTGGCGAAGGACATGGCAAGCAGCGGGCTGGAAGAGAGAGCACAGAGAACACAGAGCATCAGGGGGTCGGCTCTGGGTGCTCAGAGTGGGCACCCGGCGCCGAGCAGGGGCGGTCGGGCCCGGGGCAGGGAGCGAGCTGGGGGCGGCTCTGGCCTGGCCTCCTCCGGGGCCGCGGTCATTCTCTGGATGACGTTTAACACAGGAGCGCGGCGGCGCCTCCTGGCTTTGCCAGCTGGGACTCACAAGTGACGAGGGCGGGGCCCCGAGCCCTGGACTTAAAGGGAGGCCCCGCCCCGCCCCTCCCCGGCCGGGGGTGTCCTGGCCTCCCCGCCCGCGTAGGGCAGGAGTGACGACGTCCCCACCTCCCAGGGCTGCCGGGTGCGGGGTGGGGTGTGTGGGGTGCCCGACGCGCGCCTGTTCCGCCCACGGCTGTGCTGCACAGCGGGTGGGAAGCAAGTGGTCATGACGGACGAGCCCTCGGAACCCGGCCTTTAAGATCTGGGCACAAACCAGCGTCTCACCTCTGGAAGAGTTCTCCTCCACTGACTTATCCTTTATTTGGAAACATCACCCAAGTAGCAACAGTGGCTAAGACTAGTGTGTCGGAGGACACCTACGTGTGATAAATGATGGACGGGCACGGCACTGGCGCCCTCTCTAGCACGCGCCTGGCCGGGGCGTGGCCTAGGGACCCGCGACTTTCCAAAGAGGGGCCCGAGGCTACAGGTGAAACCCACGTCTACGGCGTGGAGAGGACCACAAGCCTGGCTCCCAACCCAGCCCACCGGCTGAAGCGGGCCTCCCGTGGCGTCTTTGGGAAGGCTCCACAGAGGCATGGGTCAACAGGGCCCACTGGGGCCTGCCACCCTACCAGGGCTCTGCTAAGTACCCTGAACCGGCAGAGAGACTGCCACCTTACCAGGGCTCTGCTAAGTACCCTGAACCGGCAGAGAGACTGCCACCCTACCAGGGCTCTGCTAAGTACCCTGAACCGGCAGAGAGGCTGCCACCCTACCAGGGCTCTGCGAAGTACCCTGAACCGGCAGAGAGGCTGCCACCCTACCAGGGCTCTGCTAAGTACCCTGAACCGGCAGAGAGGCTGCCACCCTACCAGGGCTCTGCTAAGTACCTTGAACCGGCAGAGAGACACCCTAGCCTCCTTATGTCTCCTTTTATCCTCTACTCTTGATTCAAAATTTTTGTTTACATTTTCATCCCTCTTTTTTTGCCCCAGGCATCACTGAATTTCCTCAGCAGTTCATCTCCATTTCAAGCGCTTCTCTGAGGCCTGGTTTCTAGAGGCAAGACCAGAAGGAAGGTTGATGAGGAGGCTTCCCGTCGTAAGCGTCTCCCCGGGCTGGGGTGACCTGGGAGAGAGGGCCTCCAGAATGCCAAATCTTAATGATAAACGATAAAGGTGTGATGGCCGCGAAGCATGTTTCTAACGATAACCAGGAAAACGGCAGAATATCTCCATTTCCAATTAGAACTTTAAATTAACAACTTAATTTTATTGTAGCAAATCACAAACAAATAGATCAGAGCCAGGAAAAGCCAGGTTGACCGCATGCTACACATTTAAAAACAGGTGCTCTTCCAGAACTCCCCCAGCAGCTGCGACGGCTCGTGTTGAGAACCGAGGAACTACGGTCTGTGAGCGGACACGTCTGAAACGGATTTACGGAGGAGAGATCGTAAAAGTGGGCGAACAAGTTTCGACGATGCTGCGAACATGTCTAATTGTCAATAAAACAGGGGAAAAAGTATGAATAGGGGAAACAGCATTACGTGATGGGCAAGGGGAACGGTCGAGGAAAAAGGTCTAGCAATTTTCATGAACTAAGAAAAAAAAAAGTCTTTCACATCTGTTCACACGCTCATGCAAATAGGCTCACGGCTCATGCTGAGGGTGGAACGATGGTTATTTTCCAACTCACATCCCAAACTGAACTTTAAGTGGAGAGATCTTTCTCCCGAGCCGCAGTCTGAGGCCTTTCTACTGTGTGTTTCCCGCCCGAGGCTACTGTGGAAAAGAGACCAGCAGATCCAAGGGGGCAGATTTGTCCAACATTTCTATGAATTACTTATTCTTCCCATAAAGCCTAGTATTTGTTGACTAAACACCAAACTTTAGTAGCTCTATCAGAGAGTACTTTTCTATAGAAATGAGGAACAAATGAGACTCTATGGGCTTTAATTTGATACCTACTTATTGCACGTAAATATAATTTAGATTATTCGACTTTTAAATGAGTTACTGCAGAAGCGCGGCCTCCTGTTTAAGTTCTGTGTTGGAGAGGTCTATGAAATGTTATATGAAATCACGAAAGCATTATTATTTTAAGCAGCTCTGAAGTTAACTCTTGGTCATTTTTTCCAGAATAAATGATTTTTCAATTATCAAATAAAATTCCCTTTCTTCAAAAAACAAAAGAAAACTCAAAAGTGTAATTAAACCAAGCCAATTTAACTTTAATTTCCTGCATAAATCCCACATTTGAACTTTGACCTGAGTTTTGGGGGGACGTCTCCACAAATAACTGTTTTGAAAAAATGTGCTCCTGCAAATCGACCACTGTAGCTGTGATGGGTTTTATTGAGAACCGAGGAATGAGTATTTCTCTGAGTGGACACTGCTGAAGTGAATTTATGAAGGAAGATCACAAAAGCAGGTGACCGGGTGTGACGGGAAGCCGGAGTCCCCCGGGGACCCGGGGGTGACAGAGGAGTTCAGTGGGTGGTCCCCGTGCGCGCAGGCGTGAGAGAACCCCGAGACTGAACCACTGCACGGGCAACTTGGTCTTCACGGACAGAAGTGAACAATGGGAATCTCCTCCTTAAAATTTCAGAATCTTGATACGAATAGCACATTCTGCTTTTTTTTTTTTTTTAAATTACAATGTTGTGTTAGTTTCTGTGGTACAACAATGTGGATCAGCTGTGTGTGTACACACCCCCTCCCTCTGGAGCTGCCCGCCCACCCCGCACCGTCCCAGCCCTCTAGGTCCTCAGCAGCTCGGGGCTGAGCTCCCCGGGCTGGGCACCGGCTTCCTGCCACTCGCCTACCTTGCACGCGGCGATGCCCGGCTGGCAGCTCCTCCCTCCTCTCCTCCCCCTGCTGTGCCCACAAGCTGCTTCCCCAGGCCTGCGGCTCTATTCCCGCCCTGCTATTAAATAGGTCCACCAGGACCATTTTTTTTAGATTCCAAATAGGTATGTATATAGGTTACTACACAACATTCGTTGTTCTCTTTCTGACTTCACTCTGTATGACAGAATCTAGGTCCATCCGTATCTCTACAAATGACCCGATTTCATTTCTTTTCACGGCTGAGCCATACTCCACTGTATGAATGCACCACACTGTCTTTACCCGTTCATCTTTACACGTCCTGCGCCTAAGGCTGGGCCCAAACGCTGGCTGAGCAAACCTTCACACACCAGGCAAGACAGAGAACGTGGTCTTAAGACGACTGCTCCTGGAACAGCAGTCAATGGGAGCAGCACTGGATGCTGGTCCACCTTTTCACCGCATCTCACTTGGAAGGAAACGGCCGCCCACTCCAGCCTTCCTGCCTGGAGAGTCCCGCGGACAGAGGAGCCTGGCGGGCTGTGGTCTATGGGGTCTCAAAGATGGACACGGTGGAGGCGACTCAGTGCAGCACGTTAAAGCGAGAGGAAATGAAGTGATAGCCCATTAGACCAAAGGCTCCCCGGGTCTTAGAGAAAGGCTCTGGCTCCTATGACTTATTTCTCACATGACTGCAAGGGATTGGCTGTGTTACTGTGATATGAGAGTTAACTCTTTGTAAATAATCACGGTTCTTAGAACATCTAGGTATTTTCTGGTTGTAAACAGGGGCCTCGGAGCCAAAGGATCTCCCATGCCCAGGACTGCTGCCAACTAATACAACCCGTGATGCTTCAAAAAACGTCATAAATGCCCTGTTTCTTCTTGTGACAACGAGAGAGACACCCTAACGTCCAGGAGACGCCCGTGCTCCTCTGCCCACCGGCCGGGGTGACTGTGCACACAGAATGTTGTGTTAGTTTCTGTGGTACAACAATGTGGATCAGCTGTGTGTGTACACACCCCCTCCCTCTGGAGCTGCCCGCCCACCCCGCACCGTCCCAGCCCTCTAGGTCCTCAGCAGCTCGGGGCTGAGCTCCCCGGGCTGGGCACCGGCTTCCTGCCACTCGCCTACCTTGCACGCGGCGATGCCCGGCTGGCAGCTCCTCCCTCCTCTCCTCCCCCTGCTGTGCCCACAAGCTGCTTCCCCAGGCCTGCGGCTCTATTCCCGCCCTGCTATTAAATAGGTCCACCAGGACCATTTTTTTTAGATTCCAAATAGGTATGTATATAGGTTACTACACAACATTCGTTGTTCTCTTTCTGACTTCACTCTGTATGACAGAATCTAGGTCCATCCGTATCTCTACAAATGACCCGATTTCATTTCTTTTCACGGCTGAGCCATACTCCACTGTATGAATGCACCACACTGTCTTTACCCGTTCATCTTTACACGTCCTGCGCCTAAGGCTGGGCCCAAACGCTGGCTGAGCAAACCTTCACACACCAGGCAAGACAGAGAACGTGGTCTTAAGACGACTGCTCCTGGAACAGCAGTCAATGGGAGCAGCACTGGATGCTGGTCCACCTTTTCACCGCATCTCACTTGGAAGGAAACGGCCGCCCACTCCAGCCTTCCTGCCTGGAGAGTCCCGCGGACAGAGGAGCCTGGCGGGCTGTGGTCTATGGGGTCTCAAAGATGGACACGGTGGAGGCGACTCAGTGCAGCACGTTCGAAACGAGAGGAAATGAAGTGATAGCCCATTAGACCAAAGGCTCCCGGCTCTTAGAGAAAGGCTCTGGCTCCTATGACTTATTTCTCACGTGACTGCAAGGGATTGGCTGTGTTACTGTGATATGAGAGTTAACTCTTTGTAAATAATCACGGTTCTTAGAACATCTAGGTATTTTCTGGTTGTAAACAGGGGCCTCGGAGCCAAAGGATCTCCCATGCCCAGGACTGCTGCCAACTAATACAACCCGTGATGCTTCAAAAAACGTCATAAATGCCCTGTTTCTTCTTGTGACAACGAGAGAGACACCCTAACGTCCAGGAGACGCCCGTGCTCCTCTCGCCCACCGGCCGGGGTGACTGTGCACACAGACCTGCACGGGCTCTTCCCACTCTGCTTCGAAAGACGGAATGGCTTTATTTAAAAGAGAGCGTTCTTCACGTCAGCACCACTGGTCTTCAGCTGAGACCAAATCTGTTCTTCCTGCCACTGAGAATGACTGATGATCACTAAAAGAAGAACCTTCGACACTTACAGACTGTTTACGCTCCTATCCCACCGGCTGCTTACACGCACCGAGAGGCTGACTGCACCCCCGGGCTCCGCAGAGCCTCCTGGCCTGGCTGCGGCCGCGAGGCCCGCGTGGTGGGGGATGGGCAACGCTCCCAGGTCCCCTGCAGCCTGTGACTGTTTACATTTGCTTAAGTGCTCACTGGTAAAACCTTCAGTACATGTGAAAAATGTCTCCTGTAAATCCCTCTAATACTCTGGCTAACCCTCGTTCTTTAAGTTAATAACGTCGGCTAAACAATCCATTCATTTCCCTTCGAAAACTCAATCTTCATCACTCACTTTCACGACCAGGTAGGGGCGGCCCCCGATTCCACAGGTTTTAATGTATCCTCTCGAAAAATACCCTTCCTCGCTGTTCCTATCGCCCCCTCTCTCTGCTCATGGCCCACACCTGCAGCTCAGGCGTTGCAGATCGCTCTCGCTGGGTCCGTTAGGTTAGAACTGTGTCCTTTCCCTGCCAACGCCAGGCAGCTGGAGAGTGGGAAAACCCAGCGTCTGATTTCTGCAGGAAGCTCTCACTGCCCAGCGGATCTGCCTCTGAGGCGCCCCGCATGTCCCGAGAGGAAATGAAGTGATAGCCCATTAGACCAAAGGCTCCCGGCTCTTAGAGAAAGGCTCTGGCTCCTATGACTTATTTCTCACGTGACTGCAAGGGATTGGCTGTGTTACTGTGATATGAGAGTTAACTCTTTGTAAATAATCACGGTTCTTAGAACATCTAGGTATTTTCTGGTTGTAAACAGGGGCCTCGGAGCCAAAGGATCTCCCATGCCCAGGACTGCTGCCAACTAATACAACCCGTGATGCTTCAAAAAACGTCATAAATGCCCTGTTTCTTCTTGTGACCACGAGACAGACACCCTAACGTCCAGGAGACGCCCGTGCTCCTCTCGCCCACCGGCCGGGGTGACTGTGCACACAGACCTGCACGGGCTCTTCCCACTCTGCTTCGAAAGACGGAATGGCTTTATTTAAAAGAGAGCGTTCTTCACGTCAGCACCACTGGTCTTCAGCTGAGACCAAATCTGTTCTTCCTGCCACTGAGAATGACTGATGATCACTAAAAGAAGAACCTTCGACACTTACAGACTGTTTACGCTCCTATCCCACCGGCTGCTTACACGCACCGAGAGGCTGACTGCACCCCCGGGCTCCGCAGAGCCTCCTGGCCTGGCTGCGGCCGCGAGGCCCGCGTGGTGGGGGATGGGCAACGCTCCCAGGTCCCCTGCAGCCTGTGACTGTTTACATTTGCTTAAGTGCTCACTGGTAAAACCTTCAGTACATGTGAAAAATGTCTCCTGTAAATCCCTCTAATACTCTGGCTAACCCTCGTTCTTTAAGTTAATAACGTCGGCTAAACAATCCATTCATTTCCCTTCGAAAACTCAATCTTCATCACTCACTTTCACGACCAGGTAGGGGCGGCCCCCGATTCCACAGGTTTTAATGTATCCTCTCGAAAAATACCCTTCCTCGCTGTTCCTATCGCCCCCTCTCTCTGCTCATGGCCCACACCTGCAGCTCAGGCGTTGCAGATCGCTCTCGCTGGGTCCGTTAGGTTAGAACTGTGTCCTTTCCCTGCCAACGCCAGGCAGCTGGAGAGTGGAAAACCCGAGAGAAGGAACAGGCCCAGCCGCGTCTGATTTCTGCAGGAAGCTCTCACTGCCCAGCGGATCTGCCTCTGACCCTTCCCTTTCTGGCCTCTGCGAGAACGTCTCCCTGTTTGTACCAGTGCATTCACTTCCCTCCGTCCACGTTTATGGGCTGCCCTGTCTCCTCAGCGAAGCACTTCCTGCGCTTGGCTCATTTTCCCACTCCGACGACAGGCCTTCGCAGCACGGTAGCAATAAAACCGACACTGCTGGTTCCATTCGAGGCAATCAATACTTTCTTAATGAAATGAGTAAAACAAGGGAATTATTAATTCTAAAATATAGAGAAGAAACATCTGGCCTTGGCTGTCTTAAGAAAGAGTCATCTTAATTAGGAGACAGACCAGGATAAAGGGGCTATTACTTTAAAAAGAACAAATACACAAGTCTATGAGAAATCAGAGTCTGACGGACTTCAAGATAGAGAAGGATGTCTATCTCTGGTCTCTTCGCAAACTGACAGCAGAGGGAACAGAAACTCCAGCGCGGCACCTGGAAACGCTCCCGGGGAGGCGCGGCCGAGCCCGGGAGGACCGCGAGAGGACGCTCACGCCGGGCGGCTCAGGACGTCCCCCCGGCTCTGACCACGACTCGGGGAAGGACTCTGATGTCCGGTCAGGGAGCGGGTCCCCGAGACGAGGCGACCACGTGGAAGCCGGGTGCAGGGCAGCTCGGGCTGCTGGACAAGGCAGCCCTGGAGGAGCAGCCTAGGGGGCTCTCCCCCTGCCCCTGTGCTTAACGGGCCCCCGCACCTTGCCCCGGCCCAGGGCCCTGGACCCGGGCTCGGCCGGCCAGCCTGCTCGCACCAGGCCCGGGACACAACACAGAAGGCTCGGCCAGCAGGCCTGGGGGTCAGGCTGAGGTTTCCATGTCCGTGAAGAGCCGGGCGCAGTGGCGGTGGGGCTGCACGGCCCCGCACGCAGAGAGCAACAGGGGATGCAGAGGAAGCAGCAGCCTGGACGCGGGGTTGGGAGGGCTCTGGGCCTCGCCTCCAGACGCCCGGAGGGGAAGAGAGGAGACAGGAAGCTGGAGAGCAAGGCCCTGGGCGGCGGCCTGGAGGCCCGGGCAGGCGGAGCCGCGCGCTAGCTCCGCAGGCTGCCCTCTGCGCCCAGGGCGTGGGGACCGCAGCGCAGACACGGGGTCCGCAGGGGCCTGTGGGCCCCCAGCTGCCAAAACAGGCGCCAGACTGGCGGCGGCCACCTGCTGGGGACAAGCCTCTGGGGAGGACGAGGGCTGTCGGAGGCGACATTCGGAAGGCCTCCGCTCCGAGCCACGCCGCACCCTCTGAGCCCGGCACGGCCAAGGCCGCTTCAGCCGGGAAGGACCCGTGCTGCCGGCAAAGGCAGGGCTTTGTCACCCGGAAGGCGGCCGGCGACACTGGACATGCGTGTGACATGTGAGCCGTGGGAAGGAAGTGACTCGTGAGGACACAGAGCCCCAGAAAAACAAGTGGCTTGGAGCATTCAGCGCCTGCTTTCGCTGGGGGACCAAAGCCCGCTCCTCCCCCGGCGTCCTCGGGCTCTGGAGCCCTGGTCCCGGGCGCAGCCCTGGCCGCGCGCACGCACAGCCTCGGGCGCGGGTGGTCAAGTCCGCGGGGAGGAGGCCCGCCCGCCCCCTCCCTCCCCAACCCGCCCCCCACCCCCCAAAAAGTACAGGGCAATGCTTCAGGATGGATGAGCAAATGGACGTTTGATAACACGGAGGAGACACACATTCCTGAGTTTACCTGATCTGCCCACGGACCAGCGGTCTGTTCTTTGTCCTGTTCATGTTGGAATCAAACGGAACCTCAAAAAACTGCAAAAAGATGGGAAAAAAAATTAAATACAGCATGAAATAATTATCTTCTCTCTGCTTTAGTTCTACAGTCTTTTTTTCCCCACAGCAAATTTCATTTCAGTTTTGATACTGCGAATACTCTTGGGAATTCGAGAGAAAAGTTCTCTGTCAGGAACGTGCAGTACTTTGAAAACCACATGGTAAGTAGATGGGTACGTTCTTCAAAGTCACTGTTCCAGTTTAGAGCATTCGTACTGTACACGACTGCAGAATCTTTCACCTGTCCCCACGCCCGTGAATCAACCAAGAAACAGCTGACCTTGGAAACCGGGCGGCTGTTGTCAAGGCCGGGTCTGAAGGACACGGTAGTAAGAAGCCAGACAGGACCATGCACAAGCACTCCCCCCTCTCCTGGTGTCCCACCACTGAATGTATGTCAGGAGTCTTCATGCTCAGGCTTCAGTACTGAAGCTACCCGGGATCGGGGGAGACCATGACTCAGCTGTACGTCCACTCACGGGCTGGATGCTGGGGTTGGGTTAGTGGTAAAGAACCTGCCTACCAATGCAGGAGACACAAGAGACACAGGTTCGATCCCTGGGCTGGGAAGACCCCTCCGAAAAGGAAATGGCAACCCACTCCAGTATTCTTGCCTGAAGAATCCCACGGACAGAAGAGCCTGGAGAGCTGCAGTCCATGGGGTCACAAGAGTCACACACAACTGAAGGGACTGAACAACAAAACCACTCAATATGTCCAACTTATCTCACGGTCTCAACAAATGAATTTATCATCCTTAATGTCAAAGAGAACTGTGCAAGTAGACACTCAATAAATAATTTAGTAAATAAACCATCTCTGCAAATAAATATATTTGTAGACTGAGCTACATTTTGAAATGATTAAAAAGTGTTAAAGAATTCTTTGCCTGTAGGAGTCTATACTCTCTACTGAAAGAGTTCAAGTTACACACATCCTGTCTGCTCACCTTCCCTCCCCCAACAGTCAAACACATTCTGTAAGTAAATGAAATAATCTTTCCTTCATGGCCTATTAATTTGATTTCACAGGACTAATGAGGATTCCAATTACAAATCATGTTATTTAAATGTGGGTAAGGTGTTATCCAAAGTTAAATACAGCATGAAATAATTATCTTCTCTCTGCTTTAGTTCTACAGTCTTTTTTTCCCCACAGCAAATTTCATTTCAGTTTTGATACTGCGAATACTCTTGGGAATTCGAGAGAAAAGTTCTCTGTCAGGAACGTGCAGTACTTTGAAAACCACATGGTAAGTAGATGGGTACGTTCTTCAAAGTCACTGTTCCAGTTTAGAGCATTCGTACTGTACACGACTGCAGAATCTTTCACCTGTCCCCACGCCCGTGAATCAACCAAGAAACAGCTGACCTTGGAAACCGGGCGGCTGTTGTCAAGGCCGGGTCTGAAGGACACGGTAGTAAGAAGCCAGACAGGACCATGCACAAGCACTCCCCCCTCTCCTGGTGTCCCACCACTGAATGTATGTCAGGAGTCTTCATGCTCAGGCTTCAGTACTGAAGCTACCCGGGATCGGGGGAGACCATGACTCAGCTGTACGTCCACTCACGGGCTGGATGCTGGGGTTGGGTTAGTGGTAAAGAACCTGCCTACCAATGCAGGAGACACAAGAGACACAGGTTCGATCCCTGGGCTGGGAAGACCCCTCCGAAAAGGAAATGGCAACCCACTCCAGTATTCTTGCCTGAAGAATCCCACGGACAGAAGAGCCTGGAGAGCTGCAGTCCATGGGGTCACAAGAGTCACACACAACTGAAGGGACTGAACAACAAAACCACTCAATATGTCCAACTTATCTCACGGTCTCAACAAATGAATTTATCATCCTTAATGTCAAAGAGAACTGTGCAAGTAGACACTCAATAAATAATTTAGTAAATAAACCATCTCTGCAAATAAATATATTTGTAGACTGAGCTACATTTTGAAATGATTAAAAAGTGTTAAAGAATTCTTTGCCTGTAGGAGTCTATACTCTCTACTGAAAGAGTTCAAGTTACACACATCCTGTCTGCTCACCTTCCCTCCCCCAACAGTCAAACACATTCTGTAAGTAAATGAAATAATCTTTCCTTCATGGCCTATTAATTTGATTTCACAGGACTAATGAGGATTCCAATTACAAATCATGTTATTTAAATGTGGGTAAGGTGTTATCCAATATAACACAGAAACTCTTGTATAAATAACGTTCTTGGCAGTTCTCGAGTTTGTGTGCACACACACACACACACACACACTCAGGTCAGGAATTCTACTGACTTATTTCATCTGGATGGGAAAAAAAGATGTTCTGTTTTTTTATGTTTCCGGCAGCTCAGCCATCCAGAGGGAACTGAAGTCTGGGAAGCAGCACCTGGACCCCAGGGGCCACGCTTGGTACCAGCTCCTGACTCCCACGGATACTTGAGTGTGTCAGGCCACGCGCACTGGGTAGGAACACCAGCTAACCACGACTGCCGGCTCCTGCCAGGGAGGGCTGGACAAGTCCTCCCCGCACCAAGGGACCAGAGCTCATCACGCCGCTCCTTGAGGCTGTTTTCATGCGTTTTCTGTAGCGTCTTTCAGTGAGGCCCACGGCTTTGGTCTGGCTATGGAAGCCACATTTCCAGAACGTAAAGCCATGTGTCTTTAAGGTGAGACATTTAAACATGTTAGAACACAGAGCTGGCTTCATCTGCTCACGGTTTTTCCTGTGCTTTATCAGTTTTTCATGTCACTGCTGCTTCAGTTGGCTCCAGCCACTTCCGGAGCTGAGAAGGAAAGCTCCTGCAACTGGTGCTGAAAATAAAACACGACCGCAGTCTCACCCACCCTCAGAGCACCTGCTCCACCCGCCGGCTGCGCGCCCTCGCTGCTCTGAATAACTCGCGCGGTGCTCACGGCGGGGAGGGCACATGGACAGGCGCCCAGCCAGGCCCGCCCCCTCGGACCCTGCGCGGAAGGCTCCGGTCTTCCGGTCTCAAGTGGCCACGTCCTCGGGGCTCCACCCCGGGCCTAGACGCGGGAGCTCGTTCACTGAGCCGGGAATCCACTCAGAGTCTCCCCTTGGGGTTTAACCAGCGAGAAGCCCAGGAAGTGTCTTTCCTTCTCGCGGGCTGCCTGTGGCCGCAGAGCAGGAAATGGAAGAGAGGTCCACATGGACGCCGTGGGTCCGGGTACCACCAAGGCTGCACTGCTACCCTTTCCAGCTGAGGCCAACCCAAGGCGGGCCTGTGCCTCTTAGTCCCAACGCCCCACTGAGGAAGGCTGCAGAAGGACACTGGGCATCAGAGCAGTGCACTGCCCGGGAGGGTATGACACATGCTTTTCCCTTCAGCAAATAACTGATTTTCTGCCCATGTTCATTTCCAAATGAAGTTTTTCCCTCGTAAAACCCCATCAACCTTTCTGAACTCCTTTCATCTACAATTTCCCCTCACCCAGGGTGCCCACCTACCATCCATGTGCCTGCACTCAGACGCTCCTCCCTGCTGCCTGCCCCCAGCCAGCCCAGGAACTGTTAAACCAGGCAGGCTCTTGGGCTGCAAATGGTAGAGTTGCAGCCTAAACAAGCTCAAGGAAAACCGGGGCTTTATTTCCCCCACGGGGCTGTGCCTGCTTTTAGGAATTCCCGGGTTCAAGTCCCGCAAGCAGATGCCTTCCAGGAGGCACGCAAAATGCTCCTGGCCGCCCCAGACGTTCATCCTCCCAGTGACTGGGCAGGAAAGTTTACTTCCCGCCAGCTCCAAAGGAAGCGTCCAGAACCACCAAGGCCATGAATCCCAGGGGCGAGGGGAGGACGTGGCCATCCTGTGAGCACAAGGAGGGAGCAGGTGGGTGGCCACGAAGACACAGTCCCCCACCCAAAGCACGAGGACCCCCTCTCCACAGGACAGGCACAGGAAGATGGTGGGCAGGCAGAAGCAGTGAAATCATTTCTAACTCACGGCAACACTGGCAGCCCCAACCCACTTCATTTCACACATCACATCCATGAAATAACTTGCCTACATTATTCTTAGTTGAAGTATGAGGCATCAGTCAACAGAAACACAATAAATAATTTATATTCATCTGTGTCTCATAATCAGTTTGGGAATCAAAACAGTTCTGTTCAAGAGTAGTAAATGGATCTTTTTTTCCTCTCACAGTCACATGAAGATACAGGCTGCTATTATACAAAGAGATAAACGTTTATTAGACACCTAACGTGGGCTTCCCAGGGGGCTCAGAGGTAAAGAATCCACTTGCAGTGCAATCCCTGGGTCAGGAAGATCCCCTGGAGAAGAAAATGGCCACCCACTCCAGTATTCTTGCTTTGGAAATCTCATGGACAGAGGAGCCTGGTAGGCCACACAGTCCATGGGGTCACAGAGACTAGGACACAACTAAGCAAATGAACAACAACAAACACGAGACCTTCACTCTCTTGTTATATGCCCTTTTATAGTAGTAGATAATTATCACTCCAAAGGGATGCTGCTTGATACAAAATATACCTATTAACCCTTCTACCAGATAATAACATACTTAATATCCTACTGAATGTTGTGAGCTAAAAGGACACAGGCACCCAAAGTGGGCAAAAATATAACTCAGCCCAAGCGATGAGCTTCCTATTCCCACTGTGATTAACTGTATGCTATGCAAAAAGCAGAGGTCTTCTAGAGTTGTTTGTAAGTCGGGCTTGAGAAGTACTGACTTTGATAACGAGGTATAACTTTTTCTTTCTCTATGCTAAATAATGTTATCCTTTTTTTTTTTTTTTTAAGATTTATTTATTTATTTATTTTGGGGGGGGGTGGGGTTGGGGGGGGGGGGGGGGCGGGCGGGCCACTTCTATTGGTCTTTCATTTGTCTGTTTTCATCCGTCTTTGTTCTTTGGCCCGTGTGGGCCTCCCATCGCGGTGGCGTCTGTCGTTGCAGAGCACCACTCTGGGCGCATGCGCTCAGAGTTGGTCGTTCATTGCTGCCCCACCCAAAGCACGAGGACCTCTCCACAGGACAGGCACAGGAAGATGGTGGGCAGGCAGAAGCAGTGAAATCATTTCTAACTCACGGCAACACTGGCAGCCCCAACCCACTTCATTTCACACATCACATCCATGAAATAACTTGCCTACATTATTCTTAGTTGAAGTATGAGGCATCAGTCAACAGAAACACAATAAATAATTTATATTCATCTGTGTCTCATAATCAGTTTGGGAATCAAAACAGTTCTGTTCAAGAGTAGTAAATGGATCTTTTTTTCCTCTCACAGTCACATGAAGATACAGGCTGCTATTATACAAAGAGATAAACGTTTATTAGACACCTAACGTGGGCTTCCCAGGGGGCTCAGAGGTAAAGAATCCACTTGCAGTGCAATCCCTGGGTCAGGAAGATCCCCTGGAGAAGAAAATGGCCACCCACTCCAGTATTCTTGCTTTGGAAATCTCATGGACAGAGGAGCCTGGTAGGCCACACAGTCCATGGGGTCACAGAGACTAGGACACAACTAAGCAAATGAACAACAACAAACACGAGACCTTCACTCTCTTGTTATATGCCCTTTTATAGTAGTAGATAATTATCACTCCAAAGGGATGCTGCTTGATACAAAATATACCTATTAACCCTTCTACCAGATAATAACATACTTAATATCCTACTGAATGTTGTGAGCTAAAAGGACACAGGCACCCAAAGTGGGCAAAAATATAACTCAGCCCAAGCGATGAGCTTCCTATTCCCACTGTGATTAACTGTATGCTATGCAAAAAGCAGAGGTCTTCTAGAGTTGTTTGTAAGTCGGGCTTGAGAAGTACTGACTTTGATAACGAGGTATAACTTTTTCTTTCTCTATGCTAAATAATGTTATCCTTTTTTTTTTTTTTTTAAGATTTATTTATTTATTTATTTTGGGCGGGGGTCGGGTTGGGGAGGGAGGGGAGCGGGCGGGCCACTTCTATTGGTCTTTCATTTGTCTGTTTTCAACCGTCTTTGTTCTTTGGCCCATGTGGGTCTCCCATCGCGGTGGCCTCTGTCGTTGCAGAGCACCACTCTGGGCGCATGCGCTCCAGAGCTCTGGCTCGGTAATTGGACACATGGGTCCAGCTGCTCCGTGGCACGTGGGATCTTCCCAGGCCAGGGATCGAACCGGTGCCCCTTGCACTGCAAGGTGGTGTCCTTACCCACTGGACCACCAGGGGAAGCCCAATAATGTTATTCTTTTGAGCTCTTCTAAAGACGCAAAAACCAAACACATCAATCTTGTCTGGGTTTGTTTTTCTATCAGTCTTCTCAAAACTGTCAACAAGTGTTCGTCATGCCCACAGCCTCCCAGATCCAAGTTAAAAGGGATGTTAAAAAAACTATAATAAGTAAGTAGAGCCCTGGGTGGGGCCCCTGGTCCAGCAGGGTCCCCCCCACCACTGCTTACAGCTCCCAAGACAGCTGGCTTGTATCCGTGCTCCATGGCTGTGCTGAGACTCAACAAACAAAGTGGGACTTGCTGTCCCCACTGACTCACCCGCAGGGCATCTGCAGTGAGGGCCCTGTGTGCCCACGTGGTGACCGGGGCAGAGGCTGGTCCAAACGTGCTCCTCAGGCCTCTGCTGGCTAAGCTGTGTTTTAAGGCTTTGCCTTGAAAGGCCACATAACACTTACTAGAGCCCTCAAGTGCCACATCCCGTTGAGTAAAAGGAAACTCACAAAGTCACACTACTTGTGAGGAGTTTCAGAAATGGTGTTCTAGGGTCCCCCTTTCTCCTCCCAGAGGGTCTCGCTGCTTTCTGAAAAAAAAAAGATGGAAGGAAAGTACATGGAAATATTTACAACATCTCGGCACGGAGATGGAGGGGTGACTAGTCTTTCTGTATTTTACAGCTGTCTACAAAGACCATGAATTTTCTACTTACGGGAAAAAAAGCAATAAAAATTTTGACCTAAATGAGACCAATACAAAATCTGGGCAGACTCTCTTTCACTAATGAAGAATTACTAAATGTATCCACTGTAAAGCCAGTATTAGTGGAGCTTTAGCCAATTATAATCCCCTCACCTCCCCAAAAAAGAACTACGGGATGAAAAGCTGACCCTAAATATTTCCCAGCGACACCTGCTTCCCCTCCTCCGTGCCACTTCTTTAATTCAGGTGACTGTTTTATTTGGTCTGGATCACAACACCCCCAACACTTCCTATTTGCAGAACTTGATCACTATCAATTTCTCACACAACAGTCAACGCCATCTTTTTCCAGGTACAGACCTGATCATGTCCGTTCCCAGCATATAAAATTCTCCACGACTCCCTCCTGCCCAGGGAGGAAAGCCAGCGCTCACACACGGGGTGGAAAGCCCCTCACGGTGTGGTGAAGTCCCTTGGGTGCCTCTACCTCCTCGGCCCTTCGCTTCCCTCCCCGCGACGGGCTCCGCTCTCAGGGCCTGGCCTCCTGTGGCCCTCCGTGGCCTCCCCGCCGGCAGGGACCACTGCACGAGCTGCACCGCCTGGGTCATCGGTGCAGGACGGCGAGCAGGGCGTGTCTGCCCTACAGCCTGGTTTTCTGTGTGGGCCTCAGAGTGGGGCCCAGCAACCACCCACAGGACCAAGAAGATTCCCTGCAAGTTCACAGTCGCCAGCTTCACAGGGGTCCATGCCCCTCACTCCCTGGCCATCCCCTCTGACCTCTCGAGCCCACTGGCTCTGCGCCTCTCCACAGGGTGGGTTTTCCACTCTCCTCCACCTTCCTCCCCCGGACCCCTCCCCCAGGCATCTACTCATCTGCCAACCCTCTTCCCTACAGCAGAGCCAGTCTGTGTCTTTTAGCCGGAGGATTCCCATCTCTTTCCTCCAACCCCACACATCTCCCGACATCATCAGCGGACGTGAGCACAAGATGAGCATCTGCAAGCAAGAGGAAACAGTCTCTGACACACATGAAGCCCGGGGCCCTCATGTCAGCCAGCAACGGTCAGTAAAAAGGTGCCCACGGCAAGGCCAAGAGTCCTCCAAAAATCTAACGAGACGCTCCAAGGGATTTCTTCTCTAACAACTGCCAAGGACAGCAATCCCATCTTTGCAGAAACCACTTTTAAAATAGTTCATTTTGATGGCCACTTCTGAAGAACAGTGAACAAATAAATGCATGAAGATCCACTAAAGACGAAGAGGCTAGCTAAAGAGGCTAGCTGGATGGTCATTTTTTCTTATTAATTTGTTTTTATTTTACTTTTACAGAATTTTGTTGTTTACAGCTATACATAAACCTGAACCAGTCATAGATTGTAAATATTTTAAAAGGCAAGAAAGAAGAAACATCACCTTCATCTACACAGGAATCCATAGCAGAAGAAGGACACATTACTGGGAAAAGAAAAGGTGATTCCACAAGCTGAGCAATAAAAGTGGCCAACCTGCAAAGGTTCAGAAGCTGCCGTAGAAACATCTGGTCCCAACAGGGCAGGGGGTGGGAGCCAGAGAAATCATTAAGCCACCTGGGACGTGCCAAAGAAACTGTAAAATGCTGAACTATGAAGCGAAGGCAACACTTGATCCCTCAGGGACTGCAGTGTGTATTTCAACTGGGCCATCCCTTCTCCCACAGGGACACGGTGATACGCCGAAACCTGGAGCGACACAGAATCCCCGCCGGCCGCATGTGGCCCGAGCCGGCCGCCGGGCACCTGTCGGTTTAATCATCGCGTCACTCCAGACACCCAAGCTGGGGGGCGGGGGGACCAGAGAGGAGGCGGCCGGGGAACTGGGGGAAAATACATCGCGTTCATTTTGCCTACCAGAGAATATATGCCTTAAAAAAAGTTACACGTGCTTTCTGTAAATGCTCGATGGTGTGTTAGAGACGACGGAAGTGACTTCACACAGCAGATGGGAGGGCAGGTTTCTCTGTCCCCGTTCCTCACTGTTGGTGCTGGGGGGCAGTAAAAGCGACAGAGGCAAGCCTCCACGCCGGAGATGGGCACAACAGCAGACGATGAGGAGCTAGCACCGGGCGGTGGTACCCACAGTCAGCCTTCACAGATAAAACACACAAGAACTTACTTGAGCGGACATCCAATCAGAGATTTTACTTTAGAAATACCAAATGGACGATAATGCTCCTGCATTTCAAAAATCCTCCAGATCATGTTCTGTTTCTCTTCTGTGAGGTGCTGAAATCGTAGATTCAGACGCCAGGGAAAAACCGTAAGCAGTAACAACCCTCACCTCCCCAGCAAACCCACAGCAAACGGAGAGTGAACAGAGCCTTTACCATTAAACCTGTAACGATCAAAACAACGTTAGCTAGTAAGCGCCTTTATTAAAAACAGTCTGCCGAGTTACATAGCCTTTAAGACACCTATTTTAATTTATCAGTTGACGATGATTTTTATTCCATAATAAGACCCGAATGCCATACTTCTCATTCTTTAAAAGGCAGCCTTTACAGGGAAAACATAAATTAATAAGCCAAGTCACATGGGGAAGAGAGGGTTGGGATTTCTGTCAACTGATCTTCAGGAGATAAATTAGCATTATAACTTACCATTATGCTTAATAATCCTAGACAGTATCTGCATATGACTTCTTGAAAGAATATATGAGGAACAGCAAATAAAGCAGAATCTAGTTTATACTAACATTTTCAAAATGAGAGCTCTGGTAATTAAATATATTTGAGACATCATTCTATTTATCAATTCTAATGAAAAAAAATTTAATTTTTAAAAAATAATGTCAATTCTATTCAAAGTGTTTTTTTAAGAAAATTACCAACCACAAATCAAGGTTATCAAAATCACAGTGAATGGAGACTTCAGTCATGAATTCAACAGAGACATCACTTTACCAACAAAGCTTCAGACAGTCAAAGCTATGGTTTTCCCAGTTATCATTTATGGATATGAAAGTTGGACCATAAAGAAGGCTGAGCGCCAAAGAATTGATGCCTTTGAACTGTGGTGTTAGAGAAGGCTCTTGAGAGTCCCTTGGACATCAAGGAGATCAAACCAGTCAATCCTAAAGGAAAATCAACCCTGAACACTCACTGGAAGGACTGATGCTGACGCTGAATCTCCAATACTTTGGCTACCTGATGTGAAGAGCTGACTCACTGGAAAACCCTGATGCTGGGAAAGATTGAGGGCAGGAGGAGAAGGAGGCGACAGAGAATGAGATGGCTGGATGGCATCACTGACTCAAGAAACTGTTTGTGCAAACTCAGGGACGTGGTGATGGACAGAGAGGCCTGGTGTGCAGCAGTTCATGGGGCCGAAGAGTCAGAAACCACTAAGTGACTGAACAACAACAATCAACACTTTAGAATCCACCACTCAGACACATACATATTGTGTTCACTCTATTAATCTAATATTTGTTTTATAATACTCACAAACTTCCCATGTTATTAAGTATTGTTTGGAAATGTGGCTTTTACGATATTTATAGTATATATTATATGGATAAAACATAATTTAACTGAGTCCATTTTTATATGCTGAAATCATGGCCAACAAATTTTAATACATAACTTATTTACAGGTATCTTGATAATTTACTATAAAACATTTCTAGAAATGGAGTTGCCGGGCTGAAGGGAATATACATTTTAGAGAATTTTAAACCATCACAGTTTCCGTCCAGGAAGACTGTCCCAATTTACCTCCTCAGCAGCTCTGAGAGGGTCTGCCTTCCAGCGTCCTCATTTATATTACGTAAAACAATTTGAAAAAAGAGAAAGAAGCAAAATGAAACGAAAGCATCCAGACCCATTTAATTGTTTATCACCACATGCAGCTTCTCATTAGTTTTTTTTTTTTCTTTTTGGCCACTTCTATTGGTCTTTCATTTATCTATTTCCATCCATCTTTGTTCTTTGGCCTGTGTGGGCCCCTCTTCGCAGTGGCCTCTATCGCTGCAGAGCACAGGTTCTGGGTGCATGCGCTCCAGAGCTCTGGCTCAGTAGTTGGACACATCGGTCCAGCCGCTCCACGGCACGTGGGATCTTCCCAGGCCAGGGATTGAACCAGTGCCCCTTGCACTGCATGGCAGTGTCCTTACCCACTGGATCACCAGGGAAGTCCCTCATTAATCTTTTTTTTTAATCTTTTTTTGTATTTTTTTTTTCTCATTAATTTTTTAAAAAAGATTTCAACATAGGATGTAAAGTAAACTTTACAACTTTATAAAAAGGCTTAAATTAACAAAGTGCTGACTGTTAAATTGAAGCCATCAGCACGTGCAAATATCTGTTTGAACAGGCTACAGTCATGCATGTTTTTCTGTCTTCTTTCCCTATAATGAATTCCCACCACTGTGAGTCAAGGTAGAGAGCTGGTTCTGCTAACCTCATAAACAAGATGATTACAAACCTGGACGTTTGGGTCGAGAGCAAGAGAAACATCTAAAAAGACATAAATGTAATTCCTCAGCCTTTCCTTAAAAGGTTTGATGTAAGTCCCCCTTTTTCTGTCGTCTTGGAGAAAGAAAGTGTTGCACACAAATTTTATAATACTCACAAACTTCCCATGTTATTAAGTATTGTTTGGAAATGTGGCTTTACGATATTTATAGTATATATTATATGGATAAAACATAATTTAACTGAGTCCATTTTTATATGCTGAAATCATGGCCAACAAATTTTAATACATAACTTATTTACAGGTATCTTGATAATTTACTATAAAACATTTCTAGAAATGGAGTTGCCGGGCTGAAGGGAATATACATTTTAGAGAATTTTAAACCATCACAGTTTCCGTCCAGGAAGACTGTCCCAATTTACCTCCTCAGCAGCTCTGAGAGGGTCTGCCTTCCAGCGTCCTCATTTATATTACGTAAAACAATTTGAAAAAAGAGAAAGAAGCAAAATGAAACGAAAGCATCCAGACCCATTTAATTGTTTATCACCACATGCAGCTTCTCATTAGTTTTTTTTTTTTCTTTTTGGCCACTTCTATTGGTCTTTCATTTATCTATTTCCATCCATCTTTGTTCTTTGGCCTGTGTGGGCCCCTCTTCGCAGTGGCCTCTATCGCTGCAGAGCACAGGTTCTGGGTGCATGCGCTCCAGAGCTCTGGCTCAGTAGTTGGACACATCGGTCCAGCCGCTCCACGGCACGTGGGATCTTCCCAGGCCAGGGATTGAACCAGTGCCCCTTGCACTGCATGGCAGTGTCCTTACCCACTGGATCACCAGGAAGTCCCTCATTAATCTTTTTTTTTAATCTTTTTTTGTATTTTTTTTTTCTCATTAATTTTTTAAAAAAGATTTCAACATAGGATGTAAAGTAAACTTTACAACTTTATAAAAAGGCTTAAATTAACAAAGTGCTGACTGTTAAATTGAAGCCATCAGCACGTGCAAATATCTGTTTGAACAGGCTACAGTCATGCATGTTTTTCTGTCTTCTTTCCCTATAATGAATTCCCACCACTGTGAGTCAAGGTAGAGAGCTGGTTCTGCTAACCTCATAAACAAGATGATTACAAACCTGGACGTTTGGGTCGAGAGCAAGAGAAACATCTAAAAAGACATAAATGTAATTCCTCAGCCTTTCCTTAAAAGGACACTCATCACTCAAAGGTCAAGTGCGTAAGTCACACCTCATTTTTCTGTCGTCTTGGAGAAAGAAAGTGTTGCACACAAATTAATTTTCTAAATTAATGAAGTAATTTTCTATTCTGAATAGCCAAATGTTGTAAGACTTTTTTTATGGAAATGTTTTTGATGGAAATGTTTCTAAAACTTCTCCTGTTTCTGAGCTTTCAGCACTGTTGACTTCTGAGCTGTGTCTAGCCTTGTTTCCAGCATCTCAGGACGCCTCCCTTCATGGTGGCTCTAAACATAAATCACCTTCATTCTTCTTTGTTGTTTTATGCCAGTGTTTTATTCCTCTTTCTCTCCGTCTCTAACCCTTATTACTTTTAATTTTCTGTCATTACTTTAAAAAATACAAGACAGACTAAATGGGAAAGACAAAAAATGGGAAACTAACCAACCAAACGACTTGATTAAATATTATATTATTACATACTTAATTAAATGCAATTATAAAAGGCAGTGCTTTTAGGGTGGTTCACAACCTCTGTTCGAAGCTCTTTACTGTGCAAATGCCTTTGTGTGTTTACTGTGCAAATGCCTTTGTGTGTTTACTGTGCAAATGCAAACATCTCCAGGTTTGAAAAAGATTTCAGCTGGAGGGCAGCAGTGTGACGAGCCAGCAGAGCTGAAATCTAAAAGTCTCAGTATGGCTGACGGGGGTGACGGTGGTCAAGGGGGACAAGCGTCCAGTTCTGAAGTCAGTACCTCCTGGGGACCTGAGGTATGGCACGCCCACTATAGGCACTGTAATTAATAAGCCTGTGCTGTATATTTACAAGTTGCCAAGAGAGCAGATCTTAAAAATTCTCTCCACTGGAAAAACAAATCCATAACTATATGGCAATTGTTTTGTAAGATATATAAGTATCGAATCTTTACGCTGTACACCTTCAGCTAGTACGATGTTACATGTCAATTATATCTCAGCTTAAAAAGAAATCTGAAAATTCTAAAAGGTTAAGCAGCAAGACTATGAGAAACAGAAATTCCAGATTTGAACAAAAGTCTGAAACATAAAGATGATGTTTTTCATATGCACTTGGAGAAAAGCCTGAGCATTTGATGCTTCTGTCGTCCAGGGCTAGAAGGCCTCGGGGTCTGGTCCAGGGCTGTTCAAAGTGCAGTTCACGGGCTGCAGGCTTGAGTCCTCTGCGGGCTTAATCACAAAGGCTGAACCCTGGGCCCCGCCCTGACCTTCTAAAACAGAAGAACCCTAAGAGCGCCCAGCGGCCTGCCCTCTCCTTATCTCCATAAAACCCAAGAATGGCTCATCTGGCTGCTGAAACCACTGGGGCGCTTGCCACAGGTGAACACATTTTTGTTTCCAAAGAAACAAGGAAGCTCCAAAGAAATTTTATCGTTATAACAAAGGCTAGTTGCCCAATGATGTAACTTAATATAATCTGTATGCTCTTCCAGTTTTAAAAAAATAATAATCAAAATAAAACGTGTCAACGGGACCAGTAAACTAAACCAACCACGCAGGAAAACAAGGAGCACAAGGGTCAGCCATTCTGAAATGAACAGCTCTACTGTACGGATCTTCTGTTTATCAGGTTAATTTTAAAGATAATTTTATATGTATAGTTACACACAGTGAGTCTTTACTCGGAATGAAAGGGAAAAGACAGTGCTATAAGTTGGCCATGTGGACAGACTCAAAAAGCATTTTGAAAGCATGAAGGCGCGAGGGTATCTTTGCTCTGAGGCCGTGGTGAGGGTTCTGCCAGACGCCCCCATGGAGGGGAACCGGTCGAGGGTACGTGAGATCCTTCTGGATCATTTCTCACAACCGCATGTGGGTCTATGATGATTTCAAGATAAAAAGTTTAACTAAAAAAAACCCACCAAAAACACCAAAAAACCCCTCCAAGGGCCTTTAACTTACCCAGGTTCGGTCTAAGAACTACCGCTCTGCATTCCACTACTGAAGTTAAGTGGCCTTGCTCGCCTTTTCAGCTTATAAAGCCAGCTGATTTCAGAATTCTCTCCAAAAGTGAGCTCCAGCACATAACATTCCTTGGGAGCAGGTTTCATTTCCTTTTTTATGTGCTCGCAATTCCTTTTTCGAGGTGAAACATCTGTGCCCCACATCCAGAGTAAACTCCGCCTCGCACAGCCAGGCACTCCTAAAAAAAAGTTTTAAACTTGGGCCTGCATTTGAGCTTGGGGTGGCCTCGGGTCTGGTCCAGGGCTGTTCAAAGTGCAGTTCACGGGCTGCAGGCTTGAGTCCTCTGCGGGCTTAATCACAAAGGCTGAACCCTGGGCCCCGCCTGACCTTCTAAAACAGAAGAACCCTAAGAGCGCCCAGCGGCCTGCCCTCTCCTTATCTCCATAAAACCCAAGAATGGCTCATCTGGCTGCTGAAACCACTGGGGCGCTTGCCACAGGTGAACACATTTTTGTTTCCAAAGAAACAAGGAAGCTCCAAAGAAATTTTATCGTTATAACAAAGGCTAGTTGCCCAATGATGTAACTTAATATAATCTGTATGCTCTTCCAGTTTTAAAAAAATAATAATCAAAATAAAACGTGTCAACGGGACCAGTAAACTAAACCAACCACGCAGGAAAACAAGGAGCACAAGGGTCAGCCATTCTGAAATGAACAGCTCTACTGTACGGATCTTCTGTTTATCAGGTTAATTTTAAAGATAATTTTATATGTATAGTTACACACAGTGAGTCTTTACTCGGAATGAAAGGGAAAAGACAGTGCTATAAGTTGGCCATGTGGACAGACTCAAAAAGCATTTTGAAAGCATGAAGGCGCGAGGGTATCTTTGCTCTGAGGCCGTGGTGAGGGTTCTGCCAGACGCCCCCATGGAGGGGAACCGGTCGAGGGTACGTGAGATCCTTCTGGATCATTTCTCACAACCGCATGTGGGTCTATGATGATTTCAAGATAAAAAGTTTAACTAAAAAAAACCCACCAAAAACACCAAAAAACCCCTCCAAGGGCCTTTAACTTACCCAGGTTCGGTCTAAGAACTACCGCTCTGCATTCCACTACTGAAGTTAAGTGGCCTTGCTCGCCTTTTCAGCTTATAAAGCCAGCTGATTTCAGAATTCTCTCCAAAAGTGAGCTCCAGCACATAACATTCCTTGGGAGCAGGTTTCATTTCCTTTTTTATGTGCTCGCAATTCCTTTTTCGAGGTGAAACATCTGTGCCCCACATCCAGAGTAAACTCCGGCCTCGCACAGCCACTCTGGGCTCTGAAACCCTAGCTGACAGAGGCGCAGCTTTTCATCTCCCAGTCGGAGCAACCAGTAAGGTGATTCTAAGACCCAGCTAACGTCTTCCAGAAAACAGACGTTTTCTAACGCACAAGTTGTTTACTAAAGCAGACACTGTAGCTGTGTGTTCATCTCGACTTTCTTTAGGAATATGTTAACAGGCATGGAAGAGTATCATCAATAATATTCCAGAAGGTCGTGAGAGTCAGCGAGGACGGGATGAAACGTGAAAAACTATACTCTTTAAAGACCTGGACGGAATGGATTGTGAAGGACTGTCGCTTGCCCTTTCAGACACTCACATCTGTTGGATTTGAGGACATTATGCAGTCGAGGTCACGAAGCCTTTTAATTACAAGTAAGTGAAAAATTATGATTCATATTTACAGTATTAACACTGACTCAACTATTGGGATCAGGAAGGTTCCTCTCTGTTGAAGTCAGAAGTCATTCAGCATCTGTGTCATGTTTTACAAAAAGAAAAGATTTCTATATGGGAACACAGAGCCTCACTTACGCCCCGAAAAGTCAAGGCAGACCAAGACTTCATGAATTAAGCTTTCACTAGAATTAATGAAAAAATCTGAATTATAGACAAACTTTTTACAAAGGATGTTGCTTTCCTTGATTTCAATTATGATAAAAGTTTCATAAATTTAAACATTACTTAATTAGTCGTTTTTCCCATCATCTGTACTGGAATCAGGAAGAAACTGACTGCCACTTAGAAAAGTCCTTCTATAGGATGTCATTTTTAATAATATTTGGTGTTGGCAGTGACAGCAATATTTAAAATGCTCAATACCAACTGTTTAAGTGTCTTCAAATATGTTAATATTTTGTTAAGTACTCTGTATTACACATTGAGTAAAATTACAAGCCGTGTTTGTTCGTTCAATGAATTACACCATGAGCTCCAGCACATAACATTCCTTGGGAGCAGGTTTCATTTCCTTTTTATGTGCTCGCAATTCCTTTTCGAGGTGAAACATCTGTGCCCCACATCCAGAGTAAACTCCGCCTCGCACAGCCACTCTGGGCTCTGAAACCCTAGCTGACAGAGGCGCAGCTTTTCATCTCCCAGTCGGAGCAACCAGTAAGGTGATTCTAAGACCCAGCTAACGTCTTCCAGAAAACAGACGTTTTCTAACGCACAAGTTGTTTACTAAAGCAGACACTGTAGCTGTGTGTTCATCTCGACTTTCTTTAGGAATATGTTAACAGGCATGGAAGAGTATCATCAATAATATTCCAGAAGGTCGTGAGAGTCAGCGAGGACGGGATGAAACGTGAAAAACTATACTCTTTAAAGACCTGGACGGAATGGATTGTGAAGGACTGTCGCTTGCCCTTTCAGACACTCACATCTGTTGGATTTGAGGACATTATGCAGTCGAGGTCACGAAGCCTTTTAATTACAAGTAAGTGAAAAATTATGATTCATATTTACAGTATTAACACTGACTCAACTATTGGGATCAGGAAGGTTCCTCTCTGTTGAAGTCAGAAGTCATTCAGCATCTGTGTCATGTTTTACAAAAAGAAAAGATTTCTATATGGGAACACAGAGCCTCACTTACGCCCCGAAAAGTCAAGGCAGACCAAGACTTCATGAATTAAGCTTTCACTAGAATTAATGAAAAAATCTGAATTATAGACAAACTTTTTACAAAGGATGTTGCTTTCCTTGATTTCAATTATGATAAAAGTTTCATAAATTTAAACATTACTTAATTAGTCGTTTTTCCCATCATCTGTACTGGAATCAGGAAGAAACTGACTGCCACTTAGAAAAGTCCTTCTATAGGATGTCATTTTTAATAATATTTGGTGTTGGCAGTGACAGCAATATTTAAAATGCTCAATACCAACTGTTTAAGTGTCTTCAAATATGTTAATATTTTGTTAAGTACTCTGTATTACACATTGAGTAAAATTACAAGCCGTGTTTGTTCGTTCAATGAATTACACCATGAGCTCTGATAAGGACATACAAACATTGACACGGTTCCCACACTCAAAGATGACTCTTAATTAGAAGCATTTCAAGAACTTTACTATTCTGGTTTAATTTGAAAAATAACATTGGATTGCTTCAGAAATATTCCATAAATCAAACCTTTTACAAATCCAGTTAGTATAAATTACTGTAATTTAACGGTAGCTACAATAATACAGATTAATGGATAACCAGAGGTTCCCTCACAACTGCCTTTAATGTACGTCACAGAAGTATTTTATTAGCAATTCCCTCATCTACGCCTAAATAGGACTTCCAGGTATTTTTAAAAATACACTTAACAAGCTACAGTTATTACACTTTTGACTTTCTGTTTTCCTGGAAAGTACAAAAGTAAACTGTAGCCCAATTCAACAAGATGGACACAAAATCTAACTACTAAAATATGAAGTTTCAAAGTTCTACTCTATCATTTCTAATCAAGTAATCTAGCGCATAAATGGCTTGTGTTTGATAAACTTCAGGGAAATTCTAGGAGAACTTTTCAAATTCAGCCACCCAGCTTTCCCTGGTCCCTCTGGAAAGAATTTTACAAGCACCACATCCCTCAATAGAGAAGCTACAGGAGTCACCACACTGCACATTTTAAATTTAAAGAGCCCACAATACTGTAAAGAAACAATCTTCCGATTAAAAATAAATACATTTTTAAAAAAGGAAAATTGGCTTTAACCATGGTTGGCACTGGGGTCCAATCAACTAGTTTGCCAGAGACTGAGAGGAAATCACATAAAAGGAAAAAGAAAACTTTACACGAGAAATCACTATTTTGTCTTTGTATTTTTCCTTTGTCTTGTATTTGCTTCCTTGCTGTTTGTCCCCCTCCCCTACTCTGCTTGTCTTCACTACACAGACAAAAATTTTAAATGTCATTTTTCTAATTATCAAAATCAAGAATAAGATATAATTTCTTGATCTCCCTTCACCTAAAAGAAGTGATTTGCTAGGTCAGACTCCACAGTCCTCTCTACTTCCATTTTTTAGTTTCTTTAAAATAAGATGATAGCCAAAAGCACAAACTATATTTGATAATAACATTGGATTGCTTCAGAAATATTCCATAAATCAAACCTTTTACAAATCCAGTTAGTATAAATTACTGTAATTTAACGGTAGCTACAATAATACAGATTAATGGATAACCAGAGGTTCCCTCACAACTGCCTTTAATGTACGTCACAGAAGTATTTTATTAGCAATTCCCTCATCTACGCCTAAATAGGACTTCCAGGTATTTTTAAAAATACACTTAACAAGCTACAGTTATTACACTTTTGACTTTCTGTTTTCCTGGAAAGTACAAAAGTAAACTGTAGCCCAATTCAACAAGATGGACACAAAATCTAACTACTAAAATATGAAGTTTCAAAGTTCTACTCTATCATTTCTAATCAAGTAATCTAGCGCATAAATGGCTTGTGTTTGATAAACTTCAGGGAAATTCTAGGAGAACTTTTCAAATTCAGCCACCCAGCTTTCCCTGGTCCCTCTGGAAAGAATTTTACAAGCACCACATCCCTCAATAGAGAAGCTACAGGAGTCACCACACTGCACATTTTAAATTTAAAGAGCCCACAATACTGTAAAGAAACAATCTTCCGATTAAAAATAAATACATTTTTAAAAAAGGAAAATTGGCTTTAACCATGGTTGGCACTGGGGTCCAATCAACTAGTTTGCCAGAGACTGAGAGGAAATCACATAAAAGGAAAAAGAAAACTTTACAGAAATCACTATTTTGTCTTTGTATTTTTCCTTTGTCTTGTATTTGCTTCCTTGCTGTTTGTCCCCCTCCCCTACTCTGCTTGTCTTCACTACACAGACAAAAATTTTAAATGTCATTTTTCTAATTATCAAAATCAAGAATAAGATATAATTTCTTGATCTCCCTTCACCTAAAAGAAGTGATTTGCTAGGTCAGACTCCACAGTCCTCTCTACTTCCATTTTTTAGTTTCTTTAAAATAAGATGATAGCCAAAAGCACAAACTATATTTGATAATAATTTTTGACATCTCTTTTCCCAATAATTTATTTATTGTAGCCGTATTTACAAAATTCAGACAATCTTTTTTAGTTTCTTTAAATTAAGAATATTATGAAGATGTAAAAGAGAATATATTGAATAATTAAGTAAATTTATATTTATTTCCAGCTTAAAAAGTTAAATTGACTTTTTTGAACTTTTGAAAATCTCCAATTGACTGTACTCTTTCCTCTAGGAATTAAATCTAAATTGAACTAAACTCAAAATAAGAACAAGTTATTAGACTAACAGGTTCTAATAACACAATTCTTTAACACTATATTATTAAATTTCTCTAGTGACAGTGCATAATTTTTCTATAATATTATCTAAAGCTTTCTTACACTATGATTTAGCATCAACATAAGCAGTAAAAATAACCAGGACTATTCTTTCATATAGTTTCTTAAGGCAACAAATAATGTTTTATCTTCTCAAATGATTTAATAGGTTAGAGGTTAAACCATATGTATACCTTACAGAAAATTTAACACTTTATCAAAAAAGTATTCTACAGTAGGCCAAAATAATTGTAAGATGGGGGAAAAATACATAAAATTTTATTTTTTTAAGATTAGGAGAACATTATGGATAGAAGTTTTAAAAAAAACAAAACCAAACTATTATGCTCATGTGCTATGACCACCATTCATTAAACTGCTTGTAAACCCGAAGCGAGAGAAAGCAGAGAATCAAGTTAAAGTGTATTTAGAAACGCAAGGATCGCACCTCCACATTGCTTAAACCTGAAGCATCAGCTTTTAACTTCAAACTTCCTTAGGTGAATGGCTTGACCCTCTACACTTATCCTCTTTCAAAACTTAAAATAACAAGAAGCATCAGGTCTTGTATTTGCTTCCTTGCTGTTTGTCCCCCTCCCCTACTCTGCTTGTCTTCACTACACAGACAAAAATTTTAAATGTCATTTTTCTAATTATCAAAATCAAGAATAAGATATAATTTCTTGATCTCCCTTCACCTAAAAGAAGTGATTTGCTAGGTCAGACTCCACAGTCCTCTCTACTTCCATTTTTTAGTTTCTTTAAAATAAGATGATAGCCAAAAGCACAAACTATATTTGATAATAATTTTGACATCTCTTTTCCCAATAATTTATTTATTGTAGCCGTATTTACAAAATTCAGACAATCTTTTTTAGTTTCTTTAAATTAAGAATATTATGAAGATGTAAAAGAGAATATATTGAATAATTAAGTAAATTTATATTTATTTCCAGCTTAAAAAGTTAAATTGACTTTTTTGAACTTTTGAAAATCTCCAATTGACTGTACTCTTTCCTCTAGGAATTAAATCTAAATTGAACTAAACTCAAAATAAGAACAAGTTATTAGACTAACAGGTTCTAATAACACAATTCTTTAACACTATATTATTAAATTTCTCTAGTGACAGTGCATAATTTTTCTATAATATTATCTAAAGCTTTCTTACACTATGATTTAGCATCAACATAAGCAGTAAAAATAACCAGGACTATTCTTTCATATAGTTTCTTAAGGCAACAAATAATGTTTTATCTTCTCAAATGATTTAATAGGTTAGAGGTTAAACCATATGTATACCTTACAGAAAATTTAACACTTTATCAAAAAAGTATTCTACAGTAGGCCAAAATAATTGTAAGATGGGGGAAAAATACATAAAATTTTATTTTTTTAAGATTAGGAGAACATTATGGATAGAAGTTTTAAAAAAAACAAAACCAAACTATTATGCTCATGTGCTATGACCACCATTCATTAAACTGCTTGTAAACCCGAAGCGAGAGAAAGCAGAGAATCAAGTTAAAGTGTATTTAGAAACGCAAGGATCGCACCTCCACATTGCTTAAACCTGAAGCATCAGCTTTTAACTTCAAACTTCCTTAGGTGAATGGCTTGACCCTCTACACTTATCCTCTTTCAAAATTTAAAATAACAAAAGCACAGAACCAGGCTTCGTGTAAGGATCTCAGGCACAAGTGATCGTGCAGCTGTGGAAATCCATGTCTCAAATATCAGAAATTCCTGATATAATAAAATGGTGAAACTTAAACCATCCATTTCTAATCCAATTACTTTATCTCCTCATCTCATCTGCAATGACTTCATGATGTCTGGATAAAGAATGCTGCGGCATTGTGTCCGTGATTGGACACTGACGCAGGATGGGGGCATACAATGGAAAAGGAAACCCAAACAAAAGTGGGGTTCAGTATTTTTTAACATAAACACAAGTGATGAAAATGTACAGATCCTTAAGGAAATGTCTAGTTAGGAGGAAGTCATAAACAGCTCCTTTGGTCATCATTTCATCATTTAATGCCCCAGTTTGGGGGCTTGGAAAGCCCTCTGAACAAAAGGGACCCGGTCGACCAGCTAGTGATGCTGGCTTCAGAATCGCCTCTGCTCGCTCTCCGGCGACGGACGTCAGCCCCGCAGCTTCCGCGCCAGGCTTCTTCCCGACCCCAGGTCTGCCTGACACCCCTGTGCATTCGCCGCTGGCACACGGTGACAGTATAGGCTGCTGTATAATAATTTTAAGGGAGCGAATCTGTTTCATAGTTGTTTTTTTTTAAATATCATTGCTTTCTAAATTATTGCCATTTGAGTATCTGAAATGGAACGTCATGTTTCTTTTGCTCCATCCAGCGTGTTTCACAGCACAATGTGATCACCCAGTCACATTCAGTGACCTAACACTCACTGGGCAAAGCCAGAGCCAGATCAGAGCCCCCTTCTCAGTGGTAAGGACTTCCCTTTCTTGGTGAAAATGAGCTGAGCATTGGAGCTGCCCTATCCTACTCCCTTGGCTTTGCTAAGGGGACCTGCCAGACACGGAGGCCGTTTCAGAGTCTCCCTGGAGTCCCAAGGGGGCTTCCCAAGTAGCTCAGTGGTAAAAGAATCCACTTGCCATGCAAGAGAAGTGGGTTCGATCCCTGGGTTGGGCAGATCCCCTGGAGAAGGACATGGCAGCCCACTCCAGTGTGCTTGCCTGGAGAATCCCATGGAGAGAGGAGCCTGGCGGGCTCGAGTCCACGAGGCCACAGAGAGTCGGACAGGACTGAGCGCCTGAACGACAACAGCCACAAGGTCCCAGGAGAGGAGGCCGGCCCAAGGCAGGGACGCTCCTCTGGGTGTCAGAGACGAGCCAGGGGGCAGAGAGGAAGCCCACGCTGACACAGGGCGCTCGGGGTCTCCGCAGACTGCGTCCCGGTCTCTGTAATGGGACAGTCACACTCGGCCCTCCAAGCCACAGCAGGTAAGCCTCCGCGCGGACGGAGCCTCCTCGCCGGGCACATGCTGCGAGCTTGTTTACTCCCACGCCCTGAACCTGGCATTCGACTGTTGTTTAGTTTGAATCAGCCTATTCTCCTGGAAGTTTGACGTTTTTCACCCTCACATACTTCTTAATAAATTACCCTTAAGTGGCATTTCATAGCTTACATCATGTTCTCACATATATTATTTCACTTGAAAGTGTTTTTCCAAAGACACGCTTTTATAAACCTTCGGCCAAATGAGGTGGGTAGGCCTACGCACTTTTCCTCTGTATGGATCACGTCCTGTTCAGTTGCTTCTAAGATTTTCCTCTTGGGCTAAGATTTAACTGTCTGAAACAGAGGTCCTTTTTGCTCAAAAAATTGTTGATGCAAAGGTTCGAACCACAACATGTAAGTGACACAGCAGGGGCAATTCAAAATATTTAACCACCAATACAGCCTGGGCCTGGGACCTATCCAAAGGGATGCTGCCCCCTACCCTGCCCCTGCGTGCCAGCTCTCATGTCTGGGGGGTGCTGGGAGGGTGGGGGAGGCTGTCTTATTTACCAGCCCAGGCCCTAAGAGGCACTATGTGCTGACCAGTGACCCACCCAGCAGAGGCTTTTATTTATCCCCATATTTATACCCCATTTGGCTATATGGGAGCTGTGCTAGAGGGGGACCGAGAACCCATTCTTCACTCAGTCTTCAACTCCTGCGTGCCCCTTCTTGCACATCATTTTTTTTTTTGGCTGCACCATGAGGTATGTGAGATCATAGTTCCTTGACCAGGGATCAAACCCGTGCCCCCTGCCTCAGGAGCTTGGAGCCTTAACATCTGGACCGCCGGAGAAGTCTCTGTACATTACACATGTCTGACGTCCCTAAAACAGTCTTCTGTGATATAAACTCTAATGTGTGCAGATCAGGGGACAAATACAGTATCTGAGCCACGTGTGGTTTTCTATCTTCTTGCACTGGAGTTTGGTCGCACTGCTGTTTTTGTCTTAACAGTGTTACCAGCATAAACATTTAAACACACATCATTACCAGAGGAGTAGAAAAGGGCAAGCACACACACTCGTGATCAGAGAACCTTGACACTTGTTGGCCTCCCCGTGCAGTGTGTGGGCATCAGTTCCCTGACCAGGGATGGAACCCACCCTGCGCTGCCGAGGAAGCATGGAGTCCACTGCACCACCCAGGGAAATCCCCAGAGGAGCTTCAAAGGAAAACCTGTGCCTAAACCTTGCATCCTTTGGCTTCTATTTGAGCTTCCCTGGTGGCTCAGAAGGTAAAGAATCCACTTGCAATGCGAGAGACCTGTTCAATCCTTGCGCCAAGAAGATCCCCTGGAGGAGAGCATGGCAACCCACTCCAATATCCTGGCCTGGAGAATCCCACGGACAGAGCAGCCTGGTGGGCTCGCAAAGAGTTGGACACGACTAGGCAACTAACACACACTGGGAGGTACAACACACTCAACCCACGGGACATGTATTTCTTCAGTGGAATTTAACTGGGGACTAAAATCTCTCCGCTTACGTCCAGAAGATTTTACTTCCTTGACTTCTGTTGAAACGCCTGACCGGCAGGGGCTGGCCTCAGCACGTCCACTCCACTCCCCCAGGAGGAGAGATGCGAGAAGATGCTGGGCTCTCAGCTGTGCACACCTGGAACTGAGGAGGACCACAAGCTAATGTACGGAGGCTTCTCAATATGCAACAGTGCTTCCTACACAAGTCGATTCTCAGGCTGAAAAAGGAGAAGGAGGCTTACAATCCTTTTTAAACATATCCTATTAGGCTCTATGGGAGCTCATTCTTCACTCAGTCTTCAACTCCTGCGTGCCCCTTCTTGCACATCATTTTTCGGCTGCACCATGAGGTATGTGAGATCATAGTTCCTTGACCAGGGATCAAACCCGTGCCCCCTGCCTCAGGAGCTTGGAGCCTTAACATCTGGACCGCCGGAGAAGTCTCTGTACATTACACATGTCTGACGTCCCTAAAACAGTCTTCTGTGATATAAACTCTAATGTGTGCAGATCAGGGGACAAATACAGTATCTGAGCCACGTGTGGTTTTCTATCTTCTTGCACTGGAGTTTGGTCGCACTGCTGTTTTTGTCTTAACAGTGTTACCAGCATAAACATTTAAACACACATCATTACCAGAGGAGTAGAAAAGGGCAAGCACACACACTCGTGATCAGAGAACCTTGACACTTGTTGGCCTCCCCGTGCAGTGTGTGGGCATCAGTTCCCTGACCAGGGATGGAACCCACCCTGCGCTGCCGAGGAAGCATGGAGTCCACTGCACCACCCAGGGAAATCCCCAGAGGAGCTTCAAAGGAAAACCTGTGCCTAAACCTTGCATCCTTTGGCTTCTATTTGAGCTTCCCTGGTGGCTCAGAAGGTAAAGAATCCACTTGCAATGCGAGAGACCTGTTCAATCCTTGCGTCAAGAAGATCCCCTGGAGGAGAGCATGGCAACCCACTCCAATATCCTGGCCTGGAGAATCCCACGGACAGAGCAGCCTGGTGGGCTCGCAAAGAGTTGGACACGACTAGGCAACTAACACACACTGGGAGGTACAACACACTCAACCCACGGGACATGTATTTCTTCAGTGGAATTTAACTGGGGACTAAAATCTCTCCGCTTACGTCCAGAAGATTTTACTTCCTTGACTTCTGTTGAAACGCCTGACCGGCAGGGGCTGGCCTCAGCACGTCCACTCCACTCCCCCAGGAGGAGAGATGCGAGAAGATGCTGGGCTCTCAGCTGTGCACACCTGGAACTGAGGAGGACCACAAGCTAATGTACGGAGGCTTCTCAATATGCAACAGTGCTTCCTACACAAGTCGATTCTCAGGCTGAAAAAGGAGAAGGAGGCTTACAATCTTTATCCTTTAATAAATGAAAATAAAGCCACTGATCCTATTAGGCTCTATTTCGCCCAGACTCATCCTGACCTCTTGCTAAAACAGCTCAGCGAAAGTGGACTTTTCAGGTGAGGAGGCGTGCTCGTGCTAAGCACAAACAGTCCGCACAGCCACCTCTTTTGCTAAAGGGAGGCGTGGCTTACAGGACGCAGAAGAAAACCACTGAGGTGATTACAGCTTTCTTAAAGGGCCTGAAAGAAACATGGTGAAGGCAAACAAAAATACAGGCGGCTGAAAGAAGCTGGTTTACTCTGATAAGCCTAAAATAAAAATAGCTCTCCTACCTGACCACAAAAAGTAAGATCCTGGCAAAGATTAGAAAGGATGCAAATACCACAGGAAGCTTTAAGCAGATTCAGGCAGTACGTGTCTAACCAGAAATCAAACAGTAGGGTTCAAGTAGAAGAAACTGAGAACTTGGACAAACAGTTCTTCACGGGAAGGGACTCATTGGCTGAGGAAAGGTTACATTATTTACACGCTGATGCAGAAATACAAAATCCTGTTTCATCGAAGGGAAAAAAATTTCATTTCTGCAAACTAACTCTGAGGCCTCATGTATCTGGCCATATCTGAAATCTACAGAAAAAGGTTTATTTTTACAAATGCAGAATGGGTGTTTTATAAGAAGATACAGGTAGAAATGCAGATTGCAGAGATGCACCTGGAGATAGACTCTCCTTAAAGCCGAGCACTTCCGTTTGGGTTCTGTGCTTCTGCTCGAACTCGGCCCAGCTGTGCAGTCACAAACCAATCCGTAAGGTACTTATCCGACCCCTCTCAAAGCGCCCTGCCAGCCTCCTCCAAAACCTTTCTATTTAATTATCTAAATATTTGAGGTGAACGCATTTTTATAAGAATTCACTCACGCAAAAAAAAGAAAACGTTAGAGCACCCCCACTATGGGCACACCGTATTTAGAGAAGTCATGATTTGTATCATAAGTCACTCAGTTTTGATGGACTATTCTGACCAAAAGAATATCTGCAAAGAGTTATTTCTGTCCAGAAGACAGCACACAAAGTCTCATACACAAGTATTATAATCAAGTCACAGCTGAAACAAAAATATCTGATAAGTAGTACTTTTTTATTAATGATGGCAAGAAAAGCTTTTTGTCAAATGAGCATGCTCGGAGTTCACATTTTATCTGCTAAGTGTATGACTAAAAAAAAAAATTTACAGCTGAAAATGCAAATGATTAAAATTGTAGCATTAAAATATAGATGATATTGATGTCTGGTAGAAACCAACACAATTTAACCAAAGCAATTATCCTTCAATTAAAAAAAATATATTAAAAAATGTAGATGAAACAACATAATTTCGAATCCGTTTGTCCTTTAAAATCGATTCATAAGTATATAGATAGTTTCTCGTATCTTTTTTTTTAACTAAAACTTCAGTTAAATGAAATAACTTATTAGACTGTGAGAGGTACCAAAAAGAGTACAATTAAACAGAAAATGTCTACACTGTTAAAAAAAAAAGATAAATCATATTTATATACAGCATCTGCAACAAATTTGAGGTACTGGCTAGGGCTTTAAGGTTCCATGCTGTAATTTAAAAACCACACACATACACACACTCACGAAGATTCAAATTACTATTAAAAATGCAACTGTTGAAAAACTTAAAAATACTTCTGAAGGTGGTGCTAACTTTGATGTGGCAGTCTTACCAGACTGCTCCGGTACCTGAGGGCAAAATGGTGACTTCTCAGTAGCATGTACTTAATAGAACAATACTTAAGTGTGCAAGATAAAAAAATTACTTTTTATCTTTAAGTTCAGAATGACAGGAAGAATATAAATAATTTAAACACAGGCCAAAATGTGTAAGTTCTCAGGGAGGCACACGCATGCACGTAACATTTTTATTTAATAGAACTCACGAGCTCAAGTGACTACAGGTCTTCCTCATGACCTACCCAAACATAAGACGTAGAATACATTTACGGTATTTTAACTTCTGTTTGGTCATCTTAAAACCTCCTCCAGGGAGAGAATGTTTAAAGTGAGCTCAGCTTATTTTTATTTATAACTGTCAAGGCTTTACATCAGACTATAGCTTATCTTTCCCTCTTCACCACCAGTATGTAAAAACATGAGAAAACTGAGGGAAGAAAAATAAATAGGTGAAAGAAGCTGACTATGGCACATCTGTGGCCGACCACATCCGAATGTCTCAATGGTATAACTTTACTACCAGGAAAGTAGATACGGGAAGAACAGTCTGCAGAAAATAAGCTACTCAAAACATGAAATTCACAAAAACATACACCTACAGCAGAGAAGTTGGTTTAACAGAGAAAAGCAAATAGCTTAAATTCATATATTGCTCCATAATCTACTTTAGAACAAACTCTCTTTAAAAGAGCTGGACTTAACTCAAAAATTATACCAGAGTCTTGATCAAATTAAATTTTCTTGCAAGATTGTATTTCAAAGATTTAAATATGAAGCCTTGGACTTTCAGTCCTTTGCACCAGATACAGGATCATGTTATTTAAGGAAAGATGACTTATAGTTACTGACAACTTAGTTCTTCTAAAGTTAAAAACAAATTAGTATGATCTGGCATATTATATTTCAGTAATATTCATACTGATTAATACTTAATATTTCCTTGTAATTTTAAACACTAACCAAAAAAATTACAGGGGGCAAAAAAGTATAGATTTTAATATTGCAAGAGCTTGAGAGAATTAAACACCAAATTACCAAAGGAATATTATCAAGTTCACTCCATGAAATTACCCCCCACTGTATGCCCCTCCCAACGACCCCCCGTCCCTCCAACACTCTCGTAACACGAAATTGTGATTTTAGGAAAAAAAATACTTAAGTGTGCAAGATAAAAAAATTACTTTTTATCTTTAAGTTCAGAATGACAGGAAGAATATAAATAATTTAAACACAGGCCAAAATGTGTAAGTTCTCAGGGAGGCACACGCATGCACGTAACATTTTTATTTAATAGAACTCACGAGCTCAAGTGACTACAGGTCTTCCTCATGACCTACCCAAACATAAGACGTAGAATACATTTACGGTATTTTAACTTCTGTTTGGTCATCTTAAAACCTCCTCCAGGGAGAGAATGTTTAAAGTGAGCTCAGCTTATTTTTATTTATAACTGTCAAGGCTTTACATCAGACTATAGCTTATCTTTCCCTCTTCACCACCAGTATGAAAAAACATGAGAAAACTGAGGGAAGAAAAATAAATAGGTGAAAGAAGCTGACTATGGCACATCTGTGGCCGACCACATCCGAATGTCTCAATGGTATAACTTTACTACCAGGAAAGTAGATACGGGAAGAACAGTCTGCAGAAAATAAGCTACTCAAAACATGAAATTCACAAAAACATACACCTACAGCAGAGAAGTTGGTTTAACAGAGAAAAGCAAATAGCTTAAATTCATATATTGCTCCATAATCTACTTTAGAACAAACTCTCTTTAAAAGAGCTGGACTTAACTCAAAAATTATACCAGAGTCTTGATCAAATTAAATTTTCTTGCAAGATTGTATTTCAAAGATTTAAATATGAAGCCTTGGACTTTCAGTCCTTTGCACCAGATACAGGATCATGTTATTTAAGGAAAGATGACTTATAGTTACTGACAACTTAGTTCTTCTAAAGTTAAAAACAAATTAGTATGATCTGGCATATTATATTTCAGTAATATTCATACTGATTAATACTTAATATTTCCTTGTAATTTTAAACACTAACCAAAAAAATTACAGGGGGCAAAAAAGTATAGATTTTAATATTGCAAGAGCTTGAGAGAATTAAACACCAAATTACCAAAGGAATATTATCAAGTTCACTCCATGAAATTACCCCCCACTGTATGCCCCTCCCAACGACCCCCAGTCCCTCAAACACTCTCGTAACACTGAGCTCAACCAAGATGATTTTTATCGAAATAATAATAAAAAACCCAACAGAATCCTAATCACTGTCACCATTCAATGCACTTGGTTCAATTAAATGGTTTATAAAATGTGTACCAATACAAGTATAGAATGCCCACATTTAAACACATCTATGTAAAGTCTGAAAGTCGTAAAGAGAAAAAGATTCACTTTCAGTTAATCAGCTGTGCTAACAGGATGTTTATTAAAGCTGGATTTATTTCTTTTAAATATACACTATATATCTTCACAACGAGGAAGAGGATTACAGAAATCAAAAACTTCTAAAAGTATGTTTGAATGCCGTGATTCAAGAGTTGACACTGAACCTTTTATTCAATGGGCTGACTGAAGGAATTTAAATTAGTGAGACCCAACAGCTTAAGTTTAAATGGACGCTGATGGAGAAGTAAACACTTGGCTCCATGTTAAAAGAAAGATAAAATGGTAAAGTGCCTTCAAGCTAAACATATTTAAAATAATAAATAGAAAGAAATGAAAGATGTATCCTCATAAGGAATGAGGGGTGGGAACAAAAAACCCAGCAATGAATCAACACAAGTGCCCCCTTATTGATCTCAGTGTTTTGTTAGGAGCATTTTTCTAATTGACACTGAATTAGCATTTACTATCCCAGAGAGGGTTCTCCGTGGCGAATACTTTAATGGAGGTTGTCTGATGGCTTTGGCTCGTATTAGAGGTGTAACAAAATAGATTTAGCGCCCGGCGCTGGCCGCGGTGGTAGGGACGGCCGGGGAACGGCCCCTCCTCGCCCGCGGGACTGTCGCGGAGGCCTGCCCTTGACTCATGAGGCGGGTCTCCTAAAACAACGCGTTAATTATGCATGCGCTGCGAGCGCAGACACTGTGCTTAACGTGATTAGTGCTGCTGTCTGCCCGACTTAGGGGCTGACGTGTATTTTAAAGGCTGAGGGTGAACTGGATGCTTTCGACGCCCCAGAACATTCGCTGTGAAGTCTTCTCAGGGGCTGGACAATGGACGGGGAGACACCCAGGCCTCCGTTCCTGAGCCCTGGTGCAGCTCTTCAAAGTCCAGGCCTTCCCCTTTGTAACTCATGCTCCAGTTGGATTTCCTCCCCAAAGAGTGGCGTTTCATCTTCTGATTCGGGACGCCAGCCTCTGAGCATGTTTTGAATTTTACAACGTGGTTTTCGGGATGGAAGCAGAACTTTATTTTTCAATAGCCCAAACCCTTTCTTTTCAATGCACCTCCTTAGTCTGAGGCTAATTTGGCCAAGAATGGCTTGAACACTGCGAAAATCGCCGAGAGCACCTAAAACCCCACTCTTGTTGGCTTCAGGACCTGGTTACATTTTTATTAATAAGATGACAGCGTGGGGCCAGAAGGGCCTGCGGTCACCTCCTATCAGCTGTGGGAGCGGAGCCGTCTATTTCAGTGTGAGCTGAAAACTCCGGTCCCGTGAAACGTTTCAACTGGAGGCCACCGTGTGAAACCAGTCCCGGGGCTGCTCCACCCCCGCGCGTTCATCAGTGACAACCTGTGTAAACACATTTAAAGATGCAGTTCACGTTTCATCGTTCACATTTCAGTGGAGAAGAAACCCAACCCGTGTCTCATAAATCAATTTGTCACCTGCTTTTCCTGCCCATTTTCTAGGGGGTTTCAGACTAAAGTGAAAACTGATTAACGCAGTAGGAGAAAGGATGGGATTTAAGTAAGTCTACACGAAAAGGAACATTTCTAAAATTGGGGAACACTTGTTTTAAGTATAACTTATACGCTGGTTCTGATTCAGCTTTAACCAGAAAACTCCCCGGTGCTTGCCGCATTCGCAGAATGAAAGGACTCAACCCTCACAGGAGAGGGGGTGCGGAGATGCCACCTTTGAATGGCGCGGGGGTGGGGGTCAGGGGAGCTGAGTGGCACCCAGGGCACAGAGGCGGCCCAGCCAGACCGCCACGGCACCTCCCATCTCACCACGGGTGCCATCCTAATTATCAGGGGGCCCATTAACAAATTACAAGTGCAACGTGGACCACAGGGACAAACGCCCACCAAGAAAGGCCAACGGGACTGGAGGCAGCACCTCCAAGCTCGTGTTCGGAATGAAGTAAGAAAGATCAACTCTAGATTGTTGCATGATCATTCTACATTCACGGAAATCAGGGGGAAAAAAAAAACTACATGTGGATTCCTAGAATGTGGCTTACTTCGCTGAAATGATCCCCACTTCTCCATCCTCAAAGGAACAGCAAAGCCATTTAATAAATGCCAAACACCCAGTCTCTCTGAAGGGGATCCCCTCATTCAGAGTCCACGCCCAGCTCAGCAGATAAGCGATGCCTTCTACTGTCAGGACAGGGCCGTCTGAGTGGAACAGCGTGGCCATCCTGCCTTACCTGACACAACGACAGACCTACTGACAGCAGAGAACCCAAGTCAGGACCTGGTCTCTTCTTTAGAGGCCCATTGAGGCAGCGCCAGGAGAGAGACGTGACACCAACCCCATGCAGTCCACCGTAACTGTAGCAAGCACTGGATCTGCTTTCCAGAATCGTGGGGCAAGCCGAGCTCACTGCTGGGTACCTGTGACGTGGGCACCCAGGAGAGAGAAGAGGGGAAGGGCACCTGACAGCAAGGGCCAGTGGTCCACGGCTGCCACCAGGCGATGAGGGGCCCTCCAGCTCTGCACACCCCTGCTGACCCCCGCTTGCCCCGGGAGCCGGAACGCCCCACGCCCGCCATCCCACGTCCCCTCACCCACAGGAGGGCGGATTTCTTCCTCCGTCTCATAGTTTCTTTGGGATCGATGGTTGGCATCAGCATGTACTACGCACAGAAATAACACTCGCCTGCCCTGCTGGATGCCTTTCATTACGGACTGCCTTCCCAGCTTTGTGATTTGTATAAAACTTTTCTTTTTAATCAGACACATGGATTTTGTAGGTCTCCCTCCTTCCCTGGGCTACTTGATCCACCCTGGGAAGAAGCCCCGAGTTCTGAGCAAAGCTGTCATTTGCGCGGTTCGAGCATCAGTAACAGGACCTATGTGAGTCCATCCTAGACGCCAACAGTCTTAAGAAAATCACGGCGCTGAGGCCACCGAGAAAACAGTCACGATTTGGGGAATCCAGGTTCACGATGAAGGAGTGTGAGTCTGCAGCTTCGAGAAAAGCTTGGAAGCCGCCACCTCCCAAGACCAGACGCTCCCCTCGGCAGCTGCGAGGAGAGCCGACAGGTGCCGGGACAGGAAACCAGAACGCCGCGTGTGAGCTCTGGCACCCCCAGAGCCACTCGCAGCCTCAGGCTCCCAAGCGCTGCTCCCGGTCACCCGGTCCCTGCACCTCGGAGCACTGTGGGGAAGATCAAGGACCTGGCTCCGGAGAGAGCGCTGTGAACTCTGGAGGCCCCTGAAACGCCAGGCAGTGCTCGCCCCCAGCCCCCTCTCCACATCCTGTCGGGCTGGACGGGCTGGGCTTACGTGCTCAAGCCTTTCTGCCGCAGGCAGGCCCCCACGTGGGGGCAGCTCCCCACAAGGCAAGCGCTGGAAACGTCACCTCCATTCTTAGGGCTCTGGGAGGATTTAGGCGGCTCCTGCTGACGCACACTTGTTTCCACAAGGTTTACTGAAGCAGGGGCATCCCAGCCAGTGGCCCGCCCAGCTCTCGGCTTCTGTGACGGCTGAGAGGCCGAGTCTCAGCCACCCTGGCCGCTGGCAGGACCTCCTGCAGTTGGTCAAGGGCATCTTTCCTTCTCAGAGCATCCCAGCAGTCACCGCCACCGAGACCACGGGCAGCCCTGCTCCTAGAAGACCTCCGACCGCAGGCAGAGAGGGCGCAGCCAGAGCAGAGAGAGTTGGCGAGGCTCTGGGTCCTCGTGCAGAAACCCCAGAGGAGCAGGCGGACCCAGAGACCGCGCCGGCGAAGGGGCGGCAGGAGCAGGTGCCCCGCCTGCTGGCGGCTGGCGGAAGCCAGGCTGGAAATCTGGTGGGTGAGCCAGGGTCGGCAGAGGGCTCCGAACTCAGACAGCACTGGAAGGCGTTCCAGCTCTGCCATCTGGCCAAGTCACTGAACTTCTCCGAGCTTCTGTTTTCTTTTTAAATTTTCTTCTTTAACTTGGGATCCAACCCATGTCCTTTGCATGGGAAGGCAGATTTCTTTTTAACTATTTTTTTTTAAATGTTGGCCTCTTTTACTTATTTTTTTTTCATCCATCTTTATTCTTTGGCCTCCCTTGCCGCAGAGCACCGGCTCTGGGCGCATGCGCTCCAGAGCGCTGGCTCGTAATAGGACACACTGACCCAGCCGCTCCACGGCACGTGGGATCCTCCTGGGCCAGGGATCAAACTGGTGCCCCTTGCACTGCAAGGCAGACTCTTTACCTGCTGGACCACCAGGGAAGCCCTGGAAGGCAGATTCTTAACCGGACCACCAGGGAAGTCCCTGAATATTGATTTTCTCATCTGTCCAGTGGTGAAAACAAGACCTGGCCTTCAGGGTTGCTACGAAGACAAAACCGGACGATGTTCATAAAGTGCCTGGCGACCCCCGTGGAGCGAGTATCAGCATCGTGAGGGCTCCGGTTGTCTGTGGAGCAGCGAGTTGGAGTCACAGGAAGCAGTGAGTAAGGCACCTGGGGGCCTGGCAGGTCGCAACCAGAACAAAAAAATGCATATTTAAATTATATATCTGAATATGTATTTATGCAAAAGCACAGCCCACTGCCACCTGTGGAGACCTAAGAACTCAGGGGTGGAGGTACACCTGGGCAGATGCAGGGGCAGAATCGGGGTGACCGCTGACCTGAGGCATCTGGCGTTCACACTGCTCCAGCAGGGGCAGGAGCCGACCCTCAGAATCGATCTAGTAGCAGACTAGACAGGGGCTTGCAGGCGGCTCAGTGGTATAGAGCCCTCCCGCAAGTCAGGAGACACAGGAGACTCGTGTTCAGCCCCTGGGTCGGGAAGATCCCCTGGAGGAGGAAACGGCCACCACTCCAGCATGCCTGCCTGGGAAATCCCGTGGACAGAGGGGCCTGGCGGGCTACAGTCCATGGGGTTGCAGAGTCGGACCCAACTGAGCGACTGAACGACAACCACAGATGAGACAGAAGGAAGCGATGACTGGGAACGCAGCTGAGCCGACAGGATCGTGTGGCGCAAGACGAGGGGCAGCCTCTGGCGGCAGATGTTAGCCCACACTCAGCTGGGAGGATGGCGAGGTTCCCAGTGGGAGATGAGCTTTCCTGACAGTCCACAGGCGCAATCCATCTATAGAAGCAAGCCTCTTGCCATCTTCTCTGTTCCTCCCTCGTCAAATTGGACAAGTGCCCATAAAAAATGTCTACAGAAAGAAAAATCATTCGAAAAGAAGGATGTGGGGGGCTAGGCTTCTTCCCCACCGACCTGACCCACTGTCAGATCAGCAGCGGACGAGTTCATGGTCCCACAGACACCACACTGGCGCTTCAGAAGAGAGTAAAAACGCGTAAGAAATCATCTTGAGGCAACCAAATGTGTTTCACGTTAGCACAGCCTAATTTTAACATTTTTGAAATTTCCATGAAAGCAGAAGATAGGCAAGTAACCACTTAAAAGAAGAAGAAAAGCAACTGGGACGACTGTTCAGGGTTGCTACGAAGACAAAACCGGACGATGTTCATAAAGTGCCTGGCGACCCCCGTGGAGCGAGTATCAGCATCGTGAGGGCTCCGGTTGTCTGTGGAGCAGCGAGTTGGAGTCACAGGAAGCAGTGAGTAAGGCACCTGGGGCCTGGCAGGTCGCAACCAGAACAAAAAAATGCATATTTAAATTATATATCTGAATATGTATTTATGCAAAAGCACAGCCCACTGCCACCTGTGGAGACCTAAGAACTCAGGGGTGGAGGTACACCTGGGCAGATGCAGGGGCAGAATCGGGGTGACCGCTGACCTGAGGCATCTGGCGTTCACACTGCTCCAGCAGGGGCAGGAGCCGACCCTCAGAATCGATCTAGTAGCAGACTAGACAGGGGCTTGCAGGCGGCTCAGTGGTATAGAGCCCTCCCGCAAGTCAGGAGACACAGGAGACTCGTGTTCAGCCCCTGGGTCGGGAAGATCCCCTGGAGGAGGAAACGGCCACCACTCCAGCATGCCTGCCTGGGAAATCCCGTGGACAGAGGGGCCTGGCGGGCTACAGTCCATGGGGTTGCAGAGTCGGACCCAACTGAGCGACTGAACGACAACCACAGATGAGACAGAAGGAAGCGATGACTGGGAACGCAGCTGAGCCGACAGGATCGTGTGGCGCAAGACGAGGGGCAGCCTCTGGCGGCAGATGTTAGCCCACACTCAGCTGGGAGGATGGCGAGGTTCCCAGTGGGAGATGAGCTTTCCTGACAGTCCACAGGCGCAATCCATCTATAGAAGCAAGCCTCTTGCCATCTTCTCTGTTCCTCCCTCGTCAAATTGGACAAGTGCCCATAAAAAATGTCTACAGAAAGAAAAATCATTCGAAAAGAAGGATGTGGGGGGCTAGGCTTCTTCCCCACCGACCTGACCCACTGTCAGATCAGCAGCGGACGAGTTCATGGTCCCACAGACACCACACTGGCGCTTCAGAAGAGAGTAAAAACGCGTAAGAAATCATCTTGAGGCAACCAAATGTGTTTCACGTTAGCACAGCCTAATTTTAACATTTTTGAAATTTCCATGAAAGCAGAAGATAGGCAAGTAACCACTTAAGGAGATTTAAAGAGAAACTTTGGCATTTCTTAGAAAAAAAGAAAAAAATTTTTTGTCCAATTTCATGAAAAAGCATTGCTAATCGTTTACTCACAATAAAAAGTTTTATAGGGAAAACATTTTCTCTCACCACAGTCTTACTTATAACTATTGAACGTCACTTGAGTTTGACTATTTTTAAAACATTAACCAAGGAAACTATGATGAAACTATGACCAACTATGAACAGCCGGCAAGCAAGGACTCGGAGAGACCACAGATGGCAGCTACCAATGGGGCTCCGGGGAGACGGTGACTTCCGCTGGAGGCTGCCCAAGCCTGCCGCAGGTTCTCAGCCAGCCCCGTGTGTCCCGGGAAGAAGGGACTCTGACCCCAGGGTGGTGGCCGTCACCCGGGCCGGCAGGTGCATTTGCACACTAGCACAGTCAAAGCTCAGAGCGAATTAATTTCTCAGAACAAAGGCCCTTTTTTGCTCAAATCCATTTCCTCTCGCTATGACCACTCTCATCTCTGGGCTCCTGTTTCCTGCGGTGGCCGGGGCCGTTGACACACCTAACGGGCCACACGCCTCGAGGCCCTCCCCAGCCAGTGACTCTGTCACCGGAGAGACCGGACTGACGAGGATGCTGCTGGGCCAGCTGGTTCCCGTCTGCGATCAACAGCGTCCCCTCTGCCTCTGCCCTGGGGCCCCTCCGCCCCGCCCGTGGGCGTCGGTGTGATGCTCAGGTTCCCTTTAGTTCTCCGAACCGGAGTCATTCGCTCCTCAGCCTCAGAGCATGCATTTTAGCAAGCTAACCATGCTCTCTCCTCTAGAAGCCTGAGACAATCTTCTAACACATCCTATGCAACTTTATTTCTCTTATGTTCTACTTCCAACCAAAGTTACCTGTGTATATATCTCCTTCCCGGGCTTCCCAGGTGGCTCAGTGGTAAAGAACCCACCTGCCAATGTAGGAGAGGTGGGCTCGATCCCTGGGTCAGGAAGATCTGGAGGAGGAAATGGCACCTGACTCCGGTAGACATGCTTGGAGAATCCCCTGGACAAAGGAGCCCGACCAGCCACAGTTCACTGGGTCACACAGAGTCAGGCAAGACTGAAGCAACTTAGCACACAGGGCCATGTGTATCCATTTCCACTAGACTGCAAGAATGGAAATAATGGTCCACCTGCCCATCTCCCAACGCCAGCATATGGTACGGGCAGATACCATTATTACCATCTGCATTTTACCAGGGACTGAAATCAATATACACAAAATAGCTGAAAACAAGTTGAACACATGAATCAGTCACTTCCATAAAGGCATGAATTACAAACTTACACCAAATACAGGAAGAGGGACCAGGAGATACCACCTAGGGGCAGATGAAGAGCCCAAAACAGCAGAGTTGGTAGGAAGGGGAGTTGTAACCGATTGTGGGAAATCACTACACCTGTAGTTTCAAGTGAAATCCCGCTCACCCCGCACCAGGGCAGATCCTGGGGCTGCACAGACCTCTGTTAGCTGAGTGGGGAATAAACAGGGGAAATACCAGTGGGGCCGCTCAAACCCTCACCCAGAAACAGTGGAAACAGTACCGAGAGGCAGTAGACTGTATGTTCGAAAAATACCCTACTAGTGAAAACAAAAGTAAACTGTGGAAAGCACAGATAAAGAAGAGCTAAAGGAAAACATGACAACACACTTGTATGGGGGGAGAAGCTGCCAGAGCACAGGTCAATATAAACAGAAAAACAGGGGAGAAGTGGGACCTGTTTTTTTTTTTTTTAATTAATTAATTTATTTGACTGAGCTGGGTCCTAGTTGCTGCATGCTAACTTAGTTGTTAGCAATGTGTGATCTAATTCCCTAGCCTGGAATTGACCTCAGGCCCCCTGCATTGGGAATGAGGAGTCTTTAGCCACTGGACCACTAGAAAAGTCCTGAGACTTGATTTTAAGGAAACTGAAAATCTAAGAGCTGACTGGGAAAACCTAGGAATGAATATTAAAGAAAAGGAAAAAGCTTAAAGTTTAGAAATCACATTTACTAAGAATATAAAGTGTGAGCAAATCAGAAAAAAAAAAATCACTGTATTCCTTTGATTTTTCTATGTGGTTTTCTCCCCTTTATCTTAATATTTATTTATTTATTTAGGTGGGGATGGGGTGGGGTGGGAGTGGGGCGGGCAGGCCACTTCCATTGGCCTTCCATTTATCTATTTTCATCCATCTTTTGCTCTTTGGCCCCTGTGGGCCTCCTATCACAGTGGCCTCTGCTGTCGCAGAGCACCGGCTCTGGGCGCATGTGCTCCAGGGCTCCAGCTCGGTAATTGGACACATCGGTCCAGCCGCTCCGCGGCACGTGGGATCTTCCCAGGCCAGGGATTGAACCGGCACCCCTTGCACTGCAAGGCGGTGTCCTTACCCACTGGACCACCAGGGAAGCCCTCCCCTTTATCTTAACCTTCCTGGAGCTGGAACCCATCTGTGGACTGGCTGGTCTACCTAATGCTATTTCATGTCATGTCTGCACCTTCCTGACCTTAGTTACTCAGTCATGTCCGATTCTCTGTGATCCCATGGACTGTGGCGAGCCAGGCTCCTCTGTCCATGCAATTCTCCGGGCAAGAACACTGGAGTGGACTGCCATGCCCTTCTCTAGGGGATCTGATCAACCCATGGCATGGATTGAACCCGGGTTTTTGGCATTGCAGGCGGATTAACAAATTGTCTTAGGGGCTGGAAAACAGAGAAGAAGACCGAAGAGTGCAAAGATGCCTTTTCCGCACACAAATTTACACGTACAGTGCAGTTCTAATAAAGACCCCATTTCTTAAAAGAACTTCAAAACAGTGATTCTCAACTTCATCTGAAATAATAAGCTGATGAGAAGCACCCAAAGAAAGTCTTGAAAGAGAAGTGCAAGAGACTCGCCCACCGCCCCAGATATCATGATACATCCTAGAGATGGCCTTCTTTCACACCTGTGGTTTTGGAAAGAACAGAATGAACAGATCAGTGAAACAGAAGTAAATTCAAACAAACCAGAACGATACCTCTTTTCAGACTGGTAGTTCAAAATAATCCTGGAAGGACCAGCTAACAATTTAAGCCCATATTAAGTTAAACTGCCACCTAATAACCTTTTTCTTTTCTTTTTTTCTTCTTTAAGATAGAAGGCCTTTCTAGTTACCCTTCCCAAGGGAGACACCATCATAAAATGACAGACTTAAAAGCGCGAGGCTTCCCTCTACTCAAAAATAACAAATATAAATAACGAAAGGACAACGTCAAGGGCAGTTTTGAAAAAATATTTGCAACAAATTATTCACACACCAAAAGCCTTTACCTACCATCTGAAAGGAAAAATGTCTTCTACAGCTGTGCACGTGCACGTGCGCGCGCGTGTGTGTGCCCAATCAGCATAATGTCCCGATGGACTAAATCTGGGAGAAACCCAGAGACCCTGGATGACTCCAAAGTCTCGGGCCTGAGCAACCATCACTCTGGTTTGAGGCCGGCCGCCAGCGCAGGCTGCCGAGGAAAGGCAGGAAGCTGGTTTCAGACACGCCTTTCCGGCATCTCACAGAAATCCAGGTGGCACTGCTGAGCGAGCAGCCGGCCGTGGGCAGAGTCTGGGTTTCTCCACCGGCAGTATAATTTTCCCTTCGGTAACGCGGTTCCTTTCTTTCCTTTTGGTGGCACTGGGTCTCGGGGCCGCACGTGGCCTCCTCCAGTGGGGCGCGTGGACGCAGCTGCCCCACCGCACGTGGGGCCTTAGTTCCCAGGCCAGGATTGAACCCACGTGTGTTTTAAAGGCTGAGAGTGAATCGGACTCCTTCGGCTGCCCAGAACATTCGCTGTGAAGTCGTCTGCGTTGCAAGGCGGATTCCTCACCCGGGGGAGTCCCCACGCAGTTTCTAGGAGGAAATGCGTCAGCGGAGCACCTTCTCCCTAGCGGTTCCTTGCTGGCGGCCCAGAGATCATCTAACCCAGGACCTCCTGACTTTGTAACTGCAATTCGTGATGAATAATTCTTAAAGTCTCCAAACGGCAAAGATGAAGTTTTAAAATATAACGCTCTCCTGATAATCACAGACCTGGTTGGAAACAACAGAATGAACAGATCAGTGAAACAGAAGTAAATTCAAACAAACCAGAACGATACCTCTTTTCAGACTGGTAGTTCAAAATAATCCTGGAAGGACCAGCTAACAATTTAAGCCCATATTAAGTTAAACTGCCACCTAATAACCTTTTTCTTTTCTTTTTTTCTTCTTTAAGATAGAAGGCCTTTCTAGTTACCCTTCCCAAGGGAGACACCATCATAAAATGACAGACTTAAAAGCGCGAGGCTTCCCTCTACTCAAAAATAACAAATATAAATAACGAAAGGACAACGTCAAGGGCAGTTTTGAAAAAATATTTGCAACAAATTATTCACACACCAAAAGCCTTTACCTACCATCTGAAAGGAAAAATGTCTTCTACAGCTGTGCACGTGCACGTGCGCGCGCGTGTGTGTGCCCAATCAGCATAATGTCCCGATGGACTAAATCTGGGAGAAACCCAGAGACCCTGGATGACTCCAAAGTCTCGGGCCTGAGCAACCATCACTCTGGTTTGAGGCCGGCCGCCAGCGCAGGCTGCCGAGGAAAGGCAGGAAGCTGGTTTCAGACACGCCTTTCCGGCATCTCACAGAAATCCAGGTGGCACTGCTGAGCGAGCAGCCGGCCGTGGGCAGAGTCTGGGTTTCTCCACCGGCAGTATAATTTTCCCTTGTAACGGGGTTCCTTTCTTTCCTTTTGGTGGCACTGGGTCTCGGGGCCGCACGTGGCCTCCTCCAGTGGGGCGCGTGGACGCAGCTGCCCCACCGCACGTGGGGCCTTAGTTCCCAGGCCAGGATTGAACCCACGTGTGTTTTAAAGGCTGAGAGTGAATCGGACTCCTTCGGCTGCCCAGAACATTCGCTGTGAAGTCGTCTGCGTTGCAAGGCGGATTCCTCACCCGGGGGAGTCCCCACGCAGTTTCTAGGAGGAAATGCGTCAGCGGAGCACCTTCTCCCTAGCGGTTCCTTGCTGGCGGCCCAGAGATCATCTAACCCAGGACCTCCTGACTTTGTAACTGCAATTCGTGATGAATAATTCTTAAAAAGTCTCCAAACGGCAAAGATGAAGTTAATAAACGCTCTCTCGAGTGCTGTGTGAGAAAGCCTACCATGCAGTTAGAAATAGCTTTCACACTGCCATTAGCTAACCTTGATTCTATCTGCCCCTGTAGGATTACTCGATTTTCGTGTAACTTGTTTCATTATAATCTTAGTGCTCACCCTTTCAAAGATGACTAATAAGCTTCCAAGACAACCTGTGCAAACAATAGGATTATCCTCCTCTCTACCTTGTAAAATGTGATTTTTTAACTAACAGCTGCCATGAGGTTAGAATAACAAACGCCTACGGCAGCAGTGTTGACTTAGGCCCCTCTGACCACTGAGCTACCTGATCATTTGCCAGCTCATTTTCTCCTTCAACAGCCAGCCAGCGAGTGCTGGGCGCTGCAGATTCAGATAGCTAAACCACGCCCCTGCAGCCAAAAAGGGGCTCAGCGGCAAGTGAACATTCAGATGTGCAAACATAACGCACAGCCTGATAAATGAAGCTATGAGGAACGAGCAGATGAGAGCAGAAGGCAGCAAATTCCAGAAGAGTGGAACTAGGCCCCAACACACAAGTTTATGTAAAACACAGACTAACCAAACACTGATTAGAAGGAAATGGCAACCCGCTCCAACATTCTTGCCTGGAGACTCCCATGGACAGAGGAGCCTGGTGGGCTACTGTCCAAGGGGTCACACAGAGTCGGACATGAACAACAACCAGTGGGAGTTGGCCGTCTGACTCAGGGAGCTGAAACCCAGGCTCTGTGATAACTCAGAAGGTGGGAAGGGGTGGGGGGTGGCAGGGAGGGTCAAGAGGGAGAGGACACAGGGATACTTATGGCTGATTCATGTTGATGTATAGCAAATATCCACACAAAATTATAAAGCAATTATTCTTCAAGTAAACATAAAATAACTGAAAAAATGCTACTAATAAAATAAAAGAGATCAGGAAAAAAAAAAAAAACCCACAACAATAAAAAAAAAAAAAAAAAAACCAAGAGATTGGGAAAAAAGGAGACGGCATTGCAAAAGGTTAATTATATTGACAACTTACTGTGGGCATGGTTTTGCCCTACCACACACTAATCTCTACTGGCTATATTTAAGAATAACCATTTGAGGTGTCTTCCACCAAGTCACTAAGAATTCCACATGCTTACAACTGTGATTCGTTCATCCAGTTCCTTAACTCTGACCTATTCCTCAGGCGCCGGGAGTGGACCTCCGCTGCGTTCTAGAAACAAGGTGCCCTCTCAGCAGCCTGCGCAGGCAGGACAGAACCTGAGCCTGCCGACGTCCAGGTGAAGGAGTCCACAGCCAATCACGCGCCGCCAGCCCGAATCCCCAACCCGCCTCCGCGGCAGCCACAGCCAACCAGATCACCTCCCGGCTTTGCCGGCCTCCTGTCTCTGCAGAGTCTTTCCTTGGCTCCTGCTTGGGGCCGGGGGCAGGGGCGTGTGTGGAGCACCCAGAACTGTTTCTGGTTTGGTGCCCCCCAGTCCGCATCGATGTCTGCTCTGATAAACTCTTAAAACAGGGAAGCCGCCTCCGTGCATCTTGTAGCACCTTTCCCTCGGAGGATGACAGTGACCGTGTCACCTGCTGGCAGCCTGGGACGCTCGGTAGCAAGAAGCATCAATGGCCTATTCGGAGACAAGTCTTCGATGGATGAACTACTAATGAATGCTGCGTTCTTTACTGTTAGGCTGTCCTATGCAGACATTCAGAAAGCAAATTCAGAATTCACCCTTAGATGACTCTTTAGATTTCAACTAGACAGAAGAGATCAAAGTGAGGACAGAAACAGGTGTGACAAAGGAAAGGAAGAACAACACTTTTACCCTGGTTTTCTCTTCTTGTGACAGGACTGTCGTGAATTGGCTAATTCAAGTGGCTTCGTTGAAAGTGTATGCAAACTGTTTAAAAGTACTCTTAGAAGAACGATACTTAAGAGTATCATCTTAACTTGCACAGGAATCAGGGGCAGGCTGGGGAAGGCGTGGATCGCTTATTTAAATACCCAAGCCAAGACGTGGACTCATACGGAATGGCATGGAATGTGAATTAACACAGGATCTGGTCTTTTCATTTGACAGCTGTTTGACAACTGCAAAATGGAAAACTGACCTCAGACAAGGCAAATAAATGAGAGCCGATTAAGGTAAAGAATTTCACATGGAATGATACCATATCCATTGTAGTGACTTCTCGCAGGGGGATAGATAAATGCAGGCTGGAATTTTTATTGTCTTTGAAGGTGCTGGTGCTCAGTGGATTTAGATTTCACCGAGCGCTGCATGTTACTCTGTTACAATTAATGGCACTTTCTGAAACATAAGGCCGCTGCTGCCATTGATGGAGAAATAATTGTAAACACATTTGAAATCTCCAGGTGTTTCTTGAAGCAATGTTCAGCTGCCCTCCCTCCACCACACCTTCTGGATGCTATAGCAGTGCCACGTCTTCCTCTGTAAACTCGGAAAACAATGTGCTCTTCTACGGCTCAGCCTGAGAAGACACACATGTCTAAGAAAGCCAGTCACTCCCTCTCCGAGCCAAGACTCAGTGGTCAAGAATCCGCCTGCCAATGCGGGAGACTGGGATTCAGATCCCTGGGTGGGGAGGATCCCTTGCAGAAGGAAATGGCTGCCCACCCCAGTCTTCTTGCCTGGAGAATCCCATGGACAGAGGAGCCTGGTGGGCTTCAGTCCGTGGGGGTGCAAATAGTTGAACATGGCTCAGCGACTAAACAAGGGAAGGTTCAGTGGGTCAGGGGCTTGATTCTATCTAACTGCCTGAGGTATCCTGTGCTTCACTTCTCTTTGTGTGATGAAAGTAAGTGGAGAAACATACATGCCACCATCACGCTGTGAAGAATTCTATTTTCAGAAGGCTGATGTTTATTGACAAATCTGGCTTGGGGTTTACCCTGGTTTTCTTCTTGTGACAGGACTGTCGTGAATTGGCTAATTCAAGTGGCTTCGTTGAAAGTGTATGCAAACTGTTTAAAAGTACTCTTAGAAGAACGATACTTAAGAGTATCATCTTAACTTGCACAGGAATCAGGGGCAGGCTGGGGAAGGCGTGGATCGCTTATTTAAATACCCAAGCCAAGACGTGGACTCATACGGAATGGCATGGAATGTGAATTAACACAGGATCTGGTCTTTTCATTTGACAGCTGTTTGACAACTGCAAAATGGAAAACTGACCTCAGACAAGGCAAATAAATGAGAGCCGATTAAGGTAAAGAATTTCACATGGAATGATACCATATCCATTGTAGTGACTTCTCGCAGGGGGATAGATAAATGCAGGCTGGAATTTTTATTGTCTTTGAAGGTGCTGGTGCTCAGTGGATTTAGATTTCACCGAGCGCTGCATGTTACTCTGTTACAATTAATGGCACTTTCTGAAACATAAGGCCGCTGCTGCCATTGATGGAGAAATAATTGTAAACACATTTGAAATCTCCAGGTGTTTCTTGAAGCAATGTTCAGCTGCCCTCCCTCCACCACACCTTCTGGATGCTATAGCAGTGCCACGTCTTCCTCTGTAAACTCGGAAAACAATGTGCTCTTCTACGGCTCAGCCTGAGAAGACACACATGTCTAAGAAAGCCAGTCACTCCCTCTCCGAGCCAAGACTCAGTGGTCAAGAATCCGCCTGCCAATGCGGGAGACTGGGATTCAGATCCCTGGGTGGGGAGGATCCCTTGCAGAAGGAAATGGCTGCCCACCCCAGTCTTCTTGCCTGGAGAATCCCATGGACAGAGGAGCCTGGTGGGCTTCAGTCCGTGGGGGTGCAAATAGTTGAACATGGCTCAGCGACTAAACAAGGGAAGGTTCAGTGGGTCAGGGGCTTGATTCTATCTAACTGCCTGAGGTATCCTGTGCTTCACTTCTCTTTGTGTGATGAAAGTAAGTGGAGAAACATACATGCCACCATCACGCTGTGAAGAATTCTATTTTCAGAAGGCTGATTTCTTTTTTTCTTCTTAAAAAAAATATTGGTAAATGATAATATATAAATCGTATGTCCTATTTCAAAGGCTAGACTTAGGGGTCGCTGAAGAATTTCCTCAAATTTTCATGGAAAATTCAACCTGCTGGCAGGCTTTGCATGGTCTCCATGGGGTTTCAGAAAACGCTGGGCCCATGCTTCACCATAAAAACTCAGGAAATGTCATAGGAGAACCCAGGCGCCGACTGAAAAGACAGGGGTTCCAGCGGCACAGGCTCTGCTCTGGACACCTGTGAGCAGGCGGCGGGCGCGGGAACCACGGCACTCCCAGGCAGGTGCCTTCCTGAGGGGTTGGGGATGGCGGCAAGAAGCCACGGGGCTGGAGTGGGGGAGCAAGGCGGCCAGAGGGAGGAGGGCAGCCCCTAGGAGGCACCTGGGGTTTTGCTCTGAGTTGATCCACCACCCGCCGCTGACATAGCTTCCTTCTGTTGGTCCAGGATCTTTATCTTCCAGTCACGGAAGATACCCCAGATGTTCACACCACTTCCAGCCCACGGCCTGCAGCCCCTCCACGATCCTCAGGTCCAGACTGCTCTCCCTGACCACCTGCCCTCAACGCCTTCACTCCCATCGGATGCCAACTGCCAGCTTCCGGTACCAGCTCCACGTTCTCTTTCTCTGTCTCTGGCCCTACCCACCTCCACCCAAAGCATGCCCCCATGCCCCCCTCCAAAGCCCAAACTGAATGATTATTTCTTTGCCGAGACCTGCTCCGTCGTCTGTGCTCCCGAGCTCAACAGACGGTGCTGTGTCTGAAATTCACTCTGCATTTATTTTTCCCAGTAGTCACGGACAGATATGAGAGACCCGAAAGAAGGCGTGAGCGCTCCAGGATGGACGCTTTCCAACCGTGGTGATGGAGAAGACCCTTCAGAGTCCCTTGGACTGCAAGGACATTGAATCAGTCAATCTGAAGGAAAGCAACCCTGAGTATCCTTCGGAAGGACTGATGCTGAAGCTGAAGCCCCAGTATTTGGCCACCTGATGCGAAGAACCGACTCACTGGAAAAGACCCTGACGCTGGGAAAGACTGGGGGCGAGAGAAGAAGGCGGAAACAGAGGATGAGACGGTTGGCTGGCATCACTGACTCAATGAACGTGAGTTTGAGCAAACTCTGGGAGATGGTGAAGGACAGGGAGGCCTGGTGTGCTGCCGTCCCTGGGGTCACAGAGAGTCAGACATGACCGAGCGACAACACTTTACTTTTTTCTTTTCGGCACTGTGACATTGAATTAAATAGTCTACCTTGATCTCTCTCCTAATGGCGCCCTTTCAGGCTCTCGTGATCTCTGCTTGTCTGATCTGATCTGTCTTCAAGCTTTGCTTCACAGAACGGCTAAATCAATCCTTATAGAAAGAAAATCTGCCTGCCTCCTTTCTTCACTCAATAAATTCCTATTAATAAAAAGTAGCAATAATTAATATCGATTGCCTGCTTTCTAATTACCTGGCCCTTTCCTAAGAACTAAATACATCACTGAACTTTCCCCGCGACCTCCGCTGTTGAGAGGTTGGGTCACCTGCTCAAGTCCCAGGGCTCACGGGTGGTGGATACGGAGCCTGCACGCCAGCCTGGCAAGTGAGCCCGGTGCCTTTGGCCTGTGGACCTCCCTGACCAGCTCTCTTGCACCAGGTAAACAGACGAGGGCCCTGCCCTCGCTTACTATCCATCGATCACCCAAGAGCATCCTTACAGGTTGTGAAAAGCGCCGCGAAGGCACGGTGTGCGCGTGACGCAGACGTGGGCCCGCCGCCGCCGCTCCGCCTGGGCCCTGTGCACCACGATCCTCGCCCTGCCTGGACTCTTATTGTTAAATATTTATTGCGCGTCTTTTGCTTTTCCACTTCAACTCCGAGAGAATCGGCCTTCCCGTCAGCCCAGCACAGGGCACGGGGCTCAGGGCGTGTCTGCTGAGTGCCTGACACTTGAGCCCGATCTCTGCGGTGGCAGGAGGTGGGGCTGGAGGGGAAATGGGACCACACAGCCTCCGAGAGTCAAAGCTAGCACTCTCTTCTCTACCCGCGAGAGCTGAGAGCCAGCGCAGGTGTGAGTGAGGCTTTACAACCACCCACCTGCGGGGGCCCAGCACCTACAGGGTCGGCGGGGTGTATCACCCGCCCCCGCTAACTCCCACAGTACGCCTCAGCATCCCCCCCACCCCTCAGGCTCCCGCGGGGGCTGCGGGCAGGTCCTCTTTGTAAAGTCCCCCGTCTCCAGGTCTTTACTCAGGACCTGACCCCTCCCCGAACACCAGAGGCAATGCCTGGGTTCCTCCCGTGTGAAACCAGCGTGCTGTACTATTCTACTGCACGCCTTTCCACACCTGCCCTCTGCCATTTACTGGGGCTGCTCCTTACATTAATAGCTACCTTATTCAGCCTTTCAGGCTCTCGTGATCTCTGCTTGTCTGATCTGATCTGTCTTCAAGCTTTGCTTCAAAAGCTAAATCAATCCTTATAGAAAGAAAATCTGCCTGCCTCCTTTCTTCACTCAATAAATTCCTATTAATAAAAAGTAGCAATAATTAATATCGATTGCCTGCTTTCTAATTACCTGGCCCTTTCCTAAGAACTAAATACATCACTGAACTTTCCCCGCGACCTCCGCTGTTGAGAGGTTGGGTCACCTGCTCAAGTCCCAGGGCTCACGGGTGGTGGATACGGAGCCTGCACGCCAGCCTGGCAAGTGAGCCCGGTGCCTTTGGCCTGTGGACCTCCCTGACCAGCTCTCTTGCACCAGGTAAACAGACGAGGGCCCTGCCCTCGCTTACTATCCATCGATCACCCAAGAGCATCCTTACAGGTTGTGAAAAGCGCCGCGAAGGCACGGTGTGCGCGTGACGCAGACGTGGGCCCGCCGCCGCCGCTCCGCCTGGGCCCTGTGCACCACGATCCTCGCCCTGCCTGGACTCTTATTGTTAAATATTTATTGCGCGTCTTTTGCTTTTCCACTTCAACTCCGAGAGAATCGGCCTTCCCGTCAGCCCAGCACAGGGCACGGGGCTCAGGGCGTGTCTGCTGAGTGCCTGACACTTGAGCCCGATCTCTGCGGTGGCAGGAGGTGGGGCTGGAGGGGAAATGGGACCACACAGCCTCCGAGAGTCAAAGCTAGCACTCTCTTCTCTACCCGCGAGAGCTGAGAGCCAGCGCAGGTGTGAGTGAGGCTTTACAACCACCCACCTGCGGGGGCCCAGCACCTACAGGGTCGGCGGGGTGTATCACCCGCCCCCGCTAACTCCCACAGTACGCCTCAGCATCCCCCCCACCCCTCAGGCTCCCGCGGGGGCTGCGGGCAGGTCCTCTTTGTAAAGTCCCCCGTCTCCAGGTCTTTACTCAGGACCTGACCCCTCCCCGAACACCAGAGGCAATGCCTGGGTTCCTCCCGTGTGAAACCAGCGTGCTGTACTATTCTACTGCACGCCTTTCCACACCTGCCCTCTGCCACACTGGGGCTGCCTCAGAGCTGGGGCTGCTCTTCTGATCACCGCAAGAGGAGCTGATGAATGTGTGAGGACCCTTCCTGAAAATAACGTTCAAGAAGAGACGGCCACTCCGTAGAAGCCCTTCCCGCGGCCTAAGCACAAACGGCTTCTTGGTCATAGGCAGATGGGGACTTCTTTCCAACAGCCAGGTGGACATCAAGGGATTTCAACAGCTTCCCCCTCCTTGGTAATTCTCACTTGAACTAAGGCAGAATAAACAAAATTCTGTGCAAGTGAAAACTAGTTCAGCCGCATATTCCTGACTTTCAAAGGCATTAAAGCAAAGTCTTGAAGCCTAAATGTTCACCGAGTACTTAGAGAAAGGGTCATTTTTTAATACAACCTGACTTCACTTAAGCCGGGAGTGTTTGGGATGGCTAAATATCTTTCTGATGAAAAACTTAGCAACTGTTTTTTTTCTTCTGTGAAAACATGTCAGACGTTGAATTGGGGGCCTGTCTAATTGTTTCAGGTTAACCGCATGCTTACTTAAATAAGCCGTCTTGCCGTTCAGTCATTTCTTCAAGAGTCAGTGAAAATCAAGGGCGGTGGGGGGTGGGGGGACATCCACGCTCTGGCACAAGTATCCCTTACTAACACCCTAATTTACCAAGTCCCTGAATATTTTTATAAGAACTGAGAATCTGGTCTTAAGATATTCTTAACATCCGATGTTTTGTTTAATCTCCATTATTTTAAACCAGGAGTTGACGGCCTTAGCTCTGGGGGAGAGACCTTCGTTCACCCATCTTCAGCAAGCTGCTTAACGAAGTCGTATGCGGCACTGCCTAACCCTTCTTATTAGCTCACCTACTAACAGGAACAATCACAGTCGTCGAGATCATCAGGCACATTTGTGCTAAAAGCAGCATCAGAGTAACATTACGTTTATTCAGATATGCTAATGAAAAGGTTAGGGTATGACACTAGACTTTTATCTCAGCTGGGATTTTCTTTTCTATGAGCAAGCAGGTAAACACCTCCCAGGACCAAAGCAATCTCACTGGAACAAAGGCATATTATCTTACCACTACTGTAAGGTTACACAGTATATTTTAAGGTAGAGATACTCTCTATTACAAGCGCACATAAATCTTATTAACTACTGAATTTTCTCTTTTGTTTCATCCTATCTTTACATTCCATCATTCAGATCCTTCAGAATGTCTTTGTTCCCCCTTGTGATTGTTGCTTCCGGAAGAAATCTGGCATGAGATCTGAAGGAAATGCCAGAGTGAAATTTTCCTTAAGATTAATCACACAGGTAAGTAATTTCCCCTTCTTGCCAAACACTATTTTGTAAAACTTCTTAGAAAATCGATAAGACGGGGCTGGGTGGTCGTGCAAATGTGAATTTTAGGATTTACTTTAATCACTGACACCACATTTGAAAGGTCTGATAGCTTTGCCTGAAGCAGCATGGAGCTGCTGGTTAGAAACAGCAGGAGACAAAGGACTCTCAGAAGCTGGGCTGTGTCAAGGGCGCGGGTCACGCAGCTCTGTGACACCGGCCACCACCCGGACTCCTCTTCCTCTCAAGAGTTTGGGAGCTCGGGGTGGAGTTCAGTCACTCAATGACTCCAGCTTCAAACTATAAACACTAGAGCATCCACATTTTTCATGTGTTAAACCTTAAAGCAGTGACTAAGGCAAGGAGAGCAGGAGAGGTCTCCCAGGGTCAGTCTACACGGTCAGGCTGGATGGACAGCAGTGTCCTCAGGCAATCCTGTCCATCTCACCTGGACAGCGGGGGGCACGGCGAGGGGACAGGGCTGTGGTTCAGAGCAGAAAACAGACAAGCTACCAGGAAAGGCGAAACACAACTGAAGACTTGGGGAAAGGAAAGAAAAGAAAGATAACGTGGGAAGAAACTCAGCTTGACCCCTGCCGGCTAGAGGGAAGAAGCCAGCCGGGCAGGAAGCAGGTTTCTAATTCTCCCAAAGCACAGTCGAGCAGGGCCCGCTACCCAGAGATGTTGCCACAAGCCACAACTCCAAAAGCCCAGATTGGCCTCACTTCCATTATTTCTATTATGTCTCAGTTAAACGTCTGCTTTTTGGATGTGTCAACCCTTTTCACCAATAGCACAAGTGTTAGCTGCTCAGTTGTGTCCAGCTCTTTGCGACCTCAGGGACTGCAGTCCGCCAGGCCCTCTGTCCCTGGGATTCTCCAGGCAGGGACACTGGAGTGGGTGGCCATTTCTTTCTCCAGGACATCTTCCCAACCCAGGGATCGAGCCCAGATCTCCTGCATTGCAGGCAGATTCCTTACAGTCTGAGCCACCAGGAAAGTCCAATATTTTTCACCAATATTTCTTAGATTTATCAGAACTGACTCTACAACTCCCCATGAATAACGCCTGCTGAGCCTCGGGCAACACGGGTTCCAACACCATGTGTGGGTATCACACGCCAGTAATACATAACTACACATATACAGACACTCAGACACACACACACACACATTATAGTTTGCAAAGCTAACCCAGGGTCCTCAGCACACTAAGGAAAATAAACATGGTTCCCCTTGCCATTCTCTGCCTGACGACCCTAACTGGAAACAACTGGATGGTGACTAAGTTCTCAAAGTGGGCCCTGGGGACTTCCCTGGGGGTCCAGTGGTTAAGAATCTGCCTGCCAATGCAGGGTGTACGGGTTTGACCCCTGTTGGGGGAAGATCCCACATGCCGCAGAGCGGCTCGGCCCGGGCGTGCCCTGGCGCCGGTGCTCCACAACGAGAGAAGCCCGCTGCAACGAGAAGCTCATGCCCCCCAACCAAGAGGAGACGCCGGCCACCGCCACTCGGGGAAGCCTGTGTGCAGCCATGAAGACCTAGCGCAGCCAAAACTAAAAGAAATAAATCTTACGAAAAAACAAGTGGGCCCTGAACAGGCCAAGCGTTTATAGTAATAACAATCACAACAGCTAACATTAATGGGGCTCTTGGCTTTCACAGGGACCAGTGCCCCAAATCCTCCCATGTCACTCGAGACTGAGATGCCGCCAGCCCACGAAGGGCCCTTCCCTCTGGGGCTCCACGGCGAGCACGCCAGCAGCCACCTGAGCAAAGGTGACTTGTCCAGCGGCAACAGCCCTGAGCCACAAGCCACAACTCCAAAAGCCCAGATTGGCCTCACTTCCATTATTTCTATTATGTCTCAGTTAAACGTCTGCTTTTGGTTGTCCCTTTAAAGCTTCTTTGGCGGACCTCAGGGACTGCAGTCCGCCAGGCCCTCTGTCCCTGGGATTCTCCAGGCAGGGACACTGGAGTGGGTGGCCATTTCTTTCTCCAGGACATCTTCCCAACCCAGGGATCGAGCCCAGATCTCCTGCATTGCAGGCAGATTCCTTACAGTCTGAGCCACCAGGAAAGTCCAATATTTTTCACCAATATTTCTTAGATTTATCAGAACTGACTCTACAACTCCCCATGAATAACGCCTGCTGAGCCTCGGGCAACACGGGTTCCAACACCATGTGTGGGTATCACACGCCAGTAATACATAACTACACATATACAGACACTCAGACACACACACACACACATTATAGTTTGCAAAGCTAACCCAGGGTCCTCAGCACACTAAGGAAAATAAACATGGTTCCCCTTGCCATTCTCTGCCTGACGACCCTAACTGGAAACAACTGGATGGTGACTAAGTTCTCAAAGTGGGCCCTGGGGACTTCCCTGGGGGTCCAGTGGTTAAGAATCTGCCTGCCAATGCAGGGTGTACGGGTTTGACCCCTGTTGGGGGAAGATCCCACATGCCGCAGAGCGGCTCGGCCCGGGCGTGCCCTGGCGCCGGTGCTCCACAACGAGAGAAGCCCGCTGCAACGAGAAGCTCATGCCCCCCAACCAAGAGGAGACGCCGGCCACCGCCACTCGGGGAAGCCTGTGTGCAGCCATGAAGACCTAGCGCAGCCAAAACTAAAAGAAATAAATCTTACGAAAAAACAAGTGGGCCCTGAACAGGCCAAGCGTTTATAGTAATAACAATCACAACAGCTAACATTAATGGGGCTCTTGGCTTTCACAGGGACCAGTGCCCCAAATCCTCCCATGTCACTCGAGACTGAGATGCCGCCAGCCCACGAAGGGCCCTTCCCTCTGGGGCTCCACGGCGAGCACGCCAGCAGCCACCTGAGCAAAGGTGACTTGTCCAGCGGCAACAGCCCTGAGCCGAGTGGTGCCCTGTGAACACACTCCAAGTGAGCGGAGGAGGCAGTGAACTGGGCTCACTCCACAAACGCCGCCCTCCGCCCCACCCGGCTCGGGTGTGCGACCGCCGACATCGCTACGCGCCGCTTCCTCCTTTGATGACACGGGAGGGTGCCCCCAAAGCCAGTTAACGCAGCACGTGAGTCATGAACACTGTCTACAAACATACGTTCAGACCACGGTCGTCTCTACCTCTGCAGGCAAAGCTTCAGCTGGAGGTATTCAGGCTATGAATTCCACTGCCAAACTCACTCGACTCAAACGGGCCCTTCTGGAGTGGAGAGTCAAATGTAATTTAGGAACGATTTGACGTTATATACATACATGCAGGAAGAGAGACTCGGCAATGAACCTGCAGTTTCTTTCCGAGGTCGCTCAGTCATGCTCACTGTTTGCCTTCTATAAAAACCACATTTAGCTGGAGGCTCCCACGTGCGAGTCAGGGACCCTGCAGACCTGACCGAGCGCAGTAGCTAACGCGGGTCATCCACAGGAGCCGCAAGCTGGGGGCTTCAGAGGCCTCGGAGGGAATGCAAGTCTCCCACCAGTTAAAACATCAAAGTCCACAAAACCACAACATTCGGGAGAAAAACGCATTCCTCGTGTTGAGTTTTATCACACACACGATGCTCGATGAATCCCATCGCTGGCACTGGCTGACATCAGTCGGACTCGCTTAGAATACGGCACAGAGCTCCCTAACCACTTCTGTCCACCAGGGAAGATGAAAGCCAGTTCCTATTGCTCAAGGCGGACTTCAGAGTCAAAACAAAAGAAACATCAGAGAAAGGGAAAATGGAGAGAGACGCTTTAGATATTAATCTCATATTCACTGAGAAAACACAAAAATCTTTATCTGTCTCCCCTCTCGGAGTTTAAAAGCCGGTGGATTTTCTTCTGCCCTGCCCGCCCTATAATTCAGACCTCCTTATCCGAAGCTCTTCCTTTTTACTTTATTTCAGCCATGAAAAGTCTCACGTATTGTCAGTATCAAACAAAAAACACGTCTCTTCCTGACCCCGTTCCGTTCACACCTCTTGATCTCTTTCATTTCCTTTCATAAAAAGTCTTCAACATCCACAGATCCACCAGATCCCAAAGATAACATGTCCTTATCTCCTTTACCTTTCTAATTATAGCCTGCTCCTCAGATCTGAACCTTTCATGGCTTTCTTGTAATTTTCTCTAAGATAAAGTCTCCAAGAACATCAATAGGTCTTCACAGAGCTAAGTCTAGCTTATGAACTCATTCGTCATCTATTTGATCTTTCACAGAGCACTTTTCTGAAAGCCCATGGACCCAGATCGAAACAAGCCCGAGCTCATCTGTGTGAAATACTTGGGAGACGGCCTGGCATCTGGCGAGAGAAAGGAGTCTCGGCTGTGACTGCAGTCATTCTGGAAACTTCCTGCTACGTCCTTCACCGCTTCCCCCATAAACACTCCCTTTTCCCAGTGACTTCCTGGGGAACATCGTGCTCCCAACCAGCTCTCTGCTGTGGGAAGAGGGGATGGTGGAACACGATCAGCGGGTCCTGAACACTGGTCTCAAGGAGCCGAGCGCTCTCCTGCAACCAGCGTCTGCAGCCGCAGCTGCGAAGGGACGGACTGAGGGCGTGGTCACGTGGACCAACGGACGCGGCACTTTCGCAGAGACGAGACCATGATGCACAGGCTGGAGGGAGGAGGAGGCTGACGTGGGCTCAACAGGAAGAAGACATTTCTATTCACCAGGCTGCCTGTCAGCAGAACCCGTATGCTGGGTTCCATCCCTGAGTCAAGAAGCTGGCGGGACATCAGTCGGACTCGCTTAGAATACGGCACAGAGCTCCCTAACCACTTCTGTCCACCAGGGAAGATGAAAGCCAGTTCCTATTGCTCAAGGCGGACTTCAGAGTCAAAACAAAAGAAACATCAGAGAAAGGGAAAATGGAGAGAGACGCTTTAGATATTAATCTCATATTCACTGAGAAAACACAAAAATCTTTATCTGTCTCCCCTCTCGGAGTTTAAAAGCCGGTGGATTTTCTTCTGCCCTGCCCGCCCTATAATTCAGACCTCCTTATCCGAAGCTCTTCCTTTTTACTTTATTTCAGCCATGAAAAGTCTCACGTATTGTCAGTATCAAACAAAAAACACGTCTCTTCCTGACCCCGTTCCGTTCACACCTCTTGATCTCTTTCATTTCCTTTCATAAAAAGTCTTCAACATCCACAGATCCACCAGATCCCAAAGATAACATGTCCTTATCTCCTTTACCTTTCTAATTATAGCCTGCTCCTCAGATCTGAACCTTTCATGGCTTTCTTGTAATTTTCTCTAAGATAAAGTCTCCAAGAACATCAATAGGTCTTCACAGAGCTAAGTCTAGCTTATGAACTCATTCGTCATCTATTTGATCTTTCACAGAGCACTTTTCTGAAAGCCCATGGACCCAGATCGAAACAAGCCCGAGCTCATCTGTGTGAAATACTTGGGAGACGGCCTGGCATCTGGCGAGAGAAAGGAGTCTCGGCTGTGACTGCAGTCATTCTGGAAACTTCCTGCTACGTCCTTCACCGCTTCCCCCATAAACACTCCCTTTTCCCAGTGACTTCCTGGGGAACATCGTGCTCCCAACCAGCTCTCTGCTGTGGGAAGAGGGGATGGTGGAACACGATCAGCGGGTCCTGAACACTGGTCTCAAGGAGCCGAGCGCTCTCCTGCAACCAGCGTCTGCAGCCGCAGCTGCGAAGGGACGGACTGAGGGCGTGGTCACGTGGACCAACGGACGCGGCACTTTCGCAGAGACGAGACCATGATGCACAGGCTGGAGGGAGGAGGAGGCTGACGTGGGCTCAACAGGAAGAAGACATTTCTATTCACCAGGCTGCCTGTCAGCAGAACCCGTATGCTGGGTTCCATCCCTGAGTCAAGAAGCTCCCCTGAGGAAAGGAATGGCAACCCACTCCAGGATTCTTGCCCGGGAAATCCCACGGACGGAGGAGCCTAGCGGGCCACAGTCCATGGGGTCGCAAAGAGTCGGACACGACTGAGCGACTAATGTACCCTGCAAGTATGTAGCAACTGTGGTCCTCGGTATCTGCCAGGGACGCTGTAAAATCTAAAGACGTCATCAGGCTTCTCGAACAGTCATCTACCGATGGCAGAGTCACAGTGGAGAGCACCGTTCTTCTGGTTTGCAGGCACACACACCTAGCCCAACTGGCATGGCAGCAGGTCCAACAGGTGCCCACGGGAGGGGGAGGTGAGGCAAGCCCGGTGGCCTGGGTCCAACCAGCGCACTTGTGGGTAGAAAGGCCAGAGCGGGAGCCCCCATCTTTCGGTGTGAAGATGCTCTGACCACATCTCATTTACAATGAGAGGTGTGAAGTGTAGGTGGGCGGTGTGCGCAGAGCGCCGTGTGACCACCTGTCTAAACTGGAACCCATGAGAGTCGAGAGGCACGCTCAGTAATCACACGAGCTGCATCGACAGACTCTTAAACAGGCTACAGAGCGCGTATCGACATTCATGGTATACTACTTAAGGGAAAAACATACAGAAACTATGTATATTACAGAAACCATTTCTGTGAGAACTTCGTATGTGTGAAAAAGGCCTGCCCAGTAATAACAGAAATCAAAACGCTAAGAGGTGGGCCTGTGGCACGGGGCTACGGGCCAGGAGGCCAGAGCGCGCTGCTGTGTGTCTGTCGTGCCTCTAACCCACGGAACGGTGCCTGGCACAGGGCAGACCCAACATTTACCATACGACTGTTATTCTTACTTATTTATAGTTGCTCACTGATCGACAACAAATACTTTATTTGCACAATAATTGTTTCTTCCTGTGACTTTTTTTTTACATTCATAAAGCAGTGGTATTTATTTAATATTTTTACTTAGAATGATTCACCTTTTTTACTGGAATATAACGGCACAATAATTTTTTACATGTTGCTTTTAAAAAGATTAATCAATGGTAAAACAAAACGTTTTACCAGTAGAAATGGAAATCACACCGCCTACCCCCGAAGGTCGTAAGGTTTAAATAACAGTTGCTGTGGATGCACTTTATAAGCCCCAAAGCACTGCATACACATTAGAAATCAGTTATTCTGCTAAGATCATAGTCCCAGAGTTAAACTCTGCGCCACGAGCTCTGGCTGGTGGCCTTCCTCCCAGGCATTTCACTTCCGGTATTCTGTCCTTTCACAGCAGAGACGTGTGTGGCGTTACGCGTAGGAGCCAAAACTTAAAACGGTAAAGGGTTGGCTGAGAAAGCTGTGGCACAGTCGTGAAATGAAACAGGAAGTCATTATTAAAATTTGACCTGTATAATATGTATTTACTGCAACCACGCTTGATCTTTATTACAAAAGTTCATGTATATGTTACATAAGTAAAACAATCTCACACACAGCTTATTATAACAATACCTGTCACGTCGAATAGTCAAAACAGTTGTGATGGTAATTTTCTGATAATTCTTATTTTTCAATTTGTTAACTCATTCTATTTGAACTCACTCAGCTTTGCCCTTTAGGCTTCTCATTTCTCAAGATTCGATCAGTCAACGCCATCTATAATATTTTATTTTCCAGTTGCTGAATTTTAAGGATTGCTTTCATGCTTGGAAGGCACTCCCACTCTCAAGCTGCCCTATGGCTTTAAATGAAGCGTGTGCCTGGTTTATAAAACATGGGGGTAATTCCTTCTTACATTTTTACGCTAGTGGTTTCTCACATATACATGTATCTCTTTGCATCAGTCAGGTCTTGATAAATCAGAAGCTAAATCTCATTTTTTTCCCCTTATAAGAAATGTTCAGAACCCTTTTCCAAAGCTTCATTTTTCCTACTTTTACACAGAGAGACCACAGAATTAGGGGATAAAGAAGAACCACTCAGAACTAAATGAATAACAGCGATGAGAAGTATTAAAAAAATATGAAATGTCACTTGAATCACTCTGTAAATGTGACAGAGGACATTCCTCCCCACAGGATTCTGCCAGAAGCTGGGAAACAGCCCTGCACACTGACTTCAGGCTTCCCTCTGAGGAACTCCGACTCCCTTAAAGAGGGAAGCTCTTCCTTTCTGATTCTTTCTTGTCTGCTATTCAGAAGCTCATGCAAATCCCTGTGGCCTTGTGCTCTTTGATGCTAAAGAAAAGCAGGGATGAAAATGGCCTGGTGTTCCCTTAGTTTAATTTTACGAGAGACTGTTTAACAACACTACCACTGAAATAGTTCCAACGTGGTTTAGAAACTACGGTCGTCTGAGAAGCCAACTGACACCATAGTAACAAGGAAGTCCAGCAATGATGGAAACACACTTCCTACAGCACTGTCAAACAACTTTCAAATGAGAAACTCGTAGGGGTGAGAAAGCTTGGCACAGTCGTGAAATGAAACAGGAAGTCATTATTAAAATTTGACCTGTATAATATGTATTTACTGCAACCACGCTTGATCTTTATTACAAAAGTTCATGTATATGTTACATAAGTAAAACAATCTCACACACAGCTTATTATAACAATACCTGTCACGTCGAATAGTCAAAACAGTTGTGATGGTAATTTTCTGATAATTCTTATTTTTCAATTTGTTAACTCATTCTATTTGAACTCACTCAGCTTTGCCCTTTAGGCTTCTCATTTCTCAAGATTCGATCAGTCAACGCCATCTATAATATTTTATTTTCCAGTTGCTGAATTTTAAGGATTGCTTTCATGCTTGGAAGGCACTCCCACTCTCAAGCTGCCCTATGGCTTTAAATGAAGCGTGTGCCTGGTTTATAAAACATGGGGGTAATTCCTTCTTACATTTTTACGCTAGTGGTTTCTCACATATACATGTATCTCTTTGCATCAGTCAGGTCTTGATAAATCAGAAGCTAAATCTCATTTTTTTCCCCTTATAAGAAATGTTCAGAACCCTTTTCCAAAGCTTCATTTTTCCTACTTTTACACAGAGAGACCACAGAATTAGGGGATAAAGAAGAACCACTCAGAACTAAATGAATAACAGCGATGAGAAGTATTAAAAAAATATGAAATGTCACTTGAATCACTCTGTAAATGTGACAGAGGACATTCCTCCCCACAGGATTCTGCCAGAAGCTGGGAAACAGCCCTGCACACTGACTTCAGGCTTCCCTCTGAGGAACTCCGACTCCCTTAAAGAGGGAAGCTCTTCCTTTCTGATTCTTTCTTGTCTGCTATTCAGAAGCTCATGCAAATCCCTGTGGCCTTGTGCTCTTTGATGCTAAAGAAAAGCAGGGATGAAAATGGCCTGGTGTTCCCTTAGTTTAATTTTACGAGAGACTGTTTAACAACACTACCACTGAAATAGTTCCAACGTGGTTTAGAAACTACGGTCGTCTGAGAAGCCAACTGACACCATAGTAACAAGGAAGTCCAGCAATGATGGAAACACACTTCCTACAGACTGTCAAACAACATGGCTACCTAAATGCTTTTCAACTTTCAAAATGTCCAAAACCTTGGTTTATGTCCAGCTTCCATAAACGTCTGCCTAAATGCAAATCATCCCACTTGATTTCCTCCAGATATTTCTCTGCTACAGCTGAATGGTTTTCCCCTTTGGTGAAGTTTTGAACCACCTGGTTTTTGGGGTTTTTTTGGTGGTGGTGGTAGCGGGGCCGGGGAGAGGAGACAGGCAGCTCCAACTCAAGTCTATTTTTTTTTTTTTTAATTTTTTTGATGTGGATCATTTTTAAAGTCTTTATTGAATCTGTAATATCTGTTTTATGTTTTGGGTTTTTGGCCCCAAGGCCTGTGGGATCTTAGCTCCTCGACCAGGGATCGAACTCACACCCCTTGCGTTGGAAGGCGAAGTCCTAACCACTGGATTGCCAGGGAAGTCCCCCACTCTGTCATCTTTCATGACATCTGGGGACCACGTGATGCTTATGAGCTGGAGTTGCTGTTTTCTGAGTGTCCACACTTTCCTCTGAAACCTCCATTTAAAATCTGTATCACCAATACAGGACACAGTAGTTGATATTATCAAGGATAAACACAGCTCTTCCGTTTTTGACAGGAGCCTGAAAACCAGAACACTTTGCCAGCTTCATCTTATGACCTGGATTTGTAACTACAGAATACATACAACTAACCATTTAGAAAATATTTGGAAAAACAGACCCCAAGTAGCCACACACACCCATACTGCTTTTGATTCAAATATTGCCTAAGACGTGTTCCCTGTGAAACCACGTGGGCATTCTCTTAGTGGGAGAACGCGGCAGGGCCAGGAGGGGCAGAGCGGGAGGGCTGCCTGAGCCTCACTGTGACATGGCTGTGACTTTAAAATCATAACCACTTTAATCGAAAACTCACTTGATTTGAAATTGAATGACCCTTCTCCAAGCAGCTGATACCCCATCGCGAAGGCACACTGACTCTAGCCACAGCCCAGGGAGAAGGCGCGCGCTTTGCAGACTACAGCGCAGGCGTCCTCTGGGCCAAGCGCTTTTCCTGCTGGTAACTTCCAATTCCTGTTTTAAAACCATGCCAACTCCTCTTGGGTGTTCTGGTGAGGAGAACGACTTTCTTTACGTTTTAGCCAAGACTTTCCCACCACAGCGTCTTATGAGACAGCCGCAAGGCTGGGGTGTGCCGTGGTGACCAGGCTGAGGAGTGGTAGGAGAAGGCGACAGCATTTCAGAGGCACGGGAAGGTGCATTAAAAATAACGTGCTAATTAACTTTTTGATATATTCGGATTCCACGGGCCAAGTTTACTGAAGACCCAGTTACAGACTTTTGATTCTTTAAGCTGGATGTGTTTTAAATATACTGCTTTGCATAGTGGTGGTTTAAGAGTCAAACCGAAGGAAGAACATTCCATAAGAATGCAAACTCGGGAGAATGTGTCTGAAGGCGGAAAGAGTTTGAAAGTCCAACAGCTCTAAAGCACTTTTAAAAAAGAAGGTATTTAAACTTAATTGAATTAGTTAGTTAGTTTATTTGGCTGTGCCATGCAGCACAGGGGACCGGAGTTCCTCAGCCAGGGACCAACCCTGTGCCCTGTGAACTGGAAGTGCAGAGTCCTGGCCACTGGGTGGCCAGGGAAATCCCTCTCCAACTCCAAGCCCTGGCCACTTGAAGAAGACATTATTGCTCTCACTTCTAGCACACTTGAAACCTTTCACCTGAAAAGGACAGATGACTGGTTCTGGGCCCCAGAACTCACCTGACCGACCGCATCCCAGGCTCCCAGCGCCTTTCCAGCTGTGGGTGCGGCTGGGAAGGGTTTTTGTCTCTTTTTCTAATGCCACAGAACCACCACCTCAGAAGAAGGGACGACAGGCTTGGCTGGCAGGTGCTGCACTGACCTGATTGATGGAGTTGGCCGCGCAGGATGCCAGGCCCGTCCCGACAAAGGTGAGCAGGAAGCAGGACCAATCGAAAGGCGCTGGAGCCAAGGCGAAGCCGGCCGAGGTGGTGCTGACGACCAGAGCTGCAACACAGAGCGGAGCAGGGCGGTCACCAGGCGGGGCTGAGGGTCTGGCCACGCAAGCCCGACGCCAGAGGGCCCAATCCCCACAGCAACAGCACGGCCTGCAGGTGACCTTTCACTGGATAATAAAGCTTTACAGAACATTATCCCAATCATACAAACTCTATGCTCGTTATAGAAAAATGCCACTATACTCAAGAGTAAAAACTACGGCAGATGGGTGTTTCAGATCCACTCATTCAGCTGTTCACTCAGTGCTCGCCCACTGCCGACCTCATCCAGGACCAGAACCACGCTGGACGCGGGGCACGGTCCTGAGCAGGTCAGGCTCCATCTGCCCTCAAGGTCCTTGTGCTTTTGTGCCCCACGCCTCTTCCCACCGCGGGACCCGCCTTCTCCTCCACGCCTTGTCTGAAGGCTCACACCGCAGGGAGAGCTTCCCCTAAGAACTCCATCTCTTGGGGAGGAAGCTCTCGGGGGTTACAGCGTCCTTTGATTTCTTTGCCCACACTTGTCACTCTCTGGCTCCGGCCTGGAATACAAGCTCCGTGGAGGCGGGCGCCCTGAAGGTCTAGCCCCCTGGCTGGCGCGGGGCTCCCCCTGCAACCCGCTCAGGAGGAGTGTTTACTGGCGGCTGAGGAGGCAGGTGTGGGTGTCCGACTGCAGAAAAGCAAGAGGAGGGCCTGCCCGTGCTCGGTCAAGTCACCGTCTTTCACTGACCACGCCCCCGGGAGCAGTGGGCACCGGCTTCCAACTCGCAGAGGGCGACCTGAGCGAGCAGCTCCATCGTCAATCCACGGCGAGCGGCGGCCGCACCGGGGAGGCAGACACACAGAGGGGACGGCTTTCCCAGTACACAGTCAGCAAAATCTAGAGTCACCCGAACAAAGAACCGCCTCAGACCTTCCCAAATATCCAGGGTGACCGTCTGTATTGTGCTTTATAAACAGGTTTTAAAAAAATCAATTACCACCATGGTAGAAGACAGCACCCTCATCAAACTAAAAACACTGTCAAAAGAAAATTCACGTTTGAAATCAGAAAGGGTCTGTAGGGGCACAAAAACAACGGGTTTTCTTTTAACCCGCCCCCAGAGCCTGGCTGGGTGATGAACAATAAACACAGGACACAATCAGATTTTTGACTAACAGGTCAACCCTTACGTTGAGGAGAGATAGAAAGTAGTTTGCAGAGACAAAAGGAGACCGAGACAGTGTTTTGGTAAGACTCAGCAATGATTAACTTTACAACATGGAAATATGGCCTCATTTAAAAATATATACATTGTAAATGGTAACACACACACAAAATGACAGGGGCCATCATTACTACAGGAAGAAATCTGAATTTTTAACACATTTCTAAAATAAAGTAAAGTCAGAATTTTATACGCCCAGGCCCCTCCACGGTCCTGAGCAGGTCAGGCTCCATCTGCCCTCAAGGTCCTTGTGCTTTTGTGCCCCACGCCTCTTCCCACCGCGGGACCCGCCTTCTCCTCCACGCCTTGTCTGAAGGCTCACACCGCAGGGAGAGCTTCCCCTAAGAACTCCATCTCTTGGGGAGGAAGCTCTCGGGGGTTACAGCGTCCTTTGATTTCTTTGCCCACACTTGTCACTCTCTGGCTCCGGCCTGGAATACAAGCTCCGTGGAGGCGGGCGCCCTGAAGGTCTAGCCCCCTGGCTGGCGCGGGGCTCCCCCTGCAACCCGCTCAGGAGGAGTGTTTACTGGCGGCTGAGGAGGCAGGTGTGGGTGTCCGACTGCAGAAAAGCAAGAGGAGGGCCTGCCCGTGCTCGGTCAAGTCACCGTCTTTCACTGACCACGCCCGGGAGCAGTGGGCACCGGCTTCCAACTCGCAGAGGGCGACCTGAGCGAGCAGCTCCATCGTCAATCCACGGCAGCGGCGGCCGCACCGGGGAGGCAGACACACAGAGGGGACGGCTTTCCCAGTACACAGTCAGCAAAATCTAGAGTCACCCGAACAAAGAACCGCCTCAGACCTTCCCAAATATCCAGGGTGACCGTCTGTATTGTGCTTTATAAACAGGTTTTAAAAAAATCAATTACCACCATGGTAGAAGACAGCACCCTCATCAAACTAAAAACACTGTCAAAAGAAAATTCACGTTTGAAATCAGAAAGGGTCTGTAGGGGCACAAAAACAACGGGTTTTCTTTTAACCCGCCCCCAGAGCCTGGCTGGGTGATGAACAATAAACACAGGACACAATCAGATTTTTGACTAACAGGTCAACCCTTACGTTGAGGAGAGATAGAAAGTAGTTTGCAGAGACAAAAGGAGACCGAGACAGTGTTTTGGTAAGACTCAGCAATGATTAACTTTACAACATGGAAATATGGCCTCATTTAAAAATATATACATTGTAAATGGTAACACACACACAAAATGACAGGGGCCATCATTACTACAGGGGAAGAAATCTGAATTTTTTAACACATTTCTAAAATAAAGATCAAAAGCTAACGAAGAATGCATTTATACTTACTTCATCAACGCAATTAATTTAAAGAAAGAGAAAGGGAAAGAAAATTGATAAATTGCAAAATTGACTGAAGCCATATTCTCACAGCAATACCATGATGGTAATTAAACTTTCCATTGATTTCCGGGGATTCATTACGTGGAATCATTTTGCAACACCAGGATCTAATTAAAAGTGAATGTAATATATTCTTTCATTAATAACGCTGGAAATTATATTTTATTTGGTAATCTTGAATTCTGTCCCTTCACAAATAAACAGAAAATCAATGTGGCCAATGAAGCATGACCCATCCAGCAGAGGCCCAGGAGGGCCGTCCTGCAGCCCTGGAGCGGGGAGGGGACCCTGGGGGCCCAAGGAAGACAGACACCTGTACTCCAACAGACCCCTCAGACCCCCGCACGCAGGCCCCTGGGGAGGAGCGGGTGACCAAGGTGCCCCGACACCCAGCAGAGCTGTGGTCTAGCCTTCCTCACCCTCTCCTCTGTCTGGAAGCCCCGGGTCCAAAGGTAAGCCTGGCAGGCCGCCTCCTCCCACGCACCGTCGCTGACAAGAAGCCACCAGGCATGGTCTCTGGCCTGCCTGCCTCCTCCCGGGAGAAGCATTTACTTATGTTCTTTATAATTATTATTATTATTTTTTAATTTTCACACAGTCATAAGCAGGCACGCCCTGGCTGGCCCAGAAGAAAGCCAAACCTCCCTGAAGTGAGCTGCCTGGGGGCCACATGGCAGGAAAAGCCAGGCAGGCACCACTTGGTCCCCAAGAAAGGGTCTGTAGGGGCACAAAACAACGGGTTTTCTTTTAACCCGCCCCCAGAGCCTGGCTGGGTGATGAACAATAAACACAGGACACAATCAGATTTTTGACTAACAGGTCAACCCTTACGTTGAGGAGAGATAGAAAGTAGTTTGCAGAGACAAAAGGAGACCGAGACAGTGTTTTGGTAAGACTCAGCAATGATTAACTTTACAACATGGAAATATGGCCTCATTTAAAAATATATACATTGTAAATGGTAACACACACACAAAATGACAGGGGCCATCATTACTACAGGGGAAGAAATCTGAATTTTTTAACACATTTCTAAAATAAAGATCAAAAGCTAACGAAGAATGCATTTATACTTACTTCATCAACGCAATTAATTTAAAGAAAGAGAAAGGGAAAGAAAATTGATAAATTGCAAAATTGACTGAAGCCATATTCTCACAGCAATACCATGATGGTAATTAAACTTTCCATTGATTTCCGGGGATTCATTACGTGGAATCATTTTGCAACACCAGGATCTAATTAAAAGTGAATGTAATATATTCTTTCATTAATAACGCTGGAAATTATATTTTATTTGGTAATCTTGAATTCTGTCCCTTCACAAATAAACAGAAAATCAATGTGGCCAATGAAGCATGACCCATCCAGCAGAGGCCCAGGAGGGCCGTCCTGCAGCCCTGGAGCGGGGAGGGGACCCTGGGGGCCCAAGGAAGACAGACACCTGTACTCCAACAGACCCCTCAGACCCCCGCACGCAGGCCCCTGGGGAGGAGCGGGTGACCAAGGTGCCCCGACACCCAGCAGAGCTGTGGTCTAGCCTTCCTCACCCTCTCCTCTGTCTGGAAGCCCCGGGTCCAAAGGTAAGCCTGGCAGGCCGCCTCCTCCCACGCACCGTCGCTGACAAGAAGCCACCAGGCATGGTCTCTGGCCTGCCTGCCTCCTCCCGGGAGAAGCATTTACTTATGTTCTTTATAATTATTATTATTATTTTTTAATTTTCACACAGTCATAAGCAGGCACGCCCTGGCTGGCCCAGAAGAAAGCCAAACCTCCCTGAAGTGAGCTGCCTGGGGGCCACATGGCAGGGAAGCCCAGGCAGCCCCCAGGAGCAGGGCAGTCCCGGGACTTCGGTCCCCAAGATGTACAGAAATGGATCCCGTCAACAACAGTGGGCCCAGAACTGGCCCCCAGCCCCAGGTGAGAAGCAAGGCCCCGACCCACACGGTGACTTCGGCCTGGAGGGACCCTGAGCGGGGATCCAGCCAGGCCGTGCCTCGACGTCTCACCTTTAGAAACTGTGCGACAGGAGCAGGGACCGAACCTGCGTCTCTTGCACCTCCTGTACTGGCAGGCCCGTTCCTGACCACGGGCCACCTGAGAGGACACACACACGCTAGCAGCTGACCACACCACCAGCAGGCCAGCTGGGCTTTCAGGCCATCCAGGCAGACGAGCCGTGATGCTCCTGCAGCCCAGGCCCTAAGGGGGATGGCCACGAGTCCCGAAGCAGGGCGCCCACACTGTGGGGGAGCCCCCGCCCCCGGCCCATGCCGACACCTCTGTGCTGAGGGGCTGTGTCCCTGCAGAGAGCGGCTCCTCGGGTCCAGCCCCAGCGCCCAGCACGCTCCCGGAGCAGCAAGGCGCCGCTGGGAGGTCTTGCTGTCTCCAGGATGCAAGAGGTCTTCTTGGAGCAGCAGCTTTATCAAGAAAGATTTTTTTTTTTTAAGGCTCAGTATTTAAGAGGACTGTTGGTCCCTCAGCACACGCATAACGGAGGCACTTTATCTCTTTTCCGAGATCATCCATTAAGCATAACTAGAAAGGTGATATTTAAAAGCTGGTCATCTACATCCTGCTTTACCTCTGCCTTTCAATGCCTCGCTGTTTTTCAGGCCTGCCTCCAAAAATAATTATAGTGAAAAACAAAACTCCAATAAATCAATTTGGATAATTATAAACTTTGATAAAAGATTTGCTCGAAAGATTGAAACCGCTGGCTAAATGAGAGTTTGAGCTCCTCTATAGATTTCAAATTATCCTTGTGATCTATTATGTCTCATGATCCTTGGGAGCAGGTCCTATGCAATATTATTAGCCAAATCCTACAGATGTGAGGTGTAGTCTCTTTAAAGCTCTTTCATGTACAAAAAGGCCAGAGAACAGACAGTTCAAGAATCTGTGTGCGGCTTTGTTCCCCAGTGGCTGCAAGCAATGCAATGTTTTTGATAGGGGATCTCAAGTTCAAAACGATACAACTTAACGAAAAGGTGGGAATTAGGTCTTCTCTGATTTTCAAACGAACAGGTATTTTTTACTTGATAGCTGTACTTAGGACTTCTTCCTCTCTCTCCATTTCAGTTGACACCATAAGCTTCGAATGGCTCAATTTCCAATTTAAGTGAGTCTTGGAGGCCTCATGGCCTGGCTGCATTCCGTGACTCTTCTGACAGCTATGTTACCCACACTCGTGGGTAACAGACAGATAATGTTACCCACGAAAATGGAGAAAAGTGCCAATTCCGATGCTTAGTTACATTCAGATGAAAAGTCAGTTGATGAGAGACAGGGTACCTTTTCTCAGCCACATTAAACACAATCCATCAGAAGGTAAATGACTACAAACTGTAACCACTTTTGGAGATTTAACCACTTTAATGGAGATTTTTTTTAATAACACAGCTGCAAAACCAGGAACTTGCAGGGCCTTCCAGCTTTTCTCTTTCTTTTTTTCAGGCTCAGTGACCGGAGGTGGTCTTAAAAATCCAAGACCTAGGGGCTTCCCTGGTGGTCCAGTGGGTAAGGACACCGCCTTGCAGTGCAAGGGGCGCCAGTTTGATCCCTGGCCCGGGAAGATCCCACGTGCCGCGGAGCAGCTGGACCAGTGTGTCCAAGTACTGAGCCAGAGCTCTGGAGCGCATGCCAAAAAGTTTGGCAAGAAGAAACTGTTGGGTGAGCAGTTGTGCTAAAATAACACAGATTTTTCTCAGTTTCCTATCAATGACAGTAGGTGAAGGTGACATGGGCAAAAGAAGAGAGAAATAGGAAGCACAGTGGCCTGAGGTCACCCGGTCCCGAGGTCACCTGGCTCAGGTGTGATACTGTTCAGACACCGCTAAATGAGAGTTTGAGCTCCTCTATAGATTTCAAATTATCCTTGTGATCTATTATGTCTCATGATCCTTGGGAGCAGGTCCTATGCAATATTATTAGCCAAATCCTACAGATGTGAGGTGTAGTCTCTTTAAAGCTCTTTCATGTACAAAAAGGCCAGAGAACAGACAGTTCAAGAATCTGTGTGCGGCTTTGTTCCCCAGTGGCTGCAAGCAATGCAATGTTTTTGATAGGGGATCTCAAGTTCAAAACGATACAACTTAACGAAAAGGTGGGAATTAGGTCTTCTCTGATTTTCAAACGAACAGGTATTTTTTACTTGATAGCTGTACTTAGGACTTCTTCCTCTCTCTCCATTTCAGTTGACACCATAAGCTTCGAATGGCTCAATTTCCAATTTAAGTGAGTCTTGGAGGCCTCATGGCCTGGCTGCATTCCGTGACTCTTCTGACAGCTATGTTACCCACACTCGTGGGTAACAGACAGATAATGTTACCCACGAAAATGGAGAAAAGTGCCAATTCCGATGCTTAGTTACATTCAGATGAAAAGTCAGTTGATGAGAGACAGGGTACCTTTTTCTCAGCCACATTAAACACAATCCATCAGAAGGTAAATGACTACAAACTGTAACCACTTTTGGAGATTTAACCACTTTAATGGAGATTTTTTTTAATAACACAGCTGCAAAACCAGGAACTTGCAGGGCCTTCCAGCTTTTCTCTTTCTTTTTTTCAGGCTCAGTGACCGGAGGTGGTCTTAAAAATCCAAGACCTAGGGGCTTCCCTGGTGGTCCAGTGGGTAAGGACACCGCCTTGCAGTGCAAGGGGCGCCAGTTTGATCCCTGGCCCGGGAAGATCCCACGTGCCGCGGAGCAGCTGGACCAGTGTGTCCAAGTACTGAGCCAGAGCTCTGGAGCGCATGCCAAAAAGTTTGGCAAGAAGAAACTGTTGGGTGAGCAGTTGTGCTAAAATAACACAGATTTTTCTCAGTTTCCTATCAATGACAGTAGGTGAAGGTGACATGGGCAAAAGAAGAGAGAAATAGGAAGCACAGTGGCCTGAGGTCACCCGGTCCCGAGGTCACCTGGCTCAGGTGTGATACTGTTCAGACACCGCTAAATATTCATTGGAAAGACTGATGCTGAGGCTCCAATACTTCAGCCACCTGATGCAGAGCTGAATCACTGGAAAAGATCCTGATGCCGAGAGAGGCTGAGGGCAGGAGAAGCGGATGACAGACGATGAGAAGGTTGGACAGCATCACCAACTCAATGGCCATAAGTCTGAGCAAACTCACGGAGGAGGACAGAGGAGCCTGGCGTGCTGCAGCCCATGGGCTCGCAAAGAGCTGGATGTGGCTTAGCGTGAAGGAGTTTATGGAGACGAGGCCCAAGAACCTGCCCTGTGACAAGCACTTCAAGTAGCTCAGACCACACGTGGGGATTCAGAACTATCGAAGAAAGTGACACTCTGGGGCAGAGAAGAAAACTCAGCAGGATGCCAGGCCCTCAGTGACTGCTAAGGGCAACAAAGAAGTGAAAGAGGGGCCACCTGGCTAGCTTCCTCATTCAGCTGAAGTTTTGCCCTCAACCTAAACTTTTCAGGGTCACCTTGGGCCAGCCGGTCTTCCTCCACAGCACAGCCCAGTGCCCACAGCCCCCCAGCACCCAGGAGGAGTCTCCCAGGCCGATCTGGCTAACAGGACGGCAGGGAGGGACGGCCGACCGGGGGGCCACCCCCTCCACGGAGAAAGTACACGCTGCAGTGGCAAAGCAGTCCTCAAACACGCTACACACGAAGCCCGCGTGTGGCGTGGCCCCAGAGCAGACCTGGAAAACTCAGGGTGCCGAGGTAGGCAGGGCCCCATCTTCTTCCCGGGAGGGCACAGCGGCAGAGTGAGACAGCCCGGTGAGGACACAGGGAGGCTGGCTACCAACCGTGCCGACCAGGATGGACTTGGATGCTTTGTTTAAAAAAAACCAATTCTTTATCACCTCCCCTTTGGCTGGAGAAGCGATGCTGTACCATCCTGGCCAGCGGGACGTAAGGAGACATTCCTACCAAAAGCTTCCTTCCCAAACAGATTTTCTCAGACAGGTAGGTGAAGGTGACAAAAAAAGAGAGAAATAGGAAGCACAGTGGCCTGAGGTCACCCGGTCCCGAGGTCACCTGGCTCAGGTGTGATACTGTTCAGACACCGCTAAATATTCATTGGAAAGACTGATGCTGAGGCTCCAATACTTCAGCCACCTGATGCAGAGCTGAATCACTGGAAAAGATCCTGATGCCGAGAGAGGCTGAGGGCAGGAGAAGCGGATGACAACCTATGAGAAGGTTGGACAGCATCACCAACTCAATGGCCATAAGTCTGAGCAAACTCACGGAGGAGGACAGAGGAGCCTGGCGTGCTGCAGCCCATGGGCTCGCAAAGAGCTGGATGTGGCTTAGCGTGAAGGAGTTTATGGAGACGAGGCCCAAGAACCTGCCCTGTGACAAGCACTTCAAGTAGCTCAGACCACACGTGGGGATTCAGAACTATCGAAGAAAGTGACACTCTGGGGCAGAGAAGAAAACTCAGCAGGATGCCAGGCCCTCAGTGACTGCTAAGGGCAACAAAGAAGTGAAAGAGGGGCCACCTGGCTAGCTTCCTCATTCAGCTGAAGTTTTGCCCTCAACCTAAACTTTTCAGGGTCACCTTGGGCCAGCCGGTCTTCCTCCACAGCACAGCCCAGTGCCCACAGCCCCCCAGCACCCAGGAGGAGTCTCCCAGGCCGATCTGGCTAACAGGACGGCAGGGAGGGACGGCCGACCGGGGGGCCACCCCCTCCACGGAGAAAGTACACGCTGCAGTGGCAAAGCAGTCCTCAAACACGCTACACACGAAGCCCGCGTGTGGCGTGGCCCCAGAGCAGACCTGGAAAACTCAGGGTGCCGAGGTAGGCAGGGCCCCATCTTCTTCCCGGGAGGGCACAGCGGCAGAGTGAGACAGCCCGGTGAGGACACAGGGAGGCTGGCTACCAACCGTGCCGACCAGGATGGACTTGGATGCTTTGTTTAAAAAAAACCAATTCTTTATCACCTCCCCTTTGGCTGGAGAAGCGATGCTGTACCATCCTGGCCAGCGGGACGTAAGGAGACATTCCTACCAAAAGCTTCCCTTCCCAAACAGAACGGCTGCCTGGCCGGCTCGACCTCAGCTCTTAGAACCTGAACCCTAGGCAGTGAAAGCACAAAACTAGCCGCTGGACCACCAGCAAACTCCCTGAAAAGGCCAAGTCTTATCAAGGGGGCTGCTGCCCTTCCACGTCATCCCCTTCTTCGTCCTTCCTGCCTGGAACACGACACGCCGACGGGACAGTGGCAGCCGTCTTGTGGTCCTGAGGACAGAGGCCACCGGTTGAGAGCCAAGGGCAGGGCCAGCCGCGTCAACAGTCCTGGCGCACCAGCTCTGGGCTCCTCACCTCAGACTCCCTGACACAAGAGAGGAAGCATCTTCTAAGGCGCTGTTCTGCAAGTTTCCTGTCACACACAGCTAAGCCCGTGCTCAACTCGGAGCATTTGCTCCCTCTCTTCTTTAAAGTTGTCAGTGCTTCTTCGAGAATGATTATCATCCTCACGAAATTTATCTCTACGTCCCTCTAGCATCTGCCACCCATGTTACTTAAAAATCAATCCAATTAACCTCGAACTGCATTTAAAACAACTGCATCATCAGAAAACAAAACAGATAAAAATATGATAAAAATAGTATAAAAAATATGAAACATGAAATATTACTAAAAACACGATAAAAGCATTACAAAAGTACTTTTCGTCTCACTTAGAACATTGGCTTGAGCATCTACACGGCCCACTCCCACCAGAAACCAACTGAAATGACGAAATAAAAATGAAACTTGGAGAAAAACCTACATCAGCAATGATCAGGTAGAGAGGATACAAAAACCCTCAAGCACGTTTGTTAAATACAGTGCAGATGAGATGAAACTGAAGACAGATGAGGAGCGCTGACTTCTGGCTGTTAGCATCTGAACCGCAGAAAGTGACCAAGGGGTGAGAAAGTGAAGAGGGGGACCCGGTCTTCCCGGGCGGTGTGGGCCGCGAGCAGCGAGGGGCCGAGGCCAGCGTGCGAGCGCGGCCGCCTGGACCCCCTTCCCGCACAGCAGGGCTGTGGCCGGGGCGGCGGCCGCACCTGGGAGGACAGCAGCCCCCGCAGCGGGCACGCGGGGCCCGACAACGTCATCTCCACCAAGACCAGGAGAGATGACGCTGAGGACCTCAAGCCGAGGGGCAAGCTGCCCACCCGCCCGGCCCCCCGGTGGGGAGGCCTGCCCGGGCGCTGGGGACACGCTGCACAGACACACTGTGCGAGGCGTGGAGGCCGTCAATGCGAGAACCCAGGCCTGGGGAGCAGGGTGCTGTGGTTTCAGAAGCCCGCTGGAAAATCCTTTTCGGAGCAAACGTTCCCTTGCTGGGCGCTCCCTCGGCATCCCCTTCAGGCCACAGGCACGTCTCACCAGAAGCTGAAAGGGCGCCTCCATCCTGCTTCAGAGGCGAGAGGAGGCCAGAGCCGCCACGTCACACGGGGTGGGCTCTCCTGGGCTTTGGTATCAGAAGAAAACACTACTTATTAGAAGAAAAGGCACCCAGAACAGGTGGGGCACAGTGGCAAAAAAAGAACCAGGATTTTCTTTTAAACTACAGAGCCTTTACATTATCTTATTTTTGTTTCAAAGGCAAAAAGTATTTAGTACATACAGTAAAACATTCTCTCTGTGCGTGCCTGTGCGTTAGCTGCTCAGTCGTGTCCGCCTCTGTTTGACCCCATGTAGCCCGCCAGGCTGCTCTGTCCATGGAATTCTCCAGGCAAGAACACTGGAGTGGGTCGCCATTCCCTTCTCCAGGGGATCTTCCCGACCCAGGGATTGAACCCAGCTCTTCCACACTGCAGGCAGATTCTCTACCATTTAAGCTAGAAACCAACTGAAATGACGAAATAAAAATGAAACTTGGAGAAAAACCTACATCAGCAATGATCAGGTAGAGAGGATACAAAAACCCTCAAGCACGTTTGTTAAATACAGTGCAGATGAGATGAAACTGAAGACAGATGAGGAGCGCTGACTTCTGGCTGTTAGCATCTGAACCGCAGAAAGTGACCAAGGGGTGAGAAAGTGAAGAGGGGGACCCGGTCTTCCCGGGCGGTGTGGGCCGCGAGCAGCGAGGGGCCGAGGCCAGCGTGCGAGCGCGGCCGCCTGGACCCCCTTCCCGCACAGCAGGGCTGTGGCCGGGGCGGCGGCCGCACCTGGGAGGACAGCAGCCCCCGCAGCGGGCACGCGGGGCCCGACAACGTCATCTCCACCAAGACCAGGAGAGATGACGCTGAGGACCTCAAGCCGAGGGGCAAGCTGCCCACCCGCCCGGCCCCCCGGTGGGGAGGCCTGCCCGGGCGCTGGGGACACGCTGCACAGACACACTGTGCGAGGCGTGGAGGCCGTCAATGCGAGAACCCAGGCCTGGGGAGCAGGGTGCTGTGGTTTCAGAAGCCCGCTGGAAAATCCTTTTCGGAGCAAACGTTCCCTTGCTGGGCGCTCCCTCGGCATCCCTTCAGGCCACAGGCACGTCTCACCAGAAGCTGAAAGGGCGCCTCCATCCTGCTTCAGAGGCGAGAGGAGGCCAGAGCCGCCACGTCACACGGGGTGGGCTCTCCTGGGCTTTGGTATCAGAAGAAAACACTACTTATTAGAAGAAAAGGCACCCAGAACAGGTGGGGCACAGTGGCAAAAAAAGAACCAGGATTTTCTTTTAAACTACAGAGCCTTTACATTATCTTATTTTTGTTTCAAAGGCAAAAAGTATTTAGTACATACAGTAAAACATTCTCTCTGTGCGTGCCTGTGCGTTAGCTGCTCAGTCGTGTCCGCCTCTGTTTGACCCCATGTAGCCCGCCAGGCTGCTCTGTCCATGGAATTCTCCAGGCAAGAACACTGGAGTGGGTCGCCATTCCCTTCTCCAGGGGATCTTCCCGACCCAGGGATTGAACCCAGCTCTTCCACACTGCAGGCAGATTCTCTACCATTTAAGCTACCAGGGAAGCCTCAGAAAACACATTCTAGAATACACCAAAGTCTTCACAGCAGGCATTATTTTGTTGATTGTACTTAGAATTATAAGGAGACTCCATTCTTTCCATTTTGGCTTATCTGTATTTTCTATTTATTCTAAAAGTAAAACTTAAAAATTAAAATACTGCTTTAGCATTTATTAAGCAAATAAGTATGAAGGTAAATTATTTCAAAATATATATTAAAAATTAAGAAATTATAACTCAGCATTTTTATAAAAATGTGAAAAATCCTTCATGCAGTATCTGAGAGTTGATTACAGTATGTTGACTTTTAAAAACTACAAGCAACCTAAAATAAAACTGTGTCTTCTACTCATTGTATTGTCTTAACTTTTTCCTTTTAATAAAAAGCAGCATTCTGGGCTCTAGAGGAAATAATCCACACATTGATAGGCTGCCATTCATACCAGTTTCGTCAACAGCCTAATCTACTGATTCTATTAAACGAACTATTTTAGTGTTCCGGCCCCAGAAAAATATGTTGTAGCTTTTCAGCACAGACATTATTCAGGAAAAAAAAATGTCTGCTTTTTATTGACCCATATTAAGTGTTAACTTGGTTGAGTCACCAAAGCTTCTTATGATCCTAATCCAAATAAAATTTCTTCACCCCAGTGTGGTCCTTGCAACAAACTCCAAAAACATACTGTAAATAGCTCAGCTGGCAGGAGAAACTCAAGGGAGACACATTATAACTTCTTCATAAACTTGGTCTTACTTCCTTTCATAGGAAAGGAAAAAATCTTTAAATGGCATTAGCTCCTGCAGACTTCGGCCCAGATCTTGCTGCTCCTCAGCCACCCTACAAATGAAATGGCCATTCCGTCCCCACCACGGCCCCTCCTCAGTCTACAGTCCATCCTCCTCGGTGAGTTGCAACCGGAAACAGAAGGAGGCAAAAGAAGAAAGACGAGTCCCATCAACATGATCGCTGACTCCCGATATTACTGCCTCGGTGATCATGAGCTATAAAAGAATTGCCCAAGATGTGAAGATCCAAAAGAAATCAACTGACAGATACCAGGGATTTTCCTTAAAAAACAAAACCAAACAAAACAAATCTTGCTGACTCCAAGACATGTGCAAATTCAAGTCGTAAAACAAATAAGGCGGTCAGAGGTCAAATAAAAGACATGGGTGGGGGAGCACTGGGAGGGTGCTGCCTCTTTAAATGGAACACGCAGAAGGAAATGACTTTAATTCAATGAGCTCATCCAGAAACCTGGGGCATGGAATATATAAAATGATATGAGCGACGTTTACAGCTGGCACCCTTCCGTGCGTGGCTGCAGCGTCCCGGGCGCGCCTCTCCCGTGTGGTCCAGACGCGGCCCCTCCCGCCAGCGGCTCCGGCCGTCCGGGCCAGGGCTGCGCTGGCTCTCCCGGGAAGGAGGGGGCGAGCCCCCACGTCCACCCACCCACGGGGGCTGGGCCGGCCCTCTGCCCGCAGCGCCGCCCTCGCGTTCTCGAAGGGTGGGGGTCCAGGGCCACCTGCATCCGCTCATCCGCACCCGTGCCAAGGGGCAGGGCTCCGGGACCCGATCCCGGGGCACCGTCCAGGAAGCGCCGTGTGTGAACACACTCGCGCGCCCCCTGGGGACCCACGCGTCGCCGCCCACCGCGCGTACGGCACAGCACGAGCCACCGAAGAGGACTCGGTCAGGGCTGTGCCTCTCAGACCCCGCGTGTCAACGATGAAGCCCGGAAACCGGAGCACCCGCCAGATGCACAGTGCCAACAGACGACGGGAGCGGAGGCGACACAGCCGCCGCCGAGCGGGACGGCGCGCCCCACCCCGAGAGGATCCCGACCAATGCCCATCCGCACCCACGTGCCCCGGGAGAAGCATCATGAGAACAAACTTGAAGACGCCCTTTTAAATTAAATATTTGACGTTCCTCATTTGAGACTTGCAGCAGCAGCAGCTCTGGTAATTATTCCCTGACTCCGCAGCCTGTCAGCACGGACTTCCTAACTGCCGAAAAGCACACCTCCGTGGCCGGGCGTCTTCAGACCTCTCGCGTGTAAGCGCTGCTCACGCCCGTCAGGGGCCGTTTCTGGGCAAAGCCCCGCCGGGGGCCCTGCCTCTGCCCACGCGGCCCCTGGCGGGCCTCAGCTCACACTCGGCCCAGTGCTCCCGCGTGCACGGAGCCCTGTCTCGGGCCTCCTGCTCTGGCCGCTCGACCCTCGACCTCTGGCAGCCCTGCTCAGCCCGCGGCTTCCCGGTCAGCCCTGCGCCCAAGCCGCTCCGCTGCTGCAGCCCGGGGCGCCCCATCCGCGGCCGGGCCAGGCCGCGCCGGCCCTGTGTGCACAGGGCGCCCTCCCTCCCGCGAGCCCCCTTCAGCGCTGGCGTCCGAGGTCTCCAGACGACCATTCACCCCTTGCTCCCCAGCAGCGAGGCGGAGGCCTCTACGGGCAGGAGACGTCAGTGCCTGTCAGTTACGCGCCCCTGGTGGTGAATTCGGTTTTTATTCAAGAAACCGGTGTCCAGGTTTCAGCGTGGTCGTTTCTATGCAGTTGGCCGACGTCATCCGACTTAACAACAGCCAGGCCTGGGAGGGGACGCTCTGGTAGCTCGGTTGGTAAAAGAAAACATCTGCCTGGAATACAGGAGCCCCAGGCGCGATGCCCGGGTGAGGACGATGCTGTGGAGGCGGGCACGGCGCCCGCTCCAGGACGCCTGCCCCGAGGACCCCGCGGACAGAGGAGCCTGGCGGGCTCCGGGCCACGGGGTCACCACGTCGGACACGGCTGAGCCGCTGAGCCACACCTCTGGGCTGTCACTGACGTGGCAGACGCTGCTCAGACCCCCCAGGCCCACCGGGGCGACCGGAGGACGGAGGCAGAGACGGCAGGCACGCCCGAGAGCCTCGGGGCTCCCGACCTCGGCCTCCAGAGGCGGGGGGCTCGCCGGCCTCACAGAGGCTCCAGTGCTGATGGGGAGAGGCTGGGGACGAGGCGCTCGGCGGAGAGCAAGGCATGAGACCGACTCCAGGGCCTCTCGTCTGGGGCAGCGAAGAACGCGGCTGTTACTGGAAGGCGGGCGAGGAGAGGAGCGGCTGGCGGGGGGCGGGAGACACCGCAGGGCACCCCCAGGCGGCCCACGGCTGGGGACTCGCTGCCGACGCCTGTGGACAGAGAGGCCGCGTCCTGGGGGTGACGGCCTCACAGCGTCGCTGGGGTCACCCTCACGCGTCAACAAGAGGCCTCGTGCACCGCCTGCGGAAGTGCCACAAGGTCCCTCCTGCAGGAACGGGACGGCCGCCGGCAGCACCTGCGACCAGCGCCCCGGGAAGGTCTCACTGTGGCTCCCCGGCTCCTCTGTCAATCCTGCGTCTCCCCATCTCCCCCAGAAAGATCTGCAGTGAACCTGGTCACGGAGGAAAGACATCGTCTTTTTACCTCCTTTTACACTGGACTTCAGGCTCCACTCCCTTGAAAAACAAACTGCTTTTCCCCTGATGCTCTCTTCTCTAGAAACCCTGTGTCCTCCGTTCCTTTCTTAACTCTGTCTCAGTAACATTCCTGACCTCTTTCCGTCCTCAAGAAGGACCCAGGGCTACTGTCTGTCCACGCTTTGTGCTTCTCCTCCTCATTCTCATCCAGGGCTTCCCTGGCGGCTCAGTGGTTAAAGACTCGCCTGCCAGGCAAAGGACCCGGGTTCGACCCCTGGGTCGGAAGGATCCCCCGGAGAAGGACACAGCAGCCCCCTCCAGCATGCTTGCCTGGGGCGTCCACGGGCAGAGAAGCCTGGACGTCACGAAGAGGCAGACCGGACTGAGTCACCCAACCACCCCTGTTCCCACCCAGGAGGCCAACGAGAGACCGGCCTTCAGCCTGCCGCGGGGGCCGGAACACGCCTTCCGACAGGCGTAGACAAGGACGTGAGCAGGAAAGACATTCTGCCTTAACTGCAGATAGAGGAGAGGCTCTTTCTAAGAAGTACAGTGTTTTGTTGTTCAGTCGCCCGGCCGTGTCCGACTCTTCTGCGAACCCATGGCCCGCCCGGCTCCTCTGACCACAGACCTCCCCGGGCGAGAGGACTCGGGCCAGTGGCCATGTCCTCCCCCAGGGATCTTCGTGACCCAGGGATCGAACCCGGGTCTCCTGCATGGCAGGCGGAGTCCTTCCATCCGAGCCACCAGGGAAACCCACAATACATTCAGGGTAATACCACTTACAATTCTGCAGAAACAAAATTTCAAAAATTTGATTTCAAATCCCAGTTAAGCGGAAGAGAGGAAAAAATGCTCAGAGAGGGCCTGCAGTTTAAAATATTCCTTTGGGGACAGTAATAAAATTAGCAGTTTGCACTAAAAGTATAGTTTTGAGTAAGATGGATGAGACTGAAGAGCCCCCAACGCACCTGTGAGTTTGATTTTGGAGAGCCGGGCCAGGACCCCCGGCAGATCCTCCGCACGCAGCTTCATCTCCCTCCACTGCTTCTCTTCTTTCCTCTCCGTCCCCAGAGCTGGGGAGCCCTCCGCCTCGAGGCGGGCTCCAGTTCCATCGCCTCTTCCTCGGGCGACTTTCTGGAGAGAGACAGGCTGGGGTGCTTTTCCCTGATGCTCTCTTCTCTAGAAACCCTGTGTCCTCCGTTCCTTTCTTAACTCTGTCTCAGTAACATTCCTGACCTCTTTCCGTCCTCAAGAAGGACCCAGGGCTACTGTCTGTCCACGCTTTGTGCTTCTCCTCCTCATTCTCATCCAGGGCTTCCCTGGCGGCTCAGTGGTTACAGACTCGCCTGCCAGGCAAAGGACCCGGTTCGACCCCTGGGTCGGAAGGATCCCCCGGAGAAGGACACAGCAGCCCCCTCCAGCATGCTTGCCTGGGGCGTCCACGGGCAGAGAAGCCTGGACGTCACGAAGAGGCAGACCGGACTGAGTCACCCAACCACCCCTGTTCCCACCCAGGAGGCCAACGAGAGACCGGCCTTCAGCCTGCCGCGGGGGCCGGAACACGCCTTCCGACAGGCGTAGACAAGGACGTGAGCAGGAAAGACATTCTGCCTTAACTGCAGATAGAGGAGAGGCTCTTTCTAAGAAGTACAGTGTTTTGTTGTTCAGTCGCCCGGCCGTGTCCGACTCTTCTGCGAACCCATGGCCCGCCCGGCTCCTCTGACCACAGACCTCCCCGGGCGAGAGGACTCGGGCCAGTGGCCATGTCCTCCCCCAGGGATCTTCGTGACCCAGGGATCGAACCCGGGTCTCCTGCATGGCAGGCGGAGTCCTTCCATCCGAGCCACCAGGGAAACCCACAATACATTCAGGGTAATACCACTTACAATTCTGCAGAAACAAAATTTCAAAAATTTGATTTCAAATCCCAGTTAAGCGGAAGAGAGGAAAAAATGCTCAGAGAGGGCCTGCAGTTTAAAATATTCCTTTGGGGACAGTAATAAAATTAGCAGTTTGCACTAAAAGTATAGTTTTGAGTAAGATGGATGAGACTGAAGAGCCCCCAACGCACCTGTGAGTTTGATTTTGGAGAGCCGGGCCAGGACCCCCGGCAGATCCTCCGCACGCAGCTTCATCTCCCTCCACTGCTTCTCTTCTTTCCTCTCCGTCCCCAGAGCTGGGGAGCCCTCCGCCTCCGAGGCGGGCTCCAGTTCCATCGCCTCTTCCTCGGGCGACTTTCTGGAGAGAGACAGGCTGGGGGGCGCGAGGGGTCTCATCCCGCATATCTCGGCTTTGGCCTCGTCCAAAGATGGTTTTTCAAGGAAAGGAGGTTCCACTGGCTCTGGCTTAGGTTTTATTTGCTGGTTGAGGCTTCCGTTCAGTTGTGTGACATACTGAATTAAAAAAAGGAAACACGTGTTACTAGGAAACTGAGGCCCAGAATGTTCTTCCGAGGGTGTTCACTAACACCCTTCTCTGCAGAACTTAAAAGATTTTCCTGTACCTTTTTATTTTATTTATTTATTTATTTTTTAAAAGATATATTTATTTATTTATTTTTGGACGGGGGTCGGGTTGGGGAGGGAGGGGAGCAGGCGGGCTACTTCTATTGGTCTTTCGTTTCTCTATGCTCATCCGTCTTTGTTCTCTGGCCCGTGTGGGTCTCCCATCGCGGCGGCGTCTGTCGCTGCAGAACACTGGCTCTGGGCGCATGCGCTCCAGAGCTCTGGCTCAGTGATTGGACACATCCGTCCAGCCGCTCCGCGGCACGTGGGATCTTCCCAGGCCAGGGCTCGAACCAGCGCCCCTTGCACTGCAAGGCGGTGTCCTTACCCACTGGACCACCAGGGGAAGCCCTCCTGTACGTTTTTAAATACTCACTGAAATAACTCACATTAGGCTGTGTTACAGGGGACCACTCTGCTCAGAGATAGGGAGAGGACAATTAACTGATGCTCAAATTCTATGGCTTAGACAAAGCCTAGGGACTCCAGCCCCCTGAAAGACAAGTGGATTTCGTCTTCGTGTCTCCCAGAATCCTCCCCCGCCTCCAGAACCAGAAGGTGCGGGTTTCACCTTCCAGATACAAGGAAAACGTTTCCTAGACTCAACAGCCCGAGCCGCCCTGCTGACGTTCCGTGTCCCCGAGTGAGCACTGCTGACAGAGGACCACGACCCAGGGCTCAGTGACATCAGGGCGGCGGGCCAGGGGAGAGAAATGGGCTGGAGAGTCAGACGACCACTATTCCTCACTAGCAAAAAAGAGCAACGGAGGTGAGCACCCACGAGGGACTGTGCAGTTCTACAGAACATGTCTTTATGGTTTATAGGACACACACCTCACTCGATCTTCTCAGAAGTTGTGAAAGAAGACGGACCATTATTAACACCTGCTGCCTTGATTTTCAGATGAGGAAGCCAAGGCTTGGAAATAATCTCACAGGGCCAAGAATCGACAGCTAATTAGCTCCAGAGATGCCCGGCCCTGAGGCCACCTTTCCTGATAGCCAGTTCCGTGACACCGTCTCCACGACACCACACTGACTTGAGATGACACACACTCGACTTCAGAAGGCGTTCCAAACTCATGAGTGAATGCTGTTTTCGTGAAAAAGGCATCCTACGTATTTGAGCCTCTCTTTCTATATCCATCATGCTCTGTCCCCAACCCTAAAAGTTTGAATATTGCTAGAAACTAAAATCTGTCAAATTTTATGAAGAGTTTAAAAGTTAACGCGGGCACTTTCAGGTGTAAATAAAGATGAGAGACATGTCAAATAGGACCTCAGATTATGAATTTGCTGCGTTTTCCTGCTTGCACTGAAACCATGAGGTTTTAGCGCCTATGATACCTCGTGGCTAGAGAAAGCGGCACAGGTCAGTGACCGGGCTGAGGACCAGAGGCCTCCCGGCTCACGGCCTCCACGTGGTCTGAGCTATGCCACGAACACCACCGGGAAATGCCCCCAAATCACAAGAACTCAATTTGGTTGAATCTGCTCAGAAGTGCACGTGTTTCAAAGCCTTCTGAACACACTGCTGGTGCAAGAAAACAGGAGGCTCACACCGTTGAAGCAGTTATTTCTGTATTACTGATATAGTCACAGAACTTTGAAGAATCTAAAAAGATGAATTACAACAGCTTTTCCTAGTTGTGGCCTGTTTGAACCACGCCAGCAGCTTCCAATCTTTCTCCAAACTTAATCAATAAGGTCGCGATCGTACTTTAAACCTCAAGACGCCAGAGTTACTCTGGTTTCAGTTAAGCATAATCAAAACAAGGGACTAAAGTTGTGGAAAAACTCAAGGGCACGGGAAATAAAAGTCCTTTTCAAAAGGACTTGTCGCAGCTCTTCTGACAACAGAAATTTCTGAAAGCTGCCCGTTCAGGGCGAGCAGAGGCAGGGAGCCCGTGAGCCTGGTCTCCTGAACTTACCATGCGCCGGAGGAAGTTAAAGTGCTGGAACGTGACCCACTGCTGCTGGACGCTCCGGAGAAGATGCAGGAACCTCTGAGGCGACTCCCGAGGGCCGCGTCTTCCTAGATGCCAGAGCCTCCTGAGGAAATGACAGCTAATTAGCTCCAGAGATGCCCGGCCCTGAGGCCACCTTTCCTGATAGCCAGTTCCGTGACACCGTCTCCACGACACCACACTGACTTGAGATGACACACACTCGACTTCAGAAGGCGTTCCAAACTCATGAGTGAATGCTGTTTCCGTGAAAAAGGCATCCTACGTATTTGAGCCTCTCTTTCTATATCCATCATGCTCTGTCCCCAACCCTAAAAGTTTGAATATTGCTAGAAACTAAAATCTGTCAAATTTTATGAAGAGTTTAAAAGTTAACGCGGGCACTTTCAGGTGTAAATAAAGATGAGAGACATGTCAAATAGGACCTCAGATTATGAATTTGCTGCGTTTTCCTGCTTGCACTGAAACCATGAGGTTTTAGCGCCTATGATACCTCGTGGCTAGAGAAAGCGGCACAGGTCAGTGACCGGGCTGAGGACCAGAGGCCTCCCGGCTCACGGCCTCCACGTGGTCTGAGCTATGCCACGAACACCACCGGGAAATGCCCCCAAATCACAAGAACTCAATTTGGTTGAATCTGCTCAGAAGTGCACGTGTTTCAAAGCCTTCTGAACACACTGCTGGTGCAAGAAAACAGGAGGCTCACACCGTTGAAGCAGTTATTTCTGTATTACTGATATAGTCACAGAACTTTGAAGAATCTAAAAAGATGAATTACAACAGCTTTTCCTAGTTGTGGCCTGTTTGAACCACGCCAGCAGCTTCCAATCTTTCTCCAAACTTAATCAATAAGGTCGCGATCGTACTTTAAACCTCAAGACGCCAGAGTTACTCTGGTTTCAGTTAAGCATAATCAAAACAAGGGACTAAAGTTGTGGAAAAACTCAAGGGCACGGGAAATAAAAGTCCTTTTCAAAAGGACTTGTCGCAGCTCTTCTGACAACAGAAATTTCTGAAAGCTGCCCGTTCAGGGCGAGCAGAGGCAGGGAGCCCGGTGAGCCTGGTCTCCTGAACTTACCATGCGCCGGAGGAAGTTAAAGTGCTGGAACGTGACCCACTGCTGCTGGACGCTCCGGAGAAGATGCAGGAACCTCTGAGGCGACTCCCGAGGGCCGCGTCTTCCTAGATGCCAGACGCCTCCTCCTCCCCAGCCTATCAGAGAAAGGGGAAACAATGGTACATCAGTCGTGGCTTCTCACCAAGCAAGGACTGGATCTACCCAGAGGCAGAGCCAGAACCAGGGCAGGCAATGCACATGTGATGGGTCAGAACTCTGAAGTGATCGGATCCAGTTTTGTGACTGAACAGTACTGACCGGCCCTGCTCACTGCCTATGAGTGTAATTCTCCAGCAGTTAGGAAACTCTTTCATCTCAGAACCATTAAAAGTGAAAGTGGGCTTCCCTGGTGGCCCAGTAGGTAGGGACACCGCCTTGCAGGGCAAGGGGCGCCGGCTCAATCCCCGGCCTGGGAAGATCCCACGTGCCACGGAGCGACTGGACCGGTGTGTCCAATGACTGAGCCGGAGCTCTGGAGCGCATGCGCCCAGAGTCGGTGCTCTGCAGTGAGAGAGGCCACTGCGATGGGAGGCCCACACAGGCCAAAGAACAAAGATGGATGAAAAGAAATGAATAAAAAATCAATAAAAGAGGCCAAATTTTTTTTGAACAGTAAAAATGAGTGTCAGTCACTCAGTCGTGTCCGACGCTTTGCAGCCCCATGGACTGTAGCCCACCAGGCTCCCCTGTCCATGGAATTCTCCTGGCAAGAACACTGGAGCGGGGAGCCATTCTCTTTTCCAGGGATCCTCCCAGCCCAGGGCTCAAACCCGGTCTCCTGCAGGCAGACTCTTTATCGCCTGAGCCACCAGGGAAGCTGTCCGTGTCAGTACGCGATCGTACTTTAAACCTCAAGACGCCAGAGTTACTCTGGTTTCAGTTAAGCATAATCAAAACAAGGGACTAAAGTTGTGGAAAAACTCAAGGGCACGGGAAATAAAAGTCCTTTTCAAAAGGACTTGTCGCAGCTCTTCTGACAACAGAAATTTCTGAAAGCTGCCCGTTCAGGGCGAGCAGAGGCAGGGAGCCCGGTGAGCCTGGTCTCCTGAACTTACCATGCGCCGGAGGAAGTTAAAGTGCTGGAACGTGACCCACTGCTGCTGGACGCTCCGGAGAAGATGCAGGAACCTCTGAGGCGACTCCCGAGGGCCGCGTCTTCCTAGATGCCAGACGCCTCCTCCTCCCCAGCCTATCAGAGAAAGGGGAAACAATGGTACATCAGTCGTGGCTTCTCACCAAGCAAGGACTGGATCTACCCAGAGGCAGAGCCAGAACCAGGGCAGGCAATGCACATGTGATGGGTCAGAACTCTGAAGTGATCGGATCCAGTTTTGTGACTGAACAGTACTGACCGGCCCTGCTCACTGCCTATGAGTGTAATTCTCCAGCAGTTAGGAAACTCTTTCATCTCAGAACCATTAAAAGTGAAAGTGGGCTTCCCTGGTGGCCCAGTAGGTAGGGACACCGCCTTGCAGGGCAAGGGGCGCCGGCTCAATCCCCGGCCTGGGAAGATCCCACGTGCCACGGAGCGACTGGACCGGTGTGTCCAATGACTGAGCCGGAGCTCTGGAGCGCATGCGCCCAGAGTCGGTGCTCTGCAGTGAGAGAGGCCACTGCGATGGGAGGCCCACACAGGCCAAAGAACAAAGATGGATGAAAAGAAATGAATAAAAAATCAATAAAAGAGGCCAAATTTTTTTTGAACAGTAAAAATGAGTGTCAGTCACTCAGTCGTGTCCGACGCTTTGCAGCCCCATGGACTGTAGCCCACCAGGCTCCCCTGTCCATGGAATTCTCCTGGCAAGAACACTGGAGCGGGGAGCCATTCTCTTTTCCAGGGATCCTCCCAGCCCAGGGCTCAAACCCGGTCTCCTGCAGGCAGACTCTTTATCGCCTGAGCCACCAGGGAAGCTGTCCGTGTCAGTACGCTGGTATTATATCCAGTGCTGAAATGACCAAATCATAGATCTCTTAAAGAGTAAAGTATAAAACAATCAATGCAGTCACTTCTTAAAGAGTATAAAATGAGAAGCCCAATTTTTCTCAATAAATAACAGTAAACCAGAAGATATGTTTCAGATGAATATCTTGGCAACCTCGGGTAAGCCAACCAAGAGAGAGAGGAAACTGCCATCAATAAACTACAACTTTATCAACCTAGTTAGGAAGAAGCTATTTTTGGTGTATCCAAAGTCGGCTTTTAGTTATTCCCTGCTAAGCCTTCTCTCAAATATCAGCAAACCCAGAGCATCTTGTGTCAGGCCCCATCCTGGGGGAAACCTTTGACAGGAACACCAGACAGACACCCCCCTTCGCAACCTGACGTCTTTCCTCCTGCAATGTCCTGGTTCTTAGCTGCCCACAACTCATCACTTCTCCGTTCCTGAAACCATAGGATAATGTTTAATCCTCAACCCATTTCTGGAGTCATTTCGCCTGTTTCTGTCTGCTGAGGCTCTCCATGGGGATGACTTGCAAGACATCTCTAAGAACACTTTACTCTCGCCCTTATCTCTACTCTGTCCCCTACTGCAGATAAAACCATCCCTTACTCGAGGTTCCAGGAGCACCTTGAACTTTGCTTTCATCACCTAATTATCAGCTCCAGTCAACTCAGAAACCCTGGTCAAATCTGTCTGCTCCTTTCCCTGCTGCCGAGAGATGGCGACCCTTCTCATCTCACACTTGGACACGGTACCGGGTACCGTCGTGGGTTCAAACCACTTCTCCTGACTGGTTAATTCCTTTCCTCTGCAATCCCAGTCCCACAGAGCCAGTGGCTTGCTTCAACCCCGAATACACACCATCCGCCCAAATGTCGACCTCTGACGCGAAATTTTTTGAACAGTAAAAATGAGTGTCAGTCACTCAGTCGTGTCCGACGCTTTGCAGCCCCATGGACTGTAGCCCACCAGGCTCCCCTGTCCATGGAATTCTCCTGGCAAGAACACTGGAGCGGGGAGCCATTCTCTTTTCCAGGGATCCTCCCAGCCCAGGGCTCAAACCCGGTCTCCTGCAGGCAGACTCTTTATCGCCTGAGCCACCAGGGAAGCTGTCCGTGTCAGTACGCTGGTATTATATCCAGTGCTGAAATGACCAAATCATAGATCTCTTAAAGAGTAAAGTATAAAACAATCAATGCAGTCACTTCTTAAAGAGTATAAAATGAGAAGCCCAATTTTTCTCAATAAATAACAGTAAACCAGAAGATATGTTTCAGATGAATATCTTGGCAACCTCGGGTAAGCCAACCAAGAGAGAGAGGAAACTGCCATCAATAAACTACAACTTTATCAACCTAGTTAGGAAGAAGCTATTTTTGGTGTATCCAAAGTCGGCTTTTAGTTATTCCCTGCTAAGCCTTCTCTCAAATATCAGCAAACCCAGAGCATCTTGTGTCAGGCCCCATCCTGGGGAAGCCTTTGACAGGAACACCAGACAGACACCCCCCTTCGCAACCTGACGTCTTTCCTCCTGCAATGTCCTGGTTCTTAGCTGCCCACAACTCATCACTTCTCCGTTCCTGAAACCATAGGATAATGTTTAATCCTCAACCCATTTCTGGAGTCATTTCGCCTGTTTCTGTCTGCTGAGGCTCTCCATGGGGATGACTTGCAAGACATCTCTAAGAACACTTTACTCTCGCCCTTATCTCTACTCTGTCCCCTACTGCAGATAAAACCATCCCTTACTCGAGGTTCCAGGAGCACCTTGAACTTTGCTTTCATCACCTAATTATCAGCTCCAGTCAACTCAGAAACCCTGGTCAAATCTGTCTGCTCCTTTCCCTGCTGCCGAGAGATGGCGACCCTTCTCATCTCACACTTGGACACGGTACCGGGTACCGTCGTGGGTTCAAACCACTTCTCCTGACTGGTTAATTCCTTTCCTCTGCAATCCCAGTCCCACAGAGCCAGTGGCTTGCTTCCTGAAGCCCAGAATACACACCATCCGCCCAAATGTCGACCTCTGACGCGCCGTCCCGCCCCCGAGGTTTCACCTTAGTTCCTGCTGGCTCCTCGCTGGCACCCTTACCCTGCCCTGCCTCCACTCCATCTGCCAAATGTGCGAGTCTCTTTCAAGAACTCTACCACTGTATACTCTTTCCTGTAGCACTTCTTAATGAAGATCCTTTCTACATTGGTTTTTTGGTTCATTGAAGGCAGGTTCATGGATCCCTGGTCAGGCAACTAAGATCCTACAAGCTTTCAGCATGGCCCATAAGTTTCTGGGGTTTGATCCAAAGGGAGCCCCTCTCCAAGATGGATCCACAGCAACACACTGCTCACAGAGTCTGTTAGAACTCTACACTTCAGGGGGCAAAACAATCCCCAGCCTCTACTTTGATATCTCCATCAGGACAAATTTCATGCATTCACAAATAATTACTCAGCACCAACAATGCACATCAGGTATTGCTTCTGGCCCTGGGTACCCAGAGATGAAGCAGAGAGACTCCGTTCCTGGCTTCACAAGGTTCAATCTTGCAGTCAGGAGAAACACATAATAAACCGGATACACATAAACAATCGCAGGATGTTCTACCCATGGAGGAAACAGGGCGATGGGGTAAGAGACCGGCTGCAGCTCTAAGTAGATACAGGGTGGGCAGAGCTCCCTGAATAGGGATCACGGAGCTGAAGCCCAGCCAAAAGGCGAGAAAGACCCTCTACTTTAACATGTTCTTCTGACAGGTCCTTGGCAGGTATTATATTAGGGACCCCTCTAAAAAGCTCCATGGGGATGACTTGCAAGACATCTCTAAGAACACTTTACTCTCGCCCTTATCTCTACTCTGTCCCCTACTGCAGATAAAACCATCCCTTACTCGAGGTTCCAGGAGCACCTTGAACTTTGCTTTCATCACCTAATTATCAGCTCCAGTCAACTCAGAAACCCTGGTCAAATCTGTCTGCTCCTTTCCCTGCTGCCGAGAGATGGCGACCCTTCTCATCTCACACTTGGACACGGTACCGGGTACCGTCGTGGGTTCAAACCACTTCTCCTGACTGGTTAATTCCTTTCCTCTGCAATCCCAGTCCCACAGAGCCAGTGGCTTGCTTCCTGAAGCCCAGAATACACACCATCCGCCCAAATGTCGACCTCTGACGCGCCGTCCCGCCCCCGAGGTTTCACCTTAGTTCCTGCTGGCTCCTCGCTGGCACCCTTACCCTGCCCTGCCTCCACTCCATCTGCCAAATGTGCGAGTCTCTTTCAAGAACTCTACCACTGTATACTCTTTCCTGTAGCACTTCTTAATGAAGATCCTTTCTACATTGGTTTTTTGGTTCATTGAAGGCAGGTTCATGGATCCCTGGTCAGGCAACTAAGATCCTACAAGCTTTCAGCATGGCCCATAAGTTTCTGGGGTTTGATCCAAAGGGAGCCCCTCTCCAAGATGGATCCACAGCAACACACTGCTCACAGAGTCTGTTAGAACTCTACACTTCAGGGGGCAAAACAATCCCCAGCCTCTACTTTGATATCTCCATCAGGACAAATTTCATGCATTCACAAATAATTACTCAGCACCAACAATGCACATCAGGTATTGCTTCTGGCCCTGGGTACCCAGAGATGAAGCAGAGAGACTCCGTTCCTGGCTTCACAAGGTTCAATCTTGCAGTCAGGAGAAACACATAATAAACCGGATACACATAAACAATCGCAGGATGTTCTACCCATGGAGGAAACAGGGCGATGGGGTAAGAGACCGGCTGCAGCTCTAAGTAGATACAGGGTGGGCAGAGCTCCCTGAATAGGGATCACGGAGCTGAAGCCCAGCCAAAAGGCGAGAAAGACCCTCTCACTTTAAACATGTTCTTCTGACAGGTCCTTGGCAGGTAGGTATTATATTAGGGACCTCGCTAACGGTAGAAAAGACAGAAGCCTTGGGGGCCGGGTGCGGCTATGACCTGCTGTCCGAGATGATCATCGTCTTTATTATTGTCATCATGACCCTTTATATTGAAAGGCTTCCAGGAGAGCAAAGCGCTTGCCTGCTCCTTCCAAGTGCAAGGTATGAGTAACTGACAAATCACAAGGACCTAAGGCTCTAAGAAGCCAAGTGGGCCAGGTTCTACTCTTACCTCTCTCCTGCAGCCTCCAGTCTCTGAAAACTGGAGCAAGCACCAGACGTCGAGGGGTTGGGGGCTGGAGGCGGTGAAGACCACCGGGACCCCCATGTACCTCGGGGTCTGGGGGCTGGAGGCGGTGCAGACCACCGGGACCCCGATACACCTCGGGGACTGGGGGCTGGAGGCGGTGAGGACCACCGGGACCCCGATGCACCTCGGGGGCTAGAGGCTGGAGGCGGTGAGGACCACCAGGACCCCCATGCACCTCGGGGGCTGGGGGCCGGAGACGGTGAGGACCACCGGGACCCCGATGCACCTCGGGGGCTGGGGGCTGGAGGCGGTGAGGACCACCAGGACCCCCATGCACCTCGGGGGCTAGGGGCCGGAGACGGTGAGGACCACCGGAACCCCAGTGCAAGACTAGACCGTAGCTCCGGGGCCTCTTCACTTCAGGCTGCTCCAAAAGCCACTTCCCTCACCGATGCCGGGCCGCCCTCGCCAAGGGCTCCCAAGGTTGCAGCCAGGCGGAAGCCCGGCGTCGCCCGTGGCAACGAGAAGAGAATCCTGTCCCATCGGTGCCGGCGGCGGGGTGCATTACCTGTCAGAAGGCGTGAGGAGAGCGTGTGCGGGGATGCGGCCATCGCGCGCGGGTCTAGCCGCCCCCGGGATCCCCGTGTCCTCTCCCCTCACCGGCTGCTGGGCGCCGCCATCTTCTTTCCCCGCCCCCGAGTGGAGGCGGTGCTTCCGGCTCGTCACTTCCGCTGGGCGGGGCGCGGGGAGCCGGCGCTGCGGAGGCCGCCCGGCCGGCTCCTGAATAGGGATCACGGAGCTGAAGCCCAGCCAAAAGGCGAGAAAGACCCTCTCACTTTAAACATGTTCTTCTGAAAGGTCCTTGGCAGGTAGGTATTATATTAGGGACCTCGCTAACGGTAGAAAAGACAGAAGCCTTGGGGGCCGGGTGCGGCTATGACCTGCTGTCCGAGATGATCATCGTCTTTATTATTGTCATCATGACCCTTTATATTGAAAGGCTTCCAGGAGAGCAAAGCGCTTGCCTGCTCCTTCCAAGTGCAAGGTATGAGTAACTGACAAATCACAAGGACCTAAGGCTCTAAGAAGCCAAGTGGGCCAGGTTCTACTCTTACCTCTCTCCTGCAGCCTCCAGTCTCTGAAAACTGGAGCAAGCACCAGACGTCGAGGGGTTGGGGGCTGGAGGCGGTGAAGACCACCGGGACCCCCATGTACCTCGGGGTCTGGGGGCTGGAGGCGGTGCAGACCACCGGGACCCCGATACACCTCGGGGACTGGGGGCTGGAGGCGGTGAGGACCACCGGGACCCCGATGCACCTCGGGGGCTAGAGGCTGGAGGCGGTGAGGACCACCAGGACCCCCATGCACCTCGGGGGCTGGGGGCCGGAGACGGTGAGGACCACCGGGACCCCGATGCACCTCGGGGGCTGGGGGCTGGAGGCGGTGAGGACCACCAGGACCCCCATGCACCTCGGGGGCTAGGGGCCGGAGACGGTGAGGACCACCGGAACCCCAGTGCAAGACTAGACCGTAGCTCCGGGGCCTCTTCACTTCAGGCTGCTCCAAAAGCCACTTCCCTCACCGATGCCGGGCCGCCCTCGCCAAGGGCTCCCAAGGTTGCAGCCAGGCGGAAGCCCGGCGTCGCCCGTGGCAACGAGAAGAGAATCCTGTCCCATCGGTGCCGGCGGCGGGGTGCATTACCTGTCAGAAGGCGTGAGGAGAGCGTGTGCGGGGATGCGGCCATCGCGCGCGGGTCTAGCCGCCCCCGGGATCCCCGTGTCCTCTCCCCTCACCGGCTGCTGGGCGCCGCCATCTTCTTTCCCCGCCCCCGAGTGGAGGGCGGTGCTTCCGGCTCGTCACTTCCGCTGGGCGGGGCGCGGGGGAGCCGGCGCTGCGGAGGCCGCCCGGCCGGCGGGAGCTCCCGCGCGAGAGGAGCCGGAAGCTGAGGTCCTTTCGCGGGGACGCGAGAACCCGGGGCGGCAGAGGCTCCGAGGAAAGGCCGCAGGCGACGGCGGGTGCCCGCCCGGCCCCGAGGCCGGCATCCCTGGCCAGACCCGAGAGGGACCTGGGGCGGGGCGGGGCCCGCCGCCGGGCTGCTCGCCGGCCGCCTGCCGTGGCCGCCGGGCTGCCGAGGCGCGGGGAGGCAGTGGCTCCGGGGACTGCAGCGCCTCCGCCTTCCCGCCGCGTCAGGTACGGCTTTAGCATGTTTGCTGTCAAATGCGGGGAGAGACGGACGCGGGCTCCGGGTCCCGAGCCACTGCCCCCCAGGAGTCGTCGGAGCATCTCTGGAAGAGGAAGGTGCGTACAGAGCTTAAGGCGGCGGGCTGCGGAGCGAGCTCTGTATCCCTGGCTGCACCTGCTGACCTGTAAAGCCAGTGGCCCAACGAGCACCCTGTAAGACGGTGGGGAGAATTAAGTGGTGTGTGTGCAGTGGGTAGCCATCAGGTGGTTAAGAGCTAGGTTAGCAGCCGTGTCGTGGTTAGGGGTACGCGGCTCTCCCTCTGTCTGGTTTTGGTGTTGGACTTGTGCAAGCAACGGTGCGCTGGGGGAGAATATTCAGCTTCTAGAAGAGGGGAGAGAAATGGGCCACTGGGTTCTAGGAGGGGAGTTTCTGTCTTCAGTGATAAGGGTTCGGGTCATCCGAACAGACGGCCTCTCTGTCAAAGCCTTGATGAACTTAATACAGTAGATAAAGACCTAGCTTTCTGTAGACAAAATCCCGGCCTCGTGTGCAGGCTGCCGTCATAGGCCCAGAGCTCTCTTTCTAAGAGCAAAATCGATCTCAGAGCCTAAAGATGGACCAAAGACCTGAGTAGAGTTTGTCCAAAGAAAATCTACAAATGGCCAGTACTTGCATGAGATGATCTGCGTGAGCAGTCAGAGAAAATGTGACGCAGTCTCCTGAAGATGCCACGCAGTCTCCTGAAGATGCCACTTACTGCTCCCTGAGGTGGCTGCCGCCAAGAGCACAGGTTGGAGATCACGCCAGAGTGAAGGTGTGGAGACGCTGGAAGCCTGGTGTGCCCCCACGAGTGGGACCAGGGAGCCGAGGGACTGCCCCAGAGCTCGCTGAGGAAGACAGCCTGGAGAAACAGCCCCCGTGGTGCCAGACAGCTGGAATGGATGCCGAATCTCACAACAGTCACAGACGCAATAGGGTGGCGCTTTCTCCTTGGGCATCAATCCACCATGGTTTAAGTAACCCACAAGTAAAAGATACAGTTTTGTGCAAACCAGCTTCCTGTCTTGTTTCTTCCTATTGACTCTGTGCCCAGCGCCCTTGCTGATGGCAGAATGTCCACATCAGGAAAGCATTCCTCTCCTGGTTTCCTCCTGCTCAGCATCCTGAAGACCCCTGTAAATACAGTGAGATGTTCAAGTGTTACAGGACACAAATCCTGTTGGGCACTACTGGTTGAGAAAATCATAACCCATACAGAGCATCCGTAAACACACGTTTCTATTAGCTACCAAGAACTCTTAAAAGCCATTCTTGTATGTTGTAGAAAGTGACCTGTTGGTGTTATAAAACTAGGCACAAGGAGATTCACCTGGAGACCTGTAAAGCCAGTGGCCCCCCCTGGGTGGATTTGGTGTGTGTGCATAGCCGGGAGACGGGGGGTGTTTCTTTGTCGGGTTTTTCAGGGGGGGGAGAATATTCAGCTTCTAGAAGAGGGGAGAGAAATGGGCCACTGGGTTCTAGGAGGGGAGTTTCTGTCTTCAGTGATAAGGGTTCGGGTCATCCGAACAGACGGCCTCTCTGTCAAAGCCTTGATGAACTTAATACAGTAGATAAAGACCTAGCTTTCTGTAGACAAAATCCCGGCCTCGTGTGCAGGCTGCCGTCATAGGCCCAGAGCTCTCTTTCTAAGAGCAAAATCGATCTCAGAGCCTAAAGATGGACCAAAGACCTGAGTAGAGTTTGTCCAAAGAAAATCTACAAATGGCCAGTACTTGCATGAGATGATCTGCGTGAGCAGTCAGAGAAAATGTGACGCAGTCTCCTGAAGATGCCACGCAGTCTCCTGAAGATGCCACTTACTGCTCCCTGAGGTGGCTGCCGCCAAGAGCACAGGTTGGAGATCACGCCAGAGTGAAGGTGTGGAGACGCTGGAAGCCTGGTGTGCCCCCACGAGTGGGACCAGGGAGCCGAGGGACTGCCCCAGAGCTCGCTGAGGAAGACAGCCTGGAGAAACAGCCCCCGTGGTGCCAGACAGCTGGAATGGATGCCGAATCTCACAACAGTCACAGACGCAATAGGGTGGCGCTTTCTCCTTGGGCATCAATCCACCATGGTTTAAGTAACCCACAAGTAAAAGATACAGTTTTGTGCAAACCAGCTTCCTGTCTTGTTTCTTCCTATTGACTCTGTGCCCAGCGCCCTTGCTGATGGCAGAATGTCCACATCAGGAAAGCATTCCTCTCCTGGTTTCCTCCTGCTCAGCATCCTGAAGACCCCTGTAAATACAGTGAGATGTTCAAGTGTTACAGGACACAAATCCTGTTGGGCACTACTGGTTGAGAAAATCATAACCCATACAGAGCATCCGTAAACACACGTTTCTATTAGCTACCAAGAACTCTTAAAAGCCATTCTTGTATGTTGTAGAAAGTGACCTGTTGGTGTTATAAAACTAGGCACAAGGAGATTCACTAAAGGAAAATTAATAAGAAGGATCCCAGAAAGGTTATTCTCAGAATAAAAATAATTAACAAGCTGCTAGGAAAACATAAAGATCACGTCTTTTCTAAGATTAGTTACTTGTCCTCATCTATGGATGTTCTTTCTCCCTGCATTTGTACCTTTAAAACATTTAGTAGCAGGAAATAGAGCAGAAATAATTAGTAAGCTACTAGGAAAACATAAAGATCACATCTTTTCTAGTTTCTAGTTCTCATCTATGGCTCTCTTCCTCGCATTTGTACCTTTGAAACAGCATCGGAAAATGTCAAGCTCTTCATCTGAAAATGAAGACACACATCTGGTTCTTACAGAAGATAAATGATGTCATGATAAGGCATTCGCTACACAGCAAGTGTTAAAGAAATGGCATACTTTTACAAGCATGCATCGATCGATACGTGCAACATTGATGATGTTGATTTCTTTTTTGAAATAAGTATCGATGCGTGTTTGTAAAAGTGTGCCATTTCTTTAACACTTGCTATGTAGTGAACGCCTTATCAGGACATCATATATCTTCCACAAGAACCCAGATGTGTGTCCTTCTCATTTGCAGATGAAGAGCTTGAGCCCTTAAAAGATTTTAAAAGATTAAATTATTTTTCCAAGTTTACATAGCTAGAAAGTAAGTACCACAAGTAGAATTTAAACCTGCCTGATTTCTCAGGCATGTGCTCTGAATCCTAATTCTGGGCCGCCTCCCGTATTTTATGTATTACAGAGTCCGCATTCTGGCTTTTTCCTCTTAGTCTAGAGTTTCCCACATCATCAGACTAGTGAAGTCATTCAAGTCAAGTGTGCTGATGGCAGAATGTCCACATGGAAAGCATTCCTCTCCTGGTTTCCTCCTGCTCAGCATCCTGAAGACCCTGTAAATACAGTGAGATGTTCAAGTGTTACAGGACACAAATCCTGTTGGGCACTACTGGTTGAGAAAATCATAACCCATACAGAGCATCCGTAAACACACGTTTCTATTAGCTACCAAGAACTCTTAAAAGCCATTCTTGTATGTTCTAGAAAGTGACCTGTTGGTGTTATAAAACTAGGCACAAGGAGATTCACTAAAGGAAAATTAATAAGAAGGATCCCAGAAAGGTTATTCTCAGAATAAAAATAATTAACAAGCTGCTAGGAAAACATAAAGATCACGTCTTTTCTAAGATTAGTTACTTGTCCTCATCTATGGATGTTCTTTCTCCCTGCATTTGTACCTTTAAAACATTTAGTAGCAGGAAATAGAGCAGAAATAATTAGTAAGCTACTAGGAAAACATAAAGATCACATCTTTTCTAGTTTCTAGTTCTCATCTATGGCTCTCTTCCTCGCATTTGTACCTTTGAAACAGCATCGGAAAATGTCAAGCTCTTCATCTGAAAATGAAGACACACATCTGGGTTCTTACAGAAGATAAATGATGTCATGATAAGGCATTCGCTACACAGCAAGTGTTAAAGAAATGGCATACTTTTACAAGCATGCATCGATCGATACGTGCAACATTGATGATGTTGATTTCTTTTTTGAAATAAGTATCGATGCGTGTTTGTAAAAGTGTGCCATTTCTTTAACACTTGCTATGTAGTGAACGCCTTATCAGGACATCATATATCTTCCACAAGAACCCAGATGTGTGTCCTTCTCATTTGCAGATGAAGAGCTTGAGCCCTTAAAAGATTTTAAAAGATTAAATTATTTTTCCAAGTTTACATAGCTAGAAAGTAAGTACCACAAGTAGAATTTAAACCTGCCTGATTTCTCAGGCATGTGCTCTGAATCCTAATTCTGGGCCGCCTCCCGTATTTTATGTATTACAGAGTCCGCATTCTGGCTTTTTCCTCTTAGTCTAGAGTTTCCCACATCATCAGACTAGTGAAGTCATTCAAGTCAAGCCCACCCCAAATTACTCGATTTTGCGTTTTTCTGACTCAGGTTCAATTTCCTCTGACCTCAGTTTCTGTGTATGTAGAATCGGACTACCAATACCAGGTCCACCCCATTAATTCCATTGCACGCTCCAAACTTAATGACAGTTCATGTCTGGACACCTTCAAATAAAGCTCATTTCAGAAATCTTTGAGGGTGGGCCTGGGCATCTACAGTTAAAAGCAAAATGACCTTACTGTTGTTGGTTTTTGTTTTTGTTTTTGTTTTTTTTTTAAAAAAAAAAAGCACGTGAGCTTTGTATAAAAATGTCAAGAGTGCAGAAAAAGAAAGCAAGCGTTCCCAGGGGAACGGGTCCTGAAGGCAGGTGGGGGCGGGGTGGGTGACAAGAGCCATGAGGACAGCAGACGGCCCCTCTGTTAGGTTTTTCCCGTGTTCTAGAATGCACCCACCTCATCACCTTTCACCTTCACAACAATCTTACAGGGAATACAGGATTATGCACACTTGTAGACCAAGTCATAGATGCTCCCAGTCTTTGAGAAATCCGTGTGTGAGGGTCCTAGGGCTGCAGTCGCGAAGCACCACATGCTGGGTGGCCTGACCCAGCAGGTGCCTGCCAGTCCTCATTCGGGGGTTGGAAGTCTGAAAAGAAGCTGTCGGTGGGGCCGTGCCCGTCTGAAGCCTCTCTGGAGCCTCCCTCCCGCCTCTGTCTTCACAGGGCTTTTTGAAATAAGTATCGATGCGTGTTTGTAAAGTGTGCCATTTCTTTAACACTTGCTATGTAGTGAACGCCTTATCAGGACATCATATATCTTCCACAAGAACCCAGATGTGTGTCCTTCTCATTTGCAGATGAAGAGCTTGAGCCCTTAAAAGATTTTAAAAGATTAAATTATTTTTCCAAGTTTACATAGCTAGAAAGTAAGTACCACAAGTAGAATTTAAACCTGCCTGATTTCTCAGGCATGTGCTCTGAATCCTAATTCTGGGCCGCCTCCCGTATTTTATGTATTACAGAGTCCGCATTCTGGCTTTTTCCTCTTAGTCTAGAGTTTCCCACATCATCAGACTAGTGAAGTCATTCAAGTCAAGCCCACCCCAAATTACTCGATTTTGCGTTTTTCTGACTCAGGTTCAATTTCCTCTGACCTCAGTTTCTGTGTATGTAGAATCGGACTACCAATACCAGGTCCACCCCATTAATTCCATTGCACGCTCCAAACTTAATGACAGTTCATGTCTGGACACCTTCAAATAAAGCTCATTTCAGAAATCTTTGAGGGTGGGCCTGGGCATCTACAGTTAAAAGCAAAATGACCTTACTGTTGTTGGTTTTTGTTTTTGTTTTTGTTTTTTTTTTAAAAAAAAAAAGCACGTGAGCTTTGTATAAAAATGTCAAGAGTGCAGAAAAAGAAAGCAAGCGTTCCCAGGGGAACGGGTCCTGAAGGCAGGTGGGGGCGGGGTGGGTGACAAGAGCCATGAGGACAGCAGACGGCCCCTCTGTTAGGTTTTTCCCGTGTTCTAGAATGCACACACCTCATCACCTTTCACCTTCACAACAATCTTACAGGGAATACAGGATTATGCACACTTGTAGACCAAGTCATAGATGCTCCCAGTCTTTGAGAAATCCGTGTGTGAGGGTCCTAGGGCTGCAGTCGCGAAGCACCACATGCTGGGTGGCCTGACCCAGCAGGTGCCTGCCAGTCCTCATTCGGGGGTTGGAAGTCTGAAAAGAAGCTGTCGGTGGGGCCGTGCCCGTCTGAAGCCTCTCTGGAGCCTCCCTCCCGCCTCTGTCTTCACAGGGCGGTCTTCCTTGGGAGCGTCTGTCTTCACAAAGTGTTCCTGGTGGCACCATGTTTGTCTCTGTCCACACGTCCCTCTTTGAAGGAGACGAGTCTAATTGGACGAGGGCCCACTTGACCCCTCTAATGGCCTCCTCCTAATTTGACTTACATCTGCAAAGACCCTGTTTCCAAAGAAGGTGACGCTCCCAGGTTGTGGGGTACGGGGGACACGGTTCAATCTGTGTCACTAAGGACACAAGGGCTGGGGCTTCCCCTGGTGGTCCAGTGGGTAAGGACACCGCCTTGCAGTGCAAGGGGTGCCGGTTCGATCCCTGGCCTGGGAAGATCCCACGTGCCGCGGAGTGGCTGGACCGATGTGTCCAATCACCGAGCCGGAGTTCTGGAGTGCATGCGCCCAGAGCCGGAGCTCTACAGCGACAGACGCCACCGCGATGGGAGGCCCACAGGAGCCAAAGAACAAAGACGGATGAAAATGGAGAAATGAAAGACCAATAGAAGTGGCCCGCCTGCTCCCCTCCCTCTCCAACCCGACCCTCGGCCTAAATAAATAAATAAATAAATCTTTAAAAAAAAAAAAAAAGCCACAAAGGCTGGAAAGTGCAGGGTGGGGGTTTGAACTTGGGTGATGCTCGCGTCTAGCTCTGTGGCCCCCGGCCATCACATCTCCTGTCTCCAGACGGTGCTCCGGACATCAAGCCTTGAGCAGGAGGAGGGGTATTAAGTGGGGAGAAAAATCCTGCAACCCTTCAACAACTATTTATTTACAAGAGCACAAAACTCCGGGCAAGCCTCAGACATTTCCTCTGTAACAGTTACTTGTCAAGGGACTCCACACAACGTTTTGAGGGGAAAAAGTTATGAGCCAAGACCCTTATACCCAGCAATTTGTCTTCCAGTGGGACACGTGGGCATTCTCAGAAATACCAGGGCTCAGAAACGATTCCACGTGCTGAAAAACTGTTTGAAGATACATTCCAGGTTGAGCCACATGCTGGGTGGCCTGACCCAGCAGGTGCCTGCCAGTCCTCATTCGGGGGTTGGAAGTCTGAAAAGAAGCTGTCGGTGGGGCCGTGCCCGTCTGAAGCCTCTCTGGAGCCTCCCTCCCGCCTCTGTCTTCACAGGGCGGTCTTCCTTGGGAGCGTCTGTCTTCACAAAGTGTTCCTGGTGGCACCATGTTTGTCTCTGTCCACACGTCCCTCTTTGAAGGAGACGAGTCTAATTGGACGAGGGCCCACTTGACCCCTCTAATGGCCTCCTCCTAATTTGACTTACATCTGCAAAGACCCTGTTTCCAAAGAAGGTGACGCTCCCAGGTTGTGGGGTACGGGGGACACGGTTCAATCTGTGTCACTAAGGACACAAGGGCTGGGGCTTCCCCTGGTGGTCCAGTGGGTAAGGACACCGCCTTGCAGTGCAAGGGGTGCCGGTTCGATCCCTGGCCTGGGAAGATCCCACGTGCCGCGGAGTGGCTGGACCGATGTGTCCAATCACCGAGCCGGAGTTCTGGAGTGCATGCGCCCAGAGCCGGAGCTCTACAGCGACAGACGCCACCGCGATGGGAGGCCCACAGGAGCCAAAGAACAAAGACGGATGAAAATGGAGAAATGAAAGACCAATAGAAGTGGCCCGCCTGCTCCCCTCCCTCTCCAACCCGACCCTCGGCCTAAATAAATAAATAAATAAATCTTTAAAAAAAAAAAAAAAGCCACAAAGGCTGGAAAGTGCAGGGTGGGGGTTTGAACTTGGGTGATGCTCGCGTCTAGCTCTGTGGCCCCCGGCCATCACATCTCCTGTCTCCAGACGGTGCTCCGGACATCAAGCCTTGAGCAGGAGGAGGGGTATTAAGTGGGGAGAAAAATCCTGCAACCCTTCAACAACTATTTATTTACAAGAGCACAAAACTCCGGGCAAGCCTCAGACATTTCCTCTGTAACAGTTACTTGTCAAGGGACTCCACACAACGTTTTGAGGGGAAAAAAGTTATGAGCCAAGACCCTTATACCCAGCAATTTGTCTTCCAGTGGGACACGTGGGCATTCTCAGAAATACCAGGGCTCAGAAACGATTCCACGTGCTGAAAAACTGTTTGAAGATACATTCCAGTGGTTTGGAGGGTTTCTGATTATATAGACTTGAAAAAAAAAAATCTCAAAAATAATTTAGAAACCAACATAGGGATGGTCCACTTTTAACTTCGTAACGGCATTTATAACAAAATCACACTACCATCTCGTGTCCATGTAATGCCTTCATAAAAGATCGACCGTTTTCTTGCCAAAAATATTAAAGGATAGCATCTGCTACCTACTTCAATGGAATAGTTGAGCTTTATGAGAAAATATTTGTGTTTAATATAGCTTACCCCAGAGGAGTGAAGTCTTTCTGAAGATAAGATCTCACCCACAAATGGGGTTTGAGAACCAGGAAGTCGGGAACATAAAGAAGAACAAGTGAGAGGGGTCCAGGTAGTGCTCAGAATTCTTGCCACTGGGGACGGGGGGCGGGAGTGGGAGAGAATATGGTTTGAAACTGACCGTCATCATCTGCATCTCTGGAAAGAAATTTCGCGGGGAAATAAACCTTCCTTCCACATGCAGAGGGTAGAGGGGGGGAGACACTGGGTCCCCTTGGCCCACATCTGGACTTCCACTCCTTTCCCAGGCTCTCCTGAAACTATCCACGGAAGAACCATTGGCTTAAAATAATAAATTGCATTCATACATTTAATTACCTCTCCCTCCCCAGTCCTCTGTCAAAACAACGCATGTGCCTGTCCGCCCGAGGTTCTGCCCATTTGGCTATCATTTCTGAGGATTTCTTCAAGTGAGTCCTGGTGAGAAAAGAGACCATCCATCTGTGATGCACAGAGCTTGGAGGGCGAGAGAGGCTCGGCGAGGGAGAAAGATGAGGAGGGGCCGCCAAGCAACACTCGGCCAGCGCCTCCCTCTCCCTACCCCGCTTAGAGCCAGAGAGGCCAGGAGCCAGCACAAACAGAACCTGGAAGCCAGCTATCAGGTACAGACGGAGAGGCTGCTTGAGGCGTTCAATCGTATTTACACTTGGAATGAGTTCCTAGACTAAGGAAAGAAGGCCAGTCATGCAGCGGGCTTAAAACTGAGGAAGCAGGTCTGAGTGGAGAAAAGCTGCCCTGGAGCGTTGCCCAAGACCCTCGCAGAGGGCGAGCTAGAATGACGGTTGGGTCTGAAGGCTCCTGGCCGGTATGCATTCCCTTCCTCACCTGCAGCAAATGGACCTCCTAGCTGGTATAAAATAATATGGGGGTAAATCAAAGCAGGATTTCCCCGAACTTCCCTGGTGGTCCTGTGGTGAAGACTCCATATGCAGGGGGCCTGGGTTCAATCCCTGGTCAGAGAACTAAATCTCCGACTCCTGCTGCAACTAGAGGTCCTGCCCCACATGCCATAGTGAAGATCGAAGATCCTGTGTGCCACCACCAAAGGCTAGGGACAGCCAAATACATAAATAAACGAGTAAATAATGCTTTTTAAAAGCATGGCTTCCCTATCACAATAGCTACAGAAGTATCAATCCAAATACACACAGGATAAGAAAACTAGATGAACGGCAAGGCTTCATTTGATAAACATAAAAATTGTAATATCATTAGGGTCAAAGAAATAGACATTCAAAAAACCAGATACAGTCTCTACTACTGAATTGGCAGAGATTAAAGAATGTGACAAGGGTGTCATCTCTCTGGAGGGCAGTTTGCTAAACGTCTCGAGAAGTTTCTGCTGCGTATTCCACTTCTAGGAATTTATCCTGAGGAAAGAAGAATACATTTGTCAAAGTAATTATCTATTAAAATCGTCATCCAAGTTCAGTTTTAGGGACAAAAGTTTGAAAAGGTTCAGTAATAAATCTCAGTAAATAGACAATATGCCTTGATTGAATATGTTGTTTTACGTCCGTATGCACAGAGATTGTAAATATTGCTGTAAAGGTTGTTTATAGGCATTAAAATGTTCATAGGCTGTATCTGAATGAACAAAGCAAGCTACTACAGTATGTTCTTGTTTTAATTTTGAGGAGTGTATATATACCCTAAAAGTTCTAGAAACATTCGTTCAAAATGAACAGTGGTCACTTCTGATTGAAAGAATTAAGGCAATCTGAAAATCTTCTTTTTCATTCTCTATACTTAAAAAATACATGTATTCTACAGGAAGTACTTGTTTCGTTGTTGTTCAGTCTCGGAGTCTGACTCTTGGCGACCCCATGGACTGCCACCCACCGGGCTTCCTTGTTCTTTTCTATCTCCCAGAGTTTGCTCAAACTCATGTCCATTAAATATGTGTCACTTAACTTAAAAATGGAAAAGGTGAAGGGAAAAGTTGTGAGACTCCCAGAGTGGGCAGGTTTTCATGGCTGCCTGAAAACCCACACATATTTCAGAGCTGGCTACATACTTTGTGGTAGCTCTGTATTCCCAGGGCTGAGGTCTGCTGACAAGCTCCGCCAAGTACAGCCTGTGCCCATGGGGTGGTTTGGGAGCGCCCCAGGGCTGGCGCGCGCTCTCTCTTGCCTCTGGAGGAGTCTGTGTCGGCGCCGAGGTGTTGAGAGAACCTGCAGCGGGAACAGTGTTTATTTATATCCGCGCACCATCCTTCACAGCTAAATCGAGGGCTCTCTCCTCGTTTGCTTACAGTCAGCAGACACCCACATTTCTCCCGGCTGGTGACCCCTGGTTGGGTGTGGCTGGGCTTGGGCAGCCGCAGAGGACCTGGGATGTGGAGCGGGGCTGAGTGCTGCACTTCTCTGATACGTGCTGGAGACCCTCAGGTCTCCAGACTCCTCTTTTGTACCTTCAGGACTTGTTCACATCTGCACTGCTCTTGTCCTTCTTGTTGTTGTCTAGACCCTCAGTCGTGTCTGCATCCCTGAAACCCCATGGACGGTAGCCCGCCAGACTCCTCTGTCCACGGGATTCTCCAGGCGAGAATTCTGGAGTGGACTGCCATGTCCTCCTCCTCCGGGGAAATCTTCCCGACCTCCTCTCCTGCATTGTAGGTGGATTCATTACCACGGAGCCCCGGGGGAAAGCACTGCTCTGGGTAGAAGACGTTTTCCACTGTGTGACTCTGTGCGTGTGTGCGGCCAGGTGGGGCGGGGACCCCTGATTCCCAGTTAGGCGTGAGCCATTTACCTATTGAGTGTCTTCGGGATTCCTATAAGCCTCATTTATTCGTTCAAAATGAACAGTGGTCACTTCTGATTGAAAGAATTAAGGCAATCTGAAAATCTTCTTTTTCATTCTCTATACTTAAAAAATACATGTATTCTACAGGAAGTACTTGTTTCGTTGTTGTTCAGTCTCGGAGTCTGACTCTTGGCGACCCCATGGACTGCCACCCACCGGGCTTCCTTGTTCTTTTCTATCTCCCAGAGTTTGCTCAAACTCATGTCCATTAAATATGTGTCACTTAACTTAAAAATGGAAAAGGTGAAGGGGAAAAAGTTGTGAGACTCCCAGAGTGGGCAGGTTTTCATGGCTGCCTGAAAACCCACACATATTTCAGAGCTGGCTACATACTTTGTGGTAGCTCTGTATTCCCAGGGCTGAGGTCTGCTGACAAGCTCCGCCAAGTACAGCCTGTGCCCATGGGGTGGTTTGGGAGCGCCCCAGGGCTGGCGCGCGCTCTCTCTTGCCTCTGGAGGAGTCTGTGTCGGCGCCGAGGTGTTGAGAGAACCTGCAGCGGGAACAGTGTTTATTTATATCCGCGCACCATCCTTCACAGCTAAATCGAGGGCTCTCTCCTCGTTTGCTTACAGTCAGCAGACACCCACATTTCTCCCGGCTGGTGACCCCTGGTTGGGTGTGGCTGGGCTTGGGCAGCCGCAGAGGACCTGGGATGTGGAGCGGGGCTGAGTGCTGCACTTCTCTGATACGTGCTGGAGACCCTCAGGTCTCCAGACTCCTCTTTTGTACCTTCAGGACTTGTTCACATCTGCACTGCTCTTGTCCTTCTTGTTGTTGTCTAGACCCTCAGTCGTGTCTGCATCCCTGAAACCCCATGGACGGTAGCCCGCCAGACTCCTCTGTCCACGGGATTCTCCAGGCGAGAATTCTGGAGTGGACTGCCATGTCCTCCTCCTCCGGGGAAATCTTCCCGACCTCCTCTCCTGCATTGTAGGTGGATTCATTACCACGGAGCCCCGGGGGAAAGCACTGCTCTGGGTAGAAGACGTTTTCCACTGTGTGACTCTGTGCGTGTGTGCGGCCAGGTGGGGCGAGGGGACCCTTCGTGATTCCCAGTTAGGCGTGAGCCATTCGTACCTATTGAGTGTCTTCGTGGGACAGGAGCATTCCTATAAGCCTCATTTATTGTGAAAAATTGCCAATAGATGGAAAGCAGAGAGAGTAGACCCTCCCCAAACAGGGGCGGGTGGAACGGCTCCAGCCGCCCCGGCCCACGGCCAGCCTTCTCTCTCTTCCGTCCCCTCACAGTGTCCTCCAGCCACGAGACACGGCAGCACCTGCAGCTGCGGAGTTCCACCTAGAAACTGACTGGAGCAGGGGAGAGCAGGGCGGACAGGAGGGAGCTGGACAGACCTGACCTGAGCAGGCTGGACCAGGGCAGGTTCCTGCTTGCTTTGGCTTCAGCCGCTGAACCTTTCTGACCCTCATCTCTGAAACGGAAACAGTATACAACTTACAGAACAACGAAATACATGAACCCACGGTCCCCTTAGAGTCCCAAGTCCCATTCTCTGTGTCTAGCAGTCCTTAGCTGTTGTTTTGTTACTGTTTCCGCTTCTGCATCTAAAGCAAAAAAACCTAGAGAAAAAAATATCCTCCAAAACATCAGAATTCTCGAACAGGCTGATAAATAACCATTGCCCATTTGCTGAAGTCGTGATTTGTGTTCCTGAGCGCAGGGTGGGAGAACTAAGCAAGTAACAATAAAACATTTCTGATTTAAAGTAGATTATGACTGCTATCTGACTTGAGAACTTACATTTCAAGGTGTAGGTTTGAATTTGTACACCTATGAGATGTGAATCTTTTGTGAAAAAGAAACTTACACAATGTGTATTTTTCCTTGTTTTACCCCTCCCCTTATAAATCAGAAAGGTTTTTATTTTTGTATAGCAGAGACTTATAAAAATATATTTTTTTACTTATTTAGCTGTTCCAGCTTTTAGTTGTAGCATGCAGGATCTTCATCCTTTTGGGCTGCATATGGGCAGTTTAGTTGCAGCATCTGGGATCTAGTTCCCTGATCAGGAATGGGACCCAGGTCCCCTGAATCGGGAGCGCAGTGTTAGCCCCTGGACCACAAGGGACATCCTCGGAGGCTTTTAAGCAGAGAAAACAAAGGAAAAAAAGTCCATACTAGAAAAAGATGTGTCTCAGTTAAGAAACAAGCTTGAAAACACTTCTCAGGACTTCTCCATGACTAACTCCTTCAAATTATAACTTGCAGAAATTTGGTGCAAAGGATGGAGAGCCGAAGAGAGTTTAGAAAAAGAGTCCAATAGGAAAATTACTGTGTTAAATAACTTTTGATTCATTGCTTTATAGAGAAGGTAGCTGGAGGCTTTTATTTACCATGCCTGCCTTTATTTACTGTGCTGCTGCTTTTAAAATGGGTCAAATATCCTATTTTGTTTTAATTTTGTCCTATTTCATTTGAACTCAAGCTAAGCTGTTCCTTGAAAATAAGACAAGAGCACTGAAATTAGGCACCTTCAGGTGTTTTGAAAATTGGCAGAAAGAAATCAGTACTTAATACAGATTATTCTTTTATTAAGAAATGATGAAATGTTTGTACTGTTAGAAAACTTTGCCCACAAATACCGCTTAAGCATATATCCCTTATTTTATGCCAGGAAATTTTGAATTCACTTAAGCACTCCTTAAAGACAGTTGCAGCTTGTGCCATAAAAAAAATAAACAAACCCAAATTCCCTCTTTTTCTAATGAGCCACCTCATATGCCAAGCTAAGAAACATAGAAATATAAACCTAGTGCTGATTTACAGGGCTTTGTAGGTGGCTCAGTGTTAAAGAATCCATGTGCTAATGCAGAAGATGCGGGTTTGACCCCTGGGTCAGGAAGATCCCCTGGAGAAGAAAATGGCAACCCACTCCAGTATTCTTGGCCGGGAAACCCCAGGGACAGAGGCGCCTGGAAGGCTACAGTCCACAGGCTCAGAAAGAGTCGAACATGACTGAGCAACTAGCACTCACGTACACACATGCACACACACGTGACAGTGTACATTAACGTCCAGGAAAAATGAAAATGTGCTGTAATGTGGCAGAGTGTTTTTCTACAGCTTCCACACTACTAGTTGCATGTTAGATGGCAGTGATACGTTCATCAAAGGTAAGAACGGAACAGTGCATAAGGCTGCTCGCTGCTGGCCAGGGGGGTTGTTTTCTACAGCTTCGGAAAAAAGTCCATACTAGAAAAAGATGTGTCTCAGTTAAGAAACAAGCTTGAAAACACTTCTCAGGACTTCTCCATGACTAACTCCTTCAAATTATAACTTGCAGAAATTTGGTGCAAAGGATGGAGAGCCAAGAGAGTTTAGAAAAAGAGTCCAATAGGAAAATTACTGTGTTAAATAACTTTTGATTCATTGCTTTATAGAGAAGGTAGCTGGAGGCTTTTATTTACCATGCCTGCCTTTATTTACTGTGCTGCTGCTTTTAAAATGGGTCAAATATCCTATTTTGTTTTAATTTTGTCCTATTTCATTTGAACTCAAGCTAAGCTGTTCCTTGAAAATAAGACAAGAGCACTGAAATTAGGCACCTTCAGGTGTTTTGAAAATTGGCAGAAAGAAATCAGTACTTAATACAGATTATTCTTTTATTAAGAAATGATGAAATGTTTGTACTGTTAGAAAACTTTGCCCACAAATACCGCTTAAGCATATATCCCTTATTTTATGCCAGGAAATTTTGAATTCACTTAAGCACTCCTTAAAGACAGTTGCAGCTTGTGCCATAAAAAATAAATAAACCCCAATCCCCTCTTTTTCTAATGAGCCACCTCATATGCCAAGCTAAGAAACATAGAAATATAAACCTAGTGCTGATTTACAGGGCTTTGTAGGTGGCTCAGTGTTAAAGAATCCATGTGCTAATGCAGAAGATGCGGGTTTGACCCCTGGGTCAGGAAGATCCCCTGGAGAAGAAAATGGCAACCCACTCCAGTATTCTTGGCCGGGAAACCCCAGGGACAGAGGCGCCTGGAAGGCTACAGTCCACAGGCTCAGAAAGAGTCGAACATGACTGAGCAACTAGCACTCACGTACACACATGCACACACACGTGACAGTGTACATTAACGTCCAGGAAAAATGAAAATGTGCTGTAATGTGGCAGAGTGTTTTTCTACAGCTTCCACACTACTAGTTGCATGTTAGATAGCCGTGATACGTTCATCAAAGTTAAGAACGGAACAGTGCATAAGGCTGCTCGCTGCTGCAGGCTTCACTTGGATTTCCCGTCTGTGCTGAGGTCCCTTTTGCTCGTTTAGAAATTAACGTCGTCATATCCTCCAGGACTGCAGGATTCCACGAAAAGTGGGGAGGGGGCAGAGAGCCTCACAGCAGTGACTGGTCGTAGGGATGGTGGAGTTTTAGAAGCCGAAACACCCGCTCGTCCCAAAAGTTTCTTTCGTCCTTCACCTGCCTCCCCCTCCTTTCCAATCTAATGAAACTCTTCCAGTTAGGATTCAGCCGAAATGACCATCTTCCATGAAGGAAGCACGTGTGCTCAGTCGCTTCAGCCTCTTTGCAGCCCCTGGACTGTCGCCTGCCGGGCTCCGCTGTCCATGGGATTCTCCAGGCAAGAAGACAGGAGCGGATAGCCATGCCCTCTTCCAGGGGATCTTCCCAAGCCAGGGATCAAAACTGAGTCTCTTACGTCTCTTGCCTCGGCAGAGAGGTTCTTTACTACCAGTGCCAGCTAGGAAGTCCAGGTCAAAACAGGCGTTAATTAGCACATAACAGGAGGAAACAACATGATGAATCATGGACTGGCCTGAGGTGGCAAATTGCCAGGTTTGGGATCTCCATTTCACCACTTATGAGCTGAGTGACCACGAAGAAAGCAGCTCTACTTACAGGCCACTTTGGCCCTTGCTGGTTTCCGAAGAGGAACATGCAACACAGCCGTAGGGAGAAGCTCATGGATGGTCTTAGGGAGAAAGTGATGACGTGGCCACCCCCTGCTTTCCTAAACCTGGGCACCCCTGGGTCAGGAAGATCCCTGAGAAGAAAATGGCAACCCACTCCAGTATTCTTGGCCGGAAAACCCCAGGGACAGAGGCGCCTGGAAGGCTACAGTCCACAGGCTCAGAAAGAGTCGAACATGACTGAGCAACTAGCACTCACGTACACACATGCACACACACGTGACAGTGTACATTAACGTCCAGGAAAAATGAAAATGTGCTGTAATGTGGCAGAGTGTTTTTCTACAGCTTCCACACTACTAGTTGCATGTTAGATAGCCGTGATACGTTCATCAAAGTTAAGAACGGAACAGTGCATAAGGCTGCTCGCTGCTGCAGGCTTCACTTGGATTTCCCGTCTGTGCTGAGGTCCCTTTTGCTCGTTTAGAAATTAACGTCGTCATATCCTCCAGGACTGCAGGATTCCACGAAAAGTGGGGAGGGGGCAGAGAGCCTCACAGCAGTGACTGGTCGTAGGGAGGGTGGAGTTTTAGAAGCGAAACACCCGCTCGCCCCAAAAAGTTTCTTTCGTCCTTCACCTGCCTCCCCCTCCTTTCCAATCTAATGAAACTCTTCCAGTTAGGATTCAGCCGAAATGACCATCTTCCATGAAGGAAGCACGTGTGCTCAGTCGCTTCAGCCTCTTTGCAGCCCCTGGACTGTCGCCTGCCGGGCTCCGCTGTCCATGGGATTCTCCAGGCAAGAAGACAGGAGCGGATAGCCATGCCCTCTTCCAGGGGATCTTCCCAAGCCAGGGATCAAAACTGAGTCTCTTACGTCTCTTGCCTCGGCAGAGAGGTTCTTTACTACCAGTGCCAGCTAGGAAGTCCAGGTCAAAACAGGCGTTAATTAGCACATAACAGGAGGAAACAACATGATGAATCATGGACTGGCCTGAGGTGGCAAATTGCCAGGTTTGGGATCTCCATTTCACCACTTATGAGCTGAGTGACCACGAAGAAAGCAGCTCTACTTACAGGCCACTTTGGCCCTTGCTGGTTTCCGAAGAGGAACATGCAACACAGCCGTAGGGAGAAGCTCATGGATGGTCTTATGGAGAAAGTGATGACGTGGCCACTCTGCTCCTACCTGTCATGGAGTGGGTCCTTGAAAGATTCCTTTGAAAGTCAGGGTTGCTCAACCATTCACAGTTCCATAAAGAAAAAATACACCAACACAACACAAAACACACCTGGCTTAGCTTAGTGGGAGCTGCTGCTTCACTCACACATGTGTGCCTTGCGGTCTAAAGTGGGATTTTAATAAATTTCTACTCCGGCAGACACATTCAGAGCTGAAGCATTTTACATCTGGGTTGTTGCCTTCCTGCCGAGGGTTAGCACTCTTTTTCTCCCTGTGGGTCCCAGGAAGGCAAAATGCACACTCACCACGACTTAGAATCCTACTTGCCTTGGGCGCTCTATCTACAAATCCCCAAAGGTGTGCCGTCCAGTGTCAGCTTGCTCTCCGCCAACTCTGCAGGACTCTATTTTCATCAATATATTTAAAATTAAGCCACCGAATCAGAAGTGCTGGTTTGATGCTCAAATGCAAATGCAGTGAAGGCTCGCTGAGCTAGACGCCATGAACTCCATGTCTACCGTGATTATTTATAAGTGGTAAAACACTTTAAGTAAAAAAAAAAGACATTGTGTCTTTCTCTACAAATTTTCAGTTTGCTCAGCATAACGTAGATCTATTCAGAGGTCAGCTGCTATTTCAAGAGAAGAATTGCTCTTATGAAATCAAAGATTTTTTCTAATATACTTTAGGATCTAGATTCTTTTTTTCTGTGGTCAGGGATTCTGGCATGTGTGTGGAGTGAGTGCTCAGTCATGTCCGACTCTTCAAAACTCCTCAGACTGCAGCCTGCCAGGCTCCTCTGTCCATGAGGTTTTCCCAGCAAGCATCCCAGAGTGGGTGGCCATGTCCTCCTCCAGGGCCTCTTCCCCACCCAGGGATCAAGCCTGAGTCTCCTGCACTGGCAGGAGGGTTCCTTACCACCGGTGCTGCCTGGGAAGCCCCTCCCCGGCTTTCCCCTCTCAAGCTACCTCATTACTTGCTGTTGCCTGGCAGCTACCTAGGTATCAAGCATTTTTCCAACTCACAGTCACAAGACAGTTCCAATTTCTTCTTAAGACTCCAAAGATCATTTGTCTTTTTACTTAAAAAAAACATTTTACTATATGAACTATTTGAAATGCAAAGTCTAGAAAGTTCTATGACACCATCCCCTTGACCCTGTGCTCACATTAAACTCAGGGTAAGTGAGTCCGTATGGAGCCTGAGGCCCTTGTGGATCAAGCTACAGGTGGGTCTCCGTCCCTCCCTGCCCTCCCTGGAGGTAACCACGACTTTGAGGAGGATAAGGAAGACAGTGCGGATGGTTAGGATAATGACGGCCCTAGAAGCAGCGAGTCTCCTGTGCGCTGGCCATTGTCTGAGTACGTTGCATGTGTTGGCTCCTTTCAAGTCCTCTGTAGACACGGGACACAAATGCTATTTTTATCCCCCATTTTCTGAGGGGCTGAGGAAAGATCGGGTAAGTTACTTGCCCAAAGTCACACAGGTGGTGACCAGAGGAGCGAGGATGCCAACCCCGGGTCATCTGGGTACCCCCATCTACCACTGCGATCCCAACATTGCTGGGGATCATTATATACTTTCTCTGAATATTGTATGCATCCACGATAAAGAGACGAATGCATCGGGTTTATTTGGATGCTTTTTCAAGTATATGATTTGACAACCTTTCTTCCTAGCGTTTTCTTGCTGTGAGCCTTGTTGAACCACCTCACGGCTTTTCCCTTGGGCAGGTGTTTCTCCATGGCAAACGAGTGCACACATGCTCACTGGTTCAGTCGTGTCCAACTCTTTGGAAACCCATGGGAGGTAGCCTGCCAGGCTCCCCGGTCCATGGATTTCCCAGGCAAGAAGACTGGAGTGGGGTGCCATTTCCTTTTCCAGGGGGTCCTCCCAACCTCCCTCCCTGGGAAGGATTGAACCCAGGCCTCCTGAGTCTCTTGCATGGGCAGGAGGGTTCTTTTACCACTGGGATGCCCCAAAGTAGAGGAATCCATTTGTAGCCATGCCAGCTCTGTATTTGCTATTCCCAGTAACCAGCCCCCCCCACTCTTGTCAGTGTTAGATTTACTGATTGATCATTGATTATTGATAGATTATGGATAAGTGTGGAATGGTCTTTTATTGGGCTAGCATAAATTTTGCTTCGATGACCAGAGATTGAAACATCTTTCCATTTGTTTATTTGTGTTTCCTCTTTGCTAGTATGGTTTGCTTGCCTGGTTTTTAAGCAATTCGATTATATTCCAGTTAGATCAAGCTAGTTACATGAGATGTAAATACCTTATATGGAGTAGGAAATGGCAAACCCCTCCAGTATTCTTGCCTGGAAAATTTGGTGGACAGAGGAGTCTGGCGGGCTACAGCCCATGGGGTCACAAAGGAGTCACAACTGAATGGGCATGCATCCACTTGATAGTGGCTATTGACTTTGTTGTCTTTTTTGATTTTCTTGTCATTGTTGCCCTGATAAAAGACAGTTCTTAGATGGATACAGTTGTATTATCAGGATTTGCTTTTTTCAATATAGGTTATTCTTTTTAGCACCTTAGATAGGAATGGCAGTACTCAGATGTCATCAGGATAGCCTCCTATATTGTCTGTTTAAATTTTGTTTTCATGTTTAGATGAGTTGAGGGGATGACAAGGAGGTAGATATTCACTGTCTTTTCCTATACGGTGAGGTCCCAGCCTGGCTTAATTGAATTTACTCATCCTTTGCCTGGAGACTTGAAATGCCATCGCTGCCGTATTTCAGATTCCCATCTAGGGGATTCTGTCTCTCAGGTCCCTTTTCCCTGTGACAATATCCCATTGTTCAAATTACTATTGTCACTTTATAAGTACCAATAGACAAAAGGGTAGCCTCCTTTTCCTTCTTCTTCTATTTTCCTTTTCTTTTTTTTTTTTTTTTTAAGTTTCTTCTTAGCATATTCTTGCCAAGATCTTTGGGAAACTCTACAGGGATTTATAGGGCCGCAAAGAGTTGGACACTACTGAAATGACCACCCACACACACAGGGATTTTTATTGAAATTGTGTTGAATTTATAGGTAAATTTGGGGGAAATCACAGGTTTTAAAATACTGATCCCTCCCATCCGTGAATATAGTAAATTTTTTATTTCTTTTCCCCTTCCATAAGGTTTTGTTGCTTTTCTCATAAAAACCTGACACACCATTTGTTAGATTTATATCTGGACACCTTAAAAGCTTTTATCGCCATGGTTAATGATGTCCTTTAACAAAAACCATTGATTTTCACATATTGATTTCTAGCAAACTTACTGAACTTTCATACGAATACTAATATTTATTTGCAGAGTCTCCTGGATATTCTACATAAACTTGTGTTCTTTGTACTAATTACGTTATACCTTTTCTGCCGACTTTAGCTTTTCATGTCTATGGTGCTTTTTAAAATTGAGACGTAATTATCAGTCAGTAAAATGCACAGGTCCTCACTGCCTGGTTTAGTCAGCTCCAACAACTGTACACCCTTGTGCAATGAACGCCCCCATCAAGATAGTGTTCACGTCACTCCAAGAAGTTTTCTTGCAGTCAATTCCCACCTCCCAAACTTAGGCCACCGATAGCCTGATTGTCTGTGGCTATTAACCAGGTTTTCCTGTTCCTCAACATTGCCTTAAAGGAATCACACAGGAGATTTGGCTCGGGGACTGGCTGCGTTGGCACAGCACAATGCTGTCTCCAGTTGCATTTCTGTTGCCACCTGCATCAGGAATCCATCCTTGTACAACTGAATAATCGTCCATCGTTTGGATCACCCACCATTTATTGTCCCAGCTCCACACTGAAAGAACTGGGTTGTTTTGAATCTGAGGCCATTAGGAATAAGGCGTCTGTAAACATTTCAATTTTTAGCTTTTTCTTTTACTTTCTCATTATGTTAGCTAGGACATACGGTCTGACATTTAAAATGGAATAAGGGGATACCCTGATGTTTCTAACAGCTTTGTTGTTGTTTGGTCACTAAGTCGTGCCTGACTCTTTGTGACCCCATGGACTGCAGCCCGCCAGGCTCCTCTGTCCTCCACTATCTCCTGGAGTTTACTCAGATGCTTGTCCATTGAGTTGATGATGCTCTCTAATCTTCTCATCCGCTGTCGCCCCCTTTTCCTTTCACCCTCGATCTTTCCCAGTATCAGGGTCTTTTCCAATTAGTCAGCTCTTTGCATCAGGTGACCAGAGTATTGGAGCTTCAGCTTCAGCTTTAGCATCAGTCCTTCCAATGAATATTCAGGGTCGATTTCCTTTAGGATTGACTGGTTTGGTCTCCCAGCTGTCCAGGGGCTCTCAAGAGTCTTCTCCAGCACCACAATTCAAAGGCATCAGTTTGGTGCCTAGCGTTCTTTATCTTCCAACTCTCGCATCCATTGATGACTACTGGAAAAACCACTATCAACATCAATGTTTGCAGTGGGCTTTTGAAGACATACTTCACCAAAATGAGAGTTCCCACCTATTCCTAGTTTCCTTGAGAGGATTTATGTATTTATCTTTGCTTAATCAAGAATGATTGTTGGCTTGTATTGTGTCTTTTCTGCATTTATTGAAATGATCTTTCTCCTTTCATCTATTAATGTAATGATGATACTAATCTACCTTCTAAGGTGTCTTTACATTTTTGGATAAATCTTAATTAGCAAGGGCTAAGAAATGACTTTTCAGATTTTAAAATAATATGTGATTTTATATATATATATTTGCCTCTTTGTGCATGCATGAAAGGACCCTGACATTTTAGTTTTGTCTCAAGGCTTAATGGCCCCATGAAATGAGCCAGATGGATTTGTTCCTATTTTTCTGAAGCATTTATGATATTAAAATGATCTCTCTCTTGAAGACAGAAGTTACCTGTAAAACCAACCAGACTTGACCGCCTTATCTGTGTGGGTCTTCATGGAGAGCAGCGAGCACGTGGGCTGAGCTTGTCTTCATTCAATTTTTAGCTTTCTTTTACTTTCTCATTATGTTAGCTAGGACATACGGTCTGACATTTAAAATGGAATAAGGGATACCCTGATGTTTCTAACAGCTTTGTTGTTGTTTGGTCACTAAGTCGTGCCTGACTCTTTGTGACCCCATGGACTGCAGCCCGCCAGGCTCCTCTGTCCTCCACTATCTCCTGGAGTTTACTCAGATGCTTGTCCATTGAGTTGATGATGCTCTCTAATCTTCTCATCCGCTGTCGCCCCCTTTTCCTTTCACCCTCGATCTTTCCCAGTATCAGGGTCTTTTCCAATTAGTCAGCTCTTTGCATCAGGTGACCAGAGTATTGGAGCTTCAGCTTCAGCTTTAGCATCAGTCCTTCCAATGAATATTCAGGGTCGATTTCCTTTAGGATTGACTGGTTTGGTCTCCCAGCTGTCCAGGGGCTCTCAAGAGTCTTCTCCAGCACCACAATTCAAAGGCATCAGTTTGGTGCCTAGCGTTCTTTATCTTCCAACTCTCGCATCCATTGATGACTACTGGAAAAACCACTATCAACATCAATGTTTGCAGTGGGCTTTTGAAGACATACTTCACCAAAATGAGAGTTCCCACCTATTCCTAGTTTCCTTGAGAGGATTTATGTATTTATCTTTGCTTAATCAAGAATGATTGTTGGCTTGTATTGTGTCTTTTCTGCATTTATTGAAATGATCTTTCTCCTTTCATCTATTAATGTAATGATGATACTAATCTACCTTCTAAGGTGTCTTTACATTTTTGGATAAATCTTAATTAGCAAGGGCTAAGAAATGACTTTTCAGATTTTAAAAATAATATGTGATTTTATATATATATATTTGCCTCTTTGTGCATGCATGAAAGGACCCTGACATTTTTAGTTTTGTCTCAAGGCTTAATGGCCCCATGAAATGAGCCAGATGGATTTGTTCCTATTTTTCTGAAGCATTTATGATATTAAAATGATCTCTCTCTTGAAGACAGAAGTTACCTGTAAAACCAACCAGACTTGACCGCCTTATCTGTGTGCGTCTTCAGGGAGAGCAGCAGCAGGAGACACGTGGGCTGATTCAGCCTTTCTGATCACAATACGCATGCTCACGTTTGACATCTCTGCTTGAGTCCCTCTGTTTTTCTAGAAAGCTGCCCTTTCAATCTGTGTTTTCATATTTATTGTCATCGCTCATAATATTTATCTTTTATGTTTCGACTGCATCTCTGTTACGCTCTCTCTTATGTTGTTTATTTTCACTTTCATTTCTCTTCGTTTGATCCTGTGAGCCAGATGTTTGCCTATCTCATGCATCTTCCAAAAGAGCCATTTTTCCTTCTCGTGACTCCTCTTGACTGTGTCTTTGTTTATAATGGTTTTAATTTCTGCTCTTATCTTTATTATTTCCTTCCTTCTAATTCCTTGGGGTTTACTCTGCGGCCCTGTTCTTTTCTGAAGAACAATTTGATCTTTTTCAACCCTTCTTTTTTGTTTCAGAGACGTATTTGAAGCTGCTTTTCAGTTGCTTGCATGGATGTCATGGAGCCAATTGCAGCCCGCTCATTTTGGGTCCTGAGAGTTCATTTTGTGTGTCCCTGTGTTGCACTTGATTTTGGCAGCTTGAAGTAGATCTGGTGGGACACTTACACCGTGAAGGGGCAGACGCCATGGATCATGGCCCACCCTGCCCACCCGTCCCCTCCAGACACACCCACTCCCTTGCCCACATGTACCCACGTAACACTTGCTGTTTTCCAGATCTGGTAGTTAATGTTAATTAATGTCTGGTAATTAATGATCTGTCTGTTAATGTTAATGTCTGGTAGTTAATGCATTATGATTCAGTTCTAAAATTCCATCATTTCTTCTTTACACGTTGGTTGCTTAGAAATACATTTAGAAAAATTTCCAAGCATATAAAATCAGTTTTATTGTTGCTGTTGATTTTGAACGTTACTGGGCAGTAGCAGTAAAGAGCCTGCCTGTCAGTCTGAGATATAAGTGACGTGACTTCCATCCCTGGGTTGGGAAGACCCCTGGAGAAGGAGATGGCAGCCCACTCCAGTATTCTTGCCTGGGAAATCCCACGGACAGAGGAGCCTGGCGGGCTACAGTCCCTGGGGGCGCAAAAGGGTCAGACACAACATGGGCGTCAACGGCACACTGAATTTTTTTGAGTCTCTGTTCCATGTCTTCTAACTTGTCTTTTGAATTTCCTGTCTTCCAGTATCGTCCCATCCGTGTTCTGGGCAGTTCAGCTAGATTTGGCTTCCAGTTCATCAGTTCTCTTTCCACTTTACTATTTCTGTTTTAAACCTTTCTTCCTTCTCCTCACACGGTGTTCTCCCTGGGATTATTTTTCACTTACATGTTTGGACTCTAGTTTTCATGTTTCCTTTCTCTGTTGACTTTCATTCACAATGAATCATTTCCCTGTGCGTTTTGTAATTTGGGATTACAAGAGGGACTTTCTTCTCCTTTGGGACTCCAGGAACCTGAACCGTGTGCCTTGTTTGCTTCTTCTCCCAGAGCCGGCACAGCCCAAGAGCAATTTCACATCCTCTTTCAGCCCAGGGATCTCCCACACCACAAACGGGAGGCCCAGCAGACGCTAAACACACAGGCCCGCGATGCTGAGTTTTCATGGGAGAATTATTTATTGATTCAGTCTCCTGATTTTCCAGCGAGAGTCATGGCTGAGACAACTTGCCTATTGTGCCTCTGGACCAGCAGGCAGGGTTTATGAGTCCCAGTTTTCCCTGAGTTAGCAATCCATCAAGGGTCGAATTCCTAGCTCACCCGATTAGAAAAGGCCCCGCCCTCCTCCCGACCGCGCCACCGTGGCTAGGGTTTGAGGTCGTGCACCTGCCTGCCGGGCCCCGCTGCCCTCTCCCAGCGTCTGACCTGTACACTTTCTCTTCTTGTTCTTGAGCACAGCTGTAGATTTTTTTTTTTTTGTATAAATTTTCCATAACATAGAATTTACCATGGACACTTAGTACTTTCACGCTGTTGTGCAGCCATTACTACTTTCTGTCTCCAGAATGTTCTTCCTCTTCCCGAGCTGAGCCTGGATAGCCGCTTAACACTAGCCTCCCCCGTCACTCCCTTCCCCACCGCCGGCACCACCGTCCTGCTTCTGTCTCCCTGAATTTGATGACTCTAAGTACCTTCACATAGGAGAGTCATGTAAGGTACCTTTAAGATTTCTTTTTCAATGTGGACCATTTTTAAAATCTTTATCGAATTTGTCACAATATTGCTTCTGTTTTATCTTTGCCGGGAGGTTAGGCCCCAAGGCTTTCCGGCTGGCTCAGCAGTAGACTCCACGTGCATCGCGAGAGCCTCAGGAGACTGGGGTTCAGCCCCTGGGTTGGGAAGTCTGCTACAGGAGGATGTGGCGACCCACGCCAGTATTCTTGCCTGTTTAGAAGAGGCCTCATCGTTAAAGCTGGGACTACTCCTTGGTCCAAAGGCTCCCCATGTTAAATTGAATTCGAAACTCTTTTGACACCCTGTGAACATCAAAGAAAATTTCCTGATTGAAACTTTATGCTGAATAAAAGGGAAAAAAAGCTCCCCTTTGAAATTGTGTCTATGCCTGTCTATTCCACACACAATTTTGCAGGCCAGTTTTAGACTAACTGAAGTCTCTGAAAATTTCTCAAGCCTTGAATCTGATTTAAAGTGCTCTTGGGTTGGGACTTCCTTGGTGGTTCTGTGGGTTGAGACGTCATCTTCCAGTGCAGCAGGTTCGATGCCTGGTCGACGAGCTACAATCCCACATGCTCATGTCCCCCAAGCCAAAGCATTAAGCAGTAGCAGTAGTGTACCAAATTCAGCAAAGACTTTAAAAAAGGGATTTGGGTTGGTCATGCCACCTGACATCTGGCAGACACAAGCATAGCCCATAACCCTCCTTGGAGACTTTCTTTGAAGAAACCCATCTTTAAACTAAACCTCAAAATATTCCTTTGTAAAAACTTCCAGAAGATACTAGTCTATATAAGAAATGCCAAAATAATAACGAAGCAAGAGACCATGGCTGAGAGGCCACAGAAACTAAGAATATCAATATGAAACACAAAAAGATTTCAGATGTTGAAATTGTCAAAGACAGGTTGTAAAAGAGTTGTATCTAAAGAAATGAAGAAGAGATTAAACTTGTGAGCAAGGGACAAGAAACCATAAAAAATGATCAAGCAGACTTGAAAAAGTCAAATAAAACTTTCCCTGGAAATAAAAGATACCATAAATGAAAATTTAAAACTCACTTTCTGAGTTTACCAGCACATAAGACCTGGGAGAAGAGAGAATTAATGAGCCAAATAATAAATAAATGTTGGACTACATTACAGAGACTTAGAAGAGATGGACAGTATTTAATCAGAGAGCCAGAAAGAGAAGAGAGAATGAAAGGGAGGAGGGAGGAGTTGATGTTGGAAGGAAGAGATGGTGAATAAGAAAATGCCCAGAATGGAGGAGAGACACCAATGCTGAGATTCAGGAAGTCATGCGAGGAATGCCTACAGGACACTGCAAGGTGAAATTGTGGAGCCCTGAGCTATGTGGCAACCTGAGCTACATCAGTGGATATCAAAGGTGAAACTGTGGAGCACTGGACATTAAATGGGAGATCTTAAATGAAGCCATAGCAGGAATAGATCACCTGGAAAGTAGCCTGACTTCTCAGCAGCAGAAGCCAGAAGTCAGTGAAAGCATGTCTTCCGTATATTAAAGAAAAATATTCATTAATTTAGATGATGAAGTGGGTCTTGACGTAGGAGTAAGAAGCTTGCATGCTAAGTTGCTTCAGTCATGTCTGACTCTGAGACGCTGTGGAGTGCAGCCTGTCAGGCTCCTCTGTCCATGGGATTCTCCTGGCAAGAATACTGGAGTGGCCTTCCACTTCCTTCTCCAGAGGATCTTCCCGACCCGGGGTGGAACCTGTGTCTCCTGCATTGGCAGGTGAGTTCTTTACCACTAAGCCACCTGGGAAACCTGAAGCCCTGATACCTGAGTTATTTCTCTTTCCAAATAATTGAACAACGTGCTCTGGTAGAACTTGTTGTCCTTTTTTTCATCCCCATGAGAGCTAGCAGAATGACTTGTACTCATACTTAATAATGTATGAGGTGCTTCATACATAATAATCCACCTTATTATCTCACTCACATGGGCTGCACTCATGCTGGTTGCCCTGCTGAGAATGATCTTTGTTTTGTCTGCTTCCCGAATAATAACCATTGAAAAAGCTTCAAGGCGGGGAAAGTGACTAAAGTAAAAAAACTGGGAGCAAGGGACAAGAAACCATAAAAAATGATCAAGCAGACTTGAAAAAGTCAAATAAAACTTTCCCTGGAAATAAAAGATACCATAAATGAAAATTTAAAACTCACTTTCTGAGTTTACCAGCACATAAGACCTGGGAGAAGAGAGAATTAATGAGCCAAATAATAAATAAATGTTGGACTACATTACAGAGACTTAGAAGAGATGGACAGTATTTAATCAGAGAGCCAGAAAGAGAAGAGAGAATGAAAGGGAGGAGGGAGGAGTTGATGTTGGAAGGAAGAGATGGTGAATAAGAAAATGCCCAGAATGGAGGAGAGACACCAATGCTGAGATTCAGGAAGTCATGCGAGGAATGCCTACAGGACACTGCAAGGTGAAATTGTGGAGCCCTGAGCTATGTGGCAACCTGAGCTACATCAGTGGATATCAAAGGTGAAACTGTGGAGCACTGGACATTAAATGGGAGATCTTAAATGAAGCCATAGCAGGAATAGATCACCTGGAAAGTAGCCTGACTTCTCAGCAGCAGAAGCCAGAAGTCAGTGAAAGCATGTCTTCCGTATATTAAAGAAAAATATTCATTAATTTAGATGATGAAGTGGGTCTTGACGTAGGAGTAAGAAGCTTGCATGCTAAGTTGCTTCAGTCATGTCTGACTCTGAGACGCTGTGGAGTGCAGCCTGTCAGGCTCCTCTGTCCATGGGATTCTCCTGGCAAGAATACTGGAGTGGCCTTCCACTTCCTTCTCCAGAGGATCTTCCCGACCCGGGGTGGAACCTGTGTCTCCTGCATTGGCAGGTGAGTTCTTTACCACTAAGCCACCTGGGAAACCTGAAGCCCTGATACCTGAGTTATTTCTCTTTCCAAATAATTGAACAACGTGCTCTGGTAGAACTTGTTGTCCTTTTTTTCATCCCCATGAGAGCTAGCAGAATGACTTGTACTCATACTTAATAATGTATGAGGTGCTTCATACATAATAATCCACCTTATTATCTCACTCACATGGGCTGCACTCATGCTGGTTGCCCTGCTGAGAATGATCTTTGTTTTGTCTGCTTCCCCGAATAATAACCATCTTCCAGCACCAACTCAGATGTCAACTTCTTCAAGAGCTTTCTGTCTGCCTCATCACGGGGGAAGTGGGTGTTAAAGTGTGACTTTATCCAGACACATTTCATGCGGTACTTCTCAATTGTTGCCACAGTCAGTGTGGTTTGTGTGGGTGTCTTATGGCCTTGTGTGCATCCTGATAGACAATGACCAATGGTCACTCCCTCGAGGTCTGCATCTTCACTGTGTTCACCTAGCCCCATGAGCCTAGAGCATACTCAAGAGGTTAAAGAAAAATCTTTGGACTAGATGGAAGGGCTGGCGACGTCGTGGGCAGAAATGGGCCGCGGGAGGCTTGCTGGAGGTCCGAGGGGCTGGGGAGGCACTGTGTATGGCCCCTTGGAGGCTATCCTCTGGGCACACCCTGCTGTTTCCCCCGCTCGGCCTGCATAAAGACTAAGTCTGTGTTTAGAGCAGTGCAATTTAAAGGTCACATTTATGAGCAAATAGCTATGTTTATAAACTTAGCTTGACAAATAAGGGAGCCTTTGAAATGAATACTGTTTGCTGAAACTAGAACCAAGTTCCACCAACAGCGGCCAGGAAATGTGCACCCAACCTGGCTCTCCCAGCCTGAATTCCCCACCCATTCCGCTCATGTTTTGAAATGTATGTATTTGATTTTTCGGCTGCGGTTTCTCTGGGTCGTGTCAGCCTCCGTAGCGATGGGCTGCGGTGACTGGGTGGCGGAGCCTTGGGACTGGGCTGCCCTGCTCAAGTTGGTCCCACTCCGGGGGTTTTGGGCCCAGACACAGTGTCTCCTGCATTGGCAGGTGAGTTCTTTACCACTAAGCCACCTGGGAAACCTGAAGCCCTGATACCTGAGTTATTTCTCTTTCCAAATAATTGAACAACGTGCTCTGGTAGAACTTGTTGTCCTTTTTTTCATCCCCATGAGAGCTAGCAGAATGACTTGTACTCATACTTAATAATGTATGAGGTGCTTCATACATAATAATCCACCTTATTATCTCACTCACATGGGCTGCACTCATGCTGGTTGCCCTGCTGAGAATGATCTTTGTTTTGTCTGCTTCCCCGAATAATAACCATCTTCCAGCACCAACTCAGATGTCAACTTCTTCAAGAGCTTTCTGTCTGCCTCATCACGGGGGAAGTGGGTGTTAAAGTGTGACTTTATCCAGACACATTTCATGCGGTACTTCTCAATTGTTGCCACAGTCAGTGTGGTTTGTGTGGGTGTCTTATGGCCTTGTGTGCATCCTGATAGACAATGACCAATGGTCACTCCCTCGAGGTCTGCATCTTCACTGTGTTCACCTAGCCCCATGAGCCTAGAGCATACTCAAGAGGTTAAAGAAAAATCTTTGGACTAGATGGAAGGGCTGGCGACGTCGTGGGCAGAAATGGGCCGCGGGAGGCTTGCTGGAGGTCCGAGGGGCTGGGGAGGCACTGTGTATGGCCCCTTGGAGGCTATCCTCTGGGCACACCCTGCTGTCCTCCGCCGCTCGGCCTGCACAAAGACTAAGTCTGTGTTTAGAGCAGTGCAATTTAAAGGTCACATTTATGAGCAAATAGCTATGTTTATAAACTTAGCTTGACAAATAAGGGAGCCTTTGAAATGAATACTGTTTGCTGAAACTAGAACCAAGTTCCACCAACAGCGGCCAGGAAATGTGCACCCAACCTGGCTCTCCCAGCCTGAATTCCCCACCCATTCCGCTCATGTTTTCGAAATGTATGTATTTGATTTTTCGGCTGCGGTTTCTCTGGGTCGTGTCAGCCTCCCATTGTAGCGATGGGCTGCGGTGACTGGGTGGACGGAGCCTTGGGACTGGCCGAAGCTGCCCTGCTCAAGTTGGTCCCACTCCCGGGCCCTGGTTTACTCTCTCATCAAGAGAGCCCAGACACAGAAAGACAAATACCATATGACAGTGCTTTATGTGGAATCTAAAAAAAAAAAAAGGTACAAATGAACTTTTTTACAAAACAGAAGCAGGGTCCCCAGTTGTGGGATATGCAGTGCAGACATGGGAATGATGAATAGAGACTCAAAATGGAGTCTGAAAGAATAAGGCGATGATTTCCTCGTGACCCCGAGGCGAGGCACGGAGGGGAAGCTATCGTAAAGAACATGTCACATGTGAGATGTTTGCCAAGGTGATATGACGGACGACACGCCATCCATTGCTGTCCTCATGATCGGACTCCAGAGGGGATCAGCGAAGGCATTTGTGCCGGTTTCTCCTAGGAGGCTGAAACTTCCTGGAGGTCTGAACATGACATAGGCTTCAACCAGTGTAGAACACAAGCTTAGGGCTACCAGGGGTATGTGTTGTTGCTGTCACTAAGTTGGTCCAGCTGTGGCTGATTCCTTACGGCCCGCCCCCTGGGATGTAGCCCGCCAGGCTCCTCAGTTCATGGGATTCTGCAGCAAGAAGACTGGAGTGGGCTGGCACGTCCTCCTCCAGGGGATCTTCCTGACCCGGGTATTGAACCTGGGTCTCTTCCATCTCCTCCTGCCTTGGCAAGCGGATTCTTTGCCACTAGCGCCACCTGGGAAGCCCCCAGGAGACACGACTTGGCATCGACAAGTGGAAAGAGGCGCATTCTGAGGCGAACTGAGCTGGGGCGCCTCCGCCTCCCAGCCGCCAGCTGCAGATTTAAAGGTCACATTTATGAGCAAATAGCTATGTTTATAAACTTAGCTTGACAAATAAGGGAGCCTTTGAAATGAATACTGTTTGCTGAAACTAGAACCAAGTTCCACCAACAGCGGCCAGGAAATGTGCACCCAACCTGGCTCTCCCAGCCTGAATTCCCCACCCATTCCGCTCATGTTTTCGAAATGTATGTATTTGATTTTTCGGCTGCGGTTTCTCTGGGTCGTGTCAGCCTCCCATTGTAGCGATGGGCTGCGGTGACTGGGTGGACGGAGCCTTGGGACTGGCCGAAGCTGCCCTGCTCAAGTTGGTCCCACTCCCGGGCCCTGGTTTACTCTCTCATCAAGAGAGCCCAGACACAGAAAGACAAATACCATATGACAGTGCTTTATGTGGAATCTAAAAAAAAAAAAAGGTACAAATGAACTTTTTTACAAAACAGAAGCAGGGTCCCCAGTTGTGGGATATGCAGTGCAGACATGGGAATGATGAATAGAGACTCAAAATGGAGTCTGAAAGAATAAGGCGATGATTTCCTCGTGACCCCGAGGCGAGGCACGGAGGGCAAGCTATCGTAAAGAACATGTCACATGTGAGATGTTTGCCAAGGTGATATGACGGACGACACGCCATCCATTGCTGTCCTCATGATCGGACTCCAGAGGGGATCAGCGAAGGCATTTGTGCCGGTTTCTCCTAGGAGGCTGAAACTTCCTGGAGGTCTGAACATGACATAGGCTTCAACCAGTGTAGAACACAAGCTTAGGGCTACCAGGGGTATGTGTTGTTGCTGTCACTAAGTTGGTCCAGCTGTGGCTGATTCCTTACGGCCCGCCCCCTGGGATGTAGCCCGCCAGGCTCCTCAGTTCATGGGATTCTGCAGCAAGAAGACTGGAGTGGGCTGGCACGTCCTCCTCCAGGGGATCTTCCTGACCCGGGTATTGAACCTGGGTCTCTTCCATCTCCTCCTGCCTTGGCAAGCGGATTCTTTGCCACTAGCGCCACCTGGGAAGCCCCCAGGAGACACGACTTGGCATCGACAAGTGGAAAGAGGCGCATTCTGAGGCGAACTGAGCTGGGGCGCCTCCGCCTCCCAGCCGCCAGCTGCAGAAGAGACTCCAGGTGGCAAATGGCCCCAGGAGCCCACATTCATCCTAAGGCAGAGAGGAGCCCAACCCAGAGATTACTGCAAGGCCTTCACTGTTTTTAGTGAAAGACAAGCGCTCCTTCCTGAGACAGAGTTTCAGAGGATGGAAGATGTTGGCATCATCCGCTAGAGGTTCTGTCCAGAGAGGTCAGGACATCCACTCCCCGTTTTCACTTTAGTAAAGTGTGGAAGATAATGGATAATTGCACTCGATTTTGTGAGGAGAGAACAGAATTTCAAGCCACGTTTGAAATTATATTATATGATATAAGGATGTATGAGGGCTTATGGAGAGTTCCAAGTGAGGGTCCCCCAGGGGGAGGTTAGTGAAGGGCCCAGAAGACTGGGGGCTGAGACCGTTACCTTCTTGTTTGGTGAGAAAAATGGATAAAGGATGATGACGATAAACGTCTGCTCTTTCCTAATGTGTGCTCGGTAGAGCAGAGGAGTGCAGCGGAAGCATGCTGGGCCCACAATGCTTGCTTGAGGGGGCTCTACAGCCCCCCGCCCCCACCCAAAATAGCCTCGGAACACTTCAAGAATTTCACATTGGGGAGACTTCCGAGCTAGTTTCTATACTCTTATTTCATCACTCCGCCACTGCACCTCATTTTTAACCGAGAAAAGAGATTCCTGCCGGATCAACCACCTTATTCATCAGACCTGGTTCTGGATGATTTTTGGTTGTTTCCAGAAACAGAACCCTCCCTCAAGGTTGAGAGATTTATGTTAGTGAGGCTCCTTAAGAAATGGGACTTTAACTCAGAGGCGTTCAAGATACATTTTGGTCATGAAAAAAATCCAGCTCTCGGCATCTTGCCGGCCAACCTCATCCATTTTCCTATCTTCTTCTCTTCCATTGTTTTAGAAATGAAACAACTGAAAAAAGCACTCCAGCTGCATCAAAGAGTTGTGCTCCATCTGTAACGCAATTTCCGCTTCTACGACATCTCTTGGAGAATAAAGAAGATGGAAAGATTATGTGTAAGAAAAACTAGAGGTGCCTATGACGTCATCTTGAAAGACTGACGAATTTCCCTTCTGAGACTCTGTGCGGGCTCTGCTGCCCTGTGCGCTGTCCACGCCGAACCTTCTGGCTTTGTGTCCTTCATGTTACTAGAGGCCCGCATATTTTTGTGGAAAATTAGGAAAGAAGAAAATCAAAAGGAAGAGAATTTGGTTAAAACTTTGCTTCCAAAGCCAGGGGGTGGGTACAAGCTCCACTCCTGGTTGGGGTGCCAAGAACCTATATGCCTTGTGACCAAAAACAGAAAACAAAGCCCCAAACTCCCATAAAAGCCACACTGTAACAAATTCAGTAAAGACTTCAGAAATGATCCACATTAAACAAAACTTAAAGAAAGGAAGAGAATTTAAAAATCATCTATAATTCTATAGATAACTTATTTGATTTTCATCTTTCTGGCCTCTGTTTGGTGGGTTGTATGGTCTGTGGAGGGCTTCCCTGGTGGCTCAGGCAGTAAAGAATCCACCTGCCACTGTAGGAGACACAGGATTGATCCCCAGGAGGGGAAGATCCCCAGAGAAGGAAATAGCAGCCCACTCCAGTGTCCTTGCCTGGAAAATCCCATGGAAGAGGAGCCTGGGGGACTACAGTCCATGGGGTCACAAAGAATCGGACACAACTGAGTGACTAACACACACACACATTTTGTGACAGATTTAAGGCACTGGGTCTTTTTGCTTGTTGATGAAAAAAAATAAGATGCATGCAGAAACATCATAAAACATGTAAATAAAGTGAACTCTGTTCCCTGTTGATCAACCTCCTCCCCCTTCCCTGTAGATAGCTGCTACCCTGATACTTGAAAAATGATTTTCTTCTTTAAGTTTTTCATCATATTTGTATCATCTAAACCCAAAGCAATTTTTTTTCTTCTCTATGATTATTAGCGTGGAATTGTGGATTTTTAGTTCTCCTCAAGGGCAGTCATTGTTCTTTCCAGGCTCCGGTTGTCCTAAGAGTGGCGGCAGCACAATTGAAGACAACTCCAGCTGCCAAAGAGTTGTGCTCCATCTGTAACGCAATTTCCGCTTCTCGACATCTCTTGGAGAATAAAGAAGATGGAAAGATTATGTGTAAGAAAAACTAGAGGTGCCTATGACGTCATCTTGAAAGACTGACGAATTTCCCTTCTGAGACTCTGTGCGGGCTCTGCTGCCCTGTGCGCTGTCCACGCCGAACCTTCTGGCTTTGTGTCCTTCATGTTACTAGAGGCCCGCATATTTTTGTGGAAAATTAGGAAAGAAGAAAATCAAAAGGAAGAGAATTTGGTTAAAACTTTGCTTCCAAAGCCAGGGGGTGGGTACAAGCTCCACTCCTGGTTGGGGTGCCAAGAACCTATATGCCTTGTGACCAAAAACAGAAAACAAAGCCCCAAACTCCCATAAAAGCCACACTGTAACAAATTCAGTAAAGACTTCAGAAATGATCCACATTAAACAAAACTTAAAGAAAGGAAGAGAATTTAAAAATCATCTATAATTCTATAGATAACTTATTTGATTTTCATCTTTCTGGCCTCTGTTTGGTGGGTTGTATGGTCTGTGGAGGGCTTCCCTGGTGGCTCAGGCAGTAAAGAATCCACCTGCCACTGTAGGAGACACAGGATTGATCCCCAGGAGGGGAAGATCCCCAGAGAAGGAAATAGCAGCCCACTCCAGTGTCCTTGCCTGGAAAATCCCATGGAAGAGGAGCCTGGGGGACTACAGTCCATGGGGTCACAAAGAATCGGACACAACTGAGTGACTAACACACACACACATTTTGTGACAGATTTAAGGCACTGGGTCTTTTTGCTTGTTGATGAAAAAAAATAAGATGCATGCAGAAACATCATAAAACATGTAAATAAAGTGAACTCTGTTCCCTGTTGATCAACCTCCTCCCCCTTCCCTGTAGATAGCTGCTACCCTGATACTTGAAAAATGATTTTCTTCTTTAAGTTTTTCATCATATTTGTATCATCTAAACCCAAAGCAATTTTTTTTCTTCTCTATGATTATTAGCGTGGAATTGTGGATTTTTAGTTCTCCTCAAGGGCAGTCATTGTTCTTTTCCAGGCTCCGGTTGTCCTAAGAGTGGCCGGCGGCAGCACAATTGAAGACAAGTCCTTCTGCTGACCGCTCTGCGCAAGCCCATCAGCCTGAACCCGGCCTCCCCTTCATCACAGCAGGAGTTCTCAGGCCCACCTTCTCGGCTGCCCGCCACAGCCCGATTCTCTGAGGATCCCTGGTTTCTATCAGCAAACACCTAACGGTGTTTCACAGTCTATACCGGGGCGGTCCACGCACTTTGCTGTGGAAGTGTCAATGCTGCAAGCTTCTCTCAGAAGACAGAACAAGGAAAAGCACACGCGTGACATACCTGGACTGGCTGGGGAGAAAGCACCCTCCTGTGCTCCTCCTCCACACTCACAGTGCTTCTGACGCTGGATGCGTGGGTTTCCCACACAGCACGTAATTCTCCAGCCCCAGCTGGGTGTCCGAGAGTTCACTCCGAGTTTGACACGACTTATATTATAGTAGCGTCAGATCCCGTAAGGTCAAGGCTCAGTCCCACAAGTTGCTGTTTAGCTGCTTCTGGCTCTTTGCGACCCCATGGACTGTGCCCCCCCAGGCTCTTCTGTCCGTGGGATTTTCCACTGGACTGGTTTGCCATTTACATCTCGGGCATCTTCCTAACCCAGAGATCGATCCTCTGTCTCCTGCATTGGCAGGTGGATTCTTTACTATGTAAGCGACCAGGGAAGCCCACAAGACTGTTCTCACAATTGACACCAGTTAAGTCCCAGGGTGCCATCGTAGTCTAGCCATCCAGCTATAAACTAAGGTTCCTATATCCCTCTCCTTGTATTTGATAATTTTCTAGGATGGCTCACAGAACTCGGGGAAACACCTGTGTTTATCAATTTATTATAAAGGGGATAAAGAACAGTCAAACGCAGATCTGTGGGGGAGGAGGATGTGAGAGCCTCCATGCACCCTCTAGGCACACTGCCCTCTGACTTCTGCGTGGTCACCCATCCCGAAGCTGGAATAGAAGTTTCTTTAAGGAGTCTTTGTTGAGTCCATTTTTGGCCAAAGGTGATTAACTCAACTTCCAGCCACTCTCCCTAGCCTGGAGGTTAGGGAGCTGGGGCTGGGAGTCCCAACTCTAATCGCTATCGGTTCCTCTGGCAACCCCCTCCCACCCTGAGGCTGCTTGGTTGGGGGGAGGGGCGGACAGGCAACCAGTGACTTCATTAGCATAAACTCAAAGCGGCTCATTCTGTAAAACAAAAGAAGCTCCTTTCACCCGGATCACTCGGAAATCCTGAGGATTTAAAGTAAAAGTTCTGTGCCAGAAGCAGGAAACAAAGACCAAATAGCTATTTCGTATTAGGTAGCTCAGCGGTAAAGAATCTGCCTGCCATTGCAGGAGACACGGGTTCGATCCCTAGGCGGGAAAGATCTCCTGGAGGCGGGCATGGTAACCCACTACAGCTCCTTGCCTGGAGAATGCCATGGACAGAGGAGCCTGGAGGGTCACCGTCCAAGGGTTGCAGAGTCGGACAGGACCGAGCAACTTAGTACTCAGGCACGCACTGAACAGAGTATGGGGCCGTGGGAGCCGCCTCTTGAGCACCTGCTTCCCTAAAGGCGGTGGGCGGGGCTGCGTCTGCAGCGATTGCTGTTTAGCTGCTTCTGGCTCTTTGCGACCCCATGGACTGTGCCCCCCCAGGCTCTTCTGTCCGTGGGATTTTCCACTGGACTGGTTTGCCATTTACATCTCGGGCATCTTCCTAACCCAGAGATCGATCCTCTGTCTCCTGCATTGGCAGGTGGATTCTTTACTATGTAAGCGACCAGGGAAGCCCACAAGACTGTTCTCACAATTGACACCAGTTAAGTCCCAGGGTGCCATCGTAGTCTAGCCATCCAGCTATAAACTAAGGTTCCTATATCCCTCTCCTTGTATTTGATAATTTTCTAGGATGGCTCACAGAACTCGGGGAAACACCTGTGTTTATCAATTTATTATAAAGGGGATAAAGAACAGTCAAACGCAGATCTGTGGGGGAGGAGGATGTGAGAGCCTCCATGCACCCTCTAGGCACACTGCCCTCTGACTTCTGCGTGGTCACCCATCCCGAAGCTGGAATAGAAGTTTCTTTAAGGAGTCTTTGTTGAGTCCATTTTTGGCCAAAGGTGATTAACTCAACTTCCAGCCACTCTCCCTAGCCTGGAGGTTAGGGAGCTGGGGCTGGGAGTCCCAACTCTAATCGCTATCGGTTCCTCTGGCAACCCCCTCCCACCCTGAGGCTGCTTGGTTGGGGGGAGGGGCGGACAGGCAACCAGTGACTTCATTAGCATAAACTCAAAGCGGCTCATTCTGTAAAACAAAAGAAGCTCCTTTCACCCGGATCACTCGGAAATCCTGAGGATTTAAAGTAAAAGTTCTGTGCCAGAAGCAGGAAACAAAGACCAAATAGCTATTTCGTATTAGGTAGCTCAGCGGTAAAGAATCTGCCTGCCATTGCAGGAGACACGGGTTCGATCCCTAGGCGGGAAAGATCTCCTGGAGGCGGGCATGGTAACCCACTACAGCTCCTTGCCTGGAGAATGCCATGGACAGAGGAGCCTGGAGGGTCACCGTCCAAGGGTTGCAGAGTCGGACAGGACCGAGCAACTTAGTACTCAGGCACGCACTGAACAGAGTATGGGGCCGTGGGAGCCGCCTCTTGAGCACCTGCTTCCCTAAAGGCGGTGGGCGGGGCTGCGTCTGCAGCGAGTCCGCAGACTGTTTGGCACCGGAAACTAGTTTCGTGGAAACGATTTTTGCTGGAACCTGGGTGAAGGGAACGGCCGTACGGTTTCAGGGTGATTCAAGCACATCTGTCGTGCACTGCATCTGCAGTCGCCGCTGTTCTGCTAGGAGGTCAGCGGAGGATCTCGCGGGCGGGCCGCGGCTCTCGCGAGACCGCCGGAGATCTCGGAGGGCCTCGCCCCGCATGCGGCGGCGGCGGCGGCCATCGTGCAGCAGGTGCAGCCGCGGCCGCCTCTGAGCGCGGCCCTGGAGCTGGCCACAGCCCTTGACACCAAGATCTCTGGACTGGAGACCCCGGGACGAGGTCTCTGCATGCGGCCGCCGGTGAGCCAGAGAGATGAGACTCCGCACGGAGGGGAAGAAAGGTTAGACTTTGTTTTGTTACCCAGATTCTATGGTTGTTTCCCGGGCCTTGTTCGTGGGCCTTGCCGGGGACCTAAGAGATACTTCAGAACCGATCTGCTCCTCCTCCCCCAGCGTCTCCTTCTCGGGTGTTGCGCTTCGTATTTACAAATGGGCCCCTTTCTGCACACCTGTGCGTCTCCGCGCGTGGTCTGGTCGGCGGGGGCAGCCTGAGGCCTTTGGAGGGCGTCTGCGAGGGGAATCATTTTTGGAGCCATAGGAAGCCGCTCCTTGCGCTCCTGGGGTGGCAGTTGCGCAGGCACAGGCTCCTCTACCCGTGTCCCCCGGAGGGCCCCGGCCGAGCCCCGGCCTCCCTCACCCGGTGCTTCGAGGTGCACCTGTTCTGTGGCTCCCCGCGGCGCAGCTGGTTTTGTTTTTCAGCGGAACACCCACAGGGATCCTTCGGATCCCCGATACCATCAGTGTTCTGCTGAAACTGATGTGGTGCTGACTCCTTCCATGCAGAATCAAAGCGGACGTCTTAAAATCCCCTGACGGTCTTAGCTGACCCGCCCGGCCTTCCCCGCTGTGACCGCCCGGCTCCCGGCTCTCTCCCCAGCACGGCAGCCTCTCTGTTCCTGGAGCACCCAGACGTGCTGGCACCTCAGGGCCCCTGCCCTGGAGGCTCGCCCTTCTTCCTGGTCGTCTTACCCCTGCCTTTTCTGGGCTTTGCTGGGATGCCACCTCTGGCTGCGGCCTACACGGACCACCCTATTTAAGACAGCGAGTCCACTTCCTGTGCTGGAATACCTGTTACCGTCCTCCTATGCACTGGGAGCAGAGTCTTGGCCACTGGACCACCAGGGAAGTCCCAAAGCTCTATGTTCTCTTTTCCACCATCCCACCCCTCATTCCAGCATTTACACTCTTCTGTTTAGTTACTGTTTGCTTATTGTCTGTCTCACTCCACCAGCACGTTAATCCCACAGGTCAGAGATTTGGGGCAGCTTTCTCTCACTGCTGCATCCTGAAAATCTAGAATGATGCTTGGTGTGTAGTGGACACTGATTAAATATTTGCTAAATGAGTGACTTAGACATATGCAAATGCCTTAAAAAAAAAAACTAGGATGCTGGAAATATTTGAGGTTATGATTTAAATAAGACTAATCATCAGGAACTTGTGGAGTGAGTTAATAATAAGAATGGTTTCCTCTGCAGGCAGCATCAGCTCATAAAAAGCTTAAACAAGAAAGGAAAGAGGCCATGGGTTCTCTGATAACTTCAGCTTCAGGCATGGCCGGATCCAGGAGTTCAAATGGCGTCATTGGGATGCTGTCTCTTTACTTTCCTCCTTTGGTATCCACTTCAGTCTCAGGCAGCCTTTCCCTTGATGGAGATAATGATGGCACAGACATTTTTAAGCTTTTGTTACCAGCCACCCCATGAGAAGAAAGGGGCAGTTATCTCTATTGGGTGTTCTTGCTCCGAAGCTCTCTTAATGATGTAGAGAGCGAATACATATGCACATCTGCATTTATTTCTCTGTCTGTTCAATAATTGAAAACTACCTGTTCATTCCGTTCCCTCTAATTCCAACCCAGCGTATAGGGTTTCTTTTATTTTTATGTTTTTAAATTTTTGCCCTCATGGTAGGTGGGATCTGAGTTCCCCAACCCGGGATCAAACCCGTGCCTCTTGCCCTGGAAGCCTGGAGTCTTAACCACCGGACGCCCAGGGATGTCCCCACACAGGGTTTACTTTAGCTTTCTCCCTTCCTCTTTCTCGGACAGTGAAGCCAGACCCCCGCTTCTGTAATTAGTTTACCTATCTGATCCCTGCTCTCCTGTGTGACCAGTTCCCCCTCCCACCCCAGGGCTGAGCCTGCCCTCCCAGGATGCCCTCTTCGCCTGCACAGACCACAGTGCTCCCCCTCTGTTCCTGCGTAGAGATGCTGGCCCTCGTTCTGACGCCCTGGACGGCTTTAAGCCTCAACTGTTCAGGCTGGGAAGAGGAGAGGAGGGAAGAGGAAGCAGGGTGCCCTTATCCTAATTCTTGCCAGTTATCCCAAGAGACGCTTCAGGTCCCCTGCCCACGGCTCCAGGGCCAGTGAGGCGGCCTGCACCGGCCCTGGCTAGGGCTCCTCCTGTTTCCCTGGCGTGTTTTCCTCCTGGGCTGGTCGCTTCCCCTGTGTTGGATGAATGGAGTCTCACCCCTCCAGCATGGGCTCCGTGCTGTGCGGATATCAGGAAATATTTACTTGACCAGCCAGTCCCAGGAGAGAGCCGTCCTTGTGAACAGGGAGGCTCTGAGTTTCCCCACGAGAGAGGGGGTCACAGGGGAACCCCACCCGCCCGCTCGGTGGCCAGCCTGAGGCCGACCGAGGCTGGTGTGCCCTTTGCGGCCACGCCTCGGCAGGTGCACCTCCTCGGGCAGGTGCAGCCCCGGTGCCTTATGGGAGCGGCCGAGACGAGGAAGCGCAGCGAGCGTTGCTCACGGCGTGTGTTGTACAGGCTGTCAGAGCAAATGAAGTTTTATGACAGACGGGCAGCGACCAGCTTCCTGGCGCTATCAATCTTCCTTGCTGCTGGCTCAGAGCGCTGGATGATTTTTCATTTACAGTTAAGAACGCCAAGATGACGAAGCGCAACTCGCCTACACGGAGAACTAGCAAGTTGTATCCGTGCACAGATGTAATTAATAATCACGGGGCGTGAGACGTGGGGAGCAGTTAAGCAGGGGAGTCGAGCGTCTCCATCACCCTCCCTCTCCCCTGCCACCATTTGCCACCCGTTTACAAAACGGCAGGGAGAGACATCAGGATTTAATCCTCCGCTTATATCTATATTTGCCATATGTGCGGCGACGGACAAAAGGTTCTTACCAGCGGGGTCGCGGGTCCCCTTGGCTCAACAGATTTACGTGTAGCAGCCTCAGAGAGATGATGCCCACAGAGGTCAGGCGCAGAGGGTTGTGTGCAGTTGCTCAGTCGCGTCCGACTCTTTGTGACCTCATGGACTGTAGCCCGCCGAGTTCCTCTGTCCCTGGAATTTTCCAGGCAAGAATACTGGAGTGGATTGCCATTTCCTTCACCAGAGAATCTTCCCGACCCAGGGATCGAACCCTCGTCTCCTGTATGGACAGGCAGAGTCTTTACCATTGTGCTACCTGGGAAGCCATACATGCAGGGGGAGGAGGGGTAAAAAATAGGAAATTTTGTGTAACAAAGGGATGGAGGTCCCAGGAGACAGGTTCATCCTACAGGGTGAGAAGACTCAAGATTGTGAGACCATGTTTATATAACCAAGAGAAGCCCACAGAACCAATTCATCACGGTGACCCCGGCCTGGGAGATGTGTATACTCTGAAAAATTCTTTTGTAAACATGTCGGCTCTCTTATCTCCTCATTCCTGCTGTGTTATCTGAGTTTCCGTCCCCATCTGCCTGTCCCCACCTGCGGCTGCACCAGCTCCAGCCCCTGCAGTTGCTTGCTGCCCACAAAGGACTTCTGGAGGGAGTCTCTGGCAGTATCTAGCGTGTGTTCCCTAATCAACAGTTGGGCCTCTGTAACATCTGCATGATTCTTTTTTCCTTTTCTGCTGCTCTCATGAGGATTTGGTGAGCTGCATCCTTAACACAGCTTAAATCAGTCAATTCTCAGGGACGTCAGCCCTGAATATTCACGGGAAGGATGGATGCTGAAGCTGAAGCTCCAATACTTTGGCCACCTCAAGCGAAGAGACGGCTCATTGGAAAAACGCCTAATGTGGGGAAAACTAGAAGGCAAAAGGGGATGGGGACGACAGAAGGTGAGATGGTTGAATGGCATCCTTGAATTAATGGACATGAGTCTGGTCAGACTCCGGGAGATGGGGAAGAACAGGGAAGCCTGGCGTGCTGCCGTCCGTGGGTGGCAGAGAGTCAGGTGCGACTGAGGACAGCCACGACAGTCCTTAAGGTACTCAAGTGTCAGCCGTGTGTCTCTCCTAGGAAACCCTTCAGAGTCTGGAGAGGGTTTCCTCCCCACCCCCGGTCTTCTCCCAGGGACTTTAAATTGTGTGGCTTGTGTTCCAGCACCTTCTAGATTTTTTTAGTAAACAGCTCTGGGGACGCTGGGGAGGCAATCCTGAAAGGCCAACATTGTGCTCTTCTGGAAATTCACGCCCCAGAGCCATGACTGAGGCTTTGTGAGGGCCCGCTCACCTCCTCTCTCTGGTCGGACTCCTTCCAGAGGGCTCCTTGGGGCTCTGTGCCCCTTGGCACCCGCAGGCTGGACGTGCCCAGACCTGCCTGGCTCCCCAAAGCGGTGAGTGTACTCTGGGTGACACGACTTGATTCAGAGGGGTGCCGTGGGGCCAGAAAGCAAGTCAGACACAGGACTTGCCCTCAAGGACTTTATTAGAAGCATAGGCACAGAGTCAACACACAGTACACGTAGTCGTGTGTAAATATGAGAGCTGGACCATAAAGAGGGCCCATGCTTTTGAACTGTGGTGCTGGAGAAGACTCTTTGAGAGTCCCTTGGACAACTAGGAGATCAAACAAATCAGTCCTAAAGGAAATCAGCCCCGAATACTCATTGGAAGGACTGATGCTGAAGTTGAAACCCCAGTGCTTTGGCCACCAGATGCTAAGAGCCGACTCTTTAGGAAAGACCCTGATGCTGGGAATGACTGCAGGCAGGAGGAGAAGGGGGTGACAGGCTGAGATGGTTGGATGGGATCACCGACTCAATAGAAACGAATTTGAGCAAATACTGGGAGACTTTGGAGGACAGGGGAGCCTAGCATGCTGCAGTCCATGGGGTCACAAAGAGTCAGACATGACTTAGCAACTGAACAACAGCAGCAGTCCAACCCAGTGAGAAATTTCCTGCTCAAATGGACCCATAATCCCACTAAGAGAGGCTAATGGAAATCAACTCCAAAAAAAATGAAAGGACATGAGTCTGGTCAGACTCCGGGAGATGGGGAAGAACAGGGAAGCCTGGCGTGCTGCCGTCCGTGGGTGGCAGAGAGTCAGGTGCGACTGAGGACAGCCACGACAGTCCTTAAGGTACTCAAGTGTCAGCCGTGTGTCTCTCCTAGGAAACCCTTCAGAGTCTGGAGAGGGTTTCCTCCCCACCCCCGGTCTTCTCCCAGGGACTTTAAATTGTGTGGCTTGTGTTCCAGCACCTTCTAGATTTTTTTAGTAAACAGCTCTGGGGACGCTGGGGAGGCAATCCTGAAAGGCCAACATTGTGCTCTTCTGGAAATTCACGCCCCAGAGCCATGACTGAGGCTTTGTGAGGGCCCGCTCACCTCCTCTCTCTGGTCGGACTCCTTCCAGAGGGCTCCTTGGGGCTCTGTGCCCCTTGGCACCCGCAGGCTGGACGTGCCCAGACCTGCCTGGCTCCCCAAAGCGGTGAGTGTACTCTGGGTGACACGACTTGATTCAGAGGGGTGCCGTGGGGCCAGAAAGCAAGTCAGACACAGGACTTGCCCTCAAGGACTTTATTAGAAGCATAGGCACAGAGTCAACACACAGTACACGTAGTCGTGTGTAAATATGAGAGCTGGACCATAAAGAGGGCCCATGCTTTTGAACTGTGGTGCTGGAGAAGACTCTTTGAGAGTCCCTTGGACAACTAGGAGATCAAACAAATCAGTCCTAAAGGAAATCAGCCCCGAATACTCATTGGAAGGACTGATGCTGAAGTTGAAACCCCAGTGCTTTGGCCACCAGATGCTAAGAGCCGACTCTTTAGGAAAGACCCTGATGCTGGGAATGACTGCAGGCAGGAGGAGAAGGGGGTGACAGGCTGAGATGGTTGGATGGGATCACCGACTCAATAGAAACGAATTTGAGCAAATACTGGGAGACTTTGGAGGACAGGGGAGCCTAGCATGCTGCAGTCCATGGGGTCACAAAGAGTCAGACATGACTTAGCAACTGAACAACAGCAGCAGTCCAACCCAGTGAGAAATTTCCTGCTCAAATGGACCCATAATCCCACTAAGAGAGGCTAATGGGAAATCAACTCCAGAGAAAAAGAGAGAGGTAATGATTGTGGAGGGCCCGCGGGCATTCCCCCCAGGATCCCAAGCAGCCGTATAATAATAGCCACGAAATCCGTCATAGAAGTGGCTTCATCGAGAAGCTTCTAGAAGGTCTGTAGGTTCATCCCTGGAACACCAGTAACAGCCCCATTGCTCTTGGTTGTCCTCAATGATAACCAACTGCTTATGAAGCGTCTGTTTTGTGAGAACTTGGACCCTGTCCTGGTCTGTTTTACTTCTGGGAATGAGGTGGTGGGAAGTGTTTTTCTCTTGGGTTGCTGAGGAGGAGAGATGGGGAGGCACAGGCTTGCCAGTGTCCTATTCATCTTTCTGTTTGTTGTTGCAATTGGCCTCATTAGGTTGGGCGAGAGCTGCCAACATTTATAACTCTGGCTTTTCTAATTAAAGTTCCGCTGAAAAGGCTCCCCTCTCCTCCGACTCCCGGCAGGAATGCATTCTCACAACGCAGGCATCTGCCCCCTGGACTAACCTTTCTTGAAACCAGATAAACAAAGTCATACTAATAAAAATATCCATCTGTGCTTAAAGATAAATAGAGCATTAATATACCAGGCTGAGATCTGGATTCTTTGGGAGCCAGCTTTAATGATATTACACATCTGTTGCATCTTGCTCTCCACTCATTTTCCGTTTGTACATTCTTACCCGAAAACAATGGGACAGCAGTTGTCTGGGGAAGAAGGGTGCCACCTGACCACTGTCCCCAGAGTGTGTGTGTGTGTGTGTGTGTGTGTGTGTCTGTGTGCGTGCGTGTGCTCCTGTACGGTCATGTCTGACTCTTTGCAAGCCCCTGGACTGTAACCCACCTGGCTCCTCTGTCCTTGGAGACCTGGCTCCTCTGTCCTTGGAGTTTCCCAGACAAGACGTACTACAGTGGGTTGCGCTTTCCTTCTCCAGGGGATCTTCCCGACCCAGGATCGATCCTCGTCTCTTGTGTCTCCTGTATGGGCCGGCGGGTTCTTTACCACGAGCACCACCTGTCCCCCCGCCCCCCACCATGAAATCAACCCTGAATGTTCATTGGAAAGACGGATGCTGAAGCTGAAGCGCCAGTCCTTTGGCCCCCTGATGTGAAGAGCTGACTCACTGGAAAACCCCTGATGCTGGGAAACAGTGAAGGCGGGGAGGGAAGAGGGCGCCAGAGGGTGAGACAGTTAGACAGCATCGCCGGCTCAGTGGACACGAGCTTGAGCAAACGCCGGGAGACGGGGAGGGGCAGGGCAGCCTGGTGTGCCGCCGTCCATGGGGTGGTGCAGAGTCGGACACGACTCAGCAACTGGACGACACCAAGAAACAAATAGCCAACAGACAATGCTGCGATCGTTTCAAGTAAAAAGACAGTGGCCGCAGCCGCACGTACACATGTGTCCACGCTCCTCCAAACGCCCCTCCCGTCCAGGCCGCCGCAGAGCACGGAGCAGAGCTCCCCGTGCTGCACGGGCGGTCCTTGTTGGTCATCCATTTTGAATACAGCGGTGTGTACACGTCCATCTCAAGTGCAGTTCTTTCTAAGGGGTCAGATTTACATCCAATGAAGTGAACAGACCCAGCATATAGTTTGAGTTTGATCTATATAGTCCGGTAGCTCAAACCCTTATCAATATGGAAAATATGTCCCTGATCTCTCAAAGCTTCCCGGTGGCCTCCCAGCCAGTCACACCCCCAGGTTCCGTGCCCTCACCCTGGTGGCTGCTTCCCAGTCCTTTTCGCCTGGAGCTTCTTTTTAAAGGAATCGCCACGTTGGTCCCTGGACTTCTTTCATGTAAGCAGATTGTTCCTGAGACTCATCTATTCCGTTGCTTTCATCAGTAAAATTTCTTTTTAAGTTTAAATTTTCTTTTAAACTTTCCTGGATTTCCTTCTAACCCAAGGGGTGGCATTTTCAGCTATCAGGCTGGAGAGAACTCTGACTTTCGTGACTCATGGTCTGACTCTTCCATGCCAGGCCCTGTCGTTATTTCTGACAGAATTGGCTTTGTCTAAACAGCAGCAAACGGCCTGTCCGGAGAGTTCATTTGGTCAAACAAGCTGACAACTTACTGAGTGCGTCGTTGGACCCAGTGTCTGAAGGGATCGGGTGGGCTGGGAGCCAGGGCCACAGCAGTGGTACCTCCTAGCGGGCTTGTCCCGACCAGAGCACGGCCTCTTCTTTGTTTCCTCTTAGTTGGAACATGTTGCTGTCTTCTATGGCCCAAAGCCAGAAGGCTAGGCTGAATCCTTAACTCTCTTCGGTTCTTTTTTTTTTTTTTTGGTGTTTAATTGTGGTAAAATATGTATAACGTAAAATTTCCTATTTCAACCATTTAAAAAATATCTATTACTTTTTAAAATTTGGCCTCATTGAGTCTTTGTTTTTTTTTTTTCTTTTTCTTTTTTTCCTCATCGAGTCTTAATAGCAGCATGCACGATCTTCATTGTGGCCAAGAGGTTCTAATGGCAACATGTGGGATCTCTGGTTGCAGTCGTCAAACGCTGAGTCCTGGCGTGTGGGATCTCGTTCCCTCATCAGCAGCTGCACCGGCCCCTGCCTTGGGAGTGTGGGCTCTTAGCCACTGGAGCACCAGGGAAGTCCCCTTTCTGACCAGTTTTAACTGTACCGTTCAGTGGCCTTAAGTCCATTCACCCTGTCCAAGCATCATCACCATCTGTCTCCAGAACGTGCTGGTCACCCCAGGCGGAGCCTCTGCACCCCTTAGATGGGACTCTCCGTCTGCCTCCAGGAGCCTCTGGCATGGCCGTCCTAGGTTCTGTCTCCGTGGGTTGGAGAGCTCTAGGGACCTCACCTGAGGGCAGTCGCACAGCCCTGGTCCTTTCCTGACGGTTGCTGCAGGGAGCACGGTGTCTCCAGGTTCGTGTGGCAGCCCCTGTAAGAACGTCCTTCGTTTCCAAGGCTCATAGCCCACTGACTGTCTAGACCACAGTTTCTTTATCTGTTCACGGGTTGTGGACACGTGGCTTGTTTCCACGTCCCGGTCGTGGTGAGCGCCCTGCAGTGAGAGCGGGGTCTGTGGCGCCCCGCGTCCGCCGCGCCGGGGGTCTGCCCGCAGGCAGGGTTGCTGGAGCCGTGCAGACGCTCAGACGGTGGAGCGTCCGCCTGCCGTGTGCGGTGCCCGGGCTCCAGCCCTGGGTCAGGAAGGTCCCCTGAGGGCGGGCACGGCAGCCCACGCCCGCATTCTCGCCTGGAGAATTCCACGGGCAGGGGAGCCTGGCCGGCTACAGTCCACAGGGTCGCCAAGAGCCAGCCATGACTGAACGACGAGCACTTTGACGTCATGGAAGTTCTGTCTTTAATCTTTTCGGAGCCGCCTCCCGACTGCGTTCCAAATGGCCGCGCCGTTCTTTTTTGATTTTTTGGTGTTTAATTGTGGTAAAATATGTATAACGTAAAATTTCCTATTTCAACCATTTAAAAAATATCTATTACTTTTTAAAATTTGGCCTCATTGAGTCTTTGTTTTTTTTTTTTCTTTTTCTTTTTTTCCTCATCGAGTCTTAATAGCAGCATGCACGATCTTCATTGTGGCCAAGAGGTTCTAATGGCAACATGTGGGATCTCTGGTTGCAGTCGTCAAACGCTGAGTCCTGGCGTGTGGGATCTCGTTCCCTCATCAGCAGCTGCACCGGCCCCTGCCTTGGGAGTGTGGGCTCTTAGCCACTGGAGCACCAGGGAAGTCCCCTTTCTGACCAGTTTTAACTGTACCGTTCAGTGGCCTTAAGTCCATTCACCCTGTCCAAGCATCATCACCATCTGTCTCCAGAACGTGCTGGTCACCCCAGGCGGAGCCTCTGCACCCCTTAGATGGGACTCTCCGTCTGCCTCCAGGAGCCTCTGGCATGGCCGTCCTAGGTTCTGTCTCCGTGGGTTGGAGAGCTCTAGGGACCTCACCTGAGGGCAGTCGCACAGCCCTGGTCCTTTCCTGACGGTTGCTGCAGGGAGCACGGTGTCTCCAGGTTCGTGTGGCAGCCCCTGTAAGAACGTCCTTCGTTTCCAAGGCTCATAGCCCACTGACTGTCTAGACCACAGTTTCTTTATCTGTTCACGGGTTGTGGACACGTGGCTTGTTTCCACGTCCCGGTCGTGGTGAGCGCCCTGCAGTGAGAGCGGGGTCTGTGGCGCCCCGCGTCCGCCGCGCCGGGGGTCTGCCCGCAGGCAGGGTTGCTGGAGCCGTGCAGACGCTCAGACGGTGGAGCGTCCGCCTGCCGTGTGCGGTGCCCGGGCTCCAGCCCTGGGTCAGGAAGGTCCCCTGAGGGCGGGCACGGCAGCCCACGCCCGCATTCTCGCCTGGAGAATTCCACGGGCAGGGGAGCCTGGCCGGCTACAGTCCACAGGGTCGCCAAGAGCCAGCCATGACTGAACGACGAGCACTTTGACGTCATGGAAGTTCTGTCTTTAATCTTTTCGGAGCCGCCTCCCGACTGCGTTCCATAGTGGACGCGCCGATGTCCGTTCCCACCGCCGGCGCGCAGTGTCTCCCGCCGCCTCGCCCACGCCCGCCAGTGGCTGTTGTCTCTGATGCCCGCCCTGGTGACGCCTGCGACGGGGTGGCTCAGGGCGGCGCTCGTGTCTTTAATGACGGGGGATGCTGGGCATCTTTTCGTGGGCACCGTGTGCCGATACTCCACCAGGGATGCTCTTAGAGGGGACCCGTGGTCCAGGTCCTGCAGGAAAGTCGCGTCCAGCCTGTGGGTCGCAGTGAGGAGGCTGAGCGTGTCTCTGCGTGGGTCGAGAGCAGGAGTGCATCAGGATCTGACATTTCGGAAGGCGTCAGCCCCGGCTTTCAGGCCACACAGACTTCTCCCCCGTCCCCCGTAGGCCACTGTCTGGGACTGATCACCCCCTGACCACACTGAGTGGCCATATTGGCATCATCATCAAAACACAGAGTGTGGAGAGAGATGGAGGTGTGACAGGATGCCCCCACGTGTGTCATCCTGTGCCTCGCTCAGGGTGGCCTCTGCAGCCGCTTCCCCTTGAGCCCATCCCCCCGTCCAAGCCGCCTGTCCCCGCGCACCGCCGCGGCATCACCTGGCGCGTGTGGAGAGGGGCCTGGGTGTGCCCTCACGTGAGCAGCACAGGGATCCGGGCCTCTTTGGCAGAAAACCCAGCGCTGGCAGTGAGGTCCCGCTTTTGGAGTTTTCTTGAAAAGAGCCCATCTGTTGAAGGCTGACTCACAGTGGCTGGTGCAGAAGTCACAGGGAACTCCATGTGTCTCCTAAATGCCCTGTGTGCTCGGTCCCTGGACACGGTGGCTTTCTCCGGGTGGGCTGGGCACTGTCACTGCAGCTTCTCGGGGGCTCCTGAGATCCCGCTCTGCTCAGAGGGGTTCTGATGGGTTTTCGTGGTTCTGCCTCTGGGAAGAGTGAGAGTCGTACATTTATCCTTTCATTCATTCGACTGCTGTGTGTTTATTGATGGCCCACCGCGCATAGCAACTGGAGACACAACAGTGGACAAACAGAGAGAGTTTTCAGTGCCTTGGGTCCAGGGACATTCAGATGGATGGGCCAGGCTAAACCTAGCATGCCACAGAGAAAACCCTGTAGGGCAGAGAACTGCCATTAGGGACAAGCGTGCCTTTCATCTGTCAGAAATAAACAAGCTCAGTTTGAGGCAGAGTCCAGATGGCTGTTGTCTCTGATGCCCGCCCTGGTGACGCCTGCGACGGGGTGGCTCAGGGCGGCGCTCGTGTCTTTAATGACGGGGGATGCTGGGCATCTTTTCGTGGGCACCGTGTGCCGATACTCCACCAGGGATGCTCTTAGAGGGGACCCGTGGTCCAGGTCCTGCAGGAAAGTCGCGTCCAGCCTGTGGGTCGCAGTGAGGAGGCTGAGCGTGTCTCTGCGTGGGTCGAGAGCAGGAGTGCATCAGGATCTGACATTTCGGAAGGCGTCAGCCCCGGCTTTCAGGCCACACAGACTTCTCCCCCGTCCCCCGTAGGCCACTGTCTGGGACTGATCACCCCCTGACCACACTGAGTGGCCATATTGGCATCATCATCAAAACACAGAGTGTGGAGAGAGATGGAGGTGTGACAGGATGCCCCCACGTGTGTCATCCTGTGCCTCGCTCAGGGTGGCCTCTGCAGCCGCTTCCCCTTGAGCCCATCCCCCCGTCCAAGCCGCCTGTCCCCGCGCACCGCCGCGGCATCACCTGGCGCGTGTGGAGAGGGGCCTGGGTGTGCCCTCACGTGAGCAGCACAGGGATCCGGGCCTCTTTGGCAGAAAACCCAGCGCTGGCAGTGAGGTCCCGCTTTTGGAGTTTTCTTGAAAAGAGCCCATCTGTTGAAGGCTGACTCACAGTGGCTGGTGCAGAAGTCACAGGGAACTCCATGTGTCTCCTAAATGCCCTGTGTGCTCGGTCCCTGGACACGGTGGCTTTCTCCGGGTGGGCTGGGCACTGTCACTGCAGCTTCTCGGGGGCTCCTGAGATCCCGCTCTGCTCAGAGGGGTTCTGATGGGTTTTCGTGGTTCTGCCTCTGGGAAGAGTGAGAGTCGTACATTTATCCTTTCATTCATTCGACTGCTGTGTGTTTATTGATGGCCCACCGCGCATAGCAACTGGAGACACAACAGTGGACAAACAGAGAGAGTTTTCAGTGCCTTGGGTCCAGGGACATTCAGATGGATGGGCCAGGCTAAACCTAGCATGCCACAGAGAAAACCCTGTAGGGCAGAGAACTGCCATTAGGGACAAGCGTGCCTTTCATCTGTCAGAAATAAACAAGCTCAGTTTGAGGCAAGAGTCCAGAGCTCCAATAGTTACATTGTCCCAAGAATTCAAGCCCTGATTTAATTTTTATCATACTTTAAGTTCAGTCTTCCCTGCAGGACCGGGTGCCCAGAGACGCCGGCCACTGGCCGGCTCGGCCATCAGCCTGTGATTTCTGAGGCACTGGGAAGAGCTTTCCAGCGTCTTGACATTCCTTTAGTGGAGGTGTCAGAACGTGTAGAAAGGCTTTATAGAGAACCTTGAGCCTTAAAAGGAAAATTCCATTAAAAGACAAAGGAGCAGCTCAGAGTCCTGGTGTGTTGTAAAAGGGTTCATTCATTTCTCAGCAAACATTTATCCAGGAGATCATACCCGTCCATCCTAAAGAAAATCAGCCCTGAATATTCATGGGAAGGACTGGTGCTGACGCCGAGGCTCCGGTGCTTTGGCTGCGCAATCGAGGAGCTGACGGGTGGAAGAAGACCCTGCTGTCGGGAAGGACTGAGGGCCGGAGGAGAAGGGGGCGACAGAGGATAAGACGGTTGATAGCGTCTTGCAGGCAGGCCTGATGCCCACTCGACTTTTTTTTTTTTTTAACCACATCTTCCTCAAAAGATGAAGTTTTCATAGTGCGGGAACAACCTGGAGTCACGGGAAGAGAGCGTCTCAGGCAGCCCAGGCCCAGGACAATGGGCGCCCCCCGTCCAGCTCCCGGCGGTGGAGAGGGCCTCTCTGGTGCAGGGCACCCTGCTTTCAGATGCAAGCAGCCCCGGAGGGGACCCCGGCCTATTCTGGGGATGACCAAGCCTCGGAGAAGAAGAACAATCAGAAAGTAAAAGGATTGGAAAACCGGGAGTTTTCAGCGGCCGTTTCTTTGTGTCGCCTGTGATGCATTGTGACAAAGTGTGAAGTGGGGAGAAAGCCGCGGGACGGCAGGACCGCCCGGCTGGGCCCGCGGAGCGGCCGGCGAGCTCGCCCGCTCCAGACAGCAGGCTCGTTCCTCCAGTTTGGAATTTGGAACCAAAGCATGCAAAAGGAGATTACAGTTTAGCATTCACTGCATGCATTCAGTGAAAAACATGGGACTGTCATGCAGCTGGGACTCAGTCTACCCGGCGGCGTGTGGCTGCGGGAAGCCCTGGCCCCCAAGGGGACAATGGCGGCGGCAGATGCCCAGGCCGGAGGCTCAGGGTGTCTGTAGCTTTGGGTGAGAATTTCTTCTTTCTGACCATAAATCCCAGCCTTCCTTGTGTCTACCCTATGATATTTCTTTTCCTTTTTTAGCCACTTCTGAGGCACTGGGAAGAGCTTTCCAGCGTCTTGACATTCCTTTAGTGGAGGTGTCAGAACGTGTAGAAAGGCTTTATAGAGAACCTTGAGCCTTAAAAGGAAAATTCCATTAAAAGACAAAGGAGCAGCTCAGAGTCCTGGTGTGTTGTAAAAGGGTTCATTCATTTCTCAGCAAACATTTATCCAGGAGATCATACCCGTCCATCCTAAAGAAAATCAGCCCTGAATATTCATGGGAAGGACTGGTGCTGACGCCGAGGCTCCGGTGCTTTGGCTGCGCAATCGAGGAGCTGACGGGTGGAAGAAGACCCTGCTGTCGGGAAGGACTGAGGGCCGGAGGAGAAGGGGGCGACAGAGGATAAGACGGTTGATAGCGTCTTGCAGGCAGGCCTGATGCCCACTCGACTTTTTTTTTTTTTTAACCACATCTTCCTCAAAAGATGAAGTTTTCATAGTGCGGGAACAACCTGGAGTCACGGGAAGAGAGCGTCTCAGGCAGCCCAGGCCCAGGACAATGGGCGCCCCCCGTCCAGCTCCCGGCGGTGGAGAGGGCCTCTCTGGTGCAGGGCACCCTGCTTTCAGATGCAAGCAGCCCGGAGGGGACCCCGGCCTATTCTGGGGATGACCAAGCCTCGGAGAAGAAGAACAATCAGAAAGTAAAAGGATTGGAAAACCGGGAGTTTTCAGCGGCCGTTTCTTTGTGTCGCCTGTGATGCATTGTGACAAAGTGTGAAGTGGGGAGAAAGCCGCGGGACGGCAGGACCGCCCGGCTGGGCCCGCGGAGCGGCCGGCGAGCTCGCCCGCTCCAGACAGCAGGCTCGTTCCTCCAGTTTGGAATTTGGAACCAAAGCATGCAAAAGGAGATTACAGTTTAGCATTCACTGCATGCATTCAGTGAAAAACATGGGACTGTCATGCAGCTGGGACTCAGTCTACCCGGCGGCGTGTGGCTGCGGGAAGCCCTGGCCCCCAAGGGGACAATGGCGGCGGCAGATGCCCAGGCCGGAGGCTCAGGGTGTCTGTAGCTTTGGGTGAGAATTTCTTCTTTCTGACCATAAATCCCAGCCTTCCTTGTGTCTACCCTATGATATTTCTTTTCCTTTTTTAGCCACTTCTGTTGGGCTTGCATTTATTTATTCTTTGTTCTTTGGCCTGTGTGGGCCTCCCATTGCGGTGGCCTCTCTCCTCGCAGAGCACCGGCTTGGGCGCATGCACTCCAGAGCTCCGGCTCGATCGTTGGGCACATCGGTCCAGCTGCTCTGCGGCACGTGGGATCTTCCCAGGCCCGGGATCGAACCAGCGCCCCTTGCTCTGCAAGGCGGTGTCATTACCCACTGGACCACCGGGAAGCCCTTTTCCTTTCTTTCTTTCTTTTTTAATTTTCTCAGCTTTTTCTCTGTTGAAATCTGTGACCTGGGTTTTAAAATTAGGTAACTGACATGAAGGAGGCTCTTTCAGTTCTAGGGTAGGGGAAAGAGAAAGACATTGAATAAATCTGAACCAAGACTGTACCTAAAAGTTACGGTTTTTTTTGGAGATTAAGACTGCTCCAGAAACAGAAGGGCCTCCCTGGTGGCTCAGACAGTCAAGACTGTGCTGCAGTGCAGGAGACCCGAGTTCGATCCCCGGGACGGGAAGCTGCCCTGGCGGAGGGGGCACGGCAGCCCACTCCAGCATGCTTGCCTGGAGAATCCCGCGGACAGAGAAGGCTGGCAGGCTGCCGTCCGTGGGGCTGTGCAGAGTTGGACAGGACTCAAGCGCCTTAGCACACGCACGTCCACACCGCTGTCCTGTCATCTGTTTCCAAGAAGAGGAGCCATGCGCCTGCACGCGTGGTGGCCTGAAACGACACCTGCTTATCGTCCAGAGTCTCCGCGGGGCGAGTCCCAGCCCAGCCCAGCTGGATCCTGGGTGAGGCTGGAGTCAGAACGGGCGGCGGGGCTGGGGTCTCACCTGCGACGTGACCGGGGGAGGAGCCGCTCTTAAGCTGACTGAGCGGGTTGGCAAAATGACGCCCTGGTTTTCCTGTTGGCCCCTTGCCAACCAGAGGCCGCTTGCTCTCTCCACACTAGCCCGGGAGAGCGAGGCTTCGCAGGTCAGACGCTGCTGTGTCCTGTGATCCTACGCGTGCCCTCCGCCCCCCGGCTGTGCTCTGGTGAGTGGAAGCAGGTCCCAGGTTTCTGCCGCTGCCTGAAAGCGCAGGGGAGGCTGCTGGCACCGCGCATGAGCGCCAGGAGGGGTCCAGGCTCACCTTAGTCTGTCCACCGCACTACCTTGGAGGCTTGTCATGAGGAGGAAGTGAGCAAATGAGTTAAGGTGTGGAGCGCGTTGCCGTTTCCTGCTCCGGGGTATGTTCCGGATCCGGGATCCAGCCCAGGCCTCCCACACTGTGGGCAGATTCTTGAGCACCGGGGAAGCGTTTTGAAGAGGTCTGCCAAGTTTGCCACGCTGTCTGGGCCAGGAGCCGTGAGGGTCGAGCCCGCGCAGCCTTTCCGAGAGAGAAACGTGCCGACACCGCCAGCACGCAGGCGGCAGGGCTCTTCCACCATCCCTGTAAACAGGTCAACGGCCTGCTTTATCTCTCTGTGCAAAATGCAGATTTAATAGGAAAGGGCCCTCAGAGTCGTCGCTGCTAGGTTGAGTCTCCGGAGGAATTAGGGATAACAGTTTAATAACTGTAGAAAGAGCTTAGGGCGCTTCGCTGCGTCGGGTGTATCGGAGTTAGTTACTGAGAAATGAACCTAGGACATGAAAACCTTTTATCACTCAGATAGCCGGGGATGGGGAAAATCCATTCCTTGCCAGGGGATGCGCTTCCCAGCTTCTGAAGGGGGTGTATGTTTGAATGTGATAGGGAAGGGAGCGTTTGTCAGAGTGGAAGGTGGATCAAAAGACAAATGAATTCTTTGAGTTAGAGAAGGCTTTCATTTATCCCACTTTGAACTGTCTCACCATGCGATGGCCAGCCTGTCGATCCAATTTTGGAGGTTGTCGCAGTCCAGCCCAGCCCAGCTGGATCCTGGGTGAGGCTGGAGTCAGAACGGGCGGCGGGCTGGGGTCTCACCTGCGACGTGACCGGGGAGGAGCCGCTCTTAAGCTGACTGAGCGGGTTGGCAAAATGACGCCCTGGTTTTCCTTTTGGGCCCCCTTGCCAACCAGAGGCCGCTTGCTCTCTCCACACTAGCCCGGGAGAGCGAGGCTTCGCAGGTCAGACGCTGCTGTGTCCTGTGATCCTACGCGTGCCCTCCGCCCCCCGGCTGTGCTCTGGTGAGTGGAAGCAGGTCCCAGGTTTCTGCCGCTGCCTGAAAGCGCAGGGGAGGCTGCTGGCACCGCGCATGAGCGCCAGGAGGGGTCCAGGCTCACCTTAGTCTGTCCACCGCACTACCTTGGAGGCTTGTCATGAGGAGGAAGTGAGCAAATGAGTTAAGGTGTGGAGCGCGTTGCCGTTTCCTGCTCCGGGGTATGTTCCGGATCCGGGATCCAGCCCAGGCCTCCCACACTGTGGGCAGATTCTTGAGCACCGGGGAAGCGTTTTGAAGAGGTCTGCCAAGTTTGCCACGCTGTCTGGGCCAGGAGCCGTGAGGGTCGAGCCCGCGCAGCCTTTCCGAGAGAGAAACGTGCCGACACCGCCAGCACGCAGGCGGCAGGGCTCTTCCACCATCCCTGTAAACAGGTCAACGGCCTGCTTTATCTCTCTGTGCAAAATGCAGATTTAATAGGAAAGGGCCCTCAGAGTCGTCGCTGCTAGGTTGAGTCTCCGGAGGAATTAGGGATAACAGTTTAATAACTGTAGAAAGAGCTTAGACGCTTCGCTGCGTCGGGTGTATCGGAGTTAGTTACTGAGAAATGAACCTAGGACATGAAAACCTTTTATCACTCAGATAGCCGGGGATGGGGAAAATCCATTCCTTGCCAGGGGATGCGCTTCCCAGCTTCTGAAGGGGGTGTATGTTTGAATGTGATAGGGAAGGGAGCGTTTGTCAGAGTGGAAGGTGGATCAAAAGACAAATGAATTCTTTGAGTTAGAGAAGGCTTTCATTTATCCCACTTTGAACTGTCTCACCATCAGCAGAATGTGCTTTGCAGAAAGCCAGCCTGTCGATCCAAGGTCTGTGCGTGGCGCAGGGTCCCTGTCTGCTAACGCTGCATTTTACAGGAGCAAGCAGCGTCAGGGCAGATGGCCAAGCCTGGGGAGGCAAGATAAATGTCTGTTTCACCAGGCCACAGGGTTCGTCTGCTAACCTGTCACCTCTCAGCCTTCAGAAAATAAGAGATTTAGACATAGTTGGCTCCTGTCGTATTAGGTGGAGGAGAAGTCGGCCAGCCAGCCAGAGAGGGGACACATCAGGGTAGCTTAGCTGGTGATTTCTGAGGTTGACGTTGCCATTTGGAGAAGACTGAAAAATGGCCATTGTTTTTTAGTCGCTAAGTCATATCTGACTATTTCTGACCCCGTGGACTGTAACCCACTAGTCTCCTCTGTCCCTGAGATTTTCCAGGCAAGAATACTGGAGTGGATTGCCATTTCCTGCTCGAGGAAGTCTTCCTAACCCAGGGGCGGAACCCGTGTCTCCTGCCCCAGTAGACAGGTTTTCTACTGAGCAGCCAGGCAAGCCTGGAAGGTGTCAGTGGGTTTTATCTTTTGTGTTCCTATCTTTGTCACGCACTTCAGGTCCTTGCCCGGAGAAGTGGACATGGTCTCTCTCCTCTCTGAATTGGTTGAATGTGTGGCTTATCTCAGCCAGTGGTACACAAGTAATTGCAACACATGCAAAGGCTTGAAAAGCATTTGTGCATGAAGGCTTGTGTTCCCGAGGCTCTTAGAAGCCATGAGAAGCCCAGACACATCTGTAGGATGATGAGAGACCCGGTGGTTGTCCTCTCAGGTGGCCAAACCCTGTGGCAGAGCCGCCTAGCTGATGGGAAGCAGACTGCAGATGCCAGAATGACTCCAGCAGAAGAACTGACTAGCTGAGCCCCACCTAGATGGCTGGCTTCCAGAATCACTAGCCGAGTGAATGGCTACTGTCGTAAGTCATTAGTTTGCAGGAGGCATATTGTGCATCAGAACCTAACTACAGACAGAAGTAGGGGGCAGAGGGGGAATCAAGACTCAGGTTCCCAAATGTGCTTTCATGGGGAGCAGCTCTGGTTTGTTTACCCTTTCATGTAAGCTCTTGACAACGTGAAGTATTTAGGGGGTGGTTGTAGGAGGGCGAGAGCCTTTGCTTTTGTCTATAACATCGCAGAGGGTTCCTGTTTCTGGTGAATGAGCCTTGAGCTGTCAGCCCTGGAGCTGCTGCCTCTGGTGCTGTCATTTGGAAATCTGAAAAGAATTTCTTGGGATGGCTGATCTGCCCCCCAGTTAAACCATTCCTCGGTCATCCAAAGGGCCGTGCGTCTCGTCATCTGGATTTGGGCTCACTTCCTACCAGGGAAGACAGGAGTAAATCAGCCATGGATGTGCTGAAAGCTTTTCAGAAGACCAGCCATGCAGCTTTGCCTAGTTAAACTTTCGTCTTTTGACTGCAGCCATGAATTCTTCCCACAATCGTATTATGCTGTTACTAATGCCCCAAGATCGGATTCACGCTTGAGGAGGAAAGTGCGAGGTGGACTTCTTTTTGGAAGAAATGAATCAGGAGAAAGATGGGCATGAAGAAGAGAAAGGAGAAGGCTTTGCCAGCCACGTTTGTCCCCATTCTTGGGAAAAGCCAATGCTTTTTTGGCTTCCCGGGTGACTCAGTGGTAAAGAATCCACCTGACAGTGCAAGAGACACAGGATTCGATCCTGAGGTTAGGGAGATCCCCTGAAGGAGGAGGTAATGGCAGCCCACTCTAGTCTTCTTGCCTGGAGAATCCCATGGACAGAGGAGCCTGGCGGGCTACAGTCCATTGGGATCACAGAGTCGGGCATGACTTAGTGACTGAACAGCAGCCACAAAAATTTAAATAATACATCCACATGGAAACTTTACATGTCTCATTTAAAACCAGTTTATAGAGAAGAAGGAGAGAGTAGCAATGAACACCTGTGTATCCGTGGCACTCAGTTTCCGCTGTTATTAACATCTTTTCTTTCTTAGCACAATAATGTAAATCAGTTGTACTTCAGCTGAAAAAATACATAGAGAGATTCCTTAGTGGCTCAGTGGTAAAGAATCCCACTCCCAGTAGGGGAGCTGTCGGTTTGATTCCTGATCCCAAAAGATCCCACAGGCTGTGGAGCAACGGAGGCCATGTACCATGACTACTGAGTGTGTGCTCTGGAGCCCAGATGCTGCGGCTGCTGAAGCCCGTGTGCTCTGGAGCGCGTACTCCCCAACAAGAGAAGCCATCGCAATGAGAGGCCCGAGCACCACCAACTAGAAAGTAGCCCCCAGTCACCACCGCTAGAGAAAAGTCCATGCAGCAATGTAGACTCAGCACAGCCAAAAGTAAATATAAATAAATAAAATTATTTTAAAAATACAGAGAATTGAAAAGCAAAAAACCAAAAACCCAAAAATCTTTTCATTCTTGAGAAATGGTTCCGTCTTTATCTTCAGAGATAAGGAAAAATTGTCTTAAAGCAAAAGCTGACTTTTTCCCCTCCTACCTAGTGAAATTTGGCCTCTGCGTCGAGGCTCAGAAGTCAGTTGGACTGAGATGGTTTTCAAGAGGGCTGATTTTAGACACGTCTACTGTTTCATTTTCCAGGCACTAATTCACAGCCTCCAGCTGAGCCTCCTGCTTTTCCTCCTTGTCGACACAGGGGCCTGGTACAGAAGGAGCAATTTCCCCTCAGTGTCCTGCTCTATAAAATGGTTGTGATGGAACTTGGCGGCGAGGCCTGCCAGGTAGCATTCCCCTGCCTCGGGACTCCTCAGAGACCATTATATATAATCACGGAGTGTCACCGGCATGACGTGAATGATTATGCGAAACTCTACGCCCGGTTTCCAAGTGGCTCCACAATTTGACAAGATGATGTGGCCATTTGTGAAATGCAAGCCAGCGAGGGAAATGGAGGTACAGGCACACTAAATATACATCCACATGGAAACTTTACATGTCTCATTTAAAACCAGTTTATAGAGAAGAAGGAGAGAGTAGCAATGAACACCTGTGTATCCGTGGCACTCAGTTTCCGCTGTTATTAACATCTTTTCTTTCTTAGCACAATAATGTAAATCAGTTGTACTTCAGCTGAAAAAATACATAGAGAGATTCCTTAGTGGCTCAGTGGTAAAGAATCCCACTCCCAGTAGGGGAGCTGTCGGTTTGATTCCTGATCCCAAAAGATCCCACAGGCTGTGGAGCAACGGAGGCCATGTACCATGACTACTGAGTGTGTGCTCTGGAGCCCAGATGCTGCGGCTGCTGAAGCCCGTGTGCTCTGGAGCGCGTACTCCCCAACAAGAGAAGCCATCGCAATGAGAGGCCCGAGCACCACCAACTAGAAAGTAGCCCCCAGTCACCACCGCTAGAGAAAAGTCCATGCAGCAATGTAGACTCAGCACAGCCAAAAGTAAATATAAATAAATAAAATTATTTTAAAAATACAGAGAATTGAAAAGCAAAAAACCAAAAACCAAATATCTTTTCATTCTTGAGAAATGGTTCCGTCTTTATCTTCAGAGATAAGGAAAAATTGTCTTAAAGCAAAAGCTGACTTTTTCCCCTCCTACCTAGTGAAATTTGGCCTCTGCGTCGAGGCTCAGAAGTCAGTTGGACTGAGATGGTTTTCAAGAGGGCTGATTTTAGACACGTCTACTGTTTCATTTTCCAGGCACTAATTCACAGCCTCCAGCTGAGCCTCCTGCTTTTCCTCCTTGTCGACACAGGGGCCTGGTACAGAAGGAGCAATTTCCCCTCAGTGTCCTGCTCTATAAAATGGTTGTGATGGAACTTGGCGGCGAGGCCTGCCAGGTAGCATTCCCCTGCCTCGGGACTCCTCAGAGACCATTATATATAATCACGGAGTGTCACCGGCATGACGTGAATGATTATGCGAAACTCTACGCCCGGTTTCCAAGTGGCTCCACAATTTGACAAGATGATGTGGCCATTTGTGAAATGCAAGCCAGCGAGGGGAAATGGAGGTACAGGGTTTTTTCACAAGTGACAAGCTCATCCAGAAGCGAGAACTCTTCCAGCCGACAGATCGCGCATGGCAGACATTTCCACCCAGAGCGAACCGGCCATATGAAGGATGAGTTCATGCCCAGCTGTCACTGGGAGGTACTTTGGATTAGTTTAGTTGTGCGGTGGGCACAATCAACCTGGGCTCATTTGGGGGTGGGATGAAATTGTACCTGTCCCCCCATTTCGTGAGAAGCCATTCAGGATGGGGTAAAGCTGTTGGAAGCTCCCAGTAACTGAACGCCAAGCGGACAGACATGCCCGCTCACCACACACACAGACCCCCACTCCATGGCTGGCACCCCTGGGCTCATCCACCCTGGAAAGAGTATGATTCTGTTTCTGCTCCCAGACCTGAGAGTACCTCTAAGGGAAGAGTATGGAAAGAAGCCGGGCCAACTGAGCAGCATTTACTGGCTCCACTGGGCTTCCCTAGCAACTCGGTGGTGTAGAACCCGCCTGCCAATGCAGAGCACGTGGGGTCAGTCCCTGGGTCAAGAAGATCCCTTGAAGCAGGAAATGGCAGTCTACTCCAGTACTCTTGTCGGGGAAGTCCCAAGGACAGAGGACGCTTGCAGGCTACAGTCCATGGGTCGCAAAGAGTACAACACAACTTAGTAACTAAACAACAGCTGGGTTGCCTGTTCTGAACCGCTTCATATATGTGCTCAGGAAGGTGCATGCTCTAGGCTGTTGTAGGGCAAGGTCAGGCAAACGACATTCCGCCGTGATGCCTGCCTAGCAAGACACTGATCAGGAGCACCAGGCACGGACAGATGGCCTTCGGCGGGGCACTGTTGGAACTGGTCCCTGGGAGGCCAGCTCTGAAACATTTCAGGCACTCTGACCTGTTACTGAGCATCTCTGGACCTCTGTTTTCTTATCTATAAAATAAGAACACAAAGTAGATCATCCTGCTCTCGTCTTTCTAAGACTAAAACTGTTAAGTGTTTTGTGATTCTGGGCTACTTAATACATCCTTTCTCAGCTCTGTGAGTGGAAAGCCCCTAGGCAGGACTGGTCCTTCTCCAGGTCGTGACCTGGCTTTACACAAGAAAAGACAAGAAAAAACCCAACAGTGTCGGGAGAGAATCCTGCTGGTGCTGACATGTGGCATCTTCCCTCTCTTACACAACCTCAGTTTGATGTGACAGTTGAGAGAGTCACAGTTTTGAGTGCCTGTTGTTGGTTCTTTCGTAGACCTTTAGGAAGCAGAGGTTATTGAAGGCCCAGGGTCTTGCTCAAGATCAGTGGCAGAGCTGCCTGCACACCGCTGATCCGTGGGAAGACGCCTCTGGACGCAGCCCAGAGTTGAGTGTTGCTCTGAGCAGTAGACCCTTGATCTGCTGAGAAAATGCTTGTAGACCGGGTCTCCTCATCTCCCATCCACTCCCAGCCTCTGAATTTGGAGTCTCTGTTTCCAGATTTTCTCTCCTGGGATCAGGGACTAAAAGGGCCGTGGCGGGGTGGGTGAAAGCGTCCCCTGGCTCTTGCTCGCTTCGAGGCGCAGCCATGCCCTCTAATCCACACACCCACCCACGTGGAAGACTGGGCTGCTGGGTCACCTTCCGAGTCCTCTAAACATTCCTGTAAAGCTCTAACTATAGGGAACAAAATGTGGTTTCTTTTCAGTTGTGACCGGGAGGCTGGTCGTTGTGCTCAGTGGCGTGTGGTTTTAATTAATCTTCAGCGTTTTGAACTCTAGCCAGGCTGATGGGGACTCCTCAGCCAGAGCTGGGTAGCGGCCGGCTCTGGGCCCTTTCTGGAGGTTCCACGCGAGCAGAGAGTTTTCAAGTTGGGCCTCTTTTGTCTTCTACCACTGGGGGTGGGAAGGTTAGGAAAAGCAAGTGACTTGATAACATCTTCAGAAACTGAGTAACGAGCCATTAGGAGGACTAACAATAAATAAATGCATTTTCCATTCAGTGTCTCTGTGGCAATCCAGACGAGCATATGACTAGGAAAATGTAATGAAAGCAATTGTAACTCTTTTGGTGGAGAGGTAATTACAGTCTAGGGCTGCCTGACTGATGAAAATTACACTGCTTATAATAAATTGCCACACAGCTAGGTCTTTTCTGAAGTCCTTAGTATGATTTGTGTTTGTGCACTTACTTAAAACATCGGGGAACAATTTATAAACATGAGCCTCTTTGGACACTGCCAGGATCGGCATTTACGATTAGAGAGCCTGTTTAAGGTTTCCTGATTTATAGAGGATAGATCATATTTTCCCGACACTCTCATGGTCAATTACAGACCTGCATGGTGCATTTGGTAACTTAAAAGCAAATTTAATCTTTTTTTTTTTTTTTTTTTTGTAGTATTTGTGAGCATGCCAAGTCAGGAAAACATTTTCTTTAGGACTGAGGAGAAAGATGTTTCCAAGACAGCTTACTATTGATGCTGCTGGTGGGGGTTGGGAGCAAGTCGTGCCTTGCCTGTCTCCCTGTGATATGAACATTAGGGACTTCCTTATGGAAATAAGCGGGGCTGGAGCAGGCACCCGCGTCCCCAAGCCATGGCCACGGGAAAGTGCGGGAGGCCCACGAGTTGTACTGACATTGCCTTTGAGGCTCTGAGAGCCAGTGGGGTGGGTCAGAAGGAGCCTTGGACTGGATGTCACAGGGCAGCTGTGCTTTCACAAATTGCTAAGTCTTTCCATTTTTTAAAAATGATTTTATTTATTTATTCGGCTGTGCTAGGTCTTTACCATTTCACAAGCTGTCTCTCGTTGTAGGGAGCCGAGCTCCTCTCTGGCGGCTGTGCATGGGCTGCGCGCTGTGGTGCCTTCCCCAGAGGCAGAGCAGGGGCTCCGGGGCGCGAGGGCTTCCATGCTCGTGGCTCCTGGGCTCTGGAACACAGGTTCCACAGTTGTGGCTCCCGGGCTCCACAGTCTAGGTTCCGTAGTTGGAGCTCACAGGCTTAGTAGCCCAGAGACACGTGGGATCTTCCCGGAACAGGGATTGAACCGGTGTCTTTTACACTGGCAGGTGGATTCTTTACTACCGAGCCACCAGGGAAGCCCTAAGTCTTTCTGGGTTCTAATTTTCTCATCTTTCAAAGTAAAAGGGTTGAATAGGTAGATTAATAGGAAGGTTTGATAGGGAGGTCTGTGGGTTCCAGGGAGGAGGAGGTGGAGGAGAAAAGAAGAAGGACAAGTATTTTTCTAACCTGAAATATTTGTTAGGGTAAGATCAACCTGAAACTAAGTTTATTGTTTTATGTTGACGCTGTGAGCCTAGAAAGGACTTCACACCAGCATGTCTCACCTAGCCCGGAGACTATCCCCTGGCTAATCTCATGTTGTGCGTGTGGGACTGCAAGGCCTTTACAACCGAAAGCTATTGCATTAACAACCGACTGGAAAATACAAATTGTCATGCTTACACTGCCAAAGAGGAGTACTCTTCTGTCCCCCTTCCAGTGCCTGTCCTGGAAGCTTTTCTCTATCCTTGCCTGTGTTAATAAACGTTTCACTGCACAAAGCTCTGAGTGCCCATCGCCGAGTCTTTTCGATCCCAATGTGAATTCTTCTCTGTTGGAAATCAGGAATCCAACTCCGTTCATGGCGACCTACCGTCATCATCAATCACCTATCGAAAGGTCGGACCCTTTGGAGTCTAAACTCAATGTTCCTGTCCCAGCGCACAGGTTCTCAACCCTTGCTGCCCATCAGGAACCCCTATTATGAATCCTGAAGTCCAGGCCCTGGTTCTGATTGAGCCAATCAGAAGATCAGGGATGGGCATGTGGATGTTAAGACAGTAAGTGACCCCACTCAGGGAGCTATGGTGATGAGTTCTGCCTCAGCTCTCTGAGACGTCTAGAAGCCTGATGGGCAGAGCCAGAGGGGAGGTGGTGACACAAGGCCACAGTGCCCTGCTCCTTGATTAGGGGCCCTAAGACCCACATCAGCCCAGGACCACGGCTGTCCCCACTGGGCATCTCTCCACTTGGAACGCAGCGCAGACCAGCTGATGGACCTGGTGGGCATGTGGGAAGGGCTCGAAGGACAGGGTTTGGGTGACTGTACAACCTTTTTGGACCTTCACAAGAGAAGCCTCAGCAGCCTGCATTTCAGAGGCTCTAAGCCCACAGACAACAGCAGGCAAGCCAGGAGCTGAGCTGGGCCCGGCCTCTGGGTGTTCAGCCCAGTGACTCTCGTCCACCAGCATCTTCCTGACGATTTGAAGAAAGTGACCCAGCAGTGGGTGGAGGCCGCTCACTGTGGACATAGGAGCTAATGACCCAGCCAGTGGGTGGAGGCCGCTCACTTGTGGAACAACCTGAAATATTTGTTAGGGTAAGATCAACCTGAAACTAAGTTTATTGTTTTATGTTGACGCTGTGAGCCTAGAAAGGACTTCACACCAGCATGTCTCACCTAGCCCGGAGACTATCCCCTGGCTAATCTCATGTTGTGCGTGTGGGACTGCAAGGCCTTTACAACCGAAAGCTATTGCATTAACAACCGACTGGAAAATACAAATTGTCATGCTTACACTGCCAAAGAGGAGTACTCTTCTGTCCCCCTTCCAGTGCCTGTCCTGGAAGCTTTTCTCTATCCTTGCCTGTGTTAATAAACGTTTCACTGCACAAAGCTCTGAGTGCCCATCGCCGAGTCTTTTCGATCCCAATGTGAATTCTTCTCTGTTGGAAATCAGGAATCCAACTCCGTTCATGGCGACCTACCGTCATCATCAATCACCTATCGAAAGGTCGGACCCTTTGGAGTCTAAACTCAATGTTCCTGTCCCAGCGCACAGGTTCTCAACCCTTGCTGCCCATCAGGAACCCCTATTATGAATCCTGAAGTCCAGGCCCTGGTTCTGATTGAGCCAATCAGAAGATCAGGGATGGGCATGTGGATGTTAAGACAGTAAGTGACCCCACTCAGGGAGCTATGGTGATGAGTTCTGCCTCAGCTCTCTGAGACGTCTAGAAGCCTGATGGGCAGAGCCAGAGGGGAGGTGGTGACACAAGGCCACAGTGCCCTGCTCCTTGATTAGGGGCCCTAAGACCCACATCAGCCCAGGACCACGGCTGTCCCCACTGGGCATCTCTCCACTTGGAACGCAGCGCAGACCAGCTGATGGACCTGGTGGGCATGTGGGAAGGGCTCGAAGGACAGGGTTTGGGTGACTGTACAACCTTTTTGGACCTTCACAAGAGAAGCCTCAGCAGCCTGCATTTCAGAGGCTCTAAGCCCACAGACAACAGCAGGCAAGCCAGGAGCTGAGCTGGGCCCGGCCTCTGGGTGTTCAGCCCAGTGACTCTCGTCCACCAGCATCTTCCTGACGATTTGAAGAAAGTGACCCAGCAGTGGGTGGAGGCCGCTCACTGTGGACATAGGAGCTAATGGACACGTGTCACTCTGTGCCCTGGGGAGTGACATCGCACCACCGGCTAGAACCTGGCCACGTCCAGGTGTCTTTATCCAACAGACATCAGCAAATGCTACCTATTGGCCCCCCTGCCTTGCAAACCAGTGGTTAAAAATTTCTTGCTAGGAGGCAGGAGGGGAACAGGGATATGCATATGACTGATCTGGGAACATACACGTATGTGAACAACAAAACTCTATAAAAATATTAAAAAATAAAAATAAAAAAATTAATGAGAAAAAAAAAATTTTGTTGTCACATACTGCATTGAGAAATCTAGATGTTCCCTTCTGCTCTGGCAGCTGGGACCTTCTTGTGTGCTCCTGGAAAGAAAGAAAGAAATAAAAAAAAAAAAACAGAGTGAATGTTTGGGTATCAGTTTTATCTCTTGTTGGCAGGTGCCTTTATTCACATCCTTAAACGCGTCCAGCACACCTGTGCACAGGGTCAGCTGTACTCTCCCGGGGACAGGCCACCGAAGCTCGTGTCTCTGGGACAAGGGTACTTGTGTCTGTGGTAGTTTAAATGGAGCTGTGCTAAGCTCTTGTGCATCTGATCACAGGCCTCAGGCTCTTTTTGTCTGTCTTTTTACCTGGCAGTGGTGCCAGCAGGGACGTGAGACTTGAGGTCAAGGGTAAGGGACTTAGGGAAGCCTGCCCCCTGGCCCCAACCAGATTTCCTCTTGTGTGCCAGGTCTAAACGGCTGGGCCTGGAGCAGCGGGGGCCAGACTGTAAGCCTCCGGTGTCTGCGAACAGAACGGAGCAGGGGTGGTCTTCTCCCCGGTCACGAGGCCAGTTTCAGTTACCGCTGAGGCTCCAGACATGCACGCTGCCTCCAAAGGCACAGCCTGAAGCAGAAATAGGAGGCCAGGCGCCGCCCCCGCCCTGGTCCCTGGTCCTGCACACCTCCCGGACACGTCATACCCCGGGGTGGGAAGTGGGGGGCAGGGGGAGGCAGCGGTCTTCTGTTTTGTGTGTCTTGAGCTGTATGGAGTCCCTGAGAGAGCGAGGTGACCCTGAAAAGAAATCGCAAGGATTGTCTCTTCTGGGGCCAGTTCAGGTTAGTGGGTGGATCTCATATCCAAGTGACACCTGGAGCCATGCTTGTCCAGGTGTGGTCCTGGCACCGACGCCAGCGTTCTCACATGAGAATTTCTTAGAAATGCAGCTTCTCAGGTCCCAGCTTAGACCCACTCAGAAGCTCCAGGGTGGGGCTCAGCAATCTGGTTTCACAAGCCCTCCAGGTGATTCTGATGCAAGCTAATGTTTCTAGAGCTCCCGTTTCAAAGAGGTTCACAAGAGACCATGAAATGATGTGTTATAAAAATTCTAGGGCTTTCCGGGCAGTCCAGTGGGTAAAGACACCGCCTTGCAGTGCCAGGGGTGCCCGTTTGATCCCTGGCCTGGGAAGATCCCACATGTCGCAGAGCGGCTGAACCGATGTGTCCAACTACTGAGCTGGAGCTTTGGAGCGCATGTGCCCAGAGCCGGTGCTCTGCGAGGAGAGAGGCCACTGCGATGGGAGGCCCACATGGGCCAAAAGAACAAAGATGGAAACAAATGAAAGACCAATAGAAGTGTCTAAAAAAAAGAAAAAAAAGAAAGAAAAGAAAATTTCTCCAATGGCAGAGTTTAATAGCGATGACACAGATCATGTGGCCCACCAAAAATATTTATTGCATGGTCCTTTACAGAAAAAGTTTGCCAGCCCCTCTCTTGGCTGTTACGTGCGTACACATTCACAGACATGCACACATACATACACGTATACACGTGGGTGAGTGGTCATGGGCATGAACACTCCCCTGCGTGTGCATCATGGAGGGGTCACCTTTATCTGTTGGCACCTCTTTCTTACCTCCCACGCCCCCTTGAAAGCTCTGACATTTTTCATTCCCCCAAAGCTACTCTTTTCCCAGATCATGAAAAACCTTATTATTGGTAAATTCAAGGGACATTTTTGAAAATCCTTAACTCCCCTCTCTTTTTCTTCATTCTTTGTTACAGTTGATCATCACTCTCCATTTGCAGCTTTCTCTTTTGTCTCTAACACTTTCCTATGTTTTCCTGGTTGTCGTTTTCCTTTATGGACCCTCCTTTCATTCTGCAGGAGGGGAAATCAGAGGAGGGCTTCTTTGTATTTCTTTGATCACTGTTTGAGTCAAACACCTGTTTCGAGGAAGATGCCCTGGAAAGAGACCTTGAGTGGGTTGGCTGTCGTGGGTCTGTTGGGAAGGCATCTTTCAGGGCGGCTCTGAGAGACAGGACCGCGGTGGAGGGGCAGCGCTCGCTCCCCTTCAGAGCTGTTCTGACTCCAGGCAAGGTGGCCTTGGCTCTGGAGCCTCCTTTGACTGGTCGCTCTGTGCGGGCTTTCCCGGGGAGGGACACCGTTTTGGGAGAGGTGGCTACCTCTGCTGGAGGGAAGTCCATTGAGGGACTCCGACAACCAACGCTCCCTGTGGCTGGGCTCCGCTGGTGGGACAAAGCAGAGCATTTCCCCCTCAGCCTGCAGGCTGTTTGCCCACTGATGAATGTGAGGTGCTGCATGGAGTAGACTTGAATTTCTGGTGAGTAAGTCACCAAGTTTCTCTTTCTTCTTTCGTCCAGGTCCTGTACCCATGTTTTGTGTTTTTTTCCTGTTGCTGCATTTCTCTTTTTTATCATTGCTTTGCAAAGTCCTGCCTACATTTTAAAAACATGAACTCTTCATCAAATACTCAAACATCTTCTCCTATTGGCTACTTGCCTTTTTGATTTCACTGGTTTCGCTTTTGTGATATACAAGAGCTCTTTCTCATTTTTATCTGATCCTAACTACTTTTCTAGCTTGCATGTTTAGTAAATCTTTACAATCCCTAGATCAGAGAATACGTACTTCTCTCTACTTTTTTTTTTTTTTTCTTGGTTCATTTTAGGTTTTATTTCTTACAGTTTTACTCTTCAACCCATCTGGAAATTATTTTGGTGTAAAGCATGAGGTAGAGATCTAACTTAATTTTTTTTCAAGGAAGACCCCTTTATATCCCTCTAAGGGGTGTGGATTCTATTTGGAAGCTGACGGGGGCAGTCCCCAAAGAGAGTGGGCCCACCAGTACAATGCAGTCAGCTCCGCGCTCAGGAAGGGTGCGTGCGTGGCCTGGCGGCCCCTGGGCACACATGTGTTTAGGGTGGTGGCCTTCCTGCCTCTCCCATCGCCCAGTACAGCTTTCTCCACCTTCCTGGAAGGCTGGCCTTGCTTTTCAGTGATTAAAGCAGGATCCACGGAACACATGAGAGAACCCATTGTTAATTTGCTGCAGTTCAGCACTTGCCAGAAGCTGGCTGGACACACTTGCTGTGTATTCGAGAGCACCGAGGGCGCGTGTTCAGTGTCCATTCATCCACATCCTTTGAGCTCAAGGCCACTATTGAGTTAGTTTTTAGAGAGCCCTGTGTCTGGTCCGTATTATCTCAGTCCTCTTCAGAAATGCTTCCATTCCAGTAAGATTTAATGCCATTTCCCCGACTTTTATCTAAGGGCCATGCGAGAAACATCCATTTTGAGAAACTTTCTGTATCTTTCAGAGAAACACATGGCCGCTGGGGTTTTCTTTGTTTGAAGAAAATATTTTACATGTGTTTTCAGATTAAAATTTATCTCAAATTCTCCTTGGAATTTATAACCGAGGAACATGCAGAGGACTGATGAGAGGGCCTTTCTCAAAGAACATCTGAGAGGTGTTTTGACCGTTCAGCAAGTTCTGGCCAGTTGGGGCTGCTTGGACAGAACACCACAGGCTGGGTGGCTTCAACAGCAGACATTCAATGCTCACTTGTGGAGGCTGGGAAGTCCCAGGTCAGGGTGCTGGCAGATACGGGGTCTGCTGAGAGCCCACTTCCTGGCTCATAGATGGCCACCTTCTCCTTGCATCACCACGTGGGAGAGAGAAAAACACGTTCTCGTGTCTCTTCTAGTAAAGGCTGGTCATGCAGGCTCTGCACTCATGAGTCACCCACCTCCCAAAGACCTCACCTCTAAGATCATCACGTTAGAGGTTAGTATTCCAGTAGAGGAGTTTTGGCAGATAGAAACATTCAATCCATAAAAAATCCTGTGGGCTCAATCCTATCGAGGAATCTAGAATTTTGCTTCTGACTTACATGGGCTGGATCTTATCAGAAGGCAGTAGGTCAGTCCTGTCTTGGTGGAGGCTCGAGGGTTCACCTACCTCATCGTTCAACCTTCCTCACATGTATTGATGCCCGGTTCCACCTTGACTGGTAGCTGTCCCGTGATCCCAAAGCCCTGGGATCTCCTAGGCGTTCATGCATAGTGTAACTCCTCATCCAGGTCTTAGAGCCCCGCTAGAGCTTGAGTCTCATGGGGCCTCTCTTACCTATTCATCTGCCCTCAGTGACTGGCGCCCGGGCTGGTGGTAGGTGTTCAGAAGCCTTTTGTGGGGTGAGTGAATGGTGAGGGAATTCATGAGGCTGAAGACAGGATGCAGGAGAGGCCAGAGGGGAAACTGTAGCCTGAAAGGAAAAAGAAAAATGATCAAGGATATTTTCAGAGGCCCTTGGGAGTGTTTGGATATTGTTCATACTCATTTCATTCCTTCACTGCTTCATTCACACCTCCACTCCATAAATCATTCCTCATTCTTTTTATTTTTAATTACACTTAAAAATTTATTTATTTTTGGCTGTGCTGGGTCTTCGTTGCAGCTAGGCTTTCTCTCTAGTTGTGAGCAGGGACTCCTCTCTAGTTGTGGCTCACAGGGCTCCCCCGTGCAGTAACCACCCCTGTGAGGCAGGCAGGCTGAGCCGCCCGGCTGCACGCGAGACCTTCTCAGACTCGGGATCAGGCCCGTGTCCCTGGCCTGTTGACCAGTCAGTCACAGAGAAGCCTCCTCGTTCCTCGTAAGTTCATCACAACATGTTGCTGTTGGTTTAAGCACGCTCTCTCCACCAGCGATGCCAGGAGAGGCTTACTTGAACTCTCTCTTGCTTGAAATCTCAGAAAGCACGGTCTTACAGGGCAAATCAGTCCCCTGCCTATGTTCATATGGACCCCGAAGCTAGGAATGGCCTTTCCATTTTAATACTATTTTAAACGATCAACAGGGACATGATGTGTTGTGACTCAGAAAGTTCAGATGCGATTCAGGTTTCGGTCGTTACTGAGGTTTGACTGGAACATCGCCTAGCTCGTGTGTCGACACACTTCACCTCCGGCTGCTTCCCTGGATGTCATGGCGCCTTGTACGTGTCAGCCTGACTGGGCGGGTGGGAGCCTGGAGAGCTGGTGAAACGCTATTTCTGAGCGTGTCCGTGGGGTGTCCTGGAGGCATTAGCGTCTGATTTAAGGGGTTACCCTCAGCAGTGGGGTGAGCAACATCCAGTCCATCAGAGCCCAAAAGGGACGAAACAGTGAAGGAAGGGTGAATGCTTTCCATCTGCTTGAGCTGGGACGCCCATCTTTTCCTGCCTTTGGACACGAGAGCTCCTGGGTCTCAGGGTTTCTGATATGGACAGAATGACAGGCTTCCTGGTTCTCCAGGCTGCAGATGGCGGGCTGTGGGACTTCACCTCCATAGACGCGTGAGCCTGTTTTCACAGTAAACCTCTTTATCTCTCTCTGTCTCTATCTCTAGCTACCTGTCTGTCTCTGTCCATCCTTCTGGCCATCCCTCCCTCCCTCCCTCCATCTATATCTATCTATCTATCTATCTGTCTATCTGTCTGTCTCATCTATCTAACTGTGGAGGAAAGCCTAAGATATTTCCTCTCTGGTCCTTTGTAGTGCTTGCTGCCTCCTGTTCTGATAAAAAATGCACACTCAGAACCCAGGGCACACACCCCAGAGGTCCTGAACAGTGAGGGCGGAAAGGCAGGGAGGGCCCGGGCAGGGCCGGCGGCGTCTCCGGGTGAGGCTGGGGCTGCAGATGCCGTGAGTCCGGCAGGCCAGGGGCAGGGAGGGAGAGTGAACCGGCCGATGCAGCGCGGGCACGTCCACGGTCAAGCCCGAGAAGGCCGCTGATGCGGGAACGGCCCTGGAGGCCCGGAAGGGCCCAGGTGGACGTGCCTTCTGTCAGGGGAGGCAGAGGACGGGCCTCGCCGAGGAGACCCCACCGCACTCACTCCAAGCACAGACGCTGCACTTTGGTGAAGCCGGGCTGGAGTCAGGGCTGGGGCCGGCCAGGCCTCCCAGCAAGCTCTTTCACAGCTGAAGTCTAGGGACGGACTTCTTGGAAAGATGGGAAGGCTGGAATAGACAGTACGGGGAGACGTACTGAAGCGATTATTAATAGTAAGAAGAGTCTCTGCAGACTTCTGTCTCACGATTGTTACAGCGCTTCTCTTCCTGGCATCTGAACGCACTAATGCAAACATGAAATATATGTTTCAGGAAAGGGAAAACAAATGTAATGGGGGGGCACCTGTCTCAGCTCTGGGTTGTATATAACATCAGTTGACGTGGCGACCACCCGCAATTTGTTCGGGGAAGTCTCTGTAAAGGGACCTGACATTCCTTTGTGATTTGAGAAGAGATAAACATCTCATCAGTGCTGTTCGGTGGGATATTGATTTTTTGTTCCATTTCTCCCTGGCAGATTGAGAACACTGAGTTTGGTGTGTGAATGGAATTGAGGCGGGCATGTTAAATACAGGTGGTTCTGCACCACGACCCCGAGGACCTGCTTGGGGTCAGAATGCTCCGTTTCCATGGCGGCCTCGCCCGAAGCTCCCTTCAGAGGATGGGGAGCTGACAGCCTTAGCTTCAGAAGGCAGGGGTTTTAAGCCCATTGTGTGTTTTTATTTCTAAATGGGTTTATATTCTGCTCCAAAAGGGCAGAAAAGGGAAGGCATGACTCTGGGTGGATACGGGTTCTGCCAGAGAGGGCTGTGCTGTGCAAGGTTAAGCAAAGCTCTTAGTATTTAGCAGGTTACATGAAAGCTGAGAATGGGGTGGAGACATTTCTGTTCAAATGGAGAGAAAAAGGCAGAAATAAGGAGACCACAGAAAAGCACATTTTAAGTACCCCTGTCTGCCTTTCGTCTCTTTGCCGTTGTAATCGGGGAGGGAAGAAGTAGGAGATTATAGTGAAGAGGCCAGGATTGTCCAGCGCACACCGCTGTGCTTTCTCCCTCCGCCACGAGGGACGAGGATGGAGCGGCCTGCCCTCTGGATGCCTGGCCGGCCCCCAGCACCCACGAGATGAAGCCTGCCTCCTCGAAACGCGGCTCTGCGCCTCTGACGCGTTCTGACCTCCACTCTGGTCCAGCGCTCACGACCTGCACATGACTTGATCGGCCAGCCGGTTCTGTGCCTCTGATCTCAAGATTCCTAACTGGGTCCCTTCCAAGCGCTCTGTCTGCATTCCCCTCCCCTCGCTCTGCGGTTGAGGATCCACCAGGCGTTGGGTCTGGGGGGAGAGCTGTCCTGTCTGAAGGCTTCCTTTAAAATCCCCCTTGATGGTCAGTGGCTGTCATCCTTGTGGACTGTTTTTTCTCCGTTTGGCACAGGAGGGACCCGTGGGTGGCCCGGGGGTGGTGTACTGGACAGCTGGGTCAGGATCTGGCCGGGGTGCCTCCTTACAGGTGCAGCCACATGGCTGGAAAATAGCCCAGGACCGCCTTTGATGTGCCTCCTTTCATTTGATCATTTTACTTCTTGGGGCTGCTCGGGGCGACCTTTCAGGCACTTTCTGCCCCCCACTCAGGGCCTGTGGAAAATGTTGAGCTCTCTCTCTTGCCATTCTTAAGGCCACAGAAAACCCGTGGGTTGAGTTAGAATCTCTGTGATTGAAATATACCATCCATCTCTTTCTCTGTTTTTTGTCCTCTCTGCTACCATGATCACCTACGAGCTGGGAGCCGCAGGCCCATCTTGCCGGCCTCCGTACACCCCACACTTTGTGGGTGTCTCCTGGCGGCCACCATCCCCTCACCTCCTGGTTTTGTCCGTCCAGCTTTCCCCTGGGTCCCCAGCTCTTCTCGGCATTTTTGGGTGGAGTCCCTCTAAAAGGACTCGTGACTGGCTCCCTTCCAGAAAGAGCTCGTGTGTCCCAACGTGAAACGTCAGCATCCTTATTCCAAACTCTGAAACCTCAGACTCTTCCTCCGGCAGTTTTGTGCCCTCCCCAGGGCCCTGCCCGTGAATCCTGCAGGTGGGAGGCAGGGAATAGTTCCTCTGTTCCCAGATTCCGTGGGAAGAAGTCAGGCCTCTGAGGTTTTCTCCTAAAGTTCCCATCACAGCTGAAGCGGAGGGCGTGTGTGGGTGTGTATGTGCCCAGTGGGTAAGTTGCATCTGACTCTTTGCAACCCATGGACTGCAGCCCACCAGGCTCCTCTGTCCATGGGATGCTCCAGGCAAGAAGACTGGAGTGGGCAGCCATTCCCTTCTCCAGGGGATCTTCCCAACCCAAGGATCAGACCCAGGTCTCCAGCATTGCAGGCTGATTCTTTACCATCTGAGCCACCAGGGAAGCCCTGCTTTTGGAAACTCTGACAAGGTTCAGTACAGCGAGGGGAGGCACGGCTGATAGAAAGTATTTCTCTGGCCACCAGTCATGACAGACATCTAACGTCTCCCCTGCCAGTGTTCCTCTGTGGGCTCACTCATACTTCTTTCACCTTGCTCATGATTTGGGTTATGAGGAGGAGTCGAGGAAACAAGAGCACCTCTTGGGAGGAGTGAAAAATCTGCATCAGGACTATTGTGTGCACAGGGATGAGTTTTCCTTTTCTCTTTTTTTTTTAAAGATTTTTTTTATTACTGATGTGGACAATTTAGAAGTCTTGATTGAACCTTTTACAACAGTGCTTCTATTGTTTATGATCAATTTTTTTTGACAGTAAGGCATGTGGGCGCTTACCTCCCTGACCAGGAATCAAACCCACATCCGCTGCATTGGAAGGCGAAGTCTTAACCACCAAACCATTAGGGAAGTCCCTACGTTTTTTTTTTTTTTTTTTTAATTTTGTCCTCTTTTATTGGTTTTTTATTTAGTTATTTTCATCCATCTTTGTTCTTTGGCCTGTGTGGGCCTCCCATCGCAGTGGCCTCTCTCGTTGCAGAGCACTGGCTCTGGGCGCGTGCACTTCAGACTGCCGGCTCATCATTGGACACACCAGTTCAGTCGCTCTGCGGCACGTGGGATCTTCCCAGGCCAGGGATCGAACTGGTGCCCCTTGCACTGCAAGGCGAACTCTTTACCCACTGGACCAGCAGGGAAGCCCCCTCCTTTTTAATCTCTTTCTATTAGACCCCGTCCCTACTGCACACAGTGAGCTAACGAGTCCCTGAAATGACCGGGCAAGGCCTCTGCAGACGCCTGTGCATACATTTTGCATTTAATCTTTTGGGGTGAATGACTGGTATTAGGAGTGGTATTAGGTATTATCAAGTGCTCGGCTTTCTTCATTCTCTCCTGCAAATGCTTCCTCGCTTTCCACTGAGCAGGCATCCCGAAGGACTCAAGGAAACAGTCTGCCACGTTCAAGGTTGCTTGAGCTCACGTGCAGACAGGTCTAGGAGCACCCACGCATCCTTATGCACACACACATCTCTCCACTTTCTTGGGTAAATTTTCTCTTGTTAAAAGTAGCTGAAACTCCCTGGGGAAATTAATCGTTGTTATAGAAAAAGGGATGCGGTTGGCCTTGGCCCCAAGATAAGCATCAACCACAGGAGATTTGAGTCATGCTCGGAGGAATGAACTTCCTCGCGGGAGCAGTAAAACCCTGGCAGCCCTGGCCTCCTGCCCAGAGGCGCTGTCTCCTGATGCCGCATGCGGGGGTTCTGTCCAGAGAGTCTCAGGGTCTGTTCTCTACAGGGGACATGTGGTTTTAATTAAGTCCACACAAGAAGGGGAATGGTTACCTAAGGAATTTGGGACTGTCTCCCTCGGGCACTGGCGCTCGTGGTAAAGGACCCGCCTAACAATGCAGGAGACACGAAGAGACTTGGGTTAGATCCCTGGGTCAGGAAGATCCCCTGGAGGAGGGCATAGCTACCCGCTTCAGTATTCCCGCCTGGAGAATCCCGTGGACAGAGGAGCCTGGCGGGCTGCAGTCCCTGGGGTTGCAGAGTCGGACACGACTGAGCAGCTAACACCTTCCTTTCCCGCACTGCAGCGGGATAGTTCAACCTCCACAAAGGTTCCCTCATCCCTTGAGGAGATCAGAGAGCGCATGGGACCGGTCAGGAGAAACGCAGGATGGTATCTGCTCTGTCATGGACCTGGGAAGTGACCTCCGATGCATGGCCTTAAGCTTTGAGGGAGTCTTTGTTGTTGTTGAGTCACTGGGTTTTGTCTGGCTCTTTCTGACCCTCTCAGCCCGCCAGGCTCCTCTGTCTGTGGCATTCTCCAGGTGAGAAGACCGGAGCGGGCTGTCCTTTCCTTCTCCAGGGGTTCTTCTTGACCCATGTCTCCTGCATCTCCTGCCACAGCTGAGCTGCCACAATTTATTTATCTGAAAAGTGAGATGACAGGGGTGAGATACTCACACGCCCCTAGGTCGGCCGGTAGGTCAGTGGTGCAGACGAGGGGCTGAGTGTCCGGCCCCGGGAGCACGCGGTGGGAGTGGTAGGGAGGGACCCACAGAGCCGGGCGTGCCCCCGTGTGCGCCTGGCGCCCAGCCTCGCCCTGCCCTCCCCAGACACCCCCGGCTCTAAACAGGGAGCAGCCACCTTTCAGCTTTCACCGTCACTGCCACAGAGGAACAGAGACTCCGCAAAAGCAGGTGTTTCCATTTTCACAGAGAAATTAGAAATCCAGATTTTAATGTGAAATCTCCCAGTTTTTAAAAGCCACCTCAGATTACCCAAAAGCTCTGTATTGGCTAGTCAAAACTCATCTTTCTTTCCTTCCTTCCTTCTTTCTATTTGTTTATTTATTTTGGCTGTACCATGCAGCATGCAGGATCTTAGTTCCCTAGCCAAGGATCGGAACTGTGCCCCCTGCAGTAGAAGCCTGGTGCTTTAACCAGCTGGACCTCCAGGAAGTTCCCAAACCTGTCTTTAGATTGTGTCTAATTTTTGGACCACCAGTTTACAATCTCTGAACTGAAATTTTTGAAGTGTCTGTTTAGTTTAAAGCAGATGCTAATAGATGGAACTGATCCCCCCACCGCTCCCCCAAAAAGGGTCCAGTGGACAAATAAGTTTTGGAAACGCTGAATTAAACAAAGTTAGAGACATTTCTTTACCCTAGGGCTTCTCAGAGCCCTCAATATTGTATGGCACTGCTGTCCGATACGGCAGCCTTTGACCCATGTGGCTGTGGAGGACTTGGAACATGGCTTTTCTGTGTTGAGATGTGCTGTAGGTTAAAATACACAGTGGATTTCAAAGGGCTAGTGTCATGAGAAAGAATGTAAAATATCTCATTAATAGTTTTTATATATATTGTATGTTGGAGTGCTCATATTTAAATATATTGGGCTACATAAAAATATTATTAAACTTAAATTTATTTTTCAAAATGTGGCTGCTCCGAAAAGTCTTAAATTACAAATGTGACTCTATAGTCCTGCTGGACGAGGCTGGTTTGTCTCTTGTGCTCGTCTAAGAGACGAACACGGTATGAGTGTCTCCAGAACTTATTTGACCTCAGATTCTTCCATTCAGGGAGCAGCTCATGAAGTCAGTGCTCCGTGGAACATGCTCGAGGCAGGTGAGCCGGCTCTGACACGTGATTTTGTGATGTTGTGAGGGCTGAGGGAGCCGCCCTCAGTATTTCTTCTCTGCCTTCGATTGTACCCAGAGGTCTCACAACTGGCTCCTGGAGAGGTGGCCCTTGGGGCACCTCAGGCTCAGCTCTTGGCCAGAGTTCTGGCCCGCTCACCTGCTCAAAGCGTCCTCACTCGGGGCTTCCTTGGTGGTCCTGTGGTTAAGACTTCACCTTCCAGCATAGGGGGTGCAGGCTCCATCCCGGGTTGGGGAGCTAAGATCCCATTTTCCTCATGGTCAGAAAACCAAAGCATAAAACAGAAGCAATATTGTAACACATTCAATAAAGAGTTTAGAAATGGTTCACATCCAAAAAAAAATCTTAAAAAGAAAAAAAAAAAACCTTCCTCCTATTTTTCCTTAATTTTTAAAGCATTTTTTTCTTCAATTATTTGATTGACATCAATGATTGTCTATGGCCATACCAGCCTGAATGCGCCTGATCTCATCTGACCTCGGAAGCTAAGCACGGTTGGGCCTCGTTAGTACTTGAATGGGAGACATCAATGATTGATACAATCCAATGAGTTTTGACAAATGAATACATGAGTATAACCATCATCCCAATCAAGACGGAGAATATTTCCATCATCCTGCATGTATACGGACTGACACAGTAAACAAGGGATCAGTTCGTGGATGGGAAAATCTTCTGAAAGAGGGCATGGCAACACACTCCAGTCTTCTTGCCTGAGAATCTCATGGACAGAGGAGCCTGGTGGGCTGTCGTCCGTGTTGTGGAGTCAGACAGGACTGAATTACATACCAGGTCAGGTTGATGCTTTTGAATTGTCTTTACTTTATCATAAAAGTGATACATCTTCATTACAGAGTGACGTCCCCTTTCTGTGACCCCAGGCGCTGGCTTAGGCGCTGACCGATTCACCTTGCTTGAAAAATCTCATTAATAGTTTTTATATATATTGCATTAAATTAAATTTTGTACAAATTTTTTTTTTGTGGCTGCTCGAAAAGTCTTAAATTACAAATGTGACTCTATAGTCCTGCTGGACGAGGCTGGTTTGTCTCTTGTGCTCGTCTAAGAGACGAACACGGTATGAGTGTCTCCAGAACTTATTTGACATCAGATTCTTCCATTCAGGGAGCAGCTCATGAAGTCAGTGCTCCGTGGAACATGCTCGAGGGAGGTGAGACGGCTCTGAGACGTGTTTTTGTGATGTTGTGAGGGCTGAGGAGCCACCTCAGTATTTCTTCTCTGCCTTCGATTGTACCCAGAGGTCTCACAACTGGCTCCTGGAGAGGTGGCCCTTGGGGCACCTCAGGCTCAGCTCTTGGCCAGAGTTCTGGCCCGCTCACCTGCTCAAAGCGTCCTCACTCGGGGCTTCCTTGGTGGTCCTGTGGTTAAGACTTCACCTTCCAGCATAGGGGGTGCAGGCTCCATCCCGGGTTGGGGAGCTAAGATCCCATTTTCCTCATGGTCAGAAAACCAAAGCATAAAACAGAAGCAATATTGTAACACATTCAATAAAGAGTTTAGAAATGGTTCACATCCAAAAAAAAATCTTAAAAAAAAAAAAAAAACGTTCCTCCTATTTTTCCTTAATTTTTAAAGCATTTTTTTCTTCAATTATTTGATTGACATCAATGATTGTCTATGGCCATACCAGCCTGAATGCGCCTGATCTCATCTGACCTCGGAAGCTAAGCACGGTTGGGCCTCGTTAGTACTTGAATGGGAGACATCAATGATTGATACAATCCAATGAGTTTTGACAAATGAATACATGAGTATAACCATCATCCCAATCAAGACGGAGAATATTTCCATCATCCTGCATGTATACGGACTGACACAGTAAACAAGGGATCAGTTCGTGGATGGGAAAATCTTCTGAAAGAGGGCATGGCAACACACTCCAGTCTTCTTGCCTGAGAATCTCATGGACAGAGGAGCCTGGTGGGCTGTCGTCCGTGTTGTGGAGTCAGACAGGACTGAATTACATACCAGGTCAGGTTGATGCTTTTGAATTGTCTTTACTTTATCATAAAAGTGATACATCTTCATTACAGAGTGACGTCCCCTTTCTGTGACCCCAGGCGCTGGCTTAGGCGCTGACCGATTCACCTTGCTTGGCTCCAGCGGTCTGTCGCCTGTTTCCCAACCTCAGGTTCCACGCAGAGGACTCATTTCTGCCTCAGACTCTGGGGATTCTACTAAAGGGGTGTTTTCAACACTCACTTCTGTAAGTTCTAGGGCATTTGGTAAAAATCTATTCCCTGTCTTATAGTAGCGCCTCATAAAATCGCCCTGAAATCCAGACCTGGCTCCTGAGAAGCGGTTGACAATGGTTTCTCCAAGTGAGCCGAGGCTGCCGACCAGACCCTGGCTCTCCCTGGGGCTGCCTGAGCCTGCTGGGGGCCAGCTCCTGCACGGCGGTGGCTCGGGCTTGCAGAGCTGGCCCGGGGTCAGCCAGGCTCCCAGGCAGCTTCTCCACCCGCCGCCTCCGCTGCTGCGGACCAGAAGCTTTTTATGAGATTCAAGGAATTCCCCCATGTCTTTGAAAGCAGTCGTCCCCCCCCCCCCCCCCCCCCCCCAAAATCATGCATGGAGGCAAGACTGCAACCATTGCTTCATCCTTGATACTCCACTCGTTTTCTTTTTTAAATTTTGAATTGAAGGATAATTGCTTCACAATACTGGTTTGGTTTCTGTCGTGCATCAGCATGAATTAGCCATGGGTGTACATATGTCCCCTCTGGCACCTCCCTCTCGCCTTTCCCACCCCTCTAGGTTGTTACAGTACTTCTTCTTTAATTTTTTTAAGTTTTGTTCTCTATAAAGTGTTGTCTTATTTTGAAAGTATTCATCTATTTGCTGCATCGGATCTTTGCTGCTGTTCTTAGGCTCCTCGTTGCATCATGCGGCATCTTTTGCTGTGTTGTGGGTTCTGGAGCAGGTGAGCTCAGTAATTGTGGGGCACAGGCTTAGTTGCTCCGCAGCTCGTGAGATCTTAGTTCTCTGACCAAGGATAGAACCTACGTCCCATGGATAGCTGGACCCCCCCACCCCCGCCACTTGGCAGCCACTAGCTTGTTCTCTACGTCTGTAAGTCTGTTTCTATTTCATAGATAAGTTCATTTGTGTCATATTTTAGATTCTGCATATAAGTGATATAGGGACTGTAGCCTGTCCATGGAATTCTCCAGGCAAGGCTACTGGAGTGGGTAGCCATTCCCTTCTCTAGGCTCTCTTAGTTGAAATCTAAAATAGATTGTGGTTTTCCTATCATAAGACCCACATCAGGTCTTGGTCTCTCTTTGTCTCTGGTTCACCCTAGTCTTGGTCGCTTTGATAGCAGCTGTGCCATCTGGGAGGACTTGCCCTGGAGTAAGGGGAAACGGACCCCAGTCCTGTTCACTCTTTCACTGTCTAATGTGGAAGTACGCTCTGAGAGATGGAAAGAGATGTCCCCGCAAGCCCCACACAGCTCATTTCCTTTCTTCTCATAGCAAAGCTGGAAGAGGGGCCTTCGGAGGTGGGGCTGCCTGGGTGACACAGGCAGGAGCTGGGGCTTGAAGACCTCCCCCAAACACTAGCTGTCACCGGGACTGGCATTCCTGCACCCGCCTATGGGCCTCATTCCTGTGCATGGCGCCTCCACACTGTGTGGCTTCCAGCTCAACTCGGCTTTTAACACAACCCTTAACTTCCTCCACCGTTCCCAAGCTGGGTCTTCCTCCCAGGTCTTCCTGTGGCTGAGTCAGTGTTTCTCTATTTTCAGACGCCTACAATCACCACTTTCCTTCTTGCTTTTAGCAAAAGACCCCTCCAAGGTATTCCTTAGAGAAACTAGATTCCATCAAGTTTCCATGACTTCCTTCCGTCGGGTCTACAAAAGCGGGTTTACCCACCTTCACCTCCAGGTCTCCTGGCTTCCTGACTTATAATTCAGGAAAATATGGTCCTCTCCTACAGGAGTCCAGTACTGCATCTCTGCTCTGCGTCGCTTTCCCCCCATGTATCTCCCACCTAACTCTTCACTGGCCGCTTCCTGTCAACATTTAAATGTGCCTGAGCCTTTTATGTCTCTGTGAAAATGTCTCTCCACCCAGAGCTGCTTCCACGTCCTGTCCCGCTGTCCTCAAGCACTCAGCCAGAGACCTTTTAAGTCATCTGGGGCTCTTATCTTCACTTCCTCACTTTTCTCCTGCTCTTACACCCCCTGAAATCTGGCTTTTTCTCTTGTCAGTCCATAAAACCATAAAACTGCTTTTGCAAGGACCTTCCGCAACCTACTTGCAAATGACGCTGGTGGACATTTCTAAGTCCTCGGGCAAGAGATCCCCCCAGGAACACTTGGAATTGTTGACGTGTATCCACCCTGCACTTTTATCTTGGCTTCTGGGACATTGGATTCTCTAGTTTTTCTCCCACTTATCAGATGGAGTCTTTGAAATCTTTGTGTTTTTTTTCTGTTCAGCTCTTAAGATATTGGTGTTCTTAAGAGGGCTTCCCCATTCTCACTCAACACACACTCTCCCCGATGGTCTTCGACCACCTGTTTGCTGACAACATGAAAAATAAACACATTCAAAGGCTGGATCTTTGAAAAGGCCAACGAAGTATACATTTTAATGTGATCTCACTTTTATGAAAGAATAAATGGAAAAATGCTGTATGTGTTTTTATATCTGTATGTATAGGGAAACATACTTAACGGAAAATGGAGAAAAGCAGGAATATTTATAAACTAGGTTGTTAAGATAGGCTGCCGTGAGATGGGCTGGTGAAGATGTGGAGGGTCCAGATAAGAGTCAGAGAGGCAAGAGACAGCAAGGACAGTATTCCATTAATAAACCCCATGATGCACAGGAAGGTTCAGTTTATGGAGACATGTCCATTTTGGGTCTATGCATAAAACATTTTTAACACAGTCTTCACAAAGGGCAAGTTAGCTTTGTACGTAATGCCTTATAGAGATGATCATGATAAAATGACAATAACATAAGTCAATAAGAAAATCCATCAGGAAATCAATAAGGAAAAGGTTAATATCTTGGTAGAATTGTTCAAAGGACACATATAGCAATTCAGTAAGAGATAAGTACAAATTACCAATTACCACATGAAAAATGTGCCACTTGATTAATAATCACAGAAATGGAAGTGAAAATCCAATGAAATGCCTTTGTCCCATATCAGCATTTGAAGTGTTATTGAAACTGGTAAACTTTGGTTTGAGGATGGCCTTCTCAAGCATATGTCCAGAAAGAATAAAAATTAAACAAGGTTTGGGGAACATACTGTATCTGTAATATGCTTCAAAGCACGTAGCCAGCTTCAAAGCACGTAGTCAGCATCAACGCCGATATTCCTTCTAGAATTTCATCCTGTCAATGTACACACAGAAGAGGGGAGAGATGAATGAGGGCTTCCCTGGTGGTCCAGTGGGTGAAGAGTCCACCTTGCAGTATAAGGGGCACCTGTTTGATCCCTGGCCCAGGAAGATCCCACCTGCCGCGAAGCAGCCTGTGTGTCCGATAATGAGCCAGCGCTCTGGAGCGCATGCACCCAGAGCCAGTGCTCTGCAACCAGAGAGGCCACCGTGGTTGGAGGCCCACGCAGGCCAAAGAGTAAAGATGGATGAAAATCAATGAATAAAAAACCAATAAAAGAGGCCAAAATTAAAAAAAAAATAAAAAAGGATGAATGAAATGACTAGCACTTTCACTTTCAAATGATTGAAACAGCCGAATCCCCATATTATTTAAAGCAATGAAGCATTTTTACTGTTGTTTACTCACTAAGTCATATCGACTCTCTTGCAATTCCATGGACAGTGGCCCACCGTGCTCCTCTGACTGTGGGATTCTCCCAGAAAGAATACTGGAGTGGATTTCCATTTCTTACTCCAGGCAATTTTTGAGCCCAGGGATTGAACCCATGTCTCTTGCGTCTCCTGCATTAGCAGGTGGATTCTCTACCACTGAACCACCGGGGAAGCCAGTGAACCATTCAGAACTGCCTAAATGTCCAGCAGAGAGGAATGAGTTACATGAAGTATATGCCACTGTGTAAAAATATCTATTGTTTAAAAATATCTATCTATTGTTGAAGCATGTTTTTCATACATGCTTAGGATCAGTGATGATTTCAGAAGACAGGTGAAGCAATGGTGTTAACATTTGCTGATGTTCCAGTCAAATATTATGCTTCGATAGGTAGAGAAATGGAAGAGACAAATCCAGAAATGTGGTAAAATAATTTGGGCATGGATGGCGGGATTGTGAATACCATCTTGTCTTTGGGCCTTTCTGTGTAGTTTCCCAGTTTCCTGTTTTGAGCAATAGTTTTAATTAAAATGAAACAAGACGTTACAAACATGTTAAAAGGCTATAAAGATTACCATCTTCTGGAAGTGCACACAGAGGCGGATAAGCAGGTAGGAGTCGCGTGCCTTGCTCAGGAAGAGAGCTGGCTGCTGGGCCGTGTCATTCGCAACATGAGTTTGGCATATGAACTCTAACCTTTAGCTTTCAGAGCCGGAGATGGTATCAAAGGTAGGTCATTAGTTAATGGCTCTGAGGTTATTTCCGAAGTCCCTGGTGGGTTGTTGTAAATGATTAGTAATATCATTATTGCTTATACATTTGTGGGCCTGTCCAGTATTGCTTTGTCAGCACTGACTCAGGGTTTTTACAGGCAAACGGCTTTCAACTTGGGGTTCCCTAACCTCTAGAGGTGCACAAAGGTGGTGAGCTCTCTGGACGACTTTATGTGCATAAAAATGTCAGGAAAATTATACATTTACCCTTACAATGCTGTACGGGCTGACAAAGCTTTGTTTTAATAGTCTCGACTTTTTTTTTTTCTTGCCTTTAATAGAAAATACACCTTTCAGTTGAAACACTGTGATGAACTGATCATTAGAGTGGTTTTCCATAAATATATACATTGGAATTTGTTACTAAATTAATACAAATTTGGGTTTTAGAAAAGCCTTTTCAGTGTAGAATCAATTTTCACCCCTGGCTCTAAGAGGATTCTGATCGTTGTGTTTAATATTCAGGCTCAGCTGCACGACTGAAGAGTGCATTTTAACCGTCCTTGTAGATAAGAACCCCAGCACCAACTTGAGGTGATAATTCCGTAGGAGAAGACACCATAGGGAGGATCTTAGCAACCATTCTCTCTTCCACATGGACAAAGAAGGCACAGAAAGATTCCCAAGGCCCTCATTCCTGAGGGGAACAGATGCTGTCAGAGCTTTGTTTTCTGTTTCTAACTGTTTCACTCCTTCGGCTCTAGGGTTAATGTCCTGGAAGTAAACGGGGCAGAAGGCAGCAAACACTCAGGCACATGCATGGAGAAGCTGAAAGGACTGGAGGAAGTAGGCCGAGAAGGAGGGAGAGATTTCTTGCAAACAGCATGACCGCGTGGAATTCTTCCTAGACCTCCATGAGGTTGTTGCTGTAATTCATTCTTTTTTAAACAGAAGTGCTGAAGCTCAGAGACGTTGAGCAATTTGCCTACAATCACACAGCTAGTCAGAGTCAAAGCCAGGATTCGAACGTGGGCCGTCTGAATCCTGGCTCTTAGCCCTTCTCATAACAAATTCACATTCCTATACCCTGACAAAAAAGAGGAGTCCCAGAAGCACTGGGAAAACAGCTCTTTAATAAAATGACGAATTCTGGCAGCAGGCCCAGAGAGGAGATGAGAAGTCTGTTTAGTTTTACTTCCGTGACTGATACATATCTTAAACGGAGTTTCTTACTAGACGGTTTTGTCGAGGTCCGTGCGCAGGTTGGAAAAGAATTTCCAGACACGAGGCAGAGTGAGAGGCAAGTAAAGTCTATTAGAGTGGGGCAAGGGAGAGTCGCTGCCAGTGCAGCGGGCCGGCTTAAGGGAGAACCGGTCCTCAGCAGGAGTCTTTGAGCCACCTTGTATCTAGGGTGGAAGGAGGAGCAGAGGGGTCTGAAGGACTGGGCGCTGTGCTACCGCCTGGGGGAGGGAAGGACACGGGTCTGGTTGCTCTCTTCCTGCATTCCAAGACCTTCCTCATTTGCCTTGTTCTTTCATCCTTGGGCACCAAAGGCTTTTAAAAAAAGAAAAGAAAATCAAACAGGATGAGCCTAGAGCTTATTATACAGAGCGAAGTGAGTTAGAAAGAGAAAAGCAAGTATCGTATACTGGCACGTAGGTATGGAATCTAGAAAGGTGGTGCTGGGCACCTGTTGGCTGGGCCACTGAGGAGACTCAGACGTAGAGAACAGACTTCTGGACACAGCGGGAGGAAGGCGAGGGTGGGACCATCTGAGAGGGTAGCACTGACACACACACAGTGCCATGTGTCAGATACACAGCCGGTGGGCATTTGCCGCCTGACCCAGGGAACCCGAATCCCGGGCTTGGTGACGCCCTAGAGGGGCGGGATGAGGTGGGAGGTGGGAGGGAGCTTCCAAAGGGAGGGGACGTATGCATACCTGAGGCCACTTCACGCTGACATGTGGCAGAAACCAACACAATATTGTTACGTAATTATCCTCCGATTAAAAATAAAATAAAAACAAAGCAAATGTGTAGAAGGGGCTCACCCTCTGGGCACTGATCATAGAGTCTGGATCTTTTTATACTTTGGTAAAAGTCAAGCTCCAGCCACTTCCATGGTCAACACGGCCTCCCCAGCGCCCTTGGTAAATGGTGCTTGACTCTTGTGGAGGGCATTCTTGGCATCAAGCTCTAATCCTGTGAACGTCTTTCCTGACACCATCGGTGACGTGATGACATCATCAGTGATGTGCTGACGTCATTGGTGACGTGAGGGATGAACGAGGGCTGGAAGGCAAGCCAGAGGACGGCCCTCTTCTGTGCAGTCTTCTCCACGAGCCCTCCCGTCCTCGCTCTGCTGCCTTCGCCGTCCCGCGGCTGCCAGCCCAGGACAAGGGTGGTGACGAGGCCGCGGCCCGCCGTCTCTCACGGTCCTGGGTCAGGCCCTTGGTGTCCTCCACACATCCGAGGTCTCCAGCCCTTCCTCCCGCCTCCTCTTAAGCCAGCAGCGTTTCCCTCTTGCTTTCACAACAAACACAGCCCTCCCCTCCCCTTCCTCCTGACGCCCCTGAGGTTTCTTTCTCAACCGACTAGATCCCCATCATCCTTCCACCGCACACGCCCAAGTGCTTCAGAACTCACTCTTAGATCTCTTTGGGTCTTTTTTTTTTTTTTCAGTATTTGTTTGTTTGGCCGTGACTGGTCTCACCTGCCGCATGCAAGATCTTTAGTTGTAGCATGCAAACACTGAGTTGTGACAGGTGGGCTCTAGTTCCCTGACCAGAGATTGAACCCGGGCCCTCGGATGGAATCTAGAAAGGTGGTGCTGGGCACCTGTTGGCTGGGCCACTGAGGAGACTCAGACGTAGAGAACAGACTTCTGGACACAGCGGGAGGAAGGCGAGGGTGGGACCATCTGAGAGGGTAGCACTGACACACACACAGTGCCATGTGTCAGATACACAGCCGGTGGGCATTTGCCGCCTGACCCAGGGAACCCGAATCCCGGGCTTGGTGACGCCCTAGAGGGGCGGGATGAGGTGGGAGGTGGGAGGGAGCTTCCAAAGGGAGGGGACGTATGCATACCTGAGGCCACTTCACGCTGACATGTGGCAGAAACCAACACAATATTGTTACGTAATTATCCTCCGATTAAAAATAAAATAAAAACAAAGCAAATGTGTAGAAGGGGCTCACCCTCTGGGCACTGATCATAGAGTCTGGATCTTTTTATACTTTGGTAAAAGTCAAGCTCCAGCCACTTCCATGGTCAACACGGCCTCCCCAGCGCCCTTGGTAAATGGTGCTTGACTCTTGTGGAGGGCATTCTTGGCATCAAGCTCTAATCCTGTGAACGTCTTTCCTGACACCATCGGTGACGTGATGACATCATCAGTGATGTGCTGACGTCATTGGTGACGTGAGGGATGAACGAGGGCTGGAAGGCAAGCCAGAGGACGGCCCTCTTCTGTGCAGTCTTCTCCACGAGCCCTCCCGTCCTCGCTCTGCTGCCTTCGCCGTCCCGCGGCTGCCAGCCCAGGACAAGGGTGGTGACGAGGCCGCGGCCCGCCGTCTCTCACGGTCCTGGGTCAGGCCCTTGGTGTCCTCCACACATCCGAGGTCTCCAGCCCTTCCTCCCGCCTCCTCTTAAGCCAGCAGCGTTTCCCTCTTGCTTTCACAACAAACACAGCCCTCCCCTCCCCTTCCTCCTGACGCCCCTGAGGTTTCTTTCTCAACCGACTAGATCCCCATCATCCTTCCACCGCACACGCCCAAGTGCTTCAGAACTCACTCTTAGATCTCTTTGGGTCTTTTTTTTTTTTTTTTTTCAGTATTTGTTTGTTTGGCCGTGACTGGTCTCACCTGCCGCATGCAAGATCTTTAGTTGTAGCATGCAAACACTGAGTTGTGACAGGTGGGCTCTAGTTCCCTGACCAGAGATTGAACCCGGGCCCTCTGCATTGGGAGTGTGGAATCTTAGCCCATGGATCACCAGGGAAGTCCCTCAGTTGCTTTTAGACAGATGTCCTTACCTCCTGAGAACCTCTATTTCTGGACTAACATCTTGCCGTCATTCAAGGCTCTCATAGGACATAGTATTTAGATTTCTCCAAACTCTGCTCTTCATTCATTCAACAGCCATTTACTCACTGAGTACCTACTAAGTGCTACATAGAATAGGAATCAAGTATGTGTCAAATGAGTAGGCAAACGTCTAATGATAGTTGTGGTGAAGACACTCCAGAGGCACTCTGGTAGAGAGAAACACTGACAAACTGGTGAATGCCAGGGCCTGGATGGCATGCTGAAGGACTCTTAAAATAGGTTTTTCATTTATTAAGCCAACAGATATTTAGTATCTAGTGGTGTAGGACACTGTGTATGTCACTTAAGGATTTTAAAGGGCCAATAGGCAGAGGGATCTAGAAAGTCAAAGTATAAGTTGTCATCTTTGTAAGAGCATTTGTTTCATGGAGGAATGTGTCTTTGGTGAATTACTCTAAAGAAAAGATTTACTGGCTGCATGTCCCTGCATTTCTCTAGGAGACCTTGGCAGTACCTAGAGCGGGAGTGGGCAGGGATAGCAGCGAGAGGTGTTTCTTCTTTACTGGTCACGACAAATGAGAGAAATAAACCTAACTGGCAAAATAGGAGAGATTCCGTGCTGGGATGAGCCCTTTGGGGGAGAAGAAGCGCGTGTGGCTATGCAGAGCTGAGCCTGCAGGGCTCATAGGAAAACCACAATTTGCTATCAGTTCATCTCTATTGTTTAAAGTTTTAGGGAGGGGAGGAAGCACATTGCATCCTTTGTTCATAAAACCGAATGACCACTTTCAGTCCCCCGAGGGGAGGATTTGGCCGATGATGTTTAAAATAATTTCCTGGAGCGCTGTGGAGTCCGTGCTGGCATAAGAAGGAGCTGCAAGATCCCCCTCTGCGGGAAGGGGGCCGCTCTGGGGAGGGGGAGAATCGCCCTCCTCTCCTGGGGTGAGGGCAGGGGCGAAAGAGACGGGCTGAGGAAGACAGGCAGGCTCGCCAGATAGTAGGCAGGACGTTAGGGTAAGAAACACTGTGTTAAGAAGACCGCGCAGAGCAGCGGTGAGGACGGACCCGTCAGACCAGATGCCACTCGCCTGGCACTGAGGGAAGGGGCGTCTTCAGTGAGTGAGAAAGCAGCCTGGGATAGTCAGGCGTGCCACGGCGGGGAGACACCAACCCTGCCCCCGAGGTGCCGATGATCAGTAGGGAAGAGAAGGACATCTTTGGATCATTTTAATACAAAACAAACTCTGGCCCATACTAATATAAATATGGAAAATATGTTATTATGTACAATAAAAATAAGTCAGATGTGTATAGGACTTTATATACAGTAAGTTCTCTGCACACAAGTGAGTTTCGTTCTGAGAGCGTGTTTGTAAGTCCAAGAGTTCACCTGCTGGCTGAATGATACTGTACGGTAGTAGGCTTATAATACTTCTTGTACAAATAATACAGAAAGACAAACACTAAACATAAGGATTTAAAATTTTACAGTACGCCTGGAAAAGTACAGTCATACAGTATGGCAGCTGGCATCCAGGGGCAGGCATCAAGTGGACAGGCAAGGGTCACTGACCGGAGGAAGGGCTGGGAGACGGTGGAGCGGAGGCTCATCAGCCGTGGAACACAGAGGGCGAGCTGCCGTGTAGCTCCCGCCTGACTTCAGGAAAACACACGTCCGCGTCTTTGGAAGGTCTCAGCTTGAACATTCATACGTAGGGGACTTACTGTATACGCACGGAGACAAATTTAACATAGGGTTGCTTATCCATGTGGGAGCTTTACATTCGCTTTCCTCCTTATCGAGAAACTGTGAAATTGTTCCAAGCTAGTGTGCAGCACCGAAAAGAGAGCCTGTGTGGGGAAGTCGGTGACATCATCAAGAAGCAGCTGGCGTTGCCCCCCGGGCTGTGTCCGCTCGGCAGCTCTGTGCCCGGGCCCATCTCTTACAAGGATGCTGTGAATCACAGGCTCCACAGCTGCCTGGGCTTCCATTCCGATGAATCACAGGACGGCTGACGGTGGTTCTCCGTGGAGGCCAGGCCGGGCTCCTGCAGTCCTGATGCAGCCCCTCTCGGGTCCGCCTCAGCATCGCGAGTGCTGCGGCCCGGGCCTCTTGACGGCTGATGCAGACGAGACGGTCTGGCCTTGTGCCAAGGTTCTTGTTTCTCTGGCTCTTGTTCTCGAAAACATCTGTCTTGTGCTGGGACGCTGGCGGGTAAAATGAACTATCCTCGGTGCCCTTACCCTCTCAGGTTTGGCAAAACAACAAACCCAGCTTGTTCCATCGGGGCTTATCTGGTAACCTCTGCTGGTATCTCTGGCTTTAGTGCGACTGACTTGGGGCTCCAGGCTCCGGGAACGTGGACAGATCCATTCCCGAGACATTGTTTGTCCTCCAGTGTTAATATTGGCAAAGGAGAGGAGGGGATCGATAGAAGTCTAGCTGGTCAGATCAGCTTTGGAGGGAAGAGAGTCAAAGCCCACACCAGGACGGATTTGACTGATGTTTAACCTCTTGAACAAGTCAACTCAGTTTCAAAGAGTTGAGTCCACAGGGTGCGGACGCCCAGGCAGCAGATGCCTCCGGGCGTGGAAAGACAGATGAACCTCAGAGACCCACAGAGGGCATCGTTTGTGCTGGTATACAACGCAGGAAGAGAAAGCTGCCGGTGAGCCCCCCTGCCTGGAAGTCCCCGGGCCTCGGGGATGCCTAGGAAATGGTAGAATCCCCAAGAGTAGCCAGCACTGTCCAGCACCGCCTGGTATCTTCTGGGTTCCCAGCGGTTATTCTCCAATCAGGGTGAATGTGCTCGCCGAATGGGCAATTTCCGTTGGCACGGATGAAGAAATGACCAGACGTTCTACGAGACAGTCCTTGCTATTTCTTTTAATTCTCCCACAACTTGCCTTATTTCTCTTTTGAAATTTGTTTTTTATTGGAGTATAGTTGCTTTACAATGTTGTATTGGTTTCTGCCATACGACAACGTGAATCAGCCCTGAGTACACGTGTGTGTCCTCCTCGGGGGCCTCCCTCCCTCGCCACCCCTTCCCGTCGCTCCAGGTCGTCACACAGCACCGAGCTGAGCTCCCTGGGCTTTACAGAAGCTTCCCGCCAGCTCTCTGCTCCACGCAGGGTGGTGAATTCATGTCAGTTCTGATCTCCCAGTTTGTCTCACCCTCTCCTTCTTCGTGTCTACAAGTTCATCCTCTGTGTCGTGTTTCTACTCCTGCCCTGAAGATAGGTTCATCAGGACCATTTTTTCTAGATTCCATATATATGCATTAATACACAGTATTTTCCTCTTTCTGACTTTACAACTCTAGGTTCATCCACCTCTCTCCAAATGACCCACTGTCCTTCCTTTTGATGGCTGAGTACTATTCCATTGTGTGTATCTACCACACGTTCTTGATCCGTTCCTCTGTGGATGGACATTGAGGTGGCCTCCATGGCTTGGCTTCTGTAAACAGTGTTGCAGTGACTGCTGTCACCCTGCCTTTATTTCTTGAAGTTTATGGAATAAGGAACCAGGTTGCTCACCATCCTTTACAGTAACAGGGCTTCCCACGTTGACTCAGTGAAGAAGAATCCGCCAGTGCGGGAGACGCAGAGACACGAGTTCAATCCCTGGGTCGGGAAGATCCCCTGGAAAAGAAAACTGGGTCTCTTGGGAAGATCCCCTGGAGGAGAAAATGGCAGCCTGCTCCAGTCTTCTTGCCTGGGAATGCCGTGGACAGAGGAGCCTGGCGGGCTACAGTCCATGGGGTTACAAAGAGCCGGACACAACTGGGCACGTGCACAGGCACGCACTTTATAATAACAATACTTGTGCAGAGTGAACAATACTTGTGCAATGTTCCCAAAGCCCCTGGGGCTGCATGACTGGAAACAGCACTCCTCTCGGGTGCGGAAGGGACAACGCTTGTCCTAGTCTTCTGGGGAGAGTCATCCCGAGGAAGGACAGTCTGGACAGCAGTCACCCGTAAGAGCATTTGTCGGCGCTGAGGCTGCTGACCCCAGGCGAAGATAACCCAGAAGCCGTCTCTAGTTGAAGAGTGACTTGACGTTATTCCAGAACCCACGTATGAATACTTGATGAAACATTTCACAACTTCCCCCCGCCTTATTTCTCTTTTGAAATTTGTTTTTTATTGGAGTATAGTTGCTTTACAATGTTGTATTGGTTTCTGCCATACGACAACGTGAATCAGCCCTGAGTACACGTGTGTGTCCTCCTCGGGGGCCTCCCTCCCTCGCCACCCCTTCCGTCGCTCCAGGTCGTCACACAGCACCGAGCTGAGCTCCCTGGGCTTTACAGAAGCTTCCCGCCAGCTCTCTGCTCCACGCAGGGTGGTGAATTCATGTCAGTTCTGATCTCCCAGTTTGTCTCACCCTCTCCTTCTTCGTGTCTACAAGTTCATCCTCTGTGTCGTGTTTCTACTCCTGCCCTGAAGATAGGTTCATCAGGACCATTTTTTCTAGATTCCATATATATGCATTAATACACAGTATTTTCCTCTTTCTGACTTTACAACTCTAGGTTCATCCACCTCTCTCCAAATGACCCACTGTCCTTCCTTTTGATGGCTGAGTACTATTCCATTGTGTGTATCTACCACACGTTCTTGATCCGTTCCTCTGTGGATGGACATTGAGGTGGCCTCCATGGCTTGGCTTCTGTAAACAGTGTTGCAGTGACTGCTGTCACCCTGCCTTTATTTCTTGAAGTTTATGGAATAAGGAACCAGGTTGCTCACCATCCTTTACAGTAACAGGGCTTCCACGTTGACTCAGTGAAGAAGAATCCGCCAGTGCGGGAGACGCAGAGACACGAGTTCAATCCCTGGGTCGGGAAGATCCCCTGGAAAAGAAAACTGGGTCTCTTGGGAAGATCCCCTGGAGGAGAAAATGGCAGCCTGCTCCAGTCTTCTTGCCTGGGAATGCCGTGGACAGAGGAGCCTGGCGGGCTACAGTCCATGGGGTTACAAAGAGCCGGACACAACTGGGCACGCGCACAGGCACGCACTTTATAATAACAATACTTGTGCAGAGTGAACAATACTTGTGCAATGTTCCCAAAGCCCCTGGGGCTGCATGACTGGAAACAGCACTCCTCTCGGGGTGCGGAAGGGACAAACGCTTGTCCTAGTCTTCTGGGGGAGAGTCATCCCGAGGAAGGACAGTCTGGACAGCAGTCACCCGTAAAGAGCATTTGTCGGCGCTGAGGCTGCTGACCCCAGGCGAAGATAACCCAGAAGCCGTCTCTAGTTGAAGAGTGACTTGACGTTATTCCAGAACCCACGTATGAATACTTCGATGAAACACGCTTTATTCAGCCTCTTCATTTCAGTCAATGAAGCAGCTCAAAAAAGATCACGCTCTCATAATGCACTCACAGCTCCTCATCGCTGAAAATACCAATGTGAAAGCACGGGTGGGGGAGAGGCGTGCCTGGCATGGCCATGAGGGCACTCTGATTCTATGAAGAAGAGGGAGGTCCACCGCCTGGCCCTCAGACTCGCTGGAACCCGTGCAGGGTCTGTGGAATATCTTGTCCCAGTCACTCCATTACACCGGGAGATGGACCCTAAATAAACGCATGCAGGAAAAAAAGCTGTCCTTCCTGAACGCTATTTGAAATCAGACTTCTGAAGCCAGCTTTCTTCTCCCTGTTTCCCCCCCACCGTTTTTATTTAAAAACACGATTCCAGGAGCTCCTTTCCGCTGTAATTAGCCCTGTCACTGCTGCCCGGGATGGTTTTGCTAGCTGGCGAGCGAACCTTGCCGGGAGACCGGATGATGGGCAGTTCTAAAGAGGCTGAGGAGGCGCGTCATCTCGGAGCGGCAGTGGCGGCCAGATCCTCCAACGACAGCCTGACGGCCCCCGGAATGTCTTCCCGAGATGAGAGGTTCCCCTGTCAAAGCGAAACCTCTGAACGCCAGCTCCCTGGGCTGCTTCAAAGCCCCGGGTGGTGCGATGGTGTGTGTGATGGAGAGAGAGTCCTGCCAGACGCAGGCTTCCGTCATTGCTAATTGATGACGCCAGGAGCAACCAGCCTGTCTTGCTGGATGAGCCACGGGGTGGACGACTAGAAGCCCTGGAGCGAATGGTCAGGCGTCCTTTGTGCCGAGGATGAGGCCCCCTGTAGCGCGTGCGGGGCTTGGAGTCAGCTTAATTTGAGAGGCGGGTGGTGACTTTCATCACAGTTAAATGAAGCACAGTGGAGTTCAAAGGAAATTTCGGTGCCCATCTACAAAGATGCCCGCGGAGACGGAGTCGCAGGCCATGCTTTCCGGAGACACGTCCTTGTGGCATCCAGTTGAACGGAAAGACAAGAATCCTATCCCTCCTCTGCAGAAGCAGTCTTTGCCTTCTGTCCTGCCCACTGTGGACACAGCCCTAAGATGGACTCGGGACCCTCCCGTTAGGTGATAGCGACCCAGGCCCTCTTGCCTCTTCACACAGACTTCCCACTCTGAACAATGTTCTGTCCCTTTAGGCTGTTTTGGTCTTTAGCCCATTCAGTACCAGATTCCGCCAGATGCTGTAGCATCTTACCTAAAGCCCTCTGTGGCCCTTCCTAGAGTGGAGCTCCCTCACTGCGGATCATCTCCGTGGGGGAGAAAAGCACCCGTCACATCCTTGCTTCCATTTCAGAGAATCTCAGGAAAGCAAGGAAACCAACCAGGAATGGCTGTGGCTTCTGAACTCTAGAGTGGAAGTACACGTTGACTAGTTTCTGTGACACTTATTAATTTGGCCCAACAAAATCTGATGCCTTTTGGGGGGTTAGATTAAACAGAAAGCCTGAAGCACGAGCCCCACTCTTTACTTGCAGGCCTGGTGCGCGGAGGCCGTGTTCCATGCAGTCAGGTCTGCTCTCTCCGCTGTGTCCCCTTCCTTCTGGCAAAGACCACCACCACCACCATCACCATCATCACAGCCTGCAGAAACTTCCACATACGTATACTTCTCATCCAAGACAGCGGTTCTTGTAAAGTTACATCTGAGCTCCTCCAGCGGCTCAGTTCCCTCCGAGGTGATGAAATTTCTACGGACAGTTCACAGGCGCAGACAAAGAACAACTTAAGATGAGACAGTACACAAGACCCTTCTGCAAGGAGAAGATGTTGATCCGCCAACCGGGCTTCCCGTGTCTATTCATAGAAACACCAAGTGAAGCCTCAAAGGCTTAGTAAACAGAATGGTGTGAGGTCGAGATAGTTCCAGAGTGGGGGAAGAAAGTTATTCTGAGATCTCCAGAGAGTTCACGGTTTTTGCCACTGGGGCTCTCTGCTCTGTTGTGTATAGTCTATTAGCACAGCTCTGTTTCAATACAGTAATAGTTCGGAATTTGGGACAAGAAATCCATGCTTCCGGAGACACGTCCTTGTGGCATCCAGTTGAACGGAAAGACAAGAATCCTATCCCTCCTCTGCAGAAGCAGTCTTTGCCTTCTGTCCTGCCCACTGTGGACACAGCCCTAAGATGGACTCGGGACCCTCCTGTTAGGTGATAGCGACCCAGGCCCTCTTGCCTCTTCACACAGACTTCCCACTCTGAACAATGTTCTGTCCCTTTAGGCTGTTTTGGTCTTTAGCCCATTCAGTACCAGATTCCGCCAGATGCTGTAGCATCTTACCTAAAGCCCTCTGTGGCCCTTCCTAGAGTGGAGCTCCCTCACTGCGGATCATCTCCGTGGGGGAGAAAAGCACCCGTCACATCCTTGCTTCCATTTCAGAGAATCTCAGGAAAGCAAGGAAACCAACCAGGAATGGCTGTGGCTTCTGAACTCTAGAGTGGAAGTACACGTTGACTAGTTTCTGTGACACTTATTAATTTGGCCCAACAAAATCTGATGCCTTTTGGGGGGTTAGATTAAACAGAAAGCCTGAAGCACGAGCCCCACTCTTTACTTGCAGGCCTGGTGCGCGGAGGCCGTGTTCCATGCAGTCAGGTCTGCTCTCTCCGCTGTGTCCCCTTCCTTCTGGCAAAGACCACCACCACCACCATCACCATCATCACAGCCTGCAGAAACTTCCACATCGTATACTTCTCATCCAAGACAGCGGTTCTTGTAAAGTTACATCTGAGCTCCTCCAGCGGCTCAGTTCCCTCCGAGGTGATGAAATTTCTACGGACAGTTCACAGGCGCAGACAAAGAACAACTTAAGATGAGACAGTACACAAGACCCTTCTGCAAGGAGAAGATGTTGATCCGCCAACCGGGCTTCCCGTGTCTATTCATAGAAACACCAAGTGAAGCCTCAAAAGGCTTAGTAAACAGAATGGTGTGAGGTCGAGATAGTTCCAGAGTGGGGGAAGAAAGTTATTCTGAGATCTCCAGAGAGTTCACGGTTTTTGCCACTGGGGCTCTCTGCTCTGTTGTGTATAGTCTATTAGCACAGCTCTGTTTCAATACAGTAATAGTTTTATAATGTGCTTCCAGCTGCTTACTACCCCAAGTGGCTGGTTATACAAAGCAAATCTTTGGTAAATATGATACATATTTTTTCTCACATTCCTTGTTTCTCCCTGCTGATGGCTCACGCTCAGAGGCCACAGGGGGCAGTGGAGGGCCTGCTCTCCTGCCCTCTTGCATTCCTGCCTGAACAAAGAGGCATGAATGCACAGGGGAGAGGGGGCCACGGGGCTGTTCTCGGGAACCCAGCGGCAGAGGGGTCTGTGTGTGTTGAGGACGCGGCAGTGCTGGGGTCAGTGATCAGCCCGTTGGCTGTTCACACCGAGGTCACTGTTTCCGATTCCCCTCTGATGGTCATCACCCGGAAGCCGGTCCCTCTCATCGGTGGACAGTAAGAATGATTTATGGTGCCCTCCGGCTTACTGGGGGCCATTCTCATGGCTCAGTGGGCTGTCAAGATTTATGGTCTACTTAGTCTCTGGGCTGAGTCGACCAGGGGAAACTCACCTCATTCTTCAGCCAGTCACGTCACAGACCTGCAGCTTCAAGGGCTCTGACGGCTTGTCTCGCCCTCTGGTTCTGGTGCTGGGCTTCAGGCAGATGTTGGGTCAGCACAAGTCTTCAATGCAGCACGAGGGCTCAGAGGGGAGAGAGGACTCCTGGCTTCTAGCTCTGCTTCAGATCCAATTGTTGCCCTTCCCTGCCTTTCCTGCTTAGGTTCCGTGTGAAGTTTCATGCAATACGATAGAGATACTTTATTTTTGGTCTGGATGGTGTATAATATCCTTCCCCAAGAGCAGCCCAGTTTCCCTTTGAGGAATCACCTCTCCCACTTGGTCTAGTCTTGGTGGGACTGTGCATCCAGGTGTCGACTCTGCGTCTGTGCTCAGTCGCTTCAGTCATGTTCAACTCTGCCACCCCGTGGATGGCAGCCCGCCAGGCTCCTCTGTCCATGAGACTTTCCAGGCAAGAAGACTGGAGTGGGTTGCCATTTTCCTCTCCAGGGGATCTTCCCAACCCTGGGATTGAACCTGTGTCTCTTATGTCTCCCGCATTAGCAGCCAGGATCTTTCCCACTAGCGTGCCACTCTGCAGTGGAAGACAAACAGCGTCTCAGGGGCTCCCGCTCCCAGTTCTGCCGGCTCTCTGGCCTCTGCGACAGGTAAAAAGGCCACTGACCCCAAGCATGGCCGATCACCTCCTGGGTCCGTGCCCAGTGAACAGGAGGGCACAGGCCCGCAGAATGGCGGGGGCTGCATCCACACCAGCATCGCTGTCCTGTGTGCTCTACTTGACATCCATTTCTGCTGCCAGCTGCCTGCAAGGTACTGGTTCCTTATCACCACTTGAATCTGGGTCTTCAGCTTTCAAATCAGTTCCATGACATCTGATATTCTAATTACTTCTTTCTTATAATCAAGACACTTGAATTTATATGAAAACAGATTTTAAAAAAACTTATTTGTTGAGTCTTAGTTGTGGTACGTGGGTTCTTTCCTTGCGGGGCACAGGCTCTGGTCGTGGTGAGTGGGCCCGGCTCCTCTGAGGTATGTGGTCTGAGTTCCCTGACCAGGACTGAACCTGGGTCCCCTGCACCGCAAGGCAGAGTCTCAGCCATGCAAGTCCCCATACAGAAGTTTTTAGTTTATAGAGAAAAATCGAGGGCAAGACCAGGTTTGTACCTCATTCAGAAATACCCTTGTACTAAATCTGGATTAAGACTAGCACCTGAATTCAGCTTCCTGACTAAACTCTTTCTCCAGCATGAGGGAAAAGGTCAAATACCAAGAGTAAGCACCCAACAGGAATGAGTTCATGACCCATTTTTCTTAAGTTGTATGGTCTTCACAATCCTATATTTCTTTGCCTTTGATGGGAAATGGGTCACAGAAATACATTTCTTTACTATAAAAAAGTGTGAAGACAATAAAAATGGACAGTTGAGACTTTGCTCCAATATTCAGCGTAATAGAGATTAGTGAGGATTGTGGAAAACGAATGAACACTCTCATATAAAAGTAATCGGCCTCTGTTCACCTCTAGCTTGTTATTGCCCTGGAATAATCTGGTCCCCATATTGCCAGAAATAACAGTTCATTTAAAAGATAAGGTGGGGGGGCTTCCCTGGTGGTCCAGTGGGTAAGGACACCGCCTTGCAGTGCAAGGGGCGCCGGTTCAAGCCCTGGCCTGGGAAGATCCCACGTGCCGCAGAGCGGCTGGACCGATGTGTCCAACTACCGAGCCGGAGCTCTGGAGCGCATGCACCCAGAGCCGGTGCTTTGAGACAACAGAGGCCACCGCGACGGGAGGGCCACACCGGCCAAAGAACAAATGAAAGACCAACGGAAGTGGCCCGCCTGTTCCCCTTCCTCCCCTCCCCCCCCCAAAAAAGTTTAAAAGATAAGGTGGAAGAACTTCTCTGGCCATCCTGTGCTTAAGCTTCACCTTCCAATGCAGGAGGTTGGGGTTCAGTCTCTGGTCAGGGAACTAGATCCCACATGCTACAACTGAGTTAGCATGCCATAACTGAAGATCCGCCAAGCCTTAGGGACAAAAATAAATAGATAAATAAAACAGAAGCAATATTGTAACAAATTCAATAAAGTCTTTAAAAAAGTCCAGTCAAAAAATTTTTTTTAAAGATAAAGGTGAAGATCTGAATTTCTAAATGTAAAGTGTTTTGGTCTTTTTAGTGGTGGCTCACATTGTTTAAAACCTCTGTGAATTCCAGGCAGCTCGTCCCTGGACTGGATTTAGCCTGTGGACCGTTGGGTTGTACCATTTGCCTTCTTTTCCTGTGCGTGTGTGTCCTGCATCTTTTGTGTGGACATGTGGATGGGTCTTTCCATCCTGGAAGCTTCTGGAAACACGCTGCATGGTGATGCTTATTTATTCTCCAGTAGAAAGAAAAATGCAAGCTTGATCCATCTTCATCTTGCCTGTCCTTACATTTTTTAGCTGAAGTTCAGGGTGAAGGAAAAGGTTTAATTAGAGAATTCATTAATTAGAGTGTTGAGTTTTCCTACAGGGATAAAATGAGTGTCTGTGGAGCAATTCTGTCACATGGTTGATTATCTAGAAAGGTCAGACGTGAAGGAATATTGATTTCAGGTGTTTGGGGTAATTCCATTACAGCCCTGGGTGGAAGACGTTTCTGTGATGCGTGTTTCCAGATCTATGGCCAAGGGAAAGAACGTGTATGTCCATATTTTTAAATGGTATAAATAAAATAAAAGGCAGGAAAAAAAGGTATATAATAGAATGTAAAATGACCTAAAAAAGTGGTTTGAGTTATAATGAGTAAAGATGACGATTGAAGATTATATGTTAGGGGATCTTCCCTGGGGATTCAGTGGCTGACTCCATATTCCCAATGCAGGGACCCGGGTTCAATCCTTGATCAAGGAACTAGATCCCCCACGCCTCAAAGAAAGAAATGGTATGCCCCAGTTGAAGACACGGCATGGCCCAGTAAATGCATAATTAAAAAAAAAAAAAAAGAAAAATTACACTTTAGAACTGCCCACAGTAGGATTCTAGACCCTGGCAGGCAACCTACAGCCCGGGGGACAAATCTGGCCCACACCTGGCTTTTATAAATAAACTTTTGTTGGCGCATAGTCACGACCATTCGTTTATGTATCGTCTGTGACTGCTCTGTGCTGCACCAGAGCTGAGTAACTGCAACAGAGACTGTCTGGTGTGCAAAGTCCCAACTTTTTACCCCCAGGCCCTTTAGAGAAAATGCTGCCAACCCTTGGTCTAAGGAGGGCTGCGTCCTGTTTGAGAGAGAGAATAAAGGTGCATCAAGAGTTAGGACAGTGACACTGAGGTCTCGCGTTGAGGCAGCAAGAAGTGATAGAAATCAGGGTTTACTTTGAAGTTTTTGTAAAAAGGAAAATTTGAAGATAGATTTGAGACTTTTCTTCCTTTTCAGCATGCACATTTAATTCTATAAAATTTTCTTCTAAACACTGTTGGGTGACACCTGTAACTTCCACCTTTTGTGTGCTCATATTTCAAAATACTTTTAAATTTCTTTTGAAGCTTTTTTTGACGTGGATTATTTAGAGGCATATGGTTAATTTCCAAATATTAAGGGATTTCCCTTTTCTATTTCTGTTATTGATGTCTAGATTAAGTCTATTATGAACAGAGAACATACTTGGTGTGATTTTAATTCTGTTAAATTTGTTCAGGTTTGTTGTATAAATCCGGATGTGGTCTGTCCTAGGGACGGGGTCATGTGCCCTTGAAAAGAATGTGTATTCAGCTGTTGTTGGGTGGAGTGTTTTATAACTGTCAGTTAGACATAGTTAGCTGATGCTGTTATTCATTCCTTCTATATCCTTGCTGAGTTTTTTTAATCCATCAAGTTGATCAGTCACTTAGGAGGGTCTCCAGTCACATTGTGTTTACCTACTTTTCCTTTTAGCTCCGTCAGCTTTTGCTTTCTGTATTTTTGGGAGGAGGGGACACTTCTATTGATCTTTCATTTATTTATTTCCATCCATCTTTGTTCTTTGGCCCGTGTGGGCTTCCCATTGCAGTGGCCTCTCTCATCACAGAGTACTGGCTCTGGGCACATGCGCTCCAGAGCTCTGGAGCTCCAGCTCGGTAGTTGGACACATCGGTCCAGCTGCTCCGCGGCATGTGGGATCTTCCCAGGCGAGGGATAGAACTGGCGCCCCTTGCACTGCAAGGCGGTGTCCTTACCCAGTGGACCACCTGGGAAGCCCCTGCTTCCTGTATTTTTAACCTCTGTTGTTATATGCATGTATATTTAGGATTGTTTTGTCTTTCAATGAACTGACCCTTTAGTCACTGTGTAATCTCATTCTCTATCCGTGGTACTTTTCTTTGTTCTGAAGTTTACATAGCCTGATCTATCCACCGTTGATTCTGTTTCCTGTTTACACGGTTTACCTTCCTCTAGATGTTTGCTTTTTCTTTTTCTTGGGTGCACTGGGTCTTTGCTGCAGTGTGCAAGCTCCACTAATTGTGTCGTGTGGGCTTTGTCATCCTGCCATCCTGCAGCCTGTGGGTGGGGTCTTAGTTCCCCAACCAGGGATCCAACACCGGTCTATCCGTCTAGCTTCAGACCTTCGCCCGAGAGCTGTGGCTCTCTGTGTTCCCGAGGAGTCAAAGAGACGGGACCCAGTCACAGAGAGAGCACCTCCCCACGCGCAGCTGTGCCATCCAGCCCTCCCTGGCAGCGGGTCCCCGTTAACACTCCCGGCACCATCTGTCTGCTTCTGTCTTCCTGTTTCCTTCAAATCCTTCTAGAATCCCCTAAGATGGCAGTGGGATTCAGGGGAAATCACCTGGAAGGAGTTAATCGCCTTTGCTTCTAATCACCTTCTTTCCAAGGGCAGTGGGTTAATTATCGAGACACTAACCGCACGTTATCCTCCTGGGTGAGAGACCCCTCCCTTTAACACAGTCACACTGCACTGATGACACTCATCACTCCCAGAACACCGTCTGAATAACCATCCTGAGCAGGTTGCTCTGCAGATGTGCTCACGGAACACAGAGCATTAAATCCCCCACTGCAAATTTTCAAATTGAATGGAGGGACACTTCTATTGATCTTTCATTTATTTATTTCCATCCATCTTTGTTCTTTGGCCCGTGTGGGCTTCCCATTGCAGTGGCCTCTCTCATCACAGAGTACTGGCTCTGGGCACATGCGCTCCAGAGCTCTGGAGCTCCAGCTCGGTAGTTGGACACATCGGTCCAGCTGCTCCGCGGCATGTGGGATCTTCCCAGGCGAGGGATAGAACTGGCGCCCCTTGCACTGCAAGGCGGTGTCCTTACCCAGTGGACCACCTGGGAAGCCCCTGCTTCCTGTATTTTTAACCTCTGTTGTTATATGCATGTATATTTAGGATTGTTTTGTCTTTCAATGAACTGACCCTTTAGTCACTGTGTAATCTCATTCTCTATCCGTGGTACTTTTCTTTGTTCTGAAGTTTACATAGCCTGATCTATCCACCGTTGATTCTGTTTCCTGTTTACACGGTTTACCTTCCTCTAGATGTTTGCTTTTTCTTTTTCTTGGGTGCACTGGGTCTTTGCTGCAGTGTGCAAGCTCCACTAATTGTGTCGTGTGGGCTTTGTCATCCTGCCATCCTGCAGCCTGTGGGTGGGGTCTTAGTTCCCCAACCAGGGATCCAACACCGGTCTATCCGTCTAGCTTCAGACCTTCGCCCGAGAGCTGTGGCTCTCTGTGTTCCCGAGGAGTCAAAGAGACGGGACCCAGTCACAGAGAGAGCACCTCCCCACGCGCAGCTGTGCCATCCAGCCCTCCCTGGCAGCGGGTCCCCGTTAACACTCCCGGCACCATCTGTCTGCTTCTGTCTTCCTGTTTCCTTCAAATCCTTCTAGAATCCCCTAAGATGGCAGTGGGATTCAGGGGAAATCACCTGGAAGGAGTTAATCGCCTTTGCTTCTAATCACCTTCTTTCCAAGGGCAGTGGGTTAATTATCGAGACACTAACCGCACGTTAGCCTCCCTGGGTGAGAGACCCCCTCCCTTTAACACAGTCACACTGCACTGATGACACTCATCACTCCCAGAACACCGTCTGAATAACCATCCTGAGCAGGTTGCTCTGCAGATGTGCTCACGGAACACAGAGCATTAAATCCCCCACCTGCATATTAAGGATTTTTTTTTCAAATTGTAAAATTACTTCACAAGAAAAAAGTACATTAATTAAAAATCTATTCTTCGCCAGCCCAGAACGATGCCCGAAATGCTCCAGAAATGGCAGTTTAAAGAGTTAGAAAATGTCACACATTTCTAGGTGCCTCTTGGACCAAACAGAACTATTGGTATTTACCCTGAAGAGTGGACCCGTGCTTTTTACAGTCTGGTTTCTTCACAGCAGTAAAGGAATGTTTAATCATCCCCAACTCAGCTTCAGGTCGACACATAGGATTCAGTTTGCCGGAAGTGCTGCTCCTGGATTTGAAACTGAGATATGCCCCTTGCCGAACACGAACTCTTACTTCACTTCTTTGAGCTTCAGATATTTGATCTCAGATAGAGAGTAATGCTTAGTATTTGGTGGTGTTAGGACTGGACAAGTGGGTGCAGATGAACTGCTATAAAGCCAGGGTTGATTGACTGTAACATTTATAGTAATTACTGAACCAGTTGCTGACAGAACACCTGGGACTATAATCGTATCAACACCAGTGGTTATTTTTCCTCTGCCCCTTGCGCTTTGCCTCTCTCTTCTTTACTGTTTTGAGGTCACACCTTTGGACGAATTCATTCATGTATGTTTCTTGCTCAGTATGAGGGGCACGTGCACGCACATGCTTGTGTGTGTTGTGTGTGTGTGTGTGTTGAGAACTAGATCCACATCAGCAGAGTTCCGATGATCTCAATTTAGGGGAACAGAAGAGACATAGGACATTCTCAAATGTTAATCTTGATATAGCTCCTTGGCAAAATTCCACAGCTGCCTATTAAACATATTTGTTCTTCTGGGTTCCTTCTGCTCTCACAGCCCACCTGGTGGGCTGCTGAAATAAATAAAGTTTATTATTTAGAGCAGTTTCAGGTCACAGCAAAACTGAGCCAAAGGCATGGAGATTTCCCATGCAGTTCCTGCATTCGCACATGCATAGGCTTCCCCTTTATCAAGATCCTTTGCCAGAACGGTCCATTTGTTACAGCTGATGAACCCACCCTGACACATCGTTATCACCTGGAGTCTGTCATCTGCATCATGGCTCACTCTTGGTGCTGTACATTCTGTGGGTTTGGATGAATGTCTGATGACATGAATCCATCATTAAGAGTGACTTCACTGCTGTAAACCTCCTCTGTGCTCCATCTCTGCATCCCCCGCTGCCCTCATCGACCTCTAGCAGCCACTGATGTTTTTGCGTTCTCTGTGGTTTCTGTGAATGTCATATGGATGGAATCATACTGTGAGCACTCTTTTCAGATGGGCTCCTTTCACTTGGTGATGTGCCTTTAGGACTCCTCCCTGTATTTTCATGGCTCCGTGGCCCTTTTCTTTTTAGTGCTGCATAGCATTCCATGGTCTGGCTGGACCACAACTCATCCATCCATCCATCCCCTGAAGGGCATCTTGGTTGCTTCCAAGTCCTAGTAATTATGAACAAAGCCGCTGTGTGCAGTTTTTATGTCTATGTACGTTTCCCACTCCTTTGAGTAAACAGCCAAGGAGCACAATTGCTGGGTTGTATGGTGAGAACATTTGTAGTTGTGTGAGGAATAGCCAGACTGTCTTCCGGAGTGGTGCCCCTTTGAGCTCCCAGCAGCAGGGCGGGCGTTCCTGGTGCTCCCCGTCCTTACCAGCACTGGGGTCCTCGTGCTTTAGCTGCTCTCAGAGGTGTGTGCTGGTGTCTCACTGTCGTTGTAACATTTACCATTCCCTAATCACATATGACATTGAGTGTCTTTTAAAATGCTTATTTGCCATTGGAGTATCTTCTTTGGTGAGGTTAAAGTTGCTGACCCATTTTTTAATTGGGTTGTTTGCTTTTTTATCAGTGATTTTTAAGAATTCTTTGTTTATTTGGGTGAACAATCCTGTATCAGATACGTCCTTTGAAATTTGTTTTCTCCCAGACTGTGACTTGTCTTTTCATTCACTTGACAGTTTCTTTAGGAAAGACAATCATCATATCTGCTCCATAAGATTGTTAGATGGATTAAATGACAAAAAAGGAACCCAATGCCTTAGGCTTAACAGTTTCCTCTGTCTTACTAAAGGAATGCACTTGGGGACTAATTTGGGACATTAGCAGACCATGGAGACATTTTGTACGACCCGGCAGACATCAGTCAAGCTGTACTTATCATTGAAAAGAGATCAAGCAAAATAGCTTCTTCTAAACTTTAATGGCGTTCAACATTGAGAGGGAGAAGTACAGAGAACCAACCCTAAAATCCAAGATTTCTTTCTACATAGGATTCAAAAGCCAGAGCCTTGCAGTCCTGAGATAAACTATTCTACTTTTCCCCAGGATTCTAGTTTCTCTGGGGTCATGTGGATAAAACAGGCTGATTGTAGAGATGACATAAGACAATAGATGCCATGGTCCTGAATGGTTATCCACGTTAGGAGCAGAATTTACTTTCTGTAAACTCTAGATTTCACTATTACAGTTAAAAAAGCAAAATAATTTGCATGACCTGGGAACAGTGTGGAAGGAGAGGCGAGACTAAGAAGCTAGATCTAAAGTGTGCATGGCTTTGCAGACCAGTTAAAGATTGGATTTTATTCCTGTTTCGGTCATTTGGGGAACAACTTTATAGTTTTTCTGCAATGTCTGCAAATTCCCTGCAATATTATCTCCTCCATATTTTTAAGTAGGTGCACTTTTCTAGTTAGAGAAACTTTAATAACTTTAATATGATATAATTCATATAACATATAATTCACACATCTAAAAGACACTATTGAGTCGTTTTAACATTTACCATTCCCTAATCACATATGACATTGAGTGTCTTTTAAAATGCTTATTTGCCATTGGAGTATCTTCTTTGGTGAGGTTAAAGTTGCTGACCCATTTTTTAATTGGGTTGTTTGCTTTTTTATCAGTGATTTTTAAGAATTCTTTGTTTATTTGGGTGAACAATCCTGTATCAGATACGTCCTTTGAAATTTGTTTTCTCCCAGACTGTGACTTGTCTTTTCATTCACTTGACAGTTTCTTTAGGAAAGACAATCATCATATCTGCTCCATAAGATTGTTAGATGGATTAAATGACAAAAGAGGAACCCAATGCCTTAGGCTTAACAGTTTCCTCTGTCTTACTAAAGGAATGCACTTGGGGACTAATTTGGGACATTAGCAGACCATGGAGACATTTTGTACGACCCGGCAGACATCAGTCAAGCTGTACTTATCATTGAAAAGAGATCAAGCAAAATAGCTTCTTCTAAACTTTAATGGCGTTCAACATTGAGAGGGAGAAGTACAGAGAACCAACCCTAAAATCCAAGATTTCTTTCTACATAGGATTCAAAAGCCAGAGCCTTGCAGTCCTGAGATAAACTATTCTACTTTTCCCCAGGATTCTAGTTTCTCTGGGGTCATGTGGATAAAACAGGCTGATTGTAGAGATGACATAAGACAATAGATGCCATGGTCCTGAATGGTTATCCACGTTAGGAGCAGAATTTACTTTCTGTAAACTCTAGATTTCACTATTACAGTTAAAAAAAGCAAAATAATTTGCATGACCTGGGAACAGTGTGGAAGGAGAGGCGAGACTAAGAAGCTAGATCTAAAGTGTGCATGGCTTTGCAGACCAGTTAAAGATTGGATTTTATTCCTGTTTCGGTCATTTGGGGAACAACTTTATAGTTTTTCTGCAATGTCTGCAAATTCCCTGCAATATTATCTCCTCCATATTTTTAAGTAGGTGCACTTTTCTAGTTAGAGAAACTTTAATAACTTTAATATGATATAATTCATATAACATATAATTCACACATCTAAAAGACACTATTGAGTCGTTTTTAATGTATTCAGAGTTGTGTAACCATCATCACAATTAACTCTCGGGTTTTCATCACTCTGGTACCCATTTCCCACCAACCACTCTGGCCCTAGGCAACCACTAATTTATCTTCTATCGGTATGGATTTCCCTCCTCTGGATACTTCATGTAAAGAAAACCACTAGACAGCATATAGTCTTTGGTAACTGCCTTCTTTCACTTAAACTAATGTTTTAAGGTTCATCCACATTGTGTTGAGTATTGGTACTTTATTCCTTTTTATTGACAAAAATATTCTATTGTCCAAATACACCACATGTGTTGGAGGATGGACATTTGTATTGCTTCTGCTTATTGGCTACGACGAGTAACATTGCTATGGACATTTGTTTACAAGTTTTTGTGTGGGTACGTTCTCATTTCTTTGGGGTATATACGTAAGAGTGGAACTGTCGGATCATATGATAATTCTGTCTTTAACTTTCTGAGGAACAGCCAAATTGTTTTCCAAAGCACCCGCACCATTTTACAATTTTACCAGCAGTGTATGAGGCTCCAATATAGCTACGTCCTCACTAACACTTGGTGTCCGTCTTTTAGCCATCCTGGTGAGTGTGTAGTAGTATCTCACCGTGGTTTTGATTTGTGATTCTTTAGTAACCAAAGGGGCTTCCCCGGTGGCTCAGATGGAAAAGAATCTGCCTGCAATGCAGGAGACCCAGGTTCAAGCCCTAAGTCAGGAAAATCTTTTGGAGAAGGAAATGGCAACCCATTCCAGCATGCTTGCCTGGGAAATCCCATGGACAGAAGAGCCTGGTGGGCTACAGACCATTGGGTCACAAAAGAATTGGACATGACTTAGGGACTAAACAATAATGACAAACAGCCAGGGAAGCAAGCAAGGAGACACACAGTCCACAGATAGTGAAGGAACATCAACCCTCAGGGGCACTGGATACCAGAATACTCTAGGGACCAGACTCCCTCCCCACCTCCACCCCATTTTTACAGACCTAGGTAAGTCCAGTGGGAGAGAGAAGAGAAAGCCTTGATTGTAACTGACATTGAACTCCAAGTTGACTTTGGTGTGTCAGGGCTATAAGCCAGATTTTAATATGATTTATGAAAATTAAAAATACTGCATTTTTATGCTTTGAGTATTGTGGGAAAATTCATGACTATCATATTTCAGAATCTGCAGAGGTACATTAGAATCCCATATCTAATTTCCAAGTTATTCTGCTGAAAGCACCTTCAGGTTTTATATCCATCTTGTAGTCATTAAGAACTGTGTCTTTCGAATCAGAACAACCTCGTTTGAATAATGACTGTACTTCTTACAGGGTATATACACAAAAGTTACTATTTCTGAGTTTCCTGTGTCTCCTCTTACCTCCTAGGTTATCATGCGGTTGGTTGGATAATTCATCTCTATAAAGCATTTAGCTCATTACCTGGCGTTTAGAATGCATTTAGCAAATGGTGATTCAAAATTATCCTTATGGTGCTGGACAGGGGCTCATGAGTGTGGTCCTCTGGGCTCAGCCAACAATGAAGTGGACAGGAGTTTGGGAAAAGTACCTCCTTGTAAAAGTCCCCCTTCATCTCTACATGCAGCATTTTAAAATGGCAAATGACGGCACTTCACGCCCAGGAGGCGAGGGTGAGCTTGTGGATGAGTATAGCTGGTTGCGGAAGAAGATAATGAAAGAGGGATTCTCCTTTACTGGTCAGTCTGTGTAAATTACATGTGACATATTATATATAATCTCGTAAATTCTCCTTTGACAGAGAAGATGAGATAGATCTGTGAGATATAAATTGGAGCTAGGGGAGTGGCCAGGGGAAAAGCTGTTCTAGCAAGTTCTTTTAGAACCCCTGTAGGAGAATTTCTGAAAAGAGGAAAAATGGGGAAGGAGGCTCCACGGAAAGTTGGAGAGAATGGAGTCCCCACGCTGGTCAAGAAGCCCAGTTGCTGGGAGAGAGAATTTGGGCATCTAGTGGTAGTTTCCGACGTCAGCACTAACTGAGCGAGTGGAGAAAACCCGGAGCAAGTCATCCGAGGCCAGAGCAGCCTCGGGGCCGTCTCCTCGCTGGGATTCCTTGGACAGGACGCCTTGTCTGCACTCGTCTGTATCAGTCCAGAGAGCCGCTCGGGCCTGACCTGCCACTGGAGGGTCAGAGATGGGGTCATGGATGGGCTTGCAGAGGTGTGGCGTTGCTGCCACCACCCTGAAATCCAGAGTGTGGTCTTGAGTCAAAAATTATTCCTTCTCTGGTAGAATTCCTCTCCTTCTCTGGAAGGAGCATGAATTCAGGATGCAACCATGTCTGGGTAGCTTTTTTGCCAAAGGTTGGAGAGCATTCCTAATGCACTGGCCCTAAAAACCAATGTGCATACATGTCTCTGACTATTTAAGACTCTGGGCATTAATTTAAGCCTTGAGGGACAGTAAGGCCAGCAAATCAAGAAAGGACTGCCGTCGGAAAGACAGTTTGTTGCAGACATAGAGGACGGACTTGTGAACACAGTGCAGGGAGGAGAGGTTGAGAGAGTCGCACGGACACATCTCCACGACCCTGGGTCAGCAGACAGCTCGTGGGAAGCGGCCGTCCGGCCCAGGGAGCCCAGCTGCGAGCCCTGTGACGACCTGGAGGATGTATGCACACAGCTAATTCATGTCGCTGCCCAGCAGAAACTAACACACCATTGTCAAGCAAATCTACCCCAGTAGAAAGATTAATAAAGTCACTAGAATAATAATAAAATTGAAGAAAAGTTCGTTATGCATAGTTTCCAAGAAGAGAGAGAACGGCATGCCCTTGGGGGCCACCCGGAGAAGCGCGCAGGTTTCAGTCCCAGAGCCGCCGGGGAGGGGGGCTACGGCCAAGGGCTTCTGCTGTAGTCTCCACAGAAAGCTCCGGACAAGGCAGGTGAGAAGGCTTGGGGCCGGCAAGGCTGAGTCATTTCAGTGGACTCGGGGCACTGGGGCTGTCGTAAGCATCTGCTCTGTACTCCCCCGGCCCAGAGAGTTATCAAGGGAGGCGGGAAAGAGCCTGGAGCTAGACAGCCCAGAAGGAAGGAGACTGAGGTGAGACTGCGGATGGGCTAGTTTGTCACTGAAAAGCACACTTGGGGATGAGCTGCTTACTATCCGTGTGTGTGTGTGTGCATGTGTGGAAAAATGAGCCGCATTTAGGGCAGCTTCCCTGGGTGGAAGTGTTTCTGTCGATGAGAAGTACAGCTGGGTGTTTCAGTAGGAGCTAGAGAGTGTGGCAAGCCATAAACGTCACACTCCAGGTATGCAGTGGGTACAGGCGATGTTCGAAGCAAGAGGCTAAGTATCAGAGAGGCAGGAAGAATGGGAGGGTGGAACTGGACACTCAGGAGCAGCAAACAGAATCTAAGTCTTCATTAAAATACACCTGTTGAGCTTTCCGAGTGTGCTGGAAGCTGTGATACCTGGGAGCACAAGGGAGCAGTCAGAGGGCCTGCTCTTCCAGAGACCGCAGATGCCGAGCAGGGGTGCGTAAGGCGTGTACCAAGGCGTTGTGATGAACGTCTCTCCAGTAGAGACGTGTGCACGCTGCGTTTTTGCTCTGGAAACAAGAAGCGGGTATCCATCCATTGGGCCTGGTGGGGCTGGGGGATCCTTCACTAGGAGGAGACACTTGATCCTGGTCTTGATTGATCAGTGGACAGTCGTTGCAAAGGTAATGGAGAGAGAAGCCTGAGGGATGGTCTGGAGGTGGGCCGGTGGAAGCCTGGGCTGGTTGGCTGCAGAAAGCCTGGTTGTTCTGTGTAGATGCTTGGAGACAGGTGAGAGCACACAGAAATGGTATTTTGCAACCCAGACAGTGAAGGACCTTGGAAATACAACTGACCGTGGACTTTATGCTGTGAGCAAGGGACAGTCATCACAGGTCAACAAAGAGGGGGTTGCCAGCTTCCTAGGAAGGATATTGTGATAACACAGGCCTTGTGGGGCTTCCCAGGTGGTGCAGTGATAAAGAAGCCACCTGCCAGTGCAGGATATGCAGGGGACATGGGTTTGATCCTAGGAGTGGGACGATCCCCTGGAGGAGGAAATGGCCACCCACTCTTGTATACGTGGACTCGGGGCACTGGGGCTGTCGTAAGCATCTGCTCTGTACTCCCCCGGCCCAGAGAGTTATCAAGGGAGGCGGGAAAGAGCCTGGAGCTAGACAGCCCAGAAGGAAGGAGACTGAGGTGAGACTGCGGATGGGCTAGTTTGTCACTGAAAAGCACACTTGGGGATGAGCTGCTTACTATCCGTGTGTGTGTGTGTGCATGTGTGGAAAAATGAGCCGCATTTAGGGCAGCTTCCCTGGGTGGAAGTGTTTCTGTCGATGAGAAGTACAGCTGGGTGTTTCAGTAGGAGCTAGAGAGTGTGGCAAGCCATAAACGTCACACTCCAGGTATGCAGTGGGTACAGGCGATGTTCGAAGCAAGAGGCTAAGTATCAGAGAGGCAGGAAGAATGGGAGGGTGGAACTGGACACTCAGGAGCAGCAAACAGAATCTAAGTCTTCATTAAAAATACACCTGTTGAGCTTTCCGAGTGTGCTGGAAGCTGTGATACCTGGGAGCACAAGGGAGCAGTCAGAGGGCCTGCTCTTCCAGAGACCGCAGATGCCGAGCAGGGGTGCGTAAGGCGTGTACCAAGGCGTTGTGATGAACGTCTCTCCAGTAGAGACGTGTGCACGCTGCGTTTCTGCTCTGGAAACAAGAAGCGGGTATCCATCCATTGGGCCTGGTGGGGCTGGGGGATCCTTCACTAGGAGGAGACACTTGATCCTGGTCTTGATTGATCAGTGGACAGTCGTTGCAAAGGTAATGGAGAGAGAAGCCTGAGGGATGGTCTGGAGGTGGGCCGGTGGAAGCCTGGGCTGGTTGGCTGCAGAAAGCCTGGTTGTTCTGTGTAGATGCTTGGAGACAGGTGAGAGCACACAGAAATGGTATTTTGCAACCCAGACAGTGAAGGACCTTGGAAATACAACTGACCGTGGACTTTATGCTGTGAGCAAGGGACAGTCATCACAGGTCAACAAAGAGGGGGTTGCCAGCTTCCTAGGAAGGATATTGTGATAACACAGGCCTTGTGGGGCTTCCCAGGTGGTGCAGTGATAAAGAAGCCACCTGCCAGTGCAGGATATGCAGGGGACATGGGTTTGATCCTAGGAGTGGGACGATCCCCTGGAGGAGGAAATGGCCACCCACTCTTGTATACTTGTTGGGAAAATCGCATGGATAAAGGAGCCTGGCGGGCGAACTCTGTGGGATCGCAAGGAAATCAGACACAACTGAGCGCAGGCATTGGCATCTCAGGTAGGCAGCGGAGGACATAAAAAGAAAGCCACAGATGTGACTTCAAATAAAATACGACTTGGTTCTCCTCTTGCAGGGCAAGAATCCCCATTTATTGGGAACTGGAAAAGTACTTTAGGTGATGCTTTTGTTCTGCTAGGGTGGGCCCGGCCTGAAGGTAATTTTTCAAAAGCAGCTGCTCTAAGTGTTTGTTAAATGGTGCCTGGGGATTCACTGGACACAGGTGTCACGTTCAATCTTATTCATCTATCAAGAAAGCCAGATTCCAAGTGCCGGTTGGATGGCAGCACGGCACCTTTGAGACAGGAATTCTATTAACAGATGCAGCTCACTGCTTCAGTCCGGGGCTTGGCTGCAGACTTCAGCTGACGTGTGCGTGCTCAGTTATGTCTGACCCTTTTCGACCCCATAGGCTGTCGCCCGCCAGGCTCCTCTGCCCATGGGGTTTTCCAGGCAAGAATACAGGAGTGGGTTTCTACTTCCTCCTCTAGGGGCTCTTCCTGACTCAGGGATCGAACCCGAGTCTCTTGTGTCTCCTACATCAGTAGGTGGGTTCTTTACCACTGAGCCACCTGGGAGACGTCCGTTGTTGTTATTGTTGTTCTAGTCGCTAAGCTGTGTCTGATTCTTTGTGACCCCATGACTGCAGCACACCAGGCTTCCCTGTCCTCCACCATCTCCTGGGTTTGCTGACTCATGTCCATTGAGTCAGTGATGTCATCCAACCATTTCCGTTGTTTCTCCTTCTCAACAGAAATGGTATTTTGCAACCCAGACAGTGAAGGACCTTGGAAATACAACTGACCGTGGACTTTATGCTGTGAGCAAGGGACAGTCATCACAGGTCAACAAAGAGGGTTGCCAGCTTCCTAGGAAGGATATTGTGATAACACAGGCCTTGTGGGGCTTCCCAGGTGGTGCAGTGATAAAGAAGCCACCTGCCAGTGCAGGATATGCAGGGGACATGGGTTTGATCCTAGGAGTGGGACGATCCCCTGGAGGAGGAAATGGCCACCCACTCTTGTATACTTGTTGGGAAAATCGCATGGATAAAGGAGCCTGGCGGGCGAACTCTGTGGGATCGCAAGGAAATCAGACACAACTGAGCGCAGGCATTGGCATCTCAGGTAGGCAGCGGAGGACATAAAAAGAAAGCCACAGATGTGACTTCAAATAAAATACGACTTGGTTCTCCTCTTGCAGGGCAAGAATCCCCATTTATTGGGAACTGGAAAAGTACTTTAGGTGATGCTTTTGTTCTGCTAGGGTGGGCCCGGCCTGAAGGTAATTTTTCAAAAGCAGCTGCTCTAAGTGTTTGTTAAATGGTGCCTGGGGATTCACTGGACACAGGTGTCACGTTCAATCTTATTCATCTATCAAGAAAGCCAGATTCCAAGTGCCGGTTGGATGGCAGCACGGCACCTTTGAGACAGGAATTCTATTAACAGATGCAGCTCACTGCTTCAGTCCGGGGCTTGGCTGCAGACTTCAGCTGACGTGTGCGTGCTCAGTTATGTCTGACCCTTTTCGACCCCATAGGCTGTCGCCCGCCAGGCTCCTCTGCCCATGGGGTTTTCCAGGCAAGAATACAGGAGTGGGTTTCTACTTCCTCCTCTAGGGGCTCTTCCTGACTCAGGGATCGAACCCGAGTCTCTTGTGTCTCCTACATCAGTAGGTGGGTTCTTTACCACTGAGCCACCTGGGAGACGTCCGTTGTTGTTATTGTTGTTCTAGTCGCTAAGCTGTGTCTGATTCTTTGTGACCCCATGACTGCAGCACACCAGGCTTCCCTGTCCTCCACCATCTCCTGGAGTTTGCTGACTCATGTCCATTGAGTCAGTGATGTCATCCAACCATTTCCTCCTCTGTCATGCGTTTCTCCTTCTGCCCTCTATTTTTCCCAGCGTCAGGGTCTTTTCCAGTGAGTGGTGCTCAGAGACACCCCCAGATCTGTGACTTCTACCTTTGCTTCTCCATCATTTCTGCTATGGCTCTTGTCTGGCAACTCAAGACACATGTGTCATGTACTCTTTCTATTGTGTGAGTTTGTTCCTACAAAATAGTCATTATCTGTGCTTTTAACCCAGGAAAGAAATGTTTAAGCATGCAATCAATTTTTTGAATAATTAATAGATGCTGTTAGTACAACGCTTTAAAAGGAGCATAAAGGGTAGTGATGAGGAAAATATTTCTCTCCGGTCCCTGACCCCAGCCACCCTCTCTTGCCAGTGGCAAATACTGTGACCCAATTCCTTGAGCATCATTTCAAAGACATTCTATGCAATTATAAGCATGCGCCAGTTTTCTTTTTTAAAAAAATCATAGCGCTTCCCTGGTGGTCCAGTGGGTAAAGAGTCTGCCTTGCAGTGCAGGGGGTGCTGGTTCGATCCCTGGCCCGGGAAGATCCCACATGCTATGGAGTGGCTGGGCCGGTGTGTCCAGTTAGGAGCCAGTGCTCTGGAGCACATGCGCCCAGAGCCGGTGCTCTGCTACAGGAGAGGCCACTGCAGTTGGAGGCCCACACAGGCCAAAGAATGAAGATGGATGAAAATGAATAAATAAGAAACCAGTAAAAGAGGCCAAAATTAAGAAACATATCATAAATAGTGGCACATGGTACATCTTGCTCTCATAGCATAGATATATGCTATGATATAGCATATATCTTAGCTACCCCATCACATCTGCTCGCAAATACAGGAGTGGGTTTCTACTTCCTCCTCTAGGGGCTCTTCCTGACTCAGGGATCGAACCCGAGTCTCTTGTGTCTCCTACATCAGTAGGTGGGTTCTTTACCACTGAGCCACCTGGGAGACGTCCGTTGTTGTTATTGTTGTTCTAGTCGCTAAGCTGTGTCTGATTCTTTGTGACCCCATGACTGCAGCACACCAGGCTTCCCTGTCCTCCACCATCTCCTGGAGTTTGCTGACTCATGTCCATTGAGTCAGTGATGTCATCCAACCATTTCCTCCTCTGTCATGCGTTTCTCCTTCTGCCCTCTATTTTTCCCAGCGTCAGGGTCTTTTCCAGTGAGTGGTGCTCAGAGACACCCCCAGATCTGTGACTTCTACCTTTGCTTCTCCATCATTTCTGCTATGGCTCTTGTCTGGCAACTCAAGACACATGTGTCATGTACTCTTTCTATTGTGTGAGTTTGTTCCTACAAAATAGTCATTATCTGTGCTTTTAACCCAGGAAAGAAATGTTTAAGCATGCAATCAATTTTTTGAATAATTAATAGATGCTGTTAGTACAACGCTTTAAAAGGAGCATAAAGGGTAGTGATGAGGAAAATATTTCTCTCCGGTCCCTGACCCCAGCCACCCTCTCTTGCCAGTGGCAAATACTGTGACCCAATTCCTTGAGCATCATTTCAAAGACATTCTATGCAATTATAAGCATGCGCCAGTTTTCTTTTTTAAAAAAATCATAGCGCTTCCCTGGTGGTCCAGTGGGTAAAGAGTCTGCCTTGCAGTGCAGGGGGTGCTGGTTCGATCCCTGGCCCGGGAAGATCCCACATGCTATGGAGTGGCTGGGCCGGTGTGTCCAGTTAGGAGCCAGTGCTCTGGAGCACATGCGCCCAGAGCCGGTGCTCTGCTACAGGAGAGGCCACTGCAGTTGGAGGCCCACACAGGCCAAAGAATGAAGATGGATGAAAATGAATAAATAAGAAACCAGTAAAAGAGGCCAAAATTAAGAAACATATCATAAATAGTGGCACATGGTACATCTTGCTCTCATAGCATAGATATATGCTATGATATAGCATATATCTTAGCTATAATCCCCTATCACATCTGTCTTTTTAGAGGTGTCCCATTATGAATATGCCTTTATTTATGTAGTCAGGCCACTATTAATAGATGTTCATATCATTCCTAATTTTTTACTATGGTGAAGAATGCTTTGGTAAAAATCTTTATTTCTCATTTAAGCATATTTCTAGGAGAGATTCCTAGAAACAGCACTGTGGGGTCACCAGGAATGGATATCTATAATTTTTAAGTATTTAAAATTTTCCTGCACAGATGTTGTTTCAAGGTTCACTCTTAATGAGAGCCTGTTTTCCCAGGTGTTCCAAACATACAACGTATCCTGAAAGTTTGACCTCTGTCAATTTTTACTGAAAATGTTATTTGGAATTTTAGTTTTCATTTCTTTTATTCTCAGTGAGACTGAGCATCTTTGCATGATTTTAAGAGTCATTTGTAGTTCTTTTAAAAAGTTGAGCTCTCTGGTCATGTATCTTGAGCATCTTCCCATAGAATGTTTACTTTTCACTCACAATTTGTAAGAGCTTGTTGCATGTGAAGTGAAGTATTCTTTTGTGCATCATATGTAAACACTTCCCACAATTTGTTGTTGGAGTTTGGGTTCGTTTTTTCTTTATCCATTTTGAAATAGAAAATTTTAAAGTATTCATGTGGTAGACCTTTTTTTTTTTTTTTTTTTAAGTTTTGGATCATATTTAGGATATTCCAACTGTGAGATGATTTTAAAATTTCCATCATCTCTTTTAGTACGATTCGGGTTATTTAAAGAAATGTTTATTTTGAGATAATTTTAGACTTACGGAAGATGTGCGAAGATAGAGGAGTAATTTTTCCTGCAGGTTTCCTCTGACTTTGTGCAATGCTCACACTGGTCTGATCTATTAAACTATAGGCATCACAGAATCTCCAGTGTCACTCCTGATGTCCTTTTTGTTTCAGATACCAGGCCAGGAACTCACATTTTCTTAGCTGCCCAGCGTCCTAAGTCTTCTCTCGTCTTGACAGCTTCTCCATCGTTGTCTCTTCTTGACCTGCATCCGCGTTTCTCGGGAGACAGGTAAGAAGGTCTGGTATTCCGTTCTCTTGTGTTATGTTCCACACCGTCAAAGGCTTTAGCATCATTTGTGAAACAGAGGTAGGTGTTTTTCTAGAATTTCCAGCTTTGAATTAGCTTTTCCCTAATAACTATCAGTGCTGAACATCTTCCTGTAAGCTTGTCATCTGTGTGCCTGTTTTTGGTGAAATGTCTATTCAGAACTTTCACTCACTTTAGAAGACATTGGTTTCTGGTTTTATGTTCTTGAAAGTGTTCTTTATATATTATGGTTACAAATCTTTTATCAGATGTTACCCACATAGTTTCTCGCAGTCGGTGTCTTATGTGTCATTTTAAGTTTTTAGAAGATTTTTTTGATGCAGACCGTTTTAAAAATTTTTTAATTTTATATTGGGGTAAAGCCAATGAACTCTGTTGTGATAGTTTCAGATGAACAGTGGAGGGACTCAGCCATATATATGCCTGTCTCCACTCTCCCCGAAACTCCCCTCCCATCCAGGCTGCCACGTGACACTGAGCAGAGTTCCGGGTGCTGTGCAGCAGGTCCCTGTTGGCTATCCATTTTAAATACAGCAGTGTGTACATGTCCACCCTGTACTCCCTGACTGTTCCTTCCTTCCAATTTCCCTGGCCGCCATACGTTCATTCTCTAAGACTATGGGTCTCTTTCTGTTTTGTCAGCAAGATCATTTGAATCATTTCTTTTTAGATCCCACGAGTAAAGGATGTCATGTGATAGTTCTTCTTCTCTGTGTGAGCCACTTCACTCAGCATGACAATCTCTAGGAGATGTGGCTCTTTTGTAAAGTCTTTATTGAATTTGTTGCAACATTGCTTCTGTTTTATGTGTTGGGTTTTTGGCTGAGAGGCACGTGGTACCAGATGGGCGGTGGAAATTCCCAAGGAGGCCCGTGGTGATTCTCAGAGGGGACCGAGATGCCTCAGTACAGTGTTGGAGACCAAGTATTAGAGGAGGAAAGGGGCGGCCACTGTCCAGTTTCCCAGGCAGAATTAATGTTACTGCCCTGGAGCGTCCTGACAGAACTGATTGTGGGGTGATTTTCAGGGGTGAACGCTTTCCATGAGTGGCAACATTCGGAAAAGGGTCAGCAAAGTATGACTCCTCTAGCGAGCTGAGTCAAAAAACCATTTTCTTGTTGGGTAAAGCTAAGAGGTTGTAAAGAAGGTTGGAGGGAAAGCCTGGAGAAATGAATTAGGCAGCGTATTAAACAGGGAAAGAGCAGATGCTTCGTAAGCTCATGTTTGCGACATAGCTATTGTGTGATATACCTTCCCTAATTAGAACTTACTTTATTAATTCTGTTTGTTTTTGCTTGTTTTGGTTTTGGATGCTGAAACCTGGGTACAAATAAAAGTTACTCTATTAATTTTAACTTATTGGAAATCGTGGGCTTCCCTGATGGTCCAGTTTGTAAAGAGTCCGCCTTGCAGTGCAAAGGGCACCAGTTTGATCCCTGGCCCGGGAAGATCCCACGTGCCGCGGAGGGGCTGGATGGGTGCTGGTCCAGTTATGAGCTGGTGCTCTGGAGTGCATGTGCCCAGAGCTGGTGCTCTGCAATGAGAGAGGCAACTTCAATAGGAGGCCCACACAGGCCAAAGAATGAAAAATAAATAAATAAAAAAGCAATAAGAGAGGCCAAAATTAAAAAAAAAAAAGGAGAAGAAAAGGAAAAGGAAATCGTTGTTCAGACAGCTGGTGTAAGGGTCTCCCAATGTCTGCGGTGTGCTGAGCTTTGGAATCTTCTCTCCTGCTTTGATCCTGCTCCACTGATTCCCCTGTCATAGCCTCTCCTGGGGCTTCCCTGGTGGCTCAGTGGCAAAGAACCTGCCTGCTAATACAAGAGACATGGGTTCGATCCCTGGGTCGGGAAGATCCCCGGAGGAGGAAATGGCCACCCGCTCCCGTGTTCTTGCTTGGAAAATCCCATGGACAGAGGAGTCTGGCAGGCACCCCCATGGTGTTGCAAAGAGTCGGACATGACTGAGTGCCTCAACACCCGCAAGTCTTTCTTGTGGCCCTCTCCTCTGATACCTTAAAAAAATGTACTTTGCTCTTCCTCTCCCTTACACAAGACTTCAGGGCTGAATCCACGCAGGTGTTTGCCTTTCTATCTCGCCATCAACCAGCCCGGTACGCTGAAGCCCACCCTGCAGGTGGCTGCTTGTCCATCTGGACTGAGAGAGAGCTGATACGGGGACAACATTCTTTCCAACAAAGGCCTTCGCCCCCGACTCTGACAAGCAGCATAATGGATAGCTTTTGCAGAGTGCCTGATATGCTTTCATTTTCTTCCCGGAAAGCATTGATTTTAGGTTGTTGAAGAGCAAACTAATTCTAGAATTAGTTGCACCAGGGTGCATATACGTATTTGGTAACATTGGAACTTGGTTAAACGCAGTTGGGTTGTGTGTCTTTGGGCTCACGCAAGTCTTGAGAAGAGATCATGTCTGGGTCTTGTTTTAGTCCAACAGGTGATCTCGCCAGAGAAGCTATGTGGTCCTGATAAAGGTGTGTAAGGTAAACACCATCTAAAGATCTATCTGAGGCTCAAATCGAGGCTTAATGTAGGGAGAGGTCTCGCAACATCAGAATGTAAATAATTTACTTTAGTCACTCATTCAGCAGGGAGAGGGGCGGGAAGATTAATGGGTGGTTTAAAAGAAAGTCCACTTAAAACCTCTGCTGCCCTAACGTCATGGCAGCAAGAGCCAGTTTAATCTAAACAAAAGGGGCGGCTCACCCGCTGGGGCAGGGCTGAGGGACCACACGGTGGCTGAGAGTTGCCGGTCCATGGGGTCCCTCTCTTTATAGCCCATTTGTTTCCATTTGCAGTGAAGAAGGAGATGCTCTTGCAAAGGTTAAGCCCCTTGGTTATTTGTTATAAACCTTCAGAGAGGAATGGGTCTGAAACAAGTCTTAAGTGTTTCAGTGACAAATATTTAGTGTCGCCTCTGAGATTTATAGCACTTCTGTTCCCCCTTTGAAAGCTTTTACTTCAGTGGCAGAGGTTACTGGGGCTCGTCCGGCAGAGGGAAGGCTCTCACTGCCTTGGTTTCATCATTTTCTTGCCGGCTGGAGAGTATTCCGAAGTTTCCGTGAGGAATAATCGCTTGTTCCGCTCACATCATCGTTGGTCCTGTGGCCATGATGGTGCTCGGAGACCAATCGAAGGCGTCGACGTGCTGCTGGCCCCTGGTCCATTGGTGTCTGGGAGGCGGGGAGGAGGAGGACAGAGCTGATCCCTGCCTCTCAGCAGCTGCAGGGCCACCAAGCAGGCACGGCCAGCTGTTAGAATCTCTGCTGCTCCCTCATCTGGAGTACCTGCATTGCAGCCATACCTGCACACGAATGATGCATGTGGTGAAGTCTTGCCCTCGGCGGTCAAGGTCTGATTTCCTTCTAAGATCTAACTTTGGATAAGAAAAGTCCATGCACCACGGACTTGATTCCCAAAAAATGTCGTCGTTGTTGTTCAGTCGCTAAGTCACGTCCGACTTTCTGCGACATGCCAGGCTCCTCTGTCCTTCGCTGTCTCTCAGAGTTGCTCAGACTCATGTCCATTGAGTTGGTAATGCCATGCAGCCATCTCCTAGGCATTTGACAAGATGCAGGGTATCACATGGTGAAGCGGCTGGGCACCTCAAGGTCGTAGCTTCCTGCTGCTGGTGACCACATGACCGCCACCTGGCCTTGGGGAGAGGAGATTCTGGTGGTGGAGAAAGGTCTTTCCTCCAAAGGCAGTCCTTCGATGGACACGTGATGCACTGAGGGGTCTTTCTGAAGCTCGCTTCCTGCTGCCCACGGCGCTCTGACCTACAGAAGCTGTCAGGCGCTGCCCGGGGCCAGGCTCTCTTCCCAGCAGTGTGTGTGTGTTAGTCCCCTCCTCTCCACAGCAGCTCTTTGGGGTGCATGCTTCTGTCCCCATTTTACCCTTGGGGAAACTAAGACACTAAATGACGGCAGGACTATGTAACTTGCTGGAGGGCACAGCAAAAGCAGTGGGATCTGAATCCAGGCTGCCAGACTCTAGAGCCCCTTAGTCACGCACCTTTGACTGTCCTCCTCCCCACGAAGCTCCTGGCAAGCCTCGGCCTTCACCTCAGGCCCCCAAAGGGACAAGGAAGTTGCCCATTCCTCTCCTTTAAATCACGGCGACAGTTTCTGTCCTCTGGAAGAAACTCCACTTCTGCGCACAGAGGGTGGCCTTGCCCTTTCATTCTCCCCCAAATATTCTCATTCTCTCATCCATTTGTGTTACCCTCTGCCACTATTCCTGGGGTCTCAGATGGTAAAGAATCTGCCTGCAAGGCAGGAGCCCTGGGTCTGATCCCTGGGTCAGAGAGACCCCCTGGAGCAGGGAATGGCCACCTACTCTAGTATTCTTGCCTGAAGAATCCCATGTACACAGGGATTGGTGGGCTACCATTCATAGGGTCACAAAGAGCTGGACATGACTGAGAGACTGAGCACACACACCACTAATCAAATTGTTGTAGCTTATATAAATATGTTAATGTTAATGTTAAGTGTACATACCCAACAAGGCTCATGCTCTGAGCTGCTCTGCAGATGAGCCAGGGGTGGGTTGCCCTAACCTGGGCTCTTCTAGGGTGGCTCCAGGCTGCAGATTGAATCCAGGTGCTGATTTTTATTTGTTCTTGGTTTACTCTGTGTTTATAAGTGTGTCTCTCAGCTTTGCAGTGTAACAGCTAACATTTAAGCCAATGTGAGTCTTCTGTTATTTGACTTTGTCTTTTTTTTTCTTTTTGCCTCTAAGTCATCGTTTATTTTTCATCCATCTTTTTATTCTTTGGCATGTGTGGGCCTCCCATCGCAGTGGTCTCTCTCGTTACAGAGCACCAGCTCTGGGCGCATGCCCTCCAGAGCGCCAGCTCGCAATTGGACACGCAAGCCCAGCCGTTTCTTGGCATGTGGGATCTTCCTGGTCCAGGGATCTAACCAGTGCCCCTTGCACTGCAAGGCGAACTCTTTACCCACTGGACCACCAGTGAAGCCCTCTTCTATTATTTGGAACCCAAAGCATCCAGCTGACCCGTGCTGTAGCCCTGCCACTGACCTCACGTAAACACTGCCCAGACATCGTTTGTAGACCTCCGGGAGCACAGGGTCTTTCTCAAGTTCTCTTTGCCTGACATGAATGCATCACCGTGGTCTCCTTCTCCCAGTGTGGGGAAGGATGGAGACCAGGATGCTATCCAAGTGGAGCAAACAGAGGGAGAGATGGTTTCAGGGCACTTACCAGTGTAGACGGAGTTCTAAGTGGCTGTGAGGAGCTGATGAAGTGTCCAGTGCAAACACCTTTGAATTTTCCACTGAGGACAGGAGTCCTTTTCTACTGCAGCCATCTCAAATGTTGTTTCATCTGGTGTTTAAATTTTTAAGGACAGGAAGACTCATTATTTTGAGAATATTTGACCTCTCCTTCCTCTTGTTGGTCCTCACCCAGACCCCCAGGCAGCAGTTGGTGGAAGGAGGCTTTGACATCACCTGTTCCAGCCCTTGTGAAGAGGTGGCCCTCAGCTCCTGGGGCGGGGGTGTGACCCCGCACCTGTATGGAGCGTGGCTGGAGTGAACCAGTCTCCAAGCCCCCACTGTCCTCACCTCTCTGTCTCCCTGTCTGACCCCCGTGACTCAAGCATGCTGACCTCCCCACCATTCTTGCCCCACGACATCTTATCTCACGTTCTTAGGACTGTCATGCTGACATGACACCTCAAAGCTGTTGAAAACGGACCACCTTGTTCCCCACTCTGCTTCTCACTGCCATCAGCAGGCACTCTCAGCTTTGCAGTGTAACAGCTAACATTTAAGCCAATGTGAGTCTTCTGTTATTTGACTTTGTCTTTTTTTTTCTTTTTGCCTCTAAGTCATCGTTTATTTTTCATCCATCTTTTTATTCTTTGGCATGTGTGGGCCTCCCATCGCAGTGGTCTCTCTCGTTACAGAGCACCAGCTCTGGGCGCATGCCCTCCAGAGCGCCAGCTCGCAATTGGACACGCAAGCCCAGCCGTTTCTTGGCATGTGGGATCTTCCTGGTCCAGGGATCTAACCAGTGCCCCTTGCACTGCAAGGCGAACTCTTTACCCACTGGACCACCAGTGAAGCCCTCTTCTATTATTTGGAACCCAAAGCATCCAGCTGACCCGTGCTGTAGCCCTGCCACTGACCTCACGTAAACACTGCCCAGACATCGTTTGTAGACCTCCGGGAGCACAGGGTCTTTCTCAAGTTCTCTTTGCCTGACATGAATGCATCACCGTGGTCTCCTTCTCCCAGTGTGGGGAAGGATGGAGACCAGGATGCTATCCAAGTGGAGCAAACAGAGGGAGAGATGGTTTCAGGGCACTTACCAGTGTAGACGGAGTTCTAAGTGGCTGTGAGGAGCTGATGAAGTGTCCAGTGCAAACACCTTTGAATTTTCCACTGAGGACAGGAGTCCTTTTCTACTGCAGCCATCTCAAATGTTGTTTCATCTGGTGTTTAAATTTTTAAGGACAGGAAGACTCATTATTTTGAGAATATTTGACCTCTCCTTCCTCTTGTTGGTCCTCACCCAGACCCCCAGGCAGCAGTTGGTGGAAGGAGGCTTTGACATCACCTGTTCCAGCCCTTGTGAAGAGGTGGCCCTCAGCTCCTGGGGCGGGGGTGTGACCCCGCACCTGTATGGAGCGTGGCTGGAGTGAACCAGTCTCCAAGCCCCCACTGTCCTCACCTCTCTGTCTCCCTGTCTGACCCCCGTGACTCAAGCATGCTGACCTCCCCACCATTCTTGCCCCACGACATCTTATCTCACGTTCTTAGGACTGTCATGCTGACATGACACCTCAAAGCTGTTGAAAACGGACCACCTTGTTCCCCACTCTGCTTCTCACTGCCATCAGCAGGCACTCCCCATCATACGATTGAATGTCACTGTGCCCAACTCTTCCTAATGAATAGGAACGTGTCTGGGCTGTACAAGACCAGATGTAGGAGCTGCTAAGAATATGTGAGAGTTGGGTCATAACGGAGGCTGAGCGCTGAAGCACTGGTGCTTTTCAGTTGTGCTGAGAAGGCTCTTGAGTCCCTTGGACTATAAGGAGATCATGCCAGTCAATCCTAAAGGAAATCAACCCTCAGTATTCATTGGAAGGACTGATACTGAAGCTCCAGTACTTTGGCCACCTGATGTGAAGGGCCGACTCACTGGAGAAGAGCCTGATGTTGAGAAAGACTGAAGGCGAAAGGTGAATGGGGTGGCAGAGGATGAGACGGTGAAATAGTATCATTGACTCAATGGACATGAGTTTGAGCAAATTCCGGGAGGTAGTGGAGGAGCCTGGTGTGCTACAGTCTGTGGGGTCACAGAGAGTTAGATACAACTTAGCAATAAAACAACTACAACAAAGAATATGACCCATTTCTTCTGAACTCTGAGTGGATCAGTTAATCTTCGTAGATACTAATGTTTAGGTAGGTCCATATCTAGAGAGATTTCAGCCTTGACCTTCTACCTGCTTCCAGACTCATTGACCTTTGTCCAGTAGCCTTGGAAAATTTACACAACATTTATTTCTTCCTCTAATAGCCTTCTTTGAAGCTTCAGAGGCAGTCAATTATCTATTCTAAAATACAAGAGAAGTAACAATTGTATTAACCTCACCACTGTGCAATCTCACCCTTGAAAGTGGACATTTTTCAAAAGGGTAGCTTTAAAAGCTCAGCCTCCCCATAATCAAGTCTGCCATTAACCAAAAAAACAAAATGGCAAAGGAATTTTATCATTTCAGGAAGCCTCTGCTAACCGCTGCCAGAGGCTCCTGGCGTTGCTCTTTTGCATTGGTGCCTCTCCCTAAAGATCACAGCCCCATGGAGATGGTGGAGGGAAAGAGTGTCTCTGCTCTGCAGTAACCTTGGCCATCTGAGCCTTCGGGAAAAGGCAAGACCATTACCAGTGCCTGTAGATTTGACCTCCTACTGGGGGCTGGCCCCTGAGAACAGTAAGCTCTGGGGCAGACTTCTGTGATTTGTGGAATCTTCTAGAGCATGGGTTGGCATTTGTTTTTTCTGTGAGAGTCAAGGTAGTAAATATTTTACACAGCCTCTGTCCCAGCTACACAGCTCTGCCATTGTGGCACCAACGTAGGCATGGGCAATACAGAAATGAATGAATGTAGTTATGTTTCAATAAAACTTTATTAATAAAAAAACAGGACAGGGTCTCTTTGTGGCCCATTGACTGGAGTTTGCCAACTCCCATCTAAAGTAAGGGGTCCAGGGTAGGGGACCTTTGTCAGCTCTAAAGGTGGCTCCCTGTCAGCCCAGGCAAATCCCTTGGCCATATGTCTAAGTAGCTAACTTCAGGACTAAGGGTGATTCCGGCCTCAGGGAGAGGCTTCCGTCCAATCCCTTCATCTGTAAATCTTTTGTTGTTTAGTCATTAAATCGTATCTGACTCTTCTGTGACCTCATGGACTGGAGCCTGCCGGGCTCCGCTGTCCATGAAATTTTCCAGGTAAGAATACTGGGGTGGGTTGTCATTTCCCCTTTAGAGGATCTCTCCAACCCAGGAATTGAACCCATATCTCCTGCACTGGCAGGCGGACTGTATAACACTGAGCCACTATGGAAATCCTGAGACCCAGACTTGGAGCACAAGGCCCTTTAGTGGCTAGGCTGGGAGGACAGGCCTCCTAGAAGGGATGCAAGGAAGGAGAGGATCATTATTCTTTCTAAAGAAGCTTCAGAGGCAGTCAATTATCTATTCTAAAATACAAGAGAAGTAACAATTGTATTAACCTCACCACTGTGCAATCTCACCCTTGAAAGTGGACATTTTTCAAAAGGGTAGCTTTAAAAGCTCAGCCTCCCCATAATCAAGTCTGCCATTAACCAAAAAAACAAAATGGCAAAGGAATTTTATCATTTCAGGAAGCCTCTGCTAACCGCTGCCAGAGGCTCCTGGCGTTGCTCTTTTGCATTGGTGCCTCTCCCTAAAGATCACAGCCCCATGGAGATGGTGGAGGGAAAGAGTGTCTCTGCTCTGCAGTAACCTTGGCCATCTGAGCCTTCGGGAAAAGGCAAGACCATTACCAGTGCCTGTAGATTTGACCTCCTACTGGGGGCTGGCCCCTGAGAACAGTAAGCTCTGGGGCAGACTTCTGTGATTTGTGGAATCTTCTAGAGCATGGGTTGGCATTTGTTTTTTCTGTGAGAGTCAAGGTAGTAAATATTTTACACAGCCTCTGTCCCAGCTACACAGCTCTGCCATTGTGGCACCAACGTAGGCATGGGCAATACAGAAATGAATGAATGTAGTTATGTTTCAATAAAACTTTATTAATAAAAAAACAGGACAGGGTCTCTTTGTGGCCCATTGACTGGAGTTTGCCAACTCCCATCTAAAGTAAGGGGTCCAGGGTAGGGGACCTTTGTCAGCTCTAAAGGTGGCTCCCTGTCAGCCCAGGCAAATCCCTTGGCCATATGTCTAAGTAGCTAACTTCAGGACTAAGGGTGATTCCGGCCTCAGGGAGAGGCTTCCGTCCAATCCCTTCATCTGTAAATCTTTTGTTGTTTAGTCATTAAATCGTATCTGACTCTTCTGTGACCTCATGGACTGGAGCCTGCCGGGCTCCGCTGTCCATGAAATTTTCCAGGTAAGAATACTGGGGTGGGTTGTCATTTCCCCTTTAGAGGATCTCTCCAACCCAGGAATTGAACCCATATCTCCTGCACTGGCAGGCGGACTGTATAACACTGAGCCACTATGGAAATCCTGAGACCCAGACTTGGAGCACAAGGCCCTTTAGTGGCTAGGCTGGGAGGACAGGCCTCCTAGAAGGGATGCAAGGAAGGAGAGGACAAGGTGGTGGAGGAAGGCTCAGAGAAGGAGGACTCAGAAAAACAGAGAGAGGAGTGTCCATAGAGGGCAGCTTTGGAGAACTATGTCCCATGAGCTAAGGGATGGGCTTAGGTCCCCGGAAGTCAACAGAGATTATGAGGTCATCTCCATGAAGTTGGAGGGTGAGGATCTGGAAGCCCTGCTGGGAGAGAATGAGGCATGCTTGAAGCCCAAGATGCGCGGAGGAGAGGTTCACGGTTGTTGAGCAGGAGGAGGAAATAAAGCGCAAGCTGGAGGAGAAAGTGGAATCAAGGGAGGGCTTTTATTCTTAAAGGTAAGACAGGCTTGAATGGGTGTTGATGCTGATGGAAAACTACCCCCAGCAGAGAGAGGCTGATGTTAAAGGAGAGAAAAGAAATTACACAGACGTCCTAAGCTTATACGAAATCACTCTGCTTTAAGTCTCTGACTCTTCAAGTGGGCTTAAGAAACAGCACAACCGTTTTGCCTGAAGAGACAGTAGCCAGAGACCCTGAGAAAGCTGCAGGCTGAGTCCCCACCCTCACTTACAAAGGTAATGCCGCATCATTTGGTATTCCAACTCAGTTGCATACAAAAGAGGCTTTTGTTATTTATCCTTCAGAAAATGCATTACATTTAAAATAGATCTCATTTTAGATCCGGAGGCCCTGATGCTCTCAGCCAGTTAGACAGAAATAGCTTGTTGTTCTCTTGGTTCACTGGCCTTGTAACAGCGGGATTTTATGTTTCACAAATACTTCTATCCTGCATGGGTATCTGACATGCTCTTCAGCACGGTTTTGCTCGATTAAAACATGTCGTATTCCACAAAGAAACACCATTTAGGACACAGGGGTCTCTGAGTGGTAGAGTTTTCAGAAAAGCTGTCATTGCAAAATGAAATTTTCCAGGTAAGAATACTGGGGTGGGTTGTCATTTCCCTTTAGAGGATCTCTCCAACCCAGGAATTGAACCCATATCTCCTGCACTGGCAGGCGGACTGTATAACACTGAGCCACTATGGAAATCCTGAGACCCAGACTTGGAGCACAAGGCCCTTTAGTGGCTAGGCTGGGAGGACAGGCCTCCTAGAAGGGATGCAAGGAAGGAGAGGACAAGGTGGTGGAGGAAGGCTCAGAGAAGGAGGACTCAGAAAAACAGAGAGAGGAGTGTCCATAGAGGGCAGCTTTGGAGAACTATGTCCCATGAGCTAAGGGATGGGCTTAGGTCCCCGGAAGTCAACAGAGATTATGAGGTCATCTCCATGAAGTTGGAGGGTGAGGATCTGGAAGCCCTGCTGGGAGAGAATGAGGCATGCTTGAAGCCCAAGATGCGCGGAGGAGAGGTTCACGGTTGTTGAGCAGGAGGAGGAAATAAAGCGCAAGCTGGAGGAGAAAGTGGAATCAAGGGAGGGCTTTTATTCTTAAAGGTAAGACAGGCTTGAATGGGTGTTGATGCTGATGGAAAACTACCCCCAGCAGAGAGAGGCTGATGTTAAAGGAGAGAAAAGAAATTACACAGACGTCCTAAGCTTATACGAAATCACTCTGCTTTAAGTCTCTGACTCTTCAAGTGGGCTTAAGAAACAGCACAACCGTTTTGCCTGAAGAGACAGTAGCCAGAGACCCTGAGAAAGCTGCAGGCTGAGTCCCCACCCTCACTTACAAAGGTAATGCCGCATCATTTGGTATTCCAACTCAGTTGCATACAAAAGAGGCTTTTGTTATTTATCCTTCAGAAAATGCATTACATTTAAAATAGATCTCATTTTAGATCCGGAGGCCCTGATGCTCTCAGCCAGTTAGACAGAAATAGCTTGTTGTTCTCTTGGTTCACTGGCCTTGTAACAGCGGGATTTTATGTTTCACAAATACTTCTATCCTGCATGGGTATCTGACATGCTCTTCAGCACGGTTTTGCTCGATTAAAACATGTCGTATTCCACAAAGAAACACCATTTAGGACACAGGGGTCTCTGAGTGGTAGAGTTTTCAGAAAAGCTGTCATTGCAAAATGAAATTTAGAATCTTAGCAATGGCACCAAGCTGGGAAATTTACATACTATCACGAAGCAGGACTAGCTGTCTGGAATAATTGAAAAGCGTGGTAATAACATGAGTTGTCCTGGGGAGTAATGTTAGCAAATGTAATAAAGGTTTTCCAAATCCAGAGCTTCTATTTTCCGTCTGTTTGCTGCACAGAGATGCTGTCGACCGCTCAACAAACTGTCTTTCTTGATGTGCTTTACTCTCCCAGACGCTGATCACCATTATCGTCAGCAGCATTTGGAGCAATTATCGTGCTCAGGGTTTATATGCATTCTCTCATCTAACCTTCTCAACAGTCTTGAGAGGTCATATTGTCCTTCCCAGTCAGTGGAGAAGGAAACTTGACACGCCAAAAGGTAAATTGTTTCCTTAAATGTCATACATACTGTGAGTAAGTGGCAGAGTTTAGATTGGGCTCCAAAAATCACTGCAGAGGGTGACAGCAGCCATGAAACTAAAAGACACTTGCTCCTTAGAAGAAAAACTATGATGAGCCTAGACAGCGTATTCGAAAACAGAGACATCACTTCATTGACAAAGGAATGTATAGTCAAAGCTATGGTTTTTCCAGTAGCGATATATGGATGTTGGAGTTGAACTATTAAGAAGGCTGAGTGCTGAAGAACTGATGCTTTTGAACCGTGGTGCTGGAGAAGACTCTTGAGAGTCGCCTGGACAGCAAGGACATCAAACCAGTCAATCCTAAAGGAAATCAGCCCTGATTATTCATCAGAAGGACCAATGCTGAAGCTGAAGGTGTAATACTTTAGCCACCTGATGGAAAGAGCCAACTCATTGGAAGAGACCCTGACGCTGTGAAAGATTGAAGGCAAAAGGAAAAGGAGGTGGCAGAGATGACATGGCTAGGTAGCATCACTGACTCAACAGACATGAATTTGAGCAAGCCCCAGGACACAGTGGAGGACAGAGGAGCCCAGCATGCTGCAGTCCATGGGGTCACCAAGGGTCAATCACAACTTTGACTCAATGACAACAATTTATGTGACCTCTATTTTTTTTAGAAAACGAATTGTGGACAACTGTTGGAAGGAGAGAATACATAGTTTGGTTTGGGGCTGAGGAGACAAACAAAACAAAACAAAAAAATCAAACAACTCAAAAAAGTGAGCCAAATTTGGGAAAAAGGATTGTTGGGGGTGGGCTTGACTTCAGTATCTTTGTCTTCTTCTTGTGTACCAGACTTCAGTGACATATAAATTATAGTTCCCATCTTCAAAGAGTTTATCAGCTAGTTGCAGGGAAGATTCAGACATGAAAGGATAAATAGCCACTGAGGAAATACAGCTAAATTCCACTTTGTGGTCCAGACAGAATCTTCATTCAAGTCAGGGACCCCAGTGAGCTAGAGGAGCTGAGAAGGTCACCAAGGAGGGACCACCTTTCCCAGGTAAAAAATTTGGAGAAGGAAAACTTGACACGCCAAAAGGTAAATTGTTTCCTTAAATGTCATACATACTGTGAGTAAGTGGCAGAGTTTAGATTGGGCTCCAAAAATCACTGCAGAGGGTGACAGCAGCCATGAAACTAAAAGACACTTGCTCCTTAGAAGAAAAACTATGATGAGCCTAGACAGCGTATTCGAAAACAGAGACATCACTTCATTGACAAAGGAATGTATAGTCAAAGCTATGGTTTTTCCAGTAGCGATATATGGATGTTGGAGTTGAACTATTAAGAAGGCTGAGTGCTGAAGAACTGATGCTTTTGAACCGTGGTGCTGGAGAAGACTCTTGAGAGTCGCCTGGACAGCAAGGACATCAAACCAGTCAATCCTAAAGGAAATCAGCCCTGATTATTCATCAGAAGGACCAATGCTGAAGCTGAAGGTGTAATACTTTAGCCACCTGATGGAAAGAGCCAACTCATTGGAAGAGACCCTGACGCTGTGAAAGATTGAAGGCAAAAGGAAAAGGAGGTGGCAGAGATGACATGGCTAGGTAGCATCACTGACTCAACAGACATGAATTTGAGCAAGCCCCAGGACACAGTGGAGGACAGAGGAGCCCAGCATGCTGCAGTCCATGGGGTCACCAAGGGTCAATCACAACTTTGACTCAATGACAACAATTTATGTGACCTCTATTTTTTTTAGAAAACGAATTGTGGACAACTGTTGGAAGGAGAGAATACATAGTTTGGTTTGGGGCTGAGGAGACAAACAAAACAAAACAAAAAAATCAAACAACTCAAAAAAGTGAGCCAAATTTGGGAAAAAGGATTGTTGGGGGTGGGCTTGACTTCAGTATCTTTGTCTTCTTCTTGTGTACCAGACTTCAGTGACATATAAATTATAGTTCCCATCTTCAAAGAGTTTATCAGCTAGTTGCAGGGAAGATTCAGACATGAAAGGATAAATAGCCACTGAGGAAATACAGCTAAATTCCACTTTGTGGTCCAGACAGAATCTATTACAATTCAAGTCAGGGACCCCAGTGAGCTAGAGGAGCTGAGAAGGTCACCAAGGAGGGCAGACTTCCATGGGACTCTGACTGGGAATCACGTAATGCGGGACAGCAGGTTGGCTGGAGCATTGTAGGCCCTGTCCGTCCCAAGGATGAGTGCTGACCATTACACATGGTGCGATGGCAAGAGCCCCAGGTCGTCTTGGGATTCTTGGTTGAATTTTTATGTCTAACCACTAGGCTTTAATCTAGTCACCCTTGAATGAGAAGTAACAAATTTGGGTTTCCATTCCTTTATTTCTGAAAGAATGGATGATATTTTAATGGCTCCAGAAAAGAAGACAATGAGGCTTGCACTGTATGTGGGCTGTTGGCTAACGGTGCTCACTTCCCGAAACAAGGAAAAGACGTGAAATGAAGTCTTCAGGAGGTCCCTGGGCTGCTCAGAGCCAACCTGCACCGCAGGACTAGTTTGGGTATCTGTGAACACTTGATGAGAGCAAAGAGGTAATTTAACTTAATGAGCCAAGAATGCCTTATGAGAATCTTTGTGTTCCTCCCAGCCTGAGACTTACCTTAACTGCCTACTAAAAGTAGAAAAAAAATTAATGATTTTGTTCCCCTCTCTATCTTTTTTTAAATTTTAACTCATTACTGATTCTCTGTTTCCATATAAGTGTCTTAAGATAGATCTTGCCCTAACACCGCCAGACTCATCTTCCTTAATTACAACTTTTATTGCATTGTTTTCCTGCTTAAAAACCTGCAATGGCTCCCTACTTCCTACTATAAAGTCTTCTTGATTTACAAAATTGCCATCCTCTCTGTGGTTCTGCCTCTCATGCCAACTGTATTCCTTTTTAAGCTCTAAAACACACGCACTTCCTTGACAAGCTGCCTAACGGAGCTACAGACAGTGTCCAGCATTTAGCTGTCATCTTGTCATATTTTTACAAGGGGCAGCCTGATCACTTGGTCAGATTTTACCCTGGTGGCATCACCACAGTTCTGATGCCATGATCTTGAAAACCGCCTCCTACATTCTCCGGGATTTTGATTATCCTCCTCTCTGCCTATTAGCTGGAATTTTCCCCAATCAATGGAGCTTTGATTCTGGATTTCTACCAAAACTTCTTTCTTTTTAACTGGAGCAGATTTGATTAGCCTTTGCAAACACTAAACAGCTTGTGTTTTGTCAACATCAATTCCCAGTTTGGATTAGCATCATTAGTGGCAGAGCAAGTGCTGTTTGGCTGAGTACTGATAATTAAAGCGGCAAACAGGGACCTGTGTAGTTCTGTCCGTGTTTTGCATGGATAATGGGATGAAGACCAGTCACAAGGACTTTTGAAATAGATGGTGACTTGAGGTCAGTCAGCATCCACACCTCACACTCAAGGACCAGGTGAAATGACTGAAAAAGTGAAAAGTGTTAGTTGCTCAGTTGTCTCCAACTCTTTGTGACCCCATGGACTGTAGCCCACCAGGCTCCTCTGTCCATGGGATTCTCCAGGCAAGAAGACTGGAGTGGACTGCTGTGCCCAGGGGATCTTCCCGACCCGGGGATGAGACCTGCCTCTCATGTTGCCTGCTTCTGCAGGCAGGTTCTTTACCATGAGCGCCACCTGATGTTTATAAGCAAGGTTGAGTCATCTGCTGCCTCTGTCGGAACTTGACTGCAGACAAAATAAGTCCAGCTAAGCAAATGCTTGAAAACTTCCTTTGCGATTTCATACTCTTCAGATATCGGGGGAGCTACTGAAGATATGAAATACGATTCACCCTCGCAGGGATTTTAGCATTTACACATGATGATCAAAGTGCACACACAAAGAGGAGGAAGAATGTGGGCGCCAGGAAAAGGTCGATTTGATATGTGGTCAAGAACACTGAAGAGAAGAGGCTCTGGGTTGAACCCTGGGTTAGCCCACCTCTTTCTACAGATGGTGGTCTGTGTGCTGAACCTTCCAAGCTGCGTAGGATTTAGAGATGTGAATGGGAGGAAGGAAGCGGTATTACTAGTGTAGACAGACATGAGAAAATGGAGAGATGGGGAGATGAGCTTTCTGTTCATCTGCGTGCATGATCACTTGGTGTTTTCCTGGCATCACCACAGTTCTGATGCCATGATCTTGAAAACCGCCTCCTACATTCTCCGGGATTTTGATTATCCTCCTCTCTGCCTATTAGCTGGAATTTTCCCCAATCAATGGAGCTTTGATTCTGGATTTCTACCAAAACTTCTTTCTTTTAACTGGAGCAGATTTGATTAGCCTTTGCAAACACTAAACAGCTTGTGTTTTGTCAACATCAATTCCCAGTTTGGATTAGCATCATTAGTGGCAGAGCAAGTGCTGTTTGGCTGAGTACTGATAATTAAAGCGGCAAACAGGGACCTGTGTAGTTCTGTCCGTGTTTTGCATGGATAATGGGATGAAGACCAGTCACAAGGACTTTTGAAATAGATGGTGACTTGAGGTCAGTCAGCATCCACACCTCACACTCAAGGACCAGGTGAAATGACTGAAAAAGTGAAAAGTGTTAGTTGCTCAGTTGTCTCCAACTCTTTGTGACCCCATGGACTGTAGCCCACCAGGCTCCTCTGTCCATGGGATTCTCCAGGCAAGAAGACTGGAGTGGACTGCTGTGCCCAGGGGATCTTCCCGACCCGGGGATGAGACCTGCCTCTCATGTTGCCTGCTTCTGCAGGCAGGTTCTTTACCATGAGCGCCACCTGATGTTTATAAGCAAGGTTGAGTCATCTGCTGCCTCTGTCGGAACTTGACTGCAGACAAAATAAGTCCAGCTAAGCAAATGCTTGAAAACTTCCTTTGCGATTTCATACTCTTCAGATATCGGGGGAGCTACTGAAGATATGAAATACGATTCACCCTCGCAGGGATTTTAGCATTTACACATGATGATCAAAGTGCACACACAAAGAGGAGGAAGAATGTGGGCGCCAGGAAAAGGTCGATTTGATATGTGGTCAAGAACACTGAAGAGAAGAGGCTCTGGGTTGAACCCTGGGTTAGCCCACCTCTTTCTACAGATGGTGGTCTGTGTGCTGAACCTTCCAAGCTGCGTAGGATTTAGAGATGTGAATGGGAGGAAGGAAGCGGTATTACTAGTGTAGACAGACATGAGAAAATGGAGAGATGGGGAGATGAGCTTTCTGTTCATCTGCGTGCTGATAGGGATGTGTGTATATGTGTGCAGACAGACAGCAGAGAAGGATGCAGCACTGACAGGGAGCAAGTCCTGGTCATTAATCTCTAGCTTAAAAAGCCCTAGAGGATAGGGAAGGCGAAGGTTGGATGAAGCGGGAGCGTCGCGTCGACGTAGCTACAGCACCCTGCGTGAAACAGGTCACTCGTGGGAAGCTGCTGCTCAGCACAGGGAGCTCAGCGCGCTGCTCTGCGTTGACCTAGAGGGGTGCACGGGGGAGGGGAGGCAGGCTTAAGAGGGAGGGGATATTTGTATATCTACAGCCGATTCACTTCGTTGTATAGCAGAAGCTAACACAACATTGTAAAGCCATTATCCTCCAGTTTAAAAATAAATACACTTTTTAAAAAGCCCCAGAGGAGGGCTTCCCCAGTGATCTAGTAGGTAAAGAGTCTGCCTTGCAGTGCAAGGGGCACCAGTTCGATCCCTGGCCCGGGAAGATCCGATGTGCTGTGGAGCATCTGGACCAGTGTGTGCAAATTAGAAGCCAGCGCTCCGGAGCGCATGCGCCCAGAGCCAGTGTTCTGCAAGGAGAGAGGCCATTGCAATGGGAGGCCCACACAGGCCAAAAGAATAAAACTGGATGAAAAACAAATGATGACTCAGAGGTAAAAATAACAATAATAATAATTTGGAATTAAAGTCTACATTAAAAAAAAAATACACCAATGCTTAAAAAAAATAAAGCCCCAGAGGAAAAGCTCCCCCTCTGAAGCCTATGCTCCAGCTCCAGTTGTATGTTTTAGAGACTATGGGGATTATTAACACAGGGAAATAAGATGGAATTCACCTTTTTGAAAATGTAGAGAATCAATACTAAATGATGCTTGTGGTTACTGGGGTTAGGCTTCCGCCTCTCTGCACATCCAAGGTTAAGCTAATAGTGCGTGTGGCAGTCTTGGGCTCCATCTGTTCATTCTCCTGCTCCGGAGAAGGATGAGGTGAGTCCCTGCCCCCGCTGTGCCCCCTGATCACACTGTACTAATCACCTCTCCCCCCAGCTGCCACCTGCCCTGGCTCCCACTCCAAGCCCTGGACGGAAGCCTTTGGGGAAGGTGAAATCCTTCATCAGTAGCTCGTGAGCCTCACTCCCTGGTCCTTCACTGCTTTCATGAGACTTCTTGGCATGAATGGGCTGTGTCAAGTCCAGTCATTGGGCCAAATGATCCTGCTCTCTGGTCCTGTGCTCACAGCCATCAGTGAGGTCCCACAGCCGTTCACGGCGTCTCCACACTGAGACCTGAGAGGCTGTGGTCCACCCATCATCATCCGGGGGAGGACATGAGTCCCACAGAGTGAACTGCCCAAGGACAGACACTGGATGGTGACAAAAGCGGGAAGGGAACCAAGACGTGCCTTCTCCGTGGCTGTTCCCCTGCACATTGCCGTCCTGTCTTGCACCTGTCTTGCTGGCCATCACTTTGTAGCTGTGGTTTCTGCATTTGTTTCATATCAAAGCCGTGCATTTGTTCTACAGGAAGTTTACAAGACTGATTACATTGGCTTACATGTACAGCCCTTGTAGGGCAGGTCCCTGGAGTCTGGCCTTCGGGGGAGCCACCCAAAGTGAATCGAAGCTGGAAAGACTTGTCACTTCAGGAATTCTGTCAAAATCGTCTTCACTCCAGGACATGTGGCCCCCAGACGACATTTATGCTGAGAGTTGATTCTGAACACAAAGAATGTTTCTTTTCTCCAAAACTCATCGCTGGTTTAGATGAGTTTTTGGAAAGAGTGATCAGGCTGATAGACGATAAAAGTGTTGAGTTGTGTTCTGAGCATGTGGAAAATTGAAAAAAAAAAAAAAAAACCCACAAAATGCAAATGAAAAACGTTCGGCGCTTTGATTACTGTGAAAAAGTTGATCTCACTCTGGCCAATATCTGACGGACCATGGAACCTACAAAGGAAGTGATGGCCAGCCCCTCTTTCTTTCCAGGAGAGCCAGTGACAGCCCACAGAGGGCAGGCGATGCCCGGCGCCTGAGGAGGGGCGACCTCTCTTCTAAGACCCTTGGTCTAGTGTTCTTTTCATTCTATTTACGTTAAAAAGAAAAGCTTACATAAGCTATGGCATCACGTTATCCAGACTTTAAGAAAATAATATGCTTAGAAGCCTTTGAAACTACTCCTTCAAACACTCTTGATCAAAGGATGACTCTGATATTGCTCAATTCTTTGAACACAGTTATGTGCTAGGGTGCTCTGTGCAGGTTTTGAGAATTTTCCTTTGCTTTTAAATGCCAAAAAAGAAAGCAAATGTAGTTCCATGGCATTCCTGAGAAACAGAAACAATGTCACGTGTCATCATTTATTTCTCCACCTTAAGAAAAATGGGAGAAAAATGATGTTGTACCATCCAAGAGGACTCTTTCATCGGAAGCAATCCCAGTTCCTGAAGTGACAGTGAGTGACAGTCGCTCAGTCATGTCTGACTCTTTGGGACCCCATTGACTCCTCCGTCCCTGGAACTCTCCAGGCAGCCATACTAGAGGGGTAGACATTCCCTTCTCCAGGGAGGCTCCCTGACCGAGGAATCCAACCCACATCTCCCGCCTGTCCTGCATTGCAGGCAGATTCTTTACCCACTGAGCCATGGGGGAAGCCCCGTGGAGTCTTGCCCTTTATTTAACTCTTTTAAATGTCTGCTAAGGTCCGTCTCCTTGTGGGAGCGGTAGACCAGGAACACATTAGAAATTAGAAGGGGAGGAGTCTTCCAGTAACTACAGTGGAAGATTTTCTTCATCTGTAAAATCCAAGAAACAACCTCCAAGGTCCATTTCTAGGTTTATAATATTATGACTCAGGTGGTGTGTTTTATGTAGGACTTAGCTGAGGTTTTTTTTTTTCCCAGGTCCTCTTCTGGACTGCTTCCTCTCTGCCCACCTCTCACTTTATAGGCCTTGCACATCAAGGTTAGAACAACACCATAAAACAAAACCAGACAAATTCTTCCAATGCCAGGCATTTAGGCTCTGTGACTCCCCCCACAACACCCTGGAAATTTCTAAAGTGAATTGATTCATTCATCCATGTATCTCCCAAATAATTACTGAGCACCTACATGTGAAGGCCCAGGCACACACACATAGGTGTGTGAGAGTCTGTGGAATTGAGAGTATATGGTCTGGACCTTCATGGAGCCAGTAGGGATTAAGTTACTAATAAAAGAAAAGTCACAAAAGGGAATGTGAGAAGGGAGCAGGGACAGGCACCCCCAAGAGCAGGTATACAGTGGCATGGCCAATGGCTAGCAGCCAGTCAGGTGTCTGATATTGCTCAATTCTTTGAACACAGTTATGTGCTAGGGTGCTCTGTGCAGGTTTTGAGAATTTTCCTTTGCTTTTAAATGCCAAAAAAGAAAGCAAATGTAGTTCCATGGCATTCCTGAGAAACAGAAACAATGTCACGTGTCATCATTTATTTCTCCACCTTAAGAAAAATGGGAGAAAAATGATGTTGTACCATCCAAGAGGACTCTTTCATCGGAAGCAATCCCAGTTCCTGAAGTGACAGTGAGTGAAAGTCGCTCAGTCATGTCTGACTCTTTGGGACCCCATTGACTCCTCCGTCCCTGGAACTCTCCAGGCAGCCATACTAGAGGGGTAGACATTCCCTTCTCCAGGGAGGCTCCCTGACCGAGGAATCCAACCCACATCTCCCGCCTGTCCTGCATTGCAGGCAGATTCTTTACCCACTGAGCCATGGGGGAAGCCCCGTGGAGTCTTGCCCTTTATTTAACTCTTTTAAATGTCTGCTAAGGTCCGTCTCCTTGTGGGAGCGGTAGACCAGGAACACATTAGAAATTAGAAGGGGAGGAGTCTTCCAGTAACTACAGTGGAAGATTTTCTTCATCTGTAAAATCCAAGAAACAACCTCCAAGGTCCATTTCTAGGTTTATAATATTATGACTCAGGTGGTGTGTTTTATGTAGGACTTAGCTGAGGTTTTTTTTTTTCCCAGGTCCTCTTCTGGACTGCTTCCTCTCTGCCCACCTCTCACTTTATAGGCCTTGCACATCAAGGTTAGAACAACACCATAAAACAAAACCAGACAAATTCTTCCAATGCCAGGCATTTAGGCTCTGTGACTCCCCCCACAACACCCTGGAAATTTCTAAAGTGAATTGATTCATTCATCCATGTATCTCCCAAATAATTACTGAGCACCTACATGTGTGAAGGCCCAGGCACACACACATAGGTGTGTGAGAGTCTGTGGAATTGAGAGTATATGGTCTGGACCTTCATGGAGCCAGTAGGGATTAAGTTACTAATAAAAGAAAAGTCACAAAAGGGAATGTGAGAAGGGAGCAGGGACAGGCACCCCCAAGAGCAGGTATACAGTGGCATGAGGACACACAGGTGTGGGATTGGCCTAAGCAGCCAAGTTAGCGGAGGTGTCCCTGAGAACACGACAAGCCGAGATCTAAATGATGAGTAGACTTTCACTGGGAGAAGCTGAGTGGTGAGCGTATTCTAGGCAAGGATGGCAGGCACTCAGGCCCTGTGGCTGGGGGTGGGATTGCCTGCTAAAGGACTCCAAGAGCAGCAGAGGGCAGAGGGACTATAGAGGGGGAAGGGATGACCTCCTGGAGAAGGAGGGAGCTGAGATCAGCTGCATAAAAGAAGTCTGTGGGTCAAAGCATCTCAGACTCTTGGAGAAGACAAAAGTCTGTGTAGTCAAAGCTATAGTTTATCCGGTAGTCTTGTATGGATGTGAGAGTCGGACCATAAAAAAGGCTGAGTGCTGAAGAATTGAGGCTTTTGAACTGTGGTGCTAGGGAAGACTCTTGAGAGTCCCTTGGACAGCAAGGAGATCAAATCAGTCAGTCCTAAAGGAAATAAACCCTGAACGGTCATTGGAAGGACTGATGCTGAAGCTGAAGCGCCAATCCGTTGGTCCCCTGATGCAAAGAGCCGACTCATGGGAAAAGACCCTGATGCTGGGAAAGATTAAAGGCAAAAGGAAAGGGGGACAACAGAGGATGAGATGGTTAGATGGCATCACCGACTCAATGGACATGAGTTTGAGCAAACTCCAAAAGATAGCGAAGGACAGGGAAGCCTGTGATGCAGTCCTTGAGGTTGCAAAGACTTGGACACGACGTAGTGACTGAACAACAGTAGTAACATCTCACCGTGGTGGAGCTCCTCAGATGTGGCTCCTCCTTAAGCAGCATAGGAAAGCGTTAGCTTAGAGAAGGGGCGACTGAAATCCATTAGGAATTTTTTAAAAGCCTGTCTGTGTAACTGTACTGAGAGACCTCCTTGAAATCAGGAAGCACATCTCCATCAGCTGTCAGCTGGCAGCAAGTCCTAGACATGAGGAATCCAGCAAGGAATTCTTCCGTGTCCTGCCCTTGGCTGGCTGTGCCCCAGAGGATGGCAGTGTGTGTCTTGGCGGGCTTCCCGCTCCCCGTCAACCAGATGAAGATACACAGAGTGGATACAAACAATTTGGTAGGAATAGAAGACCAGCAGATCAGAGCCACGACCCAAACCCAGGAGACGTTGCCTTCCAGTTGTTCTGAGAGAAATCAGAGGTTGCGTTCCCCACAGAAATGATATAGTCCAAGGCTGCAAATTCCAAAACAGTGTAGAGACAATAGATGGAGGGGATTCAAAATAGTGGTAATTGCCCATTCTTCCCCATTCTGTATGACTCACACTGGATCAATAATGACCTTTCTTCTCATTAGTCCCCAAATGGAACACATTGCCAGACTCATAAGAAGGAGGGTTGATGTGTATGAACTGAGTTCCGCTTCATAGATGTTTTAAGTGGCCTCACAAGTTTAAAACCAAATACCTACTTTGCAGACTGTCTATAATTTCCCATGGCAAAGGAGATAATTGAAAGACTTACCGGGGATTTTTAAGCCAAAAAGCACCTCTGCCTCCATCATCTGGAAATTATGAGGCGGGCAGGTCAGCCCTCTTGTGAAGTGTGAATGTTAGTGTGTTAAATAAATATTTAAAAAAGGAACCTGCTTGACAGTTATTTTTAAGAGTCTGGCATATATATTTTTCCTTCATTCAAAGAGCTCAAAATTGGCTTAAGTGGAGTTTAATTGAAAAAGTTCACCTCAAGAGTGTGATTAAGCCTGGAAAATTTTAGCCAATAGGGGAATTTTTCATAAAACCATGACCGAGTGGAAATAGTGTTATAATGGAAGCCTGTGTGTAATGGGCACTGTTAAAATTATATATGTATATATTTGACCATCAACAGGTAACTGACTTACAAGCTTATGAGTCTGTGAAGGGTTTCTGGTGATATTATAAGCTATGGGCGCAAAGCTCAAGTCATCAACATTTCTAAATAGAATTATAGTCAGATTAAAAAATATTCCTGCCATAATTATATACCAGGCGCAGTTTAGGATTTTATAATTAACTTCTCTGCAAACAGGCTTTGGCTGCATAGTAATGGGTGATCTGATTTGAATGTAATGGAATCACGGGATATTCAAACAGAAAGAAGCCTCTGATTTTCTAATGTGTCTTAAGCACGAAATTCATAAGGAAAACAAGTCATCATGAAAAGCAGCAACATCTTGCCAGCAGAGATGGCGGGCAGTTCAGGGGATCTGTGAAAACAAAGGTTCAGGAGAGAGAACAAAACTCCAGTGTCTTGGCCCAGTACTTTTCCTAGTTTGTAATTCTGATGCTCTTTTGGTTGGCTTCAAGCCTGAAGCTCATAGGGAATTCTAGAATATTCATGTGAGAGGGATGTAGGGGTGTCTGGTTTGGAAAAGGAATGCGCCAGAGACATGCTCCTCAAACTTGAGTGTGGATCTGGGCCATTGTGGGTGCAGGTACATCAAATCTGCAACGGGGCTCTGACCAGCTCCAGGTGATGCCGACCTGCTCGCTGGCTCTCCAGTCTCACTCTGAGGTTTGCATTACGGGGCCTGTCTTAGAGCTGGCTTTGCATGCAGACACCAAGTGTAACGCAGACGGTGTGTTTGTGAGCAATGTCTCGGGAGTGACTGATGGAGATTGGAGGTACCTCCTTCCAGGGACTCTTGGACTGACTCCCGAGTGAGTTCAGGTGTGCGTGCTCAGTCAGGCCAGAGTCTTTGTGACCCCATGGATTGGAGCCCACCAGCCTCCTCTGCCCATGGAAGTTTCCAGGCCAGAATGGACTCAAAATTGGCTTAAGTGGAGTTTAATTGAAAAGTTCACCTCAAGAGTGTGATTAAGCCTGGAAAATTTTAGCCAATGGGAATTTTCATAAAACCATGACCGAGTGGAAATAGTGTTATAATGGAAGCCTGTGTGTAATGGGCACTGTTAAAATTATATATGTATATATTTGACCATCAACAGGTAACTGACTTACAAGCTTATGAGTCTGTGAAGGGTTTCTGGTGATATTATAAGCTATGGGCGCAAAGCTCAAGTCATCAACATTTCTAAATAGAATTATAGTCAGATTAAAAAATATTCCTGCCATAATTATATACCAGGCGCAGTTTAGGATTTTATAATTAACTTCTCTGCAAACAGGCTTTGGCTGCATAGTAATGGGTGATCTGATTTGAATGTAATGGAATCACGGGATATTCAAACAGAAAGAAGCCTCTGATTTTCTAATGTGTCTTAAGCACGAAATTCATAAGGAAAACAAGTCATCATGAAAAGCAGCAACATCTTGCCAGCAGAGATGGCGGGCAGTTCAGGGGATCTGTGAAAACAAAGGTTCAGGAGAGAGAACAAAACTCCAGTGTCTTGGCCCAGTACTTTTCCTAGTTTGTAATTCTGATGCTCTTTTGGTTGGCTTCAAGCCTGAAGCTCATAGGGAATTCTAGAATATTCATGTGAGAGGGATGTAGGGGTGTCTGGTTTGGAAAAGGAATGCGCCAGAGACATGCTCCTCAAACTTGAGTGTGGATCTGGGCCATTGTGGGTGCAGGTACATCAAATCTGCAACGGGGCTCTGACCAGCTCCAGGTGATGCCGACCTGCTCGCTGGCTCTCCAGTCTCACTCTGAGGTTTGCATTACGGGGCCTGTCTTAGAGCTGGCTTTGCATGCAGACACCAAGTGTAACGCAGACGGTGTGTTTGTGAGCAATGTCTCGGGAGTGACTGATGGAGATTGGAGGTACCTCCTTCCAGGGACTCTTGGACTGACTCCCGAGTGAGTTCAGGTGTGCGTGCTCAGTCAGGCCAGAGTCTTTGTGACCCCATGGATTGGAGCCCACCAGCCTCCTCTGCCCATGGAATTTTCCAGGCCAGAATACTAGGGTGGGTTCCCATTTCCTACTCCAGGGGATCTTCCCAACCCAGGAACTGAACCTGCGTCTCCTGCACTGGTAGATTCTTTGCCACGGAGCCACCTGGGAAACCCTGGGAGTTCAGCTACCGGTGGTTATTAAATGGAGCTGTAAGACCATCAGTCGCCCTAGACTCCTTCCGGTCTGGAGGGGTCACCCGTCCATCTTTAGAAAGTTCCTTCAGCATTCTGAACTGGGCTTTTGTGTGTCTTGTCAAGTTTGGACAGTTTCTCACCATTCTTTTTCAAGTAGTTTTTCTATTCTCCCCCTGGGATGCCAATGGATGGGGGATACTTTGTTATAGTCCCTCTGTTTATTGTTTAATTTTATTTTCTCTCTTTACTTCTTATATTAATTGCATTTCCCAGTGTTCAAATGTCTGCTTCATTCTGTTTCTTTGCCGGGGCTTTCTGTTTTCACACATGAGTTGAAGATATGTTAAAATGGTTCTAGAATACCACCTAATTGATGAAAGTTGCGTTTTGATGGCTGATGAGTGGAGATAAAGTGACAAATGAAACAACCAAATATAACCAAAAATGAACATGTGGCAGACATGGGAGGTATTTATAATACATTTGGTTTAGAGTAATGGTCATAATGTAGCTACGAGCTAGTCCATTGGGTCACAAATAGGGAGACACGACTGAGTGATTAACAATGGTGCATTGGTCATATTGAGATAGGAAATATGAAGAGTCATTCGGGACTTTTAAGGTTAGATGAGAAAGCACCAGGCAAAACTCTTGGTTTTCCCCTAAGTAATCAGAGATACCTTCACGGAAAACAGAAGATGCTTGAGATTCATCGTTACCTAGCAGAGAGTCTCTGTTTTCACTTTCTATTTCTGTGTAGCATGTTGCTGCACACTCAGTGACTTAAACAACACACACTTATTATCTCTTAGTTTCTGTGCAAGGGTTCCAGGACCAGCTTAGCTGGTTCTCACAGAGGTGTAATGTAGAGGTTAGTCAACCTGTAATCTCATCTGAAGGCTTGCCTTGGGGAAGAGTCCATTTCTGAGCTCTCTCAGGCTGCCAGTGGAACTGCCTGGTGGTTGGGCTGAGGGCTCCAGCTTCTTTGCTCTGAGCTCTCTCAGGCTAGGCCCAGCCCATGGGCCCCAAACTGCCTGGCCCCACTGGTAGATTCTTTGCCACGGAGCCACCTGGGAAACCCTGGGAGTTCAGCTACCGGTGGTTATTAAATGGAGCTGTAAGACCATCAGTCGCCCTAGACTCCTTCCGGTCTGGAGGGGTCACCCGTCCATCTTTAGAAAGTTCCTTCAGCATTCTGAACTGGGCTTTTGTGTGTCTTGTCAAGTTTGGACAGTTTCTCACCATTCTTTTTCAAGTAGTTTTTCTATTCTCCCCCTGGGATGCCAATGGATGGGGGATACTTTGTTATAGTCCCTCTGTTTATTGTTTAATTTTATTTTCTCTCTTTACTTCTTATATTAATTGCATTTCCCAGTGTTCAAATGTCTGCTTCATTCTGTTTCTTTGCCGGGGCTTTCTGTTTTCACACATGAGTTGAAGATATGTTAAAATGGTTCTAGAATACCACCTAATTGATGAAAGTTGCGTTTTGATGGCTGATGAGTGGAGATAAAGTGACAAATGAAACAACCAAATATAACCAAAAATGAACATGTGGCAGACATGGGAGGTATTTATAATACATTTGGTTTAGAGTAATGGTCATAATGTAGCTACGAGCTAGTCCATTGGGTCACAAATAGGGAGACACGACTGAGTGATTAACAATGGTGCATTGGTCATATTGAGATAGGAAATATGAAGAGTCATTCGGGGACTTTTAAGGTTAGATGAGAAAGCACCAGGCAAAACTCTTGGTTTTCCCCTAAGTAATCAGAGATACCTTCACGGAAAACAGAAGATGCTTGAGATTCATCGTTACCTAGCAGAGAGTCTCTGTTTTCACTTTCTATTTCTGTGTAGCATGTTGCTGCACACTCAGTGACTTAAACAACACACACTTATTATCTCTTAGTTTCTGTGCAAGGGTTCCAGGACCAGCTTAGCTGGTTCTCACAGAGGTGTAATGTAGAGGTTAGTCAACCTGTAATCTCATCTGAAGGCTTGCCTTGGGGAAGAGTCCATTTCTGAGCTCTCTCAGGCTGCCAGTGGAAGGCACTGCCTGGTGGTTGGGCTGAGGGCTCCAGCTTCTTTGCTTGGCTGGAGACCACCCTCAGATCCTAGTGCTACCTGTAGCTCCTAGAGCCCACCTGTGGCTCAGGGACCACCCACCTTTCCACATCAAGTCTCTCAGCTGGCCACTCCCTTCATCAAGCCCCAAGTATAGCCTCTAGAGTGAGCCTGCTTATAAGATGGATGTTCTGTAATAGTTCATAAGCATGGGAGGGCCATTTCCTCACATTTGCTATGTTTTATTCATTAGAATCAGGTCATAAGACCTACTTCAAAGTCAAGGAGAAGGGTTTATACAAAGATGTGGACACCAGGAGGTAGAAATCACTGGGGGTGGGGTGGCGATTACCTTAAACCTGCCGGCCACAGCCTCCAAAGAGGGGATAACCACATAGGACCTGTCTTCTTTGTACCCGTTTGTGCATAGGAGTGATCTTTAGCAAGTCACTTCTCTTTCTTAAAGCTTTTTCTCCAAAAAGACTCCAGGACAGCTGTCTTTTTTTCAGGTTACTTGGAGCCAAATGGAGGGCTATCTCTCAGCTATTATAAAAAGGAGATACTGAGCTCAGTGAGGGTGACACTGGTTGCATTTTCCATCGTTTCACTTCATGAGCAGGTGCAGGTCTCGGCTATGTCTCAGTATCTCAGAAAGAGGCTTGGCCAGGACCTCTCACAGAAACTTGAGGATGTGTTGAATTAGTGTTGAGCAGGAGCGTAGCACTGGTGCAAAGTAAGTGGGTTAGAACCCACTCGGCTCTTGCTTCACAAGTTTTACCTAACTGAGCAGAGTAGAAATTTACTTGGAAAAGTTGACTAAGTGCCAGATCGATGGCGAATTGCATAAACAAGCCTGGAAAGAACCAAGTCGTGAGCTTCCAGTTTGATTACAGATTTTTGAAGAAGAAAATTAAATGTAAAACATAACATGTTTTTTTTTTTTTCTCTTGCACACCCCCTCCACTATGAGATTGTACCGAAGAACTGTTGGTGTTCATATTTTTCTTTCACGATCTCAGTGTTGTTAGTGGTTCCTCAAATTGCTCTCACAGTGGAGCATCTGTGTGTCCAAACAGACAGACAAGTGAGATCAGTGGACTCACCTTTCACCTTTTAAGTATTTATTCTGAGGCTCAGGAGGGAAGTGTGTCTGTGGCTCTGAAAATCCCAAAACTGTCTCTGATAATTGGTATGAAAGGGAGCCCTGCCAGCTGTCCCCCAGGCACAGAGAACATTGCCTTTCCCCTGCCTAACTCCAAGCCTTTAATTCCTCTCCTTCTTCAAATGGGATGAATCCTCTCCGTTAATGTTGCTCTCTCTAAAAGGACTTCTTTTATCAATGATATTTGCTGCCATTTATTAAGCACCTCTCCTGCTGCAGAGCACCGGCTCTGGGTGCACGCGCTCCAGAGTACTGGCTCCTAATTGGAAACACCAGCCCAGCCGCTCCACGGCACGTGGGATCTTCTGGGGCCAGGGATCGAAATGGCAGCCCTTGCACTGCAAGGCAGACTCTACCCACTAGACCACCAGGGAAGCCCTACATCTTGTATTCTTGCCCGGGAAATCCCATGCACAGAGAGGAGCCTGGCAGCTGTAAGACCACAGGGTCGCAAGGAGTCAGACACGGCTGAAGTGACTGAGCATGCACAGAATATAGAAAACTGAAACCAAAGTAAAAGAAAGCCCTTTTCCCTAGAAGAGAAAACCTGGGTCATCGGCAGGAGGCAGGCAGCTGGAGTGGGTTGCCATTTCCTCCTCCAGGGGATTTTCCTGACCTGGGGATGGAACCTGAGTCACTTGCGTTCCGATTCGTTACCCGCTGTGCCACCTGGGAAGCTCTTTGGTTCCATTGGTGAGGAGTGGACCCATGGGAAAGCCTCTAAAAGTGCTGCTTTAGCAAGTGCATCTTATCTATGGTGCACCTCAGAGTGACCTGCTGGCTTCCAGCATCAGTGTTAGCAAGCCTCTGAGGCTGAACTGGGAGCCACCAAGGCAGATTGCTCTGTTCACCGTACTTCCAACATGCCCCACACTTGTTCTCAAATCTTTAGAGCTGCAGGAACTATGACGCACCCTAAGTTCAGCTACCGTCCTCTTGTTTCACGCCATTCAGTCTGACCATGCTGCCTCTCGTTTATCTGTAGACTCTAGGTTACACTTCCATGGCTTAGGGTGCAGCCCCATCCCCACCCTCGTCTGTTTTCCTGGCTGATAAAACTTTAGAAGGACATCTGTTGTGCTAAGGATGGCTTTTCACTTAGGATGCAAAGTCATTGGAATGTGTGGTAGCAATTTTTCTTGAGCAATAACTTCCCCGATCTTATCAAATCAGACTTCGGTCACAGAAAGGCTCTGTTCATTCAATTGTTTAGCTTCGCCATTTGCTGACTGGCTAAATGAGTCAGTCCCTCTCACATCTCATTCTGACTTTCTCACACATTTGTCTTCAACTCTGAAGAAGGAGTCTGGAGTCTGGAAGCTTCTGCTATGATCAGTATGCCTTATCTGGCTTTCAAATCCCCACGTGCTCCCGCTGGTTAATCTAATATGGCTGGCTTCCTTAGAAGACGAGAAGAGACACAGACAAACATCGGGAGAGGACAGCCACGTGAGGACAGAGGCAGAGACTGGAGTGGTGCACCTGCTAAGCACAGAGCAGCTGGAAGAGGGAAGGAAATGTTCTTCCCTATGGCTTTCAGACCCATGTTGAAACCTCAGCGCCTTGACTTCTAGCCTCCAGAGGTGCAGCTGATAAATTTCTGTCGATACGCCCCCGGCCCTCACCCTTCTCCCCTTCTTTCCGCCTTGCCTAAAAAAGAAAGGCCCTTTTCCTAGAGAAACCTGGGTCATCGGCAGGAGGCAGGCAGCTGGAGTGGGTTGCCATTTCCTCCTCCAGGGGATTTTCCTGACCTGGGGATGGAACCTGAGTCACTTGCGTTCCGATTCGTTACCCGCTGTGCCACCTGGGAAGCTCTTTGGTTCCATTGGTGAGGAGTGGACCCATGGGAAAGCCTCTAAAAGTGCTGCTTTAGCAAGTGCATCTTATCTATGGTGCACCTCAGAGTGACCTGCTGGCTTCCAGCATCAGTGTTAGCAAGCCTCTGAGGCTGAACTGGGAGCCACCAAGGCAGATTGCTCTGTTCACCGTACTTCCAACATGCCCCACACTTGTTCTCAAATCTTTAGAGCTGCAGGAACTATGACGCACCCTAAGTTCAGCTACCGTCCTCTTGTTTCACGCCATTCAGTCTGACCATGCTGCCTCTCGTTTATCTGTAGACTCTAGGTTACACTTCCATGGCTTAGGGTGCAGCCCCATCCCCACCCTCGTCTGTTTTCCTGGCTGATAAAACTTTAGAAGGACATCTGTTGTGCTAAGGATGGCTTTTCACTTAGGATGCAAAGTCATTGGAATGTGTGGTAGCAATTTTTCTTGAGCAATAACTTCCCCGATCTTATCAAATCAGACTTCGGTCACAGAAAGGCTCTGTTCATTCAATTGTTTAGCTTCGCCATTTGCTGACTGGCTAAATGAGTCAGTCCCTCTCACATCTCATTCTGACTTTCTCACACATTTGTCTTCAACTCTGAAGAAGGAGTCTGGAGTCTGGAAGCTTCTGCTATGATCAGTATGCCTTATCTGGCTTTCAAATCCCCACGTGCTCCCGCTGGTTAATCTAATATGGCTGGCTTCCTTAGAAGACGAGAAGAGACACAGACAAACATCGGGAGAGGACAGCCACGTGAGGACAGAGGCAGAGACTGGAGTGGTGCACCTGCTAAGCACAGAGCAGCTGGAAGAGGGAAGGAAATGTTCTTCCCTATGGCTTTCAGACCCATGTTGAAACCTCAGCGCCTTGACTTCTAGCCTCCAGAGGTGCAGATGATAAATTTCTGTCGCATTACGCCCTCACCAGTCTTTATGACTCCAGCTCTAGGAAACTAAGACAGTGCACCCTTCTCCCCTCTTTCCTGCCTTGCCCCGGCCATGCTGGTCAGCTCTTTTTCTCAGCACGCCAAGCTTCCAGCACCCTGTCTTTGGAGGAGTATGTTTTCTGTTGATGTTACAATCTGACTGCCTCTCATCATGCAGATGGCAGCTTCAATCTCCTTGTGAGAACTTCTCGGGCCACAGCTTGTCCTGTCCTCGTCGCCTCTTGTTTCCCATGCCACTTGGCACTCTGTTGGATCCCCTGCTTAGAATGCAACACAGCCTGTATTTCTTCTTGTTTCCTTGTTGCCAGGACTCGTGTCTAGCTATAGACCCCATAAACCAAAAACCTTTTCTCTCCTGTGAGCTCCTATTTTTCTTTCACCTGGAATTTTGCTCAAACTTTGTAGATACTCCATGAATATTTTTTAATGAATTTTTATTGGCGTATAGTTGGTTCACAGTGTTGTTAGGTTCCATTGCACAGTGGTGACTGCGTTACACATACAGACATACTAGGGCTTCCCAGGTGGTGCTAGTGGTAAAGAACTCACGTGTCAGTGCAGGAGATGTAAGAGATGTGGGTTTGATGCAGGGATGGGGAAGATGCCCTGGAGGAGGGCGTGACAATCCACTTCTTGCCTGGAGAATCCCATGGACGGAGGAGCCTCGAGGGCTACAGCCCACAGGGTCACACAGAGTCCGACGTAACTGAAGAGTCAGACGTAACTTGGCACCCATCGTGCAGGTACGCAGAGCCGCTCTTTTTTAGATTCTTTTCCCAAGGTCACTACAGAGTAGTGAGTGGAACTCCCTATGCTGCACACAGTAGGTCCTTATCACTTATTTGTTTTATATGCAGTCGTGTGTATATACACTCTACCGTGACTAGTTGTTGAATAAACGGGCCAGTTTAAAGAAAAAAGGTCTTTACCAACTGGATGGTGTGGAAGAGACAATCAGCGACTCGGTGGGGTCTTGGCAATGAACAGGGTAGAGGCTCTGGGTGAAAGGAGACGGGGTTCTCAGAAGAAGACCCCCTCCCGTGGGCAAGAGGAATCTCAGCCCGTGTCTAACGCTTAACCTCTGGGGGAAGGGGACACGCTGGGTGGTGCCCCATCAAGCCCACCCTTTTCCTCTGCAACTATGTACACTCTGGGCTCCTCCTCCTCCAGGTCTAGCAGGAGCCCGGAGCGGCTCACGCCACCACAGGGCCTGATGGAGACATCGCAGTGCCGTTAGCACAGATGGTTGTCATGTGTATGCAAATGAGGAACAAATTGAATTTGGTGGCCCCTCTCACCAGCTGGCCTATGCAGGGAGGCTCCCCAGCAGCGGAGGAGCTGCTGAGACACCACTCATCTGTCACCACAGATTAATTACAACGAGCCCATTAATCACCATTGGTTTCTAGCACAAAGGAAAATATCTTGTTGTTCAAGTACGTCCTGTTAAAAGAAGGTGTCCGGCCTTGTAGAGACAAGGCCCAACAAGGGCATGGGGCCTCATTAGTTACGAACAAGAGGCCAATGGAGGGTGAAAAGGCCCAGGCTGCCCCCTCTGCTGGTGCGGATTCATGGGGAGGAGGGAAGCTGGTGGCTAAGGACAGCGGCCAGTTCTCACCTTCCCAGATGCTCAGGCAGCCCAGAGTTTCTAAGAATTCATTTTGCTCAGGGGATCTTCAGAGAATCAGGACACCACAGAAACAGATGTTTTAGATGATGATGATAGTGATGAGGGTGATTATGGTGATGGTGGTGATGCTGGTGATGATGGTGATGACGACTATTGTTTGGTCAAAGGGGTGATGGATAGGGCACTGATTGAGAATTCAAGGAACACAATTTCAGTCCTGGACATCTATCTAGTTCTTATTTAGAAACTGGATTAGGCTAATGAATTTTCACCTTTTTTTGGAGTGTTAGCACCCACTTGAATATTTAATGAATACAATGGATTCTGTCACCACAAAAATCTGCCTGAACAAAGTTTTCTATACACTAACCATGTAACTGAAAGTGGGGTCTGGCCTCTCACCACTCAAAAGCCAATAGAGAGGCCAGGTTAGTGAGAAGGAAAGTTTGTTTTATTCTGCATGCTGGCAGTGAGCGAGGAGGGCGGATGCCTGTCCAAAGACATGCTCCCCCCACTGACAAAGAGGGGGCAAGAGCGTGTATAGACAGAGGGAGGGGCTCCACATGGAAACAGCACAGTCACCAGTGATGGTCGTCTTGAAAATTGGTCATTGGACATCTGACCAGCGTCATCTTGATTGATTTAAGTGCAGGTAGTCTGCAGTTCCAAGATCTGTTTGTTCCCATTTCCTTGAGGCCAGTTCTTGGAATTGTGGCTGCTTGTGTCCCCTATCACCAGCTGGCCTATGCAGGGAGGCTCCCCAGCAGCGGAGGAGCTGCTGAGACACCACTCATCTGTCACCACAGATTAATTACAACGAGCCCATTAATCACCATTGGTTTCTAGCACAAAGGAAAATATCTTGTTGTTCAAGTACGTCCTGTTAAAAGAAGGTGTCCGGCCTTGTAGAGACAAGGCCCAACAAGGGCATGGGGCCTCATTAGTTACGAACAAGAGGCCAATGGAGGGTGAAAAGGCCCAGGCTGCCCCCTCTGCTGGTGCGGATTCATGGGGAGGAGGGAAGCTGGTGGCTAAGGACAGCGGCCAGTTCTCACCTTCCCAGATGCTCAGGCAGCCCAGAGTTTCTAAGAATTCATTTTGCTCAGGGGATCTTCAGAGAATCAGGACACCACAGAAACAGATGTTTTAGATGATGATGATAGTGATGAGGGTGATTATGGTGATGGTGGTGATGCTGGTGATGATGGTGATGACGACTATTGTTTGGTCAAAGGGGTGATGGATAGGGCACTGATTGAGAATTCAAGGAACACAATTTCAGTCCTGGACATCTATCTAGTTCTTATTTAGAAACTGGATTAGGCTAATGAATTTTCACCTTTTTTTGGAGTGTTAGCACCCACTTGAATATTTAATGAATACAATGGATTCTGTCACCACAAAAATCTGCCTGAACAAAGTTTTCTATACACTAACCATGTAACTGAAAGTGGGGTCTGGCCTCTCACCACTCAAAAGCCAATAGAGAGGCCAGGTTAGTGAGAAGGAAAGTTTGTTTTATTCTGCATGCTGGCAGTGAGCGAGGAGGGCGGATGCCTGTCCAAAGACATGCTCCCCCCACTGACAAAGAGGGGGCAAGAGCGTGTATAGACAGAGGGAGGGGCTCCACATGGAAACAGCACAGTCACCAGTGATGGTCGTCTTGAAAATTGGTCATTGGACATCTGACCAGCGTCATCTTGATTGATTTAAGTGCAGGTAGTCTGCAGTTCCAAGATCTGTTTGTTCCCATTTCCTTGAGGCCAGTTCTTGGAATTGTGGCTGCTTGTGTCCCGGCCACACTCAGGTGGCTAGCTTCTCCAGACAGGACTGAGCACACACACATGCATACAAAGATGTGTGCGTGTCAGTTGCTCAGTCATGTACGACACTTTGTGACCCTATGGACTGTCGCCCACCAGGCTCCTCTGTCCATGGAACTTTCCAGGCAAGCATCCTGGAGTGGGTAGCCTTTCCATTCTCCAGGGTACAAAGGAATACTATGGAATAATTTTAAGAGGATGGTGGAGATGTCCACTTATTGGTGTGCTATAGTCAATGGGGTGGCCAAAACAGACATCAAAGTCTTCTCTCCTTACTGTTCGATTTTACTGATATAAGTAGAGATAGCAGGCATCAGGTGGGGACTCCCTCACGTTCCCATTACCACATTTACAGACCATCCTTGATTCGTCAGCCTACCTACACCTGCCGTGTTGGTCCAGGGCCCCCAGTGAGGATGGTCGGTCCGCGTCTGGGCTGCATCTCCTCCGGCTTTCTCGAGGCCTCGCTGCAGCAGCTCCCACACTCTTCTCCTCTGCACGGAATTCTTCGCTCTCAGGCTGTTCCCATCGGTGTAGTTACAGCACTCCCTCTCCCCCGCCCCCTTCAGCAGCTGCTGCATCATTTACGCTCATCTACTCAGAGCAGAGCTCAAAAATGTCACCACGGGGCTGTTTCCACTTCAGCTCCCTCCAATCTGGCTCCTGTCCCTGTCCGTCTTGTCAAGGTTGCAAACTGCCTCCGGTTGCCAAACGCTTTGGTGCTTCTCTAAGCTCAGCAGACCCGCTCAGGGGTGTGCAGTACCACCAACCTGCCTCCTCTCAAAGCCCTTCATCTCTGCCGTGCCTTTCCTTCAATGGCCTCTGCTTCTCAGACTGATGTGTAATGTTGCCTGCCTCCAAGTTTGGTTAAGAGGCCTCTTTTATTCCCTGGGTTGGTTGTCCTCCACTCGGCCTGCCCATAGCACCACCGGGGAAGGCTCCTATGTGCAGTGATCCTGGGGTCTCAGACAAGGGAATGAGACGCCCAGGTGACCCATCTGTGCATTCAGTTCCATGGCTTTACATGTGATCCTCAAGAGACCCTGATGGCTTGAAAATTGGTCATTGGACATCTGACCAGCGTCATCTTGATTGATTTAAGTGCAGGTAGTCTGCAGTTCCAAGATCTGTTTGTTCCCATTTCCTTGAGGCCAGTTCTTGGAATTGTGGCTGCTTGTGTCCCGCCACACTCAGGTGGCTAGCTTCTCCAGACAGGACTGAGCACACACACATGCATACAAAGATGTGTGCGTGTCAGTTGCTCAGTCATGTACGACACTTTGTGACCCTATGGACTGTCGCCCACCAGGCTCCTCTGTCCATGGAACTTTCCAGGCAAGCATCCTGGAGTGGGTAGCCTTTCCATTCTCCAGGGTACAAAGGAATACTATGGAATAATTTTAAGAGGATGGTGGAGATGTCCACTTATTGGTGTGCTATAGTCAATGGGGTGGCCAAAACAGACATCAAAGTCTTCTCTCCTTACTGTTCGATTTTACTGATATAAGTAGAGATAGCAGGCATCAGGTGGGGACTCCCTCACGTTCCCATTACCACATTTACAGACCATCCTTGATTCGTCAGCCTACCTACACCTGCCGTGTTGGTCCAGGGCCCCCAGTGAGGATGGTCGGTCCGCGTCTGGGCTGCATCTCCTCCGGCTTTCTCGAGGCCTCGCTGCAGCAGCTCCCACACTCTTCTCCTCTGCACGGAATTCTTCGCTCTCAGGCTGTTCCCATCGGTGTAGTTACAGCACTCCCTCTCCCCCGCCCCCTTCAGCAGCTGCTGCATCATTTACGCTCATCTACTCAGAGCAGAGCTCAAAAATGTCACCACGGGGCTGTTTCCACTTCAGCTCCCTCCAATCTGGCTCCTGTCCCTGTCCGTCTTGTCAAGGTTGCAAACTGCCTCCGGTTGCCAAACGCTTTGGTGCTTCTCTAAGCTCAGCAGACCCGCTCAGGGGTGTGCAGTACCACCAACCTGCCTCCTCTCAAAGCCCTTCATCTCTGCCGTGCCTTTCCTTCAATGGCCTCTGCTTCTCAGACTGATGTGTAATGTTGCCTGCCTCCAAGTTTGGTTAAGAGGCCTCTTTTATTCCCTGGGTTGGTTGTCCTCCACTCGGCCTGCCCATAGCACCACCGGGGAAGGCTCCTATGTGCAGTGATCCTGGGGTCTCAGACAAGGGGAATGAGACGCTCCAGGTGACCCATCTGTGCATTCAGTTCCATGGCTTTACATGTGATCCTCAAGAGACTAAACTGCTACTGTAGCGGGGTGTGTTCGTCATTCAGTAGTGCCACTCTTTGGGACCCCATGGACTGTAGCCCGTCAAGTTCCTCTGTCCATGGAATTCTCCAGGCAAGCACACTGGAGTGGGTAGCCATTCCCTTCTCCAGGGGATCGTCTCCACTCAGGGATTGAACTTGGGTCTCCTGCATTGCAGGCAGATTCTTTATCATCTGAGCCACCAGGGAAACTCATTGAAAAATTATATGCCTCTCAGTCACTTCCCATTCACTTAGGGAGGAAGCATATTTGGAGAGCCTGTGTTACTGATTTCTCTCAGGACTGGTTTATGACTCATGCCCAGAAAAAACCAGTCTTGAAGTTGTTTATTACCCAAAAAAGCATCGCCCTGCTTGATCACCTCCTTTCACCGGGCTTGGCAATGAATAGCTCTCATCTAGTTTCCAAAATAACATCCACTCCGAGCAAATGGGGACTTGCCCCTGGTGACATTGCAGGGGACATGCCGCAGCCTTGAGAGCGCGAAGGACTGAAGCCAGGCCACGTCACCAATGGTGTGCAGCCTTGCACAGCCCCTGCGTGAGAGCGTGCAGCACGCGTCGGGATGCCAAGGCTCTGGCACGCGGATTCTCTAACCCCAGCCCGATCACCTCCCAGTCACACCTGGCAGCTCTCAGCTGGTGTGACACAGGCACTGGCTCAGGAGGGCTTCACAGGAGGGTGAGAAAACAGGCCAGGAAGCGGGGGCTGCTCCTGGCCGGGGACCCAGCACCGTGTGCTGACCCCACGGGAGGGCAGGCTGATGAGTCGGTCACATCCCAGGGGACCTGACACGGAGAATCAAAGCACTGGGGGCTTTCTCTAGAGGTAACCCCATTGTGTACAGGCTGGGAAGACTTTGGGTACCTTGTGCTCTGCGCAGCAATTGCAGTGATGAAATAAAGTCTGGATTTTGGGAGTGTAATAATCTTAAGTAAGGCCTGGGGTCTTGCACTTGCCTCCAAGCAGTAGAATTTGATGTGGTTGGGAGTGGGGTTGGGGCATGGAAAAAGCCCAGATCAACTCTCTGGCCTCATGGCCCAACGTACTACTGTAAATATTCTGCTTTCTTTTTCTTTTTTACATGGAATATTACTCAGTCATAAAAAAGAACGAATTTGAGTCCATTCTTTTTTGTTTTTGTGTTTGACTCTTTATTTCTTTCGGCTACGCCACATGGCATATGGGATCTTAGTTCCTTGACCAGGGATTGAACCCATGCCCTCTGCAGTGAAGCCATGGACTCTTAACCACTGGACCACTGGGGAAGTCCTGTGCTCTGTTTTCTGTGTAACTTCTTAAACTCTTGTTGGCCTCTTTGTCCCACCTTCCTAATAATGATGGTTGTCCTGCTTCTGTATCTTCCAAAAGTGCTCCAGAAATAGCACAGGGTGCTTCCCACAACTCCTCAATGAGCAGGATTATGAATCTCTGAAGAGCCACAGTCTGGAGCTCTGTCCCAGATTCAGAAACCAGGTTAGAAGTGGCAATGTGTGAGTTACCAAGCTCCCCGAGGTGTTCTGGTTGGATCCAGTGGAGAACTCTGCCATGAGCCACATTTCCTGGTCTCCCGCATGATAGAAAACAGCTAATGACTTTACCTGTCTCTTACATGCCATGGATTCAGCCACCAAGAGAAATGAATAGACTGTCATTTGTTTTCAGATTAGAAATCACTCAGAAGGGACCTACTGGGCATCCCTGGTGGTCCGGTGGTTAGGAATCCTCCTGCCAGTGCAGGGGACACAGGTTCTGTCCCTGGTTAGGGACAATCCCACGTGTCGTGGAGCAACTAAACCGTGTGCTGCAACTACTGAGCCCGTGGGCCCAAGAGTCTCTGCCGTTCAGCAAGAGAAGCCGCTGCCACGAAACACCGCAGCCAGAGAGCAGCCTCGCTCTGCCGCCGGAGAGAGCCCTGCGCAGCCGTGCGCGCTCTGAAAAGAGAGAAGGGACCCACTGACGGCGTTTGGATTGACACGCAACTCCTGGGACAAAAGCTGTGATGGAAGATGACGTGGCCCAGGCCAGCAGCACTGTGTGAGCATGGTTACTCCGGTGGACAACAGACAGATGGTCACAAAGGGACGCTGCCCAGGAAAGCAGCAATGCTGGGAAAGCAGTCTGATGATGAGAACGCGCGTGTGCTAAGTTGCTGCAGCTGTATCCAACTCTTTGCGACCTCCTGGGCTGCAGCCACCAGGCGCCTCTGTCCATGGCGTTCTCCAGGCAAGAAGACTGGCGTGGGTGGCCTTACCTTCCTCTAGGGGATCTTCCCAACCCAGGGATTGAACCCGCGTCTCTCACGTCTCCGGCACGGGCAGGCTCTTTACCACTAGGGCCACTTGGGAAGCCCAAATAACAAGAATAGAAGGGGTTAGAAAAAGAGTTTGTAGCAGGAGTGGTAAAAAGTCCCGACAGCCATGGCAGCATCCATCAGTCATTCGGTGTTTACTCTCTGCCTTGCCTAGAGGTCCCCGTGTTCCCCATGGATTATTCCGTCTAGTTCTCACCACGCCTCTAGAAAGCAGGGACTGTCAGCGTTCATATTTTACAGAGGAGGAACTGTTTGAAGAACCATCTTGAGCTGACAAAGCCTGTAAGCAGGATACGACCGTCGGCGACCTGAGACTGAGCCCCTGACAGGTTCCAACTCGACAGCTTGTATGCTGCTGATGGCCACACACCCTAGTGAGTCAGGTTGTCTGAGGCTGGACAAGGTGAAGTGTGAAATCCCATCCATCTCCCCCCAAATGTCTACAGCTATTTGGTGGTTAAAAATCTGGCTCAGCTGCTGATGTTTTCAGATTAGAAATCACTCAGAAGGGACCTACTGGGCATCCCTGGTGGTCCGGTGGTTAGGAATCCTCCTGCCAGTGCAGGGGACACAGGTTCTGTCCCTGGTTAGGGACAATCCCACGTGTCGTGGAGCAACTAAACCGTGTGCTGCAACTACTGAGCCCGTGGGCCCAAGAGTCTCTGCCGTTCAGCAAGAGAAGCCGCTGCCACGAAACACCGCAGCCAGAGAGCAGCCTCGCTCTGCCGCCGGAGAGAGCCCTGCGCAGCCGTGCGCGCTCTGAAAAGAGAGAAGGGACCCACTGACGGCGTTTGGATTGACACGCAACTCCTGGGACAAAAGCTGTGATGGAAGATGACGTGGCCCAGGCCAGCAGCACTGTGTGAGCATGGTTACTCCGGTGGACAACAGACAGCTGGTACAGAAGGGACGCTGCCCAGGAAAGCAGCAATGCTGGGAAAGCAGTCTGATGATGAGAACGCGCGTGTGCTAAGTTGCTGCAGCTGTATCCAACTCTTTGCGACCTCCTGGGCTGCAGCCACCAGGCGCCTCTGTCCATGGCGTTCTCCAGGCAAGAAGACTGGCGTGGGTGGCCTTACCTTCCTCTAGGGGATCTTCCCAACCCAGGGATTGAACCCGCGTCTCTCACGTCTCCGGCACGGGCAGGCTCTTTACCACTAGGGCCACTTGGGAAGCCCAAATAACAAGAATAGAAGGGGTTAGAAAAAGAGTTTGTAGCAGGAGTGGTAAAAAGTCCCGACAGCCATGGCAGCATCCATCAGTCATTCGGTGTTTACTCTCTGCCTTGCCTAGAGGTCCCCGTGTTCCCCATGGATTATTCCGTCTAGTTCTCACCACGCCTCTAGAAAGCAGGGACTGTCAGCGTTCATATTTTACAGAGGAGGAACTGTTTGAAGAACCATCTTGAGCTGACAAAGCCTGTAAGCAGGATACGACCGTCGGCGACCTGAGACTGAACCCCTGACAGGTTCCAACTCGACAGCTTGTATGCTGCTGATGGCCACACACCCTAGTGAGTCAGGTTGTCTGAGGCTGGACAAGGTGAAGTGTGAAATCCCATCCATCTCCCCACCACGACAGACTGTCTACAGCTATTTGGTGGTTAAAAATCTGGCTGCTGCAGCCTGCATCGCAGAGCAAACAAGGAAGGAACTGGACATGTGGTATTCTCAAGGGTAAGTTTGTTTTTGAGACTGTGGAAGTATTTGAAATTTACTTTGTCGAAACTCCAACTGGACACTGAGCATTAAAAGAAGTTTTTGTGTGTGCTAAGTTGCTTCAGTCGTGCACGACTCTTTTCAAGCTTATGGCTGCAGCCCGCCAGGCTCCTCAGTCCATGGGATTCTCCAAGCAAGAATGCTGGAGTGGGTTGACAGGCCCTCCTCTGGAGGATCTTTCTGACCCGGGGATTGAACCTGCATCTCCTTCACTGGCAGGCGGATTCTTTCCCTCTGGTGCCGCTGGGGAAGCCAAAAGCAGGTTAACTGCCTCTAACATGGGGGACCATGAGTGGAGAGCACAGGTGAACTGGAGAGTGTTCCAGAGACCAAAGCAACGGAGCTCTACCGGGAGACCCGACTGGAATCTCGGAGCCTTCCCCTCCGGTCGCCCCACGTATGTGCTTCCGCCGCTTTACGTCTCTCAGCCACAGTCTGAGAGCTGTGTCCTGAATGCGTCCACTCTTCCATGTTACAACAGGAAGGGAAACTGGTCCCGGAGAAACCACGGGCTCGAGTGTTGTGTTATCCTGCTTAGCTGGCAAGACTGAACAACCTTATACTTTGTCTTTTTAACGCAAGTATACAACTCAATGAACGTGAGTTTGGGCAAGCTCCAGGAGATGGTGAAGGACAGGGAAGCCTGGCGCTCAGCAGTCCATGGGGTCGCAAAGAGTAAGACATGACTGAGCGACTGAACAACAGCAGCAATAGCCAATTTACAATATTATGCTAATTTCTGCTGTACATCAAAGTAATTCAAGTATACATATATATACTTGAAAAAAAAATTTGACCTCTTTTATTGGTCTTTCATTTATTTATCATTCATCTTTATTCTTTGACCTGTGTGGGCCTCCCATCTCAGTGGCTTCTCTTGTTGCAGAGCACCCACTTTGGCGCATGTGCGCCGGGCCGCTGGCTCATAAGTGGACACACTGATCCAGCCGCTCGGTGGCACGTGGGACCTTCCTGGGCCAGGGATTGAACCGGTGCCCCTTGCACTGCAAGGCAGACTCTTTACCCACTGGACCACCAGGGAAGCCCTACTTCTTTTTAAAATATTCTTTTCCTTTATGATTTATCATAGGATATTTAGTTCTGAATGCATTTCTCAGTGCTATACAGGAGGACCCTCCTGGTTACTCCTTCTGTACATGGTAGGTTGCATCTGCTAATCCCAAACTCCCACTCTGTCCCTTCCCACCACCTTCCCACTTGGCAACCACAAGGCTGTTCTCTATGAGTCTATTTCATTTCATTGATAAGTTCATTTGTGTCCTATTTAAGATTCTACGACCCGGGATTGAACCTGCATCTCCTTCACTGGCAGGCGGATTCTTTCCCTCTGGTGCCGCTGGGGAAGCCAAAAGCAGGTTAACTGCCTCTAACATGGGGGACCATGAGTGGAGAGCACAGGTGAACTGGAGAGTGTTCCAGAGACCAAAGCAACGGAGCTCTACCGTGAGACCCGACTGGAATCTCGAGCCTTCCTCCGGTCGCCCACGTATGTGCTTCCGCCGCTTTACGTCTCTCAGCCACAGTCTGAGAGCTGTGTCCTGAATGCGTCCACTCTTCCATGTTACAACAGGAAGGGAAACTGGTCCCGGAGAAACCACGGGCTCGAGTGTTGTGTTATCCTGCTTAGCTGGCAAGACTGAACAACCTTATACTTTGTCTTTTTAACGCAAGTATACAACTCAATGAACGTGAGTTTGGGCAAGCTCCAGGAGATGGTGAAGGACAGGGAAGCCTGGCGCTCAGCAGTCCATGGGGTCGCAAAGAGTAAGACATGACTGAGCGACTGAACAACAGCAGCAATAGCCAATTTACAATATTATGCTAATTTCTGCTGTACATCAAAGTAATTCAAGTATACATATATATACTTGAAAAAAAAATTTGACCTCTTTTATTGGTCTTTCATTTATTTATCATTCATCTTTATTCTTTGACCTGTGTGGGCCTCCCATCTCAGTGGCTTCTCTTGTTGCAGAGCACCCACTTTGGCGCATGTGCGCCAGAGCGCTGGCTCATAATTGGACACACTGATCCAGCCGCTCGGTGGCACGTGGGACCTTCCTGGGCCAGGGATTGAACCGGTGCCCCTTGCACTGCAAGGCAGACTCTTTACCCACTGGACCACCAGGGAAGCCCTACTTCTTTTTAAAATATTCTTTTCCTTTATGATTTATCATAGGATATTTAGTTCTGAATGCATTTCTCAGTGCTATACAGGAGGACCCTCCTGGTTACTCCTTCTGTACATGGTAGGTTGCATCTGCTAATCCCAAACTCCCACTCTGTCCCTTCCCACCACCTTCCCACTTGGCAACCACAAGGCTGTTCTCTATGAGTCTATTTCATTTCATTGATAAGTTCATTTGTGTCCTATTTAAGATTCTACACTAAGTGGTACTGTAGAGTACTTGTCTTTCTCTTTCTGACTGACTTCACTTAGTATGATCATCTCTAAGTCCATCCATGTTGCTGTAAATGGCATTATTTCATTCTTTTCTTGTTGTTGTTGCTGAGTAATATTCCATCACGAGGCCTCGCAGGTGGCTCAGTGGTTAAGAGTCCACCTGCCAATGCAAGAGACTCAGGTTCAATCCCTGGGCTGGGAAGATCCCCTGGAGAAGGAAATGGCCACCCACTCCAGTATTCTTGCCTGGAGAAATCCCACAGACAGAAGCGCTTGGCAGGCCACAGTCCATCAGGTCACAAAAGAGAGTCGCATGTGACTCAGCAACCAAATGACCACACTAGTCACCTGTATGTGTGTGTACCACGTCTTCTCCACCCCTTCCTCTGCTGATGGACATTCAGGTGGTTTCCACGTCTCGGCTGCTATGAATAGTGCTATTGTGAACATAGGGCTGGGTATAACCTTACACTTCTATTCACTGAGTCATTTTGTCTATCTCCCCCACCAAATACTCTGTGGCCTCAGCCTCTTTGCTGATGCCCCAGGCATGTCTGATTTTCTAGAAGGTTCACAGCACAGCTTCTACGTTCCACAGCCCCACCATCCTCGATCCTCCCAACCTTCACCTCCTGTCAGGCAGCCTCGCCAGCACCCACGCGCCTACACTCTTGTTTTCAGGTTCTCTTTTCCTGCTTCTCAGCCAGCTCCCGGCTGTTCAGAATGAACTGGATCCCAAGCCTCCCTCTCTCTCTCTCTCTCCTTCTCCCTTTCTCTCTTCCTTTCCTTCTCTCTCATCTGAGAGGCAGCCACCCTGAAAACCCCAATTTCCTCCTTTCATAACACCCATAAAAATACTCAAGTGTATTCTGTTTACTAAGGATCCATGCAGGCTCAAATCTTGTCTGGAACAGCCAGGAACCACAGATACAATGTTGAGCTCTTCATAATGGTCCCCACAGGGCACCTTGTGATGCTTTAATGGCCAAGACCAAACTTAATTCAAATCCAGCAGGCGTTATTAGAAGTCATGTTGGCTAGCATGGCTTTATTGCTCTCATTTTTAATTATGAAGTGTAATAAGGTCACATTTCTGGAAATAGAACTCAGTAAGATACATTGGTTTAATTTATAAAACTAATCTCCCTTCACAGATGATATGTTTCATTCCACTTCAGCTAAAACCCACATCAATAGCAGAAACATGTAACAGACTTCAATTAGCTCGATAATCCTCCTCCACAATGATGAACGGGGCTAAAAAAAGAGAAACTGGTATTTCACATCTTCATCCTTTAAAGACTTTGATGATACAAAATAGATAGGCTCTATTTATTTCTGTATCACAGTCCACGTCGTCTTGAAAGGCTCTAATATGATAAAATGATTTTAATAAAACAGAGGTGAGCAGGATCCCTTGGAAGTGAGTCAAGAAGCTTTCAACTAGGCAGCAGAGAGGATCCAGGAGATCTTTTGCAAACTGGAGCTGGGGTTGCTCTGTACTTGGATGGGCTGAGCTGGAAGGCATGGCATCTGGGAGAATCTTAGCTTAAAGGAGCTGATGATGGGCTATTTCTATGATGAAAATCTTTCTTGTAAGCTGCTCAGGGTCAGACAGTTCTCAGTCAGGCACAGAAATCATGTAGGTTTTTTTTTTTAAGCCCTACTTTAAGAAGTAATTCTGTACGGATGTGAGAGTTAGACCGTAAAGAAGGCAGAGTGCCAAAGAATTGATGCTTTTGTTCAAACTGTGGTGCTGGAGAAGGCTCTTGAGAGTCCCTTGGACAGTAAGGAGACCAAACTAGTCAATCCTAAAGGAAATCAACCCTGAATATTCACTGGAAGGACTGACGCTGAAGCTGCAGCTCCAATACTTTGACCACCTGATGTGAAAAGTCGACTCATTGGAAAAGACCCTGATGCTGGAAAGACTGAAGGCAAAAGGAGAAGGGGGCAGCAGAGGGTGAGATGGCTGGATGGCCTCATCAACTCAATGGACACGAGCAGACTCTGGATAGGGAAGGACAGGAAAGCCTGGTGTGCTGCAGTCCACAAAGAGACAGACGCGACTTAGCGACGGAACAGTGTCACCCACCACCTCAAGCTAGCTACGGAAATGTAAAATCTGAATGAAAAGGAATGGCACATAAGCCCACCCCACAGAACTTTTCACTGTGCTGTCTTGCCTTAGAAGGATGTTCCCCAAGCCACTGTTACACAGAAATTCTGGCATTCTCGCTATGGTAGAAAATGAATAAAAACAGTATCTTTTCTCAAAGGAATCCCAGTCCAGTGGAAAGACAGGCTTTTACACATGGTGGATAACAGAAGGTAGTCTAGAATCAGCACTCAAACTGATATCCAAATAAAGTACTCAGAGCAAGCACAGGACCGGAGTGATGCATCATGGCAGATGCTCACCAGGGGTAACGACTTCAGGTGTCGTCAGTGCTCTCTCCATCACGCGGGCAATGCTAATCCCAGTTCATTCATCCAGCCTCCCCTTGCTCAGCCGTTCATCTTAAAGGCGACCTCAGCTTTCTTCTGGGAACCAGCCACCTCCATCTGTCCCGTGACTGCAGACGCTCGGAGAGGAGAACTGCCACCAGCCATATTTCATGCTCCTCCACTCACGGGGGGACCAGCGTGTTGCCAGGCCATCTCTGAAACTGGGATGACTTTTAAATCAGTCTCAGCCTAAGGCTCAGTGACGAAGCAGCCCATGGCCCTGACATGTTCTGAGACCACCATGCTTCCTTGTCTCTGGTCTTGCCTTTTAGTGAAATGAATTTTGGGGTACCTTTTGTTAGGAGCCTTTCCTTAGGCTTCCCTGGTGGCTCAGTGGTAGAGAAACCACCTGCAATGCAGGAGTCGCAGGAGATGTGGGTTTGATCCCTGGGTCGGAAGATCCCCTGGAGGAGGACATGGCTAACCACTCCCGTATTCTTGCCTGGAGAATCCCATGGACAGAGCCTGGCGAGCTACAGTCCGTAGTCACAGAGAGTCGGACCTGAAGCTGGCAAAAGGAGAAGGGGCAGAGGTGAGATGGCTGGATGGCCTCATCAACTCAATGGACACGAGCAGACTCTGGATAGGGAAGGACAGGAAAGCCTGGTGTGCTGCAGTCCACAAAGAGACAGACGCGACTTAGCGACGGAACAGTGTCACCCACCACCTCAAGCTAGCTACGGAAATGTAAAATCTGAATGAAAAGGAATGGCACATAAGCCCACCCCACAGAACTTTTCACTGTGCTGTCTTGCCTTAGAAGGATGTTCCCCAAGCCACTGTTACACAGAAATTCTGGCATTCTCGCTATGGTAGAAAATGAATAAAAACAGTATCTTTTCTCAAAGGAATCCCAGTCCAGTGGAAAGACAGGCTTTTACACATGGTGGATAACAGAAGGTAGTCTAGAATCAGCACTCAAACTGATATCCAAATAAAGTACTCAGAGCAAGCACAGGACCGGAGTGATGCATCATGGCAGATGCTCACCAGGGGTAACGACTTCAGGTGTCGTCAGTGCTCTCTCCATCACGCGGGCAATGCTAATCCCAGTTCATTCATCCAGCCTCCCCTTGCTCAGCCGTTCATCTTAAAGGCGACCTCAGCTTTCTTCTGGGAACCAGCCACCTCCATCTGTCCCGTGACTGCAGACGCTCGGAGAGGAGAACTGCCACCAGCCATATTTCATGCTCCTCCACTCACGGGGGGACCAGCGTGTTGCCAGGCCATCTCTGAAACTGGGATGACTTTTAAATCAGTCTCAGCCTAAGGCTCAGTGACGAAGCAGCCCATGGCCCTGACATGTTCTGAGACCACCATGCTTCCTTGTCTCTGGTCTTGCCTTTTAGTGAAATGAATTTTGGGGTACCTTTTGTTAGGAGCCTTTCCTTAGGCTTCCCTGGTGGCTCAGTGGTAGAGAAACCACCTGCAATGCAGGAGTCGCAGGAGATGTGGGTTTGATCCCTGGGTCGGAAGATCCCCTGGAGGAGGACATGGCTAACCACTCCCGTATTCTTGCCTGGAGAATCCCATGGACAGAGCCTGGCGAGCTACAGTCCGTAGTCACAGAGAGTCGGACCTGACTGAAGCAATTTAGCATGTATTCACCTTAGGAAGAAAGGTGGAGGTGGAAAGATGATCTGCGTGGATTCCTCTTTCCCAAGAAAGAGTGGCCAGTGTTCCAGTAAACCAGGATGATGCAAGGGTGAAAGTGATGTGAGAGGAGGGGCCCAGCTCAACGGATCATGAAAGCATGGAAAACAGAGAAATAGATTCTAACTGAGACACTGGGACCAGCTCAACTCTCGTCCCTTTATTAAAATAAGAAGTGCACCCTTCTTAGTACAGGAAGACATGAAATACATTTAAGTGATGAATCATTCCAATGAGAAAAAAGAGAAGTGCGACTCCTTGTCCAGGCAGATCTTTTCAATTTTTTATGGTAACGAGTTCTCCTGTTTCCCAAATGACTTAACCATTCCTCTCCATTAAGGTCTTTTCACACAGACTAGCAAGCCTTTTCCACTGTGGAGAAACGATAGCTTCCTCTGGTCACGTTTTCTTTCCTTTCTCCACCCAGCATCTCAAGATGAGCCCACACGATACCCTTCGCCAGGGCTGACTTCCCACTGTCAACGTTGCTTCATAAAAGGCGAGGCATCTCCTCACCAGCTTAGTGTAGCCAGCATTCCCTTTCCCCAGAAAGTCGTTGGATGCCTGTTTATGGAGCATGCCGCTCAGTGTTAACCTGTGTTTCCTCTTCTTCCTCAACTTTTGTTGATTTTTTGCAGTTTGGATGTGGTTTCAACTAGAAACTTCAGTCCAAGGGTTGCCCAATCAATAGCCATTGGGCAAAACTGGCCCCCTGCTTGCTTTTGTCAATGAAGTTTTATCGGAACACAGCCATCCCCATTCATGTATGTATTGTTTGCTATGCCTTTGTGCAACCACAGGCAGAGGTGACTAATTGCAATATAGTCCCCAAGGCCTAAAATACTCAGGATCTAGTCTTTTACAGAAAAAAACTTGCCAGGCTAGGAGTTAACCTTTCTAATAATACTGTTGGCTCAATGTGATCTTCAGTTTTTTAATTTTTGATGAACAGATGGCAGCCTTTTGGAAGACCCCATTCTCTGCTGAAAAGAATCCCTTGGTTCGTGGGATGGGGGAGATACACATATGACTAATCTGGGATCATACATATCTGTATACAACAAAACTCTGTAAAAGTAAAAAGTAAAAAAAAAAATCCCTGGTTCAAAAATTGAGAGAATCCTAATACAAGAAGAGACACTCATGTTTCCATTATCCTGTGCTGAAAACCAGGGCAGCCACGGGCCTACAAGAGATCCAGCTACGGGAAAAGATGACTGACGTCCAGCACCCTCGCTTCTCATGACCTCCTCTTCCTCTCTGGAAAGACCCTTAAGTTCTTGTTACGAGTTACAGAGAGTGCTTAGGTCATGGGGTGACTTCCTCTATGGACCTTTTCCATGAAATACATTTAAGTGGAAAAAAAAACGTTTTAGCTTTTCATTTTTTATGGTAACGAGTTCTCCTGTTTCCCAAATGACTTAACCATTCCTCTCCATTAAGGTCTTTTCACACAGACTAGCAAGCCTTTTCCACTGTGGAGAAACGATAGCTTCCTCTGGTCACGTTTTCTTTCCTTTCTCCACCCAGCATCTCAAGATGAGCCCACACGATACCCTTCGCCAGGGCTGACTTCCCACTGTCAACGTTGCTTCAAAAAAGGCGAGGCATCTCCTCACCAGCTTAGTGTAGCCAGCATTCCCTTTCCCCAGAAAGTCGTTGGATGCCTGTTTATGGAGCATGCCGCTCAGTGTTAACCTGTGTTTCCTCTTCTTCCTCAACTTTTGTTGATTTTTTGCAGTTTGGATGTGGTTTCAACTAGAAACTTCAGTCCAAGGGTTGCCCAATCAATAGCCATTGGGCAAAACTGGCCCCCTGCTTGCTTTTGTCAATGAAGTTTTATCGGAACACAGCCATCCCCATTCATGTATGTATTGTTTGCTATGCCTTTGTGCAACCACAGGCAGAGGTGACTAATTGCAATATAGTCCCCAAGGCCTAAAATACTCAGGATCTAGTCTTTTACAGAAAAAAACTTGCCAGGCTAGGAGTTAACCTTTCTAATAATACTGTTGGCTCAATGTGATCTTCAGTTTTTTAATTTTTGATGAACAGATGGCAGCCTTTTGGAAGACCCCATTCTCTGCTGAAAAGAATCCCTTGGTTCGTGGGATGGGGGAGATACACATATGACTAATCTGGGATCATACATATCTGTATACAACAAAACTCTGTAAAAGTAAAAAGTAAAAAAAAAAATCCCTGGTTCAAAAAATTGAGAGAATCCTAATACAAGAAGAGACACTCATGTTTCCATTATCCTGTGCTGAAAACCAGGGCAGCCACGGGCCTACAAGAGATCCAGCTACGGGAAAAGATGACTGACGTCCAGCACCCCTCGCTTCCTCATGACCTCCTCTTCCCTCTCTCTGGAAAGACCCTTAAGTTCTTGTTACGAGTTACAGAGAGTGCTTAGGTCATGGGGTGACTTCCTCTTCTATGGACTGTGCGTTGTTTTGGTGAAAGCAGCACGATGCACCAGGAAACAAGGCATTTGTCTCTGTGAGGGGTGGAAGACTGCTGCCTTTTACTGCGAAGTCCTCTGTTCCATCTGAGCTTTTTTCCTTCCTCATGGGTACTTGTCGCATCGAGAAGGCCACTGGGAAAGTGAGGAGTGAGGACGCCTGCAACCCTGTGCCTGCCAGCAGCTGCCACGATGGAACGGTCATGGAAAATGTTAGACACGCACCCTCACAACCTGCTCTAAGGGACTGTGACTGCCTTGAAGAAGGGGTGTGAAGGCTTTTGACACCCACCTCTTCATGTTGTTTGTTTTCATTTTCCTTTGTTGCTTGCATTTTCATTTCATTTTGCATTTATTATCTACTCCATAAATAATTCAAAGTAAAGGCGAAGGAAGGGCATTCTGTTGAATACAGAAACCCCTAGACCTGAAGGACTCTTGGAGATGAACGGGTTTAAACTTCCTCCTTAATTCAGAGGAATTTAAATGTTGAGCGAGCACCCAGGTGAGGTCTGATATCTCTATTAGATGCCAGACTGCACGGCTGCATAGAATCTGCTGTCTGGGCAGCTGCCGTGGCCCTGGCTGCGGGCTCAGGCTGGGGGATCTGGGGAGGAAGGCAATCCCTGGATCCAGTCACATCCGTGACAGAGGAGGGAACGAGAGGCTTCCTGTCTGTCGCAGGTTTCAGCTTTTGTTTCAAAAGCCCTTATCTCTGTCAGGCGGGGTCTGCCTCGTCTCACCTCGCAGCTTGCCAGGGTCTGGCTTTTTGGCTTCTGAATTGGCTCCAGCCCCAGACAGCGCCCCGTCTGCCCTGCCTTTGACCTGCAACGTGTCTTTATTTCCCCAGCACCGCACCTCTGTCCTCAAGTTCAGCCACTTTACTACGTCTGCCACCAGGGACAAGAGGGCGTTGTAAACGCCGGTCGTAAATAACCACGAGGTCACATGCGGGCAGTGAGAGCTGGACGGCAGGGGCTCGGAAGCACTGGCTGCAGTGACGGAGGCAGGAGGCGCGTGTTCATCCGAGGGGCGCAGAAGAGCCCATTTGTGGGGGAGGGGGCAGGCGAGAGGGCGGAGGGATATATGTTTGGAAAAGGCAAGGACGACCTCAAGACCTCTGAGGGCGGAGCTAAGAAGGAAGAGGAGGGAGGAGACTGCCTTCTGTGGTCCAGGGGCTTTTGGGTAGGCTCTCATTTAATTCTCTCACCTCTGGGCTCTGAGGTTTGTGCTCGGTCCCTCAGGCGTGGCCGGCTCTTTGCAAGCCTATAGGCGGCAGCGCGCAAGCTTTCCCTGTCCTTCACTCTGTCCTGGAGTTTGTCCCAAGCTCTGTGATTGTTTTCGTGTTTGCCAGCTTGTAGTTGATGTTTATTTGGAATGAATGAATGAACAAAACAGTAAATCAATAAGAAATGCATCATTAGAGCAAATCACAAGTGTCCTTCTGCACCGCGGGGGCAGCCGAGACGCGCCCTCGGACACACTCCTTGCTGTCACTCGTCGTAAGTGAGGTCATGGCTCATCTGGGCAGGTCACCCCGCGTGCCACCCTGAGGAGGTTCGACTCTGACCTTCCCCTTCTGATCGGGGTCAGATCTAACCTGTTATCGTTGTTTTCCTTTCTGGTTTGTGCCTCTGCCTCTTCCATTTCTTTGCACTTGGAGTTTGGGGTGCTGCTGGCAGGCTGTTCTCTGTCTCGTAGGTACTAAATAGCATGCTAGATAGAAGTCTTTGTTTGGAAAAATAAAAAAGAAACAAGGAACTATATGCAGGGTCCACAGTCCCCGCTGCTCTTAGGAGCCCCCATAAAGCCGCTCTGGGGCGGTGTCCTTGCTCCCCATACGGCCGGCTCCAGGGCTGCAAGAGCGCTGTCCCCAACCGCGCCGCAAGTCCGACTGTGATGTCACCAGGCTCAGCACGGGCACCGGGTTCTGCTGGGGGGTCTGAGTCCTTCCCACGTAGTGAGTCAATTTGGGCAGACAAAGCCTGCTGAAAGGGGTTATAAATTGGGGTTTGTGAACCTCTCCTGCTGAGAGGCACTAACCGTTTATAAGGGAGAAAAATTGATAAACCCTTGGGCATCATTTTTTGTTTTCATTTCACTCTGGGGCCAGCAGCGAACAGGAAATGACTGTAAACAGCCCATTAGTAAAACTGCTTTAGTCCAAAGACTGCGAGGGACAGTCGTGAGCAATTGTTACGTCAGCCAGGGCTTCCCACGTCATCCTGAAAGGCAAGGACGGCGGAACGAGGCCCTGCGGTGCGCCCAGGCTGCCAAACACAGAACGAAACAACGTCCGTAGCTGCTTGGTGAGCAGACGTGGACGGTAGGGCATCACAAGGGGCCCAACTCCGTTCCTCCCTCCTGAGACCACTCTCCACCCGTCTCCACCCCTCGTGCCCTCAGGGCCTCCTATGGGACACTTACTATGGGCAAAGCACCCAAGGAAAGGAAAATGGTACCCAGAGACGCACAAGAGAACGCACATCGCCATGGCAAGCCATACGCCCACCCAAGTTCCTGGGTTGGTGGGGGAGAGAAGGGGAGAGGCAGAAGAGAGAAAATTCACTCTTCCCTGTTCAGGGATGAACCCCTGAAGGACACAGCTTGTGAAGCTCGCCTTGAAATACGGCGGAAGAGAGGAGACAGAAAGGGGTACTGCACACAGGGGCAGAAGGAATGGAGGCTTTGGGGAGAAAACTCTGAGGAGGCTGGGAGTCATTCTAAGGGTGGTTTGCAACTGTGTCAGGGTGTGGGTGGGGGTGTTTGTATGCACATGCTCAGTCATGCCTGACCCTTTGCGACCCCATGGGCTGTAGGTGGCCAGGCTCCTCTGTCCACAAGATTCTCCAGGCAAGCGTGTCAAAAAAAAAAGAAACAAGGAACTATATGCAGGGTCCACAGTCCGCTGCTCTTAGGAGCCCCCATAAAGCCGCTCTGGGCGGTGTCCTTGCTCCCATACGGCCGGCTCCAGGGCTGCAAGAGCTGTCCCCAACCGCCGCAAGTCCGACTGTGATGTCACCAGGCTCAGCACGGGCACCGGGTTCTGCTGGGGGGTCTGAGTCCTTCCCACGTAGTGAGTCAATTTGGGCAGACAAAGCCTGCTGAAAGGGGTTATAAATTGGGGTTTGTGAACCTCTCCTGCTGAGAGGCACTAACCGTTTATAAGGGAGAAAATTGATAAACCCTTGGGCATCATTTTTTGTTTTCATTTCACTCTGGGGCCAGCAGCGAACAGGAAATGACTGTAAACAGCCCATTAGTAAAACTGCTTTAGTCCAAAGACTGCGAGGGACAGTCGTGAGCAATTGTTACGTCAGCCAGGGCTTCCCACGTCATCCTGAAAGGCAAGGACGGCGGAACGAGGCCCTGCGGTGCGCCCAGGCTGCCAAACACAGAACGAAACAACGTCCGTAGCTGCTTGGTGAGCAGACGTGGACGGTAGGGCATCACAAGGGGCCCAACTCCGTTCCTCCCTCCTGAGACCACTCTCCACCCGTCTCCACCCCTCGTGCCCTCAGGGCCTCCTATGGGACACTTACTATGGGCAAAGCACCCAAGGAAAGGAAAATGGTACCCAGAGACGCACAAGAGAACGCACATCGCCATGGCAAGCCATACGCCCACCCAAGTTCCTGGGTTGGTGGGGGAGAGAAGGGGAGAGGCAGAAGAGAGAAAATTCACTCTTCCCTGTTCAGGGATGAACCCCTGAAGGACACAGCTTGTGAAGCTCGCCTTGAAATACGGCGGAAGAGAGGAGACAGAAAGGGGTACTGCACACAGGGGCAGAAGGAATGGAGGCTTTGGGGAGAAAACTCTGAGGAGGCTGGGAGTCATTCTAAGGGTGGTTTGCAACTGTGTCAGGGTGTGGGTGGGGGTGTTTGTATGCACATGCTCAGTCATGCCTGACCCTTTGCGACCCCATGGGCTGTAGGTGGCCAGGCTCCTCTGTCCACAAGATTCTCCAGGCAAGCGTGTCAATATCTGAACATAATTATAAATCGAGTAGAAAAGGTTTGAAAATTTTAATGTGGACATCAGCTGGACTGCAACTGAAGTCTTCCTGTTTCTCAGCTGGATTCCATGGAGGCCGTGGCAGCCTTGGAGGGATCTTTGGTCTTAGCTAAGCCGCTTGGTGCCTCGGTGCTGGGGGCGGAGCTGCTGGCTTCCTCGGGGGCACGGTCCCTTGGCCGTCCCTCCTTGCAGGGTGGATGAAATAAAGCTCCCTTTGCTGCCACTGCCCCCTGGCCTGACTTCTCAGAAGGCATTCCAGACCCAAGGCCCCGAGGGGATCCTAGACCACTGGAGACCTCTGTGAGGCCGATGTGAGCCTTGGTCTCTTTGGCTGGATTTCAGACCCAACACCTCGGGTCCCAGGGAGCCTGGCCTGACCTTGCGGAGGGTTGTTTATTAGCTGTTCTGCTAAAGTTCCATTCATGGGTTTAAATAAACAACTCAGATCTAACTCAAGGCTCTCCCTTGGCAGCCTTAAATCAAAGGAAGCTTCTGTTATACTTGATTGCCTTAACTTTGCGAGTCTGAATTAAAAGGAGAGGGCAGCCAAGCCCAGGTTGCTTTATGGCTCAGCTGCAGCGCCGTCACACGCTCCGCTGAAAGCCAGGGTTTGTACCCAAACCCCTAGATCCCTGACACTGTGCTCACTCTGCAGCCCCTTTATGGGCAGGGCTGCAGAAGAGGAGGCTTGGCACCAACTAAGCAGGACCGTCGTGAATGGATGATTTGAGGCTGGAGGCGGAGAGGCGTGTGGAGGTGCACAGGCTCGGGACAAGGCTCTGGTCACCGCGTCTCCGGGACGCAGCTCTGTGACGCTGGGCCGTCACTTCACAGCTCCGACCTTCCTTTTCTTCTTTGGGCAAAAATGTAAGGACGGGCAAGATCACGTTCACGTTTCGTGTTAAAATTCCATGGCTCTGTGATTAGACCGTCGATGACCACACGCCAGACGTGCGGGGCCGGCTGGAGCTTCAGGGAGCCTCAGCCTGAGAAGCAGAGGGTGTCCTCTGAGGAGCTGCAGGGAGAGGAGAGATCACGCGAGAGTTCCTTCCAGCCCCGAGTCAGTTCATTAAGCCACAAGGGATGGAGAGAAGGGGGTCAGCTTTGAGAGAAGGTAAAACGGACTGATTGGTGCTTCAGGAGATCTGTGGCTGGAAGGGAAGCGGGCTGTTTAGGGCGATTCCAAGCTTTCTGGCTTGCGGGTGCCCAGATAGAAGAGATGAAGGATGGGACAGGTTTAGGGAATTACGATGATTCTAGATGGTTGGTTATCTGTTACTGATTTTTAGAACTCTTTATATATTATGAATTTAATCTTTGTTTCCTGCATAAACAGTACACTTTTTTTCTCAGGTTTATCTCATTTGTTTATGGTGTTTGTGACATATGGATGTATATGTTAACGGTCACTTTGTAATGGGTATCTTTCCGTGTATGCTTTCTTTTACTGTTAGGTAAATATATATAAGGATTCTCTTTCTCAATTATATAAAGATATGTTTCTGATTTTTTTAAGTTGCTTTTAAATATTTTCGCCTATACTTCGTTTCAACTTCTGTTTGATACAGGGTAACAGTTCTATCAGTGATAAGCCATCACCTGGTGAATTACATCGTATCTCTATCGACTTGAAATAGCTCCTTTAGCTCGCCGTGGCGGCGGTGGAGTTGTTGTGTCAGGTCCGACTCTTCGCGACCTCCCCGGACGGCGGCACGCCAGGCCGCCCTGTCCTCCACTCTCTCCGGGAGTTCGCTCAGATTCACATCCGTTGAGTCTGTGATGCCATCCAACTGTCTCATCCTCTGCCACCCCCTTCTCCTTTAGCCCTCCGTCTTTCCCAGCGCCAGGGCCCTAGATTTCTAGTGAGCCGGCTCTTCGCACCAGGAAGCAAAGTGTTAGCTTCAGCTTTAGCATTGGTCCCGCCAGTGAATACTGAGGGCTGATTTCCTTTAGGGTCGACTGGTTAATTGACAAGCTAATAATGATAGCCTCAAAGTTTGAAACAACCAGCTTCAGTGATAATTCGGGGTAAGCTGACCATCCCACCCGACTGGGACCTGTTACTGGTAGAGAACTCTTTGCGGAAGAGATTTCAAAAGGGATTTGAGGCCGGAGTTTAAACGCTTGCTAAGTCCAGGGCTTTGAGGCATTATGGAAAAGGACTTGGGCTTAAAGTTTCGGAGAAACTGTGCTTTTCCTCTTTTTCCTCCCATGCCTGCAAGGCTGCGTGTCACCAAACTCTCAGTCAACTTAGAATCAAGACCACGGGCAGAAAATGTTTCTCCTGGAGAAGCTGTCCCTTCCACGCGGCTGGCGGGCCTGGCTCTGTGGGCTAAGCTCGTTTCTCTGTGGTGGGACGTTGCTGCGAAGAGCCGGAGGCAGCCCGCGTGCCCCAGCTCTCCGACTGTCTCCTGCCCTCTCCCCAGAGTCTCCTCCACCTCTGCAGTGCAGCTGTCCCTGCATCTTATTTTCAACCCCTTTGAACAATGCTCAGGTCTCATAGTCGCCCCCTTGCGTTTCCTGGCATCTTCCTCTCCGATCTTGGCACCAGCTCAGAAGCCGAAGAGCCAGGTGAGGGTGGGTAAGGCTTCAGACGCGGCAGTAAGGCCAGGTGACTTCCGGGAGCTCTTCGTCACGCACCTGCTGCGCGTGAGGGGCAGCGCCTGCCCGACGCGGTCAGGAAGCGCCTATCCTGTCTCCATTGCCCTTGCCAGCTCCAGCGTCCTGATTTCTTGCTCCAGGCGAGCTGCGGACCCCACAAGACTTCCTCCAGACTCCGGCCCCCACCACGCGGGGTGGGGAGGAGGAGGTGACCTGAACAGAAGCCCCGCGGCTTCACCGCCTCGGGCGGCCAGGGAGAGCCCTCCAGCCACGGCCCTTGACCTTTCTGACACCAGGGGCCAGTTTTATGGAAGACAGATTTTTCACAGACGGGGCATGGGGATGGTTTCAGGATGATTCAAGCGGATTACGTGTATTGCGCCCTTTATTTCTGTGATGAGTGCATCAGCTTCGCCTCTAATCATCAAGCATTAGGGTTGCACAGGTTGAGGATCCCTGGTCTAAAGGAAGCACCCCATTTGGACGTCTCAGCCTTCCTCCACGTCCAGCCTCCCCCCAACCCAGGAACACGAGAAGTGATGAAGGAGGCGGGGAGACCAGGCTTCCCCTGCCTGTGTCTCAGGAGGACCAAGCTGCTTGCCGCGGACGATGAGCAGCCATGTCCCAGGCTGTCCTTACCGAGGACCTTCGCGTCGTCTCCAGTTCAGATTCTCACAGTCAGCAGTACCTCACCCCTGCCTGGGAGGCAGCACAAGACGTCTCCCCTGTTTCTAGGTTTCCTTAAAGCCGTCAGGACCATGGAGCAGAGAGGGGCGGGACAGGCCGTCCTCAAAATGGCGCATGCTGGTCTGGATGCTCGGCTCTAAACCCGGGCCCCCCTGCTGGCTCAGAGGACGGAGAGTCCACCTGCAACGTGGGAGACCCAGGCTTGGTTCCGGGGCTGGGAGGATCCCCAGAGAAGGGCATGGCAGCCCATCCCAGCATTCTTGCCTGGAGAAACCCCATGGCTAGAGGAGCCTGGCGGGCTGCAGTCCATGGGGTCACAGAGAGCCCACACGACCGAGCGACTGAGCACAGCACTCTCAACCTGTTACTCCAGGGAGGACGGGCAGGGAACCTCAGGGTGAGTCATTTTCCCTGGCTGGCCTGAGCAGCCTGGGCTGTTCTGAAAGGAACCCACAGCTAACCTGGGCCGGGCCTCACCCGCTCTCTCAGAGCGCACGGTGGACAGCGTCAAGAACTAGACCGAAGAACTAACGGACGGGAAGGGACTAAAAGGGGCAGCGTGTGAGTGACAGTATGTCGACAGAACTGCAGGTTCTGTTCCACACTCCGGGGACACCACGCCATCCACGCCACGCGGCCTGCCACCCTTCTGCAAACACAGACAAAGCTAAATCAAGGCAGGATGTTTCCTCCCTTTAGGACTCAGCCACGGCCCTTGACCTTTCTAGGATTTTATGGAAGACAGATTTTTCACAGACGGGGCATGGGGATGGTTTCAGGATGATTCAAGCGGATTACGTGTATTGCGCCCTTTATTTCTGTGATGAGTGCATCAGCTTCGCCTCTAATCATCAAGCATTAGGGTTGCACAGGTTGAGGATCCCTGGTCTAAAGGAAGCACCCCATTTGGACGTCTCAGCCTTCCTCCACGTCCAGCCTCCCCCCAACCCAGGAACACGAGAAGTGATGAAGGAGGCGGGGAGACCAGGCTTCCCCTGCCTGTGTCTCAGGAGGACCAAGCTGCTTGCCGCGGACGATGAGCAGCCATGTCCCAGGCTGTCCTTACCGAGGACCTTCGCGTCGTCTCCAGTTCAGATTCTCACAGTCAGCAGTACCTCACCCCTGCCTGGGAGGCAGCACAAGACGTCTCCCCTGTTTCTAGGTTTCCTTAAAGCCGTCAGGACCATGGAGCAGAGAGGGGCGGGACAGGCCGTCCTCAAAATGGCGCATGCTGGTCTGGATGCTCGGCTCTAAACCCGGGCCCCCCTGCTGGCTCAGAGGACGGAGAGTCCACCTGCAACGTGGGAGACCCAGGCTTGGTTCCGGGGCTGGGAGGATCCCCAGAGAAGGGCATGGCAGCCCATCCCAGCATTCTTGCCTGGAGAAACCCCATGGCTAGAGGAGCCTGGCGGGCTGCAGTCCATGGGGTCACAGAGAGCCCACACGACCGAGCGACTGAGCACAGCACTCTCAACCTGTTACTCCAGGGAGGACGGGCAGGGAACCTCAGGGTGAGTCATTTTCCCTGGCTGGCCTGAGCAGCCTGGGCTGTTCTGAAAGGAACCCACAGCTAACCTGGGCCGGGCCTCACCCGCTCTCTCAGAGCGCACGGTGGACAGCGTCAAGAACTAGACCGAAGAACTAACGGACGGGAAGGGACTAAAAGGGGCAGCGTGTGAGTGACAGTATGTCGACAGAACTGCAGGTTCTGTTCCACACTCCGGGGACACCACGCCATCCACGCCACGCGGCCTGCCACCCTTCTGCAAACACAGACAAAGCTAAATCAAGGCAGGATGTTTCCTCCCTTTAGGACTCAGCCTGGGATGCAAACTTAGAGAAACTTTGTCACAAAAAGATCCCCCACGTCCCATTCAATTCCTTCCTTACTCCAGCCTTTCTTTTCACAGTTTGGGTTAGTGTCTTTGCCCACTTGGAGAATATTTTTTGTGATTAGGTTTTAAGAAGAATCCATCCATGGCTATTTGCTTGAAACCAAACTGAAATAAAGACATAAAGAACAGTGTGCAGAGACGACCAATAAAGTAGCCTTTAAAACCGATGTCTGTCTGGGGCTGCTCCGGACGCTTGAGCTTTTGATTTCTTCGCTCTCGTGGAGGGCCCAGGAGCTGGTGGGGCGGCTGGCCCAGGCTGGCGGCTGTCTGCGATTCCCTCATGGGTGTCCGTTCTCTCAAAGGGAGGTCGATGTGAGCCAGCAAAGCCCTCATTAAGTGAGTCACACCAGTCATAAAAGGTGCAGATCGCAAAGCGGTATTTATTTCAGTGTTGAGAGAAACCAGGACACAGAGGCCTTGGGTCAAAAATAACCTTGGGCCAGACCTGCTGAGCTTGGAGGGGATCTGAAGCCCAGGCACACGTTCCCCCCGCCGAAGTCTGTGGCCTTCTTTGTCCTGGAGATGAGTGGCCCCCCGTCTCCAGTGTTTCCCCTCCTTGGCAGTTTACAAAGCCCATCTACTTACTTCTCCCTTGTCCCGACTTGGATAAGCCTTGGAACCCTGATTAGGAGGTGTCCTCAATGACTGCGTGACAGTCCTAGGTCAAGAATCATGGCTCTGCTAATATTCGTGCTGTGTGGACGTGGGTCAGTTACATAGCCTCTCTGTTTTTACACTGAGTACATAGCCCCCCGTACTGCTACTCTGGTAAGAGGACTGTCCAGTTTCCTCAGGGCTTCCAGGTGGCTCAGGGGTAAAGAACACGGCTGTCAGTGCAGGGGACACAAGAGACGTGGACTCAGTGTCCAAGCTGGGAAGATCCCCGGAGGAGGGCGTGGCCACCCACCCCAGGCTTCTTGCCGGGAGAATCCCATGGGCAGAGGAGCCTGGCGGGCTACAGTCCATGGGGTCACAAGAGTCGTAAGGACTCAGTGCCTGAACCACCACCAAGCCTGGAAGAGGCGACACTGCAGCTGAGATCCGGCAGAGGAATAGAAGCCAGTCGCATGAACATGGGGAGACCCTCATTTCCTGAGGGAGGGAGGACGCAACCGGGGCAGCGGGAGGACCCGTCACTGCCAGGGAGCCGCGGCTCCCGGGGGACAGGGCCAGCGAGCCTGGCAGGAACTGTGGATCTTATTTTACAGGCAGTAGCTCTGCTTCCAAGAACACGTTGGCTTCAGTGATTCTGTGCAGGCCTGGTGTTGAGATCACCCTGTTTCAGCACGCAGAGAGTGTGACGCGGGAGAAACACACACCTCTTAGCAGAGAGAAGCACTCTTTCATGAGCCAACAGTTTATCCAGCCTTAGGTACACATGATTCTCAGGCCCACTGAAGGCATCTGTTTTGTATATGATTTGGTACGTTTTCAGGTTGAAAGCTTAGTCTTTATAAAAGTATGAGGGGAACATGTGGATGGCTATCTCCATAATCCTAGACTGAGTAGGTAGAAAAATATAGCATAACATTGAAAGATATGTCTACATAAAGTTAAAACTTTTCTGAGCTGCCAGAAAAGAACCACGAAAGCTAAACTATAAACAGAAACGGAAAGGTTTTATGATTATGAAAATAATAAGTTCATTAAATAATTAAAAATTCAGGGCTCCTCTGGGGGCTCGGGGATAAAGAATCCACCTGCAACACAGGAGGCATGGGTTCGATGCCTGGTCCAGGAAGACCCCACATGCCACAGGGCAGCTAAGCCCATGGGCCTTGCATATGAGGCCTGTGCTCTAGAGCCCGGGATCACAGCTGCTGAAACCCTCGCACCCTAGAGTTTATGCTGCACAACCAAAGAAGACATCACAGTGAGAAGCCCATGCCCTGCATGACGAGCGTGCTCCTCACAGCTGGAGAAGAGCCCACGCAGCGCGAAGACCCAGCACGACCAAAAAAAAAAGAACAAAAAAACCCTCAAATGCTCAGAAGTTTCTAAGAAGCAGTAGAAACAGGATGAGGAGCTCATCAGATCCATGAGTAACTCACAAAAGAAGAAATCCTCGGACCACATGAGTTCAGTGGACCGTGTGTTTGGGTCTGTGACGTGTATGTGTGGAGCCCACAGAACGGCCCTGGTGGCCTGCCGGCGCTCTGCGTAGACGTGAAGAGACACAGGAAGACCTCTCGCCTCCCTTGTGCTTTTAAGAGAAAAGAAATCATAAACCCCAGAAGATTTACTTTTCAATCGTTAATTTAGTCAACATTAAAGATGTTGGTCATATCCAATCAGAGTTAGGGAAGATGTGGGGAAATTGCAAATAGGATGTTCGTTGAAGTGTACTTTATAGATTATAAATTAGAAACGATCAATCCCCATTAAAGGGAGACTGGTTAAATAAGTTAGAATATGTTCATGCATAAAACAAAGTACTATGCAACCATTCAGATTGTTTATATAGATATGTATCAGCTTAGCAGGAAAGTATACTTGAAATTGAAAAGTAAGGTTGACAGCTTAGTCTTTATAAAAGTATGAGGGGAACATGTGGATGGCTATCTCCATAATCCTAGACTGAGTAGGTAGAAAAATATAGCATAACATTGAAAGATATGTCTACATAAAGTTAAAACTTTTCTGAGCTGCCAGAAAAGAACCACGAAAGCTAAACTATAAACAGAAACGGAAAGGTTTTATGATTATGAAAATAATAAGTTCATTAAATAATTAAAAATTCAGGGCTCCTCTGGGGGCTCGGGGATAAAGAATCCACCTGCAACACAGGAGGCATGGGTTCGATGCCTGGTCCAGGAAGACCCCACATGCCACAGGGCAGCTAAGCCCATGGGCCTTGCATATGAGGCCTGTGCTCTAGAGCCCGGGATCACAGCTGCTGAAACCCTCGCACCCTAGAGTTTATGCTGCACAACCAAAGAAGACATCACAGTGAGAAGCCCATGCCCTGCATGACGAGCGTGCTCCTCACAGCTGGAGAAGAGCCCACGCAGCGACGAAGACCCAGCACGACCAAAAAAAAAAGAACAAAAAAACCCTCAAATGCTCAGAAGTTTCTAAGAAGCAGTAGAAACAGGATGAGGAGCTCATCAGATCCATGAGTAACTCACAAAAGAAGAAATCCTCGGACCACATGAGTTCAGTGGACCGTGTGTTTGGGTCTGTGACGTGTATGTGTGGAGCCCACAGAACGGCCCTGGTGGCCTGCCGGCGCTCTGCGTAGACGTGAAGAGACACAGGAAGACCTCTCGCCTCCCTTGTGCTTTTAAGAGAAAAGAAATCATAAACCCCAGAAGATTTACTTTTCAATCGTTAATTTAGTCAACATTAAAGATGTTGGTCATATCCAATCAGAGTTAGGGAAGATGTGGGGAAATTGCAAATAGGATGTTCGTTGAAGTGTACTTTATAGATTATAAATTAGAAACGATCAATCCCCATTAAAGGGAGACTGGTTAAATAAGTTAGAATATGTTCATGCATAAAACAAAGTACTATGCAACCATTCAGATTGTTTATATAGATATGTATCAGCTTAGCAGGAAAGTATACTTGAAATTGAAAAGTAAGGTTGACAGACTACAGGAGGACTAATTGAAGTGAGTCACCATCCAGGAGATGGGTTACTAAACGTTTCTAGGAGTAACTTTTAGTGAGTGAACAACACTGGCCTCTGTTCCTAGCTAAACAAAGCTTTTTGTTTTTTTAAGTTTAATTTTTAAATCCAGTGTTGCTGATGAGAATATTTGTGTTAATTCATTTTTTGTTCCTTGTAGACATCTCTCTCTTCTCTCTCAAATTCTTATGCTAATGAAAATCCCAATGGCATCTCTAGATGAAGGCTCTCATTCATTCAGTCCTGCTCCATGTTTAATGAGTTCTTAATTCTGGGTGTTTTGTTTTGTTTTGTTTTCTACCACTACTGTAGTCCCTCCCTTCCATTCTTGGATCGAGCAATCATATTTTGATTTTTATTTCATAACTCTCTTTTTCTCCCTTGTGTTGAATATCAGATCAAGCTCTTGGCACAACAATTTATTAAGAATGTGTTCTTTATCTGTTTCCCTGATGCAACCTAATCATGGTCAGGTCAGAGTGAGCTTGGTTTCTCCTCTAAAGCAGTGGAGAGGGGATTTCTGTCAGGAGACATTTCATTCAAGCTAACACTTGAGAAGGTTACCAGCTGGGAAGACCTGAGGAAGTTCAAGGAAGTCTGAGCAGTGGCTGAGAACTTGCTGTTTGAAAGGACCAGAAAGGAGACAATGGGGTCTGCTGACTAGCAAGTGAGTCCACTTTCCAAAATAAAGTAACCAACCCCAAATCCCTACTCAATGCCCTCAAGTTTAGCATCAGACACAATAGACGGTGATACCAATTCTTGGCAAAGATATATAGGAAAAAGGACCCTCTCGTGTACAGCTGGTATGAGTACAGATTGTACAGAATTTGTGGAAGGCAATTGGGTCATGCCCATTTAAATTCGAAATAGTCTTTTTCTTTTTACCTCATTTCTTTCCATAGGGTTGGGAAGATCCCTTGGAGAAAGGAATGGCAACCCACTCTAGTATTCCTGCCTGGAGAACTCCGTGGACAGAGGAGCCTGGCGGGCTACAGTCCTTGGGGTTGCAAAGTCAGACGCGACTTATGGACTCACACTTTCACTTTCACTTTTCCCTGGTGGCTCATCGGTAAAGAATTCCTCCAGTATAGGAGATATGGGTTTGATCCCTGAGTTGGGAAGATCCCCTGGAGAAGGAAATGGCACTCCACTCCAGTCTTCTTGCCTGGAGAATTCCATGCACAGAGGAGCCTGGAGGGCTACAGTCCATGGGGTTGCAGAGACGTGACTTAATGACTAACTGACAACTTTTGTAGGACTTGAAATTTTACGCTCATGGATTGCTTCTATGTTTAAAATAGCCAAGGAAAAATATAGATCTACTCTTTGCACATGTGCCCATTAGGACACATACACTGCTTACCTGCCTAGAGTGATGGAAGGAGAGGCAGAAAAGATAGCACAGGATCTAAACCCAAAGGATGAACAACTATTTTAAGGTAGAACTAAACTCAGGTTCTTTTAGCAGCTGCGAAATACTGGACCAAATGTAAGGCCAGAGTTTAGAAGGAACTAGCTTGTGACCAACTTCTTGGTTTAATTAAAAGTGTGTTGCTTGAACTCTGTCCAAGCCAGATCTTTCTGCCATTTTTAAGTCTTACCTTTGGTTCCAGAACTTGCCATTTGTCATGCTTTACAGCCTCCCTGCTAGGAAGAAACACAAAGTTGGTCTGTGGAAGGTAAACACACAAGCGTGTGTCAGTCCTTGTGGCATCATTTCCCCTAGGTGATTCAATAAGGAGCTTTGAGCGCCAGAGTGGCATATCACGGAGGCCAGTTCACTGCAATCAATTTTTCAGTAACTCTCAATTGAGCCAGAATCAATCCAATAACAAAAGATGAAAGTGTCTAAACCTATTAAACTCCCAGGTGCCTGAGTTTACTTAAATCACATATTCATTTCCTTCCTTGATCTCACTGCTAAGCTGTCAAAGCTCCGTCCATGTGTCACTGAATCAACTCTTCTGGGGTCAATTACGTTGAATTGCTTCGCTATTAACTGGATCACAGCCCAGCAGACTTAATTCAGTCTTCAGTCTGAAATGGTCCATGATCCCACCGCTCGCCATGTCCTTTCCCTGAGAGCAACACAAAGGCGTGTGTTGTCGGATTGTCCTCCCGGAGGCCACCCTTAAAACCCAGGCATGTTCTCTACCCACCCAGCTAGTGGAACACCGAGCATAACCCCTCTGAGTGGATAACTGGGGTAGGTCCCAGAGCAGCTCTTCTGCTTGAGTCATAGTGACATAGGGCTGCCATTTTTCTCCTTTTTCTTAACCCAGCCCCATCAGTGTAATGGTTTATTACTTCTTGAGCCTCCTTCCAATCCCTGTTCTTTATAACTCTCCATCTTCCAGAATGCAATGTTCTACCACCACCCCAGACTCCTTTCTTTACAAAGTTAAGTCCTGTTCATCTTTAGCACCTTTGCAAATGCCCGCATTCCCTCCTTCCAGTTTCCTGCTTTTAATGTTCTCGAAAGCCCGCTTTCCATCCCAACTGACTGGAACGATTCCAAGAGCCCTTTCAGAAGCATGAAGTCTGGTATCTGTTTTCACTAAGGAAGAAGTGTGGCATCATGAAGGAACAATGAAAGATTCTTCTTTGCAGCAGTATTTCTGCAGGTTTTAAAAACACCTGGATGTATTCTGTGATATTCTTGATGCTAAGAATTTCTCCTTCCAAATATGGATCTAACCCACAGCTGGAAATAACATGCACTCCAAATCCTCTTGCCAAAGAGTTAAATATCTTCCCAGCATTTTAAATCATTTAAAGGCACTTAACCACTCAAATTGGTATGAACGCTCCTTCCACTCACATGGAAAGCATTGCACAATTGACAAAGAGCATCAGAAGGGCTTCAAAACCAAAGTTAGAAAAGAAATATCGGGAAAAGCATATAAATACTCCAAAAAATCAATGGAAAGCTTATTGAAAGTGTCTAAACCTATTAAACTCCCAGGTGCCTGAGTTTACTTAAATCACATATTCATTTCCTTCCTTGATCTCACTGCTAAGCTGTCAAAGCTCCGTCCATGTGTCACTGAATCAACTCTTCTGGGGTCAATTACGTTGAATTGCTTCGCTATTAACTGGATCACAGCCCAGCAGACTTAATTCAGTCTTCAGTCTGAAATGGTCCATGATCCCACCGCTCGCCATGTCCTTTCCCTGAGAGCAACACAAAGGCGTGTGTTGTCGGATTGTCCTCCCGGAGGCCACCCTTAAAACCCAGGCATGTTCTCTACCCACCCAGCTAGTGGAACACCGAGCATAACCCCTCTGAGTGGATAACTGGGGTAGGTCCCAGAGCAGCTCTTCTGCTTGAGTCATAGTGACATAGGGCTGCCATTTTTCCCCTTTTTTCTTAACCCAGCCCCATCAGTGTAATGGTTTATTACTTCTTGAGCCTCCTTCCAATCCCTGTTCTTTATAACTCTCCATCTTCCAGAATGCAATGTTCTACCACCACCCCAGACTCCTTTCTTTACAAAGTTAAGTCCTGTTCATCTTTAGCACCTTTGCAAATGCCCGCATTCCCTCCTTCCAGTTTCCTGCTTTTAATGTTCTCGAAAGCCCGCTTTCCATCCCAACTGACTGGAACGATTCCAAGAGCCCTTTCAGAAGCATGAAGTCTGGTATCTGTTTTCACTAAGGAAGAAGTGTGGCATCATGAAGGAACAATGAAAGATTCTTCTTTGCAGCAGTATTTCTGCAGGTTTTAAAAACACCTGGATGTATTCTGTGATATTCTTGATGCTAAGAATTTCTCCTTCCAAATATGGATCTAACCCACAGCTGGAAATAACATGCACTCCAAATCCTCTTGCCAAAGAGTTAAATATCTTCCCAGCATTTTAAATCATTTAAAGGCACTTAACCACTCAAATTGGTATGAACGCTCCTTCCACTCACATGGAAAGCATTGCACAATTGACAAAGAGCATCAGAAGGGCTTCAAAACCAAAGTTAGAAAAGAAATATCGGGAAAAGCATATAAATACTCCATAGATTTATGAATGAAAATCTTGAACAAAGCCAGAGGAAAAAGCTTATTAGAAATGAGTGGACAGATCTTTGGTCTCACATTCAAATAAGTGAGAATTCATTCCTTCCCAGCTGGATATGCAAAGACAAAAACAGGCTTCTACAAAAAGAATAAAAACATAAACACCACAGAAACAAGTCAATTTTTTTTTTTAGTGGGAAGTACATCAAATCATAAAAATGTGTCCACGGAGCATACCTGGGGTGGGGAGGGATGTACGTTTTTTCCACATCCACCTCTGCTCAAGGCTGAGAGGCAAAGAATTGATGCTTTTGAACTGTGATGCTGGGAAAGACTCAGAAAGGAGAACAAACGAGTCAATCCTGAATATTTTTTGAAAGGACTGATACTGAGGCTGTAGCTCTGTTACTTTGGCCACCTGACACGAAGATCCGACGCACTGGAAAAGACCCTGAAGCTGGGAAAGACTGAAGGCTAAAGGAGAAGGGGATGACCGAGGACGAGGTGGTTGAATGGCATCACTGACTCAATGGATATGAGTTTGATCAAACTCAGGGAGATAGCAAAGGATAGAGGAGCCTGGCGCGTGGCAGTCCATGGGGTCGCAGAGACTCCCCCGGCTCAACTGAGGGACTAAACAACAACACAACCTCTGCAGTCCAGGCTCACCTGTACAACGACAATAGCTGCCTTAATAGACTTCCAGCTCCGACTTGTTTCCCAATCACATCGCCGCCCTACGGAAACCTTGTAATGGCATTCCACTGTCCTTGAGTGAAACCGAACCCCTCTTTGATCTGGATCCACGGCTGCCCCTGCAGTCTCACCTTGAGCCGTCATGTTCCTGACGAGGGTGCAGACACATTGACCTGGTCTTGGTTCTGGCCTGTTACATGGACTATTTCCTGTCTAGAGCACACTTTCCTTGGCTAATTTTGAGGTTTTCACGTTTAAAATCTCAACTTGAACCACATGGAATCCTTCCCACTGACCTATCAAAAAGCAGTGCTCCTCATCCTCAGCCACTTTCTATGAGTATTACATTCATGCATTTTATTTCTTCAGGGTCCTGCTCACTAAAGATTTTCTGTTTACTCTTTTTTTTCTCGCTTGTTTCCTCATTGGAACAAAACTGTTACGGGAGTAGGGACACTTTGTTTTGTTCTGCAATTATGTCCTCAAGCATTTCAGACTTTGTCTAGTAAACATAGCCTTTCACAAACATCCTTTGAATGAATAAGTGATGGATTTTAAAATCCTGCTCTAAGATACAGAAGCTCGTAGTCAAAACGATCCATTCGTGAACCAAACACAATAAATTCACAATTGTACCTCATGAATGGCTGTCTAGTGACAGTCTTCACATAAAAGTATTGCTTTGGCTGAGAAGAGCCCAGAAGTATGATTGTTTCAAAAGATATTACTTCCTTCTGGTGCTGTGTGTCCTCAAAGTACTCTAAAGTGTTCACCAAAGGTGTCTGAGGACCAGCCATGAGGGCCACCTGTAAACACACAGCCTCCGAGGTTTGGTCCGCAGAGGTACTGAAATAGTGAATCCAAGAGGAAGCTTGTGAATCTGAATTTCTAATAAGTATTATTACCTGCAATATTTTTTTAAAATCAAGGATGCTTGAGAAACAGTGTCCTAGAGCAGAGGTCAAAGACAGGGCTACAGGTTAGAATCCCAAAGCCCAGGCTGCACCCTCATAACAATTAAACTGAAATATGTGAGGATGGGAATCAGGCATCAATCTTTTCTAAAGCTCGTCTTCTTTTTTGTAAAACCTCTTCTTGATTCCGACAATTGTCCAGGTTGAGCAGAACTCTTCTAAAACCCCCTTTGCGAACTTCGACTTGCCTATTGATCACCTGCAGAGCTTGTTAAAATGCCAGTGATGATTCTGTCTGTCTTGGTTGAACTCAAGATTCTGTTGTTTCTTGCTTTTTCTGTTTTGTAAGCTCCCAATAATGTTGATGATGGATCTCCTCAGACCTCTCTTTGGTCAACAAAACTCTAGTGGATCCACAGATGGTACCATGGTGTCTTGGTCCATTATGGGTGCAATAAAACAATGCACCCAAGGGCTTCCCTGGTGGTCCAGTGGGGAAGGACACTGCCTTGCAGTGAAAGGGGCGCTGGTTTGATCCCTGGCTTGGGAAGATCCCACGTGCCACGGGGCAGCTGAACTGATGTGTCCCAACTACCAAGCCAGAGCTCTGGAGCGCATGCACCCAGAGCCAGTGCTCTGCAATGAGAGAGGCCACTGTGATGGGAGGCCCACGCAGGCCGAGGAACTTGACAATTATGTCCTCAAGCATTTCAGACTTTGTCTAGTAAACATAGCCTTTCACAAACATCCTTTGAATGAATAAGTGATGGATTTTAAAATCCTGCTCTAAGATACAGAAGCTCGTAGTCAAAACGATCCATTCGTGAACCAAACACAATAAATTCACAATTGTACCTCATGAATGGCTGTCTAGTGACAGTCTTCACATAAAAGTATTGCTTTGGCTGAGAAGAGCCCAGAAGTATGATTGTTTCAAAAGATATTACTTCCTTCTGGTGCTGTGTGTCCTCAAAGTACTCTAAAGTGTTCACCAAAGGTGTCTGAGGACCAGCCATGAGGGCCACCTGTAAACACACAGCCTCCGAGGTTTGGTCCAGAGGTACTGAAATAGTGAATCCAAGAGGAAGCTTGTGAATCTGAATTTCTAATAAGTATTATTACCTGCAATATTTTTTTAAAATCAAGGATGCTTGAGAAACAGTGTCCTAGAGCAGAGGTCAAAGACAGGGCTACAGGTTAGAATCCCAAAGCCCAGGCTGCACCCTCATAACAATTAAACTGAAATATGTGAGGATGGGAATCAGGCATCAATCTTTTCTAAAGCTCGTCTTCTTTTTTGTAAAACCTCTTCTTGATTCCGACAATTGTCCAGGTTGAGCAGAACTCTTCTAAAACCCCCTTTGCGAACTTCGACTTGCCTATTGATCACCTGCAGAGCTTGTTAAAATGCCAGTGATGATTCTGTCTGTCTTGGTTGAACTCAAGATTCTGTTGTTTCTTGCTTTTTCTGTTTTGTAAGCTCCCAATAATGTTGATGATGGATCTCCTCAGACCTCTCTTTGGTCAACAAAACTCTAGTGGATCCACAGATGGTACCATGGTGTCTTGGTCCATTATGGGTGCAATAAAACAATGCACCCAAGGGCTTCCCTGGTGGTCCAGTGGGGAAGGACACTGCCTTGCAGTGAAAGGGGCGCTGGTTTGATCCCTGGCTTGGGAAGATCCCACGTGCCACGGGGCAGCTGAACTGATGTGTCCCAACTACCAAGCCAGAGCTCTGGAGCGCATGCACCCAGAGCCAGTGCTCTGCAATGAGAGAGGCCACTGTGATGGGAGGCCCACGCAGGCCGAGGAACAAAGATGGATGGAAATAGATAAATAAAAAAATCAACAGAAGTGGCCAAGAAAAAAAATTGTGTGGAAAAAGTAGTGTTTCAGTGTGGGATTTCATCTCCTCTGTCTCCTGAAACAGACTCCAGTACTCAGCACTGTTCAGAGCTTCGACATGGGTAACTTTCTGAGACAGGAGACAATCTTTTAGGTGGAGTCTTGGTACATCATCTGTTTGTGAAGGAGGTCGGGACACACTGCACTTTGGTACCTTGTAAAACTGAAGCCGAAGGAGTTTGAGAAAAGCAGGAAGGCCACTCTGACCTTCTTCCCGTGTTCTTCTTCCCTGAATCAGTTCATAAAGCTCCCGTGCGGAAGGGGCCTTTCCTATACTGGGAGGAAAGAAGACATTCTCATCAGTAGAGATGAGGAATGTGCGGCTGAGAAGACTGAGAAACAGACCTTGTTGAACTCAGCCTTATCCTCCTTGCTAATTCTTCACCATCCCTGGCTCACCATTCTTCACAGATGTATTGTTTTCTTTTTTGTCTAAAAGCTATAAAAGTTTCCTGCTATGGACACTTATCTGGGTCTTCATTTTCTTGTGACGGCTCCCAGAGACATGTGAAAATCCAGTATGATTTCCTCTGTCCCTCTTTGTTACCCAGTTTAATTTTCAGACCCAGCCAAAGATCGTAAGAGGGTTGAGAAACTCTTTTTCTTTCCATCCCACTAGCAATCTTGTCTAGGTCATCCTGTGTAAGTTTGAAATCTGAATCTTAATTCTAGAGACACGTACATATTGGTAAAGTTGATGGTCAGGGTCTGGGTTTTGCACGATCTGTCATTGCAAGGCTTGGTTGTAAGCAGAAGCTGTGACTGTGAAAAGGAAGTTTCCCTTGAATGACTCTGGTCAAAGGCCATGACTTTATAGTCAATTAGTTAGACCTTTGACAGTTTCATCACCGAGCAATAGATCTGATTATCTTCTTAATGACCGACATAATCAGACCCTTTATTGATAAAGTCACTGCTTTGCGCTTGACCATAATGAGAGTAGAGGGGAAAGAAGATGGATTTCTTTAGTGAGGACTAATCTGAAGTCTCTGGGGGAGCGGGAAGGGCACATGATTCCATTTCAATAGTTCACTGACCCCAAAGCCTTGAATAGTCCTGTTCCTGGAGCTTGAATAATAGGTACAAAGTTATTCAATAGAAATCAACGATACTCCAGTAAAAAAAAAAAAAAAGGGGCATTCAACGTGAGAAGCATTGTCATAACGTGAGTGCTTCAGCAACGAGCAACATTTTGTTTGTTTATTTGTTCAATCACTACGAAGTGCAGATAAACTCAAGGAAGATGTCACAAGTTCCACCAGGGGCGAAAGAATCTCCATTAGTCTCGAGAGGTGGCCCGTTTAAGACGGAGGTATTATCACAGAGTGGAAATAAAACCCACCTTCCCACTTGCTAACGGTTCAGCATTAATCAGACTTCCTCAGTAATTTAGGGGTCAGTTCCCCCACGTCTAAAATTGAGCCTCAAAGTCCTCTCTGTTTTCAAAATTCCATGAAGCTGTGAGTGTGTAGCTGTCTTCCAGTAGTGGCTCAGCTTAGATGCTGGGGGTCTGCGGCTCGGGGTGAGTGGAGCTTTGTGACGGCACGGCCCCTGACGGCCAGCCAGCTAAGTGAGGCTCTCACCAAGTAGCCTCTAACCTGTCGGACTGAGAGTCCCTGCTTGGTCCTGGAGCAAAGCGGAGGCGTTGCACACTGAACGGGGCTCTGCAGGTACTTTTCACTAGGTACAGATTCACTTCACCAAATAAGAGGACTCACAGTCCCATAGATGTTTACTCAGACCCTGGCAACCAGCCCCCTTTCAGCACCCCTTTCAGCACTGTTGTGAAAACAGCGAGGTAATTGCCAAGTTGAACCGGCTTCCATGATGTCATACATGGAAAGACCTGTGAATTGCTCCGTTGCTAGACATTAAGGCAGGGGATGATGTCATTCCTCAAAAATAAATAAGCATAACCTAATGTCTTTTTATTAATAGTCGGCTAATTGCTGCATCAGAAGAAGGAAAGCTTTGTAGACAAGAATGAGAAACTGCCCCTGACATCATGCCACTGCACAAGAGGCACCTTCTTCTCTGGGTGTGCACGCACACGCACGTGCACACACACACAAGCACACACAGAGGGTGTGTTCATCAGGACACACATGGCGTCTCGATGAATCTCTAGAGAACACGGCAGCTGCCAGCAATCTGATTGGCTCGCAGCGGGGAAAATTTAGACTGAAAAATGACAGAAGGATATGATGTGATACACAGAGAAGGCGCTGGCTTGGGAGGCTCCTCTGCTCTGAGAACGGCCCCTCTGGCTCTCACGCGGAGCCCTTTGTTTCAGACCCCACGCCTGAGTGCATCTTCCCTGGAATCTCTCAGGTATTTCTTCAGGTGTGATATCAAAAACGCAAAGTCTTGGTAAAGTGCCGTTTCACTGAAGGAAAAGAAAATCAACGTTAAAAACAAAAGATCACTAAAGGAAAGAAATCACACCAAGGAGATCAAACCAGTCAGTCCTAAAGGAAACCAGCCCTGACTGTTCGCTGGATGGACCGATGCTGAAGCTGTAATCCTTTGGCCACCCTCTGTGAAGCAGCGACCCATTGGAGAAGCCCCTGATGCTGCGAAAGATTGAGGGCAGGAGGAGAAGCGGGCGACAGAGGATGAGACCGTTGGACGGTATCACAGACTCAGTGGACTCAGTTCATTTACCATTCCGGAGTTGGTGAACTCTAGGGGGGGGACACCCCTTAAGTGAGGCTCTCACCAAGTAGCCTCTAACCTGTCGGACTGAGAGTCCCTGCTTGGTCCTGGAGCAGCGAGGCGTTGCACACTGAACGGCTCTGCAGGTACTTTTCACTAGGTACAGATTCACTTCACCAAATAAGAGGACTCACAGTCCCATCGATGTTTACTCAGACCCTGGCAACCAGCCCCTTTCAGCACCCTTTCAGCACTGTTGTGAAAACAGCGAGGTAATTGCCAAGTTGAACCGGCTTCCATGATGTCATACATGGAAAGACCTGTGAATTGCTCCGTTGCTAGACATTAAGGCAGGGGATGATGTCATTCCTCAAAAATAAATAAGCATAACCTAATGTCTTTTTATTAATAGTCGGCTAATTGCTGCATCAGAAGAAGGAAAGCTTTGTAGACAAGAATGAGAAACTGCCCCTGACATCATGCCACTGCACAAGAGGCACCTTCTTCTCTGGGTGTGCACGCACACGCACGTGCACACACACACAAGCACACACAGAGGGTGTGTTCATCAGGACACACATGGCGTCTCGATGAATCTCTAGAGAACACGGCAGCTGCCAGCAATCTGATTGGCTCGCAGCGGGGAAAATTTAGACTGAAAAATGACAGAAGGATATGATGTGATACACAGAGAAGGCGCTGGCTTGGGAGGCTCCTCTGCTCTGAGAACGGCCCCTCTGGCTCTCACGCGGAGCCCTTTGTTTCAGACCCCACGCCTGAGTGCATCTTCCCTGGAATCTCTCAGGTATTTCTTCAGGTGTGATATCAAAAACGCAAAGTCTTGGTAAAGTGCCGTTTCACTGAAGGAAAAGAAAATCAACGTTAAAAACAAAAGATCACTAAAGGAAAGAAATCACACCAAGGAGATCAAACCAGTCAGTCCTAAAGGAAACCAGCCCTGACTGTTCGCTGGATGGACCGATGCTGAAGCTGTAATCCTTTGGCCACCCTCTGTGAAGCAGCGACCCATTGGAGAAGCCCCTGATGCTGCGAAAGATTGAGGGCAGGAGAAGCGGGCGACAGAGGATGAGACCGTTGGACGGTATCACAGACTCAGTGGACTCAGTTCATTTACTTGTGAATCTGAGTAAACTCCGGGAGTTGGTGAAGGACAGGGAAGCCTGGTGGGCTGCAGTCCATGGAGTCGAAAAGAGTCTGACATGACTTAGTAACTGAACAAAACAACAACAAAAGGAAAGTTTAGAAGTCAAAATGCTATAGAAAAATCAGATTATCCAGGTATTATAACCCTTAAGTATTTATGGCTTAGTCACTGGCATTTTTCTTATCAGTGGGTTTGAATGCAGCATGATGTCTTCCTAGGAGATTGAATCTGTCCCTTTCTCATTGACTCTGAATGTGTTCTGCAATGATTTCTGTAATGCCAGGAAAAAAGAAAAGGTCTTTTCATGACTTCTGGATGGGGTCCCTCATATTTCCTCGTACACACATCATAAAATACTTGCTCAGATTAAAATACATGACTCACTGTTAATGGAAACACAGTCCCACGTGCAGTACCGTATATCACGTTGAAAGTGAGGTGCCTCTGCCTTTCAGTCTGGAATTTCTGATGCTCCATAAAGTCAGCAGGCGTGTCAGTCAGGGTGGCATCTCCACCCGGGCTGTTGCCGTGTGAAGAGCAAGAAGTCCAGTTGTGGTCAGCAGGAAAGGCAGGCTTGTTGGTGTCCCAGCCACGGCGGGCCAGCCATGGTTCTAGATAACCTTTCACCTTTTAATATTGGGCCACAACTGGAGGACTGATGAGTTCAACAGAATAAATAACTTATCAAAAGAGCGTGACACCGTTCTTATGGCCTCTCTTGCCAGGTTACTGTCAAACAGTCAACGGCTAAGCTCCCCCACCACACCACAGAGCTTAAATGGCCCCACCGAGATCCCCACCGCCCAGGGACTGAGCCTACATCTCCTGTTTTCTGAGTTGCAGGTGGATTATTTACCCGCTGAGCCACTTGGAAAGTCTGTGTATGTGTACGGTGTGTGTGTGTGTGCGTGTGATTACATAATCACTGAGTCACTTTGCTGTACACCTGAAACTAACACAGCTTTGTAAGTCAACTACACGTCAGTACAATATAAATAAAGACAAAAAATGTTATTAGCACCAGTAGTAGCTGGAGTCAGGGAAATGAGCTCAGTGTGCACACCCAAGCCTCTGGTTCTCAGGGTGTGGTTCCATTGCTAGAAACGCAAATCCTCCAGCTCTGTCAGTATCAGAACCAGGAACTCTGGGGACAGGACCCGGGGATCTGAGCTTCAACAAGCCCTCCAGGTAATTCTGTTGCACGCTGATGTTTGAGAACCACTCGTCCAGGTCACCTGCTGAAACTCAGCAGTCAGTACTCAAACTTCGTGAGAGTAATTCTCCGACAGTCCCATGATCCCCGTGTCCTCATCCCTCCCACCCGGGTCACAGTCTCCTTGATCATGGTTCAGAACTACTCGTGTGTGCAAGTTCAGTTGCTCAGTTGAATCCAACTCATAGGCTGTAGCCCACCAGGCTCCTCTGTCCCTGGGATTCTCCAGGCAAGAAAACTGGAGTGGGTTTCCATGCTCTCCTCCAGGGGATCTCCCTGACCCAGGGATTGGACCCTAGTCTCCTGGGTCTCCTGCATTGGCAGGTGGATTCTTTACCCCTGGTGAGCCATCGGGGAAGCCTACGAGACTACTTGAGGCCCTTGTGAGTAGGAAAGAAGTGGTTTGCACTGGGTAACAGCTGCAGGACTTGGGGCAAAGACAGCCACTTTCTGTGCCTCTGTTTCCATATCTGCACAGTGAGCTGTTGACCTAGAAAATCTCAAACGCCCCTTTAGAGCCAATATTATGGAACTCTGGGAGCTCTCAGTGCTGTTACTCCAAACCCTAAATATGGACCACTGCTCTCATGAGGCATGTTACTGGGGCTTCAGAAGGATAAGGGGGTCTGATAATACTTCTCCAGATAGCAGCACAACAGACCAGGGAAGCCTTGTAGATAACAAGACCCTGAGCCCTAACTGCCGGTGACATCTCTGAGTCCAGGGAAAGTGATACATCACAAAAAATACATGATCAAGCTTATCCCTCTGCATTCTTGGGGCACACACTGAAGATAGTGCATTCATGCTGCTGAAGGTGACACGTTCCCTGCATGGGTCATTCGCGAATCACCACTGAGTGATTAAATGGTAAGTCTAGGAGAATTAGTGTTATAAAGAGGGTTCATAATCGATTAATTCAACAATAACACATGATAATAAGCATGAGACCCAAACCACTGGAAGAGATGTTGGAAACCAGACGGTACATGCATTTGATAGGGCAGACAGCTTCAGGCTCATTTTATTACTTTATCTTAAAAAATCAGCTGTTTTTATGAAAAATGTTAAACAGATGAACAATAAATAAATAGAATACTGAACTGGTGGCTCAGTGGTAAAGAATCCACCTGCCAACACAAGAGTCACAGGAGACGCAAGTTCCATCCCTGGGTCAGGAAAATCCCCTGAAGAAGGAAATGGCAATCCACTCCAGGATTCTTGCCCGGGACATCCCATGGACGGAGGAGCCTGGTGGGCTACAGTCCATGGGGTCACAAAGAGTCAGACACCACTGAGCAACTAAGCTTGCACGCATCAACTTGAGGACAAGCTTGCAGTGCAACATGGTCAAGAGCTCTCCTCCAGGGATCTCCTGACCCAGGGATTGGACCCTAGTCTCCTGGGTCTCCTGCATTGGCATTCTTTACCCCTGGTGAGCCATCGGGGAAGCCTACGAGACTACTTGAGGCCCTTGTGAGTAGGAAAGAAGTGGTTTGCACTGGGTAACAGCTGCAGGACTTGGGGCAAAGACAGCCACTTTCTGTGCCTCTGTTTCCATATCTGCACAGTGAGCTGTTGACCTAGAAAATCTCAAACGCCCCTTTAGAGCCAATATTATGGAACTCTGGGAGCTCTCAGTGCTGTTACTCCAAACCCTAAATATGGACCACTGCTCTCATGAGGCATGTTACTGGGGCTTCAGAAGGATAAGGGGGTCTGATAATACTTCTCCAGATAGCAGCACAACAGACCAGGGAAGCCTTGTAGATAACAAGACCCTGAGCCCTAACTGCCGGTGACATCTCTGAGTCCGGGGAAAGTGATACATCACAAAAAATACATGATCAAGCTTATCCCTCTGCATTCTTGGGGCACACACTGAAGATAGTGCATTCATGCTGCTGAAGGTGACACGTTCCCTGCATGGGTCATTCGCGAATCACCACTGAGTGATTAAATGGTAAGTCTAGGAGAATTAGTGTTATAAAGAGGGTTCATAATCGATTAATTCAACAATAACACATGATAATAAGCATGAGACCCAAACCACTGGAAGAGATGTTGGAAACCAGACGGTACATGCATTTGATAGGGCAGACAGCTTCAGGCTCATTTTATTACTTTATCTTAAAAAATCAGCTGTTTTTATGAAAAATGTTAAACAGATGAACAATAAATAAATAGAATACTGAACTGGTGGCTCAGTGGTAAAGAATCCACCTGCCAACACAAGAGTCACAGGAGACGCAAGTTCCATCCCTGGGTCAGGAAAATCCCCTGAAGAAGGAAATGGCAATCCACTCCAGGATTCTTGCCCGGGACATCCCATGGACGGAGGAGCCTGGTGGGCTACAGTCCATGGGGTCACAAAGAGTCAGACACCACTGAGCAACTAAGCTTGCACGCATCAACTTGAGGACAAAGCTTTGGTTCAGGAAACATGCAAACAGTGAGGGTTGGAGAATCAGGAGATGAGAGTATAACCCAGAGCCTCAGGGACAGTGAGGGTCAGAATCTAGATGCCCTCCTTGCCAAGGATGTGGAGAAAGCTCATGAGGCCGGGCTCTGTCCTTGGTCTCAGCCCGACTCCTGTTCAGGTGGGGTTGAGCCCTGGGAACAGCCTGGACATGCATGAACATCAAGCACTCTTCCGAAGCCCTCCCTGGCTTCTGACGCCAGTGCAGCTGTCTGGCAGGCACGGCTTGTGTCCTGTTGGTAGACCGGTGACTGAGACCCAGAGGCCTGGGGTGGGTGGGGGCTGTGAGTCCTGGCAGGAGCTTTCAGAGCCTGTGTGCTTTTGCACAGAAACATGTCTTCACCTTCGAGAGATTGCAGGCCACTCCCTCGTCTTACAGAACAAAGAGGAGAGGTGAGGGGTGGCTTCCTGCTGACAGATAATTCTCTCAACTTGTATTAGGAGATAAATAAAATAAAAATACTGGTGCCCTGCCCAGGACAAATGAAAGGTAGACCTCAAAGGAGTAGGGCTGGGTGAGCTTTGAAGCTCTCCCGATGATTCTCACGTGCAGACAAGATTGAGCATCTCCTAACAGTGCAAAGCGCCCCGGGAGTTGTCTGTCATCTGCATTAAAATCCCAGCCCTGCCACTGGCATCTCCTCACCTGAATTACAGGGAAATGTGTTTTTATTCAGGTGGTCAGAGTGCAGATAACCTTTGAAGGCTTTTGCCTCATTGCAGGTATTCTGCAAACAGATAACCTTAAGTTGAAAGGCTTCTTTCCGTACTTTTCTATGAGGTCATCTGGCTTCATTCAGATGAAATAGAATACTGAACTGGTGGCTCAGTGGTAAAGAATCCACCTGCCAACACAAGAGTCACAGGAGACGCAAGTTCCATCCCTGGGTCAGGAAAATCCCCTGAAGAAGGAAATGGCAATCCACTCCAGGATTCTTGCCCGGGACATCCCATGGACGGAGGAGCCTGGTGGGCTACAGTCCATGGGGTCACAAAGAGTCAGACACCACTGAGCAACTAAGCTTGCACGCATCAACTTGAGGACAAAGCTTTGGTTCAGGAAACATGCAAACAGTGAGGGTTGGAGAATCAGGAGATGAGAGTATAACCCAGAGCCTCAGGGACAGTGAGGGTCAGAATCTAGATGCCCTCCTTGCCAAGGATGTGGAGAAAGCTCATGAGGCCGGGCTCTGTCCTTGGTCTCAGCCCGACTCCTGTTCAGGTGGGGTTGAGCCCTGGGAACAGCCTGGACATGCATGAACATCAAGCACTCTTCCGAAGCCCTCCCTGGCTTCTGACGCCAGTGCAGCTGTCTGGCAGGCACGGCTTGTGTCCTGTTGGTAGACCGGTGACTGAGACCCAGAGGCCTGGGGTGGGTGGGGGCTGTGAGTCCTGGCAGGAGCTTTCAGAGCCTGTGTGCTTTTGCACAGAAACATGTCTTCACCTTCGAGAGATTCCAGGCCAATCCCTGCGTCTTACAGATCAAAGAGGAGAGGGAGGGGGTGGCTTCCTGCTGACAGATAATTCTCTCAACTTGTATTAGGAGATAAATAAAATAAAAATACTGGTGCCCTGCCCAGGACAAATGAAAGGTAGACCTCAAAGGAGTAGGGCTGGGTGAGCTTTGAAGCTCTCCCGATGATTCTCACGTGCAGACAAGATTGAGCATCTCCTAACAGTGCAAAGCGCCCCGGGAGTTGTCTGTCATCTGCATTAAAATCCCAGCCCTGCCACTGGCATCTCCTCACCTGAATTACAGGGAAATGTGTTTTTATTCAGGTGGTCAGAGTGCAGATAACCTTTTGAAGGCTTTTGCCTCATTGCAGGTATTCTGCAAACAGTAGTTATTCTTCCTACTATTAGTTGACGTTTCCAAAGTTAGAATAATGGATTGTATTTTCCTTTACTTTCCAGTAACTTTAGTCTATGAGAGTCAGGACTCTGAGCTTCATTAACACTTTGGAGTAAAATGAACATATTAAAGGGACAGTTTATAGTGAGCAAACCAGTCAGTCCTAAAGGAAATCAACCCTAAATATTCATTGGGAAGACTTATGCTGAAACTACAATATTTTGATCACCTGATGCAAAGAATTGACTCATTGAAAAAGTCCCTGATGCTGGGAATGATTGAGGCAGGAGGAAAAAGAGCTGACAGAGGATGAGATGGTTGGATGTCATCACTGACTCAATGGACATGAATTTGAACAAACTGTAGGAGATGGTGAAGGACAGGGAAGCCTGACGTGCTGCAGTCCAGGGGGTTGCAAAGAATTGGGTGCAACTTAGTGACTCAACAACAACAATAGGGATCAAGTCTTGTGTTCTAGAAAATTCTGTCATGTTGAAAGGATAGTGAATATGACTGCAGCCCAGATGTCTTACATTTGTGCTCAGTAAACCCCAAACACCTCCATCCTTTCCGTCAGAGAAGCTTAAGTGCTTTCATGTTTGGTTTTAGTCTTTTTTCCTATGGTTGATCCATGTGAATTGGCCCTTCTTGAAAAGGCTAGTTAACTGTTGCAAGAATCAAGATAATGTAGTCTCAGAGTTTATGGTTGGTGGGGAAGGATGGGGAAAGGGGATAGTGAGGGAGTTTGGGGTGGGCATGTGCACGCTGCTATATTTAAAATGGACAAGCAACGAAGACCTCCCGTAGAGCACAGGGAGCTCCGCTCAGTGTTACGGGGCAGCCGGGATGGAGGGGAGTTTAGGGGCTAAGGGTACCTGTGTATGTGTGGCCCTTTGCCGTGCACCTTACACTACTGTGACATTGCTAATCACTATGAAATAAAATTGTTAATGGCTATTTCAATATGAAACAAAAGTGAAGAAAAGATAACATATTCTCTGCCTTTCACAATTTGAAAGGCTTTTGACGGTTATGAAGTCGACACATTTTTTCATTCCCTGAATCCCCAGGGGGCTCAGCAGAGATGTGGCCTGACGTGGAGAGGGAAGCTCTCATACGCTGGCTGTCCTCCAAGGCTGGAGTGGCCATCTCCGCCCTAGCTCACTTCACTTGGTCTCTCCCGCCTGGATGTGATATTTCTCTGGATTCCCTGACCCCACAGGAGATGTGTCCTGAGAGACCTTGTGTTACCTTAGTCAGGCAGAATGTTGGCTGAAACCCCAAGGCCCTCTAGGTCTTCACCGCTTCCTGGTCATGGGAGAGAGGAGGTTTTCTTGCTAGATCTCTGCTCTCAGAACAAACTCTGGACTGGAAGCCCTTTACCTGATGACCCTCAGGCCTTCCCCAGCTGTGACACCCTCTTGGTGGATGAAACTTCACCTGCTTCTGCCCTGTTGAGTCTGTGTGTATTTTATTTATTTCACTCCCGAAGGAGGTTCGGCTTCATTGGTGTTAAAATGATCACTCCAGAGAGCTTATATATTCCTCTGCTTTTCAAAAATCTAGTTTGGATTCCAGAGTACCTGCATTCACCATGTTCAGAGCTGGAAGAGGCTAAGGACAAAGTGTATAGTGTTCTCTCTGCCTTGAGAGGATGGGTGAGCGTGTCAGCCAGGCTACCTGACTTACCAAAGACTGACAGGCTGCTCCATGCAGAGAACAATACCTGCTTTTGGTCCTGCCCCGATATCCTTGCACAGTCCCTAAGTCACATCTGACTGTTTGCCACCCCACGAACTATAGCCTGCTAGGCTCCTCTGACCATTGGATTTCCCAGGCAAGAATACTGGAATGGGGGCTTCCCTGGTGGTCCAGTGGGTAAAGAGTGCATCGGTTCAATTCCTGGCCCGAGAAGGTCCCATGTGTCATGCAGTGACTGGGCCAGTGTGTTCAATTACGAGCGCTCTGGAGCGCATGCACCCAGAGCCGGTGCTCTGCAATGAGAGAGGCCACAGCAGTGGGAGGCCCACACAGGCCAAAGAACAAAGATGGATGGAATTAAATAAATAAATAATCAATAAAACTTAAAAAAAGAAAGAATACTGGAATGGGTAGCCATTCCCTACTCCAGGGGATCTTCCCGACCCAGGGATGGAACTCATGTTCCCTGCATTGGCAAGTGTATTCTTTACCACTGAGCCACCAGGGAAATCCAAGAAGCATATAGAAAATGTTACAGATACAAGAGGTCTTCCATGTACTACATGTAACACACTATGTAACGTACTATGTAACACATCAGACAGCAGGGCCAACACAGAACACTGTGCCCAGGGAGAAAGATGAAGGGGATAATTTGAACAAGGCCTCAAAAATTAGGATTCAAAGAAGTAAGATGGATGTGCCTAAATTCTCAGAAGCAAAATCTATCAGGCCTATTGATGCAATGGCCAACAGAAGGCTCGCCACAGCATAAGTTTCATATCTTTACAGCAAAATACTGAATAATCATAATATTAGATGTTTAGACTGGATCAGATTCGGCAAGAACTCAATGATCAAACTCAGGGTTTGGAGCTTTGCATACATCAGGCAGCCCTCAAAGCCATCCGAACTATGATAGGAGCCATTTGGCTTCATGGATAGTGAGAAAGCAAGAATGTAACATTTTGTCATTATTACACGAAATAAATCGAAGCGAACATAACCCCTATCTATCTCTATACCACCATCAGAAAATATAATTAGGGGAAAAAGCATCATTTAAATGACAACCAGCAACACACTGTAGATATTAAGATTTTTCCAGGGACATTCTAACATCATTTGTCAGGAGACATCAAATTAAATGGGGAAAAAAAGAACATATCTAGCTTATGTCCCCAGTAAAGATATTTGAAGTTGTTTATTGAACTGGAATTCAATCTCCATAATTTTGTGGCTCCCTCTTTTCATCCATAATAATTCATCTCTATAATTAAAGCCTAATGAAGCAAACAATTTCTTCTTTTCATAATCAACTTCATCTGTGAGAGTGGCCAATATTAAAATAGAATCTTTCCAGTAAATGGATTCAGGGCTTCTAGTTTAAAAAAAAAAGGGAAAGAAAGAAAAATAAATCCCTTTCTTTTGAAATTGTACATTTTACCCCACTGATTAGCCCTATTTTCTTAAGAATGCTAGGATGTCATAAAGAGAATACTGGAATGGGTAGCCATTCCCTACTCCAGGGATCTTCCCGACCCAGGGATGGAACTCATGTTCCCTGCATTGGCAAGTGTATTCTTTACCACTGAGCCACCAGGGAAATCCAAGAAGCATATAGAAAATGTTACAGATACAAGAGGTCTTCCATGTACTACATGTAACACACTATGTAACGTACTATGTAACACATCAGACAGCAGGGCCAACACAGAACACTGTGCCCAGGGAGAAAGATGAAGGGGATAATTTGAACAAGGCCTCAAAAATTAGGATTCAAAGAAGTAAGATGGATGTGCCTAAATTCTCAGAAGCAAAATCTATCAGGCCTATTGATGCAATGGCCAACAGAAGGCTCGCCACAGCATAAGTTTCATATCTTTACAGCAAAATACTGAATAATCATAATATTAGATGTTTAGACTGGATCAGATTCGGCAAGAACTCAATGATCAAACTCAGGGTTTGGAGCTTTGCATACATCAGGCAGCCCTCAAAGCCATCCGAACTATGATAGGAGCCATTTGGCTTCATGGATAGTGAGAAAGCAAGAATGTAACATTTTGTCATTATTACACGAAATAAATCAAGCGAACATAACCCCTATCTATCTCTATACCACCATCAGAAAATATAATTAGGGGAAAAAGCATCATTTAAATGACAACCAGCAACACACTGTAGATATTAAGATTTTTCCAGGGACATTCTAACATCATTTGTCAGGAGACATCAAATTAAATGGGGAAAAAAAGAACATATCTAGCTTATGTCCCCAGTAAAGATATTTGAAGTTGTTTATTGAACTGGAATTCAATCTCCATAATTTTGTGGCTCCCTCTTTTCATCCATAATAATTCATCTCTATAATTAAAGCCTAATGAAGCAAACAATTTCTTCTTTTCATAATCAACTTCATCTGTGAGAGTGGCCAATATTAAAATAGAATCTTTCCAGTAAATGGATTCAGGGCTTCTAGTTTAAAAAAAAAAAAAAAAAGGGAAAGAAAGAAAAATAAATCCCCTTTCTTTTGAAATTGTACATTTTACCCCACTGATTAGCCCTATTTTCTTAAGAATGCTAGGATGTCATAAAGAGAATCAAGAAGGATTCTGATAACCTCCAGGACTAGAGCAAAGCTATATTATTATTAATTAATTGATCTGCTTGAAATCTAAGACTGTATGGTGTCACCCATGATCTATTGAGGGCCTTCATTCCCTTGCATGCTTTATCACTCGGCCAGGCTGAGGATGGTAAAGATAAACTGCGAAATTTTCATCTTTGCATTCTCATTTAAAATTTAAATATCTCTTGGACGTGCAAAGCGTGAAGCCATTATCAGCTAATGTCTTTGGACATGATTCGTCATAGACATCCAGCTGGGACCAAAAAGATGACTCAGGCCAGGCTGTCGATGTGAAGGCCTAGCCAGGACAAGGTCTTGCCAAGAAGACCTTAAGGACAAGTTGTCAATTTCTGTGGCATCAACCAGTCAAGTCCCTTCGAGGCTCATGGTCCTTCTCCTCCCTGGGCCTTCCCACCAGCAGCTGTCAAGCCCAAGCAGCCAATATTTCTGCAAGAAAAGTTTGTATTGTTGAAATCATTGTAAATAACATTCTAAATACTCTGCTTTACATACAATAGTATCCTTTCTGGTGGAGCCTCAACAGCCAAGGTCTTAAAAGGTACTTGTGATCTCATTGTGGCCACCGTTATGGTCTCTTTGCCTAACATTATGATTCTTAAAAAGATATTTTTAAAAAAAGATATTTTAGGTGTCGTCTTAAAAAGATAGTTGTGAGTTAATTTTTATCTGGGGCAGAAGGAGGACTAAAGCCCAGGAAACAGCACTTCAGATCGCTCTGAGAGACGGCTCCTAAAAGCAATGGGGAAGGTCAATATATAAGATTCTGGGGAAGGGGGAGTTGAATGCAATCCAGCGCTTACTCTACGAAGGATTTTCTGCTAGTCGTGAGGAGCTGATGCCACCATGAAGAGATCTGGTGCTTTTCTAGAGATGAGGCAATGCAAGAACTGGGATCATGAAATCAGTTCCAGAAAACATCTATCTAAAGACCTGTTCCAACCTCATGCGTATTCTAAAGGAAAACTTCATAAATGACACATGGCGAAATGCGGAGTGAAGAAGAGTTTTTCAGTGAACTTCATTCATACAATGTCTCTGATGGCCCACAGGACATACACACCAGCGTCCAGAGGAAGACAGTTCTTCAGAGTCGCAGTTCAACAGACTTACAGATTCAGGCGGTGTGAACATCTGACCAACCACAAGACAGAAGCCTTCAGGATGGATTCTGATGCAGAACGTGAAAATGAAACTCATGGAGCTGGGGAATGCGTCTTTGCTTCTACAGAAGAGTGGATTGGAAACAACATTGCACAGAAATTGGAAGACTTGACCTGGGTCAGGTGTAACTATTGAATGTAGTAACCCTCAGAGTGTAGTGAGTAGCAGAATTAATTTTTGCGTAGGCAAAACAGAGATCACCCGCCACAGGCTTTAGTTCCTGCAAAAAAATCCCCTGGTCAGGTATGAGTTAAGTCACTGGGAGATGGTTGGATGGCATTATCCACTCAATGGACGTAAGTCTGAACAAACCCTGGGAGACAGTGAAGAACAGGGAAGGCTGGTGCGCTGCAGTCTATGGGTTCCCAAAGAGTCACACGTGGCTAAACAACTAAACAGCAACAAAGTTGCTGGGTTTTGAGGTGCTTTGTTATTCAGCAGCAGCTAACAGATACAGCAAGGAAACGTGGTTCCTCATCTCTGGTTTTCCTCATAATCCATCATGTTTTCTCCCCAGAGGCTCTCTCTCCCTCACTGTTCCCCCTGGAGCTTCTCTCCCCAGCCAGCTTTCCAACAACGTTTCTCTGTTATTCATCCTTTAAAGCCTACGGTCACATCACACGTGGACTAGCAGATTGCCACTGAGAATTGAAAAGGAATCTGAATACATACGAAAAGGCTTTTTTTTTTTTAAGTGAGAAGCATATCATGCAGGGGCTAATTGTGTGTGCACGGCTGAGTGGCCGCACATGCCCCAGAGAAGGATTTTGGCATTCCATCACAGCGTGCTCATAATAGGAAACACGGGAACGGTGTGTGTGGACCCCTGGGAACGGAGAGACCTTGGCCCGGGGGCTCCGGAGAGCTGTTCAAAGGCAGAAAGGAGGCAGGAAGCTGCCCGTCATTTCTGGTACACCCAGATTGCACGCAGGGTGTGTCTCCTGCCTCGATCCAGATGAGTAAGCTCCGGAAGAGGTCACAGAAACGCCACTGTTGCCCTCAGAAGGAAGCACGCTTTAGGCAACTGAACTGCATCTTGTGCCTCAGATGGCTGTTTCTCACTGCAGCTTGGGACCTGGCTCAAGGAGGCCAGCCTTAGCCCATGTGAGAGAATTAACCCGTTTCTACATAAAAACAAACCAAACCAAACCAAAAACAAAAACAACTAATTATATTTGCAATGTAATATTTTTGACACATTTTTCTTTTTTTTTTGAAAAAGATCTTTTGGCCACCCCACAGGTCTTGTGAGGTCTTTTCTCCCTGATCAGGGATGCAACTCTGTTCAGAACGAATGTGGGAAAATATTGGATTTCCACAGGCAGACCATATGAGACCTGCTGGATTTTTCAGGTACTAAAATTGTAACCTTTTGAAATAAAACAAGTATGTAGTTTCCTGATTTTATTTAGCAAACTTTATTCTTGGGACCATTTTTAAATTCTTGTTTATAAAGATGGTGACTTTTTCCAAACATTTGCCCCGGGATCATAGGAAACCACTCTGTGTTCAGGGCAAGATTATATCCTTGAGATGGTGCTTTTGTTACTATACTTGCAGTCATGTCTTCTACTTTCAAATTTCTGGAATGGGTTCAGAGATGCAGCCTTCACAGTTTACAGTCAAAACACGTGCTAGCAGAAAAGTCTAGGCCGAGACTAAAGGGTCACTGGTATTTTCTCACTGTAAATCTTTTTTAAGGGAGAATAAACAGCTACTGCAAAATGATTACAGAGCTGATATCAGTCTTTTCTGATGCACAGTAAAGCAGTAAGTTAGGTTTCCCTAGCGGCTCTGACAGTAAAGACTGAGGAGATCCAGGTTCGGTCCCTGGGTTGGAAAGATCCCTAAGGAATGGCATTCCATCACAGCGTCAAAGAAACGGAGGCCCCTGGGAACGGAGAGACCTTGGCCCGGGGGCTCCGGAGAGCTGTTCAAAGGCAGAAAGGAGGCAGGAAGCTGCCCGTCATTTCTGGTACACCCAGATTGCACGCAGGGTGTGTCTCCTGCCTCGATCCAGATGAGTAAGCTCCGGAAGAGGTCACAGAAACGCCACTGTTGCCCTCAGAAGGAAGCACGCTTTAGGCAACTGAACTGCATCTTGTGCCTCAGATGGCTGTTTCTCACTGCAGCTTGGGACCTGGCTCAAGGAGGCCAGCCTTAGCCCATGTGAGAGAATTAACCCGTTTCTACATAAAAACAAACCAAACCAAACCAAAAACAAAAACAACTAATTATATTTGCAATGTAATATTTTTGACACATTTTTCTTTTTTTTTTGAAAAAGATCTTTTGGCCACCCCACAGGTCTTGTGAGGTCTTTTCTCCCTGATCAGGGATGCAACTCTGTTCAGAACGAATGTGGGAAAATATTGGATTTCCACAGGCAGACCATATGAGACCTGCTGGATTTTTCAGGTACTAAAATTGTAACCTTTTGAAATAAAACAAGTATGTAGTTTCCTGATTTTATTTAGCAAACTTTATTCTTGGGACCATTTTTAAATTCTTGTTTATAAAGATGGTGACTTTTTCCAAACATTTGCCCCGGGATCATAGGAAACCACTCTGTGTTCAGGGCAAGATTATATCCTTGAGATGGTGCTTTTGTTACTATACTTGCAGTCATGTCTTCTACTTTCAAATTTCTGGAATGGGTTCAGAGATGCAGCCTTCACAGTTTACAGTCAAAACACGTGCTAGCAGAAAAGTCTAGGCCGAGACTAAAGGGTCACTGGTATTTTCTCACTGTAAATCTTTTTTAAGGGAGAATAAACAGCTACTGCAAAATGATTACAGAGCTGATATCAGTCTTTTCTGATGCACAGTAAAGCAGTAAGTTAGGTTTCCCTAGCGGCTCTGACAGTAAAGACTGAGGAGATCCAGGTTCGATCCCTGGGTTGGAAAGATCCCCTGGAGAAAGGAATGGCACTTACTGCAGTCTTCTTGCCTGGAGAATCCCACGGACAGAGGAGCCTGGCGGGCTACAGTCCACGGGGGTTGCAAAGAGTCGGACACAGCTGAGGGGCTGAACATGCAGGCAGTGTGTATGTGTGAATCCCAAATTCCTACTTTACCTCTCCCCGCCAACCCCAAGATTTTCAAAGTAGCTCCAAACTCTTCAAGTTCTTTTCTCTGAAGGCTTCTGTAGACAATGTTCCCCTTCAGATTTGTCGCTTGTAGCAAAATTTCTTCGCATTTGTAACGTTCAGATACAGCAGGGTCTCTCACAGAAGTCTCGAGGGACCAGATCACAGGGAATTTGGAACTCGTGAAAGTGCGTGCTATGCCCAGCCTACCATTCGCACCATCAAGTGTGTCAAAACCTGGAATCTCGTCCCGATTTTTCGAGCCCTCCCCAGTCCCCACGTACATATCAGGGAAAGAAGGGAAGGTGGGGAGCCAGAGCTGTGTTGTTTAATTAAGTCTTCCTAATTGGAAACTTTTTGTAAATCAAAACTTGCTTCTCCTGGTTAATTTTGCTTATAAAACCTTGCAAATTAAAACCTAATGGAAAAGAACCTTAAAAAAAAAAAAGAAAGCATTGAAGAATTCCCAAACACTGCAATGCAAAGCTGTTCTATTTGTTGAGAAAGTTTACTGCTAGGAAAATCTCATAACCTATTTAATCTCCTGCAGCTGGGAAAAGCAGCTTGAGGTGGACAGAGGAGGCCGTTAGAAGCTTTTCCTAAGGCGCAGGGGGACAGAATTGGATTTCACTGTGCAACAGAGCTGTTGGTACTTTTAGGAAGATCCAAAGCTTTGATTACAGGTCTGGTAAAATATTGATGAGGACTTAGTTCCTCCTTTGAATTCTAAGACTATGTAGGTTTAATTTCTCCTACAGGTGCTAAAGAATAATAGGACAGTAGAAAAAGTAAACAGAAATCCCACACGATGAGAGCAAAATGGTTAAGCAGGAGCAATCGTTTTATCTTGGTCTTTCCTCCTGTGGAAGCTCAGACACGGATATACAATGGGATTGATTTAATCATATTTCTAACTTGGTTCTCGACCACAGTCTGGACATTCAGTCAACACAATGACAGTGTGGACTCACAGCAAGAAATGTACATCAAGTCATTCATCAGTTGCTTAAAAAAAGCAATCTCTGAACATTCTATTTAAAGGAAATTTTCTTCGAATTTGTTAACTTTTAAATATTATAGAAGGTCTGCGGTGAATCTCTGTGGTTTTGGTATGCCCCAAATTCCCTTCCCACTCTTCCAACAAGTCTCCCACCTCTTCCTTTACGACAGAGGATGAGATGGTTGGATGGCATCCCTGACTCACAGGACTTGAATTTGAGCACATGACAGGAGATGGTGAAGGACAGGGAGCCCAGCCATGCTACCGTCCTGGGGTCACAAAGAGTCAGGCACAGCTTAGTGGCTCCTCGACAACAACAGCCCCTGTCCCCTCTGGAGGAGATGGTGGACACACGGCAGGGATCTCGGAGACACACAAGCGAGAGTGGGTAGATTAAAACAACACCAGCTCAGACGTTGTCGAGAGTCCAAACAGTGGCCACAGAACCTCTGGTCCTTCTCTAGGGACTTTCTGTATGCTCACCGGGGGAGAAGCAGTCTTATGTCTCCGCTGTCTGCAGTCGCTGACTCAGGAAGGCGTCAGGCTGCAGCGGCAGTCCGTGTGTTTTCCATGCGGGAAGAACTTCACGGAGGAGGAGGAAAGTGACACGTTCACAAGTAGTGATGAGAAAGACAGGCTGACAGAGAGACTGCTCAAGAGTCAGAGACTCGGGGCTTCCCCTGTGGCTCAGCGGTAAAGAATCCACCTGCCAAGCGGGAGACGCAGGTTCAAGCCCTGGGTCGGGAAGATCCCCCGCAGAAGGAAATGGCAAACTGCTTCAGTGCTCTTGCCTAGAAAATCCCATATTGATGAGGACTTAGTTCCTCCTTTGAATTCTAAGACTATGTAGGTTTAATTTCTCCTACAGGTGCTAAAGAATAATAGGACAGTAGAAAAAGTAAACAGAAATCCCACACGATGAGAGCAAAATGGTTAAGCAGGAGCAATCGTTTTATCTTGGTCTTTCCTCCTGTGGAAGCTCAGACACGGATATACAATGGGATTGATTTAATCATATTTCTAACTTGGTTCTCGACCACAGTCTGGACATTCAGTCAACACAATGACAGTGTGGACTCACAGCAAGAAATGTACATCAAGTCATTCATCAGTTGCTTAAAAAAAGCAATCTCTGAACATTCTATTTAAAGGAAATTTTCTTCGAATTTGTTAACTTTTAAATATTATAGAAGGTCTGCGGTGAATCTCTGTGGTTTTGGTATGCCCCAAATTCCCTTCCCACTCTTCCAACAAGTCTCCCACCTCTTCCTTTACGACAGAGGATGAGATGGTTGGATGGCATCCCTGACTCACAGGACTTGAATTTGAGCACATGACAGGAGATGGTGAAGGACAGGGAGCCCAGCCATGCTACCGTCCTGGGGTCACAAAGAGTCAGGCACAGCTTAGTGGCTCCTCGACAACAACAGCCCCTGTCCCCTCTGGAGGAGATGGTGGACACACGGCAGGGATCTCGGAGACACACAAGCGAGAGTGGGTAGATTAAAACAACACCAGCTCAGACGTTGTCGAGAGTCCAAACAGTGGCCACAGAACCTCTGGTCCTTCTCTAGGGACTTTCTGTATGCTCACCGGGGGAGAAGCAGTCTTATGTCTCCGCTGTCTGCAGTCGCTGACTCAGGAAGGCGTCAGGCTGCAGCGGCAGTCCGTGTGTTTTCCATGCGGGAAGAACTTCACGGAGGAGGAGGAAAGTGACACGTTCACAAGTAGTGATGAGAAAGACAGGCTGACAGAGAGACTGCTCAAGAGTCAGAGACTCGGGGCTTCCCCTGTGGCTCAGCGGTAAAGAATCCACCTGCCAAGCGGGAGACGCAGGTTCAAGCCCTGGGTCGGGAAGATCCCCCGCAGAAGGAAATGGCAAACTGCTTCAGTGCTCTTGCCTAGAAAATCCCATGGACAGAGGAGCCCGGAGGGCTGCAGTCCATGCCATGGGGTCACCAAAGAGTCAGACACTTCAGCAAACACACACAACAAGAAAGACTCAAGACGGAATGCCGCATTCTTCTAGGTCTTAGATTCACTCAGTTCCAAACTCATTTGCACCTCCGTCTCCTCCTTATGTGACCCACTAAGTCTTTCTCTATGTTCTATTGATCTGAGTTAAGTTTCTGTCTTTGAAGCTGGGAGCCCTGACTAAAGACGAGTGAATTCCCTTGTGACAGCCTAAAACTCAGGCTTTATGTAAGGAAAAAAAAAAAACAAACTACATTTACACATGCGCATATAAGGCACATATTCTTATCCTTCCTCTCCTAAAAAATGATCAGTTAGAACAAATAGTGTCATGATTTTTAAAAATATTCATTTCTTTGTATTTATTTGGCTCTCGTGGGTCTTTGCTGTGGTAGGTGGGATCCAGTTCCCTGAGCAGGGATAGAACCTGGGCCCCCTGCATTGGGAGCACAGCGTCTCAGCCACCATACCACCAGGGAAGTCTTAGTGTTGTGATGGTTTTGAATCCTTATAAATTCTCTAATATTGTGTCTGCTTTCTCAGTTACTTTGATTTGAACAACAACATACTTTTGTATAAGACACATTTGCCTGAAACAGCTTCAGTCCATGCTGATTTTGGATCTCTACAGTGGGCACCTGACATAATCTATTAAAAATATGAAGGTGAAAACCTTTAAAGAGATTCAGAATTTGTGAGGGTATCATATTTTTTAAAATATCAAACTATTTAAATATTATTTTTAAAAAGTCAAAGTGTAAGTGTCTATGTGGCAGAAATCACACATAAGCCCCTCAGCAATGAGTGGGAAACAGAAACCAAACCGGGCTTAGGTTACAGAAGTTGAACTTGTGGCTTGGGACAGAAATTTCAGAGTCATCATTAAACTGAGCTTCAAAGAGCCGTTTATCTGAGAAAGGAAGAAGGGATGCTTGCCTGAGAAGTGGTGTTTGATGACTAGGGAAAGTGGTCTAACGGAGAGGAAGATGCTATTTGAAAGCGGCATGGGAAAAGTCTGAGCAGCAGTCTTCATCATGTGTGAGTGTGAAAGCAGTATTTCTCAGTTAAAAGGTTCTCTTCTATAGTGTGTACTTTTAAATATCATATGTCCCTCATTGATTAATTATTTGGCATAGAGGTTTTATGTCTTCACCTACATCACTTACATTTTTGTAAGATTTTTTTTTTTTTGACATGGACAATTTTAAAAGCCTTCATTGAATTTGTTACAAGATTGCTTCTATTTTATTTATTTTGGCCCCAAGTCATGTGGGATCTGAACTCCCCAAGCAAGGATGGAACCTACATCCCCTTTGTTGGAAGGCGAAGCCCTGGGAAGTCCCCTATATCACTAACATTTTAATTGACTGATACTTTATTTTCTTCTATGATTTCATTGGGAAAATGGAGAATCACCTTACATTTGGAGACATACTCTGTGTGTGTGTGTGTGTGTGTGTGCAGCATATTTATTAGGTATATGCTTAACAGATGCTGGAGAAGACTCTTGAGAATCCCTTAGACTGCAAGGAGATCAAACCAGTCGATCCTAAAGGAAATCAACCCAGAACATTCATTGGAAGGAGGGATGCTGAAGCCGAAGCTCCAATACTTTGGCCACTGGATGCAAAGAGCCGACTCATTTAAAATAAGCCCCTGATGCTGGAAAAGATGGAAGGCAAAAGGGAAAGGGGGCAGCAGAGGATGAGATAGGTGAATGGCATCACCAACTCAACGGACATGCATTTGAGCAACCTCTGGGAGGCAGTGGAGGACCGAGGAGCCTGGAGTGCTGCCGTCCATGGAGAGCGGACACGACTTAGCCCCCGCACAACAACAAAACCAAACAACAGCATACTTCACAGGGAGAAAAAGGGAGAGACTTCCAGGAGTGAGAGGTACAGCTGGAACGTGACCACTAGTTTGGGTGAGGGGCCGCGGGCAAGCCGGGCAAGCCGGCCAGGCCGTCCACAGTCTGTGAGCCTGACCTCCACCTGGACTGGTTCTTCAGGGTGAGGTTTCTCTGGTTTCACATAAGGTAAATGTAAAGGTAACCACGCAGTGCCAGGGCCAAGAAAAATAGTATAAAACGCTCTGCACATATTTAAGCAAAATTCTGCCAGGATCCCCCCAGCCCGTCCTCCCCCGGATCTCTGTTGGTCCAGGGACAGAGCGGGACGCTCGGACCTCACCCAGGCATTCGATGTGAGCTCCCCGGCCAAGTGTGAGTGTGAAAGCAGTATTTCTCAGTTAAAGGTTCTCTTCTATAGTGTGTACTTTTAAATATCATATGTCCCTCATTGATTAATTATTTGGCATAGAGGTTTTATGTCTTCACCTACATCACTTACATTTTTGTAAGATTTTTTTTTTTTTGACATGGACAATTTTAAAAGCCTTCATTGAATTTGTTACAAGATTGCTTCTATTTTATTTATTTTGGCCCCAAGTCATGTGGGATCTGAACTCCCCAAGCAAGGATGGAACCTACATCCCCTTTGTTGGAAGGCGAAGCCCTGGGAAGTCCCCTATATCACTAACATTTTAATTGACTGATACTTTATTTTCTTCTATGATTTCATTGGGAAAATGGAGAATCACCTTACATTTGGAGACATACTCTGTGTGTGTGTGTGTGTGTGTGTGCAGCATATTTATTAGGTATATGCTTAACAGATGCTGGAGAAGACTCTTGAGAATCCCTTAGACTGCAAGGAGATCAAACCAGTCGATCCTAAAGGAAATCAACCCAGAACATTCATTGGAAGGAGGGATGCTGAAGCCGAAGCTCCAATACTTTGGCCACTGGATGCAAAGAGCCGACTCATTTAAAATAAGCCCCTGATGCTGGAAAAGATGGAAGGAAAAAGGGGAAAGGGGCAGCAGAGGATGAGATAGGTGAATGGCATCACCAACTCAACGGACATGCATTTGAGCAACCTCTGGGAGGCAGTGGAGGACCGAGGAGCCTGGAGTGCTGCCGTCCATGGAGAGCGGACACGACTTAGCCCCCGCACAACAACAAAACCAAACAACAGCATACTTCACAGGGAGAAAAAGGGAGAGACTTCCAGGAGTGAGAGGTACAGCTGGAACGTGACCACTAGTTTGGGTGAGGGGCCGCGGGCAAGCCGGGCAAGCCGGCCAGGCCGTCCACAGTCTGTGAGCCTGACCTCCACCTGGACTGGTTCTTCAGGGTGAGGTTTCTCTGGTTTCACATAAGGTAAATGTAAAGGTAACCACGCAGTGCCAGGGCCAAGAAAAATAGTATAAAACGCTCTGCACATATTTAAGCAAAATTCTGCCAGGATCCCCCCAGCCCGTCCTCCCCCGGATCTCTGTTGGTCCAGGGACAGAGCGGGACGCTCGGACCTCACCCAGGCATTCGAGTGAGTGAAGCGTGGCCGGGAAGCGCAGGGCAGTGCACAGCCCGTGACTCCAGTGCAGTCAACGATGGAAAAGGGAAGGCGGCTGGAGTGAGGGGTCCTTCCCCGTCAGGGGCGGAGCACCGGGCCGCCGCAGGCCAGCAGCGCGTCTGGGTCTCTCGCCGCCCGGTCCCTCGGCTGTTTGTGCAGCTGAATCCTATTTTCCCAGCTGTGTCTGTCACCACTGTCTCTGCCGCTTGTCTGCCAGTCGCCCACCGTACAGGTCACCCACCGCGGGGCAGGGGGACGGCCCCAGGCCTGGCGCAGAGGGCTCCAGCTGCCCCTCCTGCCTGCTGGGTCAGTTTGCTTCGCTGTTTAGTGGACAGCACTGTGCTCATTGTTGGGCCTATAAGAATAATAATAACAGTGTTCCTGCCTTACAGAGTACAGTAGAGAAAGCACGATTCTGGATAAAAACTGAGCGAACCCTCGGATTCTTGAATGAGTTCATGGTTGGCCAGGGGGAAGGACGCGAGGAGGAAGGGCTGGCTGGGGAGTCTGGGATGGACGTGTACACCCGGCTGTGCTTCACACGGACGACCCGCAGGACCTACTGTCGAGCCGGAGCCCTGCGCAGTGTGACGCGGAAGCCTCGGTGGGAGGGGAGTTTGGGAAGGATGGACACACACGAGTGAGTCCCTTCTCTGTTCACCTGGAACTATCGCCACATTGTTGCAGGACTTGCTCTTGTAATGCACGCCTACCCCCAGGTAGAGCTGTACAAAGTCAAAACCAGGCGCAAGAGAGAGGGACTCCTTTTTGTCATCTCTTCCATCTAGAAGACATTTCCTGATTTCACATGGCTCGACAAACAGCCACTAAGCATGTAAGAGACCACTTTCCTCCTGTGAGTTCAGACTCAGACTTGGGAAACGGCCTTCAGCCCGTTGAGTTAATAACTGTCGAATGCCCTGGTAAGAGACCAAACTTTACCCCTCCGGCAGGGCCAAGAAAAATAGTATAAAACGCTCTGCACATATTTAAGCAAAATTCTGCCAGGATCCCCCCAGCCCGTCCTCCCCCGGATCTCTGTTGGTCCAGGGACAGAGCGGGACGCTCGGACCTCACCCAGGCATTCGAGTGAGTGAAGCGTGGCCGGGAAGCGCAGGGCAGTGCACAGCCCGTGACTCCAGTGCAGTCAACGATGGAAAAGGGAAGGCGGCTGGAGTGAGGGGTCCTTCCCCGTCAGGGGCGGAGCACCGGGCCGCCGCAGGCCAGCAGCGCGTCTGGGTCTCTCGCCGCCCGGTCCCTCGGCTGTTTGTGCAGCTGAATCCTATTTTCCCAGCTGTGTCTGTCACCACTGTCTCTGCCGCTTGTCTGCCAGTCGCCCACCGTACAGGTCACCCACCGCGGGGCAGGGGGACGGCCCCAGGCCTGGCGCAGAGGGCTCCAGCTGCCCCTCCTGCCTGCTGGGTCAGTTTGCTTCGCTGTTTAGTGGACAGCACTGTGCTCATTGTTGGGCCTATAAGAATAATAATAACAGTGTTCCTGCCTTACAGAGTACAGTAGAGAAAGCACGATTCTGGATAAAAACTGAGCGAACCCTCGGATTCTTGAATGAGTTCATGGTTGGCCAGGGGGAAGGACGCGAGGAGGAAGGGCTGGCTGGGGAGTCTGGGATGGACGTGTACACCCGGCTGTGCTTCACACGGACGACCCGCAGGACCTACTGTCGAGCCGGAGCCCTGCGCAGTGTGACGCGGAAGCCTCGGTGGGAGGGGAGTTTGGGAAGGATGGACACACACGAGTGAGTCCCTTCTCTGTTCACCTGGAACTATCGCCACATTGTTGCAGGACTTGCTCTTGTAATGCACGCCTACCCCCAGGTAGAGCTGTACAAAGTCAAAACCAGGCGCAAGAGAGAGGGACTCCTTTTTGTCATCTCTTCCATCTAGAAGACATTTCCTGATTTCACATGGCTCGACAAACAGCCACTAAGCATGTAAGAGACCACTTTCCTCCTGTGAGTTCAGACTCAGACTTGGGAAACGGCCTTCAGCCCGTTGAGTTAATAACTGTCGAATGCTGCTATGACATAACTCAGTGGGGATGGAACCGGCGTGACCTTCCTCGTTAGCACAGGCGGCAAAGGGTAGTCCTTCTGCACCCCCTCCGGCTGCCGTGAAGGGATCTTGTGTCCCCGCAGCACACAGAGATGGCAGCCAGAGCTCTGACGTTCGTTCCACTTTCTAAGGCAGCCACACAGCTCACTCACTTTCCCGTCTCTCCTCGTCTCCTGTTTAGAAAACAATTTACTTCCTTCTCGGAAAGCTCTAATTAAACAGAAAAAAAATGGAATCAGGGCCAGTTGAGTGAGGTCTGTAGCTAAGGAGGCTTGGGACATTTGAGACCCGAAAGTGGGTTGGAGCCTGCCCAGATCACACGTTCTGAGGTACTGCGCGGCTTCCCAGGTGCCTCAGTGGTAAAGAATCGCCGGCAATGAGGGAGACATGGGTCGGATCCCTCAGGAAGATCCCCTGGAAAAGGAAATGGGAGCCCACTCCAGGGGTCTTCTCTTGAGAATCCCATGGACAGAGGAGCTTGGCAGGACACCGTCCACAGAGTGGCGAAGAGTCGGACACAGCTGAGTGAGTGAACAAGAGCCACAGAGGCACTGTTTGGGTTGTTAAATTATCATCGGCCGTCAGCTAAAAGCTGAGGTTGTCTGGTGCGGAAATAGTATTCTCTAGCAACAAATAGAGAAAAGAGACTCCCAGGGCTGATCTACCTCCCCGGCTGTGCTTCACACGGACGACCCGCAGGACCTACTGTCGAGCCGGAGCCTGCGCAGTGTGACGCGAAGCCTCGGTGGGAGGAGTTTGGGAAGGATGGACACACGTGAGTCCCTTCTCTGTTCACCTGGAACTATCGCCACATTGTTGCAGGACTTGCTCTTGTAATGCACGCCTACCCCAGGTAGAGCTGTACAAAGTCAAAACCAGGCGCAAGAGAGAGGGACTCCTTTTTGTCATCTCTTCCATCTAGAAGACATTTCCTGATTTCACATGGCTCGACAAACAGCCACTAAGCATGTAAGAGACCACTTTCCTCCTGTGAGTTCAGACTCAGACTTGGGAAACGGCCTTCAGCCCGTTGAGTTAATAACTGTCGAATGCTGCTATGACATAACTCAGTGGGATGGAACCGGCGTGACCTTCCTCGTTAGCACAGGCGGCAAAGGGTAGTCCTTCTGCACCCCCTCCGGCTGCCGTGAAGGGATCTTGTGTCCCCGCAGCACACAGAGATGGCAGCCAGAGCTCTGACGTTCGTTCCACTTTCTAAGGCAGCCACACAGCTCACTCACTTTCCCGTCTCTCCTCGTCTCCTGTTTAGAAAACAATTTACTTCCTTCTCGGAAAGCTCTAATTAAACAGAAAAAAAATGGAATCAGGGCCAGTTGAGTGAGGTCTGTAGCTAAGGAGGCTTGGGACATTTGAGACCCGAAAGTGGGTTGGAGCCTGCCCAGATCACACGTTCTGAGGTACTGCGCGGCTTCCCAGGTGCCTCAGTGGTAAAGAATCGCCGGCAATGAGGGAGACATGGGTCGGATCCCTCAGGAAGATCCCCTGGAAAAGGAAATGGGAGCCCACTCCAGGGGTCTTCTCTTGAGAATCCCATGGACAGAGGAGCTTGGCAGGACACCGTCCACAGAGTGGCGAAGAGTCGGACACAGCTGAGTGAGTGAACAAGAGCCACAGAGGCACTGTTTGGGTTGTTAAATTATCATCGGCCGTCAGCTAAAAGCTGAGGTTGTCTGGTGCGGGAAATAGTATTCTCTAGCAACAAATAGAGAAAAGAGACTCCCAGGGCTGACTACCAAAGAGAGTGAGGAGCTAAGAAACACTCACAGCCCTGCAGGTGGCTGTGGCCAGCGCTCACAAAGATAGCACCCAGCGTGTTGAAACCTTGGAGGCTTAAGTGAATGGTTTGCAAATACCCTTCTTGAAGGAAGGCTCAGTTTGGAGCTAATTTGCACAACAAAGCGACCTACCCTTTATTGCAGCTGTTTTTGAAAAGTATTTATTCTAATTGAAGGATAACTACTTTACACTATTATGATGTTTTTGCCATACATCAACATGAATGGGCCGCAGGTATACAGGTGCTCCCTCTATCCTGAACCCCTACTCCTTGAACCCCCCAGGTTGGCACAGAGCACAGGCTTCTGTGCCCTGCATCGCACCTCCAGCCTGCACTGGCCGTCTGTTTCACCAGTGGAAATGTACAGGCTTCAGTGCGAGTTTCTTAAATCACTGCACCCTCTCCTCCCACTGAGTCCAGAAGACTGTTTTGTTTTGTTTTCAATTTATTTTTGGCTCTTCTGGGTGTTCACGGCTGCCACAGGCACTTCTCTAGTTGCAGGGAGTGGGAGCTCCTCTCTAGTTGAGGTGAGCAGACTTCTTGTCGTGGTGACTTCTCTCCTGGAACTTGGGCTCTAGGGCACACGAGCTTCAGTAGTTATGACACACGGGCTCCATAGTTGCAGCTCCGGGGCTCTAGAGCACAGACTCCATAGCTGTGGCTCATGGGCTTCGTTGCTCTGCAGCATGTGGGATCTTCCCGGATCAGGGATCGAATCTGTGTCTCCTGCCTTGGCAGACGAACTCCTCACCCCTGAGCTACCAGGAAGCCCGCAAAAGTCTGTTCTTTATGTCTGTGTCTCTTTTGCTTGAAGGCAGCTCTTGATACACCAATTTTAACAGCCTGGAGTAATGCGTAGCAAGTATTAGTATTCACTGAATCAAGGATGAATGAATTTTCCTGACTGTCTTTAGAATTGACCAAATACGAAATCTCTGGCCCAATTTCACCCTTCAGTAGCATCAGCTGACATCCTTCTGCAAATGTCACCCGGTGGCTAATTCCACCCAGTCCTCTCTGTCTGGTGACTTAAGAACTAATCCTATTGCGAGCTGCTTAGGACTCATTTGAGAGGCTGAGTTTACACACATAGTAATAATAAAGTAAAAATAATGTAGAACCTGCTTAGAGGATATATGTAGGAGTCGGCGTTTTCAGGCAAAGCTACTGAAAGAGACTGGAAGGAGCCAAGGTCTCAGGTGTCTGGAGAACCTGCGTACAGGGAACCGGACCAAGACCAGCGAAGGGAAGGTGATAGGGGTTGGATCCTATTCTGGTTCTGTCCCCTTCTGGGGGTGCTGAAGGAGCACATGACCTAAGCGCATGATGCATAGTCATCCCTTGGCGTCCTCAGGGTACTGGTTGTAGGACCCCACAGACACCAGGATCCACAGGTGTTCACATGCTTTAGGGTCGCTGTGGCTTCTGAATTCGCCGATTCAACCAGCTGCAGATTGTAAACATAGTGTCAGTTGTAGTTGGTTGAATTCACAGATGTGGCCTTTGTGGAGACGGAAGACCAGCTGTACTCAGAGTGGCTACGTCTTCCAGCAGACCCCCCAGCCTGGCGTGCCCGCAGTATGGCACTGTTTTGCCTGGGAAAGCTTTTCTCTTGGTGATGGGCACGATGCTTTTCCCCTCTTCTGAGAGTTCTCTCTTCAAATGTCACCCAAGCAAAGAGTTCATCTCAAACCCTTTTATAGGAAAACAGCAAAGCCCCCAATTTGCCGCCCAGCAGGTCCTATGCCCCCGCACTGGCTTATTTTTCCCTGTTGAACTTTTCATCTTCTGCCACAGTACGTGTTTCATCGTTTGTGTGTGGTTGTCTTCCCCACAGAATGCACGTTCCTTGAGTCTAAGCACTGCCTGGTCCCCGGCACTTATTTACTGAGGATGCCCGATAAAATCTTTCAAATCAACAAAGAAATTATAATGGCAGATTTAAATATCGATTTTTTTCCTTGAGCATTTCAGTGCAACTTAGAAATCTTATTATCCCTTTCATAAAATCTTACATTTTAACAAGCATCTTGAAATATGCCTTTGATTAACATGCAATGAAGGTAGTTTGTTAAATCCCATTAAGTATTTTAAACGGCACTTATAAATTAAATATATTCAACTTTCTCATTTAATTTATGCCTGTAACAAGCAAAGCTTCCCAATACAGTAAATCCAATAAATTAAACATAACTGCAGAAAATCTTTTCTGAAATCTTCCAGTTTTGCGCACAAATGTCGTGAAGTTCTTTTATAGTCTTTCAGCCAAATGTTACGTCTTTAAAATAATGACTCTGATGTGGGATTGAAATTGGGATCACAAGACTCTTTGTCTTAGAAATACTGTAAGTATCACATGCAGAGATTATTCCTAAATTAATTAAATGCATATCACAGAACTGATTTATCCCTTCCTTCTAACTTTCCAGACTACTAAGACATGCCCACTAAGGAAAGAAATGACAGTAGTCAGGGTTGCCATAGCAATGGGCAGACTTTGTATCCAGGTTAGAGGGTTTAAGCCAGGATGTGAAATCCTGTGATTTCCCAAACACTCATCAGTATTTAGCCTTTTTGCAAGTTCATTCCCTCCAGCTGCCAGGGCAGTCTCACAGCCCACATCCTTGGGTTCAAGATACATGGTTATCTAGTGGGGGGGTGAGCCAGGCATGTGCCTTACTGTCTTCAGCAGACCCCACCCCCAGTATGGCACTGTTTTGCCTGGGAAAGCTTTTCTCTTGGTGATGGGCACGATGCTTTTCCCCTCTTCTGAGAGTTCTCTCTTCAAATGTCACCCAAGCAAAGAGTTCATCTCAAACCCTTTTATAGGAAAACAGCAAAGCCCCCAATTTGCCGCCCAGCAGGTCCTATGCCCCCGCACTGGCTTATTTTTCCCTGTTGAACTTTTCATCTTCTGCCACAGTACGTGTTTCATCGTTTGTGTGTGGTTGTCTTCCCCACAGAATGCACGTTCCTTGAGTCTAAGCACTGCCTGGTCCCCGGCACTTATTTACTGAGGATGCCCGATAAAATCTTTCAAATCAACAAAGAAATTATAATGGCAGATTTAAATATCGATTTTTTTCCTTGAGCATTTCAGTGCAACTTAGAAATCTTATTATCCCTTTCATAAAATCTTACATTTTAACAAGCATCTTGAAATATGCCTTTGATTAACATGCAATGAAGGTAGTTTGTTAAATCCCATTAAGTATTTTAAACGGCACTTATAAATTAAATATATTCAACTTTCTCATTTAATTTATGCCTGTAACAAGCAAAGCTTCCCAATACAGTAAATCCAATAAATTAAACATAACTGCAGAAAATCTTTTCTGAAATCTTCCAGTTTTGCGCACAAATGTCGTGAAGTTCTTTTATAGTCTTTCAGCCAAATGTTACGTCTTTAAAATAATGACTCTGATGTGGGATTGAAATTGGGATCACAAGACTCTTTGTCTTAGAAATACTGTAAGTATCACATGCAGAGATTATTCCTAAATTAATTAAATGCATATCACAGAACTGATTTATCCCTTCCTTCTAACTTTCCAGACTACTAAGACATGCCCACTAAGGAAAGAAATGACAGTAGTCAGGGTTGCCATAGCAATGGGCAGACTTTGTATCCAGGTTAGAGGGTTTAAGCCAGGATGTGAAATCCTGTGATTTCCCAAACACTCATCAGTATTTAGCCTTTTTGCAAGTTCATTCCCTCCAGCTGCCAGGGCAGTCTCACAGCCCACATCCTTGGGTTCAAGATACATGGTTATCTAGTGGATGTGTCTGGAGGTGTGGCAGTTATCACCTTCACCTCACGGGACACACTGTTACGTCTTGAATTCTTCTCTTTAATTTCAGAGTGTCATCCGCCCCTGCCACCTCCCTCTTCTTCACCACCCTTCACAAACCTAGTATGCTTTATCCCTTGAGGGATGACTCAAGTCACTTATTTGTTGCTTGACATTTTAAACATCCATTTATTTGGCTGCACCAGGTCTTTGCTGCACCATACAGGATCTTCAGGTGCAGCATGTGAGCTCTTCGTTGTGGCCTGTGGGCTCTGACCAGAGATCGGACCTGGGCCCCTTACCCTGGGGCACTGAGTCTTAGCCACTGAACTGCTAGAGAAGTCCCCTCTTGCTTGATTTTTAAAACTTGAGAGCTGTAAGGTAGCATGATCACTCGGCGAGCCTGAGGGATGCAGGGAGGGTCTTTCGAGCCTGGTGAACACATAGGAAGCGGGCGAGGAGGCGCCCAGTGATGGCAGCCTGTGCACAGTATTCTGGGGGAAGCTACAGGGCTCATCAGAGCTGTGGAAACAGCTTCTTTTTGAGATCCTGTGAGACGTCTGGAGACTCTCAGACAAACGTGGAGGGTGCTACTTTCTAGAAGGCTGGAGATCTTGTTTCTGAAGGTGAGTCCAGGACACAGAGCAGGTCTTTGTATCAGTCACTGATACTGTGATTCCATCTTGATTTTGGGTGTGAAAAGATTAGGGGGAAATCAGAACTGATTTATCTTTAGAATAAAGTCTGTTGTGTGCCTGCTGTGTGTCCACTACTGAGATACCCAGAAGCCCAGTCCTTGACTCCAGAAATGGCACTGCAGGGGTCTTCCCTGGCGGTCCAGTGGCTACAAGTCTGCCTGCCCAGGCAGGGGACACAGGTTCCATCCCTGGCTGGGGAAGATCCCTCATGCCACAGGGCAATGAAGCCCGCACGCAGCAACTGCTGAGCCCGGGCTCTAGAGCCTCTGCTTGGCAACAGGAGAAATCACCTCAACAAGAAGCCTGCACACCGCGAGGACGAGGGGCCCGCTCTCACCACAGCTAGAGAAAACCCGCAGACAGCAGCAAAGACCCAGCCACCCCAAAATAAATCAACTTAATTAAAAGTTTATTTAAAATGTTAATTAATGAACACCACTGTAGCAGGAAGTCTGAGATGTGGAGGTGCCCTGGGACCCCCGAGGATGAAATCATGATAGAGACACAGACCGTATGCTCTGTGCCGAGCCTGGTGCACTCGCTCAGTAAAGACCTCAAGCTAACACATGCTGGACGGACTGTTGAATGAATACATAAATGAGTGAATAAATGAATGTCAGGAGCGTGTTAGAACTAATGAATGCTCCAAGAATCCAGAACGTGGAAGACATCGACTGACCTGTCTGGGAGCTCTAATCTTACTGAAATAACTGTGAAATACTCTTTCATGAGTGATATCTGCATGCTTCACACTGTAGAGAATGGGCTTGGCCCCTAAATGATGTCGACAGTGTGCTCATAAATACCAAATGGAAGAGAGGGGACAGTCACAAATCCTCAGTGGCTGAGATAAGACATTCGATGTTAAAGAAAGGAGAGGAATCAATATTGCTTGGGGCTTGTGTATCCAGACTGTCTGAGTGGGGGCACAGTGGGCCAGTGACACAGGAGGCGAGGGTGTGAATGATGCCAGAAGGCGGGAAACCTGGGCGAGGCCTCCAGTCTGCCTCTTGGTCTCAGCAGACTCTTCACACCTTCAGCCCGAAGAGAGCTGTCCTTCCCCTGATGCGGCCACAGGAGTTCGCTGAGGCAGCCTGATGCTTTCCGGAGAACGAGCATCTCTGCCATCAGCCTTCCAGGAACGGCTCCTAAAAGAGATGCCAAGCTGCACCAGGAGTTCCTTTTGTGGGGGTTTCTGGAATCCTGGCAGGCAATCCAATCAAATTCCACTCTCCACCTGCCCTACTTTCCTCTCACCCTTGCCCCACCTGCCGAGAAAGAAAGATCGACAGAAGCCAGAACTAACTGAAAACTATTTGGAGTATGCCATTCCCGTCGCAGATCATTGCAGCCAGAGCCCGCGGGATTCGGGTTGTTTTGGGTCATTGCCAGTCCAGGGTTGCTGTGAGGAAGCCACGGCCTCCAGCTGTCTCACAGTGTCTTGTCTCGAAGACCCTGCAGTGGAGGTGGTGTGACGGCCGCTCCTGACTCAGGGAGGAGAGAGAGGATGAGTCCGGGGGACCTGGGCTGGCCTCGCGGAGCCCTTGCTGAGACCCCCTCCAGCACCGCCTCTGCTGTTGCCAGCACCCCGGGGTGCTGATGGCCATGCCAGTAGAATGTTTCTAGAAAGGATGAGTCGGGACTGTTAACTGCTGTCCTAACAGACACGAGCAAATTGGAGAAAAGGAAACAAAAGATTCATGCAGGTAGAAAGCCCCTTTTTACATGGTCAATGGGTGGGTGCTAAGTTGCTTCAGTTGCATCCAACTCTTTGTGACTCTATGCACTGTAGCTCTCCAGGCTCCCAGAGATCGGCCCCTCATCTTTTATGCCGCCTTCATTGACAGGTGGGTTGTTTATCACCAGCATCCCCTGGGAAGCCCACAGAGTCAACAGCTTGGTTTTGATAGTGCTCACTGAATCCCTCATGCAAACACTGAACATGTATTTATGGAGGACGTACTTACTGAGTATGTCAGAGACTGCCGTAAGTCATGAGGTCATCATGATGACAACTCTTGGCCTCTAATTTATGGAGTCTGTGATCTACTGTTTCAATGACAGCACAGTTATTCCAGAGCAACGTGTTGTACAAGATGTCATGAGAATGCACAGGAGGCAGCGACTAACTCGTCTCTTTTGGGATCCTGGACCCACTTCCAGTGTGTGTGTGTGTGTGTGTGTGTGTGTCTGTGTGTGTGGTGGGTCTCCCACACCAATAAGGGATTCTCCAGACACCAGTTGTGTCTAACGACTCCATGCTGACACTAACGGGAGGCAGCACCAGACCCCACACGCTAAGGGCTCAGCCCTGCAAGACTGCCCTACTTTCCTCTCACCCTTGCCCCACCTGCCGAGAAAGAAAGATCGACAGAAGCCAGAACTAACTGAAAACTATTTGGAGTATGCCATTCCCGTCGCAGATCATTGCAGCCAGAGCCCGCGGGATTCGGGTTGTTTTGGGTCATTGCCAGTCCAGGGTTGCTGTGAGGAAGCCACGGCCTCCAGCTGTCTCACAGTGTCTTGTCTCGAAGACCCTGCAGTGGAGGTGGTGTGACGGCCGCTCCTGACTCAGGGAGGAGAGAGAGGATGAGTCCGGGGGACCTGGGCTGGCCTCGCGGAGCCCTTGCTGAGACCCCCTCCAGCACCGCCTCTGCTGTTGCCAGCACCCCGGGGTGCTGATGGCCATGCCAGTAGAATGTTTCTAGAAAGGATGAGTCGGGACTGTTAACTGCTGTCCTAACAGACACGAGCAAATTGGAGAAAAGGAAACAAAAGATTCATGCAGGTAGAAAGCCCCTTTTTACATGGTCAATGGGTGGGTGCTAAGTTGCTTCAGTTGCATCCAACTCTTTGTGACTCTATGCACTGTAGCTCTCCAGGCTCCCAGAGATCGGCCCCTCATCTTTTATGCCGCCTTCATTGACAGGTGGGTTGTTTATCACCAGCATCCCCTGGGAAGCCCACAGAGTCAACAGCTTGGTTTTGATAGTGCTCACTGAATCCCTCATGCAAACACTGAACATGTATTTATGGAGGACGTACTTACTGAGTATGTCAGAGACTGCCGTAAGTCATGAGGTCATCATGATGACAACTCTTGGCCTCTAATTTATGGAGTCTGTGATCTACTGTTTCAATGACAGCACAGTTATTCCAGAGCAACGTGTTGTACAAGATGTCATGAGAATGCACAGGAGGCAGCGACTAACTCGTCTCTTTTGGGATCCTGGACCCACTTCCAGTGTGTGTGTGTGTGTGTGTGTGTGTGTCTGTGTGTGTGGTGGGTCTCCCACACCAATAAGGGATTCTCCAGACACCAGTTGTGTCTAACGACTCCATGCTGACACTAACGGGAGGCAGCACCAGACCCCACACGCTAAGGGCTCAGCCCTGCAAGACTGCTCTGCCACCCAGGTTAGATGCCAGCCTCAAGCCCAGCTTAGCACCTGGGCTCTGGACTGTCCAGCTGTGGATTCTGTGGGAAAGGCGCGGGCATGGGGCCCAGCTCTGCCACGCTACAGGTTCATGGCTTTGGCAATGGTAGTTACTTCCTTTCCTCGGATTCTCACTTTCTGTCAGACGCATTTTACAGAGGGGTTATTGTATTAAACGAAGGGGAGGTAAGGCATTTAGCATAGCCTCTGATAGATGACAAGCACTTTAAAAATTAAATTCACTGTTGTTGTTATTGCTGTTATTACTCTAATGGAAAGAACACCTACCAAAGGGGAGAGACCCAAGATTCAACTCACCACAGAAATATAACATTTTCCAAAGCGCAAGATCCCAGTCTACCGTGAACAAATTCATTTCTAAGTGTAAGAAACCATCTTTTCATCTTTCTCTTCACTCCAGTTGAGTTTCTTCTTCCAACCTCCATCTCCTTTTCTTTGCATCCATTTCTAATAGATTTCTCTACTTTCTTCATCCTGAAACCTTTTCTCCTTGTCTCTCTGCCCATTTTTACAGACTTTCCAGGTGGCACAGTGGTAAAGAACCTGCCTGCCAATGCAGGCGACCTGAGAGACGTGGGTTCCATTCCTGGGTTGAGAAGGTCCCCTGGAGAAGGAATTGGCAACCCACTCCAGTATTCTTGGGTAGAGAATTCCATGAACAGAGGAGCCTAGTGGGCTACACTCCATGAGGTTGCAAAGCGTGGACCAAAACTAAATATGTACACACGACTCCCTCTTTATTGCTCTTAAATGAAATATCAGCCCACATTCATTATTATTGGTAACATTCTGACTCTGGTTTTTTAAAATCATCAGGCCTTCTCTGTAAAAAATTCTCTGTTGAAAATTCCAAGTTATTCTCAGAAGACAGCAATTAAAGTTAGTTTCTTCGGGGGAGAAGATAAGAAACTAGCCACTACTTCATTGAGCCAATTATTCTCTTGACATAAATTAATTATCTAGTGCAACAATCCAGGCACCTTTTCTGCCTGGCCACTTTAATGGAGCTTTGACACCAGGAATTTAATTAAGTTAGCAGATCCCCACCATCCTTAGAAGTCAGACAATCTCTTTCTGGAGTATTGAGCATAAAAAAATTCGTCACTTAAGATTAACATTATTAAATGAGGTTTATGACTTTATTGGTGGACTAAACCTTATTTCTGATGGGAATGCAGTCATTGTCCTTATCATTTTAAGAATTGAAAGGTGTTTTTCTTAAGATTCTAAAGGTTACTAGGAAGAACAATTAAGGATTAAAAACAAAACCAACAAAAAAAACCCGGGCAATTATTTCTCCACATACAGAAAAAATTTTAATCTAGAAGTTATCTTAAATAGGTTAGAGACTTTCATAACACACACACAAACATATTCAATATATATGAGGTAAAGTGAAAATTTCCAAATGTACGTGGAGATACCTGGAAGTCTGCAGAAATAGTTTGTTCTAGGTCACAGAACAATTTAGAGGCAGAAATGGGATTTGAATCCAAGTCTTCTACTGCAAGAGGGACTGTGTTGATGACTAGGATAAGAGTCATCTTTGAGGTTGCCTTTACGATTATCTCCATCTCCAGGAGGCCAGGGGTTCCGAGAAAGGGGCACGTGGGCGCTCCTAGGGAATGACTCTGGTCTGTTTATCCGTCTGGATGATGGGTGGGTGGGCATTCCTGTCATGACAAGTCATTAAAGCACTCACTTCTGTTTCATATGGGCTTCCTTGGTGGCTCAGTAGTAAAGAATCCGCCTGCCATTGCAGGAGATGTGGGTTCTATTCCCGGGTCAGGAAGATCCCCCAGAGAAGGAAGTGGCAACCCACTCCAGGACGCTTGCCTGGGAAATTCCACCGGCAGGCTACAATCCACGGGGCCACAGAGGAGCTGGACAATGACTTAGTGACCAGATCACAACAACTACCTTTCATATACTTTTGTATTATGTTATATATTTAACAATCTCATAAGACAGCAATTAAAGTTAGTTTCTTCGGGGGAGAAGATAAGAAACTAGCCACTACTTCATTGAGCCAATTATTCTCTTGACATAAATTAATTATCTAGTGCAACAATCCAGGCACCTTTTCTGCCTGGCCACTTTAATGGAGCTTTGACACCAGGAATTTAATTAAGTTAGCAGATCCCCACCATCCTTAGAAGTCAGACAATCTCTTTCTGGAGTATTGAGCATAAAAAAATTCGTCACTTAAGATTAACATTATTAAATGAGGTTTATGACTTTATTGGTGGACTAAACCTTATTTCTGATGGGAATGCAGTCATTGTCCTTATCATTTTAAGTATTGAAAGGTGTTTTTTTCTTAAGATTCTAAAGGTTACTAGGAAGAACAATTAAGGATTAAAAACAAAACCAACAAAAAAAACCCGGGCAATTATTTCTCCACATACAGAAAAAATTTTAATCTAGAAGTTATCTTAAATAGGTTAGAGACTTTCATAACACACACACAAACATATTCAATATATATGAGGTAAAGTGAAAATTTCCAAATGTACGTGGAGATACCTGGAAGTCTGCAGAAATAGTTTGTTCTAGGTCACAGAACAATTTAGAGGCAGAAATGGGATTTGAATCCAAGTCTTCTACTGCAAGAGGGACTGTGTTGATGACTAGGATAAGAGTCATCTTTGAGGTTGCCTTTACGATTATCTCCATCTCCAGGAGGCCAGGGGTTCCGAGAAAGGGGCACGTGGGCGCTCCTAGGGAATGACTCTGGTCTGTTTATCCGTCTGGATGATGGGTGGGTGGGCATTCCTGTCATGACAAGTCATTAAAGCACTCACTTCTGTTTCATATGGGCTTCCTTGGTGGCTCAGTAGTAAAGAATCCGCCTGCCATTGCAGGAGATGTGGGTTCTATTCCCGGGTCAGGAAGATCCCCCAGAGAAGGAAGTGGCAACCCACTCCAGGACGCTTGCCTGGGAAATTCCACCGGCAGGCTACAATCCACGGGGCCACAGAGGAGCTGGACAATGACTTAGTGACCAGATCACAACAACTACCTTTCATATACTTTTGTATTATGTTATATATTTAACAATCTCATAAAGCTAAATAATACATACATATCTACATAGTTATATAATATATGGACATTTATCTCTAAAACATGCAAAGTTACATATAGATATTTCCTGAACATATGATATAGATAGAAATAAACATGATGTGTGTATATAGACACACAAACATATATATATATACACACACACACACAATGTTCATCCTTTAGCTGCAGGTCTAGTTGTTGTGTGTGTTGTGTTCCCTCACACATGATTAATGAAGCAATGTCTAAGACAGGGACAGACCCTGAGAGCAGCCGAGAGCTGAGCAGCTCTGTTGGCATCCATTTCAAAGCGTCAGCTGCAGACCCCTCGCTCCTTAAGGGAGGAGACTCATGCAGGGGGGACCAGGTTTTGAGGTGGAATGCACAGAGATGGGGAGCTCTCCTTCAACATCTGTTTTCCTTTTTTTTTTTCATACTAGTAAACTTTTCCCTAATCCAGTGGCTGCCCAGAACAGAGTATATTTCCCAGCTTAGCTCCCAGCTAGGTGTGTTCACGCGGCCAAAGTCTAGCTGACGGGACGAAACTTGAACAGTCTTGTGGTGGTTTCTGGGAGCTTATTTTGTGGTTATTCAGCCACTCTGCGACCCCATGGACCGTAGCCAGCCAGGCTTCCCAGCCCTTCACTCTCTCCTGGCGTTTGCTCAGACTCCTGTCCACTGAGTCGAGGACGCCATCCAACCATCTCATTCCTCTTTAGGAAACAACCAGTTGGTGCCTCTGTCCTGCTTCCTCTATCCATCTGTCACCTGGAAAGCAACCTGCGTCCCTGGGACTTTTGTGAAACTGAGCTGCCCTCCCCTCCAGATTACAAACCTCTGGGCGTTTTATGTAACAAAGAACCACATTTCCAGCTTGTTCAAGTCACTGTCATACTAAGCTTATCCCTTATAGTCATCTCGAACCCTGACCAGCTGGCGTGAGAGTCTGCGTTGGCTGGGAAGTGATCTGGTGTGGATGCCTGTGAAGAGCGCTCGTGAATGTTTATGGCCGTACGGGCTGGGAGATGCTGCTGATGATTTTTTTTTTTTAAATATTTATTGATTTATTTATTTTGGTGGGGGTGGGGTGGAGAAGGAGGGGAGCAGGCGGGTCACTTCTGTTGGTTTTTCATTTGTCCATTTTCAGACATCTTTGTTCTTTGGCCCGTGTGGGCCTCCCATCGCGGTGGCGTCTGTCGTTGCAGAGCACCGGCTTTGGGCGCATGTGCTCCAGAGCTCCGGCTCGGTAATTGGACACATTGGTCCAGCCACTCCGCGGCACATGGGATCTTCCCAGGCCAGGGATCGAACCGGTGCCCCTTGCACTGCAAGGTGGTGTCCTTACCCACTGGACCACCAGGGAAGCCCCGCTTATGATTTTATAAAGTCCGCATTTATTAGCAGGGGCAATAATAATTAAGAAACCATACATCCGAGGCTATCACGTCATTTCAAACATAATAGTACTCTAAAGGCATTAGATTAATTTTATTCTATTTCAAGAAAGATACTTAATATAAGTTTCTTAGATTGAACACATGATTTGTATCTGTGCCATATATATTGATAATAAAGAAGCTAAAGTGTGCAATAACCCATCTGATATGGTTTAGGATCAAAAGTCAAATATCTCAGGCATTGCTGGCGGCCTTGAGAGCGTGGTCTCCGGATGCGGGCGCACGTGGACTTCTGTCTCCATCGCTACATAGCTTTTGATAAATTAATTTCACTAAGCAGCAGGTTCCTTCTCCGTAAAATAGAGATCACAATAAAGCTTCTATTTTCCACTGAGTCGAGGACGCCATCCAACCATCTCATTCCTCTTTAGGAAACAACCAGTTGGTGCCTCTGTCCTGCTTCCTCTATCCATCTGTCACCTGGAAAGCAACCTGCGTCCCTGGGACTTTTGTGAAACTGAGCTGCCCTCCCCTCCAGATTACAAACCTCTGGGCGTTTTATGTAACAAAGAACCACATTTCCAGCTTGTTCAAGTCACTGTCATACTAAGCTTATCCCTTATAGTCATCTCGAACCCTGACCAGCTGGCGTGAGAGTCTGCGTTGGCTGGGAAGTGATCTGGTGTGGATGCCTGTGAAGAGCGCTCGTGAATGTTTATGGCCGTACGGGCTGGGAGATGCTGCTGATGATTTTTTTTTTTTAAATATTTATTGATTTATTTATTTTGGTGGGGGTGGGGTGGAGAAGGAGGGGAGCAGGCGGGTCACTTCTGTTGGTTTTTCATTTGTCCATTTTCAGACATCTTTGTTCTTTGGCCCGTGTGGGCCTCCCATCGCGGTGGCGTCTGTCGTTGCAGAGCACCGGCTTTGGGCGCATGTGCTCCAGAGCTCCGGCTCGGTAATTGGACACATTGGTCCAGCCACTCCGCGGCACATGGGATCTTCCCAGGCCAGGGATCGAACCGGTGCCCCTTGCACTGCAAGGTGGTGTCCTTACCCACTGGACCACCAGGGAAGCCCCGCTTATGATTTTATAAAGTCCGCATTTATTAGCAGGGGCAATAATAATTAAGAAACCATACATCCGAGGCTATCACGTCATTTCAAACATAATAGTACTCTAAAGGCATTAGATTAATTTTATTCTATTTCAAGAAAGATACTTAATATAAGTTTCTTAGATTGAACACATGATTTGTATCTGTGCCATATATATTGATAATAAAGAAGCTAAAGTGTGCAATAACCCATCTGATATGGTTTAGGATCAAAAGTCAAATATCTCAGGCATTGCTGGCGGCCTTGAGAGCGTGGTCTCCGGATGCGGGCGCACGTGGACTTCTGTCTCCATCGCTACATAGCTTTTGATAAATTAATTTCACTAAGCAGCAGGTTCCTTCTCCGTAAAATAGAGATCACAATAAAGCTTCTATTTTCTGTTTGTTTTTAATGAGGATTCAGGGAGTTAACGTTTGCCGTTTCGGCACCATGGCGTCCCCTCCAGGGAGCTGCCCCAGGCCTGGTCCCATCGCCTGACATCTGGAGCTCACGCAGGCCTGGTCCTTCACCCTCTCTAACCCCTCCTCGCAGCGTGGGGTGAGGTGGATGCACTCTGACCCCAGGTGCCCCACTGGGGTGGAAGGTCGCCAGGAGCGTCCTTAGGCGCAGCCTGCCTCCACTTTCCCCTCTCACCCCAGTGCCTCCCTGTGGCCCCCCTTCTCTGCCCCTGCCTCCCCCCAACCTGTCTAATGTCCTGCTTCCTGCCTTGAGTTCCGTCGACATCGAGACTTCCTATGTCCTTGTGGGTGCGAGGTTCCAGTGTCCTTTCTTCACACCTCTGCTCACAATCCAAGGCACCATTTTCTACTTTGAAAACAAACAAACAAAGCAGGAAAGACAATAGAGTTTTTCTCCTAAACACTTTGCCTTTTTCGCAAATCCTTTCTATTCCTTTGGGAACGTATGTGGGTCATTGGTTTGTTTTAATGTTTCCTAAGGCTTCCAAGATCTTAGTTCCTTAGACCGGGCATTGAACCTCCACCTTTGGCACTGCAAATATGGAGTCCTAACCAGTAGATGGCCAGGGAATTCCCAGAACATGTGCGTTTGAAACTCCCTACTGGTGAAAATTCCTCTGTCTACTTGCCTCTCTTATATTTTCCTTCTGTCTGCCAATCCGAGGCTATCACGTCATTTCAAACATAATAGTACTCTAAAGGCATTAGATTAATTTTTTCTATTTCAAGAAAGATACTTAATATAAGTTTCTTAGATTGAACACATGATTTGTATCTGTGCCATATATATTGATAATAAAGAAGCTAAAGTGTGCAATAACCCATCTGATATGGTTTAGGATCAAAAGTCAAATATCTCAGGCATTGCTGGCGGCCTTGAGAGCGTGGTCTCCGGATGCGGGCGCACGTGGACTTCTGTCTCCATCGCTACATAGCTTTTGATAAATTAATTTCACTAAGCAGCAGGTTCCTTCTCCGTAAAATAGAGATCACAATAAAGCTTCTATTTTCTGTTTGTTTTTAATGAGGATTCAGGGAGTTAACGTTTGCCGTTTCGGCACCATGGCGTCCCCTCCAGGGAGCTGCCCCAGGCCTGGTCCCATCGCCTGACATCTGGAGCTCACGCAGGCCTGGTCCTTCACCCTCTCTAACCCCTCCTCGCAGCGTGGGGTGAGGTGGATGCACTCTGACCCCAGGTGCCCCACTGGGGTGGAAGGTCGCCAGGAGCGTCCTTAGGCGCAGCCTGCCTCCACTTTCCCCTCTCACCCCAGTGCCTCCCTGTGGCCCCCCTTCTCTGCCCCTGCATCCCCCAAACCTGTCTAATGTCCTGCTTCCTGCCTTGAGTTCCGTCGACTTCGGGACTTCCTATGTCCTTGTGGGTGCGAGGTTCCAGTGTCCTTTCTTCACACCTCTGCTCACAATCCAAGGCACCATTTTCTACTTTGAAAACAAACAAACAAAGCAGGAAAGACAATAGAGTTTTTCTCCTAAACACTTTGCCTTTTTCGCAAATCCTTTCTATTCCTTTGGGAACGTATGTGGGTCATTGGTTTGTTTTAATGTTTCCTAAGGCTTCCAAGATCTTAGTTCCTTAGACCGGGCATTGAACCTCCACCTTTGGCACTGCAAATATGGAGTCCTAACCAGTAGATGGCCAGGGAATTCCCAGAACATGTGCGTTTTGAAACTCCCTACTGGTGAAAATTCCTCTGTCTACTTGCCTCTCTTATATTTCTGCTCTGAGAATAAGCACCTAATTTACGTGAAATGGGAAAGATGGAAATACCAGGGCAAACACCTGCCAACCTTTCAAAATGTTTCTTCGTTAAAGCACAAACCGTCCATATGGCAGAGCATAAAGGACGCGTCCAGAGTCCTTGGTGGAGCTGAAATGGCAAGGAGAGATTCTGTTTGTAGGTCCTGCCCTAAGGAAATTTGGTTCAACTAGTTTAATCCCACTCGAGCCAATTAATACATTGCATTTTAGCTATAGTCTCTTTTCCATAATGTGTCCATTCATCTTGGAAACAGAGTGACAACTCACTGTTTAGATGACAAATGTCCAGCAGCCTCGACGGGCTGGCGTGTGATGGGTAAGCCGAGCTTCGGGGCTGTCACGGCCTCTGGAAGGAAGGCTTAGTCTTCTCTCAGAGCACTTAGGAAGCCTGATCCTAGATCCCTCTGATGCCCCTTTATGCATCATTGAATTGCCTTTCTCCGTTAACCACCTCATTTTCCAGGCCTGAAATGGAAGCTAGAAATGAGGAAGGCACCATTCCTAGATCTCTAGACGCCTCCGCCGTTAACGTTCCACCTTTCTGGTCTTTCTTGACTCATGGACTTGTTTTGAAGGTACTGGGAGGGACATGGGATGGACGCAAGAAGATGCAATTTTGTTCAAAACAAGGAAGAAATTATAATTTTTAAAAACCAATTGGGAAACTGGACCTAAAATAACAGCAGCCTGTGTTAATGTAACAAAAGAAAAAACAGGTTTATACATTCCAATTTCCCCTGGGAGCAAGCCTGATTTACAGCCCAGAACAATTATTGTAATTCATAAGAGTGACACGAATCATCAATAAAAGGTCAAATGAAGTTTAATACGGTCTGTCAAGGGCATTTGAAAATTATGTAATGCACTAAAAATATTTTTATAAAATTGTAATTAAAAAAAAACAAAACTTTTGCAGAAAGCAGTATGTCTTAATTGTCTGGAAAGCTGATGTCTGCATAAGCCTCCCTGCCCAGTGACACCGGATACATGAGACAACAGTTGCTCTCATTAGCTACGTAGGGTACGACCTATGAAGACAACATGTGGGCTTCTTAATTTTTTTTTTTTAACTGTAGCCTCTTTTATTGGTTTTTTATTTATTTACTTTCATCCATCTTTATCCTTTGGCCTGTGTGGGCCTCCCATTGCAGTGGCTTCCCTCTTTGCAGAGCACTGGCTCTGGGCGCATGCGCTTCAGAGCGCTGGCTCATCATTGGACACACGGGTCCAGCTGGTACAGGGATGAAGCCAGTGGCCTTTGCTTTGCAAGGCAGACTCTTTACCCACTGGACCACCAGGGAAGCCCCAGGCGTGGGCTTCTTTGTCTCACCTTGCTTCTGTGTTCTCCCTGATGGTCCAGTGCTCTGGAAGAGGCACCTTCACTGCCAGAGCCCCGTTTCCATTCCTGGTTGGGGAAGTAACATCCCGGCAGCCCCAGGGCCCCAAACCCAAAACAAAACAAAAACGGAGAGCAGGAGCCTTGAGAAGTGACTGTGAGCTCATGGTCTTAATGTCTGAGGGTCAATACTGCCCAGGTCTCATGGTTTCCCAGCCTTTCGAATTTTGGTAAGGCTAGAAATGAGGAAGGCACCATTCCTAGATCTCTAGACGCCTCCGCCGTTAACGTTCCACCTTTCTGGTCTTTCTTGACTCATGGACTTGTTTTGAAGGTACTGGGAGGGACATGGGATGGACGCAAGAAGATGCAATTTTGTTCAAAACAAGGAAGAAATTATAATTTTTAAAAACCAATTGGGAAACTGGACCTAAAATAACAGCAGCCTGTGTTAATGTAACAAAAGAAAAAACAGGTTTATACATTCCAATTTCCCCTGGGAGCAAGCCTGATTTACAGCCCAGAACAATTATTGTAATTCATAAGAGTGACACGAATCATCAATAAAAGGTCAAATGAAGTTTAATACGGTCTGTCAAGGGCATTTGAAAATTATGTAATGCACTAAAAATATTTTTATAAAATTGTAATTAAAAAAAAACAAAACTTTTGCAGAAAGCAGTATGTCTTAATTGTCTGGAAAGCTGATGTCTGCATAAGCCTCCTGCCCAGTGACACCGGATACATGAGACAACAGTTGCTCTCATTAGCTACGTAGGGTACGACCTATGAAGACAACATGTGGGCTTCTTAATTTTTTTTTTTTAACTGTAGCCTCTTTTATTGGTTTTTTATTTATTTACTTTCATCCATCTTTATCCTTTGGCCTGTGTGGGCCTCCCATTGCAGTGGCTTCCCTCTTTGCAGAGCACTGGCTCTGGGCGCATGCGCTTCAGAGCGCTGGCTCATCATTGGACACACGGGTCCAGCTGGTACAGGGATGAAGCCAGTGGCCTTTGCTTTGCAAGGCAGACTCTTTACCCACTGGACCACCAGGGAAGCCCCAGGCGTGGGCTTCTTTGTCTCACCTTGCTTCTGTGTTCTCCCTGATGGTCCAGTGCTCTGGAAGAGGCACCTTCACTGCCAGAGCCCCGTTTCCATTCCTGGTTGGGGAAGTAACATCCCGGCAGCCCCAGGGCCCCAAACCCAAAACAAAACAAAAACGGAGAGCAGGAGCCTTGAGAAGTGACTGTGAGCTCATGGTCTTAATGTCTGAGGGTCAATACTGCTCTATTTCTCATGGTTTCCCCCCAAAGGGGTCATTGGAAATTTGCTTTTAAATTATAGAATGAGGGCAAGAGTAGAGGAAAAAAATATTTCATGTAGAGGAGAAAACCAAATGCGTATTGAGGGCTTCCCCTGGTGGTCCAGTGGGTAAGGACACCGCCTTGCAGTGCAAGGGGCGCCGGTTCGAGCCCTGGCCTGGGAAGATCCCACGTGCCGCGGAGCGGCTGGACTGATGTGTCCAACTACCGAGCCAGAGCTCTGGAGTGCATGTGTCCAGAGCCGGCGCTCTGCAACAACAGACGCCACCGCGATGGGAGGCCCACAGGAGCCAAAGAACAAAGACGGATGAACAGAGAGAAACAAAAGACCAAGCTCCCCTCCCTCCCCAACCCGACCCCCGCCCAAAAATAAAATAAATCTTTAACAACAACAACAAAAAAAATGCGTATTGAGAGCAACACAATCCACAATAGCTAAAAAGAGAAAACAATCCACATGTCCATCAAAGAAATATAGTGTATCTATACAATTACATGGTATTCATCCATTAAAAAGGCATCAATTACTGGTAACCTGCTGCAATGCAGATGAACTTCTAATACCCTAGGCTGAGCGAGCAAAGCCAGGCATAAAGCTGCCCACAGATGATTCCATGTATAGGGAACATCCAGAGGAGGTTAATTCATAAAGATGCAGTGAAGATTGGGCGCCTGCAAAGGAGTACGGGAAGGGAAAAGGGAGAAACTATCTCACAAGTACTGGGATTCCTTTGGGCACGAGGAAAATGTCTTCAGTCTGGAAGAGGCGGTGGTAACCCAGCCTCGTACAGGTCTTCAGTGACACTGAGCTGCAATGCCGTGAAACGGTCACTGACTAGATCTACGTCATGTAAACTGTACCTCAATTATCGAAACAAAACAAAGCGAAAACAAAAAGGCAAGGGCGTCTCTAGGCAGCGAGCGGAAACATTCCTGAGAGACCGTGCACAGTTCCGTGTCCTCACGGTGACTCAGCACCGGCGGAGGGCAGGCACGTGCGGGGACAGCGAGCTCCCTGGGCTGGCTTTCAGGACGAAGCAGAGGGGGCGCAGGCGCAGGGGGAAGCAACCAAAGCGGAGCGGGCCTCGTGCGTCCCGGCAGAGGCTGGCCGGTGACTGCGACGGCCAGGGGCCGCCTCCTTTTTCACGCCGTGGAAGCCCTCAGACCTTCGATCATGTTCCCCAGGAAGCGCGGAGGCAGAGGAAATCTCAGTCGAGCATGTTACACACCCAGATGGCCACAGTTCATTCACACAGTGACCTCATCGGTCCAGAAGGGCCTCTGTTTCCTTGGAAATGGCTGCCCCAAACTGCAGACTGGGCCGGGGGTCACCTGTCTAGTTGAATTATAGTAAAAAGAAATCTCCTTTTCTTGAATGTTGACATCAGCCACGATGGAACATGAGCTCGCTATCCATCTTCCCAATGGGTTCACTTTGCGAGTATTTCCAGCAGCATCTCCGACGTCCGAGGCTTGCCTGACTAATGACAAACAATGCAGTGGGGAATTCCTCTGTCCACAAAAGAGGGTTTTATCTGACCTCTGTGGGAGGGGGGCGGTTACAAAGGAGAGGTTCCTGGGTTCTCAGGAGGGGAGTTGAGGTTTTGAGTTTGGGAGGTGCTGGGAAAGGAGGCCCACGGTGACTCAGGGTTTTGACAGGCTTGCAGCTGGCGTGATGGACTAGTTCACAGAGAACGCACCTGCTGCCAGGGGTGAGATCAGGAAGATGCAAGAGACACAGGTCCAGCATGGGAGTCGGGAAGATCACCTGGAGGAGGGCATGGCAACCCACTCCAGTGTTCTTGCCTGGAGACTCCCATGGGCAGAGGAGCCTGGTGGGCTACAATCTATGGGGCCCCCAAAAGGTCAGACAGGACTGAGCGACTGAGCTTAACAGACACGCTGATCCCGCGGGAGTGCCCACTTCCTCTGAGCAGTCTTCACTGATTTCTGCAATCTGAGTGATGCATCTCTCTGCTGGACTCGGCAAACCACACATTTACCCCACCCTCGCCCTTGTCATTTCAATGATAGTTCCATGATCCAACTTCCCCCATGGAAACTTTCTCTGTAAAAGATCATACAGTAAGAGTTTGTAAGGCCACAGATGGTTTGGCATGCTTTTTTTCATTCTAACTCTTGTATTTTATTTTTCTTAGTGTTTTTTTTTTTTCAACCTTTTTAAATAAAAAAACCCAGTTCTAGTTCACCGGTGATAAAAAAGAAGGCCGTTGGCTCCTGCTGGCTGAAGTTTGCTGACGCTTGCTCTGGAGGTAAACTTCCTGAGGACGGGGCCTGACATCTTGTTTGGTTTTGCATCTCCCTTGTAGGCACGGCTCCTGCAGGATGCCCAGCGTGTAGAACTGAGCTCTGTTGAGCGCTGTAGATTGAGACTGACTTTTCCTAAACTGTTCTGCTGCCTGAGGCTTTCTCATCTCCAACCACCCTGTAACCTCTTGCCTCTTTGTGTGTTTCAGTTTGTGAAACCAATTCCTTCAAGTTCAGCTGCTCCTCTGTCGACATGATGCCTTCAAGGCTCTGCAATGGAGTCAGTGAGGTTTTCTGTTTTCTTTTTCTGTTTCTTTTTTTTTTGAGAGAGAGAGAGAGGGAGATTATGGAAGCAGGCACAGGGCTGCCTGTGTTCAGCAGGGAAAGGTTATTTTGGCATGGTCAGTCCCTGTGAAGTCATGAGGGCTCAGAGGGGTTTCTTTATGGGTGCTCTCCCCGCCCCATGTTATAAACTCTGGTTCAGCCAGGAATCTGATTCTCAAATGGATTATGCCTTTCATTTCCTTCTCTGTTTTAAAAGCATATTTGCATAGAGTTCTTAAAGTGGAGATGCGCTGGGTTTTGCCTCAGGAATACACTCCCTTAGACCTCAAACAGGACTACGAGCTGGGGGCTTACAGGCAACCACGTTCCCTCCTAACGTCATCACATCACTGGACATCTTTGGACACGTTCCCATCACCTGCGAAGTAGCCACCTGTCACCTCTATCTTTTGAGAAGAGATCACCGGGAAGACAGGCACGGAACTGTGGTCTCATTAAAGAAATACAGGGCTCCTACCAAAACACGGCCCTCGCATCCATTTTTACAAACTGTCTCCCTCAGGGGTCAAAACAAAGTAAAAAGCAACAGCAAAACATACACCTATAAAAGCGGGATCCAGGTGATGAGCAATTCATCCGTAGGTAAACCCTCGGCTCAGCCAAAAACACTTGCTGCCTTTCTGCGTAGCCGGCTGGAGACTCTTTCTTTCCGGCCCATCTGCACTGTTTTCACAGCAGCCTTGCATACTTACCGAGTGACAGCATGCTGCTCTGTTGCCACAAACAGCTCCCATAAATGTTAGAGCCAAGTGTGTCTAAACATTACAGCATATTAAACACCTTTAAGCATGATCCATAACCTTGTAATTGGCACCAACATAACAAGACTTGTGTTTTAAATGGGAATTTGACTCTCAGATGTCTGTGGCCAATCTGTTCCCCACGCACACAGCTGGAAAGAGGGTCACGGGGAGAATGGTGGGGACCAGGGCACTGCACCTTAAACTCTAGCTCCTAAAGGTCCTCTGGGCTGATGCCCATCTTTGATTACTCAAGGATTCCTGACTCTCCCAGGCTCTTTCTTTCTTTGAAAATTTACTTATGTATTTACTTATTTGGGGGGCTGTGCTGGCTTTCTGTTGCTGCGTGGGCTTTCTCTAGTTGTGGCGCTCGGGCTTCTCACCGTGGTGGCTTCTCTCGCTGTGAGCACGGGCTTCAGCAGTCGCCACGCTTGGGTTCCGTTGCCCCGAGGCACGTGGGGTCTTCCGGGGCCAGGGACGGAAGCATGTCCCCTCATTGGCAGGTGGATTCTGAACCGCTGGACCACCAGGGAAGCTCCCATGCTTTTTCCATTCGACAACGTGCTTTTGTAGAACAAGGAAAAGGTTTTCTCGGTGTAAATAATAATTGTGTCCGCTTGGAAGTGACGTGAGTTCCGTGTGACGTGCGTCTCTGCTGGACCCGGAATACGATGGACGGGCCTGGGCATTTGTTTGTGACCCACCACCCTAAAGAGTGTCTTTCTGAAAATGCCTTTCTGAATTGGCTCCAGGTCCCGGGATCTTCTCTAGCTGAAGCTTTTCTTTGTGATCTCCACAAGCCTCCACCGAGAGGAAGCACGTTCCTTCGAGGAACGGAGAGGTGTCACCAAGGATGCAGGTCTGAGCACTGAGGGCGAGTGGTTTACGGGCTGGGCTGGACGCTGGCTGGACACGCAGATCTGAGCAGGTCTCTAGGGCCACTCACCCACGTCCATTCAGGCATTCGTGGAGAGCCCGCTTGGACCCATTCCCTCAACTGGAAACGAAAAGGAATCCAGCTATCAGAGCGGGGAGCATTCCGGGAACGAGCACCAGCGCTCTCACCTGAATGTTCTCCACACAGCAGACAGGGAGCACTTCCAGTAAATATGCTCAGAGATATCACAAGACATGTGTTACACTGTCTATAATTGTCACATGTTTAATATAAAGCTGCTGCTGGTGGGGACAACGGCCCAGTTTCTTTCTTTCTTTTAGACTGAATTCAACAAGCATTGATTGAGGTCTACTGTTGAGAAGGTTTTGAGAGATCAAAAAATAAATTCAAAAATTACAATTTAGTCCCAATCTGTGACACTCCAGAGGACAGAGACGGGTACATAACTGGGCCTTGGCACATATTAGGGAAATTATAACACGAGATGCAAACACCACACCACCTGGGGCATATTGTTCGTTAAAGACAGGTTGATGTTCCCAGTGAATCTCTGAATGTCACCCCTGACTCAGAGGGTCAGCTCTTGCCACGTCCCATGGGAACCATGTTTGCAGCAGGGCGTCCATTCTTTGGGGAACAGTGTTTCCGTTTAGCAGCTCAAAATAAGCGACCAGTTTTCTGAAACGTGCACAACTGTCTCACATCCGTTCTCCCTCCTCCGCCCCCCTGCTGCTGCGTCACTTTCTTAATGTGTGCACAGAACGTTGGCAGCCCAGTTTCTGAATTCGCCACCAAGATAAAGCCTGAGATCTCTGGCTCTGATCCCTTGTGATGGAGGGACGCCAGAACGCACGATGTTGTAACGCTGATATTTACTTGAAGGGGTCAGGTTCTGATTGACCAGCATCGTGTGAATGAGAATCGGTCATTGAAAACCTTAATGTTTTTGTTTTGTTTGGTCTTTTAATCTCCATCCAGGCTTGGGATTGAAAAATGCTTTCAGGACCCTTGCTTTTCTGGCCAGCAAAACGTAAGAAGAAAATGATTCATGTGGGACCCGAAAATGGGTTTCTTCAACACCTGTTTACGGGCTGGGCGGGGACGCTGGCTGGACACGCAGATCTGAGCAGGTCTCTAGGGCCACTCACCCACGTCCATTCAGGCATTCGTGGAGAGCCCGCTTGGACCCATTCCCTCAACTGGAAACGAAAAGGAATCCAGCTATCAGAGCGGGGAGCATTCCGGGAACGAGCACCAGCGCTCTCACCTGAATGTTCTCCACACAGCAGACAGGGAGCACTTCCAGTAAATATGCTCAGAGATATCACAAGACATGTGTTACACTGTCTATAATTGTCACATGTTTAATATAAAGCTGCTGCTGGTGGGGACAACGGCCCAGTTTCTTTCTTTCTTTTAGACTGAATTCAACAAGCATTGATTGAGGTCTACTGTTGAGAAGGTTTTGAGAGATCAAAAAATAAATTCAAAAATTACAATTTAGTCCCAATCTGTGACACTCCAGAGGACAGAGACGGGTACATAACTGGGCCTTGGCACATATTAGGGAAATTATAACACGAGATGCAAACACCACACCACCTGGGGCATATTGTTCGTTAAAGACAGGTTGATGTTCCCAGTGAATCTCTGAATGTCACCCCTGACTCAGAGGGTCAGCTCTTGCCACGTCCCATGGGAACCATGTTTGCAGCAGGGCGTCCATTCTTTGGGGAACAGTGTTTCCGTTTAGCAGCTCAAAATAAGCGACCAGTTTTCTGAAACGTGCACAACTGTCTCACATCCGTTCTCCCTCCTCCGCTCCCTGCTTCTGCATCACTTTCTTAATTTTTGCACAGAACATTGGCAGCCCAGTTTCTGAATTCGCCACCAAGATAAAGCCTGAGATCTCTGGCTCTGATCCCCTTGTGATGGAGGGACGTCAGAACGCACGATGTTGTAACGCTGATATTTACTTGAAGGGGTCAGGTTCTGATTGACCAGCATCGTGTGAATGAGAATCGGTCATTGAAAACCTTAATGTTTTTGTTTTGTTTGGTCTTTTAATCTCCATCCAGGCTTGGGATTGAAAAATGCTTTCAGGACCCTTGCTTTTCTGGCCAGCAAAAACGTAAGAAGAAAATGATTCTCATGTGGGGAACACACAAGAAAAATAGTGGGTTTGTTTTCTTCAACACCTGTTTTCATTAAGTAAAGGCAGGAAATGAAAAAACGTTTTTAATGCTTATCAAGTGCCAGAAGCATTACATATGTTGTCTCACTTTATCTTTAAGCTCAAAGAGGTAGACACTGTAGTCCTTGTTTGGGACATCTTCTCTTAAGATTTTAATGATATAAGATTTTTCTCTTAGAATTAAACTTTTAAAAAATACAAGCCTCAAGTAGAAATATGAAAAGTCACAAGAAAAAGACAGAATAGTGTTTAGACCAGCACAACATGCCATCGTATTAAAGGTATTGACATTCTTACTGAAGACCAGTGTCCTTGGATAAAGAACCAGCTCAGCCACGGACGTCCAGACCAAAGAGGGACCCAGAGATGACAAGAGCCATCAGAGGAAAGGAAGCAGCTCAGCCAGTGGATTTGGAGGCACCTCGGTCCATTGCCAGGTTCTCCATTTTGTGGAAATGTACACCTGAGGCTATATTAGCTCGATTCCATCAAACACCCAACCAACTTCTCTTTTTCTGATTTCACGCTCAACAAACAAATCCCTGGTTGTAATTTCACCTCCATGTGGGTTTGCCTACAGGAAAAGAAAGCTGCTGACCAAGCTGCTGCAAGGACTCGGGTCCCAAGTCTTATTTAGCTTGAGAGATGAATAGAATGGCTTTCTGATTTTATACGTTAGTCTTGTGATTGGTTAATCAAAACAGATCCTCCTGACATAATCAGGTTTCTGAATCTACCAAGGAGAGACCCACGTCCCGGACGTGGGGGTATTCATCAGGTAGTTAATGCTAATGTTAATCTATGCTAATCTATCAAATCTCATTGGAGTCAACTTGCCTACCAGGCACACGTTGCTTCACCCTGGAGGTAAGAATTGGCATTGATACTGATAACACATGATACTATGCAGACTTTTGACAATGTGATTAACTTTTTAACGCTGATATTTACTTGAAGGGTCAGGTTCTGATTGACCAGCATCGTGTGAATGAGAATCGGTCATTGAAAACCTTAATGTTTTTGTTTTGTTTGGTCTTTTAATCTCCATCCAGGCTTGGGATTGAAAAATGCTTTCAGGACCCTTGCTTTTCTGGCCAGCAAAAACGTAAGAAGAAAATGATTCTCATGTGGGGAACACACAAGAAAAATAGTGGGTTTGTTTTCTTCAACACCTGTTTTCATTAAGTAAAGGCAGGAAATGAAAAAACGTTTTTAATGCTTATCAAGTGCCAGAAGCATTACATATGTTGTCTCACTTTATCTTTAAGCTCAAAGAGGTAGACACTGTAGTCCTTGTTTGGGACATCTTCTCTTAAGATTTTAATGATATAAGATTTTTCTCTTAGAATTAAATTTTTAAAAAAATACAAGCCTCAAGTAGAAATATGAAAAGTCACAAGAAAAAGACAGAATAGTGTTTAGACCAGCACAACATGCCATCGTATTAAAGGTATTGACATTCTTACTGAAGACCAGTGTCCTTGGATAAAGAACCAGCTCAGCCACGGACGTCCAGACCAAAGAGGGACCCAGAGATGACAAGAGCCATCAGAGGAAAGGAAGCAGCTCAGCCAGTGGATTTGGAGGCACCTCGGTCCATTGCCAGGTTCTCCATTTTGTGGAAATGTACACCTGAGGCTATATTAGCTCGATTCCATCAAACACCCAACCAACTTCTCTTTTTCTGATTTCACGCTCAACAAACAAATCCCTGGTTGTAATTTCACCTCCATGTGGGTTTGCCTACAGGAAAAGAAAGCTGCTGACCAAGCTGCTGCAAGGACTCGGGTCCCAAGTCTTATTTAGCTTGAGAGATGAATAGAATGGCTTTCTGATTTTATACGTTAGTCTTGTGATTGGTTAATCAAAACAGATCCTCCTGACATAATCAGGTTTCTGAATCTACCAAGGAGAGACCCACGTCCCGGACGTGGGGGTATTCATCAGGTAGTTAATGCTAATGTTAATCTATGCTAATCTATCAAATCTCATTGGAGTCAACTTGCCTACCAGGCACACGTTGCTTCACCCTGGAGGTAAGAATTGGCATTGATACTGATAACACATGATACTATGCAGACTTTTGACAATGTGATTAGAATTGCACTTTATCTTTGTGGACTTCCTTCCAAATAGCTGAAACCTCTGCCTGACCATGGGGAAAAGATCAGACATTCCACAGAGTACCTAACCCAAACGCCTTGAACTGTCAGGGTCGTCAAAAACAATTAGTATCTTGAGAAGCTGTCACAGCCAAGAGACCCTAAGAAAACATACAACTAAATATCACGTGGCATTCTAGGTGCCGAGATGAGACTGCAGAATAGAACAAGAAGGTTAACTAAAACCCAAACAAATCTGCATAAAGTATGTGTTTTAGTCAAGATCAAAGTATTGATATTGCTTCACTAATTGTAACACATCTTTATGGTGGCCCAAGGACTCTGTGTAGATGATGCTGCATTTAGGAAAAAATACTTTCAATAGACCATACGGCCTATAGAAAAATTGTTTGTGTTGGAAGTTGTATGTAAATCTTCAGTCTTATTACACTTGAGAAAAACAGATGAAGAATGGGGAAGGCTTACCTAGACCTCATGCAAGGGGGTTGGCTTTGAACAGAAAAGGGCCTGGGGGGTCACAGCGCACCCTGAGCTTGTCTGATATGCTTTGGAGACTCATAACTGAACCGCTTGGATGAAACAGCCTGTGATGTGATTCTCTGCCTAGCAACTCAGCCAGCCGGGAAGGACGTGGCTGTGGGTTCGTGTGGTTTGTGGTTTGCCTGGAGGAGGAAGGTGATGGAGTCTAAGCTAAGAGTAACCCTTGTGGGCTGCAGGTGTAGTTTTCTGAAAGGCAAGTGGAGATTCTTTGAAATGAGAATAAAAAAATATACCTCTCTCAGGGAGAAGCAAGGGAGGCTCGGAGATGGAGAACAACAATATGAACCGAGGGTACTTCCTACAGGATATGGCAAAGACCTTCCCTTCATCATCCAGCCACCAGACATCCCTCTACCCAGCCAGCCAGCCAGCCATCAGCCCATTCAGCCAGCCAGCCACCCATCTGCCCACTCATTCATTCATCCATCCGCCCATCCACATACCCATCTATCCAGCCATCTGTCTCCTCGTCATTCATGGTCTCATCTGGAGGTCTGGACACAGTCTTATTTCATATACCACTCTGAGTCATTGTTTTCCTCTGTTGGATAAGAATAGTTATTCCCAATGCTCTCATATTGTCTGCTATAAACAGCAGGACGTGCATGACTGTGCAGGAGGAATGAAAAGATGCCAGCGGGCAGGGAAGTAGCCCTCCGTGTTTTCCAGTCCCTCGATGCCTGCACAGCAGCAGCAGAACCGTGTGAAGGAGAATGATGGTCTTGGAGATCCAGGTACAGCCCAGCAGCGCAGTGAGGATGGCCCAAGAGGTGGCAGAGAGCAGCCGAGAGGAGTATGCAGCCGCGAGAAGCAGCTGCCCGTAGGAGCAAGAAACGGTTTTATGACAAACCCCCTCCCCCAAAAAACGGAGGAAGGTAAGCCCAGGACTTGGGCTACACATGGATTATGTCAGATAATATATATTCTGCACATAGTAAGCAATGGATATATGTTAGCTATTAAAATAATAATAATAAATCTAAACGAATTCCACCTGGGACTATTTATCTGTGGAGGAATCTGGAGAGAGGTATGGCAATCGGAGGCCTCTGGGAATGGAGTAACATTATTTAAAACATCAACAAATACTGGAAACATAGAAGCACTGAATGCTATACCCAGGAAGCCTCAAGAGCCCTTTTAGGTCAACACTCTCATTTTACAAATGTGTAAACCGAGTCTCCGAGAAGTCGAGTGACTGGCTCAAACCCATTCCACATCTGTAGCAACGGAGGTGGACACACTGACTTCCAACGGACTGCGACGTTTTAAAAAACGTTTTCCGAAATATCCTCCCAATCTAAGGTCCATAAATACATTGAAGAAAATTCCAGATAGTGGTTCTCTTAGATACAGCTTAGCGAGGGAAGTTATTGGCAGACATGGTCCCAGTGGAGTGGAACCGTTCACGGGGAAAGAAAGTGCATTAGGGTTTCAGTGATAGACATGAATTCTCCAAGGAATGAAAATTCAGAAAATACTATAAAGGATACCCATTTTGTGGGTGTCCTGAAAACTTGATATTCTGTTTTCAGTGGTTTGCTTTGCACAGAAGGAGGCACTGCAGTCTAACCTTGCCTCAAACTCCGTGATGGGCTTTTCTGTATCTGATCTCCACTTTGGCTGCAGTATTGCAAGGCAGTCTTCCAGGTGGCATAGTGGTAAAGGACCCGCCTGCAGTGCAGGAGACAGGTGTTTGATCCCTGGATCGGGAAGATTCCCTGGAGGAGGAAATGGCAACCCACTCCAGTGTTCTTACCTGGAAAATTCCATGGCAGAGGCGCCTGGTGGGCTATAGTCCAGGGGGTCACAAAGAGGGGGACACGACTAAGCGGCTGAGCACAGACCTAGGCATTGCAAGACAGGAAGCCCTGTTTTAGGTGTGCTAGACCTGAGGCTCAGGAAGTCTAAGGAACTTGCACAGGGTCACATAATTAGCAGCTTCCAGAGCTTGTATACAAAGGTAGCTCCTTTCCAGGACACCCCACTGCTAATTAACATGGGGACAGTCCAGGTGGGCCAGGAGGGCGCGAGAGGTACGGGCCATACGGAGTCACGGCGAGGCTCTAAAGCTCAGGTGCTCTGCGGAGCAAACCCTTTCTCCCACCACTTTCTGATAGCTCATCTGGGATGGCAAATTTGGCTGGGTCCTCTGTGAGCAGTGACTGCTAAGGACTTGGCAAGCATCTCAACACAAATGAAAGCCTTCCAGATACACAGTAACCTACAGGTTCAAAAGGTTCCATAACCACACATAGGATAAATACACATGTAGGCACATCATGACCAACCTGCTGAGAAAGACAGAGCGAGAGGAAGGGAGGGAGGGAGGGAGGGATAAAGGGAGGGGAATCTTATAAGCATCCAGAGAAAAATGGCACATTAGAAACAGGGGAAAACAATAAAATTTAATAGCTAACATTCAATCTGAAGCAATGGAAGTCAGAAAAAAAAAGAAGTGTCTTAGAATTTTATGCCCAGGGAAAATATCCATCACACATGGAGATGAAATACTCTTTCAGAAAATTTGAATCTGAGAAAATTTATCCCCGGCAGCTCTCTACCACAAGAAATGCCGAAAGCAAGTCCCTATGGAGAAAGAAAATGCCACCAGACAGAAGTCTGAGTTTCTGGAAAAAGAAAGTGGTTTGCTTTGCACAGAAGGAGGCACTGCAGTCTAACCTTGCCTCAAACTCCGTGATGGGCTTTTCTGTATCTGATCTCCACTTTGGCTGCAGTATTGCAAGGCAGTCTTCCAGGTGGCATAGTGGTAAAGGACCCGCCTGCAGTGCAGGAGACAGGTGTTTGATCCCTGGATCGGGAAGATTCCCTGGAGGAGGAAATGGCAACCCACTCCAGTGTTCTTACCTGGAAAATTCCATGGCAGAGGCGCCTGGTGGGCTATAGTCCAGGGGGTCACAAAGAGGGGGACACGACTAAGCGGCTGAGCACAGACCTAGGCATTGCAAGACAGGAAGCCCTGTTTTAGGTGTGCTAGACCTGAGGCTCAGGAAGTCTAAGGAACTTGCACAGGGTCACATAATTAGCAGCTTCCAGAGCTTGTATACAAAGGTAGCTCCTTTCCAGGACACCCCACTGCTAATTAACATGGGGACAGTCCAGGTGGGCCAGGAGGGCGCGAGAGGTACGGGCCATACGGAGTCACGGCGAGGCTCTAAAGCTCAGGTGCTCTGCGGAGCAAACCCTTTCTCCCACCACTTTCTGATAGCTCATCTGGGATGGCAAATTTGGCTGGGTCCTCTGTGAGCAGTGACTGCTAAGGACTTGGCAAGCATCTCAACACAAATGAAAGCCTTCCAGATACACAGTAACCTACAGGTTCAAAAGGTTCCATAACCACACATAGGATAAATACACATGTAGGCACATCATGACCAACCTGCTGAGAAAGACAGAGCGAGAGGAAGGGAGGGAGGGAGGGAGGGATAAAGGGAGGGGAATCTTATAAGCATCCAGAGAAAAATGGCACATTAGAAACAGGGGAAAACAATAAAATTTAATAGCTAACATTCAATCTGAAGCAATGGAAGTCAGAAAAAAAAAGAAGTGTCTTAGAATTTTATGCCCAGGGAAAATATCCATCACACATGGAGATGAAATACTCTTTCAGAAAATTTGAATCTGAGAAAATTTATCCCCGGCAGCTCTCTACCACAAGAAATGCCGAAAGCAAGTCCCTATGGGAGAAAGAAAATGCCACCAGACAGAAGTCTGAGTTTCTGGAAAATAGACATAGAAAGGACCAGAGAGGGTAAGTATGTGTGCAAATGTAAAACAGCATTTAATAGGCATCATTATATAGTCCATATAAACTATATATGCATATACAGTCTCTGAGAGTGTATATAAACAGGGACTTCCCTGGCAGTCCAGTGATTAAGACCCTTCGCTTCCACTGCAGGGGGCGTGGGTTTGATCCCTGGTCAGAGAACTAAGATCCCACGTGACACAGGGCGTGGTTAAAAAAAAAGAAACAAAAAAATACTTTAAAAAGGCAGGTTCTATCTGCCCTCGCTTCTCTGCTTTCTCTTCCAATTTCAGCTCAGTTCAGTTCAGTCGCTCAATCGTGTCTGACTCTTTGGGACCCCACGGACTGCAGCAGGGCAGGCTTCCCTGTTCTTCACCATCTCCCAGAGATTTGCCTTTAAAATGACATTATTCATTTGATGAGAGTAGTGTGGGAATTATTTATTCATGCAGTATAGGTTTAAGGGGGAAAATGTCGTTGTTTGTATTTTTGACAACAGAATCATGCAAACCTCCATCGTGGAGAAGAGGTTTCCGTAGACAGTCTGCATATCAGTACTTTAAAAGCCTCTGGTGCTCAGACCGTTTGTCAGTCGAAGGTGCTATGAACTCAGCCGTGTCCTCCCACCAAATCCACGTGTTAAAGCCTTATGTCCCCAGGTGACCGGGTTTGGAGCTAGGGCTATTTTGAAGTTAATTAAGGTTAAGTAAGGGCATACGTGTAGGACAATGACCTGGTGGGGCTAATGTCTTTATAAGAAGAGGAAGCCAAGACTGGACCTCTCTCTCTCTCTCCACACACATCTGCACCTGCAAAGGAAGGACCATTTGAGCACACCGCACGGAGATGTCCTCAAGCCAAGAGAGCTATTTCATCAGACATGGAATTATGCTGGCACCTGATCCACTTCCAGCCTCCAGAACCGTAAGAAATTAATTCTGTTCCTTAAACTGCCCCATCGAAGGTACTCTGTTACGGCAGCCCAAGCAAAGACAGAAGGCATTTCAATCAGTAAGAATTTCCAGTTTGAGGACAGTCAGTAACTGATAGCCATGATTCAAAAACCTGTGCCTAAGTACAGTATACTAACATATATATGTGGAATCTAGTAGGATGGTAAAGATAACACATGCAGAGAAGCGATGGAAAAACAGACATAGAGAACAGACATATGGACATTGAGGGGAATGAACAGTGGGTGGGAGGCACAGAGGGAGCAACATGGACACCCGTACTATCATATGTGAAAAAGATAGCTATCGTCATTGCGTTGTGGGAATAGGGGATCCTGCAGGGGCACGGTGTGACAGCCTGGAAGGGTGGGATGAGGGGCGCTGGGAGGGGGCAGGGGGAGAGGGGGCCAGGGATACACATATGACAGATCAGGGAACATGCATGTCTGTGAACAACAAAACTGTAAAAAAAATAAACCCACAAAAAACTGTGCCTGTTTCATAAGGGCTTTAAATCCAAAAGCACCACGCATTGTGGCTAACATATTTATTTGTCCCACATAATAATATTCATATATATTTCTGTGTACATCTTTCTAAGCATAAAATAGGAAATAAGCCTTCACACATAGAATATATGGAGTCTTTTCTTAAAAGAAGGCATCGCTTGTGTAACTGAGCGATCGGGTTCCATTGGTTGATTCTGGAAGCATGGCTCTTTGGGGGAAATTCTTTCATTTTGTGATTTCTGCATCACTTCTCTAGACCAGACCTCCTGAGTGTCGTCTTAAGAGCTCTCACGAACATAAATCATGCCAAATGGGTAGTGAAAAAATGGTGGAAGGGAAGAGGCTGATTTGAACCATTCTTCTTCCTGACAGTTTACAACGAGAGCTGCTCTGTGAGGGCTGTAAGTCACAGAGCTCTGGTCTGCTCAGCAAAGCGCTCTTCATGTACCTCCAGGCGAGCTCCAGGGCTCGTCCAGACCCACGCGGAGCAGCGGGACTGGAGCCGACGTTCAGCCTCTGTACCCAGGTACCCAGCGGACTCTGGGACAGAGTTTTGGGTGAAGTGGAAAAGAATAGCTTTACCCACCAATGCCCTCAGAATCGTGCGGCCTTCCTGGGGAGTTTTACATGGATAGTAATGGCTCAGAGAGGAGGGCGTGGTCAGCTCGTGGCCAGTCTTCTGATTGGCTGGTGTGAGGTCCGTGGGAGTCGCATCATCAACCTTCTGTTCCAACCAGTCTGAGGTCAATGTGCTGGGGGGCTGCTTACAGCTAGCTTCTCCCACTTGATGAGGATTACTCCGCAAAACAGCTCAAAGGTACTGTTGTGCGTATCCCCTGAGGGGAACCAGGACCCGCCCCAAGGCTGCACTATTGTTTCTTGGCTGCCCCTCCCCTGTCTTCACTCCCCTCTCTTCCCTGATCAGCACCTGTTTGGTCCTGCCCTTTGGAATTCAGGGGACATCATGGAGGCTGAAGGAAATCTAATTCCTGTAATCAAGGTGTGACTCCCCTGGGTCACACATCTAGTTAGTGGCAGGGCCAGGATTTGACCCCAGGACTCCTGCCCTCCTGTTTACAGACCCTGCCCACATCTCACAGCCTCCTTGAAAATGCTAGGAGCATTTTTAAAGAACCCACCGGGGTTTCACCCGGGTTTTTGCTTTCCTGTTGCACACAACATGTAAGCAGAAAAGTTTTGTGGCTCTTAGGCTTTTCCTCTATTGAATTACCAATACCAGGAGCCTCCCAGCATGACGCCAAAACAACGTGAATGTGGCGGCAGAAGGGGTGGGGCACGTGCAGAGGACAGAGAGGAAGAGAAAACGTACTGACACCAGGCGACACCGCCTTCGCCTCTGGGCTTGCGGGCTAAGGTCCAATTTTGAAAAGGGCTTTTGATTCTTTCCTTGTTACCTCACCCTTGTGCCCGCTGCTTCCCCTGCCTCCAGGCACAAGGAACAAGAAACACTATAGCTTCATCACTTCTTCAGGCAGGAGCATTGTTTTAGACAAAATGGGTTTCCAATTGGTTTCAAAATTGGCTTCAAATTGGAAACCTGTGAGTTGGACAAGGCCTGTAGATGGGATCGTAGGCACATGTGTTCAACAATTAAGCCAATTAAAAAGTTCCACAGGGCTTCCCTGGTGTTCCAGTGGGTAAGGACACTGCCTTGCAGTGCAAGGGGCGCTGGTTCGATCCCTGACTTGGGAAGATCCCATGTACCACGGAGCAGCTGGACCGATGTGTCCAACTACTGAGCCGGAGCTCTGGAGCGCATGCGCCCAGAGCCGGTGCTCTGCAATGTGAGAGGCCGCTGCGTTGGCCAAAAAAAAAAAAAAAAGTTCCGCATTGGGAAAAAAACCCAGAACTTCCAGGTTCTCCTGAAAGAGGACTGTATACAGTGATACTGGCTTTGCATTGTGACGTGGCAACAATGGACTTGAGCTGGATTAACTCACTTCCCTCCCCTCCACTGCTCACTCACTCATGTCACTTGTCTCCTCGGCAGACAATTGATCTTGTAGTCCTTGCTTTAAAAGATGACATGAATCATGTAATACTGTTTTCTACTTACCCAATGCACTGAAATTAAAAAAAAAAACTTTAAAATTCTATTTTTTTTATTGCCCGCTGATGCTACAACCTGCTGCACTGGACCTGGTCATAGTAGAACACTCCTACAGACAGAATCACACACACTCACACACAGGTGCTACTGGTTAGATCGCTTCAGCTCGTCTTGATCTGAGCATCACTGATCTAGAGTACTGAAGCTTCTAGTCCACTGCTGTTTGGAATATAGACATTAAATACCTCATTGACACCTTCCTGCTACTCATTCTGAACACCAAATGCCTTCAAAGGGATTTAAAATTCTGTGGGCATCACCCTTCCTCTGGCGGGGCTGGTGGCTTCATGGATATAACTCTCAGTCTCTACTAAACCCAGCTTTCAGCTTTGACATCAACACCAATGTCCCAAAAGGACGGAAGAGGCTCTTGAAGGAGAACCCGTGTGACGACACCAGGTTGAGCTCCGTCCTCTCCAGTTCCCTCTCTCTGGGCATGAGATTCGCCAAGAAGCAGCTGCGCCTTGGGTTAACACAAAACTGCCCCAGAAATAAAGATCAGACTCTTTTACTGCGATTGAAAATAAAAACACTCCTCGACCATAAAATCGGCAAGGTTTCAACATTCCGTCATTTGAAAACAGACAATCGCGTTTTTCTTTTAAGAGAAGGCAGCAGTGACCTCAGAGTTTTATATTCATTCTCACCCTGGGGGAAAATATATTCTTGGAAAGTTTTTACTTTTTTTGAGCTCATTCCAAAGATGCGATGAACACGGCTCGATTCCGCGGCCGTATTTCACCAAGTGTCATTATCCTTCTGCCAGAGCGACTAATGGATGGCTGGGAGGAAAGATACAATTTGGAGGCAATTAATTCTGCTTCAAGTCCCAATTCACTGATGCTAAATAGCATTTGAATCCCGGTTCAAGATTTAGAGCCCAGTGGACATCGGCCTGGGCTGCTCCTCTCCGGGGCTTGTCCTGCGAGGAGCCTGCCTCGTGCCGGTTCCTCGTGGCCCTGTGCCTGCGCCCACGCCTGACGGCCCCGGGCTTCCTTCCATCCTGGTTTACAGCGGGGAGGAGCCCCGGGCGAGCCGCACCAGCCACGGCAGGACGCTTGCTGCCATCTGCTTGCAACTCTGCGACAAAACCGCAACACTTTGTTTCCCTGAGCAATGCTGCTTGGTCCACTCCGCCCTGGAAATGCACCCGGAGGGCCAGAGAGGCTTCTCTGGGAGCCGGCCCGCGTTATCTCGAACCCCAGGCGGAGCCGCAGGTCGGCTCGCGGAGGCCACAGCTGGGAACACAGAGGCGTCACCGTCCCATCCTGACTTCCGGTTGTGAAGCAACCGCTACCGAGGGGTCAGCCGTCGACCCACCGTTTCCCTCCTTCCTCTTCCAGAACCAGGGCGCTGCCAGCGACCCTGGGGAGCAGGGAGTCCGCTGGGAAACCAGCTCAAGGTCAAGGGCCTCCCCTCGCATCTACGCCTTCGAGAAAGGTCAAGGGGCCAGCCCCCACGTGCCCCGTCTCCCCGGTCTCACACCGGACGCAGCCCCTTGCTCGCCGCCGCGGGCAGCTCGCTCAGCGTCCTCAGCCTCCCCCTGCACCTGCTGTGTCTGCGAAGCACAGGATGCGGACGGTATTGCGTGGGACCCACGTCGCAGAAGCAGGAAATGTTAGGAATCATCACCAGCGTCGCAGAGTCCGTGAGCCGGACTGGAAGTGGGGATCCAGCCAGTTCCAGAGCCCCATGGGTTCTTTTAAGAGAAGGCAGCAGTGACCTCAGAGTTTTATATTCATTCTCACCCTGGGGGAAAATATATTCTTGGAAAGTTTTTACTTTTTTTGAGCTCATTCCAAAGATGCGATGAACACGGCTCGATTCCGCGGCCGTATTTCACCAAGTGTCATTATCCTTCTGCCAGAGCGACTAATGGATGGCTGGGAGGAAAGATACAATTTGGAGGCAATTAATTCTGCTTCAAGTCCCAATTCACTGATGCTAAATAGCATTTGAATCCCGGTTCAAGATTTAGAGCCCAGTGGACATCGGCCTGGGCTGCTCCTCTCCGGGGCTTGTCCTGCGAGGAGCCTGCCTCGTGCCGGTTCCTCGTGGCCCTGTGCCTGCGCCCACGCCTGACGGCCCCGGGCTTCCTTCCATCCTGGTTTACAGCGGGGAGGAGCCCCGGGCGAGCCGCACCAGCCACGGCAGGACGCTTGCTGCCATCTGCTTGCAACTCTGCGACAAAACCGCAACACTTTGTTTCCCTGAGCAATGCTGCTTGGTCCACTCCGCCCTGGAAATGCACCCGGAGGGCCAGAGAGGCTTCTCTGGGAGCCGGCCCGCGTTATCTCGAACCCCAGGCGGAGCCGCAGGTGGGACTCATGGAGGCCACAGCTGGGAACACAGAGGCGTCACCGTCCCATCCTGACTTCCGGTTGTGAAGCAACCGCTACCGAGGGGTCAGCCGTCGACCCACCGTTTCCCTCCTTCCTCTTCCAGAACCAGGGCGCTGCCAGCGACCCTGGGGAGCAGGGAGTCCGCTGGGAAACCAGCTCAAGGTCAAGGGCCTCCCCTCGCATCTACGCCTTCGAGAAAGGTCAAGGGGCCAGCCCCCACGTGCCCCGTCTCCCCGGTCTCACACCGGACGCAGCCCCTTGCTCGCCGCCGCGGGCAGCTCGCTCAGCGTCCTCAGCCTCCCCCTGCACCTGCTGTGTCTGCGAAGCACAGGATGCGGACGGTATTGCGTGGGACCCACGTCGCAGAAGCAGGAAATGTTAGGAATCATCACCAGGTGGGGTTCAGTCCTGACCAGAGTCCGTGAGCCGGACTGGAAGTGGGGGATCCAGCCAGTCCAGGGTCCAGAGCCCCAGGGATGGGCCCGAAGCCAGTCCTTGTTCTCCAGCCCCTGTTGAAATCAGTGTGGGGTGCATCCACGCCACAGGGGGACCCAGGCTGCCATGCGGTGGCCCTCGGGGCCTGGCGGGGCTCCGTGCGGTTCAGCCACATTAACTGCCTGCAGATGTCGCCGCACCCCTAGGAAGCTGTAGCCGTGCCGTTTTCTCCGTTTCTCTAATGAGGCTGATGCCTGTGGACCTTAAGGAACCTCCTCAGGGTCCCTGGGCTCCTACAGCTGCCCGACTGGCCGGCAGCGCCTGAGCTTAACCTCCCTCCGCCCCTCAGAGCCAGGTGGCCTGCCCTGGGCTGGACCTGCTGAAGCTCCTTGTGTCCAACCGCTTCATTTCGCAGAGTGGGGCGCCGGCGGTGGAGAGATGGTGTTGGACGATGCCAGGTAGGGGGCAGCCGGAATCAGAGAGGCTGCCCTGCGTCCAGCTGAGCTGCAAAGCAGCCCCTGACAGCAGGCTCTTTTCTAGGTCACACCTGAGGGTGATCCCAGACCTACGGTCTTCCTCCTGCCTGCCTCACAAGGTGCAGGGAGGACCCCGGGCGACGTGCTGGGCATGGATGGAGGTGGGGCAGCCGTTCTGGCCCAATGGGATGCAGTTGAAGTGGTGGAGGCTGTGCCCTCTGTCCACTGCCTGGAGGACAGAAGCAGAGAAATGAGAACAAAACCAGGGCTCTGGTGACACCATCTGACCTGGTTTCTAAGCCCACAGAGCTGGCACGGGTCACAGCAGTGGGGGCAGCAAGAAAGGAGCCTGCCGACGGAAGCTGGTGCAGCCCCTGTGGAAGACACAAAACACTAAAAACAGCCGTCCTGTGAGCCCGAAGTCCTACTTCTGGGTATATATCCAGACAAGACTGTAATTCAGAAAGATCCATGCACCACAACACTCATAGCAATCCTATTCACAAGAGCCAAGATGTAAACGTAAATTCTTGACCGAGGAATGGACAAAGATGGGGCACCGATATACGAAGGAATACGACTTAGCCATAAAAAGAACAAAGCAGTGCCATTTGTAGCGACATGGACACAGCTAGAGACGAGCACACTCGGCGAAGTAGGTCAGACAAAGACAAACACCATACGATATCCCTGTACGTGGAGGCTAGACCACGACACAAATGGACCTAAAGAAACGGCAGCAGCTCCAGTGGTCTTACCTGGAGAAGCCCCAGGGACAGAGGAGCCTGGCTGCCCCAGCCCCTCACGGAGAGTCAGACAGGACTTAAGAGCCTTGGCATCCACACGTGGAACAGACACGGACTCACAGACACAGAGGCCAGGTCTGCGGCTGCCGGAGGGGAGAGGGCGGGAGAAGGATGGGCTGGGAGTTTGGGGTCAGCAAATCCAAACTAGACCACGCGGGACGGGTGGACAAGGTCAGACCGTAGAGCCCAGGGAGCTGTACTCCGTGTCCTGTCAGAAACCAGAATGAAAGTGAATATGAAAAGAATACACACACACACACACACACGTATGTATAACTGAATCACTTTGCTGTACAGCAGAAATGATCACCACTTTACAAACCAACTCTACTTAAACAAAAAAAAAAGAGGGCCAGCCTATGGGAGGAGCACTGGCAGGGGGCGGAGTCCCGAGTGCAAGCCCCGCCCCTCAACCGGTGGCCGGGCTCTGGGCCAGAGAAGTCAGTGACTCTCTAGCCCTTTCCGGATCCGGGGCTCAGGTGACATTGGCCCTCCGCCTAGTGAGTAGACGCCCCTTCTCCAAGGCCCACTTCGTCTCAGAGTTCCTTGTTGGGTGCCCTGCTGAAGACACCCAGATGTACATGGGGAACTTAGAAATGGGAAGCCAGGAAAGTACCCAGTGACCGTGCGTGGTGGTGGGTCAGTTCAAGCACAGGACAGGCGACTTCTGAGAAGGATGTGGTTAACCTGGTTTGGGGAAAGTTGGGGAGGGTGGCACCCAGCCAAGTGTTGAGTGCTTTGTGTATGTCAGCGTATTTCTTCCTGGGAAGTCATTGGCAGAGATCGCAGATGGAGCTTAAATGACCAACATCACGTACTCAGAAGGTCAGAGTCAGAGGTTGGGGCACCGATATACGAAGGAATACGACTTAGCCATAAAAAGAACAAAGCAGTGCCATTTGTAGCGACATGGACACAGCTAGAGACGAGCACACTCGAAGTAGGTCAGACAAAGACAAACACCATACGATATCCCTGTACGTGGAGGCTAGACCACGACACAAATGGACCTAAAGAAACGGCAGCAGCTCCAGTGGTCTTACCTGGAGAAGCCCCAGGGACAGAGGAGCCTGGCTGCCCCAGCCCCTCACGGAGAGTCAGACAGGACTTAAGAGCCTTGGCATCCACACGTGGAACAGACACGGACTCACAGACACAGAGGCCAGGTCTGCGGCTGCCGGAGGGGAGAGGGCGGGAGAAGGATGGGCTGGGAGTTTGGGGTCAGCAAATCCAAACTAGACCACGCGGGACGGGTGGACAAGGTCAGACCGTAGAGCCCAGGGAGCTGTACTCCGTGTCCTGTCAGAAACCAGAATGAAAGTGAATATGAAAAGAATACACACACACACACACACACGTATGTATAACTGAATCACTTTGCTGTACAGCAGAAATGATCACCACTTTACAAACCAACTCTACTTAAACAAAAAAAAAAGAGGGCCAGCCTATGGGAGGAGCACTGGCAGGGGGCGGAGTCCCGAGTGCAAGCCCCGCCCCTCAACCGGTGGCCGGGCTCTGGGCCAGAGAAGTCAGTGACTCTCTAGCCCTTTCCGGATCCGGGGCTCAGGTGACATTGGCCCTCCGCCTAGTGAGTAGACGCCCCTTCTCCAAGGCCCACTTCGTCTCAGAGTTCCTTGTTGGGTGCCCTGCTGAAGACACCCAGATGTACATGGGGAACTTAGAAATGGGAAGCCAGGAAAGTACCCAGTGACCGTGCGTGGTGGTGGGTCAGTTCAAGCACAGGACAGGCGACTTCTGAGAAGGATGTGGTTAACCTGGTTTGGGGAAAGTTGGGGGAGGGGGTGGCACCCAGCCAAGTGTTGAGTGCTTTGTGTATGTCAGCGTATTTCTTCCTGAAAGCATTGGCAGAGATCAGCGTCATGCTGAGAGACTGGCAGAGATCGCAGATGGAGCTTAAATGACCAACATCACGTACTCAGAAGGTCAGAGTCAGAGGTTGGGACCTGAGTCCTGAAGCAAAACTCCAGGCCATTGCTTGGATCCTGCTGCTTCTCGGCTTCAATGGGACGCCTCCTGTTAACAGGGACTCTGCAGAGCATGCCGCACAGAGTAGCTTATTTAATCCTCACAGCGCCCTTTGGAGACAGATGATACTGGTCCGGATCTCACAAAAGGAAGCTTCGGTGACTTGCCCAAAGTCACATATGTAAGTGAAAGGGCAAGATGTGAACTCAGCGTTGTGAGGCTCCAGAATTTATGTTCCTTTACCTGCCCCCCCGCCCCCCATCTTCCCCTTTCTTTTTTTCTGTAGGTTTTAAACAAAACATTCCCAAATTCCACACTCTCTCAGGAGTTTGATACCCGTCCATCCTAAAGGAAATCAAGCCTGGATAGTCACTGGAAGGACCGATGCTGAAGGTGAAGTCCTTCGGCCACCTTCTGTGAAGAGCGGACTCCCTGGAAAAGCCCCTGACGCTGGGGAAGACGGAGGGCAGGAGGAGACGGGGGCGGCAGAGGAGGGGAGGGCTGGACGGCATCATCCACTCAGTGGACGTGAGCAGACTCCGGGAGACAGTGGAGGACAGGCAAGGCTGGCGTGCTGCCGTCCACCGGGTGCAGAGACGCGGCTGAGGGGCTGCGCAGCCTCCGTGGCTCCCACCCCCGAGTTCCTGCTGAGGATGGCAGGGTCGCGTGGAGACTCTGCCTTCCCCGCAAGGTGCCAGGTGCTGCTGCTGCCGCTGGCGGTTCAGGGACCACTCCGAGAAGCACGGCCTCCGGTTTACGGCTCCCGGTGACTTGACAGGGGAACTTAGAAATGGGAAGCCAGGAAAGTACCCAGTGACCGTGCGTGGTGGTGGGTCAGTTCAAGCACAGGACAGGCGACTTCTGAGAAGGATGTGGTTAACCTGGTTTGGGGAAAGTTGGGGGAGGGGGTGGCACCCAGCCAAGTGTTGAGTGCTTTGTGTATGTCAGCGTATTTCTTCCTGAAAGCATTGGCAGAGATCAGCGTCATGCTGAGAGACTGGCAGAGATCGCAGATGGAGCTTAAATGACCAACATCACGTACTCAGAAGGTCAGAGTCAGAGGTTGGGACCTGAGTCCTGAAGCAAAACTCCAGGCCATTGCTTGGATCCTGCTGCTTCTCGGCTTCAATGGGACGCCTCCTGTTAACAGGGACTCTGCAGAGCATGCCGCACAGAGTAGCTTATTTAATCCTCACAGCGCCCTTTGGAGACAGATGATACTGGTCCGGATCTCACAAAAGGAAGCTTCGGTGACTTGCCCAAAGTCACATATGTAAGTGAAAGGGCAAGATGTGAACTCAGCGTTGTGAGGCTCCAGAATTTATGTTCCTTTACCTCCCCCCCCGCCCCCCATCTCCCCCTTTCTTTTTTTCTGTAGGTTTTAAACAAAACATTCCCAAATTCCACACTCTCTCAGGAGTTTGATACCCGTCCATCCTAAAGGAAATCAAGCCTGGATAGTCACTGGAAGGACCGATGCTGAAGGTGAAGTCCTTCGGCCACCTTCTGTGAAGAGCGGACTCCCTGGAAAAGCCCCTGACGCTGGGGAAGACGGAGGGCAGGAGGAGACGGGGGCGGCAGAGGAGGGGAGGGCTGGACGGCATCATCCACTCAGTGGACGTGAGCAGACTCCGGGAGACAGTGGAGGACAGGCAAGGCTGGCGTGCTGCCGTCCACCGGGTGCAGAGACGCGGCTGAGGGGCTGCGCAGCCTCCGTGGCTCCCACCCCCGAGTTCCTGCTGAGGATGGCAGGGTCGCGTGGAGACTCTGCCTTCCCCGCAAGGTGCCAGGTGCTGCTGCTGCCGCTGGCGGTTCAGGGACCACTCCGAGAAGCACGGCCTCCGGTTTACGGCTCCCCCCTCCGGGAAGGACAGGGTTCCTTTGACTCTGCTCACACCGGAACCATCTTGCCACTAGGCGTGACCTTGTCGCTGCCCACTGAGCCGTTTTATTCTTGCTAAAGTCTTTATTGTTCAGAGAGGGTGAGTGCCAGCGCAGCGACGTGGCCACCACTGATGAATGAGCCCCCGCAGCCCTTGCGCCTTCGGGGTACGCTGGCATGCAGCTTTTGCCCTCAGAGCCCTGCATCTGGGGGGAAAGAAATAAGAGGTCTCTTTAGAAAGGCCGGAGGGTGAAGCTGAAGGGGCTCAGTGAGGCTGCAGATCACTGGAGAAAGACCAACCTGACCCCCTCCAAGCCCCTAACAAAACCTTTTCTTGAGTGATTAGCCCCGGAGAAAGGTGATTTGTTAAAGCCGCGGGTTCACCGCTTTTGTGTGCTGGACCTTGGACATCTGGCAGGAGCCAGCGAGCCCTCTGATAGCGGGCTTGAGCCCCCATTCTCATCCAGTGGACTGTGCATCTTGGAAACACTGGCTGCTCATTCTCATGCTAATCGGTGAACTCGGAGAGCAGATGCCAGGCCTTTGGCTCTGTTCCTGCTCGCTTGTAAAGAACTAACGCAAGTTTTTTGAAAGGGAAGGGCAGAGTTGGGCTGAGAGAAGGGTGAAGGTGAACGGGGAGAGGGAAAAGGAGGGGACTGGGGTGAGTTCCAGGAAGAAAGGAAAGTTTCCTTGAACGAGTTTCACTCTTGGTGGGCAAAGCACCGCAGATGATGCGAACTCCAGTCAAGCACGCATAAGACAGGAAATGTGCATTAATGGCAGAGTGGTGGAGTACCTCCAACTTGCAAAGTGGACAGCATCTATAGAACGCAAAGGCAGAAAGGCACAAAACTGTAGGCCATGGGTGTTTCTCTCCTGTCTCATGCAAAAACTTTATCTTCTGGGGCATCCACTCAGGACGGCTGAGGGGCTGCGAGCCTCCGTGGCTCCCACCCCGAGTTCCTGCTGAGGATGGCAGGGTCGCGTGGAGACTCTGCCTTCCCGCAAGGTGCCAGGTGCTGCTGATGGCGCTGGCGGTTCAGGGACCACTCCGAGAAGCACGGCCTCCGGTTTACGGCTCCCCCCTCCGGGAAGGACAGGGTTCCTTTGACTCTGCTCACACCGGAACCATCTTGCCACTAGGCGTGACCTTGTCGCTGCCCACTGAGCCGTTTTATTCTTGCTAAAGTCTTTATTGTTCAGAGAGGGTGAGTGCCAGCGCAGCGACGTGGCCACCACTGATGAATGAGCCCCCGCAGCCCTTGCGCCTTCGGGGTACGCTGGCATGCAGCTTTTGCCCTCAGAGCCCTGCATCTGGGGGGAAAGAAATAAGAGGTCTCTTTAGAAAGGCCGGAGGGTGAAGCTGAAGGGGCTCAGTGAGGCTGCAGATCACTGGAGAAAGACCAACCTGACCCCCTCCAAGCCCCTAACAAAACCTTTTCTTGAGTGATTAGCCCCGGAGAAAGGTGATTTGTTAAAGCCGCGGGTTCACCGCTTTTGTGTGCTGGACCTTGGACATCTGGCAGGAGCCAGCGAGCCCTCTGATAGCGGGCTTGAGCCCCCATTCTCATCCAGTGGACTGTGCATCTTGGAAACACTGGCTGCTCATTCTCATGCTAATCGGTGAACTCGGAGAGCAGATGCCAGGCCTTTGGCTCTGTTCCTGCTCGCTTGTAAAGAACTAACGCAAGTTTTTTGAAAGGGAAGGGCAGAGTTGGGCTGAGAGAAGGGTGAAGGTGAACGGGGAGAGGGAAAAGGAGGGGACTGGGGTGAGTTCCAGGAAGAAAGGAAAGTTTCCTTGAACGAGTTTCACTCTTGGTGGGCAAAGCACCGCAGATGATGCGAACTCCAGTCAAGCACGCATAAGACAGGAAATGTGCATTAATGGCAGAGTGGTGGAGTACCTCCAACTTGCAAAGTGGACAGCATCTATAGAACGCAAAGGCAGAAAGGCACAGAAGATGCTCCCCCAGTGAGCTGCCATGGGTGTTTCTCTCCCTGTCTCATGCAAAAACTTTATCTTCTGGGGCATGGAAACTTTATTCCAGCCACTAAAGATTACAGGTGGAGCAGTGGTCAAGAATCCACCAGTCAAGGCCCACCAAGGCAGGAAGATCCTCTGGAGGAGGAAATGGCAATCCACTCCAGTCATTTGGCCTGGGAAATCCCATGGACAGAGGAGATTGGCGGGCTGCCGTCCATGGGGTCACAGACAGGACAGCACATAACACACACAAGATGGCTTGACAAACTTACGGCGCACTTCATTCTATAGTAGGAATGCCATTTGAAAATTGAGAGACGTTTAAGGGGAAGCTGGTAGTTCAAAGGATTATGTCTCTATTTTTATATGCATTTCCTTTTTTCTATTGATAGAAAAATACATATGGATTTATAGAGAGAAGGACAGATAAATAACTTTGAAAGCTGTCAGGCATTTAATACGGTTATTCCTGTGTGGCTCATCTGACTAAAGTGCCTATATTATTGATTACATGGTAAATCTGTTAATGACACCATCGATTCTGTGGAATATCTAGATTTGCTTCCTACACTGTCATCAGGAAAACTCTTAAGGAGAAAGACTTATGATGCATTTGCTGATGGTGGGCTGTCCCTGTTGCCCAGGATTTGTGATCTATTTACCACACACCGCGGACACAGGCTGACGTTTGCAAAGCGTGCCACCTTGAAATGGTTGGCGGCTCTCACCTGACGGCCTCCCCAGGCCACTGGCTAGCGTCGCTCACGTTAATGGTCCTGTCCCGTCCGTAGCCGCTACGTGCTCAATAACCAGACCTCCACCTTCCACTCTTGAACCTTTCGAGATGTCTCAGAAGTTAGAGTTGCCCAACCCTCCCTAGGACTGAGAAGAACCTAGAATGCTTGTTACGGAGAGAACTCTCTGGACCCTCCACGAGAGACCCTTGTTCAGCAGATGAGGGCAGGCAGGGGGCGTCAGGGGTCCCAGGTGAGTCTGACCAACAGACAACCCTGGGTCACATTACCCCAAAGAGTGCGTTTGTGTCCATCGTGGGGTGAGCAGGGCTCTCGTGTGTAACCCGAGCTGCTTGCCCTCGGCCCCTTCTCTGCAGATGCTGTGCACCCCTGTCGAGCAGATGTGTGGGGACCACCTGTGAGTTCTGCACACCTGGCATGCCCGTCGTCTCTGTACTGTCGTTACCTGGAGTTCCTGTCTCCTGGGAGCTGGTCCTCGGAACTCTGCCCTGTAGGCAGATGAGCCAAGGGGCATTTGGCGGTTAAATATATAGTGCAGTAAGGGGATGGTATTCAATTATAATTTTTCAAATGGTGCCTCTGTTTCTTTCATGAGTCTAGTTCTTATTTAGTACACTTGTGTTCAGCCTCCCTGCAGGGGCTTCCCTGGTGCAGGAGACCTGGGTTTGATCCCTGAGTTGGGAAGACCCCCTGGGTTTGGGGTCCCTGGCACGGCTGAGCACTAAGCACGAGTATTGATAGAAAAATACATATGGATTTATAGAGAGAAGGACAGATAAATAACTTTGAAAGCTGTCAGGCATTTAATACGGTTATTCCTGTGTGGCTCATCTGACTAAAGTGCCTATATTATTGATTACATGGTAAATCTGTTAATGACACCATCGATTCTGTGGAATATCTAGATTTGCTTCCTACACTGTCATCAGGAAAACTCTTAAGGAGAAAGACTTATGATGCATTTGCTGATGGTGGGCTGTCCCTGTTGCCCAGGATTTGTGATCTATTTACCACACACCGCGGACACAGGCTGACGTTTGCAAAGCGTGCCACCTTGAAATGGTTGGCGGCTCTCACCTGACGGCCTCCCCAGGCCACTGGCTAGCGTCGCTCACGTTAATGGTCCTGTCCCGTCCGTAGCCGCTACGTGCTCAATAACCAGACCTCCACCTTCCACTCTTGAACCTTTCGAGATGTCTCAGAAGTTAGAGTTGCCCAACCCTCCCTAGGACTGAGAAGAACCTAGAATGCTTGTTACGGAGAGAACTCTCTGGACCCTCCACGAGAGACCCTTGTTCAGCAGATGAGGGCAGGCAGGGGGCGTCAGGGGTCCCAGGTGAGTCTGACCAACAGACAACCCTGGGTCACATTACCCCAAAGAGTGCGTTTGTGTCCATCGTGGGGTGAGCAGGGCTCTCGTGTGTAACCCGAGCTGCTTGCCCTCGGCCCCTTCTCTGCAGATGCTGTGCACCCCTGTCGAGCAGATGTGTGGGGACCACCTGTGAGTTCTGCACACCTGGCATGCCCGTCGTCTCTGTACTGTCGTTACCTGGAGTTCCTGTCTCCTGGGAGCTGGTCCTCGGAACTCTGCCCTGTAGGCAGATGAGCCAAGGGGCATTTGGCGGTTAAATATATAGTGCAGTAAGGGGATGGTATTCAATTATAATTTTTCAAATGGTGCCTCTGTTTCTTTCATGAGTCTAGTTCTTATTTAGTACACTTGTGTTCAGCCTCCCTGCAGGGGCTTCCCTGGTGCAGGAGACCTGGGTTTGATCCCTGAGTTGGGAAGACCCCCTGGAGAAGGGAATGGCAGCCCACTCCAGTATTCCTGCCTGGAGAATCCCATGAACAGAGGAGTCCGTGGGGTGGCCAAGAGTTGGACACGGCTGAGCAACTAAGCACAGCACAGTTCAACTGCAGAACTCAGTACAAAATAAACATTAGTTACTCTTTCATATAATCTCTTAAGTTCCTCATCTGTAAAATAGGGACATTCGATTTGATCTGATGTGCCCAAGTTTATTTCTCTAATAGGTATATGATTAGAAATTCATCTGTGCATACATTCCAAGGATTTGAAAATAACTTTTACTGAATTAAGAGTATCTACACTTAGCGATGATCGGATATGACTCCACTGGGATTCAAATGTGCAGGGGGTGTAATTTACACCTGTTTTCTTTCTGTCAGCAGCCCTTCATCACGTGGGTTTGGCGATGTCAATTTAATGAAGTTAAACTTCCACCGTTCACACCTGTGTGACTAATGATGCTGCACTTCAGGTGTAACTGGCGCTTGGATCAAGGATGCTAGAGGTACACCTGGCAAGGTGAGTTTTGCAGAAGGACCAGTGAGACCAGCGGCAAATCCTGGCCGCCCTGTGAAGTCATGTGTGCTGGCCAAAGTGACAGAGGACATTTGGTAGCAAGCCTCCTGGGACACACCGTTGGCCCTCAGACCACACCGGAGCTGTGGGGGAGGAGAGGACACAGCCAGGCAGGTTGGCAGCGCGTCCTGACCGACAGGCTAGCTTTAGGCCTGGGCCAGCATCGAGCAGATGTGTGGGGACCACCTGTGAGTTCTGCACACCTGGCATGCCCGTCGTCTCTGTACTGTCGTTACCTGGAGTTCCTGTCTCCTGGGAGCTGGTCCTCGGAACTCTGCCCTGTAGGCAGATGAGCCAAGGGGCATTTGGCGGTTAAATATATAGTGCAGTAAGGGGATGGTATTCAATTATAATTTTTCAAATGGTGCCTCTGTTTCTTTCATGAGTCTAGTTCTTATTTAGTACACTTGTGTTCAGCCTCCCTGCAGGGGCTTCCCTGGTGCAGGAGACCTGGGTTTGATCCCTGAGTTGGGAAGACCCCCTGGAGAAGGGAATGGCAGCCCACTCCAGTATTCCTGCCTGGAGAATCCCATGAACAGAGGAGTCCGTGGGGTGGCCAAGAGTTGGACACGGCTGAGCAACTAAGCACAGCACAGTTCAACTGCAGAACTCAGTACAAAATAAACATTAGTTACTCTTTCATATAATCTCTTAAGTTCCTCATCTGTAAAATAGGGACATTCGATTTGATCTGATGTGCCCAAGTTTATTTCTCTAATAGGTATATGATTAGAAATTCATCTGTGCATACATTCCAAGGATTTGAAAATAACTTTTACTGAATTAAGAGTATCTACACTTAGCGATGATCGGATATGACTCCACTGGGATTCAAATGTGCAGGGGGTGTAATTTACACCTGTTTTCTTTCTGTCAGCAGCCCTTCATCACGTGGGTTTGGCGATGTCAATTTAATGAAGTTAAACTTCCACCGTTCACACCTGTGTGACTAATGATGCTGCACTTCAGGTGTAACTGGCGCTTGGATCAAGGATGCTAGAGGTACACCTGGCAAGGTGAGTTTTGCAGAAGGACCAGTGAGACCAGCGGCAAATCCTGGCCGCCCTGTGAAGTCATGTGTGCTGGCCAAAGTGACAGAGGACATTTGGTAGCAAGCCTCCTGGGACACACCGTTGGCCCTCAGACCACACCGGAGCTGTGGGGGAGGAGAGGACACAGCCAGGCAGGTTGGCAGCGCGTCCTGACCGACAGCTGCTCAGCTTTCAGAGCCTGGGCCAGCATCGAGGGTCATGTAGGAAAGTTGGGAGGCTTAGAGCGGATACCGATAAAGCACCTGGCTAGCACTGGGGTGGGGCTGTTTGTTTCTAAAATTTCTGTTTATGTACTCGGCTCCAGTGGGTCTCACCTGTGATGTGGGCGCTCTCAGCTGCAGCAGGTGGGGTCTGGTTCCCTGACCAGGGATTGTACCCAGGCCCCCATACTGGGTTGTTTTCAGTTGGTTGTCTGATATGTGTCGAGATTAGGAACCAGCCGAGGTGGAGGCTGTCAAACAAATACTCTGAAGCCAAAGAAGGAAAGGAAGTTAAGGGTGGGATTGTAGGGAAAACACAGGATCTAGGCTGAGTGGGAAAAAAGGAAAGGTGTGAGCGGGCATCCAACAGTGAGAAGTGGTAAAACCAACGGATTTGAGGTGAGTGATTAGAACACAGCTCGAGAAAATACGACTGTGCTGATATTTTGTACTTAAGTTCATGACCAAGTTCACATGCCAGGTGGGTTGCTGTGTATGTTCCCTGATAAAGTCGCTCTCCTGTTCTTACACAACACAGTCTCATGCCTCTGTGTGTGTTTTCAGTCTCAGATACATTCTACCCAAAGGAGGCAAAGGTGCCTCGCTATATTGCTCTCGATTCCATGATAAGATGTATATTTTTCTGACAGTTAGTAAAAATCTCATGACTGATTTTAATTAACTGGGTTTGGGTCATGAACCAATCACTATGGCCAAGTTCCGGCTTTTGTGCTCACCCAACTAAATTAGGCTGGACCCATGCTTTCCAGGCCACCTGGGCTAAAAATGAGGAAGTGCTCACTCCCCAAAGAGATGTTTGGGGTCCCTCCAATGTAAAATGAGACAGAGTTCCTGCTTTGTATATGAGGTTCAAACACAATGCCCGGTACATAGCAAAGGACATTAGCTAGATGAAAGCTGCACATAGGCGAGCTTTGGGATGTAGACAAAGTTCTACTTAATAAGAAGCCACAACCCTAAAAGCTTCCATCAATAAACAACAAAAGATGAAAATAAACAAAATACGATCTGATCTCTATTCTTGCTCAAGATTCTAGAATGGAACAACAAAAAGCATCTTTCAAGCAAACAATGAATCAGAAAAACAGAAAAGTTAGTTTGACTCCTCAGAGGGTCATGTAGGAAAGTTGGGAGGCTTAGAGCGGATACCGATAAAGCACCTGGCTAGCACTGGGTGGGGCTGTTTGTTTCTAAAATTTCTGTTTATGTACTCGGCTCCAGTGGGTCTCACCTGTGATGTGGGCGCTCTCAGCTGCAGCAGGTGGGGTCTGGTTCCCTGACCAGGGATTGTACCCAGGCCCCCATACTGGGTTGTTTTCAGTTGGTTGTCTGATATGTGTCGAGATTAGGAACCAGCCGAGGTGGAGGCTGTCAAACAAATACTCTGAAGCCAAAGAAGGAAAGGAAGTTAAGGGTGGGATTGTAGGGAAAACACAGGATCTAGGCTGAGTGGGAAAAAAGGAAAGGTGTGAGCGGGCATCCAACAGTGAGAAGTGGTAAAACCAACGGATTTGAGGTGAGTGATTAGAACACAGCTCGAGAAAATACGACTGTGCTGATATTTTGTACTTAAGTTCATGACCAAGTTCACATGCCAGGTGGGTTGCTGTGTATGTTCCCTGATAAAGTCGCTCTCCTGTTCTTACACAACACAGTCTCATGCCTCTGTGTGTGTTTTCAGTCTCAGATACATTCTACCCAAAGGAGGCAAAGGTGCCTCGCTATATTGCTCTCGATTCCATGATAAGATGTATATTTTTCTGACAGTTAGTAAAAATCTCATGACTGATTTTAATTAACTGGGTTTGGGTCATGAACCAATCACTATGGCCAAGTTCCGGCTTTTGTGCTCACCCAACTAAATTAGGCTGGACCCATGCTTTCCAGGCCACCTGGGCTAAAAATGAGGAAGTGCTCACTCCCCAAAGAGATGTTTGGGGTCCCTCCAATGTAAAATGAGACAGAGTTCCTGCTTTGTATATGAGGTTCAAACACAATGCCCGGTACATAGCAAAGGACATTAGCTAGATGAAAGCTGCACATAGGCGAGCTTTGGGATGTAGACAAAGTTCTACTTAATAAGAAGCCACAACCCTAAAAGCTTCCATCAATAAACAACAAAAGATGAAAATAAACAAAATACGATCTGATCTCTATTCTTGCTCAAGATTCTAGAATGGAACAACAAAAAGCATCTAAGGAAAGAAGAAAAAGAAAACAATAGAGTTACAAGCAAACAATGAATCAGAAAAACAGAAAAAGTTAGTTTGACTCCTCAGTTCTTTTTCTTTTACTAACATAAATAAACCTATATAACTCTGACAAACTTAATACAAAATGGTGTGGGGCTTCCCTGGTGGTCCAGTGGGTAAAGAGTCCGCCTTGCAGTGCAAGGGGCACTGGTTCGATCCCTGGCCCAGGAAGACCCCACGTGCCGTGGAGTGGCTGGACTGGTGTGTCCATTTGCGAGCCAGCGCTCTGGAGCGCATGTCCTAAAGTTAGTGCTCTGCAGTGAGGAAGGTCACTGCAGTGGGAGGCCCACACAGGCCAAAGAATAAAAAGATGGATGAAAATAAATATAAATAAAAAAGAGGGGGCTTCCCTGGTGGTCCAGTGGGTAAGGACACTGCCTTGCAGTGCAAGGGGCACTGGTTCGATCCCTGGCCTGGGAAGATCCCACATGCCGCGGAGCGGCTGGACTGGTGTGTCCATTTGCGAGCCAGCGCTCTGGAGCGCATGTCCTAAAGTTAGTGCTCTGCAGTGAGGAAGGTCACTGCAGTGGGAGGCCCACACAGGCCAAAGAATAAAAAGATGGATGAAAATAAATATAAATAAAAAAGAGGGGGCTTCCCTGGTGGTCCAGTGGGTAAGGACACTGCCTTGCAGTGCAAGGGGCACTGGTTCGATCCCTGGCCTGGGAAGATCCCACATGCCGCGGAGCGGCTGGACCTATGTGTCCAATTACCGAGCCGGAGCTCTGGAGCGCATGCGCCCAGAGCCGGTGCTCTGCGACAACAGAGGCCACCACGATGGGAGGCCCACACGGGCCAAAGAACAAAGATGGATGAAAATAGACAAATGAAAGACCAATAGAAGTAGCCCGCCCACTCCCCCCCCCCCCCCCCCCCCCCCAAAAAAAAAAAAAAAAAAAATCTTCAAAAAAAAAAAAAAAAGCATGATGGAGAAAAAAAAAAAAAGTAGTGTGTGTGTGCTCAGTCATGTCCAACTCTTTGGGATCCCATGGACTGTAGCCCATCAGACTCCTCTGTATACGGAACTTTCCAGGTAATAGTACTGTGGCAGGTTGCCATTTCCTTTCCCAGGGGATCTTCCCCACCTGGGGATCGAACCCACATCACCTGCATCTCCTATATTGGCAGGCAGGTTCTTTACCACTGTGCCACCTAAAGGAAGGCTAAACACACATATACTAAATAAGAACTCAAATCATGAAATAAATGAATACAATATTTTAAAAATTGAAATTGAATACTATCCACCATTTGAACACTTGCATGAAGAGAATGATTTTAGCATGTTTATAGTGTTTATTAACCAAATATTATACAGATGAAACGTGAGCATATTGTCATAGAAAGAAATCAATTACGTACAGCAAAACCCAACAAGACCCTACTTTCCATCTCTCTTGCGCTCTTCTTAAAAATAACCACCACGTAAAAAAAAAAAACAAACCACCACGGGCTTCCCTGGTGGTCCAGTGGGTAAGGAGGCCGCCTTGCAGTGCAAGGGGCGCCGGTTCCATCCCTGGCCCTGGAAGATCCCACGTGCCACGGAGCGGCTGGGCTGGTGAATCCAATTGTGAGCCAGCGCTCTGGAGCACATGCACCCAGAGCCAGTGCCCTGCAACCAGAGAGGCCACTGCAATGGGAGGCCCACACAGGCCAGAGAACAAAGATGGATGGAAATAAATAATTAAATAACCAATAAAAGAGGCCAAATGTTTACAAAGATAACCACCACCCAGAGTCAAGGGCTCACTGTCTTCTTCCCCTGCTGCACGTCCATATATGCATATGTATTTATGCCTTCCGTGTCATATGGAGAAGTGTACGTGTGAGACAGTCCTACCCACAAGGCTCTGGGACTTAACTATTTCACTTAAGCAAATGAGTTGATGGTAAATCTAGTGCTGACATGTGGATCTCTCTCATCTGATTTTACAGCTTCAACGTGTTCCTTAGGAAGGCAGCCTTTTAAATGACTTAACCACTTCTCTGTCGATGAACATTTAGGACGTTAGCAAATTTCCTCTTATAAACATGAAAACTGAAGATCTCTGCATCTTTGGGCTCAAGAGCGAGTATTTCTTTAGCACAGATTCCTGCCAGGATTTATCATTTCCTTTTTGATAGAGGGTGCCAACTTGCCTTCCTAAAGATCAATACCAGTATTCTTCTAGACTAACTTTGTGTGAGTTTTCTTTTTGCTCATTCATGGAAATACAGGTTGCCATTCCTTTCCCAGGGATCTTCCCACCTGGGATCGAACCCACATCACCTGCATCTCCTATATTGGCAGGCAGGTTCTTTACCACTGTGCCACCTAAAGGAAGGCTAAACACACATATACTAAATAAGAACTCAAATCATGAAATAAATGAATACAATATTTTAAAAATTGAAATTGAATACTATCCACCATTTGAACACTTGCATGAAGAGAATGATTTTAGCATGTTTATAGTGTTTATTAACCAAATATTATACAGATGAAACGTGAGCATATTGTCATAGAAAGAAATCAATTACGTACAGCAAAACCCAACAAGACCCTACTTTCCATCTCTCTTGCGCTCTTCTTAAAAATAACCACCACGTAAAAAAAAAAAACAAACCACCACGGGCTTCCCTGGTGGTCCAGTGGGTAAGGAGGCCGCCTTGCAGTGCAAGGGGCGCCGGTTCCATCCCTGGCCCTGGAAGATCCCACGTGCCACGGAGCGGCTGGGCTGGTGAATCCAATTGTGAGCCAGCGCTCTGGAGCACATGCACCCAGAGCCAGTGCCCTGCAACCAGAGAGGCCACTGCAATGGGAGGCCCACACAGGCCAGAGAACAAAGATGGATGGAAATAAATAATTAAATAACCAATAAAAGAGGCCAAATGTTTACAAAGATAACCACCACCCAGAGTCAAGGGCTCACTGTCTTCTTCCCCTGCTGCACGTCCATATATGCATATGTATTTATGCCTTCCGTGTCATATGGAGAAGTGTACGTGTGAGACAGTCCTACCCACAAGGCTCTGGGACTTAACTATTTCACTTAAGCAAATGAGTTGATGGTAAATCTAGTGCTGACATGTGGATCTCTCTCATCTGATTTTACAGCTTCAACGTGTTCCTTAGGAAGGCAGCCTTTTAAATGACTTAACCACTTCTCTGTCGATGAACATTTAGGACGTTAGCAAATTTCCTCTTATAAACATGAAAACTGAAGATCTCTGCATCTTTGGGCTCAAGAGCGAGTATTTCTTTAGCACAGATTCCTGCCAGGATTTATCATTTCCTTTTTGATAGAGGGTGCCAACTTGCCTTCCTAAAGATCAATACCAGTATTCTTCTAGACTAACTTTGTGTGAGTTTTCTTTTTGCTCATTCATGGAAATATTCCTCTATCAACAACGTTTTCACTCTGCTGATGAGATGAGGTCACCCAGTAATTTATCTTGGGCTTTCACTGCTCCCCAGCGGTAATTTCTATTACTTATTGATCAGAAGAATCAAAAGATAGAGCTGCTTCTTCAGTTTACATGCCTCCAAATTTGGAACTATTAATACAATTGTGCAGGTTCATGTTTGTCCACCAGAATGGTTTCTAAGGATTGAAACAAACGCAGGCACTGAATCAAGCATTATTCCCCAGCATGGCTCAAAATTATATTAGTTTTCCTCTCTTTTTCTTTCCCTTCTTTCTTTCTCTGATAAATTCTGTCAAGGGAGAGAAGCCGCTTGTTCCTCAACTTTTACTCATTTCTTTAGATTTTCTGTGAAGAACTTTCCATCTCAAGGGAGAGATCTAGTTGATTCTTTTCTATGAATGCAATATTCTCTTGATCCTCGCTGATGATATTAATTTTGCTTCTTGAAAGTGTTTTTGCTGTTGTTTCTTCCTTTTGAAATTTGCCTATAGATATTATTTCCTCTTTTAATGGAGCTGAGTATGCATCTTTCCTGGTGGCTCACATCAGGTGAACCAAATGTCATTACTGCTCTTTGACCGTTTTGTAACCTATAAACACAGTGAATTCATGTTTTGCAAGTCCTGTAAGACTCTGTTGCTCTGCCTATGCTTTTCCATGTAGTTTGGGCATCAATAGGATTGCCAGGTGGGGTGGACTGGCCCTGTGTGAGCCAGAGAGCCTCTGAGGACAGCCCCCTGCTGGGCCACCTGACAAGCAGTGCGCACTGGGCGGGAGGCAGAGGGAAGCTGAGCATCTCTTCCCACCCTGTGACCCTGAGGCATTCCTCCTCCCCTTCCAACCCCCCCTGGTAACGATGGCCTTGGGACCACATGGGACCACGCTCATCCTACAGCATGTCGAGTGGCACTCGGCTCCCTGGGTTGACTCCATTCCTCTCTCTTGCGTTGGTGCGTCCTGCCATACTTCTGGTCTACCCATTACACTTTCTTTCTCCTTCCCTCTTCATAGGTTATGAGCATGCTCAGTTTACTCACACTGATTTAAATTCTCATGAATAATTTTAAGGAATAATTACTGATTCAAGAAATGGTAGAGGGCTTCCCTGGTGGTCCAGTGGGTAAGGACACCGCCTTGCAGTGCAAGAGGCGCGGGTTCGATCCCTGCCCTGGGAAGATCCCACGTGCCGCAGAGCGGCTGGACCGATGTGTCCAATTACCGAGCCGGAGCTCTGGCGCACGTGCGCCCAGAGCCGGTGCTCTGCGACGACAGAGGCCACCACGATGGGAGGCCCACAGGAGCCAAAGAACAAAGATGAATGAAAATAGAGAAATGAAAGACCATAGAAGTGGCCTGCCCATCCCCCTCCCTCCCCACCCCACCCCCCAAAAGATAAATAAATAAAATAAATTAAAAAAAAAAGAAATGGTAGAAAATCTGAATATAGCAACCATGATTTTTTAAAAAATTGTCAACAAATGCCCTTCCCCATTAGTGTTCGGATCCAAATTACTTTGTGACTAATTTTTATATTACTCCCATATAAATTATTTATGGTCTTGCAGAGCATGGAAAAATACATAGAATTTTTGGGAAGAAATGTGGAATGGGGGCTTCCCTGGTGGTTCAGATGGTAAAGAATCTGCCTGCAATGGAGGAGACCTGGGTTCGATCCTTGGGTCAGGAAGATCTCTTGGAGAAGGACATGACAACCCGCTCCAGTATTCTTGCCTAGAGAATTCCATGCACAGAGAAGCCTGGTGGGCTATAGTTCATGGGGTTGCAAAGAGTTGGATGTGATAGAGAGACTAACACTTTTCAAGTTAAATGTAGTAGAAGCATGTCATTTCATGTCAAAGAGGAAAGAATAGTTATTAGGAAAACTAGTTCACCGCTTGGGAAGGTAAAGTTAGGGGGGAACTCATCCTTCCCACCCTGTGACCCTGAGGCATTCCTCCTCCCCTTCCAACCCCCCCTGGTAACGATGGCCTTGGGACCACATGGGACCACGCTCATCCTACAGCATGTCGAGTGGCACTCGGCTCCCTGGGTTGACTCCATTCCTCTCTCTTGCGTTGGTGCGTCCTGCCATACTTCTGGTCTACCCATTACACTTTCTTTCTCCTTCCCTCTTCATAGGTTATGAGCATGCTCAGTTTACTCACACTGATTTAAATTCTCATGAATAATTTTAAGGAATAATTACTGATTCAAGAAATGGTAGAGGGCTTCCCTGGTGGTCCAGTGGGTAAGGACACCGCCTTGCAGTGCAAGAGGCGCGGGTTCGATCCCTGCCCTGGGAAGATCCCACGTGCCGCAGAGCGGCTGGACCTATGTGTCCAATTACCGAGCCGGAGCTCTGGCGCACGTGCGCCCAGAGCCGGTGCTCTGCGACGACAGAGGCCACCACGATGGGAGGCCCACAGGAGCCAAAGAACAAAGATGAATGAAAATAGAGAAATGAAAGACCATAGAAGTGGCCTGCCCATCCCCCTCCCTCCCCACCCCACCCCCCAAAAGATAAATAAATAAAATAAATTAAAAAAAAAAGAAATGGTAGAAAATCTGAATATAGCAACCATGATTTTTTAAAAAATTGTCAACAAATGCCCTTCCCCATTAGTGTTCGGATCCAAATTACTTTGTGACTAATTTTTATATTACTCCCATATAAATTATTTATGGTCTTGCAGAGCATGGAAAAATACATAGAATTTTTGGGAAGAAATGTGGAATGGGGGCTTCCCTGGTGGTTCAGATGGTAAAGAATCTGCCTGCAATGGAGGAGACCTGGGTTCGATCCTTGGGTCAGGAAGATCTCTTGGAGAAGGACATGACAACCCGCTCCAGTATTCTTGCCTAGAGAATTCCATGCACAGAGAAGCCTGGTGGGCTATAGTTCATGGGGTTGCAAAGAGTTGGATGTGATAGAGAGACTAACACTTTTCAAGTTAAATGTAGTAGAAGCATGTCATTTCATGTCAAAGAGGAAAGAATAGTTATTAGGAAAACTAGTTCACCGCTTGGGAAGGTAAAGTTCGAAGGTTAACTTACAACAAATAGAGAAGTGGTTTAGGTAGGAAAACATACTCAGAACACCCCTTTCCTGGTAGCTTTCACTGGTCTTACTCATGATCTTTTAGGGTATTTAGTACACTAGATTGAATTTCCTGTTTCTAAAGTAAAAAGAGAGATCTAATGATATATAAAGAAGGAACAACTTTTTAAAATCACTATAGAGCCATGTCTAAAAATGTTAGTGTTTTTTTTTTCCTGGGCAAATGGGTCTATAAAAACCACATTCTTATACAGTCTGGGATTTGAATTATTCCACGTCCTTTAAAAGGGTGAGAGCTGTGTCAGAGGCTAAGCTGTAAAAAGCTCAGAGGTGAGTTTGGGCTTTTAGTGTTTAATTAGTAAAGATAAGCGTTATCTTTACAGCCTCAGCTAATGTTATGCCACAAACTAAAAGGCAGAATGCGAAAGCAGTGGGGCGATCAGGTGGATAAAATAACCAAGCCAACGTGCAGAAAAATATCAGCATGAATGAATCTTGCAGTCAGTTGCTTAATAATATGTCTGGAAAAGGTATACGATTGTGTAGAATTAATAATCGAAACTAAAAAGAAAAGCCATTTGTTGAAAGAAATACTATGCCTTGGTAGGTCAAGGCGTGTTCTGATAAGTAAAGCAAGCCTAGGGTTCTATACCTTCTTCAGAGTGTGTTTAGTCATTCAATTATGTCCAGCTCTTTGCGAGCCCATGGCCTGTAGCCCACCCGCCTCCTGTTCATGGGATTTCCCAGGCAACAATACTGGAATGGGTTGCCATTTCCTTCTCCAGGAGATCTTCCCGACCCGGGGATTGAACCCCAGTCTCCCGCATGGGCAGGCAGGTTCTTCAGCGCTGAGCCACTGGGGAAGCCCTCAGAGAGTGTACTGGGCATATAAACTCTCAAGCTGGAAATCAAGTAAACACAAAGTAATCTTCTCGTGCTTTTGAAAACTAATTGGACTTCCATTTTTAGCAAACCTGTTTTACGAAGTGACAGAAATGTAATCCGAGTCCATCCTGGGTACCCTCAGGCTCTCCCTCTGCCTCCCCGACCCCCAGCCCGCTATGAATCCCTCTGTAACTCTTGTTTGGCCTTAAGAGACGCTAGGACGTCCCGGGGAGCGTGAGCTCGAGCCGCGGTTACCTGGACCTGGGCATCTGCTGAGCTGCCCTTGCTCCTCCCGGACCTGGTCGCCAGCTCCTGCTGATCACCGCTGCGTCCTGACCCCCAGGCTTCTGCAGAGCCCCCGTCCTTGTCCAGACCTGCTCCCTCTCAGCTGTTTCTTCATCCAGGACTCTGGAGTTTTGAGGGGGCCCCTGGGGAGTTGTGGCTGGTGCTGCCTGCTAAGGAACCCACAGTCCTTCTCCGCCTCTGCTCTGAGGTGAGGGGTATCTTTGAGGCTTGCCCTTTCCCTGGGCTTCCCTGGAGACGGATGCCCAAGGCTCCTTCACGCTCAGGGTCCCTCGGCTCATGAAGGGGGTCAGTGTCTCCCCCCAGCTCCTGCCAGACGGCGGCTTGGGAGGAGGGCAGGCAGGAAACCTCCTCTTCCTCTGACTCGTAGCTCCTTCGAAGACAGGGTAAAGAGCTCCTCTAACAGCGCAGAACCAAGGACTCACTGGGAAGCTCCTCATCCTTCAGGCCTAGTGTTTATGCCCCACACCCTTCTGCAGTTCACCTAGAAGATGAACTCAGTTTAGATCTTCTTACTATTAAAAGTATGTAACACCTTGTTTTTTTTCTCAAATTTTTGGCCTCTATTATTGTTTTTCTTTTCATCCATCTTTATTCTTTGGCCTGTGTGAGCCTCCCATGGCAGTGGCCTCTCCTGTTGCCGAGCACGGGATCTGGGCGCATGCGCTCCAGAGTGCTGGCTCCTAATTGAACACACCGGTCCAGCCGCTCCACAGCATGTGGGGCCTTCCCCAGCCAGGGGTGGAACCGGTGCCCCTCGCACTACAAGGCAGACTCTTTACCCAGTGGACCACCAGGGAAGCCTGATTCCTTGTTTTTAAGATTTTTTTAAGGTGGATCATTTTCTAAATCTTTATTGAATATATAATTTTGCTGCAATATTACTTCTATGTTTTGTGTGTGTGGGGGGGGGGGGGGTTGGCCAAGAGGCATATGGGATCTTAACTTCCTGACCAGGGATCAAACCCACATCTCCTGTAGTGGAAAAAGAAGGTTTGTTTTTCAATTAATTTATTTTAATTAGAAGATAATTACTTCACAATATTGTGATGGTTTCTGCCATACGTCAGCATGAATCGGCCTTAGGCATATGTGTGTCTCCCCCATCCTGAAACCCCCTCCTAACTCGCTCCCACTCTATTCCTCTAGGTTGTCGCAGAGCACTGGCTTTGGGTGTCCTGCTTCATGCATTGAACTTGCCTGGTCACCTGTTTTCCCTATGGTAATGTACACATTTCAATGCTATTTGGAAAGAGAAGCCTTAAGTACTGGCTAACTGGGGGAGTCCCTGTGATATCTTTTAAAAGAAAAAAATACCAACATTATAATGAAATAAAGAAAAAGCTATGAACTGAGCATCTTCTACTTTCAGAAATGAAACAGAGAACAAATAAAATAAAATAATAACCACATAACCCACCTTGAATCAACTTTTAGTTCCCTGTTATTTATGTAAATAGGCACCATTTTTCAACTAACAGTGCCCACTTCTTCCGACGCTTAACTTTTATTGTAGCAGGAAACTTTGAGAACCTGAGTGGTCAGTCCTCTTGCATGCTAATTCACCTCTTGATAAAGTGCCTTTCAAAACCTGCATCCATTTCTCTCATATGTCATAGAATCAGAAAGAATTGACTTGGGACCGAAACAAGAGTCACAAGAAACTCCCTCTGTAATAATCAACCTTTTCAATTTTTTTTTTTTTCTTTACCAAATCAATAATTCGTGAAAGTGACCATTTGTCAAGACCTTAGTTAAACCCCTATCCCTCAGGGGAGGTGGGTCTCTGGAAAAATAATAGAACAAAGAAAATTCCAGATACGTGGGTTGAATGACCTTCACCTGGTCTCAAAGTAAGCCCGCCTCTCTCTCTGCAGCGAGGCTCCCGTCCAGGAAACGTGTGTTTGGGGGTGGGGTCTGCGGGAAGACGCGGGCCTCTGGCGCAGCAGGGCGGGTGTGCGGCAGGAAGGGGCTCGGGCCCAGCGCCAGGCTGCCCGGGGACTCGCGTGGACGTCGAGCAGCCCTGGATCCCCACTGAGGGAGGGAAGGGTCCAAAGCTGGCAGTCACTGAAAACCAACCTCGCTTCCCCACCACCGAGTCACGGACCAGCTCCGCAACACCCAGAGCTCTCTCCAGAACCGAGTAATTCCCAATTTGTACCACATGAATCGGCCTTAGGCATATGTGTGTCTCCCCCATCCTGAAACCCCCTCCTAACTCGCTCCCACTCTATTCCTCTAGGTTGTCGCAGAGCACTGGCTTTGGGTGTCCTGCTTCATGCATTGAACTTGCCTGGTCACCTGTTTTCCCTATGGTAATGTACACATTTCAATGCTATTTGGAAAGAGAAGCCTTAAGTACTGGCTAACTGGGGGAGTCCCTGTGATATCTTTTAAAAGAAAAAAATACCAACATTATAATGAAATAAAGAAAAAGCTATGAACTGAGCATCTTCTACTTTCAGAAATGAAACAGAGAACAAATAAAATAAAATAATAACCACATAACCCACCTTGAATCAACTTTTAGTTCCCTGTTATTTATGTAAATAGGCACCATTTTTCAACTAACAGTGCCCACTTCTTCCGACGCTTAACTTTTATTGTAGCAGGAAACTTTGAGAACCTGAGTGGTCAGTCCTCTTGCATGCTAATTCACCTCTTGATAAAGTGCCTTTCAAAACCTGCATCCATTTCTCTCATATGTCATAGAATCAGAAAGAATTGACTTGGGACCGAAACAAGAGTCACAAGAAACTCCCTCTGTAATAATCAACCTTTTCAATTTTTTTTTTTTTTTTTTTTTTTTTACCAAATCAATAATTCGTGAAAGTGACCATTTGTCAAGACCTTAGTTAAACCCCTATCCCTCAGGGGAGGTGGGTCTCTGGAAAAATAATAGAACAAAGAAAATTCCAGATACGTGGGTTGAATGACCTTCACCTGGTCTCAAAGTAAGCCCCGCCCTCTCTCTCTGCAGCGAGGCTCCCGTCCAGGAAACGTGTGTTTGGGGGGTGGGGTCTGCGGGAAGACGCGGGCCTCTGGCGCAGCAGGGCGGGTGTGCGCGCAGGAAGGGGCTCGGGCCCAGCGCCAGGCTGCCCCGGGGGACTCCGCGTGGACGTCGAGCAGCCCTGGATCCCCACTGAGGGGAGGGAAGGGTCCAAAAGCTGGCAGTCACTGAAAACCAACCTCGCTTCCCCCACCACCGAGTCACGGACCAGCTCCCGCAACACCCAGAGCTCTCTCCGCAGAACCGTCTCCCTGGAAGGTTCGACAGGGCTGCAGCCTTTACCATGGGGAGACAGGGAGGGGAGAAAGCAGAAGACTCATAGCTTTGCTGTCCATTGGGCCTGCTGGTATTCCGGGAGATATTTTTTTCCCCCTGAAAAGTGCCAGGATAATGATGAGCGACACCTGGTTTCCGTTCTCATCAATGCACCTGAATGGAGGAAGAAGTGTTTTTTAAACGCCTGTGGACTGTGACCAGAACTGAGGCTATCAGGAGACGTCAGTGCCACACAGGTTGCCCTCTGTGTGTCCCACAGGAGCAGCTCAGCCCCGCTCTCAGGGCCGTCTCCGGGTGACTTTTCCTTCCAGGTCTGGACCACCTCTCCTTTCCCTTCTTCCGTCAGACTTACAGGTGGTAACGTTCCAGTGACTCCAGCCCTGGGTTCCTGCACCAGACCTTCATCTTTGCTTTCCCAGTCCTTTACAAACAAATAGTCTGTGGATAAACCCTCCAAGAATTGTTCTCAAGTGCTGTCTGCTTCCTGCTGAAACCCTGACAGATACTTCCTCCAGCTAAAAACAATCATCCTCTCCGAGCCACCCAATATGGCAGCCGACGGCTCCTGGCGGTGTGGAGCATTTGACCTGTGGCTCGTGCCTTTAAAGCCGTGCTGAAGGTGTGAAACACATCCTGGACTTGGAAGACTTGGTGTGTAAAGGAAGACCATAAAGGCCCTTCATAATGTTTGTATGGACGACATGTTAACATCACCTTTCTAGGTATGTTGGATCTATTACTAACATTAACTTCACCTGTTTCTCTTTACCGTGTTTAAGGTTGGCTACTAGGCGTTTCAAATGACCTGTGAGGCTTGTATTCACCGCTTATGTTTTATTTCTAAGGTACAGAGCTGCCCTAGAGCTAGATACGGTGTGAGTGGTCCTGAGAACCCTGTCTCCTACATAGGGTGGGTGTTTAATATCCAAATAAAGAAAGTATCTGTGCTCAGAATGTGAAAAGCAAGTGCATGGTACATTGCCGTGTTGGAACTAGAAGGGAAAGTGGCCACCACCACCTTCTAGGTGGGAAAACCTAAGCCTGTTTGTAAACACTCAGAGAATTTCATATGCTCTCAGAATAACTTTAAAATGATTGTTATTATAATTATTATTATAATTTATTATATTACTTCTGCAAGTCAGACTCAAGTATCTAGAGGTACACTAAAACATATCAAAGCTCAAGTCAGTTCTAAACATCAACTAGACTGCAGACACCCATTTTTAGGACACAGGGAGGCACCAGCGCTTGGCAGGACTGACCGCTCGTCCTTGTAGACGCCCCTCGCTTTAAGGCAATGGAGCCTAGCAAGCTCTTCACCAGATGACAGAAAAGGCTGGGACAGGCACTTCATAAACAGAAGACCACGGCCAGCCTGAGTATTCATCCAGCCGGCACGCGTACAGCCATACCACCCAGGCACCTGGAGTCAGAGCCACCAGATCCCCTTGGAAAGGTTATCAAGGATTCAGTGCCACGGCGGCAGATGGCGCGCAGGAAGGCAGGCGGGCGAGGTTCCCACAGTGGGCAGCAGGAGTTCCCCGGGAGTTTCCTGCGCCCCCAGCGCTGCAGCCAAGGCAGGCCCTGGGCAGCACCCCGCGGGCGCCCGGCCGGCACAGCCTGCGAGGATGGGTGTGAGGCGGCCCGGCTACCGCCCACGTGGCGGGGCGTCCTGCCGAGACCAGGAAGCCACGAAATCTGAAACAAATCGGACTGGAATTAAAAACCACCTCATGCAGGTTCCACGGGCCACCTCCCTCCATTAAACAGCAAGGCGATTTGTATGCCTTCCTGACCCGCTCTCCGAGGAGCGCGGGGAGAGGATGTAGGGTCAGAGGGGGCAAGCGAACCAGGAAACCGCTGCTCAGGAGGACTTTTAACTCTGTACCCGGGCGCGCGCGCACACACACACACACACACACACACACACACACGAATTCCTTCAAAAATTGGAGCCCATGGATTTGGAATCGGAGCGGATTTTTTCTTTTTTTTTAATCTCAATTTCTCGCTTTGTGTCAGTTACTGGCTCATTTCCTAAGAGGCTGCTCCTTTCTAGGTCCTGGGAAACTTTGATCATCCTAAAAAAAATCGCCAAACAGCCGAACATCCAGAGAGGCTGAAAGGAGAAGAGGCTTCGCCCCGGAGTCCGCAGGGGACGGCAAGGTAGGCGGGAGGGGAAGCCGCAGCGGAGGAATTCCGTTTGCCACGGAAAACTGGGGGCGAGGCGCGCGGCCCGGTCTCGGGGACCGCGGCCAACGAAACTTTCGAAGGTTCGCTGGGGTTGGGGGATCGGGCAGCGCGGGGGCAGGAGGCAGCGACCCTGGAGGGAGGGGCCGGAGCACAGGCATCCGAGGGTCGGGGCTGCGCTGGGCTGATGGGCGTCGGAGAGGTTTGGGAGCCCCTGATGCGGCGCGCGCCTCGCGGGGTGGAATTCGGGTCCGCGGGGACGCCAGCCCGAGGTCCCGGGAGCCGCAGTGCCGGCCCCGCTCGAAGAGGGCGAGGCCGCCGGCCCGGGTGCAGGGGGGCGGGTGGGCGGGGTGGGGAAGGGGCGTCGCCTCGGCCGCCCCCGCCCTCTCGGATGTCATTGGGCGGCCGCCTCGGGGTCCGCTCCACCGTTTCCCCGGCGCGCCCGCCGGCTCGCGCTCCTCTGGGGGCTGGTCCGGCCCCGGCCGCTGACGTCACCGTCAAGTTTGCTGCCCTCGGAGCTCCACGTGGGGCGGCGGCGACTGCCCGGGAGGCTGCGGGGAGGCGGCCAGCGCCGTGGCCGCGGCTGCTGACGGGTCCCGCGCAGCGCGGCTCCTCCACGCCGCTCCCAGGTGGGGCCGGGAGCCGCTGCAGAGGCGGGGCGCCGCGGGCCCTCTGGCTCCGGCGCCTGCAGAGCGGCTCGGGGGACCTCGATTCCAGAGCCGGGAGCGCGCGCCCAGGCGGGCCGGGAACTGAGCTCCAGCGGCGGCTGGAAAGCACCGTCCCCGCCGCGGTCTGGAGCGCGCGGAGCTCCGCGGCCCCGGAGCCGCGCGTCCGCTGCCCGGGACCGAGAGAAGCAGCATGCACGATCGCTGAGCTGGGACCCGCGCCGGGAGGCCGTTCCGGCCCGGGGCTGAGACGCGCGCCTTCGCCCCTGCCGCCGAGACCCCGATTCCGGCTCCTCTCCGGGACCTGGGGCGCCGAGCGCGGCCCCGGCTGAGGACTCGGGCGAGTCTGAGACGATGGTTTCTTAAGCACGGCTCCGCGTCCCCCTTCCCGGCCCCGCAACCGGAGGCTGGGATCCCGCGCGCGGCTCCGGGAGCTCCGTCTCCCCGAGGAGCCCCGGCTTCCGCCGCCCGGGCAGCTCGCACGGCCGCAGGGGCGCAGGGCCCCTCGGAGGATGTCCCGGCGCCTGGCGGAGTCCCGGCCGAGCATGGCCCACGCGCTGCCCGACGCCGCCTCCGGCTAGGATGGCCCCTCCGGGCCCGGCCGGCGCCCACCCCGCTTCGGCCGAGCCGCTGTCCCGCAACATCTTCCGCAAGTTCCTGCTGATGCTCTGCTCGCTGCTCACGTCCCTCTACGTCTTCTACTGCCTGGCCGAGCGCTGCCAGACCCTGTCGGGCCCCGTCGCGGGGCGCTCGGGCCGCGGCGAGGCGGCGGGGGCCCCGGCCGGAGGCCCCGGGCAGCTGGCGGCGTGGCCCGCGGCCGCGAGGAGGAAGCGCCTCCTCCAAGGGCAGCCCCGGCGCCCCGCGCCCGCGCCGCGAGCGGACGGCGAGGAGGCGGCCTGGGAAGAGGAGCCCCCCGGCCCGGCGGGGAGTCTCGGCGGCTCGGGGGCCGGGAGCAGTGTGGCCGAGGCCCCGGAGCCGCGCGTCCGCTGCCCGGGACCGAGAGAAGCAGCATGCACGATCGCTGAGCTGGGACCCGCGCCGGGAGGCCGTTCCGGCCCGGGGCTGAGACGCGCGCCTTCGCCCCTGCCGCCGAGACCCCGATTCCGGCTCCTCTCCGGGACCTGGGGCGCCGAGCGCGGCCCCGGCTGAGGACTCGGGCGAGTCTGAGACGATGGTTTCTTAAGCACGGCTCCGCGTCCCCCTTCCCGGCCCCGCAACCGGAGGCTGGGATCCCGCGCGCGGCTCCGGGAGCTCCGTCTCCCCGAGGAGCCCCGGCTTCCGCCGCCCGGGCAGCTCGCACGGCCGCAGGGGCGCAGGGCCCCTCGGAGGATGTCCCGGCGCCTGGCGGAGTCCCGGCCGAGCATGGCCCACGCGCTGCCCGACGCCGCCTCCGGCTAGGATGGCCCCTCCGGGCCCGGCCGGCGCCCACCCCGCTTCGGCCGAGCCGCTGTCCCGCAACATCTTCCGCAAGTTCCTGCTGATGCTCTGCTCGCTGCTCACGTCCCTCTACGTCTTCTACTGCCTGGCCGAGCGCTGCCAGACCCTGTCGGGCCCCGTCGCGGGGCGCTCGGGCCGCGGCGAGGCGGCGGGGGCCCCGGCCGGAGGCCCCGGGCAGCTGGCGGCGTGGCCCGCGGCCGCGAGGAGGAAGCGCCTCCTCCAAGGGCAGCCCCGGCGCCCCGCGCCCGCGCCGCGAGCGGACGGCGAGGAGGCGGCCTGGGAAGAGGAGCCCCCCGGCCCGGCGGGGAGTCTCGGCGGCTCGGGGGCCGGGAGCAGTGTGGCCGAGGCCCCGCCGGGGACGCTGGCCCTGCTGCTGGACGAGGGGAGCAAGCAGCTGCCGCAGGCCATCATCATCGGCGTGAAGAAGGGCGGCACGCGCGCGCTGCTGGAGTTCCTGCGGGTGCACCCCGACGTGCGCGCCGTGGGCGCCGAGCCCCACTTCTTCGACCGCAGCTACCACAAGGGCCTCGCCTGGTACCGGTGAGTGGCCCGGGCGGGCCGGGGGCGTGGGGCAGGGCGGCCGGAGCGCGGGGTGCGGGCCCGGGGCGCCCGCGGTGACCCCCGCCCAGTGCGTCTCCTTCCTGGATCTCTTCGGAGGGCAGAGGGTCTCCTGAAAGCGGTGCTTAAGACCGGGGGTGTCTTCCCCACGCTGCCTTCTCTCTAAGTGTGGTGACGTGCTCAGTAGGAGACCCTGGGAGTTATGACTGGCCATATAGACTTTATTTCCACAGTAAAGTGGATGCAGAGGGAGGAGGCTGGGAGGGGAGGGAATTTGGCCTTGGAGATTTTTTTTCGGATTCTCTTTCTCTTCATTTTCTCCTAGCTCTGTGAAAGTAGTCTACACAGCTAGAGAGAGGGAGGGAGAAAGAGAAAAATGTCCCTTCCAAGTTAGAGAAACCTGCGCGCCAATTTCTCGACAAGTGACCGCGTGTGATTCTTTCCCCAAGGAAACGTGTTTTTATTTGTCCTTCATCTTCTGGGCAGTTCCATGTAGTTAATGCAGTCTTGGCCTTTACGTTTTTGTTTATTCACCCTAACTCTCTGCCAGAACATTGTCCTGGGCGGTAAGTCACAGAGACTCAAAAGTGTTGGGACTAGACTCTAAAGTTTGGAAGAAGCCTTCCTTGGCAGTGACTTTTGTTTGGGGCGAGGAAATTGTATAAAGCGATTTCTGTGTTTGTAAGGAAGAGTACCTCTTGTCTCTGGACTGGCAGAAACTTTTCTAAAGATCTCCAAACAATTCCCTCTATAAATGAGATAGCCAAAGTTTGTGTTAAAGGAAGAAAAGTGGGGGAAAAATAGGGATGTTGGTCACGCTGTGGAAAAAACAACCCTCCTAATACAGTGTAGGAAACAAGGCAGATTTAGATCTTAATCTTAAATTTCCCATCTTCTCAAATTCAGACCGCCTTTAATAACAGGATAAGTCAAAGTCTAACAAATCTTAGCCTCACCTAAGTTTTTTTTTGCCATAAAATATTGGCACTTTTTTTTCTTTCCTTGGCGGCTAAGGAAAAATAGGCCAGAATTTTCCATCGTATCAAGTTTTATCTTGTTCATGCAGTGTGCTTTCTCCTTGTTAGTCTGACTGAAATGATGCCACCTACAAAAGTCACAACGCCACTTAAGCATATTTCAAAAGCCCACTCAATTAGCCAGTCATCCCCCAAAGAGAAACGGACATGATCTGACAAGTTTATTGACTTGAGAGTCAAGTGTAAGAGGCAAATTTACAGTGACCCAACTCGGGAGAAAACGTTTCATCCAAAAAGTCAAACTCGAACATTAAACATGTTTCAAACAGTAACTTTCCACTTGTTGGAAAGAAAAACAAACAGCCTTCCTGCGCTATGGGACATCTATCATTTAAAATCATCAGCCACTTAAAAAATCCCCTTGCGTTTCTGTCATTTCTGTTGTATCCTCTGGGAAGTTCTTATAAAAATGACCTGTTGAATTTGGAAACAACAGATCGTTCTTCTTAGCACAAAGGCAGCTCTGTTTTTTCCATCAAGGACACAAGAAAGAAGTGATTAAAGACCCCCTAAAACTCTTATCTAAAGCGGTTTGCATTGAATGCGGCCTGGTGCAGGGCTGTAAGTGGACCCATTTCAAGCTGACGGCCCCAGACCATCTAAGATAATGTTGGCTCTGAGGTGCTGTGAAGTTTGGTGAAATAGTACTGAACTCCTGTATGGTGGTTTCGCCAGATAGATTTTATTCCCACAAAGTTGGATTGTTTCTTCCCATTCCAGAAATTAGCATTTGAGGGGACATTACATACAGAGAGCTGGATCTTATTTTCTGTGGACCTTTCTGAGCTTGAGAAAGAGAAGGAAGGTTTCAAGGTAGCTAGAAACACAAATATTTTAAAAAAGAGGCAAAAATGAAAGAGAGAAAAAGTCATAAACTTTGAGGCTGCTGTCTCTCTTGGAAGCTGGGTGCATGGTGTAAAGTAAATATGTCCTTGGATTGTTTACTTGGGTAGAGGAGCTTTATAAAGCAATTTATGGCGGTTACAAAAATAACTGCACAGCAGACTTCATGGTTTGGTGAATTTAATTTTCTAAGTGTTGGAGCGATGTCTTTGTTTTACCATTTGCAATGGTCTTTTATTGGACGCATAAATTTAAGTTTAACTCAATTACATGGAAAACTCTTATTAAAAAAGTCCAGCTTATGGAGCCTGGATTATGTGATTATTTAATGAAATTTTGCCACAGTTCTCTTTCATGTTGGCTCTGACCTTGGAGTTAGAGGTTTGTGGAAAAGAGACTTGTCCAGCACCACCTAACTATTGGGCGTGTTTTAGCTGTTTGTACTTAGCCAGTATTTTAGGCAAAGAAATTCCTTTAGATCCTCTCGAGTCAGTCCCAAAATTGTAACATAAGATTTGTGACACACACTTATGACCACACACACACACAGAGGAACAGAAAGAAAACCCTAGTATTTGAGTCCTGAAGTGAGTTATAGAAGAGAAAAAAATCTGTACAGTATTTTGTAGATGCTCATTGACATGGGAAAGGCACGCCTGTCTAGCCCTGTTTCTTCGCCCAGTGAAGGGCTCTCCATTTGCCGCAATAGTTCGTTGTGGCAGCGCCCCCTTCCGTCCTGACGATGCAACACATCTTTTGCTGGTGTGAAGTTGGAAGAAAAATATCTTGGAAATTGAGTCTGATAGTAAAAACGCCTGTTGGTAGCATGTGTCAACACATTTCTCTCTCTAGGAAAAAAAATTAAAAGTGCTTTGTCAACCACATCCCAGGAATAGTATAATCAATGGTTTCTTCTTTTGGACGTGTGTAGCAAAGGCTAAGAGAATGAGTTTATGCAAAATCTCTAAAAAGGAAATTATTCGTGTTGATTTAAAATGTCCAAATAGTGCTCTAAAATCAGTGAAACAAAGGAACATTTCAGTATGCCAGGGAATTTGTTACTGATAATTTAGGAAACTTGAGGGGAGTTTTCTGAATATGAAGCTCTGCCCCGATGGGGTTTAGAAAACATTCCCCATGACTTAATTTAGCCGACATGCGATCGGGACGACGGCAGACGTCTGTGGTTTGCGCCTCGCGGGAAAGCGGTCCTACGCAGTGCACGGTCTCCACGTCCATCCGACGTGTGGCACGTTCCTCGGGGAAAGTGGGGAACTGTTTCAGTAGCTTCAAACCTTTGAGATGTTTTCTGAAAGTTCGAGACCAGATGCCTCTGTGACTCAAGAGCAGGTGAACTTGGAGTTCAGTAAGAAGTCCCCTCTCTCTCCATTGTTTGTGTATTTGTACCAACTAGAAGGTGTGGTTATTTTTCTCCTAAGATATCTTAGCTTTTATCTTCTTACTTCCCAAGATTTAAAAAAACCCTATTTATAAAGTGTTTAAAGATACTGTGCTTATATATACTATGTGTTTATACCTGTATGTACATGTTTGCATTCTCTAACACTGTAGTCTTTCACTTTGGGACAAGATCGTGTTCACTCTGTGACCTCTTAGGCCAGCATGTCTTTCCTGTACTTTGATTCCTTTTTTTTTTTTTTCAAGTGAGACTAGATGATTTCCACAGAGAAAAATTTTGCTAATATCATTTTACTCTGTAGCAGCGGTCCCCAACCTTTTCGGCACTAGGGACGGGTTTTGTAGAAGACATTTTTTCCACGGACTTCATGGGGGCAGTAGTGGTGTGGGGCTGACTCAAGCGCGTTCCCTTTAGTGTGTGCTTTATTCCTATTGTTCCTACGTCAGCTCTACCTCTGATCATCAGGCATTAGACCCTGGAGACTGGGAACCCTGCATAGCCCAGGAAGATCAGAGGTGACTCAGCTTGGAATTTAGGAGTTGGTACTTTTCCACGTCTGCAGAATGTGAAGTCCTCCGGCCCTTCCCCATCCCTGCCTTGTTTATCATCCACGGGGGAGGCAGGCTGAGCAGAGGCACTTTCGGTTCCTCTCGGGGGCGATGGTCGTGTCAGAGCAGCTGGGAGCAGCTGCAGAGCACCCCCCGAACACTTTCCCACCCTCGTGAGCCGCCAGCCCTCTTGCAGAAAGGGTGGGGAATGAAATCCGAGCCGCAGGGGTCTGGCCACCCATGCAAGGTCCTGGGGCCTGCCCTCCAAAGAGGCCCTGTGTCCTCAGAGAGGGTGAAGGGCCTTGGAAGGGGTGAGGGGTGGGGGAGAGGCGCGTTGGGCCCTGAGTCCCGGGTGTGTGTCTTTGGGGGCGGGGGGCATCATGTCTTTCATGCATTGGCTCCCAGAAGCCCTCGGGGACTGGATGTGCTCCGTCGAGTGAGAGTTTGCCCGCAGCCCTTTCGAGAAGCCTCATGTTGTCATTTTGTTTGCTCTGAGCGCGTCCCCTCTGTGGCCTCCCCGGCACAGCACGCCCAGCAGGCCTCATCTTGTGCGTGTCTGTGCACTCAGGGTTTGTGCATGAGCCCACACCCAGGAGCCGGCACCCAGGAGGTGGAGAAAGCGATGAAACGGATAGTAGGGATGTCACTTGGTACTGGGGGAATTCTGAGCAGTATTACAGACACCCAGGTGGAACGGGGTCTAGGACTAGTGAGTCCAGGCAGTAACAACAACAGCAGCAGCAGAACCGTGCCTGGCCCAGGCTGGAATCCGAATACCTGGTGTGAGTGATTATTCCCTTAGAATAATGAGATTTATCACATGCTGATAGAGCATATGTGAAATGCATAGCCATCTCGGAGCGAAAAATCTTACCTTCACCCCCTGCCTTCCCTTTGAGCAAACCTAAGAATGCTCCGGCCAAGATATTTAGCTCTTAGAAATGTCTGTTGATGGGCCCAGAAAGAGAACGTGCCAGCTCTGTCTTCTGGAGGGGTCATGAGGACAAAATAAGCCTGTGCAATTAATGACAAGAGGGGCTGACCTTCCAGAGACGAGATGCTCACATCATAGGAGGAGAGCGTCGTAGACCAAACAAGCCCGCCTGGTGTAAACCACATCCCTGATGTAAACGACATGCATCTCAACAACTGCACACCTCGATGACCATCACCCAGGTTGCCGGGCTGGGTTGGATACTTTGTAGACGTAGCGCTCTTCCTTAGGGAAAGGCTTTTCCTTTTTCCACCAAGGAACAAGACCTTTGCTGATAAAGAGCGTGATTTCTTCATGTGTTTCCTAACGATACTTGAAGCATTGAGAAAGTTTGTTTCTCCTTAAGTGATGCATCATTATTGTGGAAATGAGGTTTCTTATTAAAGCATATGCCTTTAATATGTAACCAGAGGAAATTGTACCTCTAATATGTTGGCTCCTAGTCTTTGCATTTTTTTTAAAAGGATATCTGTAAAATGTTTGCCAGCACTTGAAAATCTTTGCTTTGTGGCCTCGGGGACTGGATGTGCTCCGAGTGAGAGTTTGCCCGCAGCCCTTTCGAGAAGCCTCATGTTGTCATTTTGTTTGCTCTGAGCGTCCCTCTGTGGCCTCCCGGCACAGCACGCCCAGCAGGCCTCATCTTGTGCGTGTCTGTGCACTCAGGGTTTGTGCATGAGCCCACACCCAGGAGCCGGCACCCAGGAGGTGGAGAAAGCGATGAAACGGATAGTAGGGATGTCACTTGGTACTGGGGGAATTCTGAGCAGTATTACAGACACCCAGGTGGAACGGGGTCTAGGACTAGTGAGTCCAGGCAGTAACAACAACAGCAGCAGCAGAACCGTGCCTGGCCCAGGCTGGAATCCGAATACCTGGTGTGAGTGATTATTCCCTTAGAATAATGAGATTTATCACATGCTGATAGAGCATATGTGAAATGCATAGCCATCTCGGAGCGAAAAATCTTACCTTCACCCCCTGCCTTCCCTTTGAGCAAACCTAAGAATGCTCCGGCCAAGATATTTAGCTCTTAGAAATGTCTGTTGATGGGCCCAGAAAGAGAACGTGCCAGCTCTGTCTTCTGGAGGGGTCATGAGGACAAAATAAGCCTGTGCAATTAATGACAAGAGGGGCTGACCTTCCAGAGACGAGATGCTCACATCATAGGAGGAGAGCGTCGTAGACCAAACAAGCCCGCCTGGTGTAAACCACATCCCTGATGTAAACGACATGCATCTCAACAACTGCACACCTCGATGACCATCACCCAGGTTGCCGGGCTGGGTTGGATACTTTGTAGACGTAGCGCTCTTCCTTAGGGAAAGGCTTTTCCTTTTTCCACCAAGGAACAAGACCTTTGCTGATAAAGAGCGTGATTTCTTCATGTGTTTCCTAACGATACTTGAAGCATTGAGAAAGTTTGTTTCTCCTTAAGTGATGCATCATTATTGTGGAAATGAGGTTTCTTATTAAAGCATATGCCTTTAATATGTAACCAGAGGAAATTGTACCTCTAATATGTTGGCTCCCTAGTCTTTGCATTTTTTTTTTAAAAGGATATCTGTAAAATGTTTGCCAGCACTTGAAAATCTTTGCTAATTTGATATAGTTCAAAAATCTCTACAGACATGGGGGCATATTGATACTGTTAATAAACAAACGTATGTGAAATAAACTTCTATGAAACCAGAACCTAGAAAATGAGGAAATGCCGAGTTCAGGGACATGAAGCATAGTCCCAGATACTTGCCTCCATGGATGCCGCTTCTGAGTTTTCTTACATCACTCATGTGGTCATGACACCATTAGTTTAATCTGTGATCCGTTGAAAGCTGTGTTCCTGGAAGTCAGATTTGCTATCAGATGCAGTCAATGTGGGCTTCCCTGATGGCTCAGTGATAAAGAACCTGCCTGCCATGCAGAACCTGGGTTCGACTCTTGGGTCTGGAAGATTCCCTGGAGAAGGGAATGGCTACCCACTCCAGTTTTCTTGCCTGGGAAATCCCATGGACAGAGGAGCCTGGAGGGCTGCAGGCCACGGGCTTCCAAAGAGTGGGACACGACTTAGCAATGGAACATGCATGCGAGGCCGTAGATGTCAAAAAAGAAATGGGGAAATATTTAGTAAGAAGGAAGCTTAGTACGTGCCTTTAGGCTTGTGATATTCTTACAAAATAAAATTTAAAAATCCTATTCAGGGCCTCTGGAGAGCAGCCCACTTTGAACATGACATTTAGCGCCACCTAGTGGGAGGGATCGTCAGCGAGGAACCCAAATGGCTGAATTATGAAAAACCTGAAGATGAGAGTGTATTGGGGCTTGCCTTAAAGGAAAAAAAAAAAGGAGGGAAAATCACATTGGGTAGCACTTACAGCCTGTGAGCCCGCTCTTTCAGGCAGGGAGGTTATCCTTTAGAGAGAAATCAAAAAGACCTGCCTTAACAATAAGCCTGAAACAAAGCTTGATTTCTTCATGTGTTTCCTAACGATACTTGAAGCATTGAGAAAGTTTGTTTCTCCTTAAGTGATGCATCATTATTGTGGAAATGAGGTTTCTTATTAAAGCATATGCCTTTAATATGTAACCAGAGGAAATTGTACCTCTAATATGTTGGCTCCCTAGTCTTTGCATTTTTTTTTTAAAAGGATATCTGTAAAATGTTTGCCAGCACTTGAAAATCTTTGCTAATTTGATATAGTTCAAAAATCTCTACAGACATGGGGGCATATTGATACTGTTAATAAACAAACGTATGTGAAATAAACTTCTATGAAACCAGAACCTAGAAAATGAGGAAATGCCGAGTTCAGGGACATGAAGCATAGTCCCAGATACTTGCCTCCATGGATGCCGCTTCTGAGTTTTCTTACATCACTCATGTGGTCATGACACCATTAGTTTAATCTGTGATCCGTTGAAAGCTGTGTTCCTGGAAGTCAGATTTGCTATCAGATGCAGTCAATGTGGGCTTCCCTGATGGCTCAGTGATAAAGAACCTGCCTGCCATGCAGAACCTGGGTTCGACTCTTGGGTCTGGAAGATTCCCTGGAGAAGGGAATGGCTACCCACTCCAGTTTTCTTGCCTGGGAAATCCCATGGACAGAGGAGCCTGGAGGGCTGCAGGCCACGGGCTTCCAAAGAGTGGGACACGACTTAGCAATGGAACATGCATGCGAGGCCGTAGATGTCAAAAAAGAAATGGGGAAATATTTAGTAAGAAGGAAGCTTAGTACGTGCCTTTAGGCTTGTGATATTCTTACAAAATAAAATTTAAAAATCCTATTCAGGGCCTCTGGAGAGCAGCCCACTTTGAACATGACATTTAGCGCCACCTAGTGGGAGGGATCGTCAGCGAGGAACCCAAATGGCTGAATTATGAAAAACCTGAAGATGAGAGTGTATTGGGGCTTGCCTTAAAGGAAAAAAAAAAAGGAGGGAAAATCACATTGGGTAGCACTTACAGCCTGTGAGCCCGCTCTTTCAGGCAGGGAGGTTATCCTTTAGAGAGAAATCAAAAAGACCTGCCTTAACAATAAGCCTGAAAAGCAAGGTAGAAGCGATTAGGAGATTTATATTAGAAATGTGCATGCCTGAAAGGAATGCCATATGCCCCAGATTAGTTTTGTTAGTGTGTTTTGCCTCTGTTTTTGAAAACCAGCTTCACTTGAAAACGCTTCCAGATGATTTTAGTTCAACATCAGTAATGCAGCCTTATTTCCTCCACCCTGTGGGACAGGTTTTGGAGGGCAGTCCCAGGACTCTTAAGGGGCAGCACCCTGAAGCCTCTTTAACTCTTAATGTACCTGAGATACCCTTTGGAAGATCTGTCCACGCGGGACAGTTTTAGAGGAAGGTTCTTTCAGAGTTCCGGCAGGAGATGGCTGCCTGTGACCGTGGTCCAGGGCCTGCAGAGAGGGGTGGGCAGGTACACACTACTATGTGTAAAACACAACCAACAAGGACCTACCATATAGCACAGAGAGCTCTACTCAGTGTTTTGTAATAACCTATAAGGGAAAAGAACCTGAAAAAATACTATGTATGTGTATATCTGAATCACTTTGCTGTATACCTGAAACTAATGCAACATTGTAAGTCAGCTATATACTTCAGTTTTTGTTTTTTTGTTTATTTTTTTTAACAATAAGTGGGGGTAAGGGGCTTATATGAATGTTACAATGGAAGAACATGGCAGATCCCACCCGAACCAAGCCATGCGGGTGACTGACATCCTCTTGTTTCCCTGTTGAGATCTTGTGTGTGCATGTGTGTATGTGTTAGTCATTCAGTCATGTCCAACTCTTTGTGACCACATGGACTGGAGCCCAGCAGGCTCCTATCTATGGGATTCTCCAGGCAAGTGTACTGGAGTGGGTTGCCATTGTCTTCTCCACGGAATCTTCCTGACCCAGGGATCGAACCCGAGTCTCTTGCACTGCAGGCAGATTCTTTAGGGTCTGAGCCACCAGGGAAGCCCCTGAGGTCTTACTCCCGCTGGTGTAATGCAGGACGGAGCAGCTGGGGAGCTCTTTTGCTCCAAATCCTTGACCCCTGCCTAGTCATAAGAAAATATTACATCTGCATGAAGATGGCAGGGAGGTTATCCTTTAGAGAGAAATCAAAAAGACCTGCCTTAACAATAAGCCTGAAAAGCAAGGTAGAAGCGATTAGGAGATTTATATTAGAAATGTGCATGCCTGAAAGGAATGCCATATGCCCCAGATTAGTTTTGTTAGTGTGTTTTGCCTCTGTTTTTGAAAACCAGCTTCACTTGAAAACGCTTCCAGATGATTTTAGTTCAACATCAGTAATGCAGCCTTATTTCCTCCACCCTGTGGGACAGGTTTTGGAGGGCAGTCCCAGGACTCTTAAGGGGCAGCACCCTGAAGCCTCTTTAACTCTTAATGTACCTGAGATACCCTTTGGAAGATCTGTCCACGCGGGACAGTTTTAGAGGAAGGTTCTTTCAGAGTTCCGGCAGGAGATGGCTGCCTGTGACCGTGGTCCAGGGCCTGCAGAGAGGGGTGGGCAGGTACACACTACTATGTGTAAAACACAACCAACAAGGACCTACCATATAGCACAGAGAGCTCTACTCAGTGTTTTGTAATAACCTATAAGGAAAAGAACCTGAAAAAATACTATGTATGTGTATATCTGAATCACTTTGCTGTATACCTGAAACTAATGCAACATTGTAAGTCAGCTATATACTTCAGTTTTTGTTTTTTTGTTTATTTTTTTTAACAATAAGTGGGGGTAAGGGGCTTATATGAATGTTACAATGGAAGAACATGGCAGATCCCACCGAACCAAGCCATGCGGGTGACTGACATCCTCTTGTTTCCCTGTTGAGATCTTGTGTGTGCATGTGTGTATGTGTTAGTCATTCAGTCATGTCCAACTCTTTGTGACCACATGGACTGGAGCCCAGCAGGCTCCTATCTATGGGATTCTCCAGGCAAGTGTACTGGAGTGGGTTGCCATTGTCTTCTCCACGGAATCTTCCTGACCCAGGGATCGAACCCGAGTCTCTTGCACTGCAGGCAGATTCTTTAGGGTCTGAGCCACCAGGGAAGCCCCTGAGGTCTTACTCCCGCTGGTGTAATGCAGGACGGAGCAGCTGGGGAGCTCTTTTGCTCCAAATCCTTGACCCCTGCCTAGTCATAAGAAAATATTACATCTGCATGAATGGATGGGGATGGGGCAGCCAGAAAACACCTGAGCAGCATTCTTCACAAATGCTTCACGACATTCACAAATGTCGAGATGGAGAAGAGCCAAATAAGACTGAAACACGGTCCCCTCTGGGAGGGCACGAGAGAGACTAACTACTACTGAGTCCATAGAATCTGCTACCGTCCGCTGAGTCCTGAACTAGAAAAAGACCTAGACAGAAAACTGGGCACCTGTGACTGATGTGTGTGGGTGAGTTTGTGGGGTCATAGCAACATGAATTTCCTGGTTTGATCCTTTACCAAGGAAGATGGTACCCTCAGGAGAAGCTGCCTGGGTGAAGGGGTCTCTGGGCATTTCCTGTACTGTTTTTGTTTTGTTTATAATCCCACCACCACAGGAGAAAGAGCATCATTAACAGAGCAGGCAGGAGGGTGGATGGGGTTCAAGAGGGAGGGGATATAATACAGGCAAAGCTGGTTCCCGTTGTGTAACAGCAGAAAATAACACCACGTTATAAAGCAGTTATATTCCAGTAACAAAACCAGAGAAGACAGAAGGTACGAGGGCTCATTCTGAAACACTCCACCCCGCGAGCCTCCGCTCCTCTGCTCCCGAAGGCCCCTTCCCCGGCCCAGCCCGGCCCCGCCAGTCCCCTCCGGGCCAGCACCTGTTGCCTGAGACCTGCTGACCTTTGCCTCAGCTTACTTCATAATCACGTTGGCTTGGGGCTGCCCTCCTGCGCTCTTGTCTCTGAAACACGGACAGAGGCTGTTCTGTCTTCCTTTCTGTTCTTTGTGGCTGGCGAGCGTCACGTCAAGGAGGTAGAAAAAGTCAGTCAGCCCTGACTGAAGCCCTCTCGTGCTGGAGAGCAGACGCTTTGATGTCAGGGATGGGTCTTTGAGGGCACAAAGGACTGAAGTAGGAGTTGGAGGAAAATCGGACGTGGGCATCTGGCTTTTTTTGGTTTTTTCTTTTTCTAGACATCTACCAGAAGCCCCTGAGGTCTTACTCCCGCTGGTGTAATGCAGGACGGAGCCGCTGGGGAGCCCTTTTGCTCCAAATCCTTGGCCCCTGCCTAGTCATAAGAAAATATTACATCTGCGTGAATGGATGGGGATGGGGCAGCCAGAAAACACCTGAGCAGCATTCTTCAAAAATGCTTCACGACATTCACAAATGTCGAGATGGAGAAGAGCCAAATAAGACTGAAACACGGTCCCCTCTGGGAGGGCACGAGAGAGACTAACTACTACTGAGTCCATAGAATCTGCTACCGTCCGCTGAGTCCTGAACTAGAATAAGACCAAGACAGACAACTGGGCACCTGTGACTGATGTGTGTGGGTGAGTTTGTGGGGTCATAGCAACATGAATTTCCTGGTTTGATCCTTTACCAAGGAAGATGGTACCCTCAGGAGAAGCTGCCTGGGTGAAGGGGTCTCTGGGCATTTCCTGTACTGTTTTTGTTTTGTTTATAATCCCACCACCACAGGAGAAAGAGCATCATTAACAGAGCAGGCAGGAGGGTGGATGGGGTTCAAGAGGGAGGGGATATAATACAGGCAAAGCTGGTTCCCGTTGTGTAACAGCAGAAAATAACACCACGTTATAAAGCAGTTATATTCCAGTAACAAAACCAGAGAAGACAGAAGGTACGAGGGCTCATTCTGAAACACTCCACCCCGCGAGCCTCCGCTCCTCTGCTCCCGAAGGCCCCTTCCCCGGCCCAGCCCGGCCCCGCCAGTCCCCTCCGGGCCAGCACCTGTTGCCTGAGACCTGCTGACCTTTGCCTCAGCTTACTTCATAATCACGTTGGCTTGGGGCTGCCCTCCTGCGCTCTTGTCTCTGAAACACGGACAGAGGCTGTTCTGTCTTCCTTTCTGTTCTTTGTGGCTGGCGAGCGTCACGTCAAGGAGGTAGAAAAAGTCAGTCAGCCCTGACTGAAGCCCTCTCGTGCTGGAGAGCAGACGCTTTGATGTCAGGGATGGGTCTTTGAGGGCACAAAGGACTGAAGTAGGAGTTGGAGGAAAATCGGACGTGGGCATCTGGCTTTTTTTGGTTTTTTCTTTTTTTGCTTCAGACAGAGGAGGAGCAGGTGTCAAGGGTGGGGAAGCTGCTCATGGGGTGGAGGAGTGAACTCGTGCCCGAGGACGTGCCTTAAGCTAGGATGACGGCACAGTTTAGAGTTGGGGGGTCAGCTTAAATATTCTTTTTAAAAAATACTTGTTTGACTGTGCTGTGTCTTTGTTAGGGCACGTGGGTTCCTGAAATGCAGCGTGTGGGATCTAGTTCCCTGACCGGGGATCAAACCCAGGTCCCCTGCACTGGGAGCACGGCGTCTTAACCACGGGGCCACCTGGGATGTCCCATCCCTTTAAACAGTCTGACTCCTTACCTGCCCTTGGGCTTTACCCTTTGGTTTAGACCCTGGCTGATGGGACCTGCCAAAGCAGCAGAGCAGATCTGGATCAACTGCAGGGCTGAAGGAGAGGGAGGAAGGTAGAAAGTCCAACTTCCAGCACCCTGGAGGCCCGGACCGGGCATCCTGGCTTGTTCGTCCTGCTGGAACGACTAAGCCTGGAAAGCCAGCGTTCTCAGACGCCAGGTTCCTACCCAGGTGGCACCCTGCATTTTCTGCTTCTGGTTTTAAACACACACTTGGGCATCAGAGGCTCTGGTTTAAAAGAGTTGTGAAAATCTGCCTCGAAACAGTTCCTTCGATATTTTTAACAACTGTCAAAATAAAAATTACCTTTTTTATGGAAGCAAAACCAAAAAAACAGCACTGGCTACATCTCAAGACTCCAAGAAGATAACAGTATTTCCTCTTGATCCTTGACTCGTTTACCTTGACTGAATCTGTTTTCTGAACCCGTGTCATGAGAAGAATGAGCTGCTAAATGCTTATGTAGGAACAATAATGTCTATGATTTAATACTCTCCTGGGCTTGTTTGGCATTTTCTGTCTTAGCTGAGGTACACTTTTCTTCATGCATGTTGTAACTTTTTAAAAAGAGGAGAATATTTGAACCTCGCAACATACACTTTAATTTCTATTCCATTTATTTTCACTCGGAGTTTTGTTACTTTCTTCCTTCTAATAACTGTAGGGCACAAAGGACTGAAGTAGGAGTTGGAGGAAAATCGGATATGGGGTCTTCAGACAGAGGAGGAGCAGGTGTCAAGGGTGGGGAAGCTGCTCATGGGGTGGAGGAGTGAACTCGTGCCCGAGGACGTGCCTTAAGCTAGGATGACGGCACAGTTTAGAGTTGGGGGGTCAGCTTAAATATTCTTTTTAAAAAATACTTGTTTGACTGTGCTGTGTCTTTGTTAGGGCACGTGGGTTCCTGAAATGCAGCGTGTGGGATCTAGTTCCCTGACCGGGGATCAAACCCAGGTCCCCTGCACTGGGAGCACGGCGTCTTAACCACGGGGCCACCTGGGATGTCCCATCCCTTTAAACAGTCTGACTCCTTACCTGCCCTTGGGCTTTACCCTTTGGTTTAGACCCTGGCTGATGGGACCTGCCAAAGCAGCAGAGCAGATCTGGATCAACTGCAGGGCTGAAGGAGAGGGAGGAAGGTAGAAAGTCCAACTTCCAGCACCCTGGAGGCCCGGACCCGGGCATCCTGGCTTGTTCGTCCTGCTGGAACGACTAAGCCTGGAAAGCCAGCGTTCTCAGACGCCAGGTTCCTACCCAGGTGGCACCCTGCATTTTCTGCTTCTGGTTTTAAACACACACTTGGGCATCAGAGGCTCTGGTTTAAAAGAGTTGTGAAAATCTGCCTCGAAACAGTTCCTTCGATATTTTTAACAACTGTCAAAATAAAAATTACCTTTTTTATGGAAGCAAAACCAAAAAAACAGCACTGGCTACATCTCAAGACTCCAAGAAGATAACAGTATTTCCTCTTGATCCTTGACTCGTTTACCTTGACTGAATCTGTTTTCTGAACCCGTGTCATGAGAAGAATGAGCTGCTAAATGCTTATGTAGGAACAATAATGTCTATGATTTAATACTCTCCTGGGCTTGTTTGGCATTTTCTGTCTTAGCTGAGGTACACTTTTCTTCATGCATGTTGTAACTTTTTAAAAAGAGGAGAATATTTGAACCTCGCAACATACACTTTAATTTCTATTCCATTTATTTTCACTCGGAGTTTTGTTACTTTCTTCCTTCTAATAACTGTAGGCTTAGATTGTTCTTTTTCTGCTTCCTTGAGGGGTGAAGTTAGGTTTATTTGGGGTTTTCTTTGTCCTTACTGCAGGCATGTATCACTGTGAACCTCCCTCTTAGAACTGCTTTTGCTGCATCCCCTAAGGCTTTGGTGTGTTCCCCGTCCATTTTTATTTGTCCCAAGATTTTTTAAAAATTTATTTTTTGATGTCTTCTCTGACTCCCTGGTCGTTCTCTGACTCACCGGTCGTTCTCTGACTCACCGTGTTTTTCCATCTCTACATATTTGTGAATTTTCTAGTTTTTTTCTTGTCATTGATTTCTAGCTTCATACCATTGTGCTCAGAAAAGATACTTGGTATGATCGTAAGCTTCTTAAGGGTGTTAAGACGAGATGCGCGGCCCAGCCAGTGACTCACCTAGGAGAGTGTTCTGTGATGGTCACAGGGCCCATCTTACTGAGCATCTCCAAAATCCTCAACCGTCCAACTCACTTATCACCCATCCATTAAAAGATAGCCATCACCATGGCAGGGTTTGGGGGGGCCGGTTTGCTCAGTGGTCCAGATAAGCAAGGTTCCTCCTTCTAGATGGTGGCAGGGGGACACCACAGTACTGTCAGGAATGTAGTGAGAAGCCAGCTGGCTGCTCTGGAAGTGGGGAAGAGGGGGCGATGGTTATACCCATTCCCTGGGATCTTCAGCCCTGTGCTCTCTTCTGACGGCTGGAAACCCCCACCACCCCACCCCGAGCATGGCTGAGTCCCTGCCAAAGTCCATTTTCTCACTCTGTTCTGTATTTGCACTTGACCCTTTTTCTGTACTTGCACTTTCTGATTTGACACTTATTCTTTAGAATTGTTAATGTGCCCAACCAGGCCATAGCCCAAGTTTTACCCCTAAGCCCTCTTCTGTCTTTGTTATTATTGTTCTTAATGATTTTTATGGAAGTATCTTGCCAGTTGGTCATTGTTAGCGTCAAGCTCTGTACCGTAGTGGTTGGGTCATTGCCAAATAAGACATGGCTGTCACTTTGCATTTCTTTGGTTTTAGAAATCATAAACTGGAATGGAATTAGAAGGAATCTTAGAGGTTGTCTTCTGCCTGTGAAAACCAGGGTGACTTGTCCAATATTAAGCCAAAAGTCAGGAGCTCAGAGCTTCTGTTTTTCATGGTAAAATTCTGGAGACTACAATTGGGAAATCATTGCATGCTCTGAATTACGTAAATTTCATTTTGGAGGATGGCAGACATATTCCAGGGAATGGAACCATTAGTAACATTATTTTCTCTCCTTCCAAGGCTGGTGAATTAAAACACTGAATCAAACTGAGTCAGTGATCAGTTCATCTTTTCATTTCTGGCTTTCACCTCAGATGGTTTCACCAATATTTTGATGCTTATAGATTTTGGGCTAGCCCAGTTAGCCCCCTTTGGGCTGTGGCTCCTCATAAGTGATTTGCTTTATGGTTGTTACCTGCTTGTAAAAGATTAGTGGGAGAAATCCAAGCACAGACAGGGGAATGTTTTCTCTCTCTCTCTCGTGTTCCTAGTAGGAAATAATCAATGAAATTGTAGGAATAAAATTCCTTTTTCCTTTTTCAGAGTTCTCACTCAGATTAGAGCTCTTCTTTCAGTAGGAAATATCAAAGAGGCCAGGCTGGTTTGAGCGACAGAGTCAAAACCGGTGTGTTTGTTACGGTCATAAATCTTCGCAGATTCTCATTAAGCTCAGGTATTTAAACAGGGAACTGGATTAATCTGCAGCGAAAGTTACATTCCCAGGGCCAACCGCTCCCCTCCCCTCCTCACCTTCCTTAACTGAAGCCATGTTTGCTCCCAGTCGATGTTTTGAAAAGTTCTGGCCTTAAGAACAAGCTGCTGATCTGGCAACATACATGTTGGTGAACAACAAAACTCTGTAAAATCTTTAAAGAAAAAAAAAAAAAAATTTGAAATCCAAAAAAAAAAAAAAAAAGAACAAGCTGCAGTGATGAAGTGATTTCGTTTTACAAACAAAGCTTTCGAGTAAACAAAACTGGCATCTGGTTCTTCTTCTTAATTTGCTGGTGGACTTTAATTATTCTTGTAGTTTCTTTCATCAAATGCTGTGGGTTGTTTTTTCTTTTTTAAGAAATAAAGCCTGCTTGTTTTTCTTTCTAACGAGGTCTTTCGCTTTCTTGGTATAGTACGACTGGAGATTACAACAGTATCTGTTAAAAACGCTTTCCCCAAAGCCAGAGGGTCTACTAAAATGCCCTGCTAGGGTTTAATGATGGAAAGAAAACACATTTAATCTGTTTTATATTTATTTGAGGGAGGTCATGGGAGCTAATGCCTGTGATGAAAATTCTTGGGACTTTCAGGTGCATTTGCCCTGTGGCAAAGAGTGGCAAGTTGGAAGCAAACATTGGAGAAACAACTTCTCAGCTTCAGCAGATGGTTACCAGAAAAGAAAGTAGACTCCTGATTGCCTTGCCAAGGTCCTGTGGTTTCACCAATATTTTGATGCTTATAGATTTTGGCTAGCCCAGTTAGCCCCCTTTGGGCTGTGGCTCCTCATAAGTGATTTGCTTTATGGTTGTTACCTGCTTGTAAAAGATTAGTGGGAGAAATCCAAGCACAGACAGGGGAATGTTTTCTCTCTCTCTCTCTCTCGTGTTCCTAGTAGGAAATAATCAATGAAATTGTAGGAATAAAATTCCTTTTTCCTTTTTCAGAGTTCTCACTCAGATTAGAGCTCTTCTTTCAGTAGGAAATATCAAAGAGGCCAGGCTGGTTTGAGCGACAGAGTCAAAACCGGTGTGTTTGTTACGGTCATAAATCTTCGCAGATTCTCATTAAGCTCAGGTATTTAAACAGGGAACTGGATTAATCTGCAGCGAAAGTTACATTCCCAGGGCCAACCGCTCCCCTCCCCTCCTCACCTTCCTTAACTGAAGCCATGTTTGCTCCCAGTCGATGTTTTGAAAAGTTCTGGCCTTAAGAACAAGCTGCTGATCTGGCAACATACATGTTGGTGAACAACAAAACTCTGTAAAATCTTTAAAGAAAAAAAAAAAAAAATTTGAAATCCAAAAAAAAAAAAAAAAAGAACAAGCTGCAGTGATGAAGTGATTTCGTTTTACAAACAAAGCTTTCGAGTAAACAAAACTGGCATCTGGTTCTTCTTCTTAATTTGCTGGTGGACTTTAATTATTCTTGTAGTTTCTTTCATCAAATGCTGTGGGTTGTTTTTTCTTTTTTAAGAAATAAAGCCTGCTTGTTTTTCTTTCTAACGAGGTCTTTCGCTTTCTTGGTATAGTACGACTGGAGATTACAACAGTATCTGTTAAAAACGCTTTCCCCAAAGCCAGAGGGTCTACTAAAATGCCCTGCTAGGGTTTAATGATGGAAAGAAAACACATTTAATCTGTTTTATATTTATTTGAGGGGAGGTCATGGGGAGCTAATGCCTGTGATGAAAATTCTTGGGACTTTCAGGTGCATTTGCCCTGTGGCAAAGAGTGGCAAGTTGGAAGCAAACATTGGAGAAACAACTTCTCAGCTTCAGCAGATGGTTACCAGAAAAAGAAAGTAGACTCCTGATTGCCTTGCCCTCTGATTTTTCTAAAGTCCTGGGATACTGACTTTTTAGAAAACATAGAAATGATGAACATATTCAAAACCCAAACTGAAAGAAAACAAAATTCTGCAAATGTGGAGCAAATCAATCTCATCTTAATAAGAACGGCTGCTAGGTTTTAACCTTTGGCTTGTAGTGCAGATCAGCATCAGCCATAAAAATCGGGTGTGTACTAAGAGTTTTTCAAACTGACTTGCAAGATGTGAGTGTATAATAAAGTCTTTTTTTTTTTTTTTTAATGGAAGGGCTTATAATAGCATGAAATAGGAGAGTGGATCCCAAGTAGAAACCCAGAAAATGTTACCTTGACAAACTCGCTTCAGGTACAAGTGCACAGAAAGAGGTCCGGGGTGCACACGCAGGTTGGAGGTAAAAGGCACTGGCTGGTAGTGGATCTCATTAGACAAAAATTTTGAAAACCACTTTCAGTGGGAGCAGCAGTCCTGTGTGAAAAGACGGAAGTGAACGTGCTGCAGGGTCCCTCGAGAAACTGACCTCGGTCTTTTTCAGCCTTCTGTCTCCGGGCCCTGGAGCTTTACTTGTCACAGAGAGATTCACTATTTATTTAATGAAAAAGAAATTGATGCCTTGGGCCACGGGTCAGCAATTTTTTCTGGAAAGGGCCAACAGTAAGTATTTTAGGTTTCATGGGTCAGACCGTCTCCGCGCAAGCATTCAGCGCTGCATCTCAGCAGGAGGGCAGCCGTGTTGCTGTTCAGTCCTCAGTCCTGTTCGCCTCTCTGCGATCCCTCAGGCTGTGGCACACCAGGCTCCTCTGTTCCAGTTGCTGTTTCTTGGTATAGTACGACTGGAGATTACAACAGTATCTGTTAAAAACGCTTTCCCCAAAGCCAGAGGGTCTACTAAAATGCCCTGCTAGGGTTTAATGATGGAAAGAAAACACATTTAATCTGTTTTATATTTATTTGAGGGAGGTCATGGGGAGCTAATGCCTGTGATGAAAATTCTTGGGACTTTCAGGTGCATTTGCCCTGTGGCAAAGAGTGGCAAGTTGGAAGCAAACATTGGAGAAACAACTTCTCAGCTTCAGCAGATGGTTACCAGAAAAAGAAAGTAGACTCCTGATTGCCTTGCCCTCTGATTTTTCTAAAGTCCTGGGATACTGACTTTTTAGAAAACATAGAAATGATGAACATATTCAAAACCCAAACTGAAAGAAAACAAAATTCTGCAAATGTGGAGCAAATCAATCTCATCTTAATAAGAACGGCTGCTAGGTTTTAACCTTTGGCTTGTAGTGCAGATCAGCATCAGCCATAAAAATCGGGTGTGTACTAAGAGTTTTTCAAACTGACTTGCAAGATGTGAGTGTATAATAAAGTCTTTTTTTTTTTTTTTTTTAATGGAAGGGCTTATAATAGCATGAAATAGGAGAGTGGATCCCAAGTAGAAACCCAGAAAATGTTACCTTGACAAACTCGCTTCAGGTACAAGTGCACAGAAAGAGGTCCGGGGTGCACACGCAGGTTGGAGGTAAAAGGCACTGGCTGGTAGTGGATCTCATTAGACAAAAATTTTGAAAACCACTTTCAGTGGGAGCAGCAGTCCTGTGTGAAAAGACGGAAGTGAACGTGCTGCAGGGTCCCTCGAGAAACTGACCTCGGTCTTTTTCAGCCTTCTGTCTCCGGGCCCTGGAGCTTTACTTGTCACAGAGAGATTCACTATTTATTTAATGAAAAAGAAATTGATGCCTTGGGCCACGGGTCAGCAATTTTTTCTGGAAAGGGCCAACAGTAAGTATTTTAGGTTTCATGGGTCAGACCGTCTCCCGCGCAAGCATTCAGCGCTGCATCTCAGCAGGAGGGCAGCCGTGTTGCTGTTCAGTCCTCAGTCCTGTTCGCCTCTCTGCGATCCCTCAGGCTGTGGCACACCAGGCTCCTCTGTTCTCCACTCTCCCCGAGAGGTTGCTTAAGTTCACATTCACTGAGTCAGTGATATTATCCAACCATCTCATCCTCCGCTGCCCCCTTTCCCTTTTGCCCTCAGTCTTTCCCAGCATCAGGGCCTTTTCTCGTGAGTCCAGTCTTTGCACCAGGGGGCCAAAGTATTGGAGCCCCCACTCCCTGCAACTAGAGAAGAGCCTGTGGCAGCCGCAAAAACCCAGAATAGCCAAAAAATAAATAATTTTAAAAAACCAAAAACCAAAAAACAGGGTTTGGGAGAAATATGACAGTATTTCAAATGTGGTTTCTTATGATAGATTTTTGATTTCTTGGGGAGAGAAAATGGAAAATCATGAGTTGTATGATATAATGTATAAACAGTGATATGCAGCTATAAAAGGTGATTATTATGAAATATTTAGAAATCCATTGGACATGAATAATCCCCTGATTGTTAATCAAACTATGTCAGTGGGTAGCTTACACACACACACACACACACACAACTTGATATATTGTTGTTGTTCAGTTGTGTCCAACTCTGGGACCTCAGGGACTACACCAGGCTCCCCTGTCCTTCAGTACCTCCCAGAGTTTGCTCAAACTCACGTCCATTGAGTCGGTGATGCCATCCAACCATCTCATCCTTTCTGATATTACAGCAAAGAGACTCAGTTATAAATACACACACACACATGTATATGTGTATATATATTCCTTTTCACAGTCTTTTCCATTGTGGTTTTTTTTTTTTTCTTTTTTTTTATAAGGTTTTTTTTTTTTATTTATTTTATTTTTTGGGCGGCGGTCAGGTTGGGGAGGGAGGGGAGTGAGCGGGCCACTTCCATTGGTCTTTCATTTCTCTGTTTTCATCCATCTTTGTTCTTTGGCTCCTGTAGGCCTCCCATCGTGGTGGTGTCTGTTGTCACAGAGCGCCGGCTCTGGGCGCATGCGCCCCAGAGCTCCAGCTTGGTAATTGGACACATCAGTCCAGCCACTCCGTGGCACGTGGGATCTTCCCAGGCCAGGGATCGAACCGGCGCCCCTTGCACTGCAAGGCGGTGTCCTTACCCACTGAACCACCAAGGAAGCCCCTCCATTGTGGTTTATCATAGGATATTGAATACAGTGCCCTGTGTTATACGGGAAGACCTTGTTGTTTATCCATTTGGGTAGATTACATTTTTACCCTTTTCTTGCTGGCGTGTTTCCCCTTCATTTATTTAAAAAAATAAATACGTAATAGTTCCTTTAACGGCACTGTCTCGAATGTGGGACATATGAGTACCTAGTCTCATAATCTGCACCACAATTTTAAAGGGTCAAGGGAAACGGTTCAAAACAGGAAGTTCTTGAAAAGTGCACTATCACTAGATATGTAAACAATTTCGACACACTGATGTGGGCGTCTGACTTCTGATGGCCTCTTATCAGAACTTTGTGGAACGTGCTAGCTCAGTTTAGAAAGCGTGGGCAAAATCCTTAAATAAAGTTCTTTTCCTTCCTCCCTGAGGCCTTAAAAAATCTGAACTACTGAACTCAGGTTTGAGTGATGATGTCCCACACTTGGCCTGACAGGTCATCTCCCCTTTATCTCATCCGTCAGAAGGGGAAGGGTCCCGCTGGGCAAACTGTTTCCCAGGAAAGGGCTTTTCCTGTGTGTCTTGTGTTTGCTTACGTTAGGGTAAGCTGGAAATCCGAGGAGCATTTCAGATTGGTTTTCGTATTGTTCTCGGTGATGTTCACGAGTCTGGGAATGTGGGCTGGAGTCTGTGGGCTGTGATCTGCCGGCATGGAAAGGCTGAGACAGTAGAAAGAGAGGGATCTGCAACCAGAGAAAAGTTCAACAGCACATGTTCGTGCAAAAGGGACAGAAATAGGCAGCATTGCAGTGTTTCTAGTCACAGTCGCAACAAAACATGCTATGTGTTGTAAACATTTATTTTGAAAACTTGAAAAATTTAGGCTCAGAACAGTGTGACTGGATTTACTTTACTGTATGTAAATTCCTGTGTGAATTTCACAGAGTTTGTACTAAAGCTGTCTAGGAGCTGAACTTGCTTGTTCTTACCCCAAAATAAATTATTAAGAAAGAAGTACACCATCAGAAAGTCTCATATTTGCACTGGAAATGGCCTCCCAGTCATCTGGCCCAGTGCTTACCTGACAGACCCAAGTTTATTAGTATTAAAACTGCTCCGTAGCCATGCTGGTCAACAGATCACCTTCTGATAGGTCTTAAAAACTGGTCAGGTTTGCGCGTGATCTGTCGCTCAGCTGTGTTCGACTCTTTGTGACCCCGTGGCCTGCGGCACGCGAGGCTTCCTTGTCCTTCACTATCTCCCAGAGTTTGCTCAAACTCACTGATACAACCTGATGTATTTGAAAGGTAAACAACTGAGTCCGTTCTTGGCTTCTTTTGCCTCCCCAGTTTCTGAGCGGAATCTCACCTGTTTATTCTTTTTTTTTCTTTTTTAAAGATTTATTTATTTATTTGGGGGGGGTGGGGGGGGAGGGAGGGGAGCAGGCGGGCCACTTCTATTGGTCTTTGGTCTTTCATTTGTCCATTTTCATCCATCTTTTTTTTTTTTTTTTAATTATTTTTATTTTTTACATGTATGTTCCCAGATCATTCATATGCATATCCCTGGACCCTCCCCCCATTTTCATCCATCTTTGTTCTTTGGCTCCTGTGGGCCTCCCATCGCGGTGGCCTCTGTCGTCGCAGAGCACTGGCTCCGGGCGCATGCGCTTCAGAGCTCCGGCTCGGTAATTGGACACATGGGTCCAGCCACTCCGTGGCACGTGGAATCTTACCAGGCCAGGGCTCGAACTGGTGCCCCTTGCACTGCAAGGCGGTGTCCTTACTTACCCACTGGACCACCAGGGAAGCCCACCTGTTTATTCTTTGTTCACATGACTAGTTGTTCTGAGACAGTGCAGAGTGTGCGGATGACTTTATAAAGAGGATGTGAGCGGCTCATATTCACGTGCCTGTTTACTTATTAGAAAGATTATACCACCATTCTGCTACAGTGATTGTTTCAAAAGCCTGGAGTCTCTTCCAAAAAGGATATTCAAGTGTGACTGGATTTACTTTACTGTATGTAAATTCCTGTGTGAATTTCACAGAGTTTGTACTAAAGCTGTCTAGGAGCTGAACTTGCTTGTTCTTACCCCAAAATAAATTATTAAGAAAGAAGTACACCATCAGAAAGTCTCATATTTGCACTGGAAATGGCCTCCCAGTCATCTGGCCCAGTGCTTACCTGACAGACCCAAGTTTATTAGTATTAAAACTGCTCCGTAGCCATGCTGGTCAACAGATCACCTTCTGATAGGTCTTAAAACCTGGTCAGGTTTGCGCGTGATCTGTCGCTCAGCTGTGTTCGACTCTTTAGACCCCGTGGCCTGCGGCACGCGAGGCTTCCTTGTCCTTCACTATCTCCCAGAGTTTGCTCAAACTCACTGATACAACCTGATGTATTTGAAAGGTAAACAACTGAGTCCGTTCTTGGCTTCTTTTGCCTCCCCAGTTTCTGAGCGGAATCTCACCTGTTTATTCTTTTTTTTTCTTTTTTAAAGATTTATTTATTTATTTGAGGGGGGTGGGGTGGGGAGGGAGGGGAGCAGGCGGGCCACTTCTATTGGTCTTTGGTCTTTCATTTGTCCATTTTCATCCATCTTTTTTTTTTTTTTTTAATTATTTTTATTTTTTACATGTATGTTCCCAGATCATTCATATGCATATCCCTGGACCCTCCCCCCATTTTCATCCATCTTTGTTCTTTGGCTCCTGTGGGCCTCCCATCGCGGTGGCCTCTGTCGTCGCAGAGCACTGGCTCCGGGCGCATGCGCTTCAGAGCTCCGGCTCGGTAATTGGACACATGGGTCCAGCCACTCCGTGGCACGTGGAATCTTACCAGGCCAGGGCTCGAACTGGTGCCCCTTGCACTGCAAGGCGGTGTCCTTACTTACCCACTGGACCACCAGGGAAGCCCACCTGTTTATTCTTTGTTCACATGACTAGTTGTTCTGAGACAGTGCAGAGTGTGCGGATGACTTTATAAAGAGGATGTGAGCGGCTCATATTCACGTGCCTGTTTACTTATTAGAAAGATTATACCACCATTCTGCTACAGTGATTGTTTCAAAAGCCTGGAGTCTCTTCCAATGGAATTCAAAGGTTAGGAAACTGTTTGAGTATAATGCCAATTTTAGATTTGCTCAGGTACATTTTCATCCTCAAGAAATACTTTTGTTGTGGTTATTTAGTCACTGAGACTTGTCCAACTTTTGTGTCCTCATGGACTGTAGCCCACTGGGCTCCTCTGTCCAGGGGATTCTGCAGGCAATAATACTGGTGGGCTGTCATTGCCTTCTCCAGGGGATCTTCCCAACCCAGGGATTGAACCTAAGTCTCCTGCATTGGGGACCACTGCAAACTTCCTATTCTTAAAGTTTTACTCTGCGTTTTTTTTTTTTTTAAGATTTTTTTTTTTGGATGTGACCATGTTTAAAAGTCTGTTGAATTTGTCCCAATATTGCTTCTGTTTTGTGCTGTGGTTTTCTGGCCTGGAGGCATGTGGGATCTTAGCTCCCTGACCAAGGGTCAAACCCGCGCCCCTTGCATGGGAAGTTGAGGTCTTAACCCCTAGACTGCCATAAGTGTCCTGTTGTGCTGTTATCACGTATTTTTCTGACAATTGTCTTCTATGCAGTGTGCATACTCTTGCTTGTATGGCCCCTGGGGCATGGTGACTCTCCTCGGGGCCCCCCAGAAAGTTGGGGTAGTTGGCTGTTAGTCCCAGAGGCCATTGGAGTTGGCATGTTGGTGCCCAGTGCCATCTTGGATGCCCTCTGAGGGAGATTTTCAGCAGTTCAGAAAGTGCTAAAATAATGTATTTCAGCAGTGTTAAAATAATGTATCAGTTGTACCGTATGATACATAAAGATAAGGAGACTGGATTAAAAAAAAAATCTATAACTCCACATGAGCAAAGGTCATCAAAGCCATCTCTAGCGGAGGCTGTGGACATTCCAGTGCGGCCACCACACAGCGCATGCGGGGCCCTTTTTCTTGTGGAATTGCTTGGGACTTGCAGCTCACAAGAAACCGACTTGATTGCTCTGGGAGGCACACGCTGCTTAGACTGGCGAGGCTGCCCCTCCAAGTCACCCTCCACCCGCCCTTTCACCCCAGCGGCGGCTCTCGCTCTCACGCCCCCTGAGGCGGTGTGGGCTGAAGTCCTGAACCCGAGTTCCCTGCAGACGTGTGAGGAGAGAGCTTAGAGGACCACGAGCTTCTCTTGTCTCTCTGGGCTGCTGAGACTCGCCACCAAATGCCTGGGTCCTCCTTTCCTTCTCTGTAAAACGTGGGCAAGAATTTTTACCTGGCTCACATTAGAGGGTTAAAAAAAGAGAGAGAGACGCCTGGGCACTCCAGATTCCTGTGAATACATGAAAAGTACCCATTCACATGGGTAAAATAATTTGAACTATCATTTTATGATGCTGAAAAGGCAAAAAAAAAAAAAAAAAAGACTGAAAGGAGACGCGGTGAACGCTAGCATGCTAGAATTAGGGAGCAGGATGATTTCTCTTCCTGTTTCCCAAATCATTTCTACAGGGATACGGCCCGTACCCTACACAGGAACCTTCACGTTGTGAGCTTTCAAGGATGCGATGTGCGTTCCACGTCCAGTCACGTAAGCTGGCGCACCTGTCAGCGCACGTGGTCACGTGTGTGCATCCTCCACGAGAGGCTGTGCTGTGTGTCCTTCCGCACAGCCCTGCACGGGGCGCGGTAGGCAGCGGCTTTACCTCAAGCGCAGGATGTCCGGAAGCAAGCATGACCGCAGCGCTGAGGTCGCTGGTTCTGCTGTGCTTTTCAAGGTACTGGAAGATTCCAGAGGTTCTCTTTATGTTCTGCTTGTTTGTGTTTACGTATTATCTGTGTGAAAGCAGTCACAAACCCAGAGCTTCCCTGGTGGCTCCGACGGTAAAGAAAGTCCAGGAGACTCGGGTTCAATCCCTGGGAGGGGAGGGCTCGGCAAGCCACTCCAGGATCCTTGCCTGGAGAGTCCCATGGACAGAGGCGCCTGGCCGGCTGAGGTCCATGGGGTTGCAAACAGTCGGACACAACAGAGTAACACACACTATAAACCTACTAGAGTACAGTACTAGATAGCTGATGTGTTAGTTGGGTACCTGGCTAACTACGTTGGACTTAGACTTGAAGATATACTCTCGGAACTGAGCTCATTCGTATATGTAGCGGGCTCACTGCAGGCTCACTGTCCTACCTTCATCGTGAAGAAGGGCATTAGGGCCAAGCATCTGTTGTTGTCATCGCAGGACAAAACGCAGTGGTGACTCTTGTGGTCGGTGGTAGAAGAAGCAGCCATCCGTCCATCACAGAAAAGAGCCTCCCTTGCCGGCTGGTAGCCCTGACTCTGGGATATCTTCTCAAACGTGGGCAAGAATTTTTACCTGGCTCACATTAGAGGGTTAAAAAAAGAGAGAGAGACGCCTGGGCACTCCAGATTCCTGTGAATACATGAAAAGTACCCATTCACATGGGTAAAATAATTTGAACTATCATTTTATGATGCTGAAAAGGCAAAAAAAAAAAAAAAAAAGACTGAAAGGAGACGCGGTGAACGCTAGCATGCTAGAATTAGGGAGCAGGATGATTTCTCTTCCTGTTTCCCAAATCATTTCTACAGGGATACGGCCCGTACCCTACACAGGAACCTTCACGTTGTGAGCTTTCAAGGATGCGATGTGCGTTCCACGTCCAGTCACGTAAGCTGGCGCACCTGTCAGCGCACGTGGTCACGTGTGTGCATCCTCCACGAGAGGCTGTGCTGTGTGTCCTTCCGCACAGCCCTGCACGGGGCGCGGTAGGCAGCGGCTTTACCTCAAGCGCAGGATGTCCGGAAGCAAGCATGACCGCAGCGCTGAGGTCGCTGGTTCTGCTGTGCTTTTCAAGGTACTGGAAGATTCCAGAGGTTCTCTTTATGTTCTGCTTGTTTGTGTTTACGTATTATCTGTGTGAAAGCAGTCACAAACCCAGAGCTTCCCTGGTGGCTCCGACGGTAAAGAAAGTCCAGGAGACTCGGGTTCAATCCCTGGGAGGGGAGGGCTCGGCAAGCCACTCCAGGATCCTTGCCTGGAGAGTCCCATGGACAGAGGCGCCTGGCCGGCTGAGGTCCATGGGGTTGCAAACAGTCGGACACAACAGAGTAACACACACTATAAACCTACTAGAGTACAGTACTAGATAGCTGATGTGTTAGTTGGGTACCTGGCTAACTACGTTGGACTTAGACTTGAAGATATACTCTCGGAACTGAGCTCATTCGTATATGTAGCGGGCTCACTGCAGGCTCACTGTCCTACCTTCATCGTGAAGAAGGGCATTAGGGCCAAGCATCTGTTGTTGTCATCGCAGGACAAAACGCAGTGGTGACTCTTGTGGTCGGTGGTAGAAGAAGCAGCCATCCGTCCATCACAGAAAAGAGCCTCCCTTGCCGGCTGGTAGCCCTGACTCTGATGTATATCTTCTCAGCCCAAGAGCATTTGTTTACTTTGCATCCCTGGGTAGTGTTGAGAATATTTGACTGTCCATAATTCTAGAAGGTTTTATCACTTTGGAGAGGTCGAGAGGTTTTGAGAGGTTAGACTAACTGCCGCTGAACCCGCTAACTCCTGTCTTCCGTGCCCTGCTGCCTTCCAAGTGGGATAGTGGCACCAGAATAGAATTCCCAGGTCCCGGCTTCTGTAAGCAGGAAGGTGGGCGGGGTGGGGACGGCCAAGGCCTGTTGTAAGATTTGAAGCGGAGGATGTGGAAGCCAGCCAGTGCAAGGGCAGGCATCCTTGAGGGTCCTGAGTGTGCGCTTCAGAAGTTCTGACTTTCTTCCCAAGCCCACCCCCACTCTTTTCCCCAACAGATTGGATTTAAATCAGAATTTTACTTCCAGTCTAGTTTCCTGCATTAAAATTTCAGAAGTTGCTAGTTGAGAGATAGGAATATCTTAAAAATCATGGCTGGTGAAGTAAGTCAGATGGAGAAGGAGAAAGGCCACATGACATCCCTTTTATGCAGAATCTAGAAAAAGAATGGTACAAATGGACTTACTTACAAACAGGAAAGAGACTCATAAAGAACGAACTTAGACTGGCCATGGGGGCAGACCTGGGGGGAGGGGCCGTTAGGGAGTTTGGAACGAACATGTACACGCTGCTGTATTTAAAATGAGTCACCAACAAGGGCCTCCTTGTACAGCACGGGGAGCTCTGCTCCGCGTTACGTGGCGGCCTGGGTGGGAGGCGGGTCTGGGGGAGCGTGGACACGGGCTGTACGCTGCGTCCCTCTGCTGGCCCCCTGAAACCATCACATTGGTAATCGGCTATATTCCCATACAAAATAAAAAGGTTTAAACATTTGGAGCTGGAGGATCAAAAAATAGATCTTGGCTGGTCGAACAGAGGGAGAGGAATGGGACAAGTGGGCAGGGCGTGGTCCAGGAACAGGAGTGGAGACTCATCAGATCCCGGCTGGCGTCGCGTGTGGGGTGGCACTGAGGGCCGCCTCCTTCGGGGATCCGGGCCGGTGGGCATCTTCCGTGTGCTCCCGCGGGGCACTAAGCTGCTGGACGCTTCACAGCACTCGTGAGATGCGGGACCAGTATCGCCTCATGATAGAGACCTTTCATTATTTCAGAAACCCTTGCAGGGACGAGATGGCCTGCGCTGGGAAAAGACAGGATTGCCTTCCGGCCTCCATCCACCCTCTAGCAATAAACACACAGGAATGTGGCAGAAAATATAACCACCACCACAACGGAAACACGAGCACCCGCCGGCGTCCGAAGACAGGGATTGCCTGCTTGAGCCTGGGGCTGAGGCTGTGGAACCCCCAGAGGACGCCCCGACGGGGGCCTGCGGGCGGAAGGCTGGGGCTCTGGCCCACGGCCTGTGTGTGCCGGGAGGGACCGAGCGGTGGCCCCCACCTCTGCCTAAGGCTGCCTCAGGACTCACCTCCCAGGCTCAGAGGAAGGTGGCAGAGAAGCTTGCCTCTCAATAGGAGTTCGTGCAAAAGAAAAAAGATCATCCACCAGAAAAGGAAACCGCAGGCCTGTGTGCTGGCACGCGGGCTAGGTTTGTGCTTCCTGTGCGTGTGGGAACCACACGCCGGGGAGTCGACGTGAGGGCCGTTCTCGGGATGCGGAAGCCCCTGGTATCGGGGGCAGGAAAAAAAAAAAAACAACCTACTGGTTTTTTTATAACTTGGTTCCCAGGAGCAGGCGAATTCCCCTGAATGAGCAGCCACGGTGGAGGATGCGGACCGCATGAGCAATCGCACTCGCTGGGGAGAGGAAACCACCCACGAAGGAAAGACGGGAAGCCCAGCAAACCCCAAGCCGACCGCAGAGATCTAACACTCGGAAAGGTGCTTACACACTCGTTTTCAGTTATTAAGGAAATTTAAAAATATACAAGAATCACCCTGGAAAGGTTTCACAGCCGAAAAAGGACAAAAGAGAATGGGAAAGGAACGGTGGAGTTGGAATGAAAAGCTCTGGCTGGGCCAAGCTGCAGACTGGAACAGCAGAAACAGTCACAGCGGAGATCAGTCGGACAGGTTTACCAAACAGAGGAGGCAGCCAGCCCGGAGCTCCTAATAACTAAAAGAGCTGATTAAATGACCGAGGAGATAGAGAGAGGGGGCCCTGGAGGAGGTCGGTTTATAGGCACACGGAATAGACCTGCTAAGTCCAAGGTACATTTAATAAGACGTCCGGAGAACAGAACGTGGAGAACTTTCAGATAAAGAGAGTTAACTACGCACAGACGTTCACTGAAACGAGGATTAAATGACCTGTGTGAGCAGGAAAGAGTCCATAAGGAAAGCAGGATGGATTAATACTAAAAGCCATGTGGAGCCAGGAGTTGGGTAAACATGCTAGTACATTTACATAAAACTCAACAAAAATAACAAACGAGTTGGATTATTAATGAGACTAAGACGTGATGGGGGGCAGGGTTGATAGTGATACTTCTGATTTTCTTTCTTTTTTTTTTTTTTAAAGATTTATTTATTTATTTATTTTGGGTGGGGGTCGGGTTGGGGAGAGAGGGGAGCTGGTGGGCCACTTCCATTGGTCTTTCATTCCTCTGTCTTCATCCGTCTTTGTTCCTTGGCTCCTGTGGGCCTCCCTTCGTGGTGGCGTCTGTCGTTGCAGAGCGCCGGCTCTGGGTGCATGCGCTCCAGAGTTCCGGCTCGGTAATCGGACACATCAGTCCAGCCGCTCCGCGGCACCTGGGATCTTCCCAGGCCAGGGCTCGAACCGGCGCCCCTTGCACTGCAAGGCGGTGTCCTTACCCACTGGACCACCAGGGGAAGCCCCCCGATTTTCTTAAATGAATCATCATGCAAACATTTACATGTAAGAGAACTTCAAACTGGAGACAAGTTAAAACAAACTGTATGATAAACTCAGTCAACCCAAAAGAAGTCAAAAAAGGAGTCAAAAAACCTGGAACATACGAATACACATAGGATCTAGAAAGCAGCAAATAACGTCCAGGTAAGTCCAAATTTATAAGTAATCAAGCTAAATGTAAATGGATTCAACTCAGACACTGAAAGATTCTCAGAGTGGATAACTTTCTCAGAAACATAAGCCTCTATCACAAAGAACCTGGATCAATGGAGAAAATCTCTTCTCCTTTCAAACTCGTTCAAGACACTTGACTTCACTTACAGATCTTCTATACGAAGGCATTAAAAATACATGTCGTTGTGCACAGTGACCAGAGCGTAAAAAAAATATATCATTAACACATGTCCTGAGGTGCTGCTGATGCAAGAATGGTCTTTCTTGGATTAACATTAAAAGTTCCCTAAGGGGGGCTTCCCTGGTGGTCCAGTGGGTAAGGACACCACCTTGCAGTGCAAGGGGCGCCGGTTCGAGCCCTGGCCTGGGAAGATCCCACGTGCCGCGGAGCGGCTAGACCGATGTGTCCAATTACCGAGCCAGAGCTCTGGAGCGCATGCGCCTAGAGCCGGTGCTCTGCGACGACAGAGGCCACCGCGATGGGAGGCCCACACGGGCCAAAGAACAAAGACGGATGAAAATAGAGAAATGAAAGACCAATAGAAGTGGCCTGCCCCCCCACCCCCCAAAAAAAAGTTTCCTAAAATTAACCCCATACCCTTTAGTTTCCTGCAGAGCCGTGATGATGCAGCTTTTTGGTCAGGGGGCCCGCCCAAATGTTTCATTGTATAATAGTATCTTGGGCTGTGCATTAATAATTAGCAAAAACTTTGTGTCCAACACTAGGGCTAATAGTTGCAGTTTTGTGATTTTCTTATGAGTATATGATTTTATTAACATTTAAACTTCACCAAAGATGAGCTCAAGTACATGGTAGCTATGTGTTCAGATGTTTGAAAGGAAGATAAAATGAACAGTTTTAAAAGTATTTGTCACTGCACAATATATTCAATGTTACACAACCTTGGGCTGGTATAATTGGACAGCAAGAAGATCAAACCTGTCCATCCTAAAGAAAATCAACCCTGCACATTCACTGGAAGGACTGAGGCTGAAGCTCCAGTACTCTGGCCCAACTGATGTGAAGAGATGACTCACTGGAAAAGCCCCTGACGCTGGGAAGGATGGAGGGCAGGAGGAGAGGGGGAGACGGAGGATGAGATGATTGGATGGCATCACTGACTCAATGGACGTGAGTCTGAACAAACTCCCGGAAATAGTTAAGGACAGAGTAGCCGGGTGTGCTGCAGTGCCCGGGGTCACCAAGAGTCGGCCATCCCCACTGACGACTCAGCAACTTCCTCCCCGGAGGGAAGAGGGTCTGGAACTAGTTTGGGGACCATCGTGTCCCTTCCGCCTGCTGTGTCATCATAGGTGCAGCGTATATTTCCCACCTTCGGCACAGCCCTGAGAACCTGGCTGAGAGCCTCCATAGGGTTGATTCGACTCCGTTACCCCAACCAAGTGAGCAAACAACAGCTGGCCGGTTCAACTCTTCGGGCTCTGTATCCGCTCCTGACACACAATCTCCTTGTAAAAGACGCTTGGGCCTTCCAGGCACCCGACGTTAGAGAGAACTCATCTTTTTTATGAACTCGAATACGGTCCTGTCCTAGTAAATATAAGACGGTTTAGGGTCGCAGGCACGATAGCTGGCTTCATAAACCCTGTCTCCTGGAGCTCAGCGGGGTGCCTTGATATTTGACTCTTTGGATGGAGCTGGGCCCGGTGGAAATGTTTGCCAGTGATTTCCATCAACATAGAAAAACAGGACTGTGGCTGTAAGCCCATAAATTCTCTGCCTGGCCGGGGGTGGGGCGGGGGAGGGAGGGAGGGGCCTGGTGGGGAGGGTGTTCAAGGACCGCCATCCGGATAGTGTTTCTCCAGTTTTTGAATCTGTCTTTCACCCTGGACACTTTTATAGGGCCATTCAATCCCAGGATGTAAGGAGATCAGAGGGGGCGGGAGGGGGCGGCGGTGTCAGAAATCGGGTAGGGTTACCAGCCTCACCCGCTGTTTGTCCGTGAGTGTCCAGGCATGGCACTGGTGACCTGCCGAAGGGGCTGGGGTCTGTCTGTCTGTCTGTCAGAGCCAGATGGATCTGTCCGAGCGACTGACTCGGGACGACTCCGGGCCAAGGCCGTGTCTGACTCATCTCCTGGCGCGTGTGGCGGGCTGCAGGCTGCGGGCCCCCCTCCCCTGGACCGGACACTGCTGGTGCTGTCCACGCAGGACAGCACAGGAAGGCGCTGGTGGAGGAGAGGGGGCATGAGCTGATCCATCACTGGTTCCCGCCCTAGGGTCTTTGGAGACAGACTGGGCTCTTGTGGAGGAGTCAGATGTCCCTAGGGTGGACTTTGCAGCAGGCTTTGGCAGCTGCGGGTTTGTGTCTCCTGCGGTCCGGCTCCCGGCGCAGGGAGGACCTCGCCAGCGCCAAGAGCTTATCCGAGGAAGCTGCTGGCAGCTCAGAGCAGCACCAGCAGCGAGAGACGTGCCCCCTCACCCCTGCGGTCGGGACCTTTGTGCTGGCAGGATGCACAGTGTAGTGGGGTCTTCTGTGCACAAAAGGGCTGCTCTTTGCGGCTGGGCCCCCCTCCTGTTTGAATTCCCCAGCATCTCTAGCCTTGGGTGGGGGGGTCTGGAGCCAATGCATTTAGGGATGCTTCTGGCCTGGCAATCCCTCCGGGCAAATGCTGGGCGAACGTCAGCAGGCAGAAGAGAGAGATACAGACAGACAAGAGCCTCCCTGCGAGTAGGAAGTGGACCAGAATCATTTTTTCAAGCGCTATTTTTTTTAAAAATTCTGGCCTCTTTTATTGGCTTTTCGTTTATTTATTTTCATCTATCTTTTATTCTTTGGCCCGTGTGGGCCTCCCACTGCAGTGGCCTCTCTCGTTGCAGAGCACTGGCTCTGGGCACGTGTGCTCCAGAGCACTGGATCGCAATTGGACACACGCTTCCAGCTGCTCCGTGGCATGTGGGATCCTCCCGGGCTGGGGATCGAACTGGCGCCCCTTGCACTGCAAGGCAGACTCTCTACCCACTGGGCCACCAGGGAAGCCCTCAAGTGCTATTTTTGATCTCAGCATTTTGTAAATATTTTTGTGACTTATCCATGGTAGTACTTCAATATTTTCAGCCTTGTATTATGAGTCTTTCCAATTTTTTAAAAACCCTTCTCTTCAATGAGATCAGTCTTTGACTCACTTCACTTTGTACGATCATCTCTAGGTTGATCCATTTTGCTGCAAATGGCATTAGTTCATTCTTTTTTAGGACTGTGTAATATTCTGTTTTATGTTTGTGCCACATCTTCTCTATCCATCCATCAACGGATATTTAGTTGCTTCCATGTCTTGGCTATTGTGAATAGTGACGCTGTGAATGCCTGGGTGCGTGTATCTTTTGGAGTTAAGAGTTTTGTCTGGATCTGTGCCCAGGTGCAGGATTGTTGGATCATACGGAAACTCTTTCGTCAACTTGCTTTTCCTTAGCCTGTTTTCATCCTTGGTATTCTGCAATTCATCTCTGTTTCTATAAAGTCCATATTTTAAGTTTGGTGAGCATAGGGGGCTGATATCACTTAAAACTTATTTCAGATTTTGTTTACTGTAGATCCTTTTTTTTCTCCCCCTCTCCAAACTCTCTCTGTTAGCCCTTCCTATTTAGGCCTCTGTTCCTTTCATTTTGTGGCTTCTCTTTCTAGAACTGATGTCTGTTGTTATCTGTTGACTCATACTTGAACGTTCAAGGTTTTATCCAGGCCTTTAATTTGCTCGAAAAATAGGGTGTGTGATTCACCCCCAGATAAACAGGAGGTCCAGTTAATGAAAAATTTAGTCTAATTAAGTGATTCAGCAGCTGGTAGGAGGAGGGAAGAGGTGGCATCTCAGAGGACCTACCAGGAACACATTTCCAGCCTGTGCCCCGACCCCTGTTCGTTCTGTGAACCTGCAGAGCTCCATGGCTGCCTCCTGCTCGGGCTTTTGCTTCTTGGGAGTTGGCTGGTTTTGTTTCCCTTCGGGTTGGCCGAGTCCCCTCTCTGAGCAGGCGACATGACTGTGTCGGACCTACCTCCTCTGCCTCCACCCGCACTTTCAGGGAACGTCCACCGTCCAGAGGGTTCTGCGGGGTGCAAGCCCCGTTGCCATGGGGTTTCTGAGGGGGTCTCTGCCTATTCTGTGATTCCTCCCTGCTGTCTCACCTTCCCTCCATCTGTGGAGACTCAAGGATTTCCTCCAAGGAAGCCCCTACTCACTGCTTGCTCCCACACCTCAGTTAGGAAAGGTGCCCTGGGGACAGCCCTCGGCCCCTGCCCTCATCTCTAGGTTGATCCATTTTGCTGCAAATGGCATTAGTTCATTCTTTTTTAGGACTGTGTAATATTCTGTTTTATGTTTGTGCCACATCTTCTCTATCCATCCATCAACGGATATTTAGTTGCTTCCATGTCTTGGCTATTGTGAATAGTGACGCTGTGAATGCCTGGGTGCGTGTATCTTTTGGAGTTAAGAGTTTTGTCTGGATCTGTGCCCAGGTGCAGGATTGTTGGATCATACGGAAACTCTTTCGTCAACTTGCTTTTCCTTAGCCTGTTTTCATCCTTGGTATTCTGCAATTCATCTCTGTTTCTATAAAGTCCATATTTTAAGTTTGGTGAGCATAGGGGGCTGATATCACTTAAAACTTATTTCAGATTTTGTTTACTGTAGATCCTTTTTTTTCTCCCCCTCTCCAAACTCTCTCTGTTAGCCCTTCCTATTTAGGCCTCTGTTCCTTTCATTTTGTGGCTTCTCTTTCTAGAACTGATGTCTGTTGTTATCTGTTGACTCATACTTGAACGTTCAAGGTTTTATCCAGGCCTTTAATTTGCTCGAAAAATAGGGTGTGTGATTCACCCCCAGATAAACAGGAGGTCCAGTTAATGAAAAATTTAGTCTAATTAAGTGATTCAGCAGCTGGTAGGAGGAGGGAAGAGGTGGCATCTCAGAGGACCTACCAGGAACACATTTCCAGCCTGTGCCCCGACCCCTGTTCGTTCTGTGAACCTGCAGAGCTCCATGGCTGCCTCCTGCTCGGGCTTTTGCTTCTTGGGAGTTGGCTGGTTTTGTTTCCCTTCGGGTTGGCCGAGTCCCCTCTCTGAGCAGGCGACATGACTGTGTCGGACCTACCTCCTCTGCCTCCACCCGCACTTTCAGGGAACGTCCACCGTCCAGAGGGTTCTGCGGGGTGCAAGCCCCGTTGCCATGGGGTTTCTGAGGGGGTCTCTGCCTATTCTGTGATTCCTCCCTGCTGTCTCACCTTCCCTCCATCTGTGGAGACTCAAGGATTTCCTCCAAGGAAGCCCCTACTCACTGCTTGCTCCCACACCTCAGTTAGGAAAGGTGCCCTGGGGACAGCCCTCGGCCCCTGCCCTTCGTGTGGTTCCATCTGCTGCGGCAGCAGGAGGACCTCTAAGCTGAAGGTGCAGGGTGCCCTCCGCTGCTTTTCAGTCCACATCTGTGTCCTCCTTCCGTCATCTGGTCTGAGACTAGATGGAGGATGTGAGAGGGAGCGGTCTTAACAATGTCAGAGGAACCTTTCTGCCTTCACGATGGGGTCCTTTGCTCTGATGCTGAGAAAGCCCTCCTCCAGGAGGGGCTGCTGGTGCAGCTCCGGTTTGGGTTCTTACAGACAGTGGAGCACCTTCCTGTCACGTGAGTGTCTTTTCCCATCAGGAACGGCCTGTGTGGTTGAAGGTACAGAGGGCACTTGATCTCAGATAGTTAAAAGACTGTCCCAGCACCTTCTGCTGAGTGTATCTTTCTAATTTTCATGATTTCATTCAGAAGGGCCACATTTACATCATAGCTGGATTGTGTTTGGTTTGAATGTGAGATCTGCTTTTTTAAAAAAAAAAAACAAAAGACCAAAAAACACACTGACTTACTCATTTGGCTGCATTTGGGTCTTAGTGGATGGGACTCCCAGGCTCCCCAGTTGTAGCCCACGGGCTTAGCTGCCCCACAGCATGTGGGATCTTCCCCGACCAGGGATTCAAACGGTATCCCCTGTGTGACAGGGCAGATTCTCAGCCACTGGACCACCAGGGAGGTCCCCTGAATGGGAGGTCTTAAACTCCACACGCAAGGCAAGTTCCTAGAAGTCAGACACTCCCCCGGGGAGCCCTTAGACACGGTCTGCATTGCTGCAGGGTGACGTGTTTCCAGCCCGAGGGTCTCCCAGGGGAGTGGGGCCCCCTGGGGAGACTGTGGCGGCCGAGCATCCCTCCTTTCTCAGGAAGCCCGCTCCCAGTGTCAGGCCGGGTCCCCTGCCCTCTTTCAGGGCAACCTCTCTCACCCTCGCCACACCCTGTGTCTGTGAAGTGGGAGTTTAATGTTAAAGAGCACCGCCTGCTCAACAAGGTGGGCCTCCCATCTCCACTGGTGAGTCTCACTCGAACACTGTAGGAACCGTGGGGGAGGCTTACCGGAGCCGGGATCTGGGGGCAGCTCCCGGAGCAGAGGGGCAGCCGGGGAACTGCAGGCAGACGGCGGGCTCCGCAGAGATGGCAGGCTTCGGTCTGTGCTCAGGGGCCCAGGCGTTTCGGATCAGCAGGAACGCGGGCGGCAGCCCTGGAGAGGGAGGTCGTCTGGGACGGCGTGGAGAACGGCAATCCGTTCTGGACTGAAGGGTGGGTTCACTGTTTGCTAAGAAGCCAGGTACCACTGAATGGTTTTAAGAGGCATTCAGGAAGAGAGGGAGATGCAGGATGGATTCGAATCATCGCAGGTTGCCTACAAGGAGATCGCTTACGAGGATATCACATCGTTTAACCCAGAGAAGAAGGCAGAGGGGAGCTGAGGGGGAACAGGCTAGAGGGAGCTGATGTCTCCCCGCCCCACCCCAGCAGATTAGGGAAATCTCCATGAACTCTTCCTGCTTGAAAAACAAAACCTTTGCTTTCTCTCTCGTTTGGAGGAAGGCTGAGCATGCTTCTGGTGAGTCTGCCCTCCAAGGGTTGGGACGTGACAGTTCCTGAGTCACCAGCATGCGGCTGGTCAGGTCTGTGCAGTGACCCCTGAGCGCCCGGCGGGCGACCACCGTCCAGGGACATCGGTGCCGCGTGGGGCCTTGTGTGGTCAGATGGCCGCTCTGATCGTGGCTGTGTCTGGGAAAACTTGGCGGGTTTGCCATTCCCCTTGGAGCACTTTTATTTCTCATTTATTTTTAATAAGCCTGATACATTACACATTGCTCATTCACTACTAAAACTGGACACGCAAGGCAAGTTCCTAGAAGTCAGAGGCCCCTGGGTGGCGGGGTTTTCGAGGTCTCCCAGGGGAGTGGGGCCCCCTGGGGAGACTGTGGCGGCCGAGCATCCCTCCTTTCTCAGGAAGCCCGCTCCCAGTGTCAGGCCGGGTCCCCTGCCCTCTTTCAGGGCAACCTCTCTCACCCTCGCCACACCCTGTGTCTGTGAAGTGGGAGTTTAATGTTAAAGAGCACCGCCTGCTCAACAAGGTGGGCCTCCCATCTCCACTGGTGAGTCTCACTCGAACACTGTAGGAACCGTGGGGGAGGCTTACCGGAGCCGGGATCTGGGGGCAGCTCCCGGAGCAGAGGGGCAGCCGGGGAACTGCAGGCAGACGGCGGGCTCCGCAGAGATGGCAGGCTTCGGTCTGTGCTCAGGGGCCCAGGCGTTTCGGATCAGCAGGAACGCGGGCGGCAGCCCTGGAGAGGGAGGTCGTCTGGGACGGCGTGGAGAACGGCAATCCGTTCTGGACTGAAGGGTGGGTTCACTGTTTGCTAAGAAGCCAGGTACCACTGAATGGTTTTAAGAGGCATTCAGGAAGAGAGGGAGATGCAGGATGGATTCGAATCATCGCAGGTTGCCTACAAGGAGATCGCTTACGAGGATATCACATCGTTTAACCCAGAGAAGAAGGCAGAGGGGAGCTGAGGGGGAACAGGCTAGAGGGAGCTGATGTCTCCCCGCCCCACCCCAGCAGATTAGGGAAATCTCCATGAACTCTTCCTGCTTGAAAAACAAAACCTTTGCTTTCTCTCTCGTTTGGAGGAAGGCTGAGCATGCTTCTGGTGAGTCTGCCCTCCAAGGGTTGGGACGTGACAGTTCCTGAGTCACCAGCATGCGGCTGGTCAGGTCTGTGCAGTGACCCCTGAGCGCCCGGCGGGCGACCACCGTCCAGGGACATCGGTGCCGCGTGGGGCCTTGTGTGGTCAGATGGCCGCTCTGATCGTGGCTGTGTCTGGGAAAACTTGGCGGGTTTGCCATTCCCCTTGGAGCACTTTTATTTCTCATTTTTATTTTTTAATAAGCCTGATACATTACACATTGCTCATTCACTACTAAAACTGGAACCAACAGAGCAATAACCGGCAATTACCTCTGTGAGTGCCTTGAATTTCCCTGCTACTTTTCTGCCCTCGGCGAAGGCTCTGAGTGGCTCAGACGGCTGGACTCAGGCTGTGGGCTTTGCAGCTGGACCCGTGAAGCTCTGGGCCTCCATCCTGCCTGGAGCACAGGCTGGCCACTCGAGAGAAGACACATGCACTCTCTTGGTCACAGGGCTGGCCTTTGGGCCACAGCAGCGCTTGCTAATGAGTTGACCTTGCCCCATGGGAAGGAAGGAGAAGGATTTTAAATGTACTTGATCGTGAAAACCCAGGAAGCCTTAGTCCCAGGGGGACCAGAAGTCCAAATGATATCAAAAGCAGTTGAGGAGCACTCCCTGCCTCAAAAAAGGTGCTCTGAGATGCTCCTGGCTAGCTGATCTACTTACTCCTTTCTGAGTGCTCTAGAGTTTTCCCCAGGAGCATGAGATAGTGTTGATTTCTCAAAAAAAAAAAAAAAAATCTATTTTTAAGTGCATTATTCCTAACCTCATTATGCCTAACCTTGCCCTTTCAGGTTCTTATTGTTGTTCAGTTGCTAAGTTGTGCCTGACCTTCTGCACCTCTGTGGACGGCAGCACACAAGGCTTCCCTATCCTTCACCATCTTCTCCTGGAGTTTGCTCAAACTCCTGTCCATTGAGTCAGTGATGCCATCCAACCATCTCATCCTCTGTCTCCCCCTTCTCTTCCTGCTCTCCATTCTTTCCCAGCATCAGGGTCTTTTCCAGTGAGGAGTCTCTGCATTGGATGCCCAAAGTATTGGAGCTTCGGAAAAAAGAGTTTTTTTGCTATGCCTGAGTCACCAGAAATGCGGCTGGTCAGGTCTGTGCAGTGACCCCTGAGCGCCCGGCGGGCGACCACCGTCCAGGGACATCGGTGCCGCGTGGGGCCTTGTGTGGTCAGATGGCCGCTCTGATCGTGGCTGTGTCTGGGAAAACTTGGCGGGTTTGCCATTCCCCTTGGAGCACTTTTATTTCTCATTTTTATTTTTTAATAAGCCTGATACATTACACATTGCTCATTCACTACTAAAACTGGAACCAACAGAGCAATAACCGGCAATTACCTCTGTGAGTGCCTTGAATTTCCGTGCTACTTTTCTGCCCTCGGCGAAGGCTCTGAGTGGCTCAGACGGCTGGACTCAGGCTGTGGGCTTTGCAGCTGGACCCGTGAAGCTCTGGGCCTCCATCCTGCCTGGAGCACAGGCTGGCCACTCGAGAGAAGACACATGCACTCTCTTGGTCACAGGGCTGGCCTTTGGGCCACAGCAGCGCTTGCTAATGAGTTGACCTTGCCCCATGGGAAGGAAGGAGAAGGATTTTAAATGTACTTGATCGTGAAAACCCAGGAAGCCTTAGTCCCAGGGGGACCAGAAGTCCAAATGATATCAAAAGCAGTTGAGGAGCACTCCCTGCCTCAAAAAAGGTGCTCTGAGATGCTCCTGGCTAGCTGATCTACTTACTCCTTTCTGAGTGCTCTAGAGTTTTCCCCAGGAGCATGAGATAGTGTTGATTTCTCAAAAAAAAAAAAAAAAATCTATTTTTAAGTGCATTATTCCTAACCTCATTATGCCTAACCTTGCCCTTTCAGGTTCTTATTGTTGTTCAGTTGCTAAGTTGTGCCTGACCTTCTGCACCTCTGTGGACGGCAGCACACAAGGCTTCCCTATCCTTCACCATCTTCTCCTGGAGTTTGCTCAAACTCCTGTCCATTGAGTCAGTGATGCCATCCAACCATCTCATCCTCTGTCTCCCCCTTCTCTTCCTGCTCTCCATTCTTTCCCAGCATCAGGGTCTTTTCCAGTGAGGAGTCTCTGCATTGGATGCCCAAAGTATTGGAGCTTCAGCTTCAGCAACAGTCCTTCCAATGAATATTCAGAGTTCATTTCCTTTAGGATTGACTGGTTTGATCTCCTTGCCATCCAAGGGACTCCAGTCCAAGAGTCTTCTCTAGCATTGGTGCTCCAGCCTTCTCTATGGTCCAGCTCTCACATCCATACATGACTACAGAAAACCATAACTTTGACTCTACGGACCTTTGTTGGCAAAGTGGTGTCTCTGCCTTGTTAATACACACCATTTCAGGTACTTCCTTTTAAAATTGTCACTATCTTGACCCAACTTCCCACATTGTTACCCAATTTCCCTTTAAATAATACCCAGGAGGAATCTGATTCCCTTGGAAACCTTTACAGATAGGAACTTCAGAGCGAGGGATGGTCTAATAATTTCCATTAAAAATGCCAGGCAGGATTCTATATGGAAATTAGATACCAAGATAAGGGAATGGAAATGTGGGTGCTGGAGACCCCAAGGAAAATCAGAGATTCAAAGGCAGAAGAACTTTCTCCATAAGGTAGCCAGAGCTGGGATCTTTCTGCCGCATAGACAAGACATCTCATCCATTCGACAGATCGTAGGCTTATTCTTTGGGGGTTTCCTGTTTGTTGGTTGGTTTTGTTGTGCTTTATTTCCAAGACTTTCAGCTGCGTGGTGACTTTCTATGCTCCAGGCAGGACTGAGGCTCAGGGCTTCACGGGTTACTCAAGGGTCTTACTTTTGGCTTGCTTCAGAAAGGTTAGGTGTGAGATGCTGGTAGCTTAATTTGCAGCTTCCATTCCCCTTTCTCAAGTTCGGGGGCTGGAAGAGGGAAGGTTTTAGCCCTACCTTTCTTTACCTGGTGGCTCAGACAGTCAAGATCTGCTGGCAGTGCAGGATACCTGAGTTCAGTTCCTGGGTCAGGAAGATCCCCTAGAGAAGGAAGTGGCTACCTACTCCAATATTCTGGCCCGGAGAATTCCATGGATAGAAGAGCCTGGCGGGCTACAGCCTATGGGGTCACAAAGAGTTGGACAGGATTGAGCAACTAACACTTTCTTCTTTGCCTTATTTATTTATTTATTTTTAGCTGTGCTAGGTCTTTGTTGCTATGTGGGCTTTTCTCTAGTTGCAGCAAGTGGGGGTTCTCTTAGTTGCACAGACTTCTCATTGTGGTGGCCACTTTTGGTGCCATGCACAGGCTCTAAGGCATTGGCTTTCAGTAATTATGGCACATGGTTGCGGTTCCCAGGCTCTAGAGCACAGGCTCAGTAATTGTAGCTCATGGGCATAGTTGCTCCGCAGCATGTAGGATCTTCCCGAATCAGAGATTGAACCCATGTCTCTGGCATTGGTGAGCTGATTCTTTACCACTGGGCCAACAGGGAAGCCCCTCTTCTTTGCTTTAATTTGCATTCAAAAAAGTCCCTCTAGACCACCTTGAATGCAGTGCTGAACGGTCCTGATCCTGGCGGTGGTTTGGAGCAGTCTCTCAGTAGCAAAGTTTTGGAGACAAACATACTTCAGTACAGACGGGAATTTTTTTTTTTTTTTGTTATTCTTGCCCCTTCAGTCTTTTTTTTTTTTTTAATTCTTTAAGATTTTACAGAGTTTTGTTGTTCACCAACATGTATGTTCCCAGATCATTCATATGCACATCCCTGGACCCTGCCCCCACCCAGTTCCCCCCCTCCCACCCCTCCAGACCATCGCCCCAAGTGATTGTAGGTACTCCTATTCCCTTAGCACAATGACAATAGCTATCTTTTCCACACATGACAGTATAGGTTTCCATGTTACTGTCTCCATGCCGCTCCCTCCCTATTTCTTCCCCATAATGTCCATATGTCTATGCTCTGTCTGTTTTTCCATGAGTTCACTGTGTGTGTTATCAAGACCGTCCTGCTAGATTCCATATATGTGTGTTAGTATGCTGTATTTGTCTTTCTCTCTTTGACTTACTTCACTTTTTATGATAGGTTCTAGAGCTAGCCACCTCATTAGGACTGAGTCTTCTGCATTTCTTTTAACAGCTGAGTAGTATTCCATTGTATATACGTACCGGAGCTTCTGTATCCATTCATTTGTCGATGGACATCTAGGTTGCTTCCATGTTCTGGCTATTGTATAGAGAGCTGCAATGAACATTGGGGTACAGGTGCCTCTTTCAGTTTTGATTTCATCAGGATATAGGCCTAATAGTGGGATTGCTGGGTCATAGGGTGCTTCTATTTTTCCTTTTTTAAAGAATCGCCATATTGTCTTCCACAGAAGTTGTATCAGTTTACATTCCCACCAGCAATGCAAGAGGGTTCCCTTTTCTCTGCACCCTCTCCAGCATTTATTGTCTGTCGATTTATTGATGATGGCCATTCTGACGGGTGTGAGGTGGTATCTCATTGTAGTTTTAATTTGCATTTCTCTAATGATAAGCGTGGTTGAGCATTGTTTCATGTGCTTTTGGGCCATCTGTATGTCCTCTTTGGAGAGGCATCTCTTTAGATCTTTTTCCCATTTTTTGATTGGGCTGTTCATTTTTCCTGTGCTGAGTTGTCTGAGTTGCTTGTAGATTTTGGAGATTAATTCTTTGTCTGTTGTTTCATTTGCTATGATCTTCTCCCACTCTGTGGGGTGTCTGTTGAACTTTTTTGTAATTTCTTTTGCTGTACAAAAGCTTTTAAGTTTCATGAGGTCCCACATGTTCACTTTTCTTTTCAGTTCCACTATTCTAGTAGGTGGATCAGAGAAGATCTTGCTTTGACTGATGTCCTTGAGGGTTTTGCCTATATTCTCCTCTAAGAATTTGATGGTTTCTGGTCTTACGTTTAGGTCTTTAATCCATTTTGAGTTGATCTTAGTGTATGGTGTCAGGGAATGTTCCAACTTCATTTTTTTGCATGTAGCTGTCCAATTCTCCCAGCACCATTTGTTGAAGAGGCTGTCTTTGTCCCATTTTACAGTTGCGCCTCCTTTGTCAAAAATAAGGTACCCATAGGTGCGTGGGTTTATCTCTGGGTTCTCGATCTTGTTCCATTGATCTATAGTTCTGTTTTTGTGCCAGTACCATACTGTCTTGATGACTGTTGCTTTGTAGTAGAGTCTGAAGTTAGGGAGGCTGATTCCTCCAGCTCCGTTTTTCTTTCTCAGGATTGCTTTGGCTATTCAAGGTCTTTTGTGTTTCCATATGAACTGTGTTATTCTTTGGTCTACTTCTGCAAAAAATGTCAACGGTAGTTGGATAGGTATTGCATTGAATCTGTAGATGATATTTGGTAGTATGGTCATTTTCACAATATTGATTCTTCCGACCCAGGAATATGGAATATCTCTCCATCTGTTTAAGTCTTCTTTAATTTCTCTCATGAGTGTCTTGTAATTTTCTGTGTACAGTTCTTTTGTTTCTTTGGGTAGGTTTATTCCTAGATATTTGATTCTTTCAGTTGCAATGGTGAAGGGGATTGCCTCTTTGATTTCGTTTTCTGATTTTTCATTGTTTGTGTATAGGAATGCCAGTGATTTTGTGTGTTGACTTTGTAGCACTTTCGATTTTTATTGCCTAGTATTTTTGTTTTGGGTTTTGTTATCAGATTGCAAAAAAGTGAATATTCCTTTGATCTTCTCCCACTCTGTGGGGTGTCTGTTGAACTTTTTTGTAATTTCTTTTGCTGTACAAAAGCTTTTAAGTTTCATGAGGTCCCACATGTTCACTTTTCTTTTCAGTTCCACTATTCTAGTAGGTGGATCAGAGAAGATCTTGCTTTGACTGATGTCCTTGAGGGTTTTGCCTATATTCTCCTCTAAGAATTTGATGGTTTCTGGTCTTACGTTTAGGTCTTTAATCCATTTTGAGTTGATCTTAGTGTATGGTGTCAGGGAATGTTCCAACTTCATTTTTTTGCATGTAGCTGTCCAATTCTCCCAGCACCATTTGTTGAAGAGGCTGTCTTTGTCCCATTTTACAGTTGCGCCTCCTTTGTCAAAAATAAGGTACCCATAGGTGCGTGGGTTTATCTCTGGGTTCTCGATCTTGTTCCATTGATCTATAGTTCTGTTTTTGTGCCAGTACCATACTGTCTTGATGACTGTTGCTTTGTAGTAGAGTCTGAAGTTAGGGAGGCTGATTCCTCCAGCTCCGTTTTTCTTTCTCAGGATTGCTTTGGCTATTCAAGGTCTTTTGTGTTTCCATATGAACTGTGTTATTCTTTGGTCTACTTCTGCAAAAAATGTCAACGGTAGTTGGATAGGTATTGCATTGAATCTGTAGATGATATTTGGTAGTATGGTCATTTTCACAATATTGATTCTTCCGACCCAGGAATATGGAATATCTCTCCATCTGTTTAAGTCTTCTTTAATTTCTCTCATGAGTGTCTTGTAATTTTCTGTGTACAGTTCTTTTGTTTCTTTGGGTAGGTTTATTCCTAGATATTTGATTCTTTCAGTTGCAATGGTGAAGGGGATTGCCTCTTTGATTTCGTTTTCTGATTTTTCATTGTTTGTGTATAGGAATGCCAGTGATTTTTGTGTGTTGACTTTGTAGCCTGCGACTTTGCTGAATTCATTGATTAGCTCTAGTAGCTTTGTAACTGTGTCTTTGGGATTTTCTATGTATAATATCAAGTCATCTGCAAAAAGAGAGTTTGACTTCTTCCTTCCCAATCTGGATTCCTTTGATTTCTTTCGCTTCTCTTATTGCTGTTGCTAAGACTTCCAGGACTATGTTGAATAGTAGTGGTGAAAGTGGACACCCCTGTCTTGTTCCTGATTTTAGAGGGAATGCTTTCAGTTTTTCACCGTTAAGGATAATGTTCACTGTGGGCTTCTCATAGATGGCTTTTATTATGTTGAGATAGGTTCCTTCTATGCCCATTTTCTGAAGAGTTTTTATCATAAATGGATGTTGTACTTTGTCGAAGGCTTTTTCTGCATCTATTGAGATGATCATGTGATTTTTGTCTCTCAATTTGTTGATATGGTGTATCACATGGATTGATTTGTGGATACTGAAGAATCCCTGTATGCCTGGGATGAACCTGACTTGATCGTGACGTATGAGTTTTTTGATGTGTCATTGAATTCTGTTTGCTAGGATTTTGTTGAGGATCTTGGCATCTAAGTTCATCAGTGAAATTGGGCTATAGTTTTCCTTTTTTGTGTTGTCTTTTCCTGGTTTGGGTATCAGGGTGATGGTGGCCTTGTAGAATGTGTTTGGAAGTCTTCCTTCCTGTGCAATTTTTGGAAGAGTTTTAGAAGGACAGGCATTAGCTCTTCTTTAAATGTTTGGTAGAATTTGGCTGTGAAGCCATCTGGCCCTGGGCTTTTATTTTTGGGTAGATTTTTAATCACAGGATTTAGATTCTTCCGACCCAGGAATATGGAATATCTCTCCATCTGTTTAAGTCTTCTTTAATTTCTCTCATGAGTGTCTTGTAATTTTCTGTGTACAGTTCTTTTGTTTCTTTGGGTAGGTTTATTCCTAGATATTTGATTCTTTCAGTTGCAATGGTGAAGGGGATTGCCTCTTTGATTTCGTTTTCTGATTTTTCATTGTTTGTGTATAGGAATGCCAGTGATTTTTGTGTGTTGACTTTGTAGCCTGCGACTTTGCTGAATTCATTGATTAGCTCTAGTAGCTTTGTAACTGTGTCTTTGGGATTTTCTATGTATAATATCAAGTCATCTGCAAAAAGAGAGAGTTTGACTTCTTCCTTCCCAATCTGGATTCCTTTGATTTCTTTCGCTTCTCTTATTGCTGTTGCTAAGACTTCCAGGACTATGTTGAATAGTAGTGGTGAAAGTGGACACCCCTGTCTTGTTCCTGATTTTAGAGGGAATGCTTTCAGTTTTTCACCGTTAAGGATAATGTTCACTGTGGGCTTCTCATAGATGGCTTTTATTATGTTGAGATAGGTTCCTTCTATGCCCATTTTCTGAAGAGTTTTTATCATAAATGGATGTTGTACGTTGTCGAAGGCTTTTTCTGCATCTATTGAGATGATCATGTGGTTTTTGTCTTTCAATTTGTTGATATGGTGTATCACATGGATTGATTTGTGGATGTTGAAGAATCCATGCATGCCTAGGATGAACCTGACTTGATCGTGATGTATGAGTTTTTTTGATGTGTCATTGAATTCTGTTTGCTAGGATTTTGTTGAGGATCTTAGCATCTAAGTTCATCAGTGAAATTGGCCTACAGTTTTCCTTTGTTGTGTTGTCTTTGCCTGGTTTGGGTATCAGGGTGATGGTGGCCTTGTAGAATGTGTTTGGAAGTCTTCCTTCCTGTGCAATTTTTGGAAGAGTTTTAGAAGGACAGGCATTAGCTCTTCTTTAAATGTTTGGTAGAATTTGGCTGTGAAGCCATCTGGCCCTGGGCTTTTATTTTTGGGTAGATTTTTAATCACAGATTCGATTTCTGAGCTTGTGATTGGGTTGTTCAAAGTTTCTGTTTCTTCCTGGCTCAGTCTTGGGAGATTAGGTCTTGTTTACAGATGAATTATCTCTAGTGTTGTATGTTCTTTGGTAGTGTGGGGTCTTGGAATCAGGGCTTCCGCTCCGAGGATCCTTGGTTTGATGATTGGTCAGGGGGTGTAGGCTCTATGTCTGGTTTGCTATGGTGTTCCGTGACACTAGTTCACATACTAGCATGCGCGGCGCTTCTGCGGCTTCTCGCTCCGGGTTCCGGCGGCTTCTCCAGGAACTCTTCTTTACAAATAAATTTACCAATGAGCTGACAGAGCCAAAGCCAGCCACCTAAGAAGAGGCAGACAGAGCCCCTCCCTGCCCCACCCTGTATCCACTGGAAATTCCAAAGGCCTTGGGGACACCTTCACTGGGAGGCTGCATAGATCCGTGTCGCAATCGTATTTTACCCTGACACACCTGGGCGCTTAGATGGTATGTACTGCAGTCAGCCAAGGGACAATGGAAGTGTTCAGAACCAAAAACAGCAGTTGCCAGCCAGCTAGCCATAAACTCGGGTCTAAATCAAACCAGTAAGTGCCCATCAGCCAAACAAGAAGAGGATGAGATGGAGTTCTTTCTTTCATGAAACACACGGCCTAGTTGAACAGAGTGGACCCGGCACCTCCAATGTTAGACAGGAATTTCTGAGTTAAACCAAATACGAGAAACAGAAAACAGAAAGAAAAATACACAAGGGAAATAGGTTATTATGAGAAAGTTGCATAAGGAGATGGTTGGATCTTAACTGAGAGTTTGATACAAGAGTGAAAATTTAAGAATGGGTAACAGTTTAAGCCCTATATCAAGGTGGAGGTGAATACCATTTATTCAAAAGAAAGGTTTTTTTTTTTTTAATTGCTTTTCTTTTTTCAGAGAAGGGAATTCATTAACATAGGGAAAAGAGTTAGAGCCTGAGAGTGAAGGATGCTGGCTCCAGAGTTCAGAGTTGTCTGTGGTCCTTGGAGGGTTTCGCAGGTGGCTTCGGGGTAAAGAATCTGCCTGCCAGTGCAGGAGATGAAAGAGACACAAGTTCGATCCCTGGGTTGGGAAGGTCCCCTGGAGTAGGAAATGGCAGGTCACTCCAGTATTCTTGCCTGGGAAATCCCACGCACAGAGGAGTCGGGTCTGTGGGGTTGCAAAGAGTCAGACAGGGCTGAGCAGCTGAGCGCCACGCACGTGGCCCTTGGAGCAGGGCAGGGGTGAGACCCAAGCGGTGCTCTAGGACTGCTCAGTGGTGCGTCTGCCTCGTAGCAGACAGAAGCCTGTCCGCTGGAAGAATACAAGCATGCTGCTGGAGCAAGTCCATGATGCCCTGGCCCTGGTTTAAAAGGTGACTCTTGTTCATGATCGATACTTTCTGCATCCGTTCTGATTTCTTAAAAGAATGCATGAACATCTTATCTTTATCAACTGAAGTTTTTGGTGCTCTTGAAAGTTGACACCAGAGGAAAGTACCTCACTCGTCTCACCCTGGTGCTGAATAAATCCCTCAGTTTGAGTTTCTCCACTTGGCCACAAAACTGGGGCCAAGTGAAGTGGGACATAAAACAAGGAAACTGCTTCCTATAGAGAGATGCTTAGCCCCCAAGTTTAGAGAGGGAAGAAAAGCTTTCTCAGGTCACGATGGCAAACCAAGGGGAGAGGAAAACCCAGGAATGCAAGTTCAGCCCTGATGATAAGCGAACTGGGGAGGAGTCACTGGGGCACGTGCTCCCTGGAGCAAGCAGGGGGTCAATGTTCCCTGCTCTCATTACCTGGACCCTCTCTGGTGTCATTAAGATATCCTCCTTATGTAGGCATATCTGCATGGGCAGTTTCATGATGTCTGGGGAAGGCACGGGTGTTTATTCATGGGTGATCTTGGGCAGCTGTCAGACTCCTGCCTGGCGATAAAGACGCCAGGTCTGAGGGATGCTAATCCTCCCGGCTGGCACTTGACAAACGTGCGAGCCAGCCATTACCAAACTGATTATTTCCATCATTAACAACTCATCCATCAGCCTCCTTCACCCGACGTGGCCACATGCATTCATCTCTCATAAACAATTATCTGACAAGGGCACCGAGAATTGATGCTCGGGGGGAATTGCCCAACCTGGTCCGCCACGAATTGCGGCAAGCTGACCTCGCTGTTAGCACCGTCATTTCATTAATCAGATTAAGACAACAACCCGCGGAGGGAGCGTCTTGTTAGAAAACAATGTCCAATCAGGGCTCCTTTGTGTTGCCCACCTCTGTGGCTGCATTTCTTTTCAGAAGATGAGGTTTTTCAGGTCCCCTTGGAAAACCCACATCTCTGCTCTTCCCATCACCCACCCATTTATAATAATTACTCGTGTTCCAAGGAGCAGGGCGTGCAGAAGGGCTGGGGTGGTGGAGGCGCCATCTGCTCCTTATCGCTCACCTGAGTCAGTCTCCTGACATCTCTTTTCCACCGTAACGTGAGCCAAACGGAGCCCGGGAAGGGGCTGGGGCTGTGCCAGACGTCCAGGGCCGAGGAGTGATGGATGAAAGCAAGGGAGACAGCAGACCTGCTCCTGGGCAGGCAGCCCCTTCCTCCAAAGGGTGACTCACCACGAAAGCTGTTTTGCCAGAGTTACAAAGGTCATCCTGGACCTCATCACAAAAGACTGAAGTTGGTTTCTCTGCCTACAGCTTATACAGATCCCAAGACACCTACGGAAAAGAGAACCCTCTGTCTGAGCTCCCCTCTGCTTTTTCTTCTTCTGATGTCACGCAAACTTTCAGGATTTGCTTTTCTCAAGGAGTTTCAGTGATCACCTTTTCCGTAAACACATGTTCGTATTTTTAAAGCAAGTCCAGAACAATAAATTAAAAACACTCATCCATTGGTATCTGCAGGGGACTGGTTCCAGGAGCCTCTGTGGGTACCAATCCGAAGATGCTCAAGTCCCACCCCAGCCTTCCGTAGCTTTGTTTCCATAGCTGTGGATTCAAGCAGCCGACAATCCTGTAATATTTACTGAAAACAATCTGTGTTAACCCACGCGGTTCAGACCCATGTTGTTCGAGGGTCAATTGTATGTACACACGGGCAGGAGGTGAAGATTCATCTGATGCTGTTATGCTCAATGTTCTGGGTGATACTGACACGAACCTGCCTCAGAGGTACTGCGGGTTTGGTTCCAGATCACTAACATACAACGGATATTGTAGTAAAGCAAGTCATGTGGATTTGAGGGCATGTGAAAGTTATGTTTACACTGTGGTCTATTAAGTGTGCAATAGAGTTATGCCTTAATTTAAAAATGCTTTGTTGCTAAAAGCAGTCATCCTTTGAGCCTTCAGTAAATGATCATCTTTTTGTAACAGTAACATCAAAAATCACAGAGCACCCTAAAATATCATGAAAAAGTTGGAAATATTGTGGAGACATGAAGTGAGCAAATGCTATTGGAAAAAGGATCCCAACAGGCTTGCCCAAGGAAGTGTTGCCACAGACCTTCAATTTGTAAAACATGCAATGTATGTGAAGCACAACAAAGCCTCTCAGATTTAATAAAATGCATGCATGCTCAGTCATGTCTGACCCTTTACAACCCCATAGACTGTGTAGCCCACCAGGCTCCTCTGTCCATGGAATTTTCCAGGCAACAATACTAGAATGAGTTGCTCTTTACCCCAGGGGATCTTCTCACACCAATGATCAAACCCCGGTTTCCTGTGTCTCGTCTAATGAGGTATGCCTGTATGTATGGGCATTTCACTTGATGGCACAAACAGCACGATGATGGTGATGATGATGATGTTTTCCACTCATACAATGTATCAATAATAGTCTTTCTGATTTTTACAACAATTGTACTTGCTTTTAAAACAAGATTTTGGAGGGACTTCCCTCATGGTCCAATGGCCAAGGTACTGAACTGCCAATGCAGGGGACCTGTGTTCAGTCCCTGGTCAGGGAACTAGATCTCCAATCTGCCACTAAGACCTGATGCAGCCAAATAAATATTTTTAGAAAAGAAAAGCTACATTTAAAATAACACATTTTTGGAAGCTGAGATTAAGAGATGTCCTGCAGCTTGCCAAGATCATGATCTACTCAGCAGTCATCTTTAATAAGAGGTCTCCTTGGGCTTCCCTGGTGGCCCAGTAGGTAAGGACACTGCCTTGCAGTCACTTTTAAAAACACGGGCAGGAGGTGAAGATTCATCTGATGCTGTTATGCTCAATGTTCTGGGTGATACTGACACGAACCTGCCTCAGAGGTACTGCGGGTTTGGTTCCAGATCACTAACATACAACGGATATTGTAGTAAAGCAAGTCATGTGGATTTGAGGGCATGTGAAAGTTATGTTTACACTGTGGTCTATTAAGTGTGCAATAGAGTTATGCCTTAATTTAAAAATGCTTTGTTGCTAAAAGCAGTCATCCTTTGAGCCTTCAGTAAATGATCATCTTTTTGTAACAGTAACATCAAAAATCACAGAGCACCCTAAAATATCATGAAAAAGTTGGAAATATTGTGGAGACATGAAGTGAGCAAATGCTATTGGAAAAAGGATCCCAACAGGCTTGCCCAAGGAAGTGTTGCCACAGACCTTCAATTTGTAAAACATGCAATGTATGTGAAGCACAACAAAGCCTCTCAGATTTAATAAAATGCATGCATGCTCAGTCATGTCTGACCCTTTACAACCCCATAGACTGTGTAGCCCACCAGGCTCCTCTGTCCATGGAATTTTCCAGGCAACAATACTAGAATGAGTTGCTCTTTACCCCAGGGGATCTTCTCACACCAATGATCAAACCCCGGTTTCCTGTGTCTCGTCTAATGAGGTATGCCTGTATGTATGGGCATTTCACTTGATGGCACAAACAGCACGATGATGGTGATGATGATGATGTTTTCCACTCATACAATGTATCAATAATAGTCTTTCTGATTTTTACAACAATTGTACTTGCTTTTAAAACAAGATTTTGGAGGGACTTCCCTCATGGTCCAATGGCCAAGGTACTGAACTGCCAATGCAGGGGACCTGTGTTCAGTCCCTGGTCAGGGAACTAGATCTCCAATCTGCCACTAAGACCTGATGCAGCCAAATAAATATTTTTAGAAAAGAAAAGCTACATTTAAAATAACACATTTTTGGAAGCTGAGATTAAGAGATGTCCTGCAGCTTGCCAAGATCATGATCTACTCAGCAGTCATCTTTAATAAGAGGTCTCCTTGGGCTTCCCTGGTGGCCCAGTAGGTAAGGACACTGCCTTGCAGTGCAAGGGGCACCAGTTCGATCCCTGGCCTGAGAAGATCCCACGTGCCGCGGAGCAGCTGGACCAATATGTCCAGTTACCGAGCCGCAGCTCTGGAGCGCATGCGCCCAGAGCCGGTGCTCTGCGACAATAGAGGCCACTGTGATGGGAGGCCCACACGGGCCAAAGAACAAAGATGGATGGAATGAATAGCTGAAAGACCAATAGAGGGCTTCCCTGGTGGTCCAGTGGGTAAGGACACCGCCTTGCAGTGCAAGGGGCACCAGTTCGATCCCTGGCCTGGGAAGATCCCACGTGCCGCGGAGCAGCTGGACCAATATGTCCAGTTACCGAGCCGCAGCTCTGGAGCGCATGCGCCCAGAGCCGGTGCTCTGCGACAATAGAGGCCACTGTGATGGGAGGCCCACACGGGCCAAAGAACAAAGATGGATGGAATGAATAGCTGAAAGACCAATAGAGGGCTTCCCTGGTGGTCCAGTGGGTAAGGACACCGCCTTGCAGTGCAAGGGGCACCAGTTCGATCCCTGGCCTGGGAAGATCCCACGTGCCGTGGAGCGGCTGGACCGATGTGTCCAATTACCGAGCCGGAGCTCTGGAGTGCATGCGCCCAGAGCCGGTGCTCTGCAACAACAGATACCACCGCAATGGGAGGCCCACAAGGGCCAAAGAACAACGATGGATGAAAAATAGATAAATGAAAAATCAATAGAAGTGGCCCGCCTGCCCCTCTCCCTCCCCAACCTGCTCCCTTCTTAAAAAAAAAAAGAGGTCTCCTTAGTCCTGCTTTCATCACTTCAAATCATTGTTGACTTGCAGTAGTCTGACATTCTGCACAATGCTTCAGAATTCTGACAAATGGTTATTTTTGTAAAGGGATGTCATTTCATTTTGGATAGAGCTCATTCTTCTTTTGAATAGCTTTAACTATGAAAACTTCTTCTCTTATGATTGAGATTGTATATTTACAATTCTAGCAGATTCTAGATTTTCTCCTACCTACACAGAGAAAACATACTAGATTCTCCATCTAGTAATCCCTCAGATAAAGTCCTAAGGTCTCCTGGAGCTCATCTTCTTTACGATGAGTCCAGATCTTGAGGTTACATGGTTCTGTATTAATTTGCTAGGGCTTCCCAGGGGGCCCAGTGGTCAAGACAGGAGATGCAGGTTCGATCCCCGGGTCAGGAAGACTCAGGAAGACCCCCTGGAGGAGAAAAGGACAACCACCTCAAGTACTCCTGCCTGGGAAATTCCATGGACAGAGTCTGGTGGGCTATAGCCCATGGGGCTGCAAAAGCGTCAGACACGACAAGACATCAGCAGGGCCTCTCTCCTCAGCCTGCAGCCAGCCACCTTCTCGCTGTGTCCTCGTGTGACCTCTCCTCTGTGCAGGAACAGCCCAGGTGTCTCTGCCTTGTCTTGTATAAGGACACCAGTCCTATTAGATTAAGACTCACCCTAGTGACTTCATTTACCTTCCTCTCTTTAAAGGCCCTGTTTCCAAATACAGTCACTATAGGGGGTAAAGCTTCAACACACGAATTTTAAGGAGACCCACTGAGCCCATAACAGATACGGGTAAGTCAAGGTTTTCATTTCTTCAGCCATGCTTTATGACACATACAAAAAGGAGAGAAACCAGCACCATTCACAGATGCAAAAAGCCCCGACCTGCGTCTTCCTTACTGGAATAGCCTTCAGAATCTGTGTCCACCGGGTGAGAGCTGTGTCAGCAGCCGACAAGTGGCCACCTGGCCATGATGCTCGACGACTCAAGCTAACTCAACGTTCAAAATAGTCCAGCTTATGACTGCACCAGAGGAGGAGTGTTCGCAAGGCGCAAGAGTCTCTGGGAACTGGGAGACTGCTGTCTGTAGCACGGGAGGTGAAACTGGAAGAATCAGCCCCTCAGATCTCAAAGAAACTGGACTCAGGCCTGCATTTCTTATAAGATGTTCGGGAAGGAGGAGACGGTAGTAATACAAACTGGCTCGTCCGTTCTCAATGTTTATACCAAGAGTGAGACAGTGATGAATTACCAAGGAGGAGGTTAGAATAATTTAATAAGGCGAGGTGGAAGGTTTTTTTAGCTGATGGTAGAATTGTATATTTACAATTCTAGCAGATTCTAGATTTTCTCCTACCTACACAGAGAAAACATACTAGATTCTCCATCTAGTAATCCCTCAGATAAAGTCCTAAGGTCTCCTGGAGCTCATCTTCTTTACGATGAGTCCAGATCTTGAGGTTACATGGTTCTGTATTAATTTGCTAGGGCTTCCCAGGGGGCCCAGTGGTCAAGACAGGAGATGCAGGTTCGATCCCCGGGTCAGGAAGACTCAGGAAGACCCCCTGGAGGAGAAAAGGACAACCACCTCAAGTACTCCTGCCTGGGAAATTCCATGGACAGAGTCTGGTGGGCTATAGCCCATGGGGCTGCAAAAGCGTCAGACACGACAAGACATCAGCAGGGCCTCTCTCCTCAGCCTGCAGCCAGCCACCTTCTCGCTGTGTCCTCGTGTGACCTCTCCTCTGTGCAGGAACAGCCCAGGTGTCTCTGCCTTGTCTTGTATAAGGACACCAGTCCTATTAGATTAAGACTCACCCTAGTGACTTCATTTACCTTCCTCTCTTTAAAGGCCCTGTTTCCAAATACAGTCACTATAGGGGGTAAAGCTTCAACACACGAATTTTAAGGAGACCCACTGAGCCCATAACAGATACGGGTAAGTCAAGGTTTTCATTTCTTCAGCCATGCTTTATGACACATACAAAAAGGAGAGAAACCAGCACCATTCACAGATGCAAAAAGCCCCGACCTGCGTCTTCCTTACTGGAATAGCCTTCAGAATCTGTGTCCACCGGGTGAGAGCTGTGTCAGCAGCCGACAAGTGGCCACCTGGCCATGATGCTCGACGACTCAAGCTAACTCAACGTTCAAAATAGTCCAGCTTATGACTGCACCAGAGGAGGAGTGTTCGCAAGGCGCAAGAGTCTCTGGGAACTGGGAGACTGCTGTCTGTAGCACGGGAGGTGAAACTGGAAGAATCAGCCCCTCAGATCTCAAAGAAACTGGACTCAGGCCTGCATTTCTTATAAGATGTTCGGGAAGGAGGAGACGGTAGTAATACAAACTGGCTCGTCCGTTCTCAATGTTTATACCAAGAGTGAGACAGTGATGAATTACCAAGGAGGAGGTTAGAATAATTTAATAAGGCGAGGTGGAAATGTGGTCTTTAATTCCTAACCTTTTGAGCTGTGGCTAAAATCCATTAATAGACCATGGATTAAGAAGTCCAGAGTACAATTACTCAGCAGCTCTCACCAGTGAATCACCCTGGCGCTAGGGCCAGAATTAACATCTGAGAATTCTTTCAAACTTTATGACTGGATCTTTTTTCTTTTTTTTTCTTTCCCGTGGCTGGACTTCTTTTGTTGTCTTAGGCTCTTTAGCTCAGAGATAGGAAATGTCTGGCATCCGTTTAACACTCATCCAAACCACAGGGTAGACGTATAAAAGAGACCTTTGGGGATACTCGGGGTCAGTCTGAATAGTTCATATCGTAGATTTCAGTAAAAAGAATTCTTTTACAGCATCAGTAGGGAGAATTATGTCACAATATAGAAGTAGATTTAGCAAGATTTACAAATCCACATGTGTTTCTTTAAGCAGTAGATTTCAAATATTTGGTGACCTTAGAGCTCTTGGTCCAAGTGAAATTTTACACTGAAGTATAGAGCAGAACTGCAAAAGGAACGATGCTCTGCTTGAAGAAGGAAGGTCTCAAAGAACCCCCTTTTCCATTTCTGTCTTCTGGGCAGCCCCCAATGGAAATAAACGCCCAGATCGTCTAAAAAGATAGACTGAATGCATTTTCTCTGGGAGGTTCTTATTCGACAGTGAGTTTCTCCTGATGAACCACAGAGCATGTGTGAGTGGAAGCTGATCTTTAAATAGTAAAGCACACATCTCCTTAAATTTTGAAAAATATTTTGGAAATGATATGCGGTCATCCAACATAAACGTAGAGATGAAAGGAATCAGCTTTTCTCCACTGCAGGAGCTTTTAAAACTCTTTGGCTGCTTAAAGCAAACTGCTGAAACAGGGCTTCCCCTGGTGGCCCAGTGGGTAAAGACACCGCCTTGCAGTGCAAGGGGCGCCGGTTCGAGCCCTGGCCTGGGAAGATCCCACGTGCCGCGGAGCGGCTGGACTGATGTGTCCAATTACCGAGCCGGAGCTCTGGAGCGCATGTGCCCAGAGCCGGCGCTCTGCAACGACAGACGCCACCGCGATGGGAGGCCCACAGGAGCCAAAGAACAAAGACGGATGAACACAGAGAAACGAAAGACCAATAGAAGTGGCCCGCCTGCTCCCCTCCCTCCCCAACCTGACCCCCGCCCAAATATAAATAAATAAATAAATCTTTAAAAAAAAAAAAAAAACTGCTGAAACAAGGTACATTTTATCAACTGACCATGCATTTTTTAATCCATCACATCTACAGTGTTGAAGATGGAAGGGACCCTAGAAATTGAAATCAACTGAGGTTGTCACACAGAAGTGCTTTGTAACCTGTAAAGCATTTTCTAAGAAAATGTGTGGATGACAATGATGTTTAGGTCTTTCCTTTAACTGGACCATTAGCATTCCTTTGATGGGCGCCACTGAATTTGTTCACTGGAGCTCAGAGAATGGAACAATATCTTGCCCACTGTCAAGAAGCTAGTGAGACAGAAAACACTAGAATGGTATAGATTGATGTTTGAGGACATTTTGATCAGTTAGAAAAGCTTGGTAATCAGAGTCCGTCAGAAATTAAAAAGAGGACACTTACTTTGTACAACAATGAATCGTCTATACCAGAGATACATCTCAAAGAACTACTTTTTTGCTGGAACTCAAAGTAGAAGTCTATCATCAAGGGTCTGCAAGTCTGAAATATTTCCATGGAAGGAATATGGACTCATTTACCTAAGCCCAAACTTGGAGCAGGGGGGTACTCTTTCTTTATAGCTCTTCTGTGGAGAGTTTACTTCAGAACATGTATAATGGAATCTCATCTTCCATGGCTCGTGGTGAACTTCTAATGTCAGTGAACTACAAAATCAAAATGATCTCCATGTATTCACGGAGACCCGTGTATTGTTTTTGTTCCTGGAAATTTGGCCAAGAGATTCTCTTTTTCTGTGTAGTTGGAAGCCAAGGTCTCTTCTGAACCAAGCAGGGCATCATAAATACATTGTATGTTTCATTCTCTGAGAGCATGATGAGTACACTGGGGAATTGCCCACACTCTGGTTCCGCTGTATAGGTTTTCTACTTTATCCACAGATTGACTCCTGGTGATAGGACTGGTGTGTTGCTCACATAAATTTGAAAGGAGGCTGTCATAGCAAGCCTGCAGTGTTGTTTAAGGAGAAAGGTGTTCTTCAGCAACAGGTCTAACCTGTGAAGTGAAATGATGGAGAATGACCTACCGCACATCCCCCCACTAACCTTCAGTACCTCCCTCTGAGCTAGGACCTTGGTTTACAGGCACACTGGGTGATGACTGGGGATTGTGTCCAACGGTGGCCCCCTTCGGTTCCTCCCATCCGTATTTGTGCATCCCTCTCTCCAATCAAGAGGCGGAATCTAATCATCTAATGATTTCTTCTCCCCTTGGATCTGGGCCGGCTGTGTGACCTACAGGAGCTGGTAGAGAAACGTGGAGGTGATGCCTTGCCCATTCTAGGCTTAGTTATCCACATGGAGACCTGACAGCATCTGCCTTTGCTCTCTTGGTCCCCTGACCCCCTGTGCAGGGAGGCCAATATCTGGAGAAAGAGGTCAACCTGCCCAACTGTTTCACCCCCCCACAGCTGAGGACACAGACGTGTGATGGAAGCTACACTGGTCGTTCTAGCCCCAGCTGAGCTCCAAGATTCATAAAGCTACGTGAGTCCAGTTGATAACACAAGAACCTCTTAGCCAAGTTCTTCCAAAGTACAAAATGTTTTGTGTTGCTTTCACATTATGTTGTGAGTGCTTCATTAAACAGCAGTAGATCACTGAGACAACTGGCCAAGGGGTTTCTGATGGATTTTGGTTGGTAGACTTTTTCCTGACACTTTTTCTGCCTCCTGAGAGACTCTTCTGCTTTGGTATCTTTGGGCGCTGGCCAGACTCTTGGTGAAGAAGAGCCAAACAGAAACAAAACATCAGGGCCTGCAGGGCTTCCCTTCCCCTCAAATGGACCCAGATGGCCGGGCTGGAGGGCCTGGGCTACTCACTGGGCAATCTGAATGACTGGGAGTAAACCACTGAGCCATTTCAAGGAATGGTAAAAAAAAAAAAGGACAAACTGGTGGGATTGCCATCGTAAGCACAAAGGGTGTCTGAGCTATGCAATATCACAGTGAGCTTCGTTTCAGAAAACAGCTGCTGGATGTATGACAATTCAGTGGGAAGGCAGTCGTTTCAGTTGGGTAGAAAAAGACTGTGAAATTGATGTGTCCCTTAAAATACACAAATGCAGCACCTACTGACCAAATATTTCTTGATAGAAAACACTTTAAAAGTGTGGCAGGGCAAAGTCGTCTGCTAAAGACTATCTATTGTATTCATTTAAAACTCAGTTAAATTCAACAAGATTGTCCCCTAAGAAACACTGAAGTCCGAATTTTCATGTTATTGAAATATCAATAACATAAAGTGGAGGCTGATGAAATAAAGAATTCTTATTACTTTCAAGTTCTTGGAGTAACCGTCTACCTGTGAGCCCCAGGAAGATGCTTTCCTGCTGTCTTCTCCACATCCCCCTCTTCCCTGTCCTGTACAGGAGGCATTCTCACCCTCAGTTGACAAGGTTCTGGTGGAAGTTTTATAAGATTTTTCAGCAAGACATCAGTTGTCTTTAATACTTGAAAGGAAATTGAAGGGAAGGATTCAGTTATTCATGTGAAAAATGAACCTTCTCCCCAAGGTTTGGCCACTTGCTGGTGTGCTTGTTTTAAAGCTGAATTATAGGTGCAATACGTTTGCCAGAGACACGGACATTAATTTTTCTCAAAGCATTGATGACGGGGAGGACAGAACTGGGGGGAGTAGGGAGAAAATAAGATAGTAAGAGTTTACGTTGATTTATTCATCTTTGTGCAAAGTAGCGGGGACAGGCAGAGGACTGCTCCAGGAGCTGTGGAAGGAAGGACGACCAGGGCAGCAGGCCAGACAGAAAGTCAGATTGTTGTTCTTAGATGATATAAGGTCATTTTATTTCTCTAGCTGCTTTATAAAAATACATATGCATAAAATATGCCACAGAGGCAGCCATATGGGCTAAGGCTGTGCTGTGTAGTCAGGAAATGATTGTGTCCCTAACCTGCCTGTCTGTTAGCTTGTTCCTGTAATAAAGTTAAACTGGGTCTGTGCAGAGCAGAGCGGAGGCTGTGATTCTAGTGTGTTCAAGTCGGGCAGTGCAGAGTGATTGGCTCACTGCTCACCCTCTGTGGATGGATGGGTAGGTAGACGAATGGATGAGTGGATGGATGGGTAGATGGGTGGGTGAATGGATGGGTAGATGGGTGGATGGGTAGATGGATGGATGGATGGATGGATGGGTAGATGGGTGGATGGATGGATGGGTAGATGGGTGGATGGATGGATGCATGGATGCATAGATGGGTGGATGGATTGATGGATGGATGGATGGGTAGATGGGTGGATGGATTGATGGGTGGATGGATGGGTAGATGGATGGATGGATGGGTAGATGGGTGGATGGATGGATGGGTAGATGGGTAGATGAATGGATGGATGGGTAGATGGGTAGATGGATGGATGGAAGGGTAGATGGATGAGTGGATGGATGGATGGGTAGATGGGTGGGTGTATTGATGGATGGATGGATAGGTAGATGGTGGATTGATGAATGGATGCACAGATGGATGAGTGGATGGATAGACAGATGAATGACTGGATGGATGGATGGATGGATGAGTGAATGGATGGGTTCTTGGGACCCAAGATTGATGTGTAGGTGAGATGTCACTCAGACCTTAGGTGGGATCAGTGTGTGCAGATGAGACACATGTGGGGCCAAGGATATGGCTGGGGGTCCTCCCTCCGTCATTAATTAGTTCCATGCAGGACCAGGTGTGTCCTTTATGGGGCACAATACAAAGTGAAAATGGAGGAATACTTGTTAAATTTATTGTGAAATTTTTGTTGTGACTGCAGAGCACTGAATGGAGGGCGGAGCCTTTCTGAGCATGGACCCAGAGAGGTGGTGGGTCTGACGCCCCCATAGCCCATCCTGACTCTGAGACTTCTAGACAAGAAGCTTCTTCTCATCTGGAGGGCTCTGGTTTCATGCCTTAAACCACTGGACATGACTGGCAGCTTTAACCTTAGTTAGGGTGGTGGGTAGGCAGGAGTCGGGGGCTGAAGTGCTATCTGGTGTTCCTGTGCATGGGAAGGCTCTGATATGTTCTGTGGAGAACATCAGTGTGTTAGACAAGCTTTGTTCAGGCCTGAGTTACAGCATGGTTGGCTCTAAGTTCAATGTTAAGGAATCAACAGGATATATTAAATGAAATGTCTTTAGACAGAAACACACATAAGACAAGGTGATGGACTGACTGACTGATGGAATGTTGTGACCAGGGTGGCCTCATGGGAACAAAGCCTAATGGCACGGTTCAGTATTCACTAACTCAGTGGTCACAGGATGTTGTAGAGGACCTGGAATAACAAGAACAGACTGTGGTTGAGAGCCCACCCGTTCAGGTGACAGAACCAATCATTCATGATTCCTGCTCATTCCAATTATCTTACATACATCATCTTCGAATTCTCCCAGTGATGCTGAAAATCGGGCATTAAGCCATTTACAGGAACAAAGACTCAGGTTGGCACAGGTGTGGAGTGGCCCTCACAGATACCATGAAAATAACTTGATATGTTTTTCCCTTTTCACCCGAGTCAAAACCGGTATGTCACTGTATTGCTTACTCGTTGCAAATACATCTTAGGAATAGTCAAAGCCACCAAGATTATACGACCACCAAAGCCAGGCTTCAGCACGCCGTTTTCCGATGTCCTTCTCTTCTGCCCAGACATCTCAAATCCCTCCTTTTGTCTGAGGATGATGGAGGATGATGTCTTTGCCCATATTGGGTATCCTGTGAGCAGAGAGAGAATTCCTTAATGCTCTCGTAAACTCGGGATCTCCAGACTCCTTTTCTTCCTGGATCTCCACTCTGTTCTATTATTCTGAGCCCTCGGGCTCTGGGTCCTCCTGGAAATCCTGCTTCCCCGCCATCTTGTCCCTGCCTCCTCCGCACAAGTATTTCTGCTTGCTCTTGAAGCGTAGCCTTCTCATCTCGATGTTGGGAACCATGGCTTCTTCTGGAACTGGCTTCTGACCCCTGACAGCCTCAGAACCATGCACTTGCCAGTTTGGAGTCCGAACTTTCAAGTGGTCGCTCTCAGTCTTCATCTTGCTCCTCTGGGAACTAGGAAAGTCCATCTGGGTTTCCCCTTGTTATGGACAGCCAGGTCTTTTACAGATATGATTGTAAATGGACACGTGTGCAGGGAACACTTGTGCATGCAAGGAGATCCCGCATACAAGAGCCCTCCCTGAGTTACAGCATGGTTGGCTCTAAGTTCAATGTTAAGGAATCAACAGGATATATTAAATGAAATGTCTTTAGACAGAAACACACATAAGACAAGGTGATGGACTGACTGACTGATGGAATGTTGTGACCAGGGTGGCCTCATGGGAACAAAGCCTAATGGCACGGTTCAGTATTCACTAACTCAGTGGTCACAGGATGTTGTAGAGGACCTGGAATAACAAGAACAGACTGTGGTTGAGAGCCCACCCGTTCAGGTGACAGAACCAATCATTCATGATTCCTGCTCATTCCAATTATCTTACATACATCATCTTCGAATTCTCCCAGTGATGCTGAAAATCGGGCATTAAGCCATTTACAGGAACAAAGACTCAGGTTGGCACAGGTGTGGAGTGGCCCTCACAGATACCATGAAAATAACTTGATATGTTTTTCCCTTTTCACCCGAGTCAAAACCGGTATGTCACTGTATTGCTTACTCGTTGCAAATACATCTTAGGAATAGTCAAAGCCACCAAGATTATACGACCACCAAAGCCAGGCTTCAGCACGCCGTTTTCCGATGTCCTTCTCTTCTGCCCAGACATCTCAAATCCCTCCTTTTGTCTGAGGATGATGGAGGATGATGTCTTTGCCCATATTGGGTATCCTGTGAGCAGAGAGAGAATTCCTTAATGCTCTCGTAAACTCGGGATCTCCAGACTCCTTTTCTTCCTGGATCTCCACTCTGTTCTATTATTCTGAGCCCTCGGGCTCTGGGTCCTCCTGGAAATCCTGCTTCCCCGCCATCTTGTCCCTGCCTCCTCCGCACAAGTATTTCTGCTTGCTCTTGAAGCGTAGCCTTCTCATCTCGATGTTGGGAACCATGGCTTCTTCTGGAACTGGCTTCTGACCCCTGACAGCCTCAGAACCATGCACTTGCCAGTTTGGAGTCCGAACTTTCAAGTGGTCGCTCTCAGTCTTCATCTTGCTCCTCTGGGAACTAGGAAAGTCCATCTGGGTTTCCCCTTGTTATGGACAGCCAGGTCTTTTACAGATATGATTGTAAATGGACACGTGTGCAGGGAACACTTGTGCATGCAAGGAGATCCCGCCGCATACAAGAGCCCACCTTCAGCTGCCCCCACTCTGGTCTTGAGAGCAACAGTCAGAGAAGTCGCTCACCAGTGGAGTAGTGCTTCTCTGCACAGAGTGGCCGTCTCAACTCATCTGGCCAATTGTGTTTGCAAAGAAGCTTGATTCTCAACTCTAATTACAGCCACTAATTCAGGCCTGGCCCTCTGATCATTCATCTTTTAAGTGTTCAGCTTCTGAATCCCATTTGGTTCCCTGTCCTCCCCCTACCCCCTCCCCTTGATGTGGCCAGAATAGTTAACTCAGACAATTAGTAAATGCTGAATCATTGAGTCAGTGAATGAAGCGAGTGTCTGTGTGAGGTATACAACTTCCTGAGTGGGTTTAATGGAAGCCTAAAGAGATTTTTCACAGATTCATGGGTTTTCAAAAGAGAAATTTGCATATTAATAAGAAGCTGTTCAGACTGATTCGCTTAATGTGTTTGGAGTAAGTATAATTAAATGTCAAGGGAGATATATCATGAAGTAATGGAGCTGAAGCCAATTTATCAAAAATAAGGTCTAGGGAGAGACATTTCAAATAATAAACAGTTCTCCAACCTTCCTTTTTAAGGTGATTTGCTTAGTCTGGGCCAGGATTTACATGTTTTTTGAGAGTTGTTCAAACAAAGATGCTGGGAACAGACTGGAGGATGGGTTGAAGAAATGGACGTTTTTTTTTTTTTTTCTATTCAGGTTTATAACATTCAAGGCAGTCCTTCCTGCCTGAAACTTTTTTTTTTTAATTTTACTTTTTACTTTTACAGGGTTTTATTGTTTACAGATATGTATAATCCCAGGTGCCTGAAACATTTTAAGGGGGCCAAACCTATTTATTTTTTTCTCTCTCAGACATTGGGAGTGTAAGATCAGGACCCTCAAGCCACCCCATATCCGCAGCTGCCATCTGCAGGTTCCTTGTTCTGATGAGAGGGTGTTTCATGTTTAGGAACAGCTGGTCACCCAGGTCATGAACACCAAGACCGCTCTATACAAACGTTCCTTAATTTTGGAAAATAGAAAGTTTGTTCATTAGATGGTTCTTGGCAGCTCAGCCAACCATCGGCCTGGACCTTCTCATTCTACCTTCCGTGTGTGCTTCCAGCTGGGAACTTTTCTATCGACCCTAGAAATAGTAAATTTAATATCTCCTGGCCCGCCATTCACGGGGCTTTCCCCACCAGGACCAGTGGGAAGGACCAGCCGCATACCTAGCTGGGAATGAAGCCTCTTTAACTTTATCCTTGAGTCCAAGGGCACCACGTTCAAAAACAAAAGATGGAATTTTGTGAAAGCCATGATTTTGTTTGCTACGATCACATTTCCATAGAAAATGTTTTGGAAATCCTCAAGTCATCCCACAAAATGTAATGTTACCTCACTCATGTTGGTGGATATTATGGGGAGGCTTTAGAATAGTTAACTCAGACAATTAGTAAATGCATATTAGTCAGTGAATGAAGCGAGTGTCTGTGTGAGGTATACAACTTCCTGAGTGGGTTTAATGGAAGCCTAAAGAGATTTTTCACAGATTCATGGGTTTTCAAAAGAGAAATTTGCATATTAATAAGAAGCTGTTCAGACTGATTCGCTTAATGTGTTTGGAGTAAGTATAATTAAATGTCAAGGGAGATATATCATGAAGTAATGGAGCTGAAGCCAATTTATCAAAAATAAGGTCTAGGGAGAGACATTTCAAATAATAAACAGTTCTCCAACCTTCCTTTTTAAGGTGATTTGCTTAGTCTGGGCCAGGATTTACATGTTTTTTGAGAGTTGTTCAAACAAAGATGCTGGGAACAGACTGGAGGATGGGTTGAAGAAATGGACGTTTTTTTTTTTTTTTCTATTCAGGTTTATAACATTCAAGGCAGTCCTTCCTGCCTGAAACTTTTTTTTTTTAATTTTACTTTTTACTTTTACAGGGTTTTATTGTTTACAGATATGTATAATCCCAGGTGCCTGAAACATTTTAAGGGGGCCAAACCTATTTATTTTTTTCTCTCTCAGACATTGGGAGTGTAAGATCAGGACCCTCAAGCCACCCCATATCCGCAGCTGCCATCTGCAGGTTCCTTGTTCTGATGAGAGGGTGTTTCATGTTTAGGAACAGCTGGTCACCCAGGTCATGAACACCAAGACCGCTCTATACAAACGTTCCTTAATTTTGGAAAATAGAAAGTTTGTTCATTAGATGGTTCTTGGCAGCTCAGCCAACCATCGGCCTGGACCTTCTCATTCTACCTTCCGTGTGTGCTTCCAGCTGGGAACTTTTCTATCGACCCTAGAAATAGTAAATTTAATATCTCCTGGCCCGCCATTCACGGGGCTTTCCCCACCAGGACCAGTGGGAAGGACCAGCCGCATACCTAGCTGGGAATGAAGCCTCTTTAACTTTATCCTTGAGTCCAAGGGCACCACGTTCAAAAACAAAAGATGGAATTTTGTGAAAGCCATGATTTTTGTTTGCTACGATCACATTTCCATAGAAAATGTTTTGGAAATCCTCGAAGTCATCCCACAAAATGTAATGTTACCTCACTCATGTTGGTGGATATTATGAGGCAGGAGGCTCTTGTGGTCAAATATGAATGGGAAATGGAGTAAACCAACTTAAAGGGACTTGAATGGTAGACCTTTTGAGGGGTTGTGTTGTAAGGTTTGCTGTGACAAGTAAGTGGAATTTGTCATGCACGGTGTTTCCCACATGACAATGAAAACCCAAAGGATGGTTCTTTGGAACAAAGTTTGGGAAATGCTGTTTTGTTTTGTTTGGGTTTTTGTTTAAATTATCTATCAATTTTTGGTTGCATGGGTCTTGGTTGCTGCCTGCAGGCTTTTCTCTAGCTGTGGCCAGTGGGGTCTCCTCTTGGTTGCAGCGCTAGGGCTTCTCCTTACGGTGCCTTCTCTTGGTACAGAGCACAGACACAAGGCGTGTGGGCTTCAGGAACTGCAGCACAAGGGCTCAATTGCTGTGGCACAACGTTAGTTGCCCACAGCGTGCGGAATCGTCCGTGTTTACTGCATGGGCAGGTGGATTCTTGTCCACTGTGGCACCAGGGAAGACCGCTTTTCTGTTTTTTATTGAAGCAAATCATGATTTATAAAATGAAAACTTCGTTAGGATGGATGAACTTCATTGTTAGAATTTGATAGCAGTCTTAAGGAAGTTTTTTTTTTTTTTTTTCCTCCTGAATAAGTAAATGGGGATGGGAGTATTAACTGCCAGTTTCTTTCCTGAAAACATGGGTCTGGAGACTGAATTTTACATGATAGATTGGTGTTATGATGTCATTGATTTTGCAGTCACGTGGGACGAGGAATTCATTTTCTCCTGACAAACAGCTCAGCCAACCATCGCCTGGCCCCAAGTGGTGCTTCCAGCTGGGAACTTTTCTATCGACCCTAGAAATAGTAAATTTAATATCTCCTGGCCCGCCATTCACGGGCTTTCCCCACCAGGACCAGTGGGAAGGACCAGCCGCATACCTAGCTGGGAATGAAGCCTCTTTAACTTTATCCTTGAGTCCAAGGGCACCACGTTCAAAAACAAAAGATGGAATTTTGTGAAAGCCATGATTTTTGTTTGCTACGATCACATTTCCATAGAAAATGTTTTGGAAATCCTCAAGTCATCCCACAAAATGTAATGTTACCTCACTCATGTTGGTGGATATTATGAGGCAGGAGGCTCTTGTGGTCAAATATGAATGGGAAATGGAGTAAACCAACTTAAAGGGACTTGAATGGTAGACCTTTTGAGGGGTTGTGTTGTAAGGTTTGCTGTGACAAGTAAGTGGAATTTGTCATGCACGGTGTTTCCCACATGACAATGAAAACCCAAAGGATGGTTCTTTGGAACAAAGTTTGGGAAATGCTGTTTTGTTTTGTTTGGGTTTTTGTTTAAATTATCTATCAATTTTTGGTTGCATGGGTCTTGGTTGCTGCCTGCAGGCTTTTCTCTAGCTGTGGCCAGTGGGGTCTCCTCTTGGTTGCAGCGCTAGGGCTTCTCCTTACGGTGCCTTCTCTTGGTACAGAGCACAGACACAAGGCGTGTGGGCTTCAGGAACTGCAGCACAAGGGCTCAATTGCTGTGGCACAACGTTAGTTGCCCACAGCGTGCGGAATCGTCCGTGTTTACTGCATGGGCAGGTGGATTCTTGTCCACTGTGGCACCAGGGAAGACCGCTTTTCTGTTTTTTATTGAAGCAAATCATGATTTATAAAATGAAAACTTCGTTAGGATGGATGAACTTCATTGTTAGAATTTGATAGCAGTCTTAAGGAAGTTTTTTTTTTTTTTTTTTCCTCCTGAATAAGTAAATGGGGATGGGAGTATTAACTGCCAGTTTCTTTCCTGAAAACATGGGTCTGGAGACTGAATTTTACATGATAGATTGGTGTTATGATGTCATTGATTTTGCAGTCACGTGGGACGAGGAATTCATTTTCTCCCTGACAGATAGCAGGGGGTATTTGTCCAAGGAAACCACCTACATAGAAGTAAAATATCTTTTTTTGTGGGCTGTCAGGAGTGCTGGGCTATGGAATTTTCCATATTTTATTGCTTTGGGTCGTTCATTTCCCCAGGGTTATCATTTCTCTATATCAGAGTCTACAAACCAACAGTGTTACCGGCTGCTCACCACTCAAAACAGAGACCAGGTTGGTGGAAAGGGGTATGTGTGTGCACACGCAGTTGTGTCCAGCTCTTTGCCACCCCTGGACTACACCAGGCTCCTCTGTCCATGGGATTTCCCAGGCAAGAACACTGGAGTCTTGCCATCCCCTTCTCCAGGGTGTCTTCCCAACCCAGGGAGCAAACCTACATCTCTTACATCTCTTGCATTCGCAGGTGGTGCCAAACTGGGAAGCTCCTGGTGGAAAGGAAACTTTGCTTTAGTTTAGCTGCTGACCACCTGTGCGGAAGGGCAGATGCCTGTCCAAAGGCAGCGTCCACCCCCACCCTTAGACTCATCAGTACACCCACAGCCAAGCCCGCTCTTAGAGGAGTCACAGCTTGGGCTGAGCCTCTGGGTCCCCACCCCGTCCAGTGGCTGAACAAGAGCTGCCTGGAGCACAGCCTGTGCCTGGCCGTGAAACGGACCCGGAGGGCTGGCTGCAGCCGCTGGGGCCTGTCCGCGGTCACACAGCCAGCCGCAGGTCCTTTTGTGCAGGAGGATCGGGGTAGCCCATCTCTGTGTCTTTCACCCTTTTTTGCTGCCAATCAGCGCTTTCTTTTTTTAAATGTGATTTTATTTAGTTACATATTTATGTCTGTGCGGGTCTTCGTTGCTGCACGGCTCTTCTCCAGTTGCAGAGTGGGGCTACTCTCTAGTTGTGGTTGCAGGCTTCTCACCGGTGACTTCATTGTTAGAATTTGATAGCAGTCTTAAGGAAGTTTTTTTTTTTTTTTTTTTCCTCCTGAATAAGTAAATGGGGATGGGAGTATTAACTGCCAGTTTCTTTCCTGAAAACATGGGTCTGGAGACTGAATTTTACATGATAGATTGGTGTTATGATGTCATTGATTTTGCAGTCACGTGGGACGAGGAATTCATTTTCTCCCTGACAGATAGCAGGGGGTATTTGTCCAAGGAAACCACCTACATAGAAGTAAAATATCTTTTTTTGTGGGCTGTCAGGAGTGCTGGGCTATGGAATTTTCCATATTTTATTGCTTTGGGTCGTTCATTTCCCCAGGGTTATCATTTCTCTATATCAGAGTCTACAAACCAACAGTGTTACCGGCTGCTCACCACTCAAAACAGAGACCAGGTTGGTGGAAAGGGGTATGTGTGTGCACACGCAGTTGTGTCCAGCTCTTTGCCACCCCTGGACTACACCAGGCTCCTCTGTCCATGGGATTTCCCAGGCAAGAACACTGGAGTCTTGCCATCCCCTTCTCCAGGGTGTCTTCCCAACCCAGGGAGCAAACCTACATCTCTTACATCTCTTGCATTCGCAGGTGGTGCCAAACTGGGAAGCTCCTGGTGGAAAGGAAACTTTGCTTTAGTTTAGCTGCTGACCACCTGTGCGGAAGGGCAGATGCCTGTCCAAAGGCAGCGTCCACCCCCACCCTTAGACTCATCAGTACACCCACAGCCAAGCCCGCTCTTAGAGGAGTCACAGCTTGGGCTGAGCCTCTGGGTCCCCACCCCGTCCAGTGGCTGAACAAGAGCTGCCTGGAGCACAGCCTGTGCCTGGCCGTGAAACGGACCCGGAGGGCTGGCTGCAGCCGCTGGGGCCTGTCCGCGGTCACACAGCCAGCCGCAGGTCCTTTTGTGCAGGAGGATCGGGGTAGCCCATCTCTGTGTCTTTCACCCTTTTTTGCTGCCAATCAGCGCTTTCTTTTTTTAAATGTGATTTTATTTAGTTACATATTTATGTCTGTGCCGGGTCTTCGTTGCTGCACGGCTCTTCTCCAGTTGCAGAGTGGGGGCTACTCTCTAGTTGTGGTATGCAGGCTTCTCACCGGTGACTTCTGTGGGTTAGCACAGACTTTAGGGTGCACACGCTTCAGGGATGGCGGCTCCCTGGCTCCAGGGGACTGGCTGCGTAGCTGTGGCACTCGGGCTTAGGTGCTGCCCAGCAGGTGGGATCTTCCCGGATCAGGGATCAAGCCCGTGTCTCTTGCATTGGCAGGCAGGTTCTTTACCACGGGGCCCCAACAGGGAAACCCTGGTCAGAATTTTTATTCTTTGACCTATATAGTCATAATATTAGAACGGGAAGGAACTTTATGGATCATGGGCTGGAGCCTCTACAGTTTATAGACAAGAAAGCCGACTGCCTTAGGATCGCCTTTGTTCTAGGAATCATTCTGAATTGACTCTCAAGTCAGAATCTGCCAGATCCATCCAGCCACTCCCAGTCTTGTTCCATCCCCAGGACATTCAAGTAGCCATTTTCCCGCCCCCGGAGGCACTGCCTCTTCCTGGAGGCTAGGAGAATGAGTGCTGATGGACGTCAGGGAGGAAAATGAGGACATTATAGTCTGTGATATCAGCCCTGTGGTTCAGTTAACACATTTAAAAACAATGGCGTGGACACTTTACAGGTTAGGCTTCTGTGACTTGAACAATTACAGATGAGGAGGGGAGCGGAACCCACGAAGGCAGGTGAGCTGTGGCAAGAGCTGCGAGTGGGGCGCAAATTCTTGTTTGTAGGAGGAAGATTGGTGGCAGAGCAGAAGTCCATTACAGCAGTGTCTGCCCACCGTGCTCTGGGTCACTCGCTTTCCCTGGAAGCTGCTGGCTGGGGTCTTCGAGGCACTTGGCGGGGGCGGGGGTTCTGCCCGCTGTCCGTGGGCACGCCCCTGGCTACCCTCCTGCCAGTCCGTTTTGCTCTCGGGTGACAACCTTGCCCTAACTACGGAGCCCAGAGCAGGTGCTGTCTGTCTCCTCAGTCCTGAGGGCTCCGGATGACTCAACTCCCTCAAAGGAAACACTCTCCACATCAATAATTAAACAGAGCAATTAGGGGAATTTACAAAGTATAATCAGGTGGAGTCAACTGTGCCCCTCGAGCGGTGTGTCTCTTCTTCATGCCCTGTTCCCTCCCTCCCTTTCCTCTGAAGCGTCATTTTGAGGACACAGAAAGCCTCTGTGTCGTGTTTTTAAAAAGCCCAGGAAGAAAAGGGAGAGGAAAAAAAGACAAGAGGCTGGAAAAGATGGACATGAGCAGTGGCAGGTGAGCGCAGACCCGAACGGCTGGACTCCGCGGCTCCCGCGGCATGAGGAGTGCGCTGGGGCAGGTGGTTTGGGCACGTGCCGTGGGGCGGGCAGCCCCTGGGGAGAGGGCCCTGGTCCCCAGGAGGGAGAAGCTTCCAGCTAGAAGCAGGGTGTGTTTGGCATTAGAAGGCCACTTCTCCCACACACAAAATAGCCAGTTTTTTTTTTGCAGAAGGGGGTGAAAGAGTGCTAAAAATGTCTATCTGGCTACAAGCGGGATAATAAGAAGTCTCCTGAGATGCTTCACGTTCGACTCACAGTTTGACCACAAGGGCAGAGTAATATTAAAAGGAAGAAGAAAATGAATGAAACCACTTCAAGATTCAAAAGTCATTTACCTTAAAATCCTTGAATAAAGGAAGAAACAATCTGCAGAAAAAAATCCTTTAGAAAAGGACTCGAGGATAAACTAAATACCTGTCAGTGAAATGCACGTGTGCATAGTCACTACATCGTGTCCAACTCTGTGTGACCTGTGGACTGTCGCCCACCAGGCTCCTCTGTCCATGGGATTTTGCAGCCAGAAATACTGGAGTGAGTGGCCATTTTCTCCTTCAGGAGATCTTCCTGACCCAGAGATCAAACCCTTACCTCTGCATTGGCAAGAGGATTCTTGACCACTGAGCTGCCTGGGAAGCCGTATAGTCAGTGAGGTAGGAAGAGTGAGTTTAAGCCCTTTATGTGTTTTAATATCAAATCAGAAAAGAATGAAATCAATAAAAGTCAACATTCAGATTCAAAAACGAGAAAAGGAGCAAGATGCTACTATAACAATGAGACTAGGTTTGGCCAAAATATCTTCATGCCCTGTTCCACATCAATAATTAAACAGAGCAATTAGGGGAATTTACAAAGTATAATCAGGTGGAGTCAACTGTGCCCCTCGAGCGGTGTGTCTCTTCTTCATGCCCTGTTCCCTCCCTCCCTTTCCTCTGAAGCGTCATTTTGAGGACACAGAAAGCCTCTGTGTCGTGTTTTTAAAAAGCCCAGGAAGAAAAGGGAGAGGAAAAAAAGACAAGAGGCTGGAAAAGATGGACATGAGCAGTGGCAGGTGAGCGCAGACCCGAACGGCTGGACTCCGCGGCTCCCGCGGCATGAGGAGTGCGCTGGGGCAGGTGGTTTGGGCACGTGCCGTGGGGCGGGCAGCCCCTGGGGAGAGGGCCCTGGTCCCCAGGAGGGAGAAGCTTCCAGCTAGAAGCAGGGTGTGTTTGGCATTAGAAGGCCACTTCTCCCACACACAAAATAGCCAGTTTTTTTTTTGCAAAAGGCGGTGAAACATTGCTAAAAATGTCTATCTGGCTACAAGCGGGATAATAAGAAGTCTCCTGAGATGCTTCACGTTCGACTCACAGTTTGACCACAAGGGCAGAGTAATATTAAAAGGAAGAAGAAAATGAATGAAACCACTTCAAGATTCAAAAGTCATTTACCTTAAAATCCTTGAATAAAGGAAGAAACAATCTGCAGAAAAAAATCCTTTAGAAAAGGACTCGAGGATAAACTAAATACCTGTCAGTGAAATGCACGTGTGCATAGTCACTACATCGTGTCCAACTCTGTGTGACCTGTGGACTGTCGCCCACCAGGCTCCTCTGTCCATGGGATTTTGCAGCCAGAAATACTGGAGTGAGTGGCCATTTTCTCCTTCAGGAGATCTTCCTGACCCAGAGATCAAACCCTTACCTCTGCATTGGCAAGAGGATTCTTGACCACTGAGCTGCCTGGGAAGCCGTATAGTCAGTGAGGTAGGAAGAGTGAGTTTAAGCCCTTTATGTGTTTTAATATCAAATCAGAAAAGAATGAAAGCAATAAAAGTCAACATTCAGATTCAAAAACGAGAAAAGGAGCAAGATGCTACTATAACAATGAGACTAGGTTTGGCCAAAAATATCAAAGAAATTAGAAAAAGGGTCCTATGTAACTACAACAGTGAATTTAAAATACAGACCTTCCTGAACGTAGGTGCGGTTACATCATGATAATTCCATCGCAGGCTGAAACTGTCATAGGTGGAAAATGCACTGAGGACATCTACCCCACAGAGCATCACCGCTTAGCCTCACCTTCCTTACATGAGTTCACAACACTCACATTAGCGTACAGCTGGGCACACTCGTCTGACCCAAAGCCTACTGGATCATGAAGTGTTGAACCCCCTCTGTAGTGGACTCAACATAGCACCAAAAGTTAAAAGGAGCGGTCGCCTGGGACCGTCAGAACGGTCGCCTGGGTCCAGGAAGGCTGTAGTGGATGGGCTGTTCACGGGGCTGGCTGGCCACTGCGCTGCCTTGCCGAGCATCCTGAGAGGGCATCGCACCAGCGGTCACTCACCTGGGGAAAGGCAAAGAACTTCCACCTCTTGGGGGGAGGGGTTCCCTGGCTGTCCAGGAGTTAGGACCCTGCACTTTTGTTGCAGGGGGCATGAGCTTGATCCCTGGCTGAGGAACTAAGAGCTCCCGTGCTGCATGACACAGCCAAAAAGAGAGAGAGAGAGAGAGAAATCCTAGTGTAGTTTACACTGAGTGTTCATTACTTTTGTAGGATCTAAAGTCAAGAAATCCTAAGTTGAACCATCATAAATCTCATACCGTTTTTATACCCGAAATATACTGTCTGCTGAAAGACACAAGCCACATGCCTGCAGGGAGCTAAGATCCTACAGGGCGTGCAGCACAGTCAGAAACTTTAAACAAACAGAGCAAGTGCTTTTCAAAAGAAGAGTCCTTTCTCTTATGTGATACTGTCTGATCATTTCTGTCCTATCCTATTAACATTTTATTGTCAGCTCTTCTTTCTTGCGTATGTGGAAGTCTTGTGAAGCAGTGCTTCTCAGCAAGGGGTGCTTTTGCTCTCCAGGGACCACTTGTCTGGAGACGTGTTTGGTCGCTGTCATGCCCCAGGGGCCGGGGGGAGATGCTTCTGGCCTCCAGTGGGTAGAGGTCAGGGACGCTGCTTACAGTCAACAGTGAAAAGGCAAGATGCTACTATAACAATGAGACTAGGTTTGGCCAAAAATATCAAAGAAATTAGAAAAAGGGTCCTATGTAACTACAACAGTGAATTTAAAATACAGACCTTCCTGAACGTAGGTGCGGTTACATCATGATAATTCCATCGCAGGCTGAAACTGTCATAGGTGGAAAATGCACTGAGGACATCTACCCCACAGAGCATCACCGCTTAGCCTCACCTTCCTTACATGAGTTCACAACACTCACATTAGCGTACAGCTGGGCACACTCGTCTGACCCAAAGCCTACTGGATCATGAAGTGTTGAACCCCCTCTGTAGTGGACTCAACATAGCACCAAAAGTTAAAAGGAGCGGTCGCCTGGGACCGTCAGAACGGTCGCCTGGGTCCAGGAAGGCTGTAGTGGATGGGCTGTTCACGGGGCTGGCTGGCCACTGCGCTGCCTTGCCGAGCATCCTGAGAGGGCATCGCACCAGCGGTCACTCACCTGGGGAAAGGCAAAGAACTTCCACCTCTTGGGGGGAGGGGTTCCCTGGCTGTCCAGGAGTTAGGACCCTGCACTTTTGTTGCAGGGGGCATGAGCTTGATCCCTGGCTGAGGAACTAAGAGCTCCCGTGCTGCATGACACAGCCAAAAAGTGAGAGAGAGAGAGAAATCCTAGTGTAGTTTACACTGAGTGTTCATTACTTTTGTAGGATCTAAAGTCAAGAAATCCTAAGTTGAACCATCATAAATCTCATACCGTTTTTATACCCGAAATATACTGTCTGCTGAAAGACACAAGCCACATGCCTGCAGGGAGCTAAGATCCTACAGGGCGTGCAGCACAGTCAGAAACTTTAAACAAACAGAGCAAGTGCTTTTCAAAAGAAGAGTCCTTTCTCTTATGTGATACTGTCTGATCATTTCTGTCCTATCCTATTAACATTTTATTGTCAGCTCTTCTTTCTTGCGTATGTGGAAGTCTTGTGAAGCAGTGCTTCTCAGCAAGGGGTGCTTTTGCTCTCCAGGGACCACTTGTCTGGAGACGTGTTTGGTCGCTGTCATGCCCCAGGGGCCGGGGGGAGATGCTTCTGGCCTCCAGTGGGTAGAGGTCAGGGACGCTGCTTACATCCAACAAAACCCAGGGCAGCCCACGACAAAGGCGTTTCCATCGTGAAACGTCAATAGTGTCAAGGTTGTGAACCCTCCCCATCTGAAGGGTTGTGCCCACCCACCTAAGAACACGTGTCTGCTAGGGTTACCAAGAAGGGGGGATGCTGCCCCTGAGAATGTGCCAAGGCTCCTCCAAGAGGAATAATAAAGAAGAGGCTTGTCTTTCTGGGGACCCCACAGAGTAGTCTCATTTTTCCCCCACTTTAGTGCGTGGTCTCCTCTTTCTTCAAGTGTGTGTCAACTAGTGAGCCCTAGGTCTCCAAGGCCACTTGGAGGTAAAGCATTAATGAGCGCTCCTCTCAGCCTCCACGGGCGCTGATTCAGCACACGGGGCGATTAGCAGGGTCGGGCAAGGACTAATGAGCTCCGGGTGCCAGTTGTGGGCATTTGAGCTTAGTGGGGCATTAAGACCCAACAGCCCTCGACGCTTTCTGACCTGCCTGGGCTCCTATTACTTCAGAACCCAGGAGGGAGAAAACTGCTGAAATGGCACTTTCCTCCCCATCGGGCTAATTACTTCTTTTCCCAAGATCAAGACTGTATTTGGAAGGGCTGAGACATCTGAAAGCCGAGAACATCCTGCCTACTGGGGCAAGGAAGCGAGGACCGTTGTGTGCCCCTCAAAAGAGACGGGCGATTAGCAGAGACTCTGAAGGCAGAACACGCCGTGGAGAGACTTGGAATGGAGTCTGCAGACCAGCCTGGCCAAGGAGGCGGCTGTGCCCGAAGCACCGACTCCCGGGATGGGAGGCGGGCGGGACCTGCAGACGGCTGCTCCTGGGTAGCAAGAAAAGGTGCCCATGGGGTTCGAAGAGGTCAGCAGGATGCATGAAAGAAAGTGAGGGGGAATTTGGAAGGAAGCAGAGGATGTTGCTTTTGGGTGGGAGGTGTGAGGTGGTCTCGCTGAGCTGTCCGCAGACTCAACACAGAGAGAGGCTGCTCCAGCTTTTCTATGAATAACTGGTGCATTTTATTTGTATGTTCCCTCTTCTTCCGCATTCTTATTTATTTATTTTGGTGGCATCAGGTCTTCATTCTGGCACTGGGGATCTTAGAGCTTCACTGCGACCTGTGGGGTCTAGTTCCCTGACCAGGAATCAAGCCCCAGGTTCCCTGCCTTGGGAGCTCAAAGTCTTAGCCACGGGGCCGCCAGGGAATTCCCTAGCATTGTTACCTACGATCACGATGGCTTGGTTCTACAGACGTGCACTGGTTAGGAAATATTTTAGAGGTTGCTCTGGCTCGGAGTGTAGGGTCATGGGTTTTTTGTTCCTATATGATGAGTAGAGTGTTGGAGCAAATTCTTTTGGGTCTCCCAGCCAGGCTTCTGTAATATTTAAATGCACGGTTGGACAAGTATCATTCATAAAATTTTGCTTCCCCTTGATCTTACTACGGATTGAAGAGAATTGGTTAATAACAGAACTGTCCCATTAGGATAAATTCTTTACATCTCCACCCAAGCAGAATTAGAAAATAAAAGCATATCACAGAAAGGGGACTTAATAATGAGTCAAAACTTTGGATTATAAGAGCTCTGGGCAATGCTGGCAGCAATGGTACGTCAGTCGATTCTTTGCTTGTCGTTGCTGGCTTCTTAGCACTCTGAAGGCAAGAGTAGGGAGATGCTGACAAGTGACTGAATCAGATTTTTATAATGGGGTTCTTCCATTATTTCCATTAAGTGGAGGAGGAAGTTGAGACACTGAGAAATTAAAGACACTTATGGGCCACATAATTATTAGGAAATGGAACCAGATGCTTCTAGTCCCAAATTTGACCCATTTTCACAGTATTTTTTCCATCCAACCACCTCTAGGCTCTGTGCTTCATGCCCAGGGATGGTCCTCTGATATTTTGGATGTTACGGTTTATTTTAAATGCCTCAAAGGCAGTTAACAGTATTTGTTGAAGCTTAATATAAAGAAGAACAAGCCAACCCAATCAAGGAGTCTCTAGTGACTTTTCTTTTTCTAGACTTGATGAAGGTTAAACAGTAACCATATCTTCTCCCAGACAGTTGTCATGAAGGAATGAAATCACTATACAGCAGTATCCAGATGTTTATAAAATACCTCACTTATTGTCTACATCTGAAAGTCCAAACTAGATCAAGCTCAAGGAGTCTAGGTCATCTTGTGGTGGTTCAGTGGCTAAGTCGTGTCTGCCCCTTGGGTAGCCCCATGGACGGCAGGACGCCAGGTTCCAGAGTTTGCTCACACTCCTGTTCATGGAGTCAGGAGTGCTGTCCAACCCTCTCCTCCTCTGTCGCCCCCTTCTCCTCCGGCCCTCAGTCTTTCCCAGCACCAGGATCTTTTTCAGTGAGTCAGCTCTTTGCATCAAGTGACCAGAGTATGGGAGCTGTCAGCTTCCGCAGCAGTCCCACCGGTGAATATTCAGGGTTGATTTCCTTTCGGACTGACTGAGAGATCGTGTAGCCATTGGCCATTCCTGTGGCTGAAAATAAACTCATCACGTCACCCTCACCTCATCAGCCTCGCCTTACCGAGCACCTTTGGCTCAGCTGCTCCTGTGTGCAGCATCTTGGTGGCTTTGATAGTTTCTTGTTGTGGCTTCCCCATTCCCGGGAGACACGAGCGTTGCCTTGACGGTTGTACCCACTCCCAGCAGGGGCTAGACACATCTTTACCAAAAAATAGGCTAAAATACAGGTTAAGGGACTCCTGCTCTCATGTTCAGACCATCAGTATTGTTGGCAAGAACCGAAGCTGACCAGTCAAAACTTTTTGCCACAAAGCCAGTGCTGTGACCATGTAGACTTCAACTTAAGGCCTCTGGGATTAGGATCTGTTTTCTTATTTACCCTGCTTTTGGCATTTTAAAAATGTTAGGACTTCCCTGGTGGCTCCATGGTAAAGAATCCACGTGCCAATGCAGGAGACACGGGTTTGACCCCTGGACCAGGAAGACGTCACAGAGCAACAAAGCCCATGGACCACGACTGCTGAACCTGTGCCCTAAAGCCCCTGCTTTGCAACAAGAGAAGCCACCACAATCAGAAGCCCAAGGACCTCAACTAGAGAGGAGTCCCCATTCACCACAACTGGAGGAAACCTCATGGAGCAACCAACCCAGCACAGCCAAAACTAAGCAAATAAAATGATTTAAAAAGAATAAGTTAAAGAAGCTTGAAAAGGAACCAAATCAGAAGGAGCCATTCTTTCTTAGAGGGTACACTGATACTTTGGTATTGGGAAGTATAAGCTGACCGGTAATTCCACTCCCTAGAGGCCACCTGTTAATAGTTGGGTGAGCATCTGTCCAGACTTTTGGTAAGCCTCTATTATACACTAGTAAATCATGTTAGTTATTATGGCTAAAATCATGCTTCATAAGATTACCACAAGACCTCGGAGACACACAGATGTTTCTGTGACGAGGCCGCAGGGTTCTCTGAGCTGGCCTGGCCTGAGGTCGCAGCTGGCCTGGCTTGCGTGTCTGTGATCAGCTGTGAGTCAGTTGGATGGCCGTCTTCATCTTTCTCGGGCTCTGCCCACCTGTCTGGGGAGTCCGCTGGCTGGAGGCGGGTCTTGGGTGGTCTCAGCTGGGATAACTGAGTAGTTGAAAGTCATTCTATTCATCTTCCATCCTCCAGAAGGCTCAGCCAGACATGTCTTCACAGTGATGGGCAGACACACGAGCGGCGTATGCAGGAGGTTTTCTAAACCTCTTCTTGAAATAACGATACGCTTGGTAATGCTTGTTGACCAAGGCGAGCCACATGGCTGCACTCCGTATCCAGGTGTGCGAGGACAGACTCCACGTTCCTGATGATAAAGCTGTCAAAGTCACGGCAAAGGCCGAGGAGCATGAGAGGGACCAAGACTTGGAGCCATCAGCACCTTCAGACCATCAGTCACTGAAGCATCTTTTAACACACAGTGTATTCCTATTGTCTGTTTTTACAAATAGGAGCTAATATCTTATCATTTTATGGCTTATACAATATTGAAGATCTCCATTTGAAACAGATATAGTTAAATCTTTTTAACCTTGCACAATGTGTTTCTCTTTTTTTTTTTTGGCTTGGATATGCCAGTTTTTATCTAGTCCCCTAATGATGGACAAATATAAATAGTTTCCTTTGGGGAACTCTGGCGCGGGGCTTCAGTGGACAGGCGTTTGCACGCGCGCCTGTGGACTGACGCTGGTGAACTGAACCCATGGGGTCCCTCCTGTTCTACCCTCCAGCCGGACCGAGCCACCTGTACTCCCTACACGTGGCACGACCTTCTCTGCCACCATGGTTTCAAACACTGTTTTTTCTAAAATCCTTCGGCCTCCTCCACTGGACTGATGCACTCTAGTGAAACCCTCAAGAAAGTGGATCTGCCGAAACCTTCCTGGTGGCTGCTGCCCAGCCTCCGTCGCAGACCCACCCCGTGGGGTCTCAAGTTCATAGTGTGTGCGCTGAGCACAGGCGGCTACTCACTCTGGGCACTCTGTCCTCACGGAGGCACCGCTCTGTTCGGGACGACTTCTCTGAATCCCCAAGGCAGATCCGGCCCGTCTCTGAACACCTAAGCACTCCTGTTTCAGTCACTGTCCCAAACGCCTTTGCTCTTCTGCCTTTCTGTCAAGAGGGTAAGCTCTTTGAGAGCAGGGCTGCTGTCTTTTGATCCTCAGCGTTCCATTTCCTGATCGGGAGCTTGACCCAAGTAGATGCGTGACCAGGGTTTGCTAAATGAAAATCTGACACTTGGGGTCAAATCTAAACATAGCCAGATAATGATAAGTGGATACTGATTCATTCACTCCACAGAAAGTTACTGAACGTGTGCAGTGAATTGGATGTGTTTGAAATAGGAAGATGGCAAGAATGTCAGTGTGGCTTCTTGACATCAGATGGTTTTCTGAGAGTCTTTATATAAAGGAAACACTTAGGGCTTCCCTGGTGGTCCAGTGGGTAAGGACACCGCCTTGTAGTGCAAGGGGCGCCGGTTTGATCCCTGGCCTGGGAAGACCCCACGTGCCGCAGAGCAGCTGGACTGATGTGTCCGATTACCGAGCCGGAGCTCTGGAGCGCATGCGCCCAGAGCTGGCACTCTACGGCAAGAGAGGCCACTGTGATGGGAGGCCCACACGGGCCAAAGAACAGAAAGAATAAATGAAAGATCAACAGAAGTGGCCAAAGAAAAAAAAAAAAAAGAGGAAACACTTAAAATCTAACAAAGAAGGTATCTCAGTAGAAAATATAGACCAAAATGCATAGCCAGGAAATGCTTTAGAGATAGCATTCCTAATAAATGTCTAGGAAAAGAGTCACTAGCTTAAAACATTAAGTATTGAAATATTTTAAAATTATTTCCATATCTTTATTGGTACTAATTATTCAATATTGACACTAATGTGAATCAACGCATTAGAAGACATACTTTAATATACTGAAGCAGGACTGAGATACCTAAAATACAATGTTAAAATTTAGAGATAAAGTTAAATACCTTCCTAGAAGGCCAGTTTCCTGAATGATTCAAAAAGGTTCAAATATACACAGCTTCCCTTCCACTTCAAGGAAATAATTAAACGTGAACAAATATGTTTAACTTTGGAAGCAACCTAAGTATCCAACAATAAGGAATTCACTAAACACTTTCTGGCAGTTCATATAATAGGATACTATGCGGTCATTTAAGATGAAGTCAGTGTCTATTTAAGGTCAGGAATTTCCTAATTCTAAGTGCACAAAAGCAGCTCACGGTGGCTTACAGATGAAACCATCTCATTTGGTTTAGTTATAAAGAATTGCATAGAAGAGCCTGGAGGGACAGACTTCAAGATACTCGGTCTGAATGTAGAAGCATTTGGGGCCCCTTTGCATTTTCTGTTTTATACAATGAACCTTTTCAATTTGTATATTTACAAAGACATTTTTAATTTATTTAAACAATAAAGCCCTCAGGGGCTTCCCTAGCAATCCAATGGCTAGGATTCCAAGCTCCCCCTGTAAGAGGCCCAGGTTTGATCCCCGGCCAGGGAAGTAGATGCCTCACCCCAAACTAAGGAACCCACGCGCCACACCTAGGACCCAGTGCCGCCAAAGGAAGATACAGAGTCCTTTTGGAAAGCAGCCTCTTGTGTGTTTTGTTTCCCTGCGCTGATGGGAGGGACTCCTTCCTGCTCAGTCACACAGGTGTAGGGACAGCCCGTGCCCTGTGACTCGCTCCGAGTCCAAAGTCCACTTCCTGGGGGCCCGCAGGCGTGTCCGGCGACAAGTCTTGTCTTGCCCACCTTTCCCTCTGTGATGACCTCTCTGAGCCCTGGAACGTCCTCTTCACGTGCACCCTTAACGGGAGCCTGGACAGAGCTACTCATGCCTCTAGACACCCATGCATCTCAGCATTTCCAGAGTGATGCACCAACCTAATAAACTGTTACACAAAATATATTCGGTTCTTCTATTTTGACGGAAGACAGATTTGAATTTGAAATACCCCTTAATAACAACAGAACAATACAAATCCTTGAATCTATCATGTTTGTGTGTCTGAAAGTTCAGGCAAAATTCCAGAGGAAAGTGGATTTAATTGTTCTTGCTCAGCCGGGTCTGTGGGTGGACCAGCGACGTGTGGGTGAGTAATAAACGGAAACACGCACTCATCATGAGCAATTATATCTTCTGCAGTACCGTTCATTTCTCATGCTTCATTTCAGCCAAATACTAATCATGTTACCGTCAAGATTTTTATAATGATGTTGTTCTGGTGGCATAATGACCTAAAGCAGGGGTCGGGAGGCATTTTCTGAAAAGGTCACGGTCATAAATAGTTTTGACTTTGCGGGCCATGTGGTCTCTGTCACAAGTTCAGAATCAGCCATGGACCCTCCGTAAGCAAAGGGCCTGGCAGCGTGTCCACTAATTGCTAGAGAAATAGCTGGATGCAACCTGTGGGCCACCTGGTCCCTGTCTGAGCCACGGTTTTCTCCTCCGTGGCGGCCACTGTGGCGGTCTGGCCGGTGGAGTGGGTCTAGCGGACCCCGGCCACTGCTCTCCTGAAGCTGGTCTTGTCTCTCTGCCTCACCTTCACCATGATGCCATGATGCTCGAGACGGCTTTCGTGCCGCCAGAGTGAGATGATTTTGGAAGTTCTGTTAGTGAAATGCAACGTGTGTCATTTTCCACGGCTCACACCCAGGGGAGGTGAAGGCAGGTCCTAATGGCACATTTTAGAAAGCTCATCCAAGCAGCCCGGGGCCCCACACCCTGCACGATCCCAGCTTCACGTGTTTCCTGTTTGGAACTTTAGAGGCGGGGTCTTCCCTGGCAGCTCAGTGGTTAAGGGTCCTCCTGTCGATATAGGAGATGCAGGTTTGATCTCTGGTCTCGGAAGAGCCCACATGCCATGGAGCAGTGAAAGCCCAGGCTCCACAACTACCGAGCCCGCATGTTGCAACTGCTGAAGCCTGGGCACCCTAGAGCCTGTGCCCTGCTATGAGAGACGTCACCGCGATGAGAAGCCTGCCCGCCACAGAGAAAGCCCGTGCACAGCAACGAAGACCCAGAGCAGCCAAAAATACATCAAAGTAAATAAATAAACGCCAAAGGCATGTCGATGAGCACCCACCCTGTGTTCAGCACCTCACAAACAAACAGAAATCAAGGAAACCAAAACCAACAACAACAAAAGATGCATCCTTGTCAACGTGTAACAAAGAGACTTTCTAAAATGTCAGGGTTTTCCTCATCCTGTCCCTGCACGTCTGGGCTGCTCTGTTGTGCTTGGATTGTCAATTTCAGGCCGGGAAAGCCTGCTTCTTGCCTTATCTGCGGCTGCACGTATGCAAAGGACTGATAATTCCAGACTCATGGGAGGGCCGGTCCACAGCCACACAGAAGCTGACAGCCCTCAGACCATCATCATTTATAAAACCCTGTCAGAGGCGCCAAAATGAGCTGAACTGAGTGCAGGCGGGGAGCGGTGTGGCTCTGGCCGTGGCTGCGGCCGCAGGGTTGGGAGTCCTGCCTCCACCCTGCCCACCTGACGAGGAATTCCCCGTCCCCTCTGGATGGCTGCTCTTAGAACGTGGTTAAAGGTACCAGATAGGATGAAGAACCGCTCTCCATTTAGTTGGGGCTCATGTTTAATGCACCTTTCCTGCCTCAGAATGACCACAAGGGAATTTCCCCTGCAGGGATGAACTTTATTGTTTAGGGAGTTGAAACTTCGAGGTAGTCCAGTCCAGAGCTTGCTGTGCTGCTAGGGTTTGAGAAGTCTGTATATGAAGACAACAGTGAACCAGGGCTCAGGGGGTCAGGGTCTCAGCCAAGCCTCGGGGCGCTCCAGCTTCAGGTCCTTTCAGAAGTTCCTGCCTCTGTGAAAGCCTGAGGCTGGGTCGGGAGGGGCTGGGGGTGGGTCCGGAGCGTCCCCCCCACCGCCACCCCCCCCCACCCCGGGTTCTCTTCTGTGATGCTGCCCCCCTCCGGGCACCGTCTTCACGCCTGCCTTTCTCCAGCTCATTCTCTGTTTTTTTAGCTTTTAATGGAGCATAGTTGATTGACAATATTGTGTTAGTTTCAGGTGTACAGCAAAGTGATTCATATACACGTATGTATTCTTTTTTAAATTCCCATGTAGGTTATTACAGAATGTTGACTATAGCTCCCTGTGCCATATAGCAGGTCCTTGCTGAGTGTCTCTTCTACATGCAGTAGTGTGTGTGTATGAGTCCCAAGCACCTAGCTGTTCCCTCCCCTCCACACCTTCTCCCTTCGGTAGCCATACGTTGTTTTCTCCGTATGTGAGTCTGTTTCTGTTTCATCAGTAACTTCATCTGGATCATTTTTTAGAGTCTACACATAAGTGATAGCATGGTATTTGTTTTTCTCTGATGTATATTCTCCAGCTCATTAATTTCTCTGTCTTTTTGTAACCTCGCTCTTTCTTTCTTTCTCACACACACTTCTAAGGGTTCGTAAATATTATTTAGGCACTAGATCCTAATTTAATTTCCATTTATCTCTGTCTTCTATGGTTGTTTTTTATAACTAGGTTTAGAAACGTTCTTTAAGACATTTCTGTTTGTTCGTTGCTAAATTGTGTCTGACTCTCTGTGGCCCAATGGACTGCAGTGATCCAGCCTTCCCTGCCCTTTGCTGCCTCTCTTAGTTTGCTCAAATTTATGTCCCTGGAGTTGGGGGTGCCTCCAACCATCTCATCGTTTCTATTTTGAACGCATTTCGAGCTTCTTGGACATCTGAACTTCTTAGAGCATCTCACTTTGCTCTGTCTGTTGTTCAACTGAAATGAAATCTCAGGGTTATTTTTTTCTCAAGTTCACCTAGATGCCAAGTGTTTGGAATCACTGCCTATCTGACGATGTCCTTTGGATACGGCTTTCAATGAAATAAAACCGAGCTCAGTAGAACGAGCTCAGGTCTTCTTTTCAGTCTTTTATAAACGCCAGGCCCTTATCACTCAGGTCTGTGCCAGACCTCTTCCCCACCTTCATGCGTTAGCACCCTGGGTATTGTTCTGTTTCGTCTGCCTTTCTGTGGGAATGTCCATGAAATACTTTATCCTCCAATTCTAAAACATTTTGTGAATACTTGCAAAGTGTGGATCTCTACCAGGACCAGAACTGGATGAAGGATCAGGGGTACAAAGGATGCAAAGTCAAGGAGATGCTTACTCCTGGGGTAGAGCAGGTGTTGAACTCTGTGCACCTGAGAGAAAACAACCATCCCTTCCTCGCTGGATGCCTAACGCAAACTGTCCAGAGACAGACCTGCTGTAGCTCCCTGTGCCATATAAGCAGGTCCTTGCTGAGTGTCTCTTCTACATGCAGTAGTGTGTGTATGAGTCCCAAGCACCTAGCTGTTCCCTCCTCCACACCTTCTCCTTCGGTAGCCATACGTTGTTTTCTCCGTATGTGAGTCTGTTTCTGTTTCATCAGTAACTTCATCTGGATCATTTTTTAGAGTCTACACATAAGTGATAGCATGGTATTTGTTTTTCTCTGATGTATATTCTCCAGCTCATTAATTTCTCTGTCTTTTTGTAACCTCGCTCTTTCTTTCTTTCTCACACACACTTCTAAGGGTTCGTAAATATTATTTAGGCACTAGATCCTAATTTAATTTCCATTTATCTCTGTCTTCTATGGTTGTTTTTTATAACTAGGTTTAGAAACGTTCTTTAAGACATTTCTGTTTGTTCGTTGCTAAATTGTGTCTGACTCTCTGTGGCCCAATGGACTGCAGTGATCCAGCCTTCCTGCCCTTTGCTGCCTCTCTTAGTTTGCTCAAATTTATGTCCCTGGAGTTGGGGGTGCCTCCAACCATCTCATCGTTTCTATTTTGAACGCATTTCGAGCTTCTTGGACATCTGAACTTCTTAGAGCATCTCACTTTGCTCTGTCTGTTGTTCAACTGAAATGAAATCTCAGGGTTATTTTTTTCTCAAGTTCACCTAGATGCCAAGTGTTTGGAATCACTGCCTATCTGACGATGTCCTTTGGATACGGCTTTCAATGAAATAAAACCGAGCTCAGTAGAACGAGCTCAGGTCTTCTTTTCAGTCTTTTATAAACGCCAGGCCCTTATCACTCAGGTCTGTGCCAGACCTCTTCCCCACCTTCATGCGTTAGCACCCTGGGTATTGTTCTGTTTCGTCTGCCTTTCTGTGGGAATGTCCATGAAATACTTTATCCTCCAATTCTAAAACATTTTGTGAATACTTGCAAAGTGTGGATCTCTACCAGGACCAGAACTGGATGAAGGATCAGGGGTACAAAGGATGCAAAGTCAAGGAGATGCTTACTCCTGGGGTAGAGCAGGTGTTGAACTCTGTGCACCTGGAGAGAAAAACAACCATCCCTTCCTCGCTGGATGCCTAACGAACGAACACTGGACCTCCAGAGACAGACCTGCTGTGGACAAGGGGCAGTCCCTGGCCTTTTCTAGATCCTCGCTGAGGTTCTGGAGACCCCGCCAGTGCTCTTCGGTGGTCTGTGAAGTCTAGTCTTGGCATTAGGACTTTCTTTCTGGATATTCTCTAGTATTTTTGATAGGACCCTGAGAGAAGTATCTCTGTTCCCAAGAGCCAGACACCATTTTAAGACAGCATTTGGGGGACTTCCCTGGCAGTCCAGGTTAAGATTTCGTGTTCCAATGCAGGAAGTAAGAAGAGTTCAATCCCAGGTGAGGAAACTAAGATCCCACATGGCTCGTGGCCAAAAAAACCAAAACATAAAACAGAAGCAGTGTAGTAACAGATTCAGAAAAGACTTTTTAAATGGTCCACATCAAAAAAGAGAGTCTTAAAAAAATAAAACAGAATTTAGGATGTTGTCAATGAGGTTAGAAGTGATCTTTTAAATCTTAATGAACACATGAGTTTCCCAATGAATTACACTTAGATGGAGAAAATCAGAGGATGGAGCGATGAGCCTTGTAAAATACTAGTCTGTTTTCATATTCCTAAGAGCCCACGGATGAGAAGAATTGTAGACCTGCTGGAGAAATTGGGAGGCCCTACATCGACACTGAGGATTGTCGATTGAATTTATGATCCCAGATAGCTCTTGCCCTTCCCCTGAGGGACTGCGTGGCTCTGTGACGTGGAGCCAGATGTAGTTCCTGCCTTTTCACGAGGCTCCCCCACGCAATCCACCAGGAATCCTTGACTTCTCTCTCCTCCCCTGCCGCACCGAGGAACACGGTGTCGCTTTCTTGAAGGAAGCTGCTTTCCCATCTCTTTCTGTCTCTTTACTTGATCATGAGGAGGTTTAGAAGGACCCCGCCATCCCGGGCACTGGGAAATGGATCTGCCTTTAAGTCTGATGCTTGAATATCTTGATGACAGCTGGCCTATCAGATCTGCGCGTGGAGATCCGGTCAGGGTGGGCACTGGCTCCCAAACGATAAGTCTTGCCTTTCTACGGAGGCCAACTCAAAACAGTCAAGGAAAGGGAGTTTCCTTTCCAGCCTCACAAGGCACGTTCGGCATGGGGGCTCCACAGAACACCAGCAGGAAAAGAAATACTGCCGCGGCTGCCCTTGGCCCGGGGGCCCGCAGGGAACCCCCTCACTCCACGGCCCTGAAAACAGCACGTTTTCCCAAGTTTCCTGCAGCCGGAGGCTTCCAGAAACAGACGCGCGGCTCTGTTTGGTTGCAGAGACTAAAAGGAAAAAAATGTATGCGTACCTCGGCCAGATTTATTTATTTCTCAAGGCAGACTACCTTCATCTTACAACTCGGGTCTTGCCCGTACAGAAGAAAGCCTCTGGACAACATGCACGGTCTGTGTCTGTTTTCAAGATGACAGCAGAATGAGGCACGCACTTGACGCAGATAGGGCAGTAGCTGGCAGAGTATTCACAGGTTTTGACGGAACGTCAGCCATGGATCTGCCATCTGCAGTGTTGCCCGGGGGGGAGGGAGCGTGTGCCTTAGAGCAGAATGGACCTGGATTTTCATTCTTTCCCTTCCACTCACTGCTGTGTGTCTTTGGGCAACTCAGGTTACCTCTCTGAGCCCGTTTTTCCTCATCTGAGAAATTACACCAGTAATTCTCACTTTTCGCTGCTGCGAGATGCAGGCAAGATGACATCAGGTTTTGGTCTGTGGTTAATGCGTAGTAAGGATTCTTTGGCTTTTGTCTTCATCATATTCTTCCTAAGACACGTGGGCAAATGTGTGCCATGCGCCCGGTAATAACCCTCCCTTTGCTTGTGAAACCCCTCCTTGTCATCCTCAGGAGAAAACAATAAGCACCTCTAATTTCTCATTGTAATTCTAGTTTCTCCTCTTTTCTCCTTCCCATATCTACTATCACTGTCTCCAAATTCTTTTCACTAAGGCAAAATGAATGGAACGCCGCTCCTGTTTGCTTGGAAATTTAAGCCCTCCTAGGACCACCCCCCTCCCCACTGGTCAAGGGAGTTTCTCCTGGTGCGCCCCAGCTTGTCCAGGCTTTAGGCAAACCCCACAGGTCTTCTCACTGACCCGCCTCTCTGCGCCCTCACCTGCCCGGTGTCTGTGCAGAGCTCACGTGGATTGCACATCCCAGGCTGAGCCCTTACATAGAGTGCTCACAGTGCACCTCTCCCTCAGGTAAGGAAGGAAGACGTCTCCTTTCGCCTCAACACTTTGAAATGCGATATTCCAACACACATGTGCCTTTCATCTTATGTGACAGAGGAGCTCTTTTCTGAGCATTACAATTCAAATTACAATAAGAAAACAAATCCAGAATTCAAAAGGGAGGTGGCTATTTAGAGAACTCAGTGGTGAACCCTTGTACAAAGCAACTGTTCTCTACAATATCAGCCTCGTGAAGGAGGTATTTCCACTTGCGTTTCTCCCTTTGAAGAAAGTAGCTGTTCACCCAGAGTTCCCATCCCGTCCGCTTTCCTCATCTTGAAGATGACAGTAATTAATGTGTTTTTCCTCTGAAATCCTATTTTAGCTGTTTCCTCTTCAAACTCCTATTTCAGATAGCTCTTTTTCCTACCCTATCAAGATAATTTAAAATAGGGTTTCTTTTTTTTTTTTTTTTTCAGGGATTTGGGTTGTATTTCCTCTGGGCCGGCACAATCTGCAGCTTTAATCTCTGCTGACAGGCTGGGGAGTCTCTGCTTCTCCCCAGGGCCGGAGGGCAGGAAGGCGAGATTGCCAACCCGAAGTTCCCAACTGAGGGGTATTATCTCCATTCCACTGGCAAAACACGAGGTCAAGTAGTTAAAAGTCAAGAGAAGATAGGAAAGGAGGCAAGAATGCTGACTCTTAAAAAAATCACTGAATACGCCTCCTTATCATTTCAGTAGTGGTTGCTGTTTGCTGTTACAGTTCAAAACTTTTCCACACATTTGATCCAGCTTTCTTCACCGTGATAGCCAGCAGTTTCTGGATATATCTCCTGGTTCATCTTATAAAAGTATAACTTAGCTTCCAAAGTAGATTGGCCTGGCTGATTTCTCAGTTCCATGAAGGGACTAGATATACATGTGTCCTTGTTTAGTCGCTAACTCCTGTCTTGACGCTTTGCGACCCCGTGGACTGTAGCCCACTAGGCTCCTCTGTCCATGGGATTTCCCAGGCAAGAGTACCGGAGTGGGCTGCCCTTCCTGACCCAGGAATCGAACCCATGTTTCCCGCATTACAGGCGGATCCTTTACAGCTCAGCCTCCAGAGATGCCCATATATGTGACGAATCCTCAGATCTCTGTCGCTGCATTTACACAAACCTACACGGTGACGTCACCTGCGGATTCGTGTCACACGGAGGCTCCGGCACCGCGTAGGCAGTAATGACGGTCTCGTGGGTCTGCACAGACCTCCCTGGTCCTTGCTTTTCTTACTCAGACCTTCAGATATATTTTAAAAACGGGGATGGGGCACAGTTAAAAGTTTCTTTTGAACTCCCCGAAACCTTCCCAAAAAAGGAGGTATTTCCACTTGCGTTTCTCCCTTTGAAGAAAGTAGCTGTTCACCCAGAGTTCCCATCCCGTCCGCTTTCCTCATCTTGAAGATGACAGTAATTAATGTGTTTTTCCTCTGAAATCCTATTTTAGCTGTTTCCTCTTCAAACTCCTATTTCAGATAGCTCTTTTTCCTACCCTATCAAGATAATTTAAAATAGGGTTTCTTTTTTTTTTTTTTTTTCAGGGATTTGGGTTGTATTTCCTCTGGGCCGGCACAATCTGCAGCTTTAATCTCTGCTGACAGGCTGGGGAGTCTCTGCTTCTCCCCAGGGCCGGAGGGCAGGAAGGCGAGATTGCCAACCCGAAGTTCCCAACTGAGGGTATTATCTCCATTCCACTGGCAAAACACGAGGTCAAGTAGTTAAAAGTCAAGAGAAGATAGGAAAGGAGGCAAGAATGCTGACTCTTAAAAAAATCACTGAATACGCCTCCTTATCATTTCAGTAGTGGTTGCTGTTTGCTGTTACAGTTCAAAACTTTTCCACACATTTGATCCAGCTTTCTTCACCGTGATAGCCAGCAGTTTCTGGATATATCTCCTGGTTCATCTTATAAAAGTATAACTTAGCTTCCAAAGTAGATTGGCCTGGCTGATTTCTCAGTTCCATGAAGGGACTAGATATACATGTGTCCTTGTTTAGTCGCTAACTCCTGTCTTGACGCTTTGCGACCCCGTGGACTGTAGCCCACTAGGCTCCTCTGTCCATGGGATTTCCCAGGCAAGAGTACCGGAGTGGGCTGCCCTTCCTGACCCAGGAATCGAACCCATGTTTCCCGCATTACAGGCGGATCCTTTACAGCTCAGCCTCCAGAGATGCCCATATATGTGACGAATCCTCAGATCTCTGTCGCTGCATTTACACAAACCTACACGGTGACGTCACCTGCGGATTCGTGTCACACGGAGGCTCCGGCACCGCGTAGGCAGTAATGACGGTCTCGTGGGTCTGCACAGACCTCCCTGGTCCTTGCTTTTTCTTACTCAGACCTTCAGATATATTTTAAAAACGGGGGATGGGGGCACAGTTAAAAGTTTCTTTTGAAAAAGGAATCGCAGGTTTCTAAGACAACAACAAAAAAGCAACAGAAATCTAATTATCATTTGCCCTCCCCCCAAAAGGTAACCTTTTTTTGGATAACTAAAAATCAAAGGAAGCCAATTGTGAGCAAGCCAGCATCAGTGGCTTATGGGCACAACTACTGAAGAATGTGTGCCAGGTATGATGCAGATGGCAACAGATTGTTTATGAACCAATTCATATAATGTCTGAGATAAACTTCAAGGTAATTCATTTGTGGGGGGGGGGGGGATGGGGGAGTTGACATGGAGGGTTAGGAAGGAAATGAAATTGGCTGTCAGTTGCTTTTTGAAGTTCAACGTGTGTTACAGTTCTCTCTACTCTGGGGTATGTTTGAAATATTTCATAATATACAATTAGCAAATAGTATGGGAAGAATAAAGTCGTAGGAAGTCAAATGAAAGCAAACTCACATAACTGCATTTTTTATTACCAAGGTGAAACAAATTAATAACAAAATTATGAATGAAGCCAGCAAATCAACCATCAGAATTTAATAAAAGGAGAAGCAACCCTAGATAATGCCCGGACCAAAAAGAAAAGTACCAAATACAGTTACTAAATATTTGTGAAGCTATGCAAATGACCACAGTACATGGCACAACTTGGGGAATCTGACCAAGTCCGATCTTAAAGGGAAAATACGAGCTTCAAAATGCCTTTATTCCTTGAGAAGAAAGAAATTATAATAAATGAACTAAACACTCAGTTAATTAACTTGGAAGAACAACAAAGCATGATAGAACAAGAATAAATGTCATTTAAAAAGTAAAATGCAAATAAATGAATTTAAAAAGTCATCCACCAAACTAGAAAGAAAGGCAGGGGAAAAAACCCACAAAATTATAGTTGAAACTGGGGATAAAACTTCAACTACTCAACTGGCCGGTTTTTAGAAAAATATTGACAAAATTCACAAACGATGAAGCAGGGCTGACAAAAAACAATAACCCCGGCAGGAACTGAAAAGGTATTTGAAGATTCGAGTCCCATTCTTATCTTTAACCCTCCAAAGCCCCGGTATTAGATGACACGGGCCTCCCAGGTGGCGCCAGTGGTAAAGAGCCTGCCTGCCAGTGCCCGGGGCACAAGGGACCTGCGTTCAATCCCTGGGTCAGGAAGATCCCCTGGAGGAGAAAATGGCGACCCACTTCCGTATTCTTGCCTGGAGAATTCCAGGGACAGAGGAGCCTGGCAGGCTACAGTCCATGTCATGTCTGACAAAAGAGTCATCCAAGACTTAGCCACTCAACAACAACTTACAGATATATATTTCAAATCTATGATAAATAGTGGGTTTAATGGCGGGTACATGTTTGGAAGGATACATAGGTTTTATTTCTGCTGCTTGCACTTTTGGACTGGCTGGGAGACCTGTCATTTCTCATGCTTGAACTATGCAGCAGTCTATCAAGACTCCAACAGGGCAAGTGATTCTAATGTTTTTCAGGAAGAATGAATAGACAAGAACCATCAAGAACCTTTTGAACAATAGTCAGAATTTACTTTGACATCCTTGAACGTATACTATCGTAACTGACAGTCACTTAACATGCCAGCTGGGCCAGTGGAGAGAGAAACCAAGATATTTAAACTGTCATAAGGATGGTATTTCGAATTATTAGATAAAAGATGGATTATTTGTTAAGTCTTGTTTGTTATGGAAAAGTTCAGGAATTATAAAGAGAAATAGTTTGTGTACTACCCAATGGTATTATGTTGATTATAATTTCTTTGTTTGTAAGAAAACCACAAAAAGGGCTTGGGGTATTTTAACACCATCTCGCTGCTATGTAATTGTGTTTATCACAATATTCTAATTCACCTAAAAGAGTTTGATCAAGGTTATTTTCTTATAGCCTTGTGGGCTGATGATTATAAAATAAAATTATGCAGCACTTATTTTGTGCCAGGCACTTTTCTCAGCTATCGAGGTATATTAATACGTTTAATCATCACAACAACTGTAGGAGGTCAGAAGAGCAGTGTATTGCCCAGGAAGTACATCCACGAGGAGCTAGGGGCCCGTGAGTCTGTGCGGCTTCTCCCAGGTCAGGGCCACACATCTGGTAGGCTGAGCATTTGGTTCCTGAGCTCAGGCCACAGGCTTTGGGCACAGAAGACCCTCAGTTTCCTGGGAAGGAGCTCCAGGGTCGATCAGGCACTCAGGTTTCTGGCTTTAAGGTGCCTTTCTGCTCCACTCACGAACCTGCAGGTCTCAGGTCAGATGTCTGGGGCCATCTCAAAGCTGGATCCTGGGCAAGGCGACACCCAGGAGAGAATCTAAGAAAGAGTCGTGCATCTTTCTCTTTCTACCCTAAACTAAGGAGCCTTTGCATCTGAGGTGGATAGAGAGCAACGGCCTGGACGCTTCAGAGGGATGTTCCTGCATCTCTCAGCTCTGAAATCCGGCTTCTTCGATGTTGTCATGTTTCCACAACTATAATCAGAAGGAGCCAGGATGTTGGGGCAGTGTCATTTCTCATGCTTGAACTATGCAGCAGTCTATCAAGACTCCAACAGGGCAAGTGATTCTAATGTTTTTCAGGAAGAATGAATAGACAAGAACCATCAAGAACCTTTTGAACAATAGTCAGAATTTACTTTGACATCCTTGAACGTATACTATCGTAACTGACAGTCACTTAACATGCCAGCTGGGCCAGTGGAGAGAGAAACCAAGATATTTAAACTGTCATAAGGATGGTATTTCGAATTATTAGATAAAAGATGGATTATTTGTTAAGTCTTGTTTGTTATGGAAAAGTTCAGGAATTATAAAGAGAAATAGTTTGTGTACTACCCAATGGTATTATGTTGATTATAATTTCTTTGTTTGTAAGAAAACCACAAAAAGGGCTTGGGGTATTTTAACACCATCTCGCTGCTATGTAATTGTGTTTATCACAATATTCTAATTCACCTAAAAGAGTTTGATCAAGGTTATTTTCTTATAGCCTTGTGGGCTGATGATTATAAAATAAAATTATGCAGCACTTATTTTGTGCCAGGCACTTTTCTCAGCTATCGAGGTATATTAATACGTTTAATCATCACAACAACTGTAGGAGGTCAGAAGAGCAGTGTATTGCCCAGGAAGTACATCCACGAGGAGCTAGGGGCCCGTGAGTCTGTGCGGCTTCTCCCAGGTCAGGGCCACACATCTGGTAGGCTGAGCATTTGGTTCCTGAGCTCAGGCCACAGGCTTTGGGCACAGAAGACCCTCAGTTTCCTGGGAAGGAGCTCCAGGGTCGATCAGGCACTCAGGTTTCTGGCTTTAAGGTGCCTTTCTGCTCCACTCACGAACCTGCAGGTCTCAGGTCAGATGTCTGGGGCCATCTCAAAGCTGGATCCTGGGCAAGGCGACACCCAGGAGAGAATCTAAGAAAGAGTCGTGCATCTTTCTCTTTCTACCCTAAACTAAGGAGCCTTTGCATCTGAGGTGGATAGAGAGCAACGGCCTGGACGCTTCAGAGGGATGTTCCTGCATCTCTCAGCTCTGAAATCCGGCTTCTTCGATGTTGTCATGTTTCCACAACTATAATCAGAAGGAGCCAGGATGAAAAGTGCTGAGGGGGGATGCAGGGGGTGGCAGGTGGGAAGGAGGCTCAAGCAGGAAGGGATATATGTATACACAGGGCTGATTCACGGTGTGGTACAGCAGAAACGAACACAACATTGCAAAGCAGTGACCCTTAAAAATCAATTTTTTTAAAGCGTTGACACAGACGTGCGGCCGAAGAGCCGTGGCCTCTGACCCGATCTGGTCTGTTTGCCCCGCGCAGGGACCTGATGCCGAGGACCCTGGACGGGCAGATCACCATGGAGAAGACGCCCAGCTACTTCGTGACGCGCGAGGCGCCCGCGCGCATCTCGGCCATGTCCAGGGCCACCAAGCTGCTGGTGGTGGTGCGGGACCCGGTGACCAGGGCCGTGTCGGACTACACGCAGACGCTCTCCAAGCGGCCCGACATCCCCAGCTTCGAGAGCCTGGCCTTCAGGAACCGCACGGCGGGGCTGGTGGACCGCGCGTGGAGCGCCATCCAGATCGGCCTGTACGCCGAGCACCTGGAGCGCTGGCTGCGCCACTTCCCCGCGCGCCAGCTGCTCTTCGTGAGCGGCGAGCGCCTGGTGCGTGACCCGGCCGGCGAGCTGGGCCGCGTGCAGGACTTCCTGGGCCTCAAGCGCATCATCTCGGACAAGCACTTCTACTTCAACCAGACCAAGGGCTTCCCCTGCCTCAAGAAGGCGGAGGGCAGCGGCCGCCCGCACTGCCTGGGCAAGACCAAGGGGAGGCCGCACCCCGAGATCGACGCGCAGGTGCTGCGGCAGCTGCGGGATTTCTACCGGCCCTTCAACCGCAAGTTCTACCAGATGACCGGCCACGACTTTGGCTGGGACTGATAGCCTTATAATTTAAAAATTAAAAAAGAAATATCAGAAGATAATATATTTTTTTACCAATCGGTAGAGAAGATGCAGTTTAATATTTGCGCTGCCGATTTTGTTCCAGTAATTTTTTCTTCCCATGAATGTTAAAGAGAGTGTTCTTGCCCCCACCCTCACGGGCATGAACAGCCAACCGCAAAGGTTTCCCTGAAAAGGAAACCTGCAGGCATCTCCATTTTCCATCTTTTTTATGTTTTATGTGCACAGTTATGAAGTATGAGTGTCAGTTGCCATTAAAACTTTTAAGAAATTCCTGAGAGTATAGCTCACTCTCTCTCTCTCTTTTTTTAAATAACATAGCCCAGATAAAACTGATGTCTGTCCTTCTGTGTTTCTCTCTTTAATTTTGTTCCTGGGCCACTTTTTTAAAACCTTTTCCCTAGCAATAATTCCGTATGTTTGGCCATCACTTCTCAGATATTGCAGTGTTTCCAAATACATCTTTCTTGCTCCTTATACTCAGATGTGATTTAGCAACACAGAACATGAAGGCCACTGTCCCCATTTTACTGATAAAGACACTGAGTAACAGGGAGGTGATGTTACAGCCAGATAGTAGACCCTGAACAAAATTCATCTTCCACATACTCCTGATTTTGTGCCACTTTTCCCAAGGAGAACGGGAAAGACACGGACATCCTTTAGAAATGGTTGGCTAGTCTGAGGAGGGTTTCCTGTTGCTTTCTAGATTCTAGGCTAGCCTTAGGGCACTCAGACACCTTACATAGTCGGGCTCAAGGAAGGCACTCCGTCCTGGACACAGTGTGCCTAAGAGCCAGTCTTGGCTGGCTAAAGCACCCTGAGAGATGGAAATCTGGATTCCAGTTGAGAGAAATTAATTACTGGGTTCTAGCATGGAGATCAAGATGGCTCCTCGCCCTGGGAGCAGGACAAGATACGTTAGGAGCAGGACTTACCTGCTCTTGTTTTGATAACCTTTTTTGTTTCTTAAGGGAAAACTCACTTCAATAAGATCTTGCAAGTATGAATCTTATTTTTTAAACCTCTTTTTTTAACAAAGAAAATCTGCCTCTATTTGTAACATCTTATTTCTAACCTTGGAGCTAGTATTAAAAAAAAAAAAAAATCAATAAACGTCTCATTTACAAGGCCCTCGGTTTCTTACGGGTGGAGGGACGGCTGTCACTGCATCACTTTATTTTTGCCCATTTCTTCTTACCAATTATAATATTCATTAATATTTGGAAAATACGCTAAGAAATGCAGATATGGGTAAAACGGTGATTTGTTTTTCCTCTTTTCCCATCTGTTTCTGCCTGTTCCCCATCTAAATAGCTCAAATAAATCAGTAGTTTATTAAGAGGATTCCTTGCCTCTCTGAGTGGGCATTAACCCGATTAGCATTAATGGGAATTAAATTGGTTTAGAGAAGAGCACATATGTGCAAACTATATAAAACATTTATAATTAGTCTGTCAGCAACATTTTATTACAGGTTTAAACCCAAGAGGAAACTGTCTCCAGTCTCGTGGAGGTTTTTCATAGCTGCCAGAATGCAAAGGGTCAGACACTCCAGTATTCTCCAGCTATATTCTTTTCCCTTCTCCAGTGTTGTCAATCAAAAGAGACTAAAGTTGCTTTAAAATATGAAGCTTTACTGTGCACTGGTCAGAGGTGCTGTGCTGAGTGAAGTATATATTTCTTGAGAAATCTAACACAGGATTAACATGAAGGAAAAAAACCTAACTTCCACATACTCCTGATTTTGTGCCACTTTTCCCAAGGAGAACGGGAAAGACACGGACATCCTTTAGAAATGGTTGGCTAGTCTGAGGAGGGTTTCCTGTTGCTTTCTAGATTCTAGGCTAGCCTTAGGGCACTCAGACACCTTACATAGTCGGGCTCAAGGAAGGCACTCCGTCCTGGACACAGTGTGCCTAAGAGCCAGTCTTGGCTGGCTAAAGCACCCTGAGAGATGGAAATCTGGATTCCAGTTGAGAGAAATTAATTACTGGGTTCTAGCATGGAGATCAAGATGGCTCCTCGCCCTGGGAGCAGGACAAGATACGTTAGGAGCAGGACTTACCTGCTCTTGTTTTGATAACCTTTTTTGTTTCTTAAGGGAAAACTCACTTCAATAAGATCTTGCAAGTATGAATCTTATTTTTTAAACCTCTTTTTTTAACAAAGAAAATCTGCCTCTATTTGTAACATCTTATTTCTAACCTTGGAGCTAGTATTAAAAAAAAAAAAAAATCAATAAACGTCTCATTTACAAGGCCCTCGGTTTCTTACGGGTGGAGGGACGGCTGTCACTGCATCACTTTATTTTTGCCCATTTCTTCTTACCAATTATAATATTCATTAATATTTGGAAAATACGCTAAGAAATGCAGATATGGGTAAAACGGTGATTTGTTTTTCCTCTTTTCCCATCTGTTTCTGCCTGTTCCCCATCTAAATAGCTCAAATAAATCAGTAGTTTATTAAGAGGATTCCTTGCCTCTCTGAGTGGGCATTAACCCGATTAGCATTAATGGGAATTAAATTGGTTTAGAGAAGAGCACATATGTGCAAACTATATAAAACATTTATAATTAGTCTGTCAGCAACATTTTATTACAGGTTTAAACCCAAGAGGAAACTGTCTCCAGTCTCGTGGAGGTTTTTCATAGCTGCCAGAATGCAAAGGGTCAGACACTCCAGTATTCTCCAGCTATATTCTTTTCCCTTCTCCAGTGTTGTCAATCAAAAGAGACTAAAGTTGCTTTAAAATATGAAGCTTTACTGTGCACTGGTCAGAGGTGCTGTGCTGAGTGAAGTATATATTTCTTGAGAAATCTAACACAGGATTAACATGAAGGAAAAAAAACCTAAGTTTCTAGATATCCTATTCTTGCTCTAAATCTCTGGGCTTATTTATTAATTCTCTTTTATGGGGGTTAAGTATAACCCAAATCCCGGTCTTCTTTCCTAGCTGATCTCCCTTCCTGCTGCACCCTCAATTTCCTGATGCTACTGCCTGTTTTTTTTTTTCTTTCTTTCTTTCTACTTCAATCACCAGCAACAGGAAATGCACTTCACACTTGTCACCTTTTCTCTTCTATTTATGCTTCTGAGTCTCTCATATGCACCTGCTTGGCTTCGGCCAAAGGTGGCTCCCACAAGGAAACAAGCAGATCTAACAGCAGGCTTCATCTTTATGTGTTAAGAAGTAATAAAAGAATGGAACTGAGCGCAAAGAACCTCTTCTTGCATGTAGATTTTTTGTTTCTCTGTGTGATTTTTTGAATGGACGACGACAGAGCATTCCAGGAAACCTTTCTAACCTCCACAGTTTCATAGGAATGGTATAAGCTCTGTGTCCTGGCCAAGGGTATGAAGATCTCGGGGCGGGGTAACCCCAGAACAGGAACTTTGCATTTCCACCTTCACGGGCAGTTCCTCTTGCTGGGAGTGCACTTGGCCTCAGTGTTCTGTCCACTTGGCTCCATCCCATAATAAACAGGCTGTGCTCCTGATCTGAGCATCTCACTCATCCTTCCCCTAAGCTGTCCGCTCCAGGTCATGTCCGCTGACCTTCACTCCTCTTAGACATGGAGAACAGCCAGAGGTCTACTGCTTCCTTCTGAACCAGTTGCTTTTGAGGCCGTGTCTTAGCATTAAGGAATTAAGAAAGGGCACATATGTGCAAACTATATAAAACATTTATAATTAGTCTGTCAGCAACATTTTATTACAGGTTTAAACCCAAGAGGAAACTGTCTCCAGTCTCGTGGAGGTTTTTCATAGCTGCCAGAATGCAAAGGGTCAGACACTCCAGTATTCTCCAGCTATATTCTTTTCCCTTCTCCAGTGTTGTCAATCAAAAGAGACTAAAGTTGCTTTAAAATATGAAGCTTTACTGTGCACTGGTCAGAGGTGCTGTGCTGAGTGAAGTATATATTTCTTGAGAAATCTAACACAGGATTAACATGAAGGAAAAAAAACCTAAGTTTCTAGATATCCTATTCTTGCTCTAAATCTCTGGGCTTATTTATTAATTCTCTTTTATGGGGGTTAAGTATAACCCAAATCCCGGTCTTCTTTCCTAGCTGATCTCCCTTCCTGCTGCACCCTCAATTTCCTGATGCTACTGCCTGTTTTTTTTTTTCTTTCTTTCTTTCTACTTCAATCACCAGCAACAGGAAATGCACTTCACACTTGTCACCTTTTCTCTTCTATTTATGCTTCTGAGTCTCTCATATGCACCTGCTTGGCTTCGGCCAAAGGTGGCTCCCACAAGGAAACAAGCAGATCTAACAGCAGGCTTCATCTTTATGTGTTAAGAAGTAATAAAAGAATGGAACTGAGCGCAAAGAACCTCTTCTTGCATGTAGATTTTTTGTTTCTCTGTGTGATTTTTTGAATGGACGACGACAGAGCATTCCAGGAAACCTTTCTAACCTCCACAGTTTCATAGGAATGGTATAAGCTCTGTGTCCTGGCCAAGGGTATGAAGATCTCGGGGCGGGGTAACCCCAGAACAGGAACTTTGCATTTCCACCTTCACGGGCAGTTCCTCTTGCTGGGAGTGCACTTGGCCTCAGTGTTCTGTCCACTTGGCTCCATCCCATAATAAACAGGCTGTGCTCCTGATCTGAGCATCTCACTCATCCTTCCCCTAAGCTGTCCGCTCCAGGTCATGTCCGCTGACCTTCACTCCTCTTAGACATGGAGAACAGCCAGAGGTCTACTGCTTCCTTCTGAACCAGTTGCTTTTGAGGCCGTGTCTACAGTGCATACATTCTTCTGATAACTAAGAAATTCTAAGAAAAATAAATTTTATTCTATTAACTAGAGATAAGCCAGAGAATGGACATTTACGATTCCAGGAATATTAATCCCATTCTATCTTATTGTCAAAGATCCTCAAAGTTAGAGTAAACCTTAGCAGTGATCTGGTTTAAATCCCCAGTTGGTCCTTGAAACCTTTCTTCAGCTGGCTATGCAGGGGTTTAAAACACTGATAAACCTATTAACTCTTGATTTCTGCAGTTGTAAAGAGGATAAATTTCTTCCAAACACTTTCATCCTGTTCGATCAGCTGAGACCTGCCAAATCTGATACCCATGAAAATAAGCAGCACTGAATATCTGAATAAATATATCTATAAAGTGATAATATGATACTTCTATATGAATATAACAGATTGCCCTTAAAGGCATATTTTCTCCTTCCACCAATACCTACTCTCCACTCACATTTACTCTACAGATGAGAAAATGAATGCTTCAGACAGTGGTTCTCAACGAAAAGTGTATTTTCATCCCACCCAATGTCTGCAGATATTTTGAGGTCCTAAATAACCATGATGGAGTATACAGTGCTCCTAGTGGGTTCGTGCCAGAGACAGGAGAGCCTTCATTACGAGAATCATCGCACTCAAAATGCCCACAATGCTGTGGTTCCCAGCCGAAGCAGTACACCAGTTACAGCTAGTGTGTGTCCAACCTAGACTTGAAACCAGATTCCAATTAATGCTTGACTGGTCATTCTTTCCCTCGGCACTCTAAGTTTTCTCTTGAAAACCCTTCTTTCTCTGTGGGTGTTTATAAGGGTGTGTTTTGTCAACAGAAGCACTGAAGAGAAGTTTCACTGAGCTGGGTGCTTACAACTGAGGCGCAGCACCAGCTCGTGACAAAGGGGTCACTGCATTTCTGAAAGGGGGAATCAATCAGCTTCACGTGGAAAAACACCACGGAAGGTGTCTGGAGTATTTGTCAAGTCTTGCAGCCTCAGTCCGCCTCCGTGACAGTGCCATGACAGTGTTTCTTGTCACCTGATACAACCAAGTGTCAAGAAAGAGGGGAAGATGCCTGGGCATCTGTTGACCAGCTAAATTCAGGTGGATGTGCTATGCTTTACAACTGGCCCTTGGTGGGTGAATAATAGCAAAGGAAGACAGAATCTCACTGCCACATGTTCCACCGGGCCTTTGCATGTGATCACTGTAGAATCAAAAGAAGGTACAGGTCCCCAAATTGGGAAAATATGGAGTCAGTGCAATGAAAATCTTAGTGTAGGAACTTCCCCGGCAGTCCACAGGTTAAGAATTCACCTTCTGGAACTTCCATGGTGGCCCAGCGGTTAAGAATCCACCTTCCAATGCAGGAGATGTGGGTTCAATCCCTGGTGGGAGAATTAAGATCCTACATGCAGTGGACAACTAAACCTGAGCACCTCAGCTAACAAAAAAGACAGTCAAATAAATAAAAAATAAATTAAGAAAAAAAAACACAAAAAACAAAAGGGCTTCCCTGGTGGTCCAGTGGGTAAGGACACCGCCTTGTAGTGCAAGGGGTGCCGGTTCAATCCCTGGCCTGGGAAGATCCCACATGCCGTGGGGCGGCTGGACTGATGTGTCCAACTACCGAACTGGAGCTCTGGAGCACATGCGTCCAGAGCAGGTGCTCTGCGATGAGCGAGGCCACTGCGATGGGAGGCCCACCCAGGCCATAGGACAAAAATGGATGAGAATGGATAAATGAAAGACCAATAGAAGTGCCCAGAAGAAAAATAAAAAAAAAAAAAAAGAACTTGCCTACCAATGCAGGGGATTCAGGTTCTAGACTTCATCTTTTTTTTCCCCTAAGTTTTCTCTTGAAAACCCTTCTTTCTCTGTGGGTGTTTATAAGGGTGTGTTTTGTCAACAGAAGCACTGAAGAGAAGTTTCACTGAGCTGGGTGCTTACAACTGAGGCGCAGCACCAGCTCGTGACAAAGGGGTCACTGCATTTCTGAAAGGGGGAATCAATCAGCTTCACGTGGAAAAACACCACGGAAGGTGTCTGGAGTATTTGTCAAGTCTTGCAGCCTCAGTCCGCCTCCGTGACAGTGCCATGACAGTGTTTCTTGTCACCTGATACAACCAAGTGTCAAGAAAGAGGGGAAGATGCCTGGGCATCTGTTGACCAGCTAAATTCAGGTGGATGTGCTATGCTTTACAACTGGCCCTTGGTGGGTGAATAATAGCAAAGGAAGACAGAATCTCACTGCCACATGTTCCACCGGGCCTTTGCATGTGATCACTGTAGAATCAAAAGAAGGTACAGGTCCCCAAATTGGGAAAATATGGAGTCAGTGCAATGAAAATCTTAGTGTAGGAACTTCCCTGGCAGTCCACAGGTTAAGAATTCACCTTCTGGAACTTCCATGGTGGCCCAGCGGTTAAGAATCCACCTTCCAATGCAGGAGATGTGGGTTCAATCCCTGGTGGGAGAATTAAGATCCTACATGCAGTGGACAACTAAACCTGAGCACCTCAGCTAACAAAAAAGACAGTCAAATAAATAAAAAATAAATTAAGAAAAAAAAACACAAAAAACAAAAGGGCTTCCCTGGTGGTCCAGTGGGTAAGGACACCGCCTTGTAGTGCAAGGGGTGCCGGTTCAATCCCTGGCCTGGGAAGATCCCACATGCCGTGGGGCGGCTGGACTGATGTGTCCAACTACCGAACTGGAGCTCTGGAGCACATGCGTCCAGAGCAGGTGCTCTGCGATGAGCGAGGCCACTGCGATGGGAGGCCCACCCAGGCCATAGGACAAAAATGGATGAGAATGGATAAATGAAAGACCAATAGAAGTGCCCAGAAGAAAAATAAAAAAAAAAAAAAAGAACTTGCCTACCAATGCAGGGGATTCAGGTTCAGGTTCCATCCCTGGTCAGGAAGCTAAGATCCTACATGCCTCACAGCCAAAAAAACTAAAACATAAAACAAACAATATTATAACAAAGTCAATAAAGACTTTAAAAAATGGTCCACATAAGAAAAAAAAATCTTAAAAAAAAAAAAGCAAAACTCTTAGCATAGAAATAAAATGTCCACCTATGCTCCTGTTGTATTCTATAATCACCAAGGAAGAATGGGACTTTTAAACGCTAAACATCAAGAAACATCAGTGGGGCTTCCCTGGTAGCTGGTAGCTTCGCCTGCCAATTCAGGAAACACGGGTTCGATCCCTGATCTGGGAAGATCCCACATGCTGCGGAACAACTAAGCCTGTGAGCCACAACCATGGAGCCTGTGCTCTAGAGCCTCAGAGCCGCAACTCTGGAGCCCATGTGCCTCAACTACTGAAGCTCGTGCGCCCTAGAGCCCGAGTTCCACAACAACAGAAGTCACCGCAACAAGAAGTCTGCTCACCTCAACTAGAGAGGAGCCCCCACTCCCTGCAACTAAGAGAAGAGCCTGTGGCAGCAGTGAAAACCCATAACAGCCATAAATAAATTAATTAAATTAAAAAAAGAACATCAGCATTCCAGTGAAATTTATGATCCTTGAAATATCTTCATCAATGCAAAAACATTTGTATTCAGGGTCTCAACTATACAGTTGAAACCCATGGGCAGGAAAAGTATAAACCTGTTCATCACATCATGAAAATTTGGAACCTTTCCTTTAATGCTTAAAAAAAATGAATTTGGGAAAATTATAAGGCAGTGCAACCTCAAATGCAGAGTAGTAAAATAATGGATTTTCATTATGTCAGGAGGAAATAAAGCTGAAAATAGAAATTGCTATAATATATGAATCCATTGTGGGACATTTAGGATATTTAAGTGAGTCTGTTGCAGGCTATAATCCTAATTTTCTAGTTAAATTTCCAGCTGTTGGTGGTGTTCTTTTAATAGCTATATGCTCCAAATCTTAACTCTCCTCTAATTTGACTGTCAAAATAGAAAGTAGCAATAAAGAAGGGTCATACATTCTGCTCCAAGTCCTTTTCACCCTTATCATCCTGGGTCTGATCTTTCAGGTACATTCAAAGGATCAGATAGGATGAAATGGCGTCCTTTGCCAGCTCTGGCTGGCTGAATGTGATGAGGCTAGATTTTGAGCTTGATAATTCCTCAGAGGCATCAAGGTTACTCTAGTCCACACACTGTCAAACTAGGGTCCCCGTGTTTCTCATGGTAGAGAAAGAGTGTTTATCATCCTTGGGGCCTTCTTTTCACCACAAAGAGAAGTGATGTGACTCGTCCCCTCCTGCCTCCAAGCTCCCGGCTTCCGTCACTTTCAGAGGGGCTTCTCCCCGGCACCCGCCTGTGTGCACTGATCCCTGGTGTCCTCATGGGCTTCCCCTTCTGGTCTAAGTCCTACCCTCTCTTCAGAGGCACTCTGCTGGACGGTGTGCTCCCAACACTTCGGATACTTGGGGGAAACCTTGCTGTCCATGTAGGGTAGCGGCTCTCGGCTTCTGCTCTAGGGACAGTCCTCTGTTTATCTGATGTAGACGCCAGGACAGACGAAGGTCAGATGGGTCTCGTTTTCCCCCAAAGGGGATTTACATTAGGAAAAACAGGGCCTGAGGGAAGATGGATGAAACAGAGGTGAGAGCTGGGGGCACGTCTTTGACTGGAGCTGGAGGTGTTCTTGGAAGGACACTCCCCAGGCCTCCAGGGTCCCGGCCTTCATCCTTGACCTAAAGGGCCAGGGTCGGCGCCGTGGCATTCCATTCCTGAAAGGTCGTCTGCCTCTGGTCTGGGCAAAGGCATGTTGTTCCCACCTGTTCCCCCACAAAGCCTTATCTGAGCTCAGATTTCTCTATTTCGAGCCTGCAACAGCTGGTCCACCAGGGAACAGTAAGAAGCAAGAAAACATGACGGTCATTTCACGGCACTTTTTCAGAGGGAACAAGAGTTCTTGATGAGTTACCATCAACTGATGCCTCTAGAGCCAAACCTAGTTGTTATTTCAGACCACTTGATCTTACCCTTTAAACCGCAGATCAGTTGCTCTTTGTCATGAAAGTCCCAGGAAATATTCTAGAATAAACACAACTTATCTTTATACAGAATGATTCAAAGCATGTTTATACTGTATTTTAGGCCTGAATAGTTTTTCTCCCCCTTTTATTTCTAAATTAAAAGAAAAATGTTTAGTCTGTTACAGCCCTTCAGCATTTCCAACAAACTCCACATTTCCCATCAACAGAATAACTTATATATATGTTTTCCTTGGAGGCCTTCTAGTCCACACACTGTCAAACTAGGGTCCCCGTGTTTCTCATGGTAGAAAGAGTGTTTATCATCCTTGGGGCCTTCTTTTCACCACAAAGAGAAGTGATGTGACTCGTCCCCTCCTGCCTCCAAGCTCCCGGCTTCCGTCACTTTCAGAGGGGCTTCTCCCCGGCACCCGCCTGTGTGCACTGATCCCTGGTGTCCTCATGGGCTTCCCCTTCTGGTCTAAGTCCTACCCTCTCTTCAGAGGCACTCTGCTGGACGGTGTGCTCCCAACACTTCGGATACTTGGGGGAAACCTTGCTGTCCATGTAGGGTAGCGGCTCTCGGCTTCTGCTCTAGGGACAGTCCTCTGTTTATCTGATGTAGACGCCAGGACAGACGAAGGTCAGATGGGTCTCGTTTTCCCCAAGGGTATTTACATTAGGAAAAACAGGGCCTGAGGGAAGATGGATGAAACAGAGGTGAGAGCTGGGGGCACGTCTTTGACTGGAGCTGGAGGTGTTCTTGGAAGGACACTCCCCAGGCCTCCAGGGTCCCGGCCTTCATCCTTGACCTAAAGGGCCAGGGTCGGCGCCGTGGCATTCCATTCCTGAAAGGTCGTCTGCCTCTGGTCTGGGCAAAGGCATGTTGTTCCCACCTGTTCCCCCACAAAGCCTTATCTGAGCTCAGATTTCTCTATTTCGAGCCTGCAACAGCTGGTCCACCAGGGAACAGTAAGAAGCAAGAAAACATGACGGTCATTTCACGGCACTTTTTCAGAGGGAACAAGAGTTCTTGATGAGTTACCATCAACTGATGCCTCTAGAGCCAAACCTAGTTGTTATTTCAGACCACTTGATCTTACCCTTTAAACCGCAGATCAGTTGCTCTTTGTCATGAAAGTCCCAGGAAATATTCTAGAATAAACACAACTTATCTTTATACAGAATGATTCAAAGCATGTTTATACTGTATTTTAGGCCTGAATAGTTTTTCTCCCCCTTTTATTTCTAAATTAAAAGAAAAATGTTTAGTCTGTTACAGCCCTTCAGCATTTCCAACAAACTCCACATTTCCCATCAACAGAATAACTTATATATATGTTTTCACCTTTTTTTCCCCACCCTTCCTGTTTCTGTGTAATGTCCCTTCTAGGTGACCTTTTGATGCTTCAATATTTTCTTGTATCAAAATACTTATGCTGAAAGTGCTCTTGCATCTTTATTTTTTTTTAGATTCCTCCCTTTCTCTTCACTGAGGGTCTAGTTGTTATATTTTGCTTTGGGTAACCACCTGGCCCCAGAATCAGACCTTATTTTTTATTTCCAAGCTTGGCCTTCATTCTGCTTTCTTTGACCTTCTCCTTTTCTCAGACTGTGCGTCTTCATTTGGGGTTTCCCTGGTGGCCCAGACGGTAAAGAATCTGCCTGCAATGCATGACATGTGGTTTCAGTCCCTGGATAGGGAAGATTTGCCTGGAAAAGGGAATGGCTACCCACTCCAGTAGGTTTTCCTGGGAAATCCCATGGACAGAGGAGCCTGGTAGGGTCCGTGGGGTTGCAAAGAGTCAGACATAACTAAGTGACTAACAGTTTTCATTTTAGGAAAAGTCCTTTTTAGAGACAAATGCCCTCCCCACCAGCATCCGAGCATCTGGCATTGAAACCGTTCTTGAGGTTGCTGCTTTCTTATCACTTCTAACCCGTGAAGATGAACAAGCACCAAGTGGCCTCAGCATCTGACTGTGAAATGATCCTGTACCGAACATGTCCAGCTCTTCTTTCACCCAGCCGTAAATAATGAGCTCCTCTTCAGACTGTTTGCTATTTGATGAGGCCATTCATAAAAACTTCCGTATCAACGCAATGATAAACTCGACTAGCCTCAGCCATATATAATGAACACACAGTGAAATTGGAAGCAGATCTCTTTTGACCAGCCTCATCCTGTCTCTCAACTCAAGCTGCAAATCCCTGCCGTGATCACAACGCCCAGAGCCACGCCAGTCTTTCAGCGTGCACCCTTAGCTCTCTCAGCAGTCTCTTCCTTGCCTTTTCAGGTCTGCTTATTCCAACGACATTTTCATTATTTAATTGGCTCTGGCTCCATGTTGGCCAGCCTCACGTCATCGTCATTATTGTTCCTGGTGGTACAGTCGATAAAGAATCTGCCTGCACGCAGGGAGAGACGAGTTCGATCCTGGGTCAGGAAGAGCCCCTGGAAAAGGAAATGGTGACTCACTCCAGTAGTCTCACGGGGAGGGTCCCTTGGACAGGGGAGCCTCGGAGGCTCCAGTCCACGGGGCTGCAGAGAGTCAGATGCGAGGGGCCGCTGAACCGCCACCGTCACCTCCTTCTGCACTGACGTCACCAAGATGGCTGCCGAGCGTCTAGAACTGCACTCTCGGCCTTGGCCTGACTCTCGGTCACGTTTCTAACCAGTCTTTCTCATCTCCTACATTAATTTTTTTGGTCCATTCACTGTTTGAGTTCAGGGGTATAGCCACACTGACAAATAATATGATTATACATTCCCTAGATTTCCCTCACACTTCCTTAGATTTACCTAACCTGCCAACCTCCTCTTACCTGGGATTTCCCAGGTAATAACACTGGCATGGGTTACCATTTCCTTCTCCAGGGAACACTTCATACCTAAATAGACCATGAAAGGAATCCATGGCTTGTCCCTACCTTCGTTTAATTAATTTATTTTTTTAAAATGATGTTTCAATTCACCAGCTCTTTCTGTGCCTTCATGATGAAGCCCCAGGTCCTGTGGATAATTTTGGGAATCGTCTTGAGCTAACCAGAAAGGAGGAAGTCTTGTATGAATCATTCAGTACCACTCAACTTCAATTTTCTCATTTATTTTTTAAAAAATGCAGAGGATCAACTGTGCTGTCAAGCTCGTTCCAACAGAAATGTCTGGAAGCATTTTATGGTGGGGGCTATCACAGTGATTTTTCTTCTGTCTCTTAAAATAATGATCATTTCAATCACTTCGCCTATTCACTACAGTCCACTAAAAACCGTCCCCAGTGGACCCTGTCTGGAAGCCCAGTGGTGAAGACTCCAAGCTCCCTGGTCAGGGCACTAGGATTCCACAAGCTGCACAGCACTGTCAAAAAATAATAAAGATAAAATACCGTTTCCAGATCTGTTCAACTATTTGCTCCTCTCATCAAACATTAAAAAAAAAAAATACTGTGATGAAAATTCGCTTTTATTAATAAGAATCAGTGCTAGCTGGCCACCAAAACTTTCCTTCCTTTACTGGCTGGCCAAGTGGGTGACAGTGTTGGAGGAATCATCACTGCCCCTGAGCTGGGAGCTTCTTCCTGTTTCCTCTGCTGCCCTAAGGTTCTCACTCCTTGACTCTAAGGCCAAATCTTTTCTGGATTCTGAAAAAAAAAAAATTCTCTTAAAAAAAAAAAGTTGTTCATAACAGTTTCTAAATTGGGACTCGCTTAATCCATCCATTTTTGGCCCTTTAATTTACAGGCTGCCTCCCACCTTGAACAGCAAAATATAGCTATGAAGAAACTCATTCATTCTTGTGTTAACCATGGCCTCCATCATCACTTTGATCTGGTCGAGACAGACCATGTTTTTTCTCTGACATATGCTATTTTCTGTGGATTTTTATACTCTGACTTTCCCCAACAACGGCATCATCCATTGCCTGCTTGCAAAAGAAAGAGACAGACCTCCACCCTGGGAATCCTTTCCTATGGAGAGAATCGCCATAGATAACCATTTAGAAACAAGACCCGCGTTTCTTGCCTCTTGCTCAGCCATTCATACGCCTTCTGAGTCCAGGGCTCACCCATAGATCATCACTGAGCTTTGTGTCCCGACCTCTAAGGTTTTAATAATTAAATCCATTTGGCTTGCATTTGTGGGAATTTACTTAGTTTCCAAGGGATCTTCTGAACTCACTTTTTAAAAAAGAATCCTTTAAAATGCTCTGGTAAAATACACTTAAGTTCTACCATCTTAACCAGGAAGTGTATAATCTGGTAGCATTAAATACATTCATAATGTTGTTGGGCGACCATCACGACTAGCTATCCTCAGAACTTCACCTCCCAAACAGAAACCCAGGTTAATCCCAGGTAAGTTTCAGCATGTCTAGTGGCTACTGCTTAGGAGCTTTACAGATGCCCTCTCTGTCTTCAGGACGTGACTGTTTGCATGAATGATTTTATACACAGGTACATCCCTGTCTTCCTGTGCATTTCCCAGCCTCTCTGCACAGATTCTACAACTCGGGATAACTGCACTCCATTTTAAGATGATTTCACCCTGAAATGAGAAGACTGCTCAAACACGCATCGGAAGCTTCTGAATCCTCAAGTTCTCAAAGCAGAGGTAGAAGGAGAGACTAGTGTGAACCCACTGACGGAGTTCATGTTTGAGAGTCCACAGGCATACCTCCCTACTTTGTAGAAACAAGTCCTGGGCAGAGGGGAGGCCACCTGGGTGTGCCCCGTGCAAGTCATCCAACAGGGAGCAAACCCCAGGCGTTATTTGGTGGAGTGACCTGTGGTCTCCCCAGGGCAGGACTGTTGGAAGCCCCAAGGAGCAGCCCCCATGGCCTCATGTCCCCACGCTCTTTTGTGCCTTTCCACAAATCCTGAAGGCTCTTAGAGGCTCACCTGGCTCCTCAGGGTGGGTTTAGATGGTTCTGAAAGTTCCCACCAGCTCTCAACCAGTTCCCACCAGCACTTTTGTGTCACATTTGAAAATAGAATTGCTTGGTGAACCCTAATAATGACACATTCTCATTGTGGCTACTTTAAAGTTTGCTCAAGCTTTTAGATGCCAGAGATTTCACGTGTTTTCATCAGTACCCCCAAAGTGCTGTCCACTACAGAGCATTCTTCAGAACCCCTACGTTCAATGGCGCATCCTCACAACGACCTTTGCAACCACAAGGCAGAGTATTTTCTTTATTTTCAGAAGTCTTATCACGGCCGCTGGGATCCAGCAGGGAATTTACTTAGTTTCCAAGGGATCTTCTGAACTCACTTTTTAAAAAAGAATCCTTTAAAATGCTCTGGTAAAATACACTTAAGTTCTACCATCTTAACCAGGAAGTGTATAATCTGGTAGCATTAAATACATTCATAATGTTGTTGGGCGACCATCACGACTAGCTATCCTCAGAACTTCACCTCCCAAACAGAAACCCAGGTTAATCCCAGGTAAGTTTCAGCATGTCTAGTGGCTACTGCTTAGGAGCTTTACAGATGCCCTCTCTGTCTTCAGGACGTGACTGTTTGCATGAATGATTTTATACACAGGTACATCCCTGTCTTCCTGTGCATTTCCCAGCCTCTCTGCACAGATTCTACAACTCGGGATAACTGCACTCCATTTTAAGATGATTTCACCCTGAAATGAGAAGACTGCTCAAACACGCATCGGAAGCTTCTGAATCCTCAAGTTCTCAAAGCAGAGGTAGAAGGAGAGACTAGTGTGAACCCACTGACGGAGTTCATGTTTGAGAGTCCACAGGCATACCTCCCTACTTTGTAGAAACAAGTCCTGGGCAGAGGGGAGGCCACCTGGGTGTGCCCCGTGCAAGTCATCCAACAGGGAGCAAACCCCAGGCGTTATTTGGTGGAGTGACCTGTGGTCTCCCCAGGGCAGGACTGTTGGAAGCCCCAAGGAGCAGCCCCCATGGCCTCATGTCCCCACGCTCTTTTGTGCCTTTCCACAAATCCTGAAGGCTCTTAGAGGCTCACCTGGCTCCTCAGGGTGGGTTTAGATGGTTCTGAAAGTTCCCACCAGCTCTCAACCAGTTCCCACCAGCACTTTTGTGTCACATTTGAAAATAGAATTGCTTGGTGAACCCTAATAATGACACATTCTCATTGTGGCTACTTTAAAGTTTGCTCAAGCTTTTAGATGCCAGAGATTTCACGTGTTTTCATCAGTACCCCCAAAGTGCTGTCCACTACAGAGCATTCTTCAGAACCCCTACGTTCAATGGCGCATCCTCACAACGACCTTTGCAACCACAAGGCAGAGTATTTTCTTTATTTTCAGAAGTCTTATCACGGCCGCTGGGATCCAGCAGATTTAGTATTAATATGAGTCTACAGACACCCTGCTTGTGTAACCATCAGGTATGGAGAAAATATAAGCTCACATTTCCTGTTGTTCTTAGAAGAGGACGGGACTTCCCTGAAGGGCCAGTGGTGAAGACTCTGTGCCTTTAATGCAGGGGTCTCGGGTCCAGTTCCTGGTCAGGGAACTAAGATCCCACATACCATGCTGTGTGGTCAAAAGGAAAACAAACAGAAGTGGAAGAGGAAGAGGAAGAAAGGTGATCATTTGGAAGTTCAAAATATACTGATTTTTCAAGTGATAACTTTAAGGAAAAAGCCTAATGAGACAGATGGCCCAAAAGCACATGAAACAATGCTCAACCTCACTTATTATTAGAGAAATACAAATTAAAACCACAATGAGATACCACCTCACACCCGTCAGAATGGCCATCATCAAAAAATCGACAGACAATAAATGCTGGAGAGGGTGCGGAGAAAAGGGAACCCTCTTGCATTGCTGGTGGGAATGTCAATTGATACAGCCTCTATGGAAGACAGTATGGAGATTTCTTAAAAAAGTAAAAATAGAAGCACCCTACGACCCAGCAATCCCACTATTAGGCTTATATCCTGATGAAATCAAATCTGAAAGAAGCACCTGTACCCCAAAGTTCATTGCAGCTCTCTATACAATAGCCAGAACTTAGAAGCAACCTAGATGTCCATCGATGAACGAATGGATACAGAAGCTCTGGTACATATATACAATGGAATACTACTCAACTGTTCAAATAAATGCAGAAGTCAGTCCTAATGAAGTGGCTGGCTCTAGAACCTATCATAAAAAGTGAAGTAAGTCAAAAAGAGAAAGACAAATACAGTATACTAACACACATACATGGAATCTAGTAGGACAGTCTTGATAACACACGCAGGGAACTCATGGAAAAACAGACAGAGCATAGACATAGGGACATTGTGGGGAAGAAACAGGGAAGGGGAAGCATGGAGGGAGTAACATGGAAACCTATACTGTTATGTGTGGAAAAGATAGCTAGTGTCATAGAGCTAAGGGAATAGGAGTGCTTACAATGGCTTAGGGCGAGGGTCTGGAGGGGTGGGGTGGGGGGACCTGGAGGGGGTGGGGACAATGGATGTTGTGCATATGACTGATCTGGGAACATACATGTCTGTGAACAACAAAACTCTGTAAAACCTTTAAAATAAAGAATTAAAAAAAAAAAAAAAAAGCCCTAATGAGAGACGGCTCATATGAATACTGGCGAGGGTGTCGTTCAGCCTCTCCAGCTCCTGACATCCCAGGTTAATCAAACTGGGGTGCTGTGTTTATCAGATTCTTTTGAGGTCATGGAATTAATTCACGATTTCCGTTGCAAAACATCAACATGATGCAAATGCTCTTTAGCGGCACTTCTACCAAATGAAGATATTTACCAGGAAATTGGACTTGTGTGCTATGAAATAAAACTTTGCAAGGCTCCCAGCTTTACAGACTAGGACTGTTAGCATTTTATGTATCTATCAAAATGGCTAAAGAGTTTTAGCTTCTCTGCCTTCTCTGAAACAAAAAGTTGGAATTTTCAAGGGTACCTCTGGGCTTCCTAGGGATTTTTGCAAATATATTAGGGTTCGTAAAAAAAGCGAGCCAGTGCATAGTTTCCCTTGGTGGTAGGTTCGGTTCAGCCGGCTGCACAGGTTTGCTGTCGTCCCCCGGGAGTGTGAAGGCGACTGGAAGGAGACCACTGGTGGCCGTGCTGAGTGTTGATTTGATGAAATTTATCTTCTCGTGTTTCCAAAGTTCATTGCAGCTCTCTATACAATAGCCAGAACTTAGAAGCAACCTAGATGTCCATCGATGAACGAATGGATACAGAAGCTCTGGTACATATATACAATGGAATACTACTCAACTGTTCAAATAAATGCAGAAGTCAGTCCTAATGAAGTGGCTGGCTCTAGAACCTATCATAAAAAGTGAAGTAAGTCAAAAAGAGAAAGACAAATACAGTATACTAACACACATACATGGAATCTAGTAGGACAGTCTTGATAACACACGCAGGGAACTCATGGAAAAACAGACAGAGCATAGACATAGGGACATTGTGGGGAAGAAAAAGGGAAGGGGAAGCATGGAGGGAGTAACATGGAAACCTATACTGTTATGTGTGGAAAAGATAGCTAGTGTCATAGAGCTAAGGGAATAGGAGTGCTTACAATGGCTTAGGGCGAGGGTCTGGAGGGGTGGGGTGGGGGGACCTGGAGGGGGTGGGGACAATGGATGTTGTGCATATGACTGATCTGGGAACATACATGTCTGTGAACAACAAAACTCTGTAAAACCTTTAAAATAAAGAATTAAAAAAAAAAAAAAAAAGCCCTAATGAGAGACGGCTCATATGAATACTGGCGAGGGTGTCGTTCAGCCTCTCCAGCTCCTGACATCCCAGGTTAATCAAACTGGGGTGCTGTGTTTATCAGATTCTTTTGAGGTCATGGAATTAATTCACGATTTCCGTTGCAAAACATCAACATGATGCAAATGCTCTTTAGCGGCACTTCTACCAAATGAAGATATTTACCAGGAAATTGGACTTGTGTGCTATGAAATAAAACTTTGCAAGGCTCCCAGCTTTACAGACTAGGACTGTTAGCATTTTATGTATCTATCAAAATGGCTAAAGAGTTTTAGCTTCTCTGCCTTCTCTGAAACAAAAAGTTGGAATTTTTCAAGGGTACCTCTGGGCTTCCTAGGGATTTTTGCAAATATATTAGGGTTCGTAAAAAAAGCGAGCCAGTGCATAGTTTCCCTTGGTGGTAGGTTCGGTTCAGCCGGCTGCACAGGTTTGCTGTCGTCCCCCGGGAGTGTGAAGGCGACTGGAAGGAGACCACTGGTGGCCGTGCTGAGTGTTGATTTGATGAAATTTATCTTCTCGTGTTTGTTGAAGGAGAAATTATATTTACATACAGGCTATATTAAGAGGGCGCTCTATTTGAAGTTCCAAGTTTGGTTGTATGTGATGACCATTAACGGGGGGAAAAAAAAAACTTTCAAAGCTCCTTTAAAATGCTTTTCTATGACTGAATCATCAAAAAGGTAGCTTTGATGTGCTTTGAGTTTTTTTTTTTCCAGTACTGCAAATTTTGCCTCATCTGAAACAGTTGATCATTTTCTTTCTCTGAGGAAATATAATTTCTTCTTCTGTTTACAGTCCATCATTTTTGATTAGTTCTTACAAAGCTGCTGGGATCATTTATTCGAAATGCTTCTCTGAGACTCTTCCTAATTATTTAACTTTTCTACTTTAGTCCTTTAAACTAGACACTGTTTAATGTATTAATTACACTTAATGTATTAAGCGTAGATTCACTGTGACAAAATCACAAAAAAGAAAATTATAGCTGATAATAACCAATTTAAGTTTAAGGTACTTCCTTGGTGGTCCCCTGCTAGAAGCATGGGTTTGATCCCTGGTCAGGGAACTTAGACCCCACATGGCTTGGGGTAGCAAAAAACCTTAAGCTTAAAACTGGAAACTCCCATTTTGAATAGAGTTATTACATTGTATCACTATACCCAGTTTTCTATCTCTTTCTGTGTAACATGAGACGTGTAAGCTTTCTGTGACAAAGTTTCAGAATTTAAAACATGTGTCTTCGTATTTTGCAACTCTCTCCCCTGAAGATATTTACCAGGAAATTGGACTTGTGTGCTATGAATAAAACTTTGCAAGGCTCCCAGCTTTACAGACTAGGACTGTTAGCATTTTATGTATCTATCAAAATGGCTAAAGAGTTTTAGCTTCTCTGCCTTCTCTGAAACAAAAAGTTGGAATTTTCAAGGGTACCTCTGGGCTTCCTAGGGATTTTTGCAAATATATTAGGGTTCGTAAAAAAAGCGAGCCAGTGCATAGTTTCCCTTGGTGGTAGGTTCGGTTCAGCCGGCTGCACAGGTTTGCTGTCGTCCCCCGGGAGTGTGAAGGCGACTGGAAGGAGACCACTGGTGGCCGTGCTGAGTGTTGATTTGATGAAATTTATCTTCTCGTGTTTGTTGAAGGAGA